>CM068710.1:21941113-23320696 GCA_035079005.1 Fraxinus americana
TAAGTACCAACAAATGGGCCTCCAACTATAAAAGCCGTCCAAGATATTTGTGTTGGGTCATGAGCAACTCTAATTAATTAGGCTGCTTCCAATAGCCCACTTAGGTTGTCGGAGTTGTCCGTTTATTGTGGTGTCGACATTTCACTTCAATTATCGGCCGAGGCCTATGAAGTCTAATCCAAACTATAAAATCGGTTTACATCATCGTCCAGATTTATTGGGTATCAAAAAACCCAACATGCTGAATTGCTCATTATTTTTTTTTTCTAACTGGTCAATCCATGGCTAGTTCATTCAGTTTCTGAATGACAAACAATCTTGACTGATTTTTATTCAAATTTTAGAGAGATTATTTTTTTTCTCTACAATCCGATCCGATCCGATCTCCAGTCTAATTGGTCGATCTGAAATGACTTTCAAAACTTTGATAATTATGGTGATAATTGTTGTATCACTAATTGGAATAGTGTAAGGTAAATAAGTGCATCAAACATTCAAATTCAAATAATTAACCAAAATAAGAATGCTTCATTATAAACAAATGAAGAGTGGATATTTTTCTTATTGGTTGCTGTCACCCATACCGAAGGGCCTACAGGGATTTTCTATTTCCTTAAGGAGCCTTGATGCTCACACTGAGGTATGGTCCTTTAATCCTTGTGGTTATGTCTTTCTTGGTGAAGAGGACAGCTTTACATTTCGTACATTGGACGTTTCTGATTTAATATTCAAAAATAGAACCAAAGAAAATGTCCTAGTAGTGTTGGACTGGGTGATTGGGAATCAAAGTTGCACTGAAGCAGAGAAATCCAATGGTTTTGCATGTCACCAGAATTGTCAATGAATTAATTCTGATAATGGTCTTGGAGGATACCGTTGCAGCTGCTTCAAGGGATATGAGGGCAATCCATATCTTGATCCAGGCTGCAAAGGTTAGTATGATGGTTATGGGACAAAAGAAATTAATCAGCATACTTTTCAGATACTATAATTGTTCATGTTTGATTGCCAGATAAAAATGAATGCGAGAATAATCCGTGTGATCCACAAGGAATTTGCATTAATACTCCTGGTAGTTACAACTGTTCTTGCCCGCATGGATACTTTGGTGATGGTAGAAAAAATGGTCGCGGTTGCAATGCACAGACTTCAAAGTTCCCTGTGATCAAGTTGTCTTTAGGTACTTTTGCTTGACAATTTTTTTTTATATATATATCATATCTTTTTAACATTAAGGATACTAAAATCCATAATCCAATGAAAAGACTATAAAATTCAGTACTATAAGGGGCTATTTTCTTTGTGTTTCAGTTTTGTGTTTTAAGTTTTGAATTCATGTTGTGTTTTGTGTTTTGAGTCTTCATTTTGAAATTGTTGAAAATGTGTTCTTTTTGGCATTTTGAAAAATTATTTTCAAAAATGAAAAATTGGAAAACCTGTTATTTGTCTCTCTCTCTCTCTCTCTCTCTCTCTCTCCTTCCCCTCTCTCTGTCGTCTCTCTCTCTTCTTTCACTCCTCTATGTCGACGAGCAACGACAGTAGCTGCGATCGGTGTGTGGTCTGCGACTGTGGTTGATTGTGGCTACGATCGTCGGCGGCTTCGTCTCTCTCTTTTTTTTACTGTAGCGGTGTTAGTGATGGCAACGGGGTAGGTTCGGCGCAGGGCAGGTGCGGGGCACGGGCTTGCCCCGTTTCCTGCCCCATTTGTTAGTTATTTTTTTTTCCAATTAAAATACAAATTCAAAGTTTTAAAATCCAAATCAAATAATGTTCAAACTAATTACATCAATATCCAAAGCAAGCGCTTGAAACAAAAAAATGTCCATAACAAATAATGTCAAAAATAATTTTTTTTAAAATTCTTCATGGGGCTCGGCGGGGGGTTCGGGACAGGGCATCTCCACCCTACCCCGCCCCGTGACCCGAGACGGGGCGGCGAACCCTGCCCCGCCAACCTGTTCGGGGTGGGTTTTTTTGCCCCATTCGGGGCGGGGAAATTGCCATCTCTAGGCGGTGGTGTGTGGTGGTTTTGGGTGCGAAGGTGGTTTAGTGCAGGTTATGACTGTGGCGGTGGTGTGTGTGCTGTGGCGGAGCTAGGGGGGTCCTAGGGGGGACCCGGACCCCCACAAATTTTTGACAATTTTTTTTTTTGCTTCTTTTTGTATTTACTTTTTTTTTATAGGTAATCACGTAAATTTTATAAATAAAAAATAAAAGATAATACATAAGGAGTGCAATATCAGTTGGTTCTTTTTGTATTTACCATTACCATTCTATCCTCAAATTGAATAAAAATCTTGAACCCTACCAATTTCATTTTTCGTTTCCGTCTTCAAAGTATGAATTCGAAAGGAACACTTGTAATAAGGTATGATTTTGCTAAATTAACTATTGGTACTTTCTTTTATATGTTTTTTGGTATTTTTGTTAATAAGGTATCCAAAAAAAATTTTCGGGGGCACCCACCCTTCATTTCTATTTCTTCAATTCTAGGACTCCCCAACTTCAAACGGCTGGCTCCGCCCCTGTGTTTGGGTACTTGGCTGTATCGGTGGTGTGCATGCTGTGGCAATCTACTTGATCATGCAATGAAGGGATGTTTTGTTTGTCGAAAATCTGATACTCATCATTATTTTTGGAATTGGCAAAAATATTAGTAAAAAAATCATGGCCAGGTTTTATGCCTTGGTGAAAACAGGTAATGATAATTTTGATTTACTGAGATTAGACCAATTCAGCATGAGTTGCTAATTAGTACAATATCTATGGCGAAAAATTGTTTCGGGCCTTGGTTTTGGCTTCTTGCCCTTGATAATAAGTATTACAGGGTTATACTTTAGCCTTCAAAAAAGGAAGCTTATTAGACTGAGAGAGAAGTTCTTCCAGAAAAACATGGCAGTTTGCTACTGAAGCAGCAACTTTCTTCAATTGAAGGTAGCATGGAATCAGCTAAAGTTTTTTCTGCAGAAGAACCAGAGATGGCCACCAATAACTATGCTCAAGATCGTATCCTTGGCCGTGGTGGTTATGGTACAGTTTATAAAGGAATTCTGAGTGATAAACGTATTGTTGCAATTAAAAAGTCGAGAATAATGGATCAGAGCCAAATCGAGTCGTAGTCACAAATTATTTGATTGGTTGTGACCATTAAATTGGTTAATTTGTAACCAGTAGACAATTTGAAACCAATGAAAAAAAGACTCAAGTTAACCACCGAAATGTGGTGAAGCTCTTGGAATGTTGTTTGGAGAGAGAAGTTCCTTTGTTGGTATACGAATATGTCCCTAAAGATACATTCTTTTACCATATCCACAACAGTGGGGAATGCCTTGGTTTTCTTGGGAAAATCGTTTGAGAATTGCTGCAGAGTCTGCTGGTGCTTTAGCCTATCCTCATTCTGCAGCGTCAATGCCAATTATTGTGAGATGTCAAATCTCCCAATATATTGTTAGATGAATACTATACTGCAAAGATAGCAGATTTTGGAGCTTCAAGATTGGTGCCTATTGATCAAACACAATTGACTACTCTAGTCCAAGGAACCTTGGGTTATCTAGATCCCGAGTACTTCCATACAATCCAGTTGACTGAGAAAAGCGATGTTTATAGTTTTGGAGTGGTTCTAGCAGAGCTCATGACAGGTTGAAAGTTTCTAAAATCTAACTTCGACTATAAGAATGTCAGATGCTGTCTTCCTGAATGCTTTCTGTAGTCATTGTGTTTGAATGTGTGCACAAAAAATTCTGTTGTGTCTATGAAATTCCTCTTCCTTAAACGGAATCTTGCTTTTTTATTTCAATCTGTAGACTATTGGTTGTTTCACCTGATCGTAACTCAATTGCACTGAATAATAGAGACATGGCTCTTTACTCGAATAATCGTATGTCTACAGATTCCAAAATATTAAAAAAGTTATAACTCTGCTGGGCAGAATTTAAATTTTGGTTCAACTTGTAAGTCATAGTTGTCTTTCTTTCGAACCGACACATCATTTAAGTGCGACACCAAGTTACACAAATCAAGTTACCTTCCTTTTAGTAAAATCGAACTAGTCAACATTAACTAAGTATTACATGCCCGCGAGTATTCTATTATGAGAACTCTGTCCACAAAGGCCCTTTAGCTAAGTTGAGAAGTCCTATGCTAAGCTTCCACATGTAATTCTGACTGACATTCTTTTCAACTTCAGCTGCTACTAATGGCCCGAGCTCTATGAAACTAGTCTCTTCTAGTGCATATCGTCCTAATATTATGCCTACATAAAGGATCTCAGACAAACAAGTTACGTCAACTTTCTTTAAAAGCTCTTCTATCCAAACAAAACACTTTCAGAAAATTATTCAAACATGTTTAAAAGTACATTCTTAATCTCATAAATAACATTTGATTTTTCGAAAGTGCCTACGGGTCCTTCTTCTTCTTCTTCATTATAGTAAAAAAGTGCAATGGCAAATACAAGTATCTCTCACATCTAAGGTGAACCACTATAAATTTATATTTTCTGATTATATTTACCTTTTGTAAGTATAAATTATGGCTTAATCAGTAATATCTAGCTTGATAATCTCAAGGTAAAACAAGAACTGCTATGAGCCCTCTCAGTAACAACTTGGTCCTAGTCGAACAACTGATAATTGGTAAAATTTTAAGTACAATGAATGAGTTAGCTTGCTAAATTATGTCAGTGACCCTTGTATTACCACTTCAAATTGACCGAAATAATCGATCAAAGAAGGAAAGAGCTTTGAGTTGTGTCTTTCTCGATTTACTTTCTCATAATAAAGTTCGACATTCGCCACGTAAGTTTGAGTGTATTTAGGGATGGCAATGGGGCGGGGTCCTTGCCCCGTTTACTACCCGTTTAATTTTTTTTTTTTTAGTTTTTGATAATTTATTTGTATTGCCCATATTCATTAGATTTAGACAAATAATTTTAGTTGCTATTTTCTATTAGAACTAATGAAATTTTGTGAAAATTTTCATTTAAAGTATTGAATTCTAAAAAAAAATTAACGGGGTGGAGTGCCCATTACACGTCCCCATCCCCGCCCAGAATACCCGATTAAGCGGGTTATCCCCGCCTCATTCTGGGCGGGGCGGGATCAGGAGGGTATCGGATTTGTCGAGTTTTTTTGCCGTCCCTAAGTGTAATATAAGCCCCGACTTAGTTCATTTCTTTAAATTCCTTTTGTTATTTTAATTTCTAAAATTCTCTCATAGGAGTTTCGAAAATTTTAAGCTTTATACTCATTTGTCTTGGTGTATCTACACCTCAAGAAATGCTACATATTTCTATAGTTAGATTTTATGAAAATATTCACTGATTTTACAATTTGGATTAAATGGAGTCCTAAGTAAATCTACCAAGCATTATTTGGTAAATGAAATTTAACAATATAAATAACGAAATATGAAAAAAAAAATGACATTTAAAATTTAAATTGAATTTTAAATCTATGTTTGGAGTAAATACTGAATTGGATCAAAGTTTATAACTAATAAAATTTTAATTTTCTTTCTTCTTAAATATTGTCAGTATTATTTGATTCCCATGTTGCCAGTATATTTTTATTTTTCGCATTCGCAGATGAAGAGTCCATTTGTCAACTCAAATATGAGTGCTTGTTCAAGTGCAACTTATCATCGTGGACATCATACAACAACAATCCATTATGTTAAATCAAAGACAAATTATCCTAACTAATGTCTTTGTTGTACTTACTCTTTATCATTTTTTTAGGATAAAAATTTTGATATTAAGAGCAAAGTGGATGATTGGTTGGATTATTCCATGTCTGTTTTCGAGCAAAGAGATCCGAGCATTCTCAGGTTGGAAAGTCAGCTAAAAGGAGTATTATGCATAGAATGGAAAGTTGAAGGTTGATTATTTTAAACTCGAACGTTGGGGATTTATTTGCTCTATTTTAAACTATATATTTTTTTTTCACAAATAAGTTACATTTCGTAATTTATGCTGCTATAAGAATTATATAAATCTGTAATGGTGTTTTATTTAAATTAAAGGAATACTTCAATTGAAGCCCTTGTTTGGTGGCCTTTGTTTGTTTGTTTGTTTTTTTTTTAAATTATTTTGAATAGTGAATTTTTAGAGAATATGTGGTTAAAAAGTAAGAAAATATTTTAGGTTTACGTGTAGAATATTTTATTGGGTAAATTTGTGGTTGAAAATGAGTATATTGAAACAATGGAGGACAAGTGTGAGCTAAATAAAAAAAATAAATTGAAAACATTATTAAATGAAAAAAGATATCTTAAATAAAAATTATTTTTAAATATAATATTTTAATAAAATGAACAATATAAGAGATTGTTTGAAAATGATTAAAATTGAAAATATAGTCGTTATTGGGTCCCACTCGTCTAATAAAAGTCAACTCCAACCAGGGACGGACCCAGCTCCGAAGTTCAGCCCGGACGGACGTTGATCGGTCAACGTCGACAATTTAACGGGCATTTACAACGGATTAAATCTAGACACCAATGACAAATTAAAACTTATGTAGCTCATACCCATTCAATTTGTTCAATGAGAATCCCAGTCCTCAGATATGAAATAAGAACAATCAAGAATTAATTTTGTTAATTTTTTCTCAAAAGGAAAATAAGCTACTTCAATTTTCTTTAGCAAAAAAACAGATTGTACCTAAGCTGCTTAGTGTAGTTAAGTTCAATCAAACACATCCCAAGAAACACATGAATTGATAAGAAGATCAAACAATACTGCGAGTCAAACATTCACTTAGAATCTTAGATTACTAAAACCAGTAAAAGTATGCATCAAATCTCTCAAAGATCTGAATAAGCCCATTTCCTCAAAAAAATGATTAAATCTCGACAATTAATTAAAATACTCAAAACAATTAAATTGGTTGACAAGAAAAGTATCCAAAATCAAGAAAATTCATAAAGAAAAAGGTATACACACACCTGATGTATTGAAGCTGAAGCAAGAAAGCAAGAAAAATAGCAAAATGATGGGAGTTGGAATTTTGCTTAAAGATCTGAAACAGAGCTCCATTTCTTCAATTTGCAGATTTTCTTGATTACCCACTTCTATCTAGATTTGCAGGTGCCTCAGTGACTGACTGAGTCTGCTGCGACGTTGTCGGAGACGGGCGGGCAACGACAGGCTGAGGCTTTGAGATTTGGGGATTGATTTGGGAGAATGAGATTTGGGTTAGGCTGTATATTATATAATTAAGGATTGGGCCCCCAATCCAATTACAAAAAAAAAGAAAAGAAGACCAATTAAATGGGCTGGCCAAATTGGCCCAAATTCAAAACGAAAAAAAAAAAAAAAAAAAAAAATAGAGGCAGCACGAGGAAGAAGAAGAACCAGGCAAAGGCGGGACTCAGGACTCAGGAGCAGGCGCGGCTGTCGACAACTTGGCGGTCCGGCGGAGTCCAGCACGCGCGGCCGCCCCCCCTGGCCGGGTGCTGGGTCCGTCAGTGACTCCAACGACTATATTTTCAATTTTAATCTGATTTTAATCCCTACCAAACAAGCTCTAAATTTGGGTAAGCGTTGCAATGATTGCTTGTCATCTCAAATGACCACCTTGCAAGGGCTCAGTCCATAAATAGCTCTAGCCTAAATAAAAGACTCCAAGGTCAAGCCAAGCTCCATCTTCAACTTGGTGAGCTGAGCTCGAAGCCCTGGAGTTGGGGCTTCATGGGTGGGTCTATGGGCTCACCCAAAGCAGATCTACGAAGAAGACGAAATAGGAATTTGGTAGTTTTGTGCTTCGCGAAGCTGCCATTCCCAATCTCATCGTAGCACATTCATTCCCTTTCGAATTTCAGCAAAATAAAAAAAGCCTTAAAATTACTAAAACAGTGCATCAATGGTGGCGTGAGTATGTGAGCATGAGATCCAGGCTTTGAAGATTTTGAAATCAGTTAATCAACCTGCAAATTCGGATTAATTGCTAATCTTACCTTATTTGATAATATAATTTTAATAAAATTAAAAAATATATTTTTACATAAATAAAAATATAATTAACACCTGATTCTTGAATAAAATTAGTTAAATCTTGATTAATGGTAATGTAAGTTTAAATCCATGTTTTCCTGTAATTTCCTCAAAATAAATTAAATGCAAGGGCTCAGTAAATTTTGTCGTCTCGTTGAATCCAGGATTATAATGGTTGTCATGGGGCTATACACCTAGCATGATTCTTGAATCCAACCATCTGAACTGAGCCACCAATTATCACCCTTAAATTTAGGATATAATACTGCAGATTTTTTTTAGAATAAATTTTGTGAGAAGTGAATTTTTTTTCTTTTTATAGATTTCTATGGAATATATGAAAAAGTTAAGAATATAATTGAAAACTAAATTTAAAATGTGCGTGGCTTAGAATTTTGGGTATAAGTTGATAGGGCTGTGGAAATGCTTTTTTTTTTTTTTTTTTGTGTTTTCGGTTCACTGTTGAATGATGAATGTACTGGGTTCATTGGTTTTGGATGATTTTGTAAACATTGTGATTTTATGCTGAGGCATTGCAGTTAGTGTTGTGAGAATGCAAGCCCAAGGCTGAGATAGTTGACATTTGTGAGAAAGAAGATGCTTTTATCAGAGTAAGCTATTTCCTCTGCAAATACTTTATGAGAATATAGTCATAAGTGTGATGTAGAGATATTTACGTTAAATGTGTCATGTAAACTTAAGCAATTGCACGATGCAATTGGTTTTCAGGCAATCTAGGAATTTGTACAAGAATGTGAAGAAGATCGAAAGGGGTGTGGCATTCGTGACTTGCATTTCAATGAACAATAAACTGCCATTCTTCACCATTAGCTAGTGACGAGATTGTGTTGGACAAGGGTGATATGTTGAAAATGTAACCTTCTTCAAGCCCACGTATCATGCTTGCGCACTCATTTGATATTATATATATATTTTTTGATCAATAAATGTGAAATATATATAGATCAAAATTTATATACAAATACAACTGGGATTCCTGGGCGAATCAAAGGACAAATGAACAAGTCATTACAGAAAAACTCCAGGCATACCCGGGCAAAAGGAGAAACATAATACAAGTTACTCAAGTAGCGCTAAAGACTCATAAAGAACTAAAACATATGGATACAATCAAAACATAACTTTGTATACGTGTGTTTTAATCCGTCTAACAACGCTCTGAACTTGTGCATTGAGACCTTCAAAAGAATTTCTATTATGTGCCATCCATAAATAGTAAACGGTACTAGCAAGTGTGATCTTTTTTGCCTTACTATGCCAAGTGGCCTCTTTTTTCATCCACTTCAAAGCACTTGGAAGAGTAGACATAGTGCGCCTAATACCGAGCCATCCACGAATCTGTTCCCAAACCGAACACTAAAATGGCACGCAAAAAAGAGGTGTTGTTCCGTCTCTACACTACCATTACAAAAACAACAGTTTTGATCAATATCCAAAAACGAGAGTTTGTCTTTCGTAAGAAGCTTTGACTGCACTCCAAGCCATAAAATAAATGCATTTTTGGGCATAATTAAAGCATTCCATATAGTACCTGCCCAAGCTTTCTTCACCCCTTTGTTTCAGAAGAATTCATATGCTGTTTTTATACAAAATCTGCCAGAAATTCCCCAGTTAGTTAACCAGCGCTGTCCATTCTGTACATCAGTCCGTCTGTGTCTACTTCAGCTGAGGGAGATTTTGAGGCTGCCCAGGTCCATGTGATGTCCCTTGCACCCGTGTATCAATCCCCCTGTCCCCAGGTGTCTGCGTCATATCCCAAGCATTAGACAGTCTACTTCCAAGCACAGGCTGCCTAGTCTGTCCATCCGCATGGCAATCCCCAGTCATTGTAATCTGTACCCTTAATTCCAGCAGCCTTTTAATCAGTGGAGAGTCGTCTTTTCTGCCCTCATACTCCCAGATGTTGCAGCCATGTAAGAAAACATGATTTATCCAACCCATAAGGTATCCTTTTTACATTGGATGTTCCAAAGAGTCTTAGCTAAAAGAGACGAGTTCCAACATTTCATATCCCTAAAGCCAAGGCCTCCCTCAGTTTTTGGCAAGCAAACATTACTCCACACAACCAATGGTTTCTTTGATCCCCAAAGGAAATTCCGACAAATATTGGCAACAATTTTTGAAATAACCGTGGATGGAATTGGAAGAATTGATAGCCAAAAGCATTCAACCCCTTGAAATTTGGTCTATTTACCTTCAGGGAAACGGGCTATAAGGTGCAAATGAGTGTTTACAGTTAAGGTCAATTTGGATGGGTCAGTTGCTCGATTGAAAGCCCGTCTTGTTGCTAAAAGATATGCTCAAACCTATGGAGTGGACTATTCTAGCACTTTTTCGCCTGTTACTAAATTGACATCTGTTTGATTATTTCTTTCTATGGCAGCTACTTGTCATTGGTCTTTACATTAACAAGATATCAAGAATGCTTTTCTTCATCATGATCTTCAAGAGGAAGTGTAAATGGAGCAACCTCCCGGTTTTGTTGCTCAGGGGGAGTCTAGGCGAGTTTGTCATCTTTGAAAATCTCTGTATGGTTTGAAATAGAGTCCTCATGCTTGGTTTGAAAAATTTAGTCAGCCTGTTGAAAAGTTTGGTATGATGAAAGGCAAGTCTGATCATTCTGTGTTCTATAAACAATCGGCAGCTGGTATCATTCTTTTAGTTGTGTATGTGGATGACATTGTCATTACTGGAAGTGATACCACCGGAATCTCATCCATTAAGTCTTTCCTTCATACTCAGTTTCACTCGAAAGACTTGGGGATGCTGAAGTATTTCTTAGGTATTGAAGTCACAAGGACTGAAAAGGGGAACTTTTTATCTTAGAGAAAATATGTCTTTGACTTATTAACTGAAACAGGAAAATTGAGGGAGAAGCCTTGTAGTGCTCCACTGACTCCAAACATGCACCTTATAGGAGATGGAGAACAAATTGAAGATCCTGAGAGATATATAAGGTTGGTTGGAAAGCTAAATTATCTCACGGTGACTCGTCCAAATATTGCATATTCTGTCAGTGTTGTTAGTTAGTTTATGTCATCCCCAACAATTTATCATTGGGCAGCGCTACAACAGATTTTGTGCTACTTGAAAGGACTACCAGGACGAGATATCTTGTATGTAAATCATGGGCACACTCGTATTGAATATTTTTCAGATACAGATTGGGTAGGTTCCAAAGTGGATAGAAGATCCACGTCAGTTTATTGTGTTTTCGTTGGAGGAAATCTGGTCTTATGGAAGAGTAAGAAGCATACCGTTGTATCAAGATCGAGTGCAAAGGCAGAATATAGGGCTATGGCGCAGTCTGTATGTGAGATCATGTGGATATGTCAGCTATTGACTGAAATAGGTCTTAAAACTTCAGTACCAACAAAATTGTGATGTGATAATCAAGCTGCTCTTCATATTGCATCTAATCCTGTGTTTCATGAGCGGACTAAGCATATTGAAATTGATTGTCATTTTGTTCGCGATAAAATTCAACATTTCTACAGGGTATGTGAAGACTGAAGAACAATTAGGGGATATTTTCATGAAAACATTAAATGGAGTTTGGGTTGATTACCTTTGTAACAAATTGGGCATGATTAATAGCTATGCTCCAACTTGAGGGGGAGTGTTATAGGTTGTAATTAGTTGTTTATAGCTAGCTAATTAGCTTAATTCTAAATTCCTTTTTTACATACTTTCTTAAGATAGTTTATATATATATATATATATATATATATATATATATATATATATATATATATATATATATATATATATATATATATATATATATATACAGAAATGATCTAATGAGCACCGGTGCTCATCTTATCCTAAACACCAATGAGTTGGCACATTAATTCATTGGTGGATTGAAACTCACAAAATCTTTATCCACCAATGAATTAATGTGCCAACTCATCGGTGCTTAGGATAAGATGAGCACCGGTGCTCATTAGATCATTTCTGTATATATATATATATATATATATATATATATATATATATATATATATATATATATATATATATGTATCATCTATTCCAATAGCTTAATAATAAAAGAATATTTTCTAATCTTTCCTTAATTTACAATCCCAAAATGGTCTATGACTAACAATCGAGTGAAAGGCATAGACAAAACTAGCCAAGAATTTTGGTGAGGTTACCTTGCAAGTAATGGCACGGTGAATAATTTGAGAGGTAATCTCCAAGACTTCCAGTACCACTTTCGAGGGGTTCCAAAGTACCAATATACTTCCCGCTCTATGACAGGAAACATTGTTGATTTGCAAAAAAAATTCCAAACTTATTCCACATGATACGGTCAAGTTTAGGCACGTATAACTTAGTTTCCAAGATACCTAATACATCAATATTCTGCTGTTTCACAAAGTGTTGAACACCATTTTGTTTTAGGGGAGTGTTCATGCCCCTAATATTCCAAGTGTCGCAAATCATGATGATGATGAAGGAAGGAAAATCCCGTTCTTCTTATCCTTATCCTTAGCTTTATTTGTAGGTTGTGCCTTTCCCCCCTCTTTGCCTTTACTCTTTTCAGTAGAGGTATTCTTTCGAGTATCAATTTCTGCCATAGTATCTTCTTGTGCTTTAGGGGGGAGGGTCAGAACTGACCTTAGTCCCCAATGTGTTACTCTTCTTCTTCATGGATTTTTTTCTTGTTCACAACTTCAGTGAATTGTCCCTCCTTATTATTATTATTATTATTATTCTGCTCAGTTTCCAGCATCACAATTGGCTCATTCCCATGCTGTCCAGTATTCATTACAGCTGCTTGAATTGAGAGTGTTGCTGCATTCTGTTCCAAGTTGTACTGCGTAAGTTTCATCACCCCGTCTTTTCTCAAGTTGTACTGCGTAAGTTTCATCACCGTGTCTTTTCCTCATGGTGTATTGTTGCAATTGTATGTATTTCTATTTCTGCTTTGACATGACAGTTTTAAATTCACTTTCAGGACAATTTTAATCTTTAATTTACTTGCATAAATGCAATGCATTTTGCATCCATTCATATTTTCTACAGGACAAAGATTAGAAAGCATTAACAAACAAATAGATGCAATACATTTAGCTCACTAACATTACTTTTAAAATAGCCCATCCCGTGCAATGACTAGTATTTGGAAAAGATTCTTCACATAATTTGAAGTTGAGTCTCAAATGACACACTTACGGAATAAATTATAGTTATTAGTCAGATAATTTGAAAAAAATTTGTCACCCAAGAATTTCCTTATGATTTTACCACAAATTAGTATCTTAATAACGTTTGAAGTTGGGTATTAGTCCAAAAAATTAAATAAAAAAATTTGTTCTTTTTCTTTAGTTTGTTTACCGATTTGGCATGATTTCTGATTTTCGTCCTCAATTTTTGTGAAACGTAACAAATCTATGATAAAATTTTTTTTTTTAACACAATCAATCCTTAACCTTTCAATTATGTAACAAAACTCATCATGTCCTCCATTTGGTTATGTAGTTTTGTCACAAATCAGTGTCTCATGTAATGTACTGATCTGAAAGAGTAATCAAAGGTCAAAAAGGTTCAGTTAAATCAAATTAGTAGTCGAGGAATTGAATAAATAAATGAATAAAAATGGTTTTTTTTTTTTGGTAAAAATAGAAGTTGAAATAATATAAAATTATAGTACCGGGTGGGTGAAGTGACCAATTCCGTTGGGTTTGATACTGCAAAGATATGTAAATGACTTAAAACAAATTTGCTTAGCATGTTGCATCAAGAACAATATGGCTGCATACCTCCATTCATAATCTCTTTGGTTTTTATCTCCATGGTTTGAATTATGAAAGAACTCCCAACTTATGTCTAATGTTATGACTATTCTGAAAGATTTCTTTTTGAATAAAAAGATAGACTTGACTTAGAATATAACTCTCTAAATACAAAATGTTCTTTATTTTTGATATAGGATGACATCAATAATTATCCGTGTACGCGGGTGACAATCTTGCAAACCGCGTACACGGGTGATTGTAACCGCGTAGGTGAGGACAACTTGATATGATGGGATCAATAATTATCTATGATGGACATTGAAGTAATGGTTACTTGATATGCACCCCTGTAAAGTACCACCTCAGAGGCCGTCGACCAACATAGGGAGCTCTACATTCTCATGATAGACCGCCACCACCATGGGGTGCTCTACGTTCTAATGATAGACCGCCTACCACCATGGAGGTGCTCTACGTTATCATGATAGACTGCTAACCACCATAGGGTGCTCTACGTTCTAATGATAGACCGTCTACCACCATGGGGGTACTCTACGTTCTCATGATAGATCGCCTACCACCATGGGGTGCTCTACGTTCTCATGATAGACCGCCTACCACCATGGGGTGCTCTACGTTTTCATGATAAACCACTTACCACCATGGGATACTCTACGTTCCAATGATAGATCGCCTACCACCATGGGGGTGCTCTACGTTCTCATGATAGGTCGCATACCACCATGGGGTACTCTACGTTCTAATGATAGACCGCCTACCACCATGGGGTGCTCTACGTTTTCATGATAGACCGCCTACCACCATGGGTTGCTCTACGCTCTCATGACAAACCGCCTACCACCATGGGTTGCTCTACGTACTCATGATAGACCACCTATCACCTATGAGGCCCTCAACGCTCACCTAGGCCGTCTACCACTACGCGTTCGTCGACCCCCATGAGGCCCTCTACGTTCACACAGGTAGCTACCACAGTGAGATCAATACTATGCTTAACCATACAAATGGCAATGCGTAGGACGAAAACCACCCAACAGCGAACATGGGCACAACCAACCGCTTGACGAGTGTGGGTGTCACCACGTTAGAACATGGTGGAAGTGGGAAGGTCTACGTGGGACACATGGCACCATTAACTATCGAACACGTCCATAGCAACAGGTGCCTATGAATACCTCCAAGATGAGAAATGTATGACTTCTTGAAACCCGAACTGATTAACTCCCAATTTACTTTCTTCCTACTTTTCATAAATACCTACTGATTGATCGGAGCAACCGGAACAACCCACACGTCATCATTTTCGTGGAGGTAAATTTAGGATTATTTTAATTTTAAAGAGATGATGCTTAAAAATAAGCTCAGAAAAACTTTATTTTAACTTTTAAACTATTCATAAATTTTAGTAATATACTTCTTAAATTATTCAAATCACATTTAAATTAATTAGCCATTGACATTAAAAAATAATAATAATAAAATATGAGGAGAAATCAATAAAGTTAGAAAGTCTCTTTGAGCATTTTTATATTTGAAGAGTCAAAATTTTTAGGCATTCCAACAATGCTCTTTATTTTGGCTTTTAATTTTACTTTTCTCAAAACGTACTTATTGTTTTCTCCTCATATTTTATTAAACTTAAATTTTTATATGTCAATGGCAGGCTTGAATAGTTTAAAAAATAGAGTATTAAAATCTACGACTTATTAATGCAATAATTATACATTAAGATTAGAAAGACAGTTTTACTCTCTAAATTCAGAGAGCCAAAACCTCTATCAATTTTAAAAAGTTATAAAAAGTCTCTTGAACATACTCTTAAACCAACATACTCTTATGAAAGAACTCTCAACTTATGTCTTCGGTTACGACTACTTTGAAAGATTTTTCTTGAATAAAAAGCAAAAAACACTTAACTTAGAATTTTTTCAAGAGATTGTCCAAATACAAAGTGTCCTTTATTTTAAAGAGCTAATGCTTAAAAATAAGATCAAAGAAATTCTCTATTTTAGCTTTTAAACACTTCACAAATTTTAATAATTTACTTATTAAATTATTTAAACCACATATAAATTAATTAGTTATTGGTACATAAAAAAATATTTAATAAAAATATGAGAAAAATCAATAAATATTTCTTGAGAAAAGCAACATGAAGAGTTAAAATAAAGAGAATTGTTAGAATGCATAAAAAATTTGACTCTCCAAATTTTAAGATGCTCAAAGAGACTCTAAATTTATTATTGATTTCTCATCATATTTTATTTAACAAATTTTTTTATATGTTAATGGTCAATCAATTTAAACGTGGTTTGTATATTTTAAAAAATAGAGGATCGAGATTCGTGACATATTAAATGTAATCATTGTACATTAAGAATAAAGAGAATTTCTTTTCAAATTTAGAGAGTCAAACCTACTCCCTATTTTAAAAAGTTAAAATAAAGATCTGTTGAAACTTATTTTTAAGCATTAAATCTTTATAAATAAAGAGTTTCTTGGAGATACTCTTAAACCCTATCCTCTAGTGTCGATTGATATTTATTTCTAGATAAGATTCTCCAAAAATCTATGTAGGTACCATTTGGTTTAACTAAAAAGATTGGTAAAAGTTTTAAGTCAAAGTCAACAATAATTTCAATCATACATTTCATCAACTTTTAACAAATTCTATTAAAAATTTAATTTATAGCAAAACCAAACAGGGTGTACTTTCAAGTGAAATTATTAGAAAATACTTCAAAGGAATTGTAATGGATTTTACGAAATGTGTGGTTAATAAATGAGTAATAGTTGTAAATATATGGTTGTAATTAATATTTAACTTTAATTGAATAGAAAAAAAGTAACTTATAATTTTAAACGAACGTAGGATTAGAAGCCCGATTACACGCTTACTTTTTCGTTAAAAAACATATACGATCACTTAACTTATGACGAAGTTCCATGTCATCCAGTGAACTTTGTTTTATGTCAAAGTGATCACTAAAATTTGCCTTTTGTTCGTCAGTTAAATTTAATTACATTTTTTAAAGGAATAAGTGGCAGGGAAGACCTCCACCTTGGCGCCATGTCAGATTTTTGTTCACCACTTTGCACATTCCGTTTGAATTTTTTTTTTTTTTTTAAAAAGTAAAAATTGATGGAATATGAACAAGAGACTTGTAGTGTAATTGGAAACAAAAAGTATACTTCAATGACTAAATTGAACCAAAATATAGTTTAGTGACGAACATAAAATTTCCCATTAGTTGAGTGACTGATAGTTTTTATTACCTCTATAACTATGGAAGAGATGATACATGTATGACACTTTAATATCATACATTTTTTGATCAAATGATCCAATATGGTAATAGAACAAACAAATATTTTGGATTAAGTTCCTTCCCTACACTTTCAATGAAATTATGCACACGTACATCTTATGCCTTAATGAAAAAAAAAAAAAAAAAAAAAAAAATATATATATATATATATATATATATATATATATATATATATATATACGTGAGGGACTTATTGAAAATAATGTTTATTTCCTCACGTAGTTTGGCACCCTAATTAAGTCATTCAAATATCAGAAAAAGGTATTATTCATTATAATTTCGAGGAACGAAATATCTTTGAACCTTTCTTATTGCGGTACTCTTGTTTGAAGAAATTTCCTCATTATAGTTTAGACAATTTTTCTTTAATAATTGCTCGTAGAAATGACTGCCAAAAAAAAAGGATAGTGACTTATCAAAACTAAATGACGTGCTTGTTAAATCAATGAGTTCCTATCAATACCGTCGGCTAGGAAAAATGGTTATGACTTCTTGTAAATAGGACAAAAAGGAAGACTTGACTTCGTATCACCCAATTGATCTTTATTTTTATAAAAGAATTCCAAAAAATTATATACTTGGGAACCCAATTATACACTTACATTTTGGGTAAAAAACAACAAAAACAGTCACTCAACTTACGATGAGGCTGAACTTTATTTTATTTCAAAAAGATCATTAAAATTTGCTTTTAGTTTTGTCATGGTTAAATTTAGTTACATTTTCTAAAGTACCGTGTGACATGGAAAACCTCCATATTGGCATCATGTCATATTTTCATTGGCCACATCACACATTTCACTTTAAAAAACTAACTGAATTTGAACAAATGACTAAACGAAAATAAAAAGTAAACTTTAATGAGTAAATTGAAACAAAATGAAGTTCAATGTTTAACGTGAAACTTTCCCATATGGTATGATATGGATTGATCAAAGATTCTTAGCTCAAATTTTTCCAATACCTATTTAATAAAATTGTGCACGTATTAGGTTTTAATGAGAAAACTAGATCATGCACACAACTAAGGGGGGCGTGTTGAAGATATTATTTAAATGATGTGTATTTTGTCACCTCTAATGATTTAGTCTTTTAGATCACGTGGTTTGATAATCAAGTTAAGATATTCGAATATTTAGGAAATTAGTATTCATTGTTTCTCCAGGACACGAAAATCTCCAAACTTTTTTCTATTGGAGTTCTCTAATTCGAAGAAATTCTCTTGTAATTTAGATAGTTTTTCCCTGCTCAAAGAAATAAACTGCGAACATATGAGAAAATAAATATGCCTTGTTAAATTAATGAATTCCAATATGAGTTCCAATAGATACTGATGGCTTGGAAAGAGTTTTTGACTTTTTGTAACAAAAACAAAAATGAAAAAAAAAAAAAAGAAGACTTGACATATCAACTTATTGATTTTTAGATTTTATTTATGGAAAAGATTTCACATAAATTTGAAGTTGAGCTCCAAATTATAAGTTTACATGATAATCCTATATATATCATATTTACTAGTTTTGTTGTGTGAATCAAATTTCTTGATCGAGAATTTTATTATAAAATTTTGGCACGAATCAATGTCCTAAGTAATATCAAGCCCTTGTTTGACCCCAATTCTTTAAAACTGATTTTCAATTACACAATTTTTTTTCAATAAAATAAGTTTACTCGTAAATTCAAAACTCCATGAAAAATCACTATTATAAAACTTATTTTTCTCAAAAATGGGGCTCAAACAACCTATAAATAAGCCTTAGAATTGATGCGGAAAAAGTAAAGAGACAAGGCTTAAAAGGTAGAATCAGCATTGAAGCTGTGGTAAAATAAACTTGAAAACGGGTAAAAATAAAATAAAAAAATAGACGATACAACCGATTCCTTTGTTATTTTATCAATTTTTCCGATTTTCGCAAGGTAATTGAGACCAATCCTATCCAGACTCTTGGTTTACCGGTTGGACCAATTGGTTTGACCTGATTCGTATAACGGGTAGTCTTACGGGATAATTCTAAATATGATAGTTACTATTTTGATAATTCGAATCAAATTCATCTAGAATTTCATTATGTAAAAAAAGAAATAATGGGAAGATTTGACTTAAATCCAAGCCAGCAATAACTCCTTGGGAAAAAAGAAGAATCTTCAAATCGATAAGTTCCCATCATCATTAAATAATGCCGTGGATTAAGGTATTGACTTCTTGGATAAAAAACAATTGGGAAGACTTGACTTAAACCCCATGTAAAATATAGAGTAAGAAGACTTGAAGTGAATTGTTTCTTTTAGTCATGTAAAATCAAGATAACATGAAAAATAAATAAATATATTTAATTGTGCCTAAACTATTTTTGTTAGTAACAAAAGTAACAAACATTTTTTTTCTTTATCTCAAATACAAAATTTGTTAGTAACATAAGCAATTTTAAAATCATATTTAATAAAATATATCACTTAATATAAAGCTTAACTTAATATTATGCACAGCCAAACATGCAACTTTCAAACAATCTTATTTCAAAATAAAAATAAAAATAAAAATAAAAATAAAATGAAGAAGATTTCAAGTCCTCCCATCTCTGTTTGCAATTCTATATTAAGGATTTGGAGGTGGATCCATTCAAATGACGTATTACATTTGACTGTATCATATGCCAATTTTTCGACTCCGATAGCTGAGTTCACTATGGACAAGGCAAATTTGAGTTTTTCACTCTATCGAACAATCATTGTATTAGGGTTTATGCAATTTTGAGTTGGAATATTATCAAAGAACTTAATTGCAACAACTCCATGATGATGTTTATCTAACATACCATCTTAAGTTTAAATTATTCAATTTTGAGTTAGACGTGTAATTAAAGCCTTTTGGTTTTACTTGTCTATTTAACCCTTGTTTGAGCTCCATTATTATTATTATTATTATTATTATTATTATTGCCAAAATGCATTTTAGAATAGTGTTTTGTTGGAGGATATGTGGTGAAAAAGGTTAAAAAAAAAAATTTCGATTTACGTGTAAAATTATTTTATAGGAAAATGTGGTGAAACATTTATTTAAAACGACGAACATGGGGTGAAACATGACATGCCTTGAGAATTAAAACTTTAGTGAGGGAAATATAAAGATGCAATACTTTTCTGTTTTTTTGAACTAACAGAAAGAAGCAATACTTACACCAATAAAATTATCTAAATAAGGTACTCAATGGACATAACACTACAATTTTTTTTAGCTAAGTTTTACTATTCGTGAGAACACATCTGTGAAATCAACGCTTAGAATTTGATTGTAGCCATTTGCTATCAATCTGGCCTTATACTTTGCCTCTTTAGCTCCTGATATATCGTCTTTCATTTTGAACACCTACTTGAAGCGAACAACCTTTTTTTCCTTGGGTTATTTCACCGAGTTCCAAGTGATGTTTTTATTTAATGACTCAATCTCCTCCTGCATTACAATCAACCATCTGCTAGAATCACTGCAACTGATTGCCTTTGAATATGTAGTAGAGTCCTCAGTGGAATCAATACTGTCAGCCACACTCAATGTATAAGCTACCAAATTTGCTTCTCCACACTTATGTGGAGATCTAATTTGTCTGCGATGTCTACTATTAGCAATTGAGCCCCCGTTTGGCCCCCTTTTTTCCATTACATTACATTAATTTTCTCTCTCTATTCGTTTTAACCACACATTCATCGGATAAAATAATATTACACACAAATTTAAAACTTTTCATTACTTTTCTACCACACATTCTTCCATCAATCACTATTCCAAAAATTTTCAACACCCCAAAATGGGGGCCAAATAGGGGCTGAGTATTGTGGTGTTGCGATGGTGCACGCAAATTGTCACTGTCCGTCACTCCGAACTAGACTAATTTAAAAACCTTTGATCTCTATTTTGAAGTAATTTCTAACTCCACCCGAATATTTTGATTACGTTGATCAGTTTTTCGTAATCTCCACAAGGCAAATTTTGAACCATAGCAAGTTCGTCAAATATTACATCTATACTAACCACCACTTTTCGTGTCTCGGGACAACACAACTTATTTCCCTTCATACCTGATTTATACCAAAAAAAGATGCACTTTCTAGACTTAGACTCCAACTTTTCATCATTCACATGAGCATAAGCAGGACACCCAAAAATCTTCAAATCAAAATAACAAAAAGGTTTACCAGACCATACCTTTCCGGGTGTCTTTTTCTCAATGACAATTGAGGGTGAGTGATTAATCAGAAAACAAGTTGTAGTAGCGGCTTCAGCCCAAAAAGTATTAGGCAACCCATAATTCGAAAGTATACAACGAACATTTTTCATCAATGTTCTATTCATCCATTCCGTCAGACGACTATGTTACGGAGTTTTAGGTACTGTCAAGTGTCTCAAGATGCCTTCAGCCATATAGAAGCCATTGAATTCATCTGAACAAAACTCCAACTCATTATCCGTGTATGAGGCTAAAAGATGCCTTTGTGGAATTAAAGGCTCATCGCTTCAAAAATGAGTTGCACCAGATTGAGGCACCTCGCCTTGGCAATTGAGGTTCGGCCTCAATCATGGTACCTCGACTGAGGTAAATGTTTGGTTCAAAATAATCGTACTTTTAGTATATTTTGATATGATTAATGAAATGTATGCTTGAAAGTTATGGATCCCATAAAATGTAAGATTAAAATTGATTGTTCACTTTGATTTGAATTTTAATCCATTTTTATTGGAATCATACAGGGCTTAAATTGTTTAGTACAAAAACAACATTAAAGAAGAAATATAGTCCTTGCGAGAGATTTTTTGAAAAGTAATTTTAAATAACTAATGATTGAAAGTAAATAAAAATTATTAGAAAACGTTAAAAATGATTTTTCTTCGAGACATTTTGTATTTAAACACGTCCTAAACTGCTGTAAACAATTGAAATGCAGAGGAGTATTAAATAAATTTTCCATACCAAATGAATTATAAAATATATGACATAAAAGGTGTTATTGTCGCATTCAAGACAGTTTGATATTCAGATTAAGATATAGTTTTCCAATGCCCAGTCACGAGATAGTAACAAGGGAAAATGCATAATGCTAATATACACAAAATTTTGATTAAAAAAAAATGTGTAGAACAAATCTTACCTACCGCTCGAGTTTATATTCAATATTGGTTACAATTAGAAGTCTTGCTAGTAGATAAGATTTGTTGGGGTCTATAGAGTAAGACGACTTGAAGTGAATTGTTTCTTTTAATCATGTAAAATCAAGATAACATGAATAATAAATAAATACATTTAATTGTGCTTAAAAACTATTTTTGTTTGTATATAACAAACCTTTTTTTTTTCTTTATCTCAAATACAAAATTTGTTAGTAACGTAAGTAATTTTAAAATCATATTTAATAAAATATATCACTTAAGATAATGCTTAACTTAATATTAAGCACAGCCAAACATGCAATTTTCAAACAATCTTATTTAAAAAAATAAAATGAAGAAGATTTCAAGTCCTCCCATCTCTGTTTGCAATTCTATATTAAGGATTTGGAGGTGGATCAATTCAAATGACGTATTACATATAACTGTATCATATGCCAATTTTTCGATTCCGATAGCTGATTTCACTATGGACTAGGCGAATTTGAGTTTTTCACTCTATCGAACAATCACTGTATTAGGGTTTATGCAATTTTGAGATGGAATATTATCAAACACCTTAACTGCGACAACTCCATGATGAGGTTTATCTAAAGTACCATGGCTATGATACCATGTTAGAATTAATTTAGAGTTAAAGAAAAATGTATAACTAGTTGTGTATTTCCTTACAGTAAGGAGAGTTCTATTTACCGGACAATTACAACTACGCATTAGGAAAAATTACAACAAAGGAAAGATTCTTTACACAAAATTTAATAATGGAAGATTGTCGATTATCATATATAATTGATTTAAGAATTCGGTTTCTACCATAAAAAATACGGAAGCTTCTGATTCTTGGTTTTTAGAACCAAATTAGTATTTTTCTTCGCGGAACTGAGCAACCACCAGGTTTCAGTCCAATTCTGTTGCTTCCAGCACTTTTGCCCACCCCCGCATCTAACTTTCATCTTTCCCTTAGTTGAAATGTCCACTCTCAACAAGCTTGTGCCTGTGTTCTACCTTTTCCCTGTGCAGCTTCATTTACTATCCATGTACCCCCCCCCCCCCCCACCAACTCACATACTATTCTTCACCGTGAGCCACTGTTCTTCTTCATTACTTGCTTCAGAGATCTTTCAAGATCTTTCAAGATTTACTATCACTTGTTGTGTAGTTTAAGTATTCCACTATAAATCATAGAGCTTAAAACATATAACTACTTAAAGCTCAGTTTATTAATCGACAAAGCTTATGCAATGTTCATGTGTAACAGTTCCATACCCTTTCGGCATTGGCTTAGGCACTGGTTGTTCCATAGATCCATTGTTTGATATCAACTGCGACACTTCTTTCAATCCACCCAAGCCCTTTCTCAGCGACACAAATCTCGAAGTTACTGATATATCAGATTCTCATGTGCGCATCAAGAATTGGGTGGCTTCAAGTTGCTATAATCAACTCGGCAACTTGACAGCGGGATTCTTTGTATCTATTGGTTTAACACAATATTTTAGCTTTTCTGAAATGAATAAATTCACAGTTGTTGGATGTGACGACATAGCAATAATAGCAGGAACCAAAGGGCGTAACTTCACCGGTGGATGTGTTTCCACCTGTTCGTCAGAGGAAAGTGTCCTTGATGGGGATTGTTCAGGGACGGGTTGCTGCCAAACCTCCATACCAAAGGGCATGCAGAGTTTTAGTACTTATATGGACAGCATCGATAATCACACTAAAGTCTGGTCCTTTGCTCGTTGTGGTTATGCCTTTCTTGGAGAGCAGGACAGCTTTACGTTTCATAAAGCAAGCCTTTCTGATTTGAAATTCATTGACAGAACCGCAGAAAATGTCCCTGTACTCTTGGACTGGGTGATTGGGACTCAAAATTGCACTGAATCTCACAAATCCAACAATGTTAGTTGTCATCAGAATAGTAGATGCATTGATCCTGATAATGGTCTTCAAGGATACCGATGCACCTGCTTTGAGGGTTATGAGGGCAATCCATATCTTGATCCAGGCTGCAGAGGTCAGTACCAGGCTTTTGCACCATAATCAATCAGAAAATGAAAAAAATGCTTTACACAATTTTTAGATACTAATGAGTTATTATCCCTGTTTATGTGCTAGATATTAACGAATGCAATAAAAATCCATGTGATCCACAAGGAATTTGCACTAATACTCTGGGTAGTTATAATTGTTTATGCCCGCATGGATATCTTGGTGATGGCAGAAAAGATGGTCTTGGCTGCAATAAACGGACTCCAGTATTCCCGGTGATCAAGTTCTCTTTAGGTACTTTGATTGATGAGCTCTCTCTCTCTCTCTCTCTCTCTCTCTCTCTCTCTAAATGCCAAAACCTAAACAAAACTCCATTTTAATGGAACTCTAAATTTTAACATGGTATTAGAGCTCATTAAACTCCAACGAGCAATGACTCGAAAAATGAGCATACAGATTTCAAGATTTGTTTGTTCTAACGAGCCACTATTTTGCGGAGACATATTAAGGGATAAAATTTCACATATTCTCTTAATAAGGTTGACATTTTAAGATAAAACTCTAATCTTAACAAAAAGGAGTTCATTGCACATCCATACTTATTTCAAAATAGTAACATGGAAAAAAACATGCACTCTGTTTGAATGCACATAGTATATGATATTAAATTATCTTGGAGAAGCTATATTTGATGACACTATGAGGACCTAAGTTGGTTTGTCAAAAATCTGTGTATCATTATTGGATTGGTAGGTAATATTACTAACTTAAAATCATGACCAGTTGTACATTCCTTGGTGAAAGCTTCTAATCGTTATTTTGATTACTATGAATGGTTGGATCAGTTTCTAAAATTAGTTCAATGAGCATGTCAAACAAAAAAATTTCAGGTCTTGGTTTTGGCTTCTTGACCTTGATAATTGGTATTACTTGGTTATACTTTGGCATTCAAAAACGGAAGCTTATTAAACTGAGAGAGAAATTCTTCCACCAAAATGGCGGTTTTCTATTGAAGCAACAACTTTCTTCGAATGAGGCTAGTATGGAATCAGCTAAAATCTTTTCTGCAGAAGAACTAGAACGTGCAACAAATAACTATGCTGAAGATCGTATCCTTGGCCGTGGTGGTAATGGTACAGTTTATAAAGGAATTATGAGTGATAAACGTATTGTTGCAATTAAAAAGTCAAGAACAAGGGATCAGGGCCAAATTGAACAGTTTATCAATGAAGTAATTATCTTGATTCAAGTCAATCACCGAAACGTGGTGAAGCTACTAGGATGTTGTCTGGAGACAGAAGTTCCTTTGTTGGTTTATGAATATGTTTCCAATGGAACACTCTTTTACCATATCCACGCCAATGAGGAAATGCCTTGGTTTTCTTGGGAAAATCGTTTGAGAATTGCTGCAGAGTCTGCCGGCGCATTAGCTTATCTTCATTCTGCAGCAACAATACCAATTATTCATAGAGATGTCAAATCTCCCAATATATTGTTAGATGATAACTACACTGCAAAAATATCAGATTTCGGAACTTCAAGGTTGGTTCCCGTTGAACAAACACAAGTAACAACTCTAGTCCAAGGAACCTTAGGTTATCTGGATCCCGAGTACTTCCATACGAGCCAATTTACAGATAAAAGCGATGTTTATAGTTTTGGAGTAGTTATAGCTGAGCTAATGACAGGAAGGAAATCCCTTTCTTGTGAAAAACCTGAAAAAGAAAGGAACTTGGCCACATATTTCGTTCTAGCCATGAAGGAAAATCATCTGTTCAAAATTCTCGACCCCAGAGTTCTGAGGGAAGGGAGTTTAGAGCAACTTCATGCTGCGGCTGAGCTTGTTAAAAGATGCCTTGGGTTAAATGGGAAAGAAAGACCAACAATGAAAGAAGTGGCAATGGAGTTGGAAAGGTTGAGAAAGCATAATGTTCAAACATGGATTCAACAAGAAATTCCTCAAGAAAGTGTGGCTTTGGGGTTAACAACTGAGGAATCTGACCTATATCAAGTGTCAATAAATCCTGAGTTTGTTACTGGGGAGTTCTCGGAACAATATAGTATGGACAGCCGCCTGTTACATGAGATCAACACTCCTCGCTAAATGGTGAAAAGTTTCGAACTTCACATGTAAGAAGGTCCTGAGATGCCGTACATTACTTCTTCCTTCCTACGTTTCTCAAACTTTTATCTTTTGTCATCTTATTCTTGTAGTAAGTTCATCTTTTTAATGTTGTTTTTTGATGTCAATCTGCAGAAATGTTGTAAGATATTTCTATCTGTTAATGTTTTTGTGCCATGCATGCTCATTGTCTTATTGAAAATTGTCAACTAATTAATTGAGTTATGAAATTTGAATTGATTTGTGAAAGAGATTATCCATCTTAAAGGAACAAAATTCGTTGAGGAAAGTTTCGCCAATCAATTTTTAGATAGGGCAACAAAACAGGGAAATGCTGGATGTACAACCCCTGCGCCCCCTTTCATAAGGTGGGTCCCGCTCAATAAAAAAGTAAAATAAATTACCCCCCTCCCCCAAAAAAAATTTACTCCAGTTGTCAGAACTCCCACCCTATACGCACAATATTTCCCAACAAATAATCCTATCAAGCCACTCGATATTTACTTTGAAAAAACAAACTACTTTAAAATGACAAACACGGGTGAAACATGACATGTCTTAAGAATTAAAACTTCAGTGAGCGAAATAGAAAGATGCAATACATTTTTGTTTTTTGAACAGAAAGAAGCAATACTTACACCAAGAAAAATATCTAAATAAGGCACTCAATGGACTTAACACAACAAATCGTTAGAGTTTGCATACCATTGGAAACTCAAAATGAAACTTATAAAGTTTAGGGTCACAGTTTAAGTTTTCAATTTCGAGTTCATTTTCAGTTTTCTGTTTGGATGATTTATTTTAAGATTGCTAAAAATATGTTCGATTTGTCATTTTTAAAAATCATTTCTTAAAACATAAAATTAGAAAGCACATTTGATTTGAAATTTTGTTTATTATTTTATTCCATGAAATTTTATTGTTTTTAGAAAAAATAGAACAATTTTATGTTAATATATTATCAAGTAATATATATATATATATATATATATATATATATATATATATATATATTTCTTGAATTAAGAGTTGGACAATTAAGATTCATAAGACTTTGAGAATATCTTTCTTGAATATCAGTAGGAATACCGACAAAATGTTTGATAATACTGAAAACCATATGAGCAAAGCTATCAATACTTCCATCAGATGGTTTGACAGCATTAGCAATTTCAGATCTATCTTCTTCATGAAGATAGTTGAACCACCAGCTTTTCAGTTGACCTACAAAGCCGTAAATGATATTGTTTGTTGCCAAATGACGATCAATTCCTTTACATAAATAGGTATTAAAACAAATACCCATTTTTTCAAGTAATTGAATGATTTGATATTCTGATAATCCATCGATGTTCCATTCAACGATAGCATTACCATCATAAGAAAAAGACTTTTTGATATTTTCTTCGAAAAGAAGATCAAGCGAAGTTGGACGAGGATAATATGTTGGTAAATTTGAATTTTGAAATTTCTGTCCATGAAGTTTATTGATATGTAAATCATTTTCTTTATGAAATTGAGATTCAATATTGTCAATAGCCAATTCAATGGTATTGATATTTTTTGAAGAAGTAGAAAGTTTTGCAAATTAAGAAGCAAGTTCTTTAAGAACATTTTCTTGAGAATTAAGCTTAGAGGGAGGAATATCATGAAAATGACAAATAAAAGAAGCAGATAAATCAATATTTTTCTTCTTCTTTCCTTTGTCAGATGTTTGAGCTTCTGATTCAGAATTGATTTCAATTCTGTTGAGTTGAGAACAAATAGATTGAACAACAATATTTGAGTAATTATTTTGAGATAAAACATTTTTGACATCTTTAGCGATAACCATATTATCGTCAAGTCTTTCAATTCTTTTGAAAGGAGAAGCAACTACTTTAGTAGTGCCATGCAAAACTTCAATTTCTTGGAGTGGAGGATGAACAAATTGAAAAGTTTGTCCATTGGGAGTTTTCCAAGTCTTTTTTGAAGAAGAATTGGTTTGAATAGTTTTTGAAAAAAAATTTCTTTTTGGAGATTTGTTGAAAACTTTGAAATAGTCCATTCAAAGAAACTAATATCTTCTTGGGACTGAACAAATTCATCCCAATAAGATTCAATTTGTTCTTTTGAAAAAGATTTTTTGAACAAATGTCTGAATTTTTTGACTTCAGGAGTTTAATCAGTTTTGAATTCATTTCTTCTATCAACTTTAGAAGAAATAACATTACATTGATGATCAAGTCTCTCTGATTGAGGGGGTATCATATTTGAAAGAGTTGGAGAAGTAGGAGGTTCAACTTTGTCATCATATTTTTCAAATTCATTTTGATAAAAAGGTTTTGGTGTTTTTGGATTAAAATTGACTCCTTTGAGAGAGGAAGCCGAAGATCTTGCTGCTTGAAAAGAATTATTTTTAGATCTATCATCAAATCTATAAGAAGAAGATCTTTGAAGAGTATTAAAAGAAGATGGTCTATCAAAGATAACTCTGATATTTTCATCAGGTAAATGAATGATCTGTTCAGGATCTCTCCTAACAGGTGGAGGAATAGGATTTTGAACATTATCGAAATCCCAAGCGAGATAGCTTTCTTGAAGATTCCATGGAATTCTTTTTGAAATCATGATATTTGAATGAAGGGGATTGACTTCAACTAATAGGCTCTCATCTCTTGGAGAAGTACGAAGAGCTCTAATATTAAGTTGAGTATTCAATAGTTTGTAATATACCCTGTATATTAAAGCAAAGGCTCTTGAACTATCATCAATCTCAAATTTTTTTGTTCGAATTCGAAGATTGAGAGTATTTAAGATAGCTCCATCTTGAAGACTAACAGAAAAATTTAGATAACGGTTTTGAAAATACTGGTCCACTTTCGAGGTTAGAATCGAGCATGGAAAGTAATGAATGTTCAAATTTTAAGTGTTTTTTGTCTCTTAAAGTAATAAGAACAGGAATATCAAGACCAAAGCGAAACAAGGGTTTGACAGCAATTTGAATAAGTCCAATATGAAGATATTGAAATTTTTTGCGATGAGCTTGAATAGCTTCTTTTGAAAGTAAATTAATAGAGGTAATCTGTTCCTTAATAGGAATAGTTTGCTCCAAAGTTTTGATAACATAATTTTGAGTAAAATCAAATTTTCCTATTTTATAGATAGAACTCTTGTCTACCTTTGGAATAGTCCAATTTTGAAGAGTTTGTTCAATTTTTGCAATTTGAATTTCTTTTGAATTAAAATCATTTGATGCAGAATTTTGATCGATTTCATCTTTATCAAAAAATTTTGACAGTCTTTCATTTTTTGAACTAGTACAACCTTCTTTTGATCCACTACCTTGACCAAACCAATTAGACATATTTGAATGATGTAAGGAAAACAGTAATCTTACCACTGTAGACACAATGCTACAGGAAATACTGATGTTTGACCAAAGCCTACAAACGGGATCACCCTAAACGCCTACCCCGGCTGACACGAGCTGATCAACGCTCTCAGCAGACATCCATAGCTACACACCAATATGACCCTTGACATAATAACCACAATAGTTAAACACGGTTTTCTCACAACACTCACTTATGGCTCTGATACCAAAATGGCCCAGGGATAAGGGGAGTGTGGAAACAATGAAGAAAATTGTAGTAGAGAAGAATTGAGAAAATAATAATTCTATTGAAAATAGATAAGCATTACAATGAGAACATATTATATTTTTCGCTCTGTCTAAAACCTTAGAATGAGAACATATAAATAGCTAAGGTTTCCGACTTGAAATTACATTAAATTGAAAAATAAGAATCTTGAATAATGAAAGTAATCTTCAACTTTTGAAAAAGTAGACCAAAGTGGATTGCTTTTTGTCTCCCACTTCTTTTGTCCTCCTCTTGATACTTGATTTCTCTTTTGAACGGCTTTTGAGAAAGCATTTGCTTTTGCTTTTTTGAATTATTCTCCATCCTTCCCGGCTTTTTGAAAAGATAATTGTCCTTTGAATGTCTCGGCAAGGGTGGTAAAAACAATTTGTTTGCTGGCAAGCACATCTTGAACATGAAATCTTTGGCTTGTTGAGAACGGAATCTTTGAAATTGATCCAAATAACTATGGCCATGTAGTCATTTGGTAGATATCAGATTTTCTTGATCAATTAGGTCATCAATATCATACCCATAACTATCATCTTCATTATCATAGGCATGATCAGATTCATCATCTGAATTTGATTTCTTTGAAGTTGCTTCTATTAAATTAGCAATTTTCTCAGAAATTTACTAAAAGTTCTTCTGGAATTTTGCATTGATTAAGCATAGCACTTAATCTTGATTTTTCTGTAAGGAAATCGGCAATTTTTTCTTGTTCCTTTTTGGAAGAAAGTCCAATATTCCTTTGTTCTTGAATCCATGAGTCAACTGCTTTTGGACAGCAATTTGTTGCATGGAATTTTGTCCACCATTTAACTTTGAATCTTCAGCAAATCTTTTTGACACTGAATTCTTCAGGATTTTGCATAATTTGATAATCCCAACAGACAATCCATGAAACTTTGAGATTATGAGCAAATTAAAACAAAAGGTTTTCTTGAGTCTTCAAAAAGGTTTTTGCCTCTTTTTTGAAGTGTTCGAATCCTTGAAGAGTAAGACTAGGTAAAATAGTCTCTTCAAGTCCAAAATATTCGAACCAAGTTTGAAACCATTTTGGAAAATTGTTTGAACAAGCCTGATTAAAAAGAATAAACCACGAATGTGTTACAGGTCTAAAGAAGAAAACATTAGACCATGCATCAATATAGTCAAAAAAATTGAAACGAGATTCCAATGAATTATTTTTGATAAATTCATTTTCTTCTCATTCCATGGTTGGGTACCCTAGTCTTCATAAGACCAAACCTTTTGAATTGATATTTTTGAAAAATCAATATGATCTTTTTTTTGAGCATTTAGAGTGTGAGTAATAATCGCTGATCCGGATTTGACAAAGATCGTTTCATAATACTCACAAGATTTTTTTATATTCGATGGGAAAAATTGAAATTTTTTTTGGAAAAATATCTTCAAGACATTCATCGAGGCACGTATATCGATGAATCCATGAAGTTTCCATTTCACAAACTGAAGAAAAGTAGGGTTTTGTGAAATATGAAAAGGTTCTTTGAGATGGATTGATTTCTGGAAGTTTTCCAGTTCCTGTTTGAAGAGCTTTTTTGAAGTGTGAAGGTATTTGAGTTTTTTGCTGTGCAGCATGGGTTGGAATTTTTGAAGCAAGAGTAGTTTTTTGAGAATTTTAAGAAGATGATCCAGAAATATAATCATCAATTGAAAGTAATGGTAATTGAGTGTTTGAACTTTTCTGTTTATTCTTTTTCTTTTCAAAAGAACTCATTTTCACTCTTTTTCTCTCTGAAGAAATTCCATTGTGAGGAAGTCTACAAGAAAGTTTGAGGATCCTTATATATATAGTATTTGAAAATCAAAATAAGAAAAAATTGCTTGCCATCTTGCAAAAAGTTGTTTTGAAACAAGGTTTTTAAAAGATGCCTTTTTGCAAAACATCTTTTGAAGCTTTACAGTCTGTTTTGAGAATAAAATTTTTATTAATCAAATCATCTTGAAATTTTGAAATGATAAGCACGATTGAAAGAATCTCCTTTTTGATAGTGGAGTAATTCTATTGAGGACCTGACCAGACACTAGAATGAAATTTGACCAATTGTTCTTGGCTTGTTTTGGAAGGAATCTGTTTGAGGACCCCACTATACCCAATATCTGACGCATCTGTCTCAATAATAATAGAGGCATTTGGGTTAAGGATAGAAAGGCAAGGAATGCTTTTGATGGCTTTTTTGACTTTTTGGACTATAATGGTACACTCGTTACTCCATGGGTCAGGGTGCTTTTTCAATCTTTTGAATAAAGGTGCGCACAGGATTCTTATCTCTTTAACAAAATCTCCTACGTCATTGACGCAACCTAAAAATCTTTGAAGGCTATTTTTGTCTAAAATTTCATCAGGAAATTTGCAGGTGAAATCTAGACTTCTTTGAATTGGTTTAAGTGTTCCTAATTGAATATTATGACCAAGGAACCTTATCTTTGTTTGATACAAAACAATCTTTTTAGCCCAAACCATTTTGTTTAATAACATGAATGAATGTATGGAAATGTTTGAAATGTTTTTCAATACTCTCAGAGAAGATTGAAACGTCAATGTAAGTAATAATAAAATCTTGAAAAGAACTCAAAATATCATTCATAATTTTTTGAAATTCAGAAGGAGCATTTTTTAGACCAAAGGGCATAACATTCCGAAAAGAACATTAAAAGCAGTTTTGTATTTATCTTCTTCTTTAATTTGAATTTACCAGAATCCTGACTTTAAATCAAATTTGGAGAAGATAATAACTTTCAATAATCTATTCAATAGATCTTTCTTTTGAGGGATTGGATAACAAATCCATTGAAGAGCAGCATTGAGAGGTTTGTAATTAATAACAAGTTGAGGAACTCCTTGTTCAATTTCTGCAGAATTATTGACATAAAAAGCTGAACAGCTCCAAGGCGATTTGCTTGGTATAATAAGCTTTTTATCAAAAAGATCTTGAATTTCAATCAGACAATCATCAAGAAGATCTTTGTTCATTTGAATAGGACGAGATTTTGTAGGAATATTTGATTCTTGAAATTCTGGAATATATGGAAGGGAAACAATATGTCTTTTTCTATCCCAAAATGCATTTGATATAGAAGAACATATTTCTTTTTCAATTTGTTTTTGAAAATCTGATATTTTTTGAATAATTGAAGAATCTTGTAATCTCTCCCCGATCTTTTGAAATTGAATTTTCTTCTTGAAGAAATTGGATATGATTTTTCTTAAAATTAATATTATTAATAATTTTTGAAATCGAAGCATCTTTTAAGGTATTGATATCTTTAAAAGAATGTGGATTGGAAAATTGAAAAGTAATTTTCTTTCCAAAAATATTTGCAGTTAATCCTTTAGCATCAGCTGTAAAAGGATAAATTTGAACCAGAAAGGATATACCAAGAATAATTTCTTGTTCAAGATCTTTGACTAAATAAAATATGTTTTTGAAACAAATTTTTGAATGACAAACATGAGCTTTTGAAAGCTTGTATTGAATATCGAGCTTTTTACCACTAGCTCCATGAAGTCTTTTAATAGTTTTTTCAAAATATTTTGTGGGAATAAGTCCTTCCCTGATACAATTTTGATCAGCACCGGAATCAATTAAAACTCGAAGAGAAATTTTGAATTCTTTGTTTATGACAAGAGTCATATTGAAATACCATTTTTGAAGTTGTATTCTTGAAATAACATTAACATTTTCTTCTTCAGATAAAGGACGAAAAGATTTTTGAGATCTTTTGCTGGATTTTGAAGATCTATGAGATCTAGAACTTGAAGCTTTTTGTGATTTTGAATCAATATTTTGATGATAAGCATGAGATGTATCACTGTTTGAAGAAGAATCAAATTCATTGTCCTTTTCAAGTTTATCAACTTGAAGATGAACAACTTCCATTTTAATATCTCGAACTTGTTTTTCAAGATTTGAAATTTGAGATTTTATGATATTAACTTCTGAACGAAGGTCAGAATTAGATATCACAGATTTTTCTTTTTGAAAACGATTAAGAACATTTTGAAGATTGAAAGCTTCTGGGACAGATGTTGAAGGAAGAAGGGAATTGAATTTGTTTTCCAATTTTTGATCTGGTATTTGATCAATAATTTCTTTGATAAGTTCTTCTTCTTTAGTAAGAATTGATGGTTTTACAACCACAAATTTCTTTACTTTGAGAAGAGGAAGAGGATGATTTTGAACTTTCATTAGAATCAGAAGTTTCCTGATTTTGATAAATTTGTTCAATATCAGAATTTGAAGAGTTGGACTTAGAATTAACAAGATTGAGAAGTTCAAGTTTAGTTTCTTCATCACATTGAAGATTACCAATCTTGCTTTTAAGAGGACATTTATTTGAATAGTGACCTGATTTGTTACATTTCCAACATGTAACATTTGAAATTTTTCTTCTAAAATTTTTCTTTCTAGAAGAAGATTTTTGAAATTCTTTTCTTTTGAAAGCTGATTTGGAAAACTGATTTTTCCATTGAAAAGAAGAATTTGGTTTTTGTTTTGTTCTTGGTGGAGGAATGAATTTTTCAAATCCATATTGTTGACAAAATGATCCAAGTTCTTTATGGCCTTGGGATTTTTCAGATTTGAGTTTGGCTTTGGGTTTGAGATCATTACAAAAAGACAATCCTTTTTGATTAACAAAACTTATGATTTCTCCATAAGTTCATCAAAAGTAATATATTGTTCTTGATGATTTTGTTTGATTGCATTTCTAACTCTTTCTACAAAGAGTTTAGAAAGTCCAGAAATGAATTTTTCTTTCCAGTAAGATTGATCACAATCGCGATGTATAAAGACACGAGTAAGAAACATGTCTTTATACCAACGGAAATCTTGAAGAGTTGGACAATTGAGATTCATAAGACTTTGAGAATATTATATGTTTATTTAATTTTTTTTTTTTTAGATTTTTATGTAATAATCATTAAAAGCTTTAACTATTTTTATTTTTCTAGGAATTTTTCTAATTTTATTTTTTTGAATTTTTTAAAATTTAATTTTTGTTGAATTTTAAATTTTATTTTTAAAAAATTTTTAAATTTTATTTATTAGAATTTTATTCTTTAAAAACTTATGTTCCATATTTTGAGTGTTTTCAGAATTTTCACTAAAAATACTCAACATGTTGAAATTGTGTTTTGAGTATTATGTTATAAGTTTAATTTTATTTTTGAAAATACCAAATCAAATTCGTTTTCGATGTATTTTACAAAATTGAAAACAGTTTGAAAATAATAAACCAAGCACACCCTTAAAGTTTGGTATATTATATAAATCAGGTTTTCCTGAATTATAGTTCTGTTTTAAGATTAGAAAAGATCGATGAATGATATTAATTAGGTTTTTTTTTTTTATCTTTTGATTAGGACAAAGGCATTAATTAGTACAATTTGTCTTTGATTTAACTCAATGATGTCACCCATATGCTGTCCATGATGATAAATTTTCACTTGAACGAGCAAACCCATATATGAGTTAACAATTGAAATCTTGAACTATATATGAAAATATAATATTTCTGTTGTTTTATCAACTGTTATATAATATATCTAGTTGAATTCATTATTTTATTCAATATTATATTGTTACAATTACATATACTTATCAGTTATGGCTAAATTGCTCTTTATTTTATTTATTTATTTTTCTTACCTGAATGAACTGTTGGAGAGTTTGTATAGAAATAGGGGTTTTGGATGTGGTTGTTTGTCCCACATAGGATAGGAATAGAAAGAAAAACTTGTTTATAAGTGTGAAAGTAATATCCTTAATAAATTGGATAAAAGACCACTCAAATGGGTTTTGGGCCTGACCCATATGATTTGGGCTTGATTGGGCTCCTTGAGAGGCTATATAAATATATATATTATATAGTCAAAAGATGGGCCTTGGGGTCTTGGGTCTTGTGATGTCTAAATTTCAGTTTTAGCACTTATAATTTTCTTTTTCGATTTTTTTCGATTTTTTTTGAATGGATGTGTCTAATCAACACAACTATTTTACCATAACCGACACAAAGGATAAGGATCTTCGTTTTCTATATATCTATAGAGAAAACATCTGTTTCGTTTTACTGAAAAAATCCTGCATTTTTAATCCTTCATAAATTTTGTTTGAGAAAAGAAAACACTGAGTATAATCGCCGAACCAAGAATCGAGTGCTCGTTTCTTGGATATAGAATGTTGAATCCTGGTGGCAGACGCTCATCGAACTACAAGCACAGGAATAGGGGCGAATTTCTGCTATGGGACATGGCATTGTGCTAGCCTCAATCTGAAATTCAAGTCAGTATCGTTTATGTTAATTTTGTTGTCTATATGTTGCAGTGATATTATTCTGTTTTGTGAGTTCGTTGCGTTTTTAGTTCTGTCCTGTTCTTTATTGTTTCAAACAATCTATAGCAGAAATTTATTTTTTCGTGTTTATTTTGTTAGTTTAATTTTCCAGTATGGAACAATCTGGGACTGGGGTGAAACTGAAATCCCATGTTGAGAAGCCAGACAAGTTCAAAGGATTGGACTTCAAACGATGGTAATAGAAGATGTTGTTTTATTTAACAACGTTGAATCTCGTTCATGTTGTCAAGGAAGAATGTCCTAAAGTAGAAGGAGAAAATGTTTCTGCAAAATAACTCAGTGTAGTCGATGCTTGGAAACACATTAAGTTTTTATGCAGAAATTATATTCTGAACAGCCTTGATGATACACTATATGATGTGTACAGATCTTATAAAACTGTAAAGGAACTCTGGGATTCGCTAGAGAACAAATATAAGATCGAAGATGCTGGATCAAAGAAATTCATCATTGGAAAATTCTTAAAGTACCAAATGGTGGATTCAAAGGCTATTGTCAATCAAGTTGAAGAACTGCAAATTATTATCCATGAACTTGCTACAGAAGGAATGGACCTACCAACAGCATTCTCTGTCGGATCTGTAATAGAGAAATTACCTCCATCATGGAATGATTTCAAGATTCATTTAAAGCACAAGAAGACTGATATGTCTATGGAGGATTTGGTTCTCAAACTAAGGGTTCAAGAAGATCACCGAAAAAGTGAAGGGTTGAATGCTTCAGTGTTTGAAGCCAAAGCCAATGTCATTGAGGGTGGAGAATCATCCAAGCCTAAGCCTAAATTTTAGAAGAATAAAAGGTTCAACAACAAAGGCAAAGGTCCAAGTGTTTTTGCTCCAAAAGGAAAGAATTTCAAGGCAATTAAGGGTGCTTGCTGGGTATGTGGAAAAACGGGACATAAAGCACAAAATTGCCACCACAAGAAATCAAATCCTGTGACTAACAACAACAACAACAACAACAAAAAAAATCAGGTTGATGTAGCTGAAGAATTTGTTGGTGTTATATCTGAAGTTAATATGATGATTGACAGCAAGGATTGGTGGGTAGATACCGGTGCAACAAGGCGCATTTGTGGAAACAGAAATATGTTTAACACCACTCCTAACAATGGCGAAGAAAAGATGTTTATGGGCAATTCATCTACTGTAAATGTCGCTGGAAAAGGAAAAGTGGTTCTGAAATTAACTTCTGGAAAAGAACTTACTCTTATGGATGTATTACATGTTCCTACTATTACTAAAAATCTTGTTTCTGGTCCCGTTCTAAGCAAGAAGTGATTTAAACTTGTATTTGAATCTGACAAGTTTGTTCTTACTAAAGGGGGAACATTTGTAGGAAAGGGCTACTTGGCTGAAGGGCTCTTTAAACTCAATGTACTTGACAATGATGTTATTAATAATATAAATAAGGCTTCCATCTATTTGATTGAATTTTCTACACTATGGCATGCTAGATTAGGACATGTTAATTTTAAGTCTTTGCATAGAATGGTTAATCTTGGTTTGTTGGATAGCATGCATAAATGTGAAACGTGTATTGAGTCAAAATTTGCTAGTAAGTCATATAAATCTGTTGTCACTAGATCAAATGAATTATTGGGATTAATTCATACAGATTTGGGTGATTTAAAATCAACACCAACTCGTGGAGGAAAGAATTATTATAGTACTTTTATAGATGATAGCAGTAGATATTGTTATGTATACTTATTGCACTCTAAAGATGAAGCTTTGAATATGTTTAAGACGTGTAAAGCAGAAGTGGAAAATCAGTTAGATAAGAAGATCAAGATACTGCGTTCGGATAGAGGAGGAGAATATGAATCTAATGCATTCGCAAAATTTTGTACTTCTCATGGAATAGTACATCAAACGACAGCTCCCTATACTCCTCAACAAAACGAAGTGGCTGAACGTAAAAATAGAACTTTGAAAAACATGGTGAATTCCATGCTTAATAGTTCTGATTTTTCACCTAATATGTGGGGTGAAGCTATACTAACGCAAATACCATCTTAAATCGTATCCCACCAAAGAAAAGTGATCAGTCTACATATGAAAAATGGAACAAGAAGCCACCAAGTTACAAAATCATGAAAGTGTGGGGTTACTTAGCAAAGGTTCATGTTCCTTTACCTAAGAGAGTAAAACTTGGTCCTAAAACTATTGATTGTGCATTTATTGGATATGCCAATAATAGTACAGCTTATCGATTTCTAGTTATTAAATCTGGAATTTCGAAAATTCAATCAAATACCATTATTGAGTCTAATGAGGCTGAATGGTTCGAGCATAGTTTCCCATATAAAGAAAGACTCGATCAAAATAAAAGAAAGATACATGATTTAAGTCATGAAAGTGATGATGTGCCATCATCTGTTGTTCGAGAAAAGGACTTTGAGTCAAATAGAGACACATCGTTGCAAAGGGAAAAAATGGAACCTAGAAGGGGAAAACGAATCAAAGTTCCAAAAGACTTTGGACCTGATTACTACACCTTTCTTACTGAAGATTAGCCTCAAACATATAAAGAGGCTATAACTTCATCTAAATCGATATATTGGGAAGAAGTAATAAATAATGAAGTTGAATCCATTTTACAAAATAATACATGGGAATTGGTAGATTTACCACCAGGATGTAAACCGATTGGTTATAAATGGATTTTCAAAAAGAAATTGAAGCCGGATGGTACTATTGATAAATATAAAGTTCGGTTGGTAGCAAAAGGTTATCGTAAAAAACAAGGGCTGGATTTCTTTGATACATACTCACCAGTAACTAGGATTACATCTATAAGGATGTTAATTGCTATTGCAGCTATTTACAATTTGGTTATACACCAAATGGATGTAAAAACCGCATTCCTTAATGGTGAGTTAGATGAAGAAATCTATATGGAACAACTTGAAGGTTTTCTGGTGAAAGGGAAAGAGAAGAAAGTGTGTAAACTTGTAAAGTCCTTATATGGACTTAAACAAGCACCTAAGCAATGGCATGAAAAATTCGATAACACAATGATATCACATGGATTTCGGATCAATGAATGTGATAAATGTGTTTACATCAAAAAGTTTGACAATGGTTCTTATGTAATTGTATGTTTATATGTTGATGATATGCTCATCATAGGACCAAACTTAGATGTCATAAACTCCACAAAGAGGATATTGAATTCGACCTTTGATATGAAAGACATGGGAAAAGCAGATGTTATCTTAGGAATTCGAATTCAAAGAAGTAATGATGGATATATACTTAGCCGATCACATTACTTGGAAACAATATTTAAAAGGTTTGGACACTTTGATAGCAAACCATCTAGTACTCCATTTGATCCTAAAACTTTCTTGAAGAAAAATGTTGGAGATAGTGTATCTCAACTAGAATATGCACGGATCATTGGTGCACTACAGTACATTACAAATTGTACTAGATCGGATATCGCTTATTCTGTGAATAGATTAGCAAGATATACAAGCAATCCTCCAAAGGCTCATTGGGAAGCTCTGATTAGAGTATTGAGATATTTAAGATATGCAATGAACTATGGATTGCATTATACGAGATATCCTCCGATTTGGAAGGATATAGTGATGCAAATTGGATTTCAAATGATACGGAAAAAGCTACAAGTGGTTATGTTTTTACACTTGGAGGGGCTACAGTATCATGGAAATCACAAAAGCAAATGTGTATATCACGTTCTACAATGGAATCAGAGTTCATAGCCTTAGATAAGACCGCCGAAGAAGCGGAATGGCTTAAAAACTTCTTAGAAAATATTCCGTTATGGCCTCAACCTATGACAGCCATATGTGTACATTGTGATTGCATGGCGACTATTGGTAGAGCGAAAAGTCATATATATAATGGCAAGTCAAGGCATATAAGGCGTCGACATAACACTATAAAACATATGCTCACAAGTGGCATTATTTCCATTGATTATGTGAAATCAAAGGAGAATATTACAGATCAACTTACAAAGGGCATACTAAAGGAGCAAGTGTTATATCTATCGAGGGGAATGGGCTTAAAGCCAATGCAATGAGGAGTAACTTGGAGGAAACCAAACCTAGCAATTTTGGTTATCCAATTCTAGGTTCAAAAAGGAAAACTAGTTGAGTGAAACTCGAAAAGAATAGAGCATACAATATTGTTTATTCCTATGGTAAGAACCGTATGCTACCTGTGATGATAAGGGTGAATGACTAATCATTCTTAATGACACAAAAGTATATATTAAAAAGAATATTGCAGGGTATTCATAATCATCGTGTCACCTATACAGGAGTAATGTGGGGTCGCATTCATGAGAATGACATGGCTAAATTCTCTAATACTTCTATGAATTCAGGACTGTTCATGACCAAAATGAACGCAACCGTATGATTTGAAAGGTGTGAAGATTTGATATGTGTGATACTTGTTGTCTTAGTTTACTAAACATGGTGAACAGTTCAATGTCTCCTATACACACTGATTCACTAGTAACTCCGATAAGTATTCACTAAGGAAGGTTCAAGTCCAAAAGACACTCATCCTGATGCAAATCGAGTCTAGTTTTTCTCCAGGCCGTCCAAACCCTGGTAATTGACGCTATTTGCTATATAAATGTGGGGTATTGTTGGAGAGTTTGTATAGAAATAGGGGTTTTGGATGTGGTTGTTTGTCCCACATAGGATAGGAATAGAAAGAAAAACTTGTTTATAAGTGTGAAAGTTATATCCTTAATAAATTGGATAAAAGACCACTCAAATGGGCTTTGGGCCTGACCCATATGATTTGGGTTTGATTGGGCTCCTTGATAGGCTATATAAATATATATATTATACAGTCAAAAGATGGGCCTTGGGGGTCTTGGGTTTTGTGATGTCTAAATTTCAGTTTTAGCACTTATAATTTTCTTTTTCGATTTTGTCTGAATGGATGTGTCTGATCAACACAACTGTTTTACCATAACTGACACAAAGGATAAGGATCTTCGTTTTCTATATATCTATAGAAAAAATGTCTGTTTCGTTTTACTGAAAAAATCCTTCATTTTTAATCCTTCATAAATTTTGTTTGAGAAAGAAAACACTAAGTATAATTGCTAGAACCAATAATCGAGTGCTCGTTTCTTGGATATAGATTGTTGAATCTTGGTGGCAGACGCTCATCGAACTACAAGCATAGGAGTAGGGGCGAATTTCTGCTATGGGACATGGCATTGTGCTAGCCTCAATCTGAAATTCAAGTCAGTATCGTTTATGTTAATTTTGTTGTCTATATGTTGCAGTGATATTATTCTGTTTTGTGAGTTCGTTGCGTTTTTAGTTCTGTCCTGTTCTTTATTGTTTCAAACAATCTATAGCAGAAATTTATTTTTTCGTGTTTATTTTGTTAGTTTAATTTTCCAGTTTGGAACAATCTGGGACTGGGGTGAAACTGAAATCCCATGTTGAGAAGCCAGACAAGTTCAAAGGATTGGACTTCAAACGATGGTAATAGAAGATGTTGTTTTATTTAACAACGTTGAATCTCGTTCATGTTGTCAAGGAAGAATGTCCTAAAGTAGAAGGAGAAAATGTTTCTGCAAAATAACTCAGTGTAGTCGATGCTTGGAAACACATTAAGTTTTTATGCAGAAATTATATTCTGAACAGCCTTGATGATACACTATATGATGTGTACAGATCTTATAAAACTGTAAAGGAACTCTGGGATTCGCTAGAGAACAAATATAAGATCGAAGATGCTGGATCAAAGAAATTCATCATTGGAAAATTCTTAAAGTACCAAATGGTGGATTCAAAGGCTATTGTCAATCAAGTTGAAGAACTGCAAATTATTATCCATGAACTTGCTACAGAAGGAATGGACCTACCAACAGCATTCTCTGTCGGATCTGTAATAGAGAAATTACCTCCATCATGGAATGATTTCAAGATTCATTTAAAGCACAAGAAGACTGATATGTCTATGGAGGATTTGGTTCTCAAACTAAGGGTTCAAGAAGATCACCGAAAAAGTGAAGGGTTGAATGCTTCAGTGTTTGAAGCCAAAGCCAATGTCATTGAGGGTGGAGAATCATCCAAGCCTAAGCCTAAATTTTAGAAGAATAAAAGGTTCAACAACAAAGGCAAAGGTCCAAGTGTTTTTGCTCCAAAAGGAAAGAATTTCAAGGCAATTAAGGGTGCTTGCTGGGTATGTGGAAAAACGGGACATAAAGCACAAAATTGCCACCACAAGAAATCAAATCCTGTGACTAACAACAACAACAACAACAACAAAAAAAATCAGGTTGATGTAGCTGAAGAATTTGTTGGTGTTATATCTGAAGTTAATATGATGATTGACAGCAAGGATTGGTGGGTAGATACCGGTGCAACAAGGCGCATTTGTGGAAACAGAAATATGTTTAACACCACTCCTAACAATGGCGAAGAAAAGATGTTTATGGGCAATTCATCTACTGTAAATGTCGCTGGAAAAGGAAAAGTGGTTCTGAAATTAACTTCTGGAAAAGAACTTACTCTTATGGATGTATTACATGTTCCTACTATTACTAAAAATCTTGTTTCTGGTCCCGTTCTAAGCAAGAAGTGATTTAAACTTGTATTTGAATCTGACAAGTTTGTTCTTACTAAAGGGGGAACATTTGTAGGAAAGGAGCTACTTGGCTGAAGGGCTCTTTAAACTCAATGTACTTGACAATGATGTTATTAATAATATAAATAAGGCTTCCATCTATTTGATTGAATTTTCTACACTATGGCATGCTAGATTAGGACATGTTAATTTTAAGTCTTTGCATAGAATGGTTAATCTTGGTTTGTTGGATAGCATGCATAAATGTGAAACGTGTATTGAGTCAAAATTTGCTAGTAAGTCATATAAATCTGTTGTCACTAGATCAAATGAATTATTGGGATTAATTCATACAGATTTGGGTGATTTAAAATCAACACCAACTCGTGGAGGAAAGAATTATTATAGTACTTTTATAGATGATAGCAGTAGATATTGTTATGTATACTTATTGCACTCTAAAGATGAAGCTTTGAATATGTTTAAGACGTGTAAAGCAGAAGTGGAAAATCAGTTAGATAAGAAGATCAAGATACTGCGTTCGGATAGAGGAGGAGAATATGAATCTAATGCATTCGCAAAATTTTGTACTTCTCATGGAATAGTACATCAAACGACAGCTCCCTATACTCCTCAACAAAACGAAGTGGCTGAACGTAAAAATAGAACTTTGAAAAACATGGTGAATTCCATGCTTAATAGTTCTGATTTTTCACCTAATATGTGGGGTGAAGCTATACTAACTGCAAATACCATCTTAAATCGTATCCCACCAAAGAAAAGTGATCAGTCTACATATGAAAAATGGAACAAGAAGCCACCAAGTTACAAAATCATGAAAGTGTGGGGTTACTTAGCAAAGGTTCATGTTCCTTTACCTAAGAGAGTAAAACTTGGTCCTAAAACTATTGATTGTGCATTTATTGGATATGCCAATAATAGTACAGCTTATCGATTTCTAGTTATTAAATCTGGAATTTCGAAAATTCAATCAAATACCATTATTGAGTCTAATGAGGCTGAATGGTTCGAGCATAGTTTCCCATATAAAGAAAGACTCGATCAAAATAAAAGAAAGATACATGATTTAAGTCATGAAAGTGATGATGTGCCATCATCTGTTGTTCGAGAAAAGGACTTTGAGTCCAATAGAGACACATCGTTGCAAAGGGAAAAAATGGAACCTAGAAGGGGAAAACGAATCAAAGTTGCAAAAGACTTTAGACCTGATTACTACACCTTTCTTACTGAAGCTGAGCCACAAACATATAAAGAGGCTATAACTTCATCTGAATCGATATATTGGGAAGAAGTAATAAATAATGAAGTTGAATTCATTTTACAAAATAATACATGGGAATTGGTAGACTTACCACCGGGATGTAAACCAATTGGTTATAAATGGATTTTCAAAAAGAAATTGAAGCCGGATGGTACTATCGATAAATATAAAGCTCGGTTGGTAGCAAAAGGTTATCGTCAAAAACAAGGGCTGGATTTCTTTTATACATACTCACCAGTAACTAGGATTACGTCTATAATGATGTTAATTGCTATTGCAGCTATTTACAATTTGGTTATACACCAAATGGATGTAAAAACCTCATTCCTTAATGGTGAGTTAGATGAAGAAATCTATATGGAACAACTTGAAGGTTTTATGGTGAAAGGGAAAGAGAAGAAAGTGTGTAAACTTGTAAAGTCCTTATATGGACTTAAACAAGTACCTAAGCAATGGCATGAAAAATTCGATAACACAATGATATCACATGGATTTCGGATCAATGAATGTGATAAATGTGTTTACATCAAAAAGTTTGACAATGGTTCTTATGTAATTGTATGTTTATATGTTGATGATATGCTCATCATAGGACCAAACTTAGATGTCATAAACTCCACAAAGAGGATATTGAATTCGACCTTTGATATGAAAGACATGGGAAAAGCAGATGTTATCTTAGGAATTCGAATTCAAAGAAGTAATGATGGATATATACTTAGCCGATCACATTACTTGGAAACAATATTTAAAAGGTTTGGACACTTTGATAGCAAACCATCTAGTACTCCATTTGATCCTAAAACTTTCTTGAAGAAAAATGTTGGAGATAGTGTATCTCAACTAGAATATGCACGGATCATTGGTGCACTACAGTACATTACAAATTGTACTAGATCGGATATCGCTTATTCTGTGAATAGATTAGCAAGATATACAAGCAATCCTCCAAAGGCTCATTGGGAAGCTCTGATTAGAGTATTGAGATATTTAAGATATGCAATGAACTATGGATTGCATTATACGAGATATCCTCCAGTTTTGGAAGGATATAGTGATGCAAATTGGATTTCAAATGATACGGAAAAAGCTACAAGTGGTTATGTTTTTACACTTGGAGGGGCTACAGTATCATGGAAATCACAAAAGCAAATGTGTATATCACGTTCTACAATGGAATCAGAGTTCATAGCCTTAGATAAGACCGCCGAAGAAGCGGAATGGCTTAAAAACTTCTTAGAAAATATTCCGTTATGGCCTCAACCTATGACAGCCATATGTGTACATTGTGATTGCATGGCAGCTATTGGTAGAGCGAAAAGTCATATATATAATGGCAAGTCAAGGCATATAAGGCGTCGACATAACACTATAAAACATATGCTCACAAGTGGCATTATTTCCATTGATTATGTGAAATCAAAGGAGAATATTACAGATCAACTTACAAAGGGCATACTAAAGGAGCAAGTGTTATATCTATCGAGGGGAATGGGCTTAAAGCCAATGCAATGAGGAGTAACTTGGAGGAAACCAAACCTAGCAATTTTGGTTATCCAATTCTAGGTTCAAAAAGGAAAACTAGTTGAGTGAAACTCGAAAAGAATAGAGCATACAATATTGTTTATTCCTATGGTAAGAACCGTATGCTACCTGTGATGATAAGGGTGAATGACTAATCATTCTTAATGACACAAAAGTATATATTAAAAAGAATATTGCAGGGTATTCATAATCATCGTGTCACCTATACAGGAGTAATGTGGGGTCGCATTCATGAGAATGACATGGCTAAATTCTCTAATACTTCTATGAATTCAGGACTGTTCATGACCAAAATGAACGCAACCGTATGATTTGAAAGGTGTGAAGATTTGATATGTGTGATACTTGTTGTCTTGGTTTACTAAACATGGTGAACAGTTCAATGTCTCCTATACACACTGATTCACTAGTAACTCCGATAAGTATTCACTAAGGAAGGTTCAAGTCCAAAAGACACTCATCCTGATGCAAATCGAGTCTAGTTTTTCTCCAGGCCGTCCAAACCCTGGTAATTGACGCTATTTGCTATATAAATGTGGGGTATTGTTGGAGAGTTTGTATAGAAATAGGGGTTTTGGATGTGGTTGTTTGTCCCACATAGGATAGGAATAGAAAGAAAAACTTGTTTATAAGTGTGAAAGTTATATCCTTAATAAATTGGATAAAAGACCACTCAAATGGGCTTTGGGCCTGACCCATATGATTTGGGTTTGATTGGGCTCCTTGATAGGCTATATAAATATATATATTATACAGTCAAAAGATGGGCCTTGGGGGTCTTGGGTTTTGTGATGTCTAAATTTCAGTTTTAGCACTTATAATTTTCTTTTTCGATTTTGTCTGAATGGATGTGTCTGATCAACACAACTGTTTTACCATAACTGACACAAAGGATAAGGATCTTCGTTTTCTATATATCTATAGAAAAAATGTCTGTTTCGTTTTACTGAAAAAATCCTTCATTTTTAATCCTTCATAAATTTTGTTTGAGAAAGAAAACACTAAGTATAATTGCTAGAACCAATAATCGAGTGCTCGTTTCTTGGATATAGATTGTTGAATCTTGGTGGCAGACGCTCATCGAACTACAAGCATAGGAGTAGGGGCGAATTTCTGCTATGGGACATAGCATTGTGCTAGCCTCAATTTGAAATTCAAGTCAGTATCGTTTATGTTAATTTTGTTGTCTATACGTTGCAGTGATATTATTCTGTTTTGTGAGTTCGTTGCGTTTTTAGTTCTGTCTTGTTCTTTATTGTTTCAAACATGAACAAACAATCTTGACTGATCTTTTATTCAACTTTTAGAGAGATGATTTTTTTTTTTCTACAATCCGATCTGTCTCCAGTCTAATTGTCAATCTAAAATGACTTTCAAAACTTTGGTAATTATGGTGATAATTTTAGCATCACTAACGGGAATAGTGTAAGGTAAATAAGTGCATCAAACATTCAAATTCAAATAATTAATCAAAATAAGAATGTCTTCATTATAAACAAATGAAGAGTGGATATTTCTCTTATTGGTTGATGTCACCTATACAGGCCATACCGAAGGGCCTACAGGGATTTTCTATTTCCTTAAGGAGCCTCGATGCTCACACTGAGATATGGTCCTTTAATCCTTGTGGTTATGTCTTTCTTGGTGAAGAGGACAACTTTACATTTCGTACATTGGACGTTTCTGATTACACATTCAAAAATAGAACCAAAGAAAATGTCCTAGTAGTGTTGGACTACGTGATTGAGAATCAAAGTTGCACTGAAGCAGAGAAATCCAACGGTTTTGCATGTCACCAGAATATTAAATGACTTAATTCTGATAATGGCCTTGGAGGATACCGTTGCAGCTGCTTCAAGGGATATGAGGGCAATCCATATCTTGATCCAGGCTGCAAAGGTTAGTATGATGGTTTGGGTAGGGCTGTCAATGGGTTGAATTTTGATCTGAATTCAAAAAAATAAATGGGAGATGGATTTGGGTTCTCAATCCGATAATCCGATCAAAATCCAAATCCGATAATCCGATAAAGATCCTAATCCGACAATCTGTTGCTAAATTGATCAAATATGGATATAGGTCAATCCGATCCGATTTGTTATAAATAATTGAGTCGGTGAAATATTTTTATAGTATATTATTTGTCTCTAAAATAAATAAATGGGAAAATAAATAAATTTAGAATAAAAAAGTAATCAAATTCAAAACTTAAAAAAGTTTAAAAATTTATAATTATTAAACTTATTTAAGAATTGGAAAATTTGAAAAAAAAAAAAAAAGTTGATTTCAACCAATATTTTAAAAATCGATATCGGACATCAACCAGAAAAAAAGAGGGTCAAGTGTCAAAAGGTCGAACCGGAGTCGAATCGGTATTGAACTATTTGTCAAATTGAATAAATAACTATATACATAAATGTAAAATATTATAAAAACAATAAATTTTTTAATTTTAGTTTACTAATTTAAAGTAAATAAATATCTATATTTTTCTTCATTAAATTTATTTTTGTAATTTATTTTACAACTTCAAAAACTAATAATTAATATGTAACAAATAATTTGATTTATTAATAGATATAATGAAATAAAATATTTATATATAGAATTGAAATTCAATTTTATCTTATCCTATATCGAATGTCAATAGAAAAGTAGAAGAGACTCTCTCCTTTAAAAAGGAACATCAAGATATTAGAAGTCACTATTGGGTTTGCTAGTAAAAATAGGTGGACCTCAAGTTAATTTAAAATTTTTTCAACATTGATTTTTTCCTAATTTTTATTAATTTCGGATCTGATTATCGAATCGGATATCCGATAACATAGCAAATCGGATATGGATTTAACAATCAAATATCCGTTGGATTATCGGATCGGATCGGATGTAGGCAGATCCGATCTATATCTATCCATTTACAGCCCTAGTTATGGGAAACGAAGAAATTAATCAGCATACTTTTCAGACACTATAATTGTTCATGTTTGACCGCCAGTTATAAATGAATGCGAAAATATTCCATGTGATCCATAATGAATTTGCATTAATGCTCCTGGTAGTTACAATTGTTCTTGCCCTCATAGATACTTTGGTGACGGCGGAAAAAAATGGTCGCGGTTGCAATGCACAGACTTCAAAGTTCCCTGTGATCAAGTTGTCTTTAGGTACTTTTGCTTGATATATATATATATATATATATATATATATATATATATATATATATATATATATATATATATATATATATATATATATATATATATATATATATCACTTCTTTTTAACATTAAGAGCCTGTCTTGGAGCATTGAAAATCAGCAGAATTGTGATTTTTTGACCATTTATTTTCAAATGGTGGGGCCCCTTGTGACTCAACAAAGTCAAAAATTGTGGTCTTTTCACTATAACAACGATACAAAAAGCGATTTTAATTCCGTCCAGACACCCCCTAAGGATACTAAAATCCATAATCCAATGAAAAGACTATAAAATTTAGTACTATAAGGGGTTATTCTCTTTGTGTTTCAGTTTTGTGTTTTAGATTTTGAATTCATTTGGAGTTTTGTGTTTTAAGTCTCCATTTTGAGATTGTTAAAAATGTGTTTATTTTGGCATTTTGAAAAATTATTTTCAAAAATGAAAAATTGGAAAACCTGTTCTTTTTCTTCCCCTCTCTCTCTCTCTCTCGTCTCTCTCTCTCTTCTTCCACTCCTCTATGTCAACGAGCAGCGACGGTGGCTTTAATCGGTGTGTGGTCTGCAACGGTGGTTGGTTGTGTCTACGATTGCCGGCGATTTCGCCTCTCTCTCTTTTTTTTACTGTGGCGATGGTAGTGATGACAATGGGGTGGATGCGGGGCACGGGCTTGCCTCATTTGTTAGTTTTTTTCCTGTTAAAATATAAATTCAAAATTTTAAAATCCAAAGCAAATAATATTCAAACTAACTACATCAATATTCAAAGCAAGCACTTCAAACAAAAAAAATGTCCAAAATAAATAATGTCAAAAACAATTTTTTTTTAAATTCTTCATGGGGCGAGTTCAGGGTGGGGCATCTCCGCCTCGCCCCACCCTGCCAACCCGTTCGGGGTGGGTTTTTTTGCCCCATTTTGGGCGGGGCCTCATGGGGACGGGGTATGGCTGGGAAAATTGCCATCTCTAAGCGGTGGTGTGTGGTGGTTTTGGGTGTGTGGTGTGCGACGATGGTGTGGTGCAGGTTGTGGCCGTAGTGGTGGTATGTGTGCTGTGGTGATGGTGTTTGGGTGCGTGGTTGTGGCGGTGGTGTGAATCCTGTGGCGGTGGTTTTTGGGTGTGGTGTGGTGTGGCGAAGGCAGTGGCTGTGGTGGTGGTTCTGTGGCTATTTTGGCAGTTTTTGTGGTGGTAAATCCGATGGTTGTGTGGTGGCGATTTTTGTGGTGTTGGTTTTTGTGGTGGTGGTTGTGGTGGTGGTGGTGGTGGTTGGGGTGATGTTGTGGCGACGGCAGCAACGGTGGTTTTCGTGGTGGTGTGGTGCGGTGACGGTGGTGGTTGCGGCGGTGGCTGAGGTGATGTTAAACTCAAAAGATTTTCTTTGTAAATTTTTAACTTGTTTTCAAAAACGCGTTTTCATTGTTTTGGAAAATCGAAAACAGAAAACGGCTTGAAAACGGTAAAGAGAATAGCCCCTTCATTTCTGAACCCTTGTCTCTACTGCAGACTATTTATACATCAATCTACTTGATCATGCAATGAAGGGATGTTTTGTTTGTCGAAAATCTGATACTCATCATTATTTTTGGAATTAGCAAAAATATTAGTAAAAAAATCATGTCCAGGTTTTATGCCTTTGTGAAAACAGGTAATGATCATTTGATTTACTGAGATTAGTCCAATTCAGCATAAGTTGCTAATTAGTACAATATCTATGGCGAAAAATTGTTTCAGGCCTTGGTTTTGGCTTCTTGGCCTTGATAATAAGTATTACAGGGTTATACTTTAGCCTTCAAAAAAGGAAGCTTATTAAACTGAGAGAGAAGTTCTTCCAGAAAAAGATGGCAGTTTGCTACTGAAGCAGCAACTTTCTTCAATTGAAGGTAGCATGGAATCAGGAAATCAGCTAAAGTTTTTTCTGCAGAAGAACCAGAGATGGCCACCAATAACTATGCTCAAGATCGTATCCTTGGCCGTGGTGGTTATGGTACAGTTTCTAAAGGAATTCTGAGTGATAAACGTATTGTTGCAATTAAAAAGTCGAGAATAATGGATCAGAGCCAAATCGAACTGTTTATCAATGAAGTAATTATCTTGACTCAAGTTAACCACCGAAATGTGGTGAAGCTCTTGGAATGTTGTTTGGAGAGAGAAGTTCCTTTGTTGGTATACGAATATGTCCCAAAAGATACACTCTTTTACCATATCCACAACAGTGGGGAATGCCTTGGTTTTCTTGGGAAAATCGTTTAAGAATTGCTGCAGAGTCTGTTGGTGCTTTAGCCTGTCTTCATTCTGCTGCGTCAATGCCAATTATTCATAGAGATGTCAAATCTCCCAATATATTGTTAGATGATTACTATACTGCAAAGATAGCAGATTTTGGAGCTTCAAGATTGGTGCCTATTGATCAAACACGAGTGACTACTCTAGTCCAAGGAACCTTGGGTTATCTAGATCCCGAGTACTTACATACAATCCAGTTGACTGAGAAAGCGATGTTTATAGTTTTTGAGTGGTTCTAGCAGAGCTCATGACACGAAGGAAACAACTTTCTACTGACAAAACAGAAGAGGAAAGAACCCTGTCCACATAATTTACTGTATCTGTGAAGGAAAATCGTCTATTCAAAATTCTCGACCCAATAGTTCTAAGGGAAGGGAGTTTAGAGCAACTTCATGCAGTGGCTGAGCTCATCAAAAGATGCCTCAAGTTAAATGGTGAAGACAGGCCAACAATGAAAGAAGTTGCAACGGAATTAGAAAGATTGAGAAAGTATATTGCCCATTCATGGAGTCAACGAGAAAATCCTGAAGAAAGTGAGTGTGTGGGCTTAATTACTGAGCAATATGACCTATATGAAGTGTCCATAAATACTGATTTTAGTACCGGGCAGTACTCTGGACAATATACTCTGATTAGCCGATCAATCAGAAATTCTATTCTGTCTATGAAATTCCTCTTCCTTAAAACGGAACCTTGTTTTTTTAGTTCACTCTGTAGACTATTGGTTGTTTCACCTGTCGTAACTCAATTGCACTGAATAATAGAGACACGGCTCTTTACTCGAATAATCGTATGTCTACAGATTCCAATATATTAATAAAGGTATGAGTCAAAATATACTAATAAAATAGATTTCAACTTGTTGATACTGTGTATTAATGTTGCTGTGCTGCCATGAAGACGATGGCAGTGTTCTAACAGGCAGTTGATACGGTCTTTGGTTCCTGGTAACGTTAATATGCATAATGAGGCTACATATCATCCGATATTAAAATGTTCTTATAATCAACATAAGAACTAATGTAAAGCAAGTAAAAATTGAAGTTGATTAAGTCCCTTTCGACCCCATTAATTTGCATATTTCAACCCACTTACGTTTTGCTATAGTATGCAGTGTCCTTTCACATGTCAAAAATTCATAAATATTCATCCAACCGTTGGAGGTCAAATGGACCATTACGCTCTCGTTTTTGAATTACAATTTACACGCTTTTCAAAGTGTAGGGACAATAGAGGAAATTTGCATTTATGGTGATTTCTTAAATATTACAAGTTAAACGTTTTTACAAATAAATAATTGGGCACATCAATCACGTCAACACGCGGGCCTCATGTTTGTTGAAAATGTGGAACAAAATAATGATAGAATAGGGGCCAAACGGAGGCTAACAAGATTAAAATTCGTTTGGCTAACAAGATTAAAATTTTGATTAACATATGACTGCTGGGCAGAATTTAAATTTTGGTTCAATTAGAAAGTCATAGTTGTTTTTCTTTTGAATCCACACATCATTTAAGTGCGACACCAGGTTACACAAATCAAGTTACCTTCCTTTTAATAAAATCGAACAAGTCAACATTAACTAAGTAATACATGCCTGCGAGTATTCTATTATGAGAACTCTGTCCACAAAGGCCCTTTAGCCAAGTTGAGAAGTCCTATGCTAAGCTTCCACATGTAATTCTGACTGACATTCTTTTCAACTTCAGCTGCTACTAATGGCCCGAGCTCTATGAAACTAGTCTCTTCTAGTTTTTGAAAATTTATTTGTATTGTCCATATTCATTAGATTTAGACAAATAATTTTAGTTGTTATTTTCTATTAGAACTAATGAAATTTTGTGAAAATTTTCATTTAAAGTATTGAATCCTAAAAAAAAAATTAACGGGGCGGAGTGCCCATTACACGTCCCCATCCCCGCCCAAAATACCCGATTAAGCGGGTTATCCCCGCCTTGTTCGGGGCGGGGCCGGGAGGGTATCAAATTTGTCGAGTTTTTTTGCCATCCCTAAGTGTAATATAAGCCCCGACTTAGTTTATTTCTTTAAATTCCTTTTGCTATTTTAATTTCTAAAAATCTCACACAGGAGTTTCGAAAATTTTAAGCTTTATACTCATTTGTCTTGGTGTATCTACACCTCAAGAGATGCTACATATTTCTGTAGTTATATTTTATGAAAATATTCATTGATTTTACAATTTGGATTAAATGGAGTCCTAAGTAAATCTACCAAGCATTATTTGGTAAATGAAATTTAACAATATAAATGACGAAATATGAAAAAAAATGACATTTAAAATTGAAATTGAATTTTAAATCTATGTTTGGAGTAAATACTGAATTGGATCAAAGTTTATAACTAATAAAATTTTAATTTTCTTTCTTCTTAAATATTGTCCGTATTATTTGATTCCCATGTTGCCAGTATATTTTTATTTTTCGCATTCGCAGATGAAGATTCCATTTGTCAACTCAAATATGAGTGCTTGTTCAAGTGCAACTTATCATCGTGGACATCATATAACAACAACGATGACCATCCATTATGTTAAATCAAAGACAAATTATCCTAACTCTTTATCATTTTTTTAGGATAAAAATTTTGATATTAAGAGCAAAGTGGATGATTGGTTGGATTATTCCATGTCTGTTTTCGAGCAAAGAGGTCCGAGCATTCTCAGGTTGGAAAGTCAGCTAAAATGAGTATTATGCATAGAATGGAAAGTTGAAGGTTGATTATTTTAAACTCGAACGTTGGGGATTTATTTGCTCTATTTTAAACTATATATATTTTTTTCACAAATAAGTTACATTTCGTAATTTATGCTGCTATAAGAATTGTATAAATCTGTAATGGTGTTTTATTTAAATAAAAGGAATACTTCAATTGAAGCCCTTGTTTGGTGGCCTTTGTTTGTTTGTTTTTTTTAAATATTATTTTGAATGGTGAATTTTCAGAGAATATGTGGTTAAAAAATAAGAAAATATTTTGAGTTTACGTGTAGAATATTTTATTGGGTGAATTTGTGGTTGGAAATGAGTATAAAAAAAAAATTTGTAACAATGGAGGACAAGTGTGAGCTAAATAAAAAAAATAAATTGAAAACATTATTAAATGAAAAAAGATATCTTAAATAAAAATTATTTTTAAATATAATATTTTAATAAAATGAACAATATAAGAGATTGTTTGAAAATGATTAAAATTGAAAATATAGTCGTTATTGGGTCCCACTCGTCTAATAAAAGTCAACTCCAACGACTATATTTTCAATTTTAATCTGATTTTAATCCCTACCAAACAAGCTCTAAATTTGGGTAAGCGTTGCAATGATGCTCAGTCCATAAATAGCTCTAGCCTAAATAAAAGACTCCAAGGTCAAGCCAAGCTCCATCTTCAACTTGGTGAGCTGAGCTCGAAGCCCTGGAGTTGGGGCTTCATGGGTGGGTCTGTGGGCTCACCCAAAGCAGATCTACGAAGAAGACGAAATAGGAATTTGGTAGTTTTTTGCTTCGCGAAGCTGCCATTCCCAATCTCATCGTAGCACATTCATTCCCTTTCGAATTTCAGCAAAATAAAAAAAGCCTTAAAATTACTAAAACAGTGCATCAATGGTGGCGTGAGTATGTGAGCATGAGATCCAGGCTTTGAAGATTTTGAAATCAGTTAATCAACCTGCAAATTCGGATTAATTGCTAATCTTACCTTATTTGATAATATAATTTTAATAAAATTAAAAAATATATTTTTACATAAATAAAACTATAATTAACACCTGATTCTTGAATAAAATTATTTAAATCTTGATTAATGGTAATGTAAGTTTAAATCCATGTTTTCCTGTAATTTCCTCAAAATAAAGTAAATGCAAGGGCTCAGTAAATTTTGTCGTCTCGTTGAATCCAGGATTATAATGGTTGTCATGGGGCTGTACACCTAGCATGATTCTTGAATCCAACCATCTGAACTGAGCCACCAATTATCACCCTTAAATTTAGGATATAATAATGCAGATTTTTTTTAGAATAAATTTTGTGAGAAGTGAATTTTTTTTCTTTTTATAGATTTCTATGGAATATATGAAAAAGTTAAGAATATAATTGAAAACTAAATTTAAAATGTGCGTGGCTTAGAATTTTGGGTATAAGTTGATAGGGCTGTGGAAAGGCTTTTTTTTTTTTTTTTTTGTGTTTTCGATTCACTGTTGAATGATGAATGTACTGGGTCCATTGGTTTTGGATGATTTTGTAAACATTGTGATTTTATGCTGAGGCATTGCAGTTAGTGTTGTGAGAATGCAAGCCCAAGGCTGAGATAGTTGACATTTGTGAGAAAGAAGATGCTTTTATCAGAGTAAGCTATTTACTCTGCAAATACTTTATGAGAATATAGTCATAAGTGTGATGTAGAGATATTTACGTTAAACGTGTCATGTAAACTTAAGCAATTGCACGATGCAATTGGTTTTCAGGCAATCTAGGAATTTGTACAAGAATGTGAAGAAGATCGAAAGGGGTGTGGCATTCCTGACTTGCATTTCAATGAACAATAAACTGCCATTTTTCACCATTGGCCAGTGACGAGATTGTGTTGGACAAGGGTGATATGTTGAAAATGTAACCTTCTTCAAGCCCACGTATCATGCTTGCGCACTCATTTGATATTATATATATATATTTTTGATCAATAAATGTGAAATATATATAGATCAAAATTTATATACAAATACAACTGGCATTCCCGGGCGAATCAAAGGACAAATGAACAAGTCATTACAGAAAAACTCCAGGCATACCCGGGCAAAAGGAGAAACATAATACAAGTTACTCAACTAGCGCTAAAGACTCACAAAGAACTAAAACATGCGGATACAATCAAAACATAACTTTGTATACGTGTGTTTTAATCCGTCTAACAACGCTCTGAACTTGTGCATTGAGACCTTCAAAAGAATTTCTGTTATGTGCCATCCATAAATGGTAAACGGTACTAGCAAGTGTGATCTTTTTTGCCTTACTATGCCAAGTGGCCTCTTTTTTCATCCACTTCAAAGCACTTGGAAGAGTAGACATAGTGCGCCTAATACCGAGCCATCCACGAATCTGTTCCCAAACCGAACACTAAAATGGCACGCAAAAAGGAGGTGTTGTTCCGTCTCTACACTACCATTACAAAAACAACAGTTTTGATCAATATCCAAAAACGAGAGTTTGTCTTTGGTAAGAAGCTTTGACTGCACTCCAAGCCATAAAATAAATGCATTTTTGGGCATAATTGAAGCATTCCATATAGTACCTGCCCAGGCTTTCTTCACCCCTTTGTTTCTGAAGAATTCATATGCTGTTTTTATACAAAATCTGCCAGAAATTCCCCAGTTAGTTAACCGGCGCTGTCCATTCTGTACATCAGTCCGTCTGTGTCTACTAATAGTCAGCCGAGGGAGATTTTGAGGCTGCCCAGGTCCATGGGATGTCCCTTGCACCCGTGTATCAGTCCCCCTGTCCCCAGGTGTCTGCGTCATATCCCAGGCATTAGACAATCTACTTCCAAGCACAGGCTGCCTAGTCTGTCCATTCGCATGGCAATCCCCAGTCATTGTAATCTGTACCCTTAATTCCAGCAGCCTTTTAATCAGTGGAGAGTCGTCTTTTCTGCCCTCATACTCCCAGATGTTGCAGCCATGTAAGAAAACATGATTTATCCATCTAACCCATAACAGGGGCGGAGCCAGGATTTGTTTTCAGGGGAGGCACAACTTATAACGTCCGAATTTTTGCCATGGATATAATGATAATAAAAAATACCACAATATTATCCCAAACTACTAATTCACAATTCACAAATCACATATCACAAACATCAGACATTCAAACCCAAAATTATCTCAAGCTAAAATACCCAAAATTATCTCAAACTACTAATTCACAATTCACAAATCACAGACATTAGACATTCAGACCACAATATTATCTCAAGCTACTAATACTATAACCATAATTCACTAATAATCCAAATTATCCAATATTCCAATTGCTAAAGAAATTAAGAAAATACCTAATGGCTGATGATCCGGGCGAAGAGAACTCAGAGCAGTCACTGGACTCTGAAGTCTGGAGAGTCCGTGGTCTGCAGAGGCTTGAGCGGGAGAGCGGCGGAGCTGAAGGCTGGAGTATGGAGAAAAATCCTGCAAAATCAACATATTTGCTTTTACAATTCATAAACTCAACCAACCAACACAAAGAAATTCAAGGGAGAAAAAAGAAAAGTCCCAAAATGGAAAAATCTTCTACCTTCTGGACACTGCCTCTGCGTACGATTCTTGGAAGTGCGACAGCGAGGAAGGCGCAAGGGACGCGAGGTAAAGGCTTCAAAGTGCGAAGATTAGATGGGTTGGAACTTGGATTCTTGGAAGTTCGGATTTTTGAAGATGCGGGGAGTGGGGACTGCGAAGCGAAGATGCCGGAGTTAGGGACCTGAGGTACGGTCGTGCCGGGTTCCTGAGCAGTTGGACGGTCAACGGAGGCTGCGAACAGTGGAGGGCTGGACTTGGAGCGGCGGAGGCGGAGTCGAGCAGAGGATGAGACTTGAGAGGAAGGAATGATTTGTGAATTGTGAGTGTGAACGAGGTTTAATTTCTGGGCTCAAAGGTTTGGGCTTTTTCTCTTGGGCTGCGACAGTTGATTGAGCAGCAGCCTATAACTAATAAAAAAAAAAATTGAGCCCAAACCAAAATTTTGAGCCCAGAAGTTCAGGGTGGGCCTGTGCCCACCCTGGGCCTAACATGGCTCCGCCCCTGACCCATAAGGTATCCTTTTTACATTGGATGTTCCAAAGAGTCTTAGCTAAAAGAGATGAGTTCCAACATTTCATATCCCTAAAGCCAAGGCCTCCCTCAGTTTTTGGCAAGCAAACATTACTCCACACAACCAATGGTTTCTTTGATCCCCAAAGGAAATTCCGACAAATATTGGCAACAATTTTTGAAATAACCGTGGATGGAATTGGAAGAATTGATAGCCAAAAGCATTCAACCCCTTGAAATTTGGTCTATTTACCTTCAGGGAAACGGATTATAGGGTGCAAATGAGTGTTTACAGTTAAGGTCAATTCGGATGGGTCAGTTGCTCGATTGAAAGCCCGTCTTGTCGCTAAAAGATATGCTCAAACCTATGGAGTGGACTATTCTGACACTTTTTCGCCTGTTACTAAATTGACATCTGTTTGATTATTTCTTTCTATGGCAGCTACTTATCATTGGTCTTTGCATTAACAAGATATCAAGAATGTTTTTCTTCATCATGATCTTCAAGAGGAAGTGTATATGGAGCAACCTCCCGGTTTTGTTGCTCAGGGGGAGTCTAGGCGAGTTTGTTATCTTCGAAAATCTCTGTATGGTTTGAAATAGAGTCCTCATGCTTGGTTTGGAAAATTTAGTCAGGCTGTTGAAAAGTTTGGTATGATGAAAGACAAGTCTGATCATTCTGTGTTTTATAAACAATCGGCAGCTGGTATCATTCTTTTAGTTGTGTATGTGGATGACATTGTCATTACTGGAAGTGATACCACCGGAATCTCATCCATTAAGTCTTTCCTTCATACTAAGTTTCACTCGAAAGACTTGGGGATGCTGAAGTATTTCTTAGGTATTGAAGTCACAAGGACTGAAAAGGGGAACTTTTTATCTTAGAGAAAATATGTCTTTGACTTATTAACTGAAACAGGAAAATTGGGGGAGAAGCCTTGGAGTGCTCCACTGACTCCAAACATGCACCTTATAGGAGATGGAGAACAAATTGAAGATCCTGAGAGATATAGAAGGTTGGTTGGAAAGCTAAATTATCTCACGGTGACTCGTCCAAATATTGCATATTCTGTCAGTGTTGTTAGTTAGTTTATGTCATCCCCAACAATTCATCATTGGGCAGCGCTACAACAGATTTTGTGCTACTTGAAAGGACTACCAGGACGAGGTATCTTGTATGTAAATCATGGGCACACTCGTATTGAATATTTTTCAGATATAGATTGGGTAGGTTCCAAAGTGGATAGAAGATCCACATCAGTTTATTGTGTTTTTGTTGGAGGAAATCTGGTCTTATGGAAGAGTAAGAAGCATACCGTTGTATCAAGATCGAGTGCAAAGGCAGAATATAGGGCTATGGCGCAGTCTGTATGTGAGATCATGTAGATATGTCAGCTGTTGACTGAAATAGGTCTTAAAACTTCAGTACCAGCAAAATTGTGATGTGATAATCAAGTTGCTCTTCATATTGCATCTAATCCTGTGTTTCATGAGCGGACTAAGCATATTGAAATTGATTGTCATTTTGTTCGCGATAAAATTCAACATTTCTACAGGGTATGTGAAGACTGAAGAACAATTAGGGGATATCTTCACGAAAACGTTAAATGGAGTTCGGGTTGATTACCTTTGTAACAAATTGGGTATGATTAATAGCTATGATCCAACTTGAGGGAGGGGGGGGGGGTGTTATAGGTTGTAATTAGTTGTTTGTAGCTAGCTAATTAGCTTAATTCTAAATTCCTTTTTTACATACTTTCTTAAGATAGTTTTTATACATACATATATATATATATATATATATATATATATATATATATATATATATATATATATATATATATATATATATATATATATCATCTATTCCAATAGCTTAATAATAAAAGAATATTTTCTAATCTTTCCTTAATTTACAATCCCAGAATGGTCTATGACTAACAATCGAGTGAAAGGCATAGACAAAACTAGCCAAGAATTTTGGTGAGGTTACCTTGCAAGTAATGGCACGGTGAATAATTTGAGAGGTAATCTCCAAGACTTCCAGTACCACTTTCGAGGGGTTCCAAAGTACCAATATACTTCCCGCTGTATGACAGGAAACATTGTTGATTTGCAAAAAAAATTCCAAACTTATTCCACATGATACGGTCAAGTTTAGGCACGTACAACTTAGTTTCCAAGATACCTAATACATCAATATTCTGCTGTTTCACAAAGTGTTGAACACCATTTTGTTTTAGGGGAGTGTTCATGCCCCTAATATTCCAAGTGTCGCAAATCATGATGATGATGAAGGAAGGAAAATCCCGTTCTTCTTATCCTTATCCTTAGCTTTATTTGTAGGTTGTGCCCTTCCCCCCTCTTTGCCTTTACTCTTTTCAGTAGAGGTATTCTTTCGAGTATCAATTTCTGCCATAGTATCTTCATGTGCTTTAGGGGGGAGGGTCAGAACTGACCTTAGTCCCCAATGTGTTACTCTTCTTCTTCATGGATTTTTTTCTTGTTCACAACTTCAGTGAATTGTCCCTCCTTATTATTATTATTATTATTATTATTATTATTATTATTATTATTATTATTCTGCTCAGTTTCCAGCATCACAATTGGCTCATTCCCATGCTGTCCAGTATTCATTACAGCTGCTTGAATTGAGAGTGTTGCTGCATTCTGTTCCAAGTTGTACTGCGTAAGTTTCATCACCCCGTCTTTTCTCAAGTTGTACTGCGTAAGTTTCATCACCCTGTCTTTTCCTCATGGTGTATTGTTGCAATTGTATGTATTTCTATTTCTGCTTTGACCTGACAGTTTTAAATTCACTTTCAGGACAATTTTAATCTTTAATTTACTTGCATAAATGCAATGCATTTTGCATCCATTCATATTTTCTACAGGACAAAGATTAGATAGCATTAACAAACAAATAGATGCAATACATTTAGCTCACTAACATTACTTTTAAAATAGCCCATCCCGTGCAAGGACTAGTATTTGGAAAAGATTCTTCACATAATTTGAAGTTGAGTATCAAATGACACACTTACGGAATAAATTATAGTTATTAGTCAGATAATTTGAAAAAAATTTGTCACCCAAGAATTTCCTTATGATTTTACCACCATGGGGTGCTCTACGTTTTCATGATAAACCACTTACCACCATGGGATACTCTACGTTCTAATGATAGATCGCCTACCACCATGGGGGTGCTCTACGTTCTCATGATAGGTCGCCTACCACCATGGGGTACTATACGTTCTAATGATAAACCGCCTACCATCATGGGGCGCTCTACGCTCTCATGACAGACCGCCTACCACCATGGGTTGCTCTACGTACTCATGATAGACCACCTATCACCTATGAGGCCCTCTACGCTCACCTAGGCCGTCTACCACTACGCGTCCGTCGACCCCCATGAGGCCCTCTACATTCACACAGGTAGCTACCATCGTGAGATCAATACTATGCTTAACCATACAAATGGCAATGCGTAGGACGAAAACCACCCAACAGCGAACATGGGCACAACCAACCGCTTGACGAGTGGGGGTCACCACGTTAAAACATGGAGGAAGTGGGAAGGTCTACGTGGGACACATGACACCATTAACTATCGAACACGTGCATAGCAACAGGTGCCTATAAATACCTCCAAGATGAGAAAGGTATGACTTCTTGAAACCCGAACTGATTAACTCCCAATATACTTTCTTCCTACTTTTCATAAATACCTACTGATTGATCGGACCAACCGGAACAACCCACACGTCATCATTTTCGTGGAGGTAAATTTAGTGATTATTTTAATTTTAAAGAGATGATGCTTAAAAATAAGCTCAGAAAAACTTTATTTTAACTTTTAAACTATTCATAAATTTTAGTAATATACTTCTTAAATTATTCAAATCACATTTAAATTAATTAGCCATTGACATTAAAAAATAATAATAATAAAATATGAGGAGAAATCAATAAAGTTAGAAAATCTCTTTGAGCATTTTTATATTTGAAGAGTCAAAATTTTTACACATTCCAACAATGCTCTTTATTTTGGCTTTTAATTTTACTTTTCTCAAAACGTACTTATTATTTTCTCCTCATATTTTATTAAACTTAAATTTTTATATGTCAATGGTAGGCTTGAATAGTTTAAAAAATAGAGTATTAAAATCTACGACTTATTAATGCAATCATTATACATTAAGATTAGAAAGACAGTTTTACTCTCTAAATTCAGAGAGCCAAAACCTCTATCAATTTTAAAAAGTTATAAAAAGTATCTTGAACATACTCCTAAACCAACATACTCTTATGAAAGAACTCTCAACTTATGTCTTCGGTTACGACTACTTTGAAAGATTTTTCTTGAATAAAAAGCAAAAAACACTTTACTTAGAATTTTTTCAAGAGATTGTCCAAATACAAAGTGTCCTTTATTTTAAAGAGCTAATGCTTAAAAATAAGATCAATGAAATTCTCTATTTTAGCTTTTAAACACTTCACAAATTTTAATAATTTACTTATTAAATTATTTAAACCACATATAAATTAATTAGTTATTGGCACATAAAAAAATATTTAATAAAAATATGAGAAAAATCAATAAATATTTCTTGAGAAAAGCAACATGAAGAGTTAAAATAAAGAGAATTGTTAGAATGCATAAAAAATTTGACTCTCCAAATTTTAAGATGCTCAAAGAGACTCTAAATTTATTATTGATTTCTCATCATATTTTATTTAACAAATTTTTTTATATGTTAATGGTCAATCAATTTAAACGTGGTTTGTATATTTTAAAAAATAGAGGATCGAGATTCGTGACATATTAAATGTAATCATTGTACATTAAGAATAAAGAGAATTTCTTTTCAAATTTAGAGAGTCAAACCTACTCCCTATTTTAAAAAGTTAAAATAAAGATCTGTTGAAACTTATTTTTAAGCATTAAATCTTTATAAATAAAGAGTTTCTTGGAGATACTCTTAAACCCTATCCTCTAGTGTCGATTGATATTTATTTCTAGATAAGATTCTCCAAAAATCTATGTAGGTACCATTTGGTTTAACTAAAAAGATTGGTAAAAGTTTTAAGTCAAAGTCAACAATAATTTCAATCATACATTTCATCAACTTTTAACAAATTCTATTAAAAATTTAATTTATAGCAAAACCAAACAGGGGTGTACTTTCAAGTGAAATTATTAGAAAGTACTTCAAAGGAATTGTAATGGATTTTACGAAATGTGTGGTTAATAAATGAGTAATAGTTGTAAATATATGGTTGTAATTAATATTTAACTTTAATTGAATAGAAAAAAGTAACTTATAATTTTAAACGAACGTAGGATTAGGAGCCCAATTACACGCTTACTTTTTGGTTAAAAAACATATACGATCACTTAACTTATGACGAAGTTGCATGTCATCTAGTGAACTTTGTTTTATGTCAAAGTGATCACTAAAATTTGCCTTTTGTTCGTCAGTTATTTACATTTTTTAAAGGAATAAGTGGCAGGGAAGACCTCCACCTTGGCGCCATGTTAGATTTTTGTTCACCACTTTGCACATTCCGTTTGAATTTTCTGTTTTTTTTAAAAAAAAAAAGTAAAAATTGATGGAATATGAACAAGAGACTTGTAGTGTAATTGGAAACAAAAAGTATACTTCAATGACTAAATTGAACCAAAATATATAACTATGGAAGAGATGATACATGTATGACACTTCAATATCATACATTTTTTGATCAAACGGTCCAATATGGTATTAGAACAAACAAATATTTTGGATTAAGTTCCTTCCCTACACTTTCAATGAAATTATGCACACGTACATCTTATGCCTTAATGAAAAAAAAAAAAAAATATATATATATATATATATACATAAAGTGTGTGTGTCTATATATATATATATATATATATATATATATATATATATATATATATATATATATATATATATACACACGTGAGGGACTTACTGAAAATAATGTTTGTTTCCTCACGTAGTTTGGCACCCTAATTAAGTCATTCAAATATCTGAAAAAGGTATTATTCATTATAAGTTCGAGGCACGAAATATCTTTGAACCTTTCTTATTGCGGTACTCTTGTTTGAAGAAATTTCCTTATTATAGTTTAGACATTTTTTCTTTAATAATTGCTCGTAGAAATGACTACCAAAAAAAAAAAAAAAATGAAAACTAGATTGATCAAAGATTCTTAGCTCAAATTTTTCCAATACCAATTTAATAAAATTGTACACGTATTATGTTTTAATGAGAAAACTAGATCATGCCCACAACTAAGGAGGCACGTTGAAGATATTATTTAAATGATGTGTATTTTGTCCCCTCTAACAATTTAGTCTTTTAGATCACGTGGTTTGATAATCAAGTTAAGATATTCGAATATTTAGGAAATTAGTATTCGTTGTTTCTTCAGGGCACAAAAATCTCCTAACTTTTTTCTATTGGAGTTCTCTAATTCGAAGAAATTCTCTTGTAACTTAGATAGTTTTTCCCTGATAAACTGCTCAAAGATATAAACGGCGAACATATGAGAAAATAAATATGCCTTGTTAAAATAATGAATTCCAATATGAGTTCCAATAGATACTGATGGCTTGGAAAGAGTTTCGACTTTTTGTAAGGAAAAAAAAAAAAAAAAGACTTGACTTATCAACTTATTGATTTTTAGATTTTATTTATGGAAAAGATTTCACATAAATTTGAAGTTGAGTTCCAAATTATAAGTTTACATGATAATCTTATATATCATATTTACTAGTTTTGTCGTGTGAATCAAATTTATTGATCGAGAATTTTATTATAAAATTTTGACACGAATCAATGTCCTAAGTAATATCAAGCCCTGGTTTGACCCCAATTCTATAAAACTCATTTTCAACTATACATTTTTTCAATAAAATAAGTTTATCAGTAAATTCAAAACTCCCTAAAAAATCATTATTATAAAACTTATTTTTCTCAAAAATGGGGCTCAAACAACCTCTAAAAAAGCCTTAGAATTGATGCGGAAAAAGTAAAGAGACAAGGCTTAAAAGGTAGAATCAGAATTGAAGCTGTGGTAAAATAAACTTGAAAACAAGTAAAATTTAAAAAATAGACGATACATCTGATTCCTTTGTTATTTTATCGATTTTTCCGATTTTCGCAAGGTAACTGAGACCAATCCTATCCCGACTCTTGGTTTACCGGTTGGACCAATTGGTTCGACCTGATTCTTATAACGGGTAGTCTTACGAGATAATTCTAAATATGATAGTTACTATTTTGATCATTCGAATCAAATTCATCTAGAATTTCATTATGTAAAAAAAGAAATAATGGGAAGACTTGACTTAAATCCAAGCTAGCAATAACTCCTTGGGAAAAAAGAAGAAATTTCAAATCGATAAGTTTAAGTTCCCATCATCATTAAATAATGCCGTGGATTAAGGTATTGACTTCTTGGATAAAAAACAATTGAGAAGACTTGACTTAAACCCCATGTAAAATATAGAGTAAGACGACTTGAAGTGAATTGTTTCTTCTAGTCATGTAAAATCAAGATAACATGAAAAATAAATAAATAAATTTAATTGTGCCTAAACTATTTTTGTTAGTAACATAAGTAACAAACATTTTTTTTTTCTTTATCTCAAATACAAAATCTGTTAGTAACATAAGCAATTTTAAAATCATATTTAATAAAATATATCACTTAATATAAAGCTTAACTTAATATTATGCACAGCCAAACATGCAACTTTCAAACAATCTTATTTAAAAATAAAAAAAAAATAAAAATAAAAATAAAAATAAAAATAAAATGAAGAAGATTTCAAGTCCTCCCATCTCTGTTTGCAATTCTATATTAAGGATTTCGAGGTGGATCCATTCAAATGACGTATTACATTTGACTGTATCATATGCCAATTTTTCGACTCCGATAGCTGAGTTCACTATGGACAAGGCAAATTTGAGTTTTTCACTCTATCGAACAATCATTGTATTAGGGTTTATGCAATTTTGAGTTGGAATATTATCAAAGAACTTAACTGCAACAACTCCATGATGATGTTTATCTAAAGTACCATCTTAAGTTTAAATTATTCAATTTTGAGTTAGACGTGTCATTAAAGCCTTTTGGTTTTACTTGTCTATTTAACCCTTGTTTGAGCCCCATTATTATTATTATTATTATTATTATTATTATTATTATTATTATTATTATTGCCAAAATGCATTTTAGAATAGTGTTTTGTTGGAGGATATGTGGGTGAAAAAGTAAAAAAAAAAAAAAATCGATTTACGTGTAAAATTATTTTATAGGAAAATGTGGTGAAACATTTATTTAAAACGACGAACATGGGGTGAAACATGACATGCCTTGAGAATTAAAACTTTAGTGAGGGAAATATAAAGATGCAATACTTTTCTGTTTTTTTGAACTAACAGAAAGAAGCAATACTTACACCAATAAAATTTTCTAAATAAGGTACTCAATGGACATAACACTACAATTTTTTTTTAGCTAAGTTTTACTATTCGTGAGAACACATCTGTGAAATCAACACTTAGAATTTGATTGTAGCCATTTGCTATCAATCTAGCCTTATACTTTGCCTCTTTAGCTCCTGATATATCGTCTTTCATTTTGAACACCTACTTGAAGCGAACAACCTTTTTTTCCTTGGGTTATTTCACCGAGTTCCAAGTGATGTTTTTATTTAATGACTCAATCTCCTCCTGCATTACAATCAACCATCTGCTAGAATCACTACAACTGATTGCCTTTGAATATGTAGTAGAGTTCTCAGTGGAATCAATACTGTCAGCCACACTCAATGTATAAACTACCAAATTTGCTTCTCCACACTTATGTGGAGATCTAATTTGTCTGCGATGTCTACTATTAGCAATTGAGCCCCCGTTTGGCCCCCTTTTTTCCATTACATTACATTAATTTTCTCTCTCTATTCGTTTTAACCACACATTCATCGGATAAAATAATATTACACACAAATTTAAAACTTTTCATTACTTTTCTACCACACATTCTTCCATCAATCACTATTCCAAAAATTTTCAACACCCCAAAATGGGGGCCAAATAGGGGCTGAGTATTGTGGTGTTGCGATGGTGCACGCAAATTGTCACTGTCCGTCAGCTCTGAACTAGACTAATTTAAAAACCTTTGATCTCTATTTTGAAGTAATTTCTAACTCCACCCGAATATTTTGATTACGTTGATCAGTTTTTTCAGAATCTCCACAAGGCAAATTTTGAACCATAGCAAGTTCGTCAAATATTACATCTATACTAACCACCACTTTTCGTGTCTCGGGACAACACAACTTATTTCCCTTCATACCTGATTTATACCAAAAAAAGATGCACTTTCTAGACTTAGGCTCCAACTTTTCATCATTCACATGAGCATAAGCAGGACACCCAAAAATTTTCAAATCAAAATAACAAAAAGGTTTACCAGACCATACCTTTCCGGGTGTCTTTTTCTCAATGACAATTGAGGGTGAGTGATTAATCAGAAAACAAGTTGTAGTAGCGGCTTCAGCCCAAAAAGTCTTAGGCAACCCATAATTCGAAAGTATACAACGAACATTTTTCATCAAGGTTCTATTCATCCATTCCATCAGACGACTATGTTACGGAGTTTTAGGTACTGTCAAGTGTCTCAAGATGCCTTCAGCCATATAGAAGCCATTGAATTCATCTGAACAAAACTCCAACTCATTATCCGTGTACGAGGCTAAAAGATGCCTTTGTGGAATTAAAGGCTCATCGCTTCAAAAATGAGTTGCACCAGATTGAGGCACCTCGCCTTGGCAATTGAGGTTCGGCCTCAATCATGGTACCTCAACTGAGGTAAATGTTTGGTTCAAAATAATCGTACTTTTAGTATATTTTGATATGATTAATGAAATGTATGCCTGAAAGTTATGGATCCCATAAAATGTAAGATTAAAATTGATTGTTCACTTTGATTTGAATTTTAATCCATTTTTATTGGAATCATACAGGGCTTAAATTGTTTAGTACAAAAACTACATTAAAGAAGAAATATAGTCCTTGCGAGAGATTTTTTGAAAAGTAATTTTAAATAACTAATGATTGAAAGTAAATAAAAATTATTAGAAAACGTTAAAAATGATTTTTCTTCGAGACATTTTGTATTTAAACACGTCCTAAACTGCTGTAAACAATTGAAATGCAGAGGAGTATTAAATAAATTTTCCAAACACATCCTGCTTGTAAGTTGACAATTAAGTGTGCAATAAACAAGTAATTAACAAAAGTGAATGTGACATTTAGTTTTATTTTATAGTGTTGATACTCACCAATCAATTGATGAATATTTATCATTGAGAGAAGTAATCCACAAACTAAGACATTTGTTTATGCAAATTGTCTAGGAGTAATTTTTGACCTTTTAAAAGTTTACCAAATGAATTATAAAATATATTTGTTTATTGTTACATTCAAGACAGTTTGATATTCAGATTAAGGTATAGTTTTCCAATGCCCAGTCACGAGATAGTTACAAGGGAAAATGCATAATGCTAATATACTCAAAATTTTGATTTAAAAAAAAAATGTGTAGAACAAATCTTACCTACCGCTCGAGTTTATATTCAATATTGGTTACAATTAGAAGTCTTGCTAGTAGATAAGATTTGTTTGGGTCTACTAGACATATAGAGTAAGACGACTTGAAGTGAATTGTTTCTTTTAATCATGTCAAATCAAGATAACATGAAAAATAAATAAATACATTTAATTGTGCTTAAAAACTATTTTTGTTTGTATATAACAAACTTTTTTTTTCTTTATTAATAAAAAATTTGTTAGTAACATAAGTAATTTTAAAATCATATTTAATAAAATATATCACTTAAGATAATGCTTAACTTAATATTAAGCACAGCCAAACATGCAATTTTCAAACAATCTTATTTAAAAAAATAAAATGAAGAAGATCTCAAGTCCTCCCATCTCTGTTTGCAATTCTATATTATGGATTTGGAGGTGGATCCATTCAAATGATGTATTACATTTGACTGTATCATATGCCAATTTTTCGACTCCGATAGCTGAGTTCACTATGGACAAGGTGAATTTGAGTTTTTCACCCTATCGAACAATCACTGTATTAGGGTTTATGCAATTTTGAGATGGAATATTATCAAACACCTTAACTGCAACAACTCCATGATGAGGTTTATCTAAAGTACAATGGCTATGATACCATGTTAGAATTAATTTAGAGATAAAGAAAAATGTATAACTAGTATGTGTGTTTCCTTACAGTAAGGAGAGTTCCATTTACCGGACAATTATAACTACGCATTAGGAAAAATTACAACAAAGCAAAGATTCTTTACACAAAATTTAATAATGGAAGATTGTCGATTATCATATATAATTGATTTAAGAATTCGGTTTCTACCATAAAAAATACGGAAGCTTCTGATTCTTGGTTTTTAGAACCAAAATAGTATTTTTCTTCGCGGAACTGAGCAACCACCAGGTTTCAGTCCAATTCTGTTGCTTCCCGTACTTTTGCCCACCCCCGCATCTAACTTTCATCTTTCCCTTAGTTGAAATGTCCACTCTCAACAAGCTTGTGCCTGTGTTCTACCTTTTCCCTGTGCAGCTTCATTTACTATCCATGTACCCCCCCCCCCCCCCCCCACCAACTCACATACTATTCTTCACCGTGAGCCACTGTTCTTCTTCATTACTTGCTTCAGAGATCTTTCAAGATTTACTATCACTTGTTGTGTAGTTTAAGTAGTCCACTATAATCATAGAGCTTAAAACATATAACTACTTAAAGCTCAGTTTATTAATCGACAAAGCTTATGCAATGTTCATGTGTAACTTCCTAGGAAGACCAATATTGATTCCACGAAATGTGTAGCTAATAAATGGATATTTATTGTGAATAATGTTTGACCTTCACCGAACAGAAAAAAACAATTTTCTAGTAAATTTTAATTTTATCTTGAATTATTAAGTGTACAAAATACACACGTAACTCGATTAGTCTTCTAATTTTTTTTAATTCTTTCAATGTAAAATATTTTCGCATATGTTTGAGTCAACATTGGCATGTACATAAAATACTCATGAAAGATGAGTTTGTGGCCGAATATTGTCGCTCACCTCTATATAACATTGATCATGAGGATTGTACAGTATTATGAAGGCTTTAACTAAATTTTGACTTCAAACATGCTTCTGCGTTCTGTTCTTTTGCTTCTCTTGTGTCTTCCATTGGCATTGGCCGCTTATGATAATGTCAACACAACCCGAACCCCCACAACTATAACGAAAGGGGCAAACATAACCAAGCCGAGATGTCCGAGCAAATGTGCAAATCTAACAGTTCCATACCCTTTCGGCATTGGCTTAGGCACTGGTTGTTCCATAGATCCATTGTTTGATATCAACTGCAACACTTCTTTCAATCCACCCAAGCCCTTTCTCAGCGACACAAATCTCGAAGTTACTGATATATCAGATTCTCATGTGCGCATCAAGAATTGGGTGGCTTCAAGTTGCTATAATCAACTCGGCAACTTGACAGCGGGATTCGATGTATCTATTGGTTTAACGCAATATTTTAGCTTTTCTGAAATGAATAAATTCACAGTTGTTGGATGTGACGACATAGGAATAATAGGAGGAACCGAAGGGCGTAACTTCACCGGTGGATGTGTTTCCACCTGTTCGTCAGAGGAAAGTGTCCTTGATGGGAATTGTTCAGGGACGGGTTGCTGCCAAACCTCCATACCAAAGGGCATGCAGAGTTTTAGTACTTCAATGGGCAGCATTGATAATCACACTAAAGTCTGGTCCTTTGCTCGTTGTGGTTATGCCTTTCTTGGAGAGCAGGACAGCTTTACGTTTCATAAAGCAAGCCTTTCTGATTTGAAATTCAGTGGCAGAACCGCAGAAAATGTCCCTGTACTCTTGGACTGGGTGATTGGGACTCAAAATTGCACTGAATCTCACAAATCCAACAATGTTAGTTGTCATCAGAATGGTAGATGCATTGATCCTGATAATGGTCTTCAAGGATACCGATGCACCTGCTTCGAGGGTTATGAGGGCAATCCATATCTTGATCCAGGCTGCAGAGGTCAGTACCAGGCTTTTGCACCATAATTAATCAGAAAATGAAAAAAATACTTTACACAATTTTTAGATACTAATGAGTTATTATCCCTGTTTATGTGCTAGATATCAACGAATGCAATAAAAATCCATGTGATCCACAAGGAATTTGCACTAATACTCTGGGTAGTTATAATTGTTTATGCCCGCATGGATATCTTGGTGATGGCAGAAAAGATGGTCTTGGCTGCAATAAACGGACTCCAGTATTCCCGGTGGTCAAGTTCTCTTTAGGTACTTTGATTGATGAGCTCTCTCTCTCTCTCTCTCTCTCTAAATGCCAAAACCTAAACAAAACTCCATTTTAATGGAACTCTAAATTTTAACATGGTATTAGAGCTTATTAAACTCTAACGAGCAATGACTCGAAAAATGAGCATACAGATTTCAAGATTTGTTTGTTCTAACGAGCCACTATTTTGAAGAGACATGTTAAGGGATAAAATTTCGCATGTTCTCTTAATAAGGTTGACATTTTAAGATGAAACTCTAATCTTAGTTAATGTTGACTTGTTCGATTTTACTAAAAGGAAGGTAACTTGATTTGTGTAACCTGGTGTCGCACTTAAATGATGTGTCGATTCAAAAGAAAAACAACTATGACTTACTAATTGAACCAAAATTTAAATTCTGCCCAGCAGAGTCATATGTTAATCAAAATTTTAATCTTGTTAGCCTCCGTTTGGTCCCTATTATATCTCATTATTTTGTTCCACATTTTCAACAAACATGAGGCCCACGTGTTGACGTGATTGATGTGCCCAATTATTTATTTGTAAAAACGTTTAACTTGCAATATTTAAGAAATCACCATAAATGCAAATTTCCTTTATTGTCCCCATACTTTGAAAAGCGTGTAAATTGTAATTCAAAAACGAGAACGTAATGGTCCATTTGACCTCCAACGGTTGGATGGATATTTATAAATTTTTGACATGTGAAAGGACACATCCATGCTTATGTCAAAATAGTAACACGGAAAAAAACATGTACTCTATTTGAATGCACATAGTATATGATATTAAATTATCATAGTAGAAGCTATATTTGATGACACTATGAAGGACCTAAGTTTGTTTGTCAAAAAACTGTTAGGTATCATTATTGGATTGGTAGGTAATATTACTAACTTAAAATCATGACCAGTTGTACATTCCTTGGTGAAAGCTTCTAATCGTTAATTTGATTACTATGAATGGTTGGATCAGTTTCTAAAATTAGTTCAATGTGCATGTCAAACAAAAAAATTTCAGGTCTTGGTTTTGGCTTCTTGACCTTGATAATTGGTATTACTTGGTTATACTTTGGCATTCAAAAACGGAAGCTTATTAAACTGAGAGAGAAATTCTTCCACCAAAATGGCGGTTTTCTATTGAAGCAACAACTTTCTTCGAATGAGGCTAGTATGGAATCAGCTAAAATCTTTTCTGCAGAAGAACTAGAACGTGCAACAAATAACTATGCTGAAGATCGTATCCTTGGCCGTGGTGGTAATGGTACAGTTTATAGAGGAATTATGAGTGATAAACGTATTGTTGCAATTAAAAAGTCAAGAACAATGGATCAGGGCCAAATTGAACAGTTTATCAATGAAGTAATTATCTTGATTCAAGTCAATCACCGAAACGTGGTGAAGCTACTAGGATGTTGTCTGGAGACAGAAGTTCCGTTGTTGGTTTATGAATATGTTTCCAATGGAACACTCTTTTACCATATCCACGCCAATGGGGGAATGCCTTGGTTTTCTTGGGAAAATCGTTTGAGAATTGCTGCAGAGTCTGCCGGCGCATTAGCTTATCTTCATTCTGCAGCAGCAATACCAATTATTCATAGAGATGTCAAATCTCCCAATATATTGTTAGATGATAACTACACTGCAAAAATATCAGATTTCGGAACTTCAAGGTTGGTTCCCGTTGAACAAACACAAGTAACAACTCTAGTCCAAGGAACCTTAGGTTATTTGGATCCCGAGTACTTCTGTACGAGCCAATTGACAGATAAAAGCGACGTTTATAGTTTTGGAGTAGTTATAGCTGAGCTAATGACAGGAAGGAAATCCCTTTCTTGTGAAAAACCTGAAAAAGAAAGGAACTTGGCCACATATTTCGTTCTATCCATGAAGGAAAATCATCTGTTCAAAATTCTTGACCCCAGAGTTCTGAGGGAAGGGAGTTTAGAGCAACTTCATGCTGCGGCTGAGCTTGTTAAACGATGCCTTGAGTTAGATGGGAAAGAAAGACCATCAATGAAAGAAGTGGCAATGGAGTTGGAAAAGTTGAGAAAGCATAATGTTCAAACATGGATTCAACAAGAAATTCATCAAGGAAGTGTGGCTTTGGGGTTAACAACTGAGGAATCTGACCTATATCAAGTGTCAATAAATCCTGAGTTTGTTACTGGGGAGTTCCCGGAACAATATAGTATGGAAAGCCGCCTGTTACATGCGATCAACACTCCTCGCTAAATGGTGAAAAGTTTCGAACTTCACATGTAAGAAGGTCCTGATATGCCGTACATTACTTCTTCCTTCCTACGATTCTCAAACTTTTATCTTTTGTCATCTTATTCTTCTTGTAGTAAGCTCATCTTTTTAATGTTGTTTTTTGATGTCAATCTGCAGAAATGTTGTGAGATATTTCTATCTGTTAATGTTTTTGTGCCATGCATGCTCATTGTCTTATTGAAAATTGTTGACTAATTAATTGAGTTATGAAATTTGAATTGATTTGTGAAAGAGATTATCCATCTTAAAGGAACAAAATTCGTTGAGGAAAGTTTCGCCAATCAATTTTTAGATAGGGCAACAAAATAGGGAAATGCTGGATGTACAACCCCTGTGCCCCCTTACATGAGGTGGGTCCCGCTCAATAAAAAAGTAAAATAAATTACCACCCCCACCCCCCCACCCAAAATTTTTTTACTCCAGTTGTCAGAACTCCCACCCTATACGCACAATATTTCCCAACAAATAAGCCTATCAAACCACTCGATATTTACTTTGAAAAAACAAACTACTTTAAAATGACAAATACGGGCGAAACATGACATGTTTTAAGAATTAAAACTTCATTGAGCGAAATATAAAGATGAAATACTTTTTTTGTTTTTGAAACAGAAAGAAGCAATACTTACACCACGAAAATTATCTAAATAAGGCACTCAATGGACTTAACACTACAAATCGTTAGAGTTTGCATACCATTGGAAACTCAAAATGAAACTTAAAAAGTTTAGGCCCCTGTTTAAGTTTTCAATTTTGTGTTTGGATGATTTATTTTAAAATTGCTAAAAACATGTTTGATTTGTCATTTTTAAACATTATTTCTTGAAACATAAAATTAGAAAGTACGTTTGATTTGAAATTTTGTTTATTATTTTATTCCATGAAATTTTATTGTTTAGAAAAAACAGAACAATTTTATGTTAATATATTATCAAGTAATATATATATATATATATATATATATATATATATATATATATATATATATATATATATATATAAAGTGTCTATTTAACGGAATTTGTTGGTTTAACGGAAAAACTAACGGAATTTGTTGTTTTAACGGATTATGTAACGGAATTTCTTGTTTTAAACAGGCAGCTGCACCTTCTTTCAGTGTTTTTATCATAACTTTGTATTCCGATGTTCGATTGAGGCGATTCAAAATGCGTTGGAAAGCTAACCCATCTGGCTACAACTTTGATTCAGATATCATTCTCCAATTCGATCACTTTCTATGCCAAAAATATGTCTCAATATAACGGACTATGTAACAGAATTTTTTGTTTTAAACAGGCAGCTGCACCTTCTTTCAGTATTTTTATCATAACTTTGTATTTCGATGTCCGATTGAGGCGATTCAAAATGCGTTGGAAAGCTAACTAATCTGGCTACAACTTTGATTCAGATATCATTCTCCAATTGGATCACTTTCTATGCCAAAAATAGGTCTCAATATAATGGACTATGTAACGAAATTTCTTGTTTTAAACAGGCAGCTGTACCTTCTTTCAGTATTTTTATTATACCTTTGTATTCTGATATCCGAATGAGGCGATTCAAAATGAGTTGGAAAGATAACTCATCTGACTACAACTTTGATTCAGACGTCATTCTCCAATTCGATCACTTCCTATGCCAAAAATATGTCTCAATTTAACGGACTACGTAACAGAATTTCTCATTTAAAACATACAGCTGCACCTTCGTTCAGTGTTTTTATCATAACTTTGTATTCCGACGTCCGATTGAGGCAATTCAAAATGAGTTGGAAATCTAACTCATTTGTTATAACTTTGGTTTAGACATCATTCTCCAATTCGACCACTTTATATGCCAAAAATAGGTCTCAATATAACGGACTATGTAACAGAATTTCTTATTTTAAACAGGCAGCTGCACCTTCCTTCAATGTTTTTATCATAACTTTGTATTTCGATGTCCTATTGAGGCGATGCAAAATGCATTGGAAAGCTAACTCATCTGGACACAACTTTAATTCAGATATCATTCTCCAATTCGATCACTTCCTATGCCAAAAATAGGTCTCAATATGAGACTAAAACACCATAGCATAACTTTTCCGTTGAAAATTGATTTGTGATCATCTTTTGACTAAATTTGATCCCCTTGACATCTTCCTTTATCCAATTGACTCCGAGCACTCTTAAATCTTCATCGTGAGATTCGGCACAACTTTTAAGTATTTACATTTTAGCCCCCGAACTTTGGATCCCTTACAATTTAGCATTTTCTCCAAATTTATCTACTTTTACTTATTTTCTTCAATCTCACCAACCTACATCATAATATCAAAATCACACATCTAATTGTTTATCAATTACATAAATATTACATCATTAAGGGTGTCCGTTTCTGCTTTTCAGCAGAAATCAAGCCGTTGGCAACACAATTCATGCCGTTGGGAGCCGCAATTTTGGACCAATTCTCTCACTGTAGGGCTGTAGGTTTGGAAAAAAAAAACGGTAACATAATCAATTTTCCTTCCTCCTTGCAGCGCGCCCAGACACGTCTTTAATTAACCCAAAAAAATTACATCTTTATTAATAACAAATTAATTATTAAACAAAAATATTAAATATAAACTAAGCAAACGTGCATTGCACGTTGCTTACACCTAGTGTGTGTGTGTGTGTGTGTATATATATATATATGTGTATATATATATATATATATATATATATATATATATATATATATATATATGTTTATGAATCTTTTTTTCCAGTAAGATTGATCACAATCGCGACGTACAAAGACACGAGTAAGAAACATGTCTTTATACCAACGGAAATCTTGAAGAGTTGGACAATTGAGAATCATAAGACTTTGAGAATATCTTTCTTGAATATCAGTAGGAATACCGACAAAATGTTTGATAATACTGAAAACCATATGAGCAAAGCTATCATTACTTCCATCAGATGGTTTGACAGCATTAGCAATTTCAGATCTATCTTCTTCATGAAGACCAGCTTTTCGGTTGACCTACAAAGTCGTAAATGATATTGTTTGTTGCCAAATGGCGATCAATTCCTTTACATAAATAGGTATTAAAACAAATACCCATTTTTTCAAGTAATTGAATGATTTGATATTCTAATAATCCATCGATGCTCCATTCAACGATAGCATTACCATCATAAGAAAAAGACTTTTTGATATTTTCTTCGAAAAGAAGATCAGGCAGAGTTGGACGAGGATAATATGTTGGTAAATTTGAATTTTGAAATGTCTGTCCATGACGTTTATTGATATGTAAATCATTTTCTTCATGAAATTGAGATTCAATATTGTCAATAGCCAATTCAATGGTATTGACATTTTTTGAAGAAGTAGAAAGTTTTGCGAATTGAGAAGCAAGTTCTTTAAGAACATTTTCTTGAGAATTAAGCTTAGAGGGAGGAATATCATGAAAATGACTAATAGAAGAAGCAGATAAATCAATATTTTTCTTCTTCTTTCCTTTGTCAGATGTTTGAGCTTCTGATTCAGAATTGATTTCAATTCTGTTGAGTTGAGAACAAATAGATTGAACAACAATATTTGAGTAATTATTTTGAGATAAAACATTTTTGACATCTTTGGCGATAACCATATTATCGTCAAGTCTTTCAATTCTTTTGAAAGGAGAAGCAACTACTTTAGTAGTGCCATGCAAAACTTCAATTTCTTGAGTGGAGGATGAACAGATTGAAAAGTTTGTCCATCGGGAGTTTTCCAAGTCTTTTTTGAAGAAGAATTGGTTTGAATAGTTTTTGAAAAAAAATTTCTTTTTGGAGATTTGTTGAGAACTTTGAAATAAGTCCATTCAAAGAAACTAATATCTTCTTGGTACTGAAAAAATTCATCCCAATAAGATTCAATTTATTCTTTTGAAAAAGATTTTTTGAACAAATGTCTGAATTTTTTGACTTCAGGAGTTTAATCAGTTTTGAATTCATTTCTTCTATCAACTTTAGAAGAAATAACATTACATTGATGATCAAGTCTCTCTGATTGAGGGGGTATCATATTTGAAAGAGTTGGAGAAGTAGGAGGTTCAACTTCGTCATCATCTTTTTCAAATTCATTTTGATAAAAAGGTTTTGGTGTTTTTGGATTAAAATTGACTCCTTTGAGAGAGGAAGCCGAAGATCTTGCTACTTGAAAAGAATTATTTTTAGATCTATCATCAAATTTATAAGAAGAAGATCTTTGAAGAGTATTAAAAGAAGATGGTCTATAAAAGATAACTCTGATATTTTCATCAGGTAAATGAATGATCTGTTCAAGATCTCTCCTAACAGGTGGAGGAATAGGATTTTGAACATTATTGAAATCCCAAGCGAGATATCTTTCTTGAAGATTCCATGGAATTCTTTTTGGAATCATGATATTTGAATGAAGGGGATTGACTTCAACTAATAGGCTCTCATCTCTTGGAGAAGTACGAAGAGCTCTAATATTAAGTTGAGTATTCAATAGTTTGTAATATACTCTGTATATTAAAGCAAAGGCTCTTGAACTATTATCAATCTCAAATTTTTTTGTTCGAATTCGAAGATTGAGAGTATTCAAGATAGCTCTATCTTGAAGACTAATAGAAAAATTTGGATAACAGTTTTGAAAGTACTGGTCCACTTTCGAGGTTAGACTCGAGCATGGAAAGTAATGAATGTTCAAATTTTAAGAGTCTTTTGTCTCTTAAAGTAATAAGAACAGGAATATCAAGACCAAAGCGAAACAAGGGCTTGATAGCAATTTGAACAAGTCCAATGTGAAGATATTGAAATTTCTTGCGATGTGCTTGAATAGCTTCTTTTGAAAGTAAATTGATAGAGGTAATCTGTTCCTTAATAGGAATAGTTTGCTCCAAAGTTTTGATAACATAATTTTGAGTAAAATCAAATTTTCCTATTTCATAGATAGAACTCTTGTCTACCTTTGAAATAGTCCTTGTTCAATTTTTGCAATTTGAATTTCTTTTGAATTAAAATCATTTGATGCAGAATTTTGATCGATTTCATCTTTATCAAAAAATTTTGACAGTCTTTCATTTTTTGAACTAGTACAACCTTCTTTTGATCCACTACCTTGACTAAACCAATTAGACATAAAAGACATATTTGAATGATGTAAGGAAAACAGTAATTTTACCACTGTAGACACAATGCTACAGGAAATACTGATGCTTGACCAAAGCCTACAAACGGGACCACCCTAAACGCCTACACTGACTGACACGGGCTGACCAACGCTCTCAGCAGACATCCATGGCTACACACCAATATGACCCTTGACATAATAACCACAATAGTTAAACACAGTTTTCTCACGACACTCACTTATGGCTCTGATACCAAAATGGCCCAGGGATAAGGGGAGTGTGGAAACAATGAAGAAAATTGTAGTAGAGAAGAATTGAGAAAATAATAATTCTATTGAAAATAGATAAGTATTACAATGAGAACATATTATATTTTTCGCTCTGTCTAAAACCTTAGAATGAGAACATATAAATAGCTAAGGTTTCCGACTTGAAATTACATTGAATTGAAAAATAAGAATCTTGAATAATAAAAGTAATCTTCGACTTTTGAAAAAGTAGACCAAAGTGGATTGCTTTTTGTCTCCCACTTCTTTTGTCCTCCTCTTGATACTTGATTGCTCTTTTGAACGGCTTTTGAGAAAGCATTTGCTTTTACTTTTTTGAATTATTCTCCATCCTTCCCGGCTTTTTGAAAAGATAATTGTCCTTTAAATGTCTCGACAAGGGTGGTAAAAACAATTTGTTTGCTGGCAAGCACATCTTGAACATGAAATCTTTGGCTTGTTGAGAACGGAATCTTTGGAAGTTGATCCAAATAACTATGGCCATGTAGTCATTTGGTAGATATCAGATTTTCTTGATCAATTAGGTCATCAATATCATACCCATAACTATCATCTTCATTATCATAGGCATGATCAGATTCATCATCTGAATTTGATTTCTTTGAAGTTACTTCTGTTAAATTAGCAATTTTCTCAGAAATTTACTGAAAGTTCTTCTGGAGTTTTGCATAATTTGATAATCCCAATAGAGAATCCATGAAACTTTGAGATTATGAGCAAATTGAAACAAAAGGTTTTCTTGAGTCTTCAAAAAGGTTTTTGTCTCTTTTTTGAAGTGTTCGAATCCTTGAAGAGTAAGACTAGGTAAAATAGTCTCTTCAAGTCCAAAATATTCGAACCAAGTTTGAAACCATTTTGGAAAATTGTTTGAACAAGCCTGATTAAAAAGAATCTAAAGAAGAAAACATTAGACCATGCATCAATATAGTCAAAATAATTGAAACGAGACTCCAATGAATTATTTTTTGATAAATTCATTTTCTTTTCATTCCATGGTTGGGTCCCCTAGTCTTCATAAGACCAAACCTTTTGAATTGATATTTTTGAAAAATCAATATGATTTTTTCTTTGAGCATTTAGAGTGTGAGTAATAATCGCTGATCCGGATTTGACAAAGATCGTTTCATAATACTCACGAGATTTTTTGATATTTGATGAGAAAAATTGAATTTTTTTTTGGAAAAATATCTTCAAGACATTCATCAAGGCACGTGTATTGATGAATCCATGAAGTTTCCATTTCACAAACTGAAGAAAAACAAGGTTTTGTGAAATATGGAAAGGTTCTTTGAGATGGATTGATTTCTGGAAGTTTTCTAGTTCCTGTTTGAAGAGCTTTTTTGAAGTTTGAAGGTGTTTGAGTTTTTTGCTGTGCAGCATGGGTTGGAATTTTTGAAGCAAGAGTAGTTTTTTGAGAATTTTAAGAAGATGATCCAGAAATATAATCATCAATTGAAAGTAATGGTAATTGAGTGTTTGAACTTTTCTGTTTATTCTTTTTCTTTTCAAAAGAACTCATTTTCACTCTTTTCTCTCTTTTTCTCTCTGAAGAAATTCCATTGTGAGGAAGTCTACAAGAAAGTTTGAGGATCCTTATATATATAGTATTTGAAAATTAAAACAAGAAAGAATTGCTTGCCATCTTGCAAAAAATTATTTTGAAACAAGGTTTTTAAAAGATGTCTTTTTGCAAGACATCTTTTGAAGCTTTACAGTCTGTTTTGAAAATAAAATTTTTATTAATCAAATCATCTTGAAATTTTGAAATGATAAGCACGATTGAAAGAATCTCCTTTTTGATAGTGGAGTAATTCTTTTGAGGACCTGACCAGACACTAGAATGAAATCTGACCAGTTGTTCTTGGATTGTTTTGGAAGGAATCTGTTTGAGGACCCCACCATACCCAATATCTGACGTATCTGTCTCAACAATAATAGAGGCATTTGGGTTAAGGATAGAAAGGCAAGGAATGCTTTTGATGGCTTTTTTGACTTTTTAGACTGCAATGGTACACTTGTGACTCATGGGTCAGGGTGCTTTTTCAATCTTTTGAATAAAGGTGCGCATAGGATTCTTATCTCTTTAACAAAATCTCCTACGTAATTGACGCAACATAAAAATCTTTGAAAATTGGATATGATTTTTCTTAAAATTAATATTATTAATAATTTTTGAAATCGAAGTATCTTTTAAAGTATTGATATCTTTAAAAGAAGGTGGATTGGAAAATTGAAAAGTAATTTTCTTTCCAAAAATATTTGCAGTTAATCCTTTAGCATCCGCTGTAAAAGGATAAATTTGAACCAAAAAAGGTGTACCAAGAATAATTTCTTGTTCAAGATCTTTGACTAAATAAAATATTTTTTTTAAACAAATTTTTGAATGACAAACATGAGCTTTTGAAAGTTTGTATTGAATATCGAGCTTTTTACCACTAGCTCCATTGAGTCTTTCAGTAGCTTTTTCAAAATATTTTGTGGGAATAAGTCCTTCCCTGATACAATTTTGATCAGCACCGGAATCAATTAAAACTCGAAGATAAATTTTGAATTCTTTGTTTATGACAAGAGTCATATTGCAATACCATTTTTGAAGTTGAATTCTTGAAATAACATTAACCTTTTCTTCTTCAGATAAAGAACGAAAAGATTTTTGAGATTTTTTGCTGGATTTTGAAGATCTATGAGATCTAGAACTTGAAGATTTTTGTGATTTTGAATCAATATTTTGATGATAAGCATGAGATGTATCACTGTTTGAAGAAGAATCAAATTCATTGTCCTTTTCAAGTTTATCAACTTGAAGATGAACAACTTCCATTTTGATATCTCGAACTTGTTTTTCAAGATTTGAAATTTGAGATTTCATGATATTAACTTCTGAACGAAGGTCAGAACTAGATATCACATATTTTTCTTTTTGAAAACGATTAAGAACATCTTGAAGATTGAAAGCTTCTGGGACAGATGTTGAAGAAAGAAGGGAATTGAATTTGTTTTCCAATTTTTGTTCTGGTATTTGATCAATAATTTCTTTGATAAGTTCTTCTTCTTTAGTAAGAATTAATGGTTTTACAACCACAAATTTCTTTACTCTGAAAAGACGAAGAGGATGATTTTGAACTTTCATTAGAATCAGAAGTTTCCTGATTTTGATAAATTTGTTCAATATCAGAATTTGAAGAGTCGGACTCAGAATTAACAAGATTGAGAAGTTCAAGTTTAGTTTCTTCATCACATTGAAGATTACTAATCTTGTTCTTAAGAGGACATTTATTTGAATAGTGACTTGATTTGTTACATTTCCAACATGTAACATTTGAAGTTTTTCTTCTAAAATTTTTCTTTCTAGAAGAAGATTTTTGAAAAGATTTTTGAAATTCTTTTCTTTTGAAAGCAGATTTGGAAAAATGATTTTTCTGTTGAAAAGAAGAATTTGGTTTTTGTTTTGTTCTTGATAGATGAATGATTTTTTCAAATCCATATTGTTGACAAAATGATCCAAGTTCTTTATGGCCTTGGGATTTTTCAGATTTGAGTTTGGCTTTGAGTTTGAGATCATTACAAAGAGACAATCCTTCTTGATTAACAAAACTTATGATTTCTCCATAAGTTCATCAAAAGTAATAGATTGTTCTTGATGATTTTGTTTGATTCCATTTCTAACTCTTTCTGCAAAGAGTTTAGGAAGTCTAGAAATGAATCTTTCTTTCCAGTAAGATTGATCACAATCGCGACGTACAAAGACACGAGTAAGAAACATGTCTTTATACCAACGAAAATCTTGAAGAGTTGGACAATTGAGATTCATAAGACTTTGAGAATATTATATGTTTATTTAATTTTTCTTTTTTTAGATTTTTATGTAATAATCATTAAAAGCTTTAACTATTTTTATTTTTCTAGGAATTTTTCTAATTTTATTTTTTTGAATTTTTTAAAATTTAATTTTTGTTGAATTTTAAATTTTATTTTTAAAATTTTTAAAATTTTATTTATTAGAATTTTATTCTTTAAAAACTTAGGGGGCGTTCTCTTTGTGTTTCAGTTTTGTATTTTGAGTTTTGAATTCGTTTTGTGTTTTGTGTTTTAAGTGTCTGTTTTGAAATTTTTAAAAATGCATTTTTTTTGTCGTTCTGAAAAACTTGTTTTCGAAAATGTAAAAATGGAAAACGCGTTTACTTTGAAATTTTGAGAATTTTTTAAAATAATATTTTATTAAAAAATCTGATTATTCAATAAATTTTAATGGTTTAATGTTAATATAGTATTAAATAATATTTACATTTTGAAATTGGTGAATCTTGAAATAAAATATTTTTTTCTAGATATAAAAAATACAACCTAAATTAAATTTGGCAAGTCCTTGTTTTTGTCCTTGTACATAACTTGTTACAAAAATTAACTAGCACCAGGTTACAACCAAACCTAATCAAGTTGCAAAAAAAGGAGCACTAATCTCAAGTTGACATGGTAATAAATATTTTGAAATCAATCTTATCGAGGTCAGATATCCATATTGATGACATTTGGTGTCATGTTCATTTGGTGCATGTTTGGTACTCAATATTTGAAAAAAAAATGGACAATATTATGAGGAATATTTCAGGTCATTTTTCTTCCTTAATACTTCCTATACTGTATTATTCTCGTACTACTAATATCATTTCCAATGATTCAAAAAATATCTAAAACTCATTTAATTAAATATATGTAAATTTTATGTTTTACCATCCTAAGCAAGAATGTGAATCAACGATGGTAAGGAATCTAATACTGAATTTGGTATTACAACTCTGCAATGCATTAATCCAATCCCAACTGATTTAATCATGAAACACTAGAGAAAGTTGCCTTTTCATTCGAAGCAAGCAAGTTCACCAGCTATAAACGAAATTTAGTAGTTCCCAAGTATAGATTGCTGTGTTCTAAAATGAACTACAAGAATTACTATTCTTAATTGAAGTCAAGAGTCATCATCAGCAACATCACTGATTGAATATTCAGCCGCATCACTGTCCAAATCTATTACAACATCTTCAGTTCTCCAGTTGTCTTTAAAGATTTTCGACACATAATTTGACAGCAGCTATTTTTGGTAAGTTTCTCCCCTCCCTCAATTTGGAGATTCAAGCGTGATGCTAGAAAATAGCATCAACACCACCATCTCCTTAGCTCAACACCCCCACCTTCACCAGCAGACTCCACCCATTTCACCATCACCAAAACGGAGACCAAGCTGCAGCCTGAACCACCTCAAACTACCCACTGCAAAAGACCACCAAGCTGCAAAAACGAGACCTCAACCTAACTGCTACACACACTCGAGCCTCAGCTTCCATCCCCAACTCACCAAACCAACAACCAGCAGCTTACACCATCACTAACAACACTACCTCCAGCTCACGAGACCAACAACACCACACGGCCATCGACCCAGAACCACCAAACCGAAGCTCACCTCAACCCAGACACTGCACTAAGCCAAAACCCCAAGCTACAGCCTCTCCAACACAAATTTGCCACAAATACAAATTCGAACTCCAAAACCACCACCATCTTCACCTCCAAAATCGACAACCACCTACAACACCTCCACAAGTTCACCTCACCAACATCACACAATCAACCACAAAACCAAGAAAACACGAAAACCCATGGACTTACCTCACTTCGCCACCCATTTGCAGCTCGAACACTACCAGAAAAACCCAAGAATCCGAGCCAAGAAACCCAAAAGCTTGAACCCCTAACACCTCGGTTTAGCCTTCAATCCGCGCCAAATTTACTGCATCGGCGCCACCACTACCATAAGTGGTGGCGCTGCCACCAACCGCCGTCGGTGGTGGTGGTGGAATTGGAGGAAGGGGGCGAAGCCCCTTCCCTCCCGTCGCTCTCTCTCTCTCTCTGTGGGAAATGAGAAAGAAATGAAGAGGATTTTCTTTTTTTAACTTTTTTTTTTTGATAGAAACTTGTTTCCCGTGTTTTTCAACTTTTTCGAGTTTTCAACAAAAAATGCCCAAAACGACATTTTCCCCGTTTTCTGTTTTCTTTTTAGTATTTTTTTTTTGGTGTTTTCGAAAATACGTTTTCGAAAACGGGAAAGAGAACACGTTTTCACCGTTTTGAAAAATTGAAAACAGAAAACGATTTGAAAACAGTAAACAGAACAGGGCCTTATGTTCCATATTTTGAGTGTTTTCAGAATTTTCACTAAAAATACTCAACATGTTGAAATTGTGTTTTGAGTGTTATGTTATAAGTTTAATTTTATTTTTGAAAATACCAAATCAAATTCGTTTTCGATGTATTTTACAAAATTGAAAACAGTTTGAAAATAATAAAGTTTGGTATATTATATAAATCAGGTTTTCCAGAATTATAGTTCTATTTTAAGATTAGAAAAGATCGATGAATGATATTAATTAGGTTTTTTTTTATCTTTTGATTAGGACAAAGGCATTAATTAGTACAATTTGTCTTTGATTTAACTCAATGATGTCATCCATATGCTGTCCATGATGATAAATTTTCACTTGAACGAGCAAACCCATATATGAGTTAACAATTGAAATCTTGAACTATATATGAAAATATAATATTTCTGTTGTTTTATCAACTGTTATATAATATGTCTAGTTGAATTCATTATTTTATTCAATATTATTTTGTTACAATTACATATACTTATCAGTTATGGCTAAATTGCTCCTTATTTTATTTATTTATTTATTTTTCTTACTTGAATGAACAAACAATCTTGACTGATTTTTTATTCAACTTTTAGAGAGATGATTTTTTTTTTCTCTACAATCCGATCTGTCTCCAGTCTAATTGTCAATCTAAAATGACTTTCAAAACTTTGGTAATTATGGTGATAATAAGTGTAAGGTAAATAAGTGCATCAAACATTCAAATTCAAATAATTAATCAAAATAAGAATGTCTTCATTATAAACAAATGAAGAGTGGATATTTCTCTTATTGGTTGTTGTCACCCATACAGGCCATACCGAAGGGCCTACAGGGATTTTCTATTTCCTTAAGGAGCCTCGATGCTCACACTGAGGTATGGTCCTTTAATCCTTGTGGTTATGTCTTTCTTGGTGAAGAGGACAACTTTACATTTCGTACATTGGACGTTTCTGATTTCACATTCAAAAATAGAACCAAAGAAAATGTCCTAGTAGTGTTGGACTGCGTGATTGGGAATCAAAGTTGCACTGAAGCAGAGAAATCCAATGGTTTTGCATGTCACCAGAATATTAAATGCATTAATTCTGATAATGGCCTTGGAGGATACCGTTGCAGCTGCTTCAAGGGATATGAGGGCAATCCATATCTTGATCCAGGCTGCAAAGGTTAGTATGATGGTTTGGGTAGGGCTGTCAATGGATTGAATTATGATCCGAATTCGATCTGAATTCAAAGAAGTAAATGGGAGATGGATTTAGGGTCTCAATCCGATAATCCGATCAAGATCCAAATTCGATAATCCGATAAAGATCCAAACCCGATAATCTGTTAACTAAATTGATCAAATATGGATATAGGTCAATCCGATCCGATAACAATCCGATCCGATTTGTTATAAATAATTGAGTTCGGTGAAATATTTTTATAGCATATTATTTGTCTCTAAAATAAATAAATGGGAAAATAAATAAATTTAGAATAAAAAAGTAATCAAATTCAAAACTTAAAAATGTTTTAAAATTTATAATTATTAAACTTATTTAAGAATTGGAAAATTTGAAAAAAAAAAAAAGTTGATTTCAACCAATATTTTAAAAATCGATATCAGACATCGACCCGAAAAAGAAAGAGGGTCAAGTGTCAAAAGGTCGAACCGGAGTCGAATCGGAATTGAACCATTTGTCAAATTGAATAAATAACTATACACGTAAATGTAAAATATTATAAAAACAATAATTTTTTTTAATTTTCATTTACTAATTTAAAGTAAATAAATATCTATATTTTTCTTCATTAAATTTATTTTTGTAATTTATTTTACAACTTCAAAAACTAATAATTAATATGTAACAAATAATTTGATTTGTTAATAGATATAATGAAATAAAATATTTATATATAGAATTGAAATTCAATTTTATCTTATCCTACATCAAGATATTAGAAGTCACTATTGGACTTGCTAGTAAAAATAGGTGGACCTCAAGTTAATTCAAAATTTTTTCAACATTGATTTTTTCTCTAATTTTTATTAATTTCGGATCTGATTATTGGATTGGATATCCGATAACATAACAAATCGGATATGGATTTAACAATCAAATATTCGTTGGATTATCGGATTGGATCGGATATAGGCAGATACTATCTATATCTATCGTTTTATAGCCCTAGTTATGGGAAAAGAAGAAATTAACACTACAAAAAAAAAACCAATTTCGCGACAAACAAATGTTGTCGCAAAAATTGAGTTTTTGTTGCAAAAGTAATTTAGCGACAACAATACGTTCGTTGAGGGTATTGTCGCTCTATATGAGTCACAGAATGTGTTTTACGACGACTTTCGTACATTCGTCGCAGTAACAAAATCGTGACACTATTTGTTTGACGCAGAAAATACGAAATGGCAACACAATATCTGTAGCCATAATGTCGTCGCAATGTATGTATGTCGCAAAAAATTTAAAGGGCGACAAGTGTGTTTGTCGCAACTAATGTTCCAATAAAGTTTTTATGACAAATATGTTCATTTCGAATGTTGAGTTACCGAACATATTTTGCGACAACTTTCGACCATTCATTGCAGTAACAAAATCGCGACACTATTTGTTTGACGCGAAAAATACGAAATGGCAACACAATATCTGTAGCCATAATGTCGTCGCAATGTATATATGTCGCGAAAAAATTAAAGGGCGACAAGTGTGTTTGTTTCGAATGTTGAGTCACCGAACGTATTTTGTGACAACTTTCGACCATTCATTGCAGTAACAAAATCGCGACACTATTTGTTTGACGCGAAAAATATGAAATGGTAACACAATATCTGTAGCTATAATGTCGTCGCAATGTATATATGTCGCGAAAAATTTAAAGGGTGACAAGTGTGTTTGTCGCAACTAATGTTGCAATAAAGTTTTTACGACAAATATGTTCGTTTCGAATGTTGAGTTGACGAACGAATTTTGCGACAACTTTCGACCATTCATTGCAGTAACAAAATTGCGACACTATTTGTTTGATGTGAAAAATACGAAATGGCAACACAATATCTGTAGCCATAATGTCGTCCCAATGTATATACGTCACGAAAAATTTAAAGGGCGACAAGTGTATTTATCACAACTAATGTTCCAATAAAGTTTTTACGACAAATATGTTTTTTTCGAATGTTGAGTCGCCGAACGTATTTTGTGACAACTTTCGACCATTCATCGCAGTAACAAAATCGCGACACTATTTGTTTGATGCAAAAAATACGAAATGATAACACAATATTTGTAGCCATAACATCGTCGCAATGTATATATGTCACGATTAATTTGAGGGCGACAAGTGTGTTTGTCTAAACTAATGTTACAATAAAGTTTTTACGACAAATATGTTTGTTTCGAATGTTGAGTCGCCGAACGTATTTTGTGATAACTTTCGACCATTCATCGCATTAACAACATAGCAACACTATTTATTTGCCGCAAAAATATGAATTAGCAACTCGACAATGTCGTCGCAATGAATATTTGCAGTCAAATTAATTATGTGACAAGTGGTGTTTGCATTTAAATTTATTTCGTAACACAAAGAGTCTATCGTGCCATAATTTGTGCAACGAGTATAGTTGTTGCCTAATTTATTTCGTGATTATTTATATACGTCGCATATTTTATTTTACAACATATAAAATTACTACGCAAAGTATTTTGTGACAATAAACATTTATTTTTGTGTCAAGCTTTGCTCGTAGTTAAATTTATTCCGCAACATAGTGTTTATCGCTTCAACGATGTACAATTATCGCCTAATTGATTCAATTTAAACACATAATTTTAAACACATATGTCGGAGAATCTATTTTAAACACATAATTTTCGATTTATTTCGTCGCAATGGAGTCATTATTGTGGTGCACATTTATATGAAAATGTAACTTACCTTATTAGAAATAACTCGCGACTTTATGAAATGAATGCTTCAACGTACAATTATTAAAAAAATTAATTTTAAAAAAAATCATATTACTGTCAACGAAATAAATATAGATCAATTTATGACGGAGCAGCAAGTCGTAGTTAAGATGACTGAGAAAATCTAAATGGGCATTTGTGTAAAATTATTACACCTTGAATGCAGTCTCAAACTGATCACATGGGACATTTTCGCACTCCGGATAAGCTTTTACTGTATTTGAAGCATATCAAGTCATAAAAAATGCACACATAGGCAAAAAAGTAAGATAGATTAAATCACTATTGTTAAGAAATCTTGGAGTTAGCAAATTCTTATTGTGTCCCTGGTACGTGAACACAGTGGGTGCATATTAATATTTATTAGAGGGAAACCTGGGGAAGTCATGAACTTACAAATGAAGAACGCGATGAGAGTAGATATAAATTGAAGTTACGATAACCTGAATAATGAGCTTACTCATCATACAGAAAAATCTTCCCGCTTGAGCTGCATTATCATCGTCTACAATTGCTTTAACTTCCCTAGCCAGAACAACCCAAAATCAAGTTAAAATATGTCAACATATTGACAGACGATAGAGCCAACTAGATTAATCAGCTCTGAGGTACATATGCATACCTGCTGCATGTAAACTCCATTTTGCAGCTGGGCAAATTGAGGATATTTCTTCCGCAATTCCTAGAAATGGAAATTCAGGAACCAGATGTGCTTAGTCTGTGGGTTCACTTCATAATTCAAAAAGAAAAAAATGGCAATATGGTGGACAAGAATCAGTTCATTTTCGAGTAGCCATTGATAGGTATAATAAAAGAAAATGAAGCAATGAACTGATAATCAAACACAATCCAAAGTGCCTTATTGATCATTAGATTAACCAATTCAAATACATAAAATAGAACATCCACTTGAGAACAACAGATAGAGGACTCTCAATGAAAGAATAGAATCCTAACATTTCAATATTAATCAGTTCACAGTTTTGAATAGTCTTTTCAATCCCTGGAAACCCCAGTTCTCTCAAGGCCAATACAACATGAAATCATTTTCATTCATAGTTTTTTGTTTGCCCACACATGGACACACCTGTTGGAAGCACAAACAAATCCACAATTGCAACCTATGAAAACATAAATTATTTAGAACATACACTGGTTGTCCTGTCCATGCCAGCCACATTCATATGGCTATGAATCACTTTAAACCGCTCATCTCCAATTACCAAATCACTAAATGTGATTTTAATAAAAAGCAGGCCACTTTAACATACACAAAAGGTTGTCATATTTCCATACCAACACACTTTGCATGAATTATAAATTTAGTTTGCCTCATGGCAGCATCCGCCCTCTAACCGGGTACCACCAACTGCCTCCATTTTCGTTCTTAAGAATCACACATTTCTCTGTCTAAATTATATAAATGTAAAAAGAGATAGAAATATATTCTGTGAAAGCAAATTCTGTATAAAAAATGATGAGGAAAGAAAGAGCTTTGACATTACATAATCAGTCATCAATCAATAGATGACTAATCAAGTCGCAATGTTGTCCTATCATTTGGTAGCAGCAGAATTGTTAAGAAGCAGAAAATGGAAAACAATTACAATGAGTTGCAAGGGTGAAAAAATGGACTTAAGGAATTGAATAATAACTAGACATGAAACATCCAAAAGGTGAGATAATAGTAAAAATGACAGAGAGAAACAACTTAAAGTTCGATAGCATGAGAAGGAAAAGAGAAGTGATGAATCAATGTATTGGAAGACTCCGCATGCTTTCTTTTTTTATATTGCAGGAACGAGATCTTTTGTACAAATGCTTAATCCAATTATATGATGGCTATACTATTTATCACAAAATCCATGTGACGGTTATAATAATTATCACAAAATAAAAGTGTAACACGTACCTTCCCAAATTGGATTCATGAGATGCAAATCTATTGTAATTGTTTCCCAGCCACCCACCAAATCTATTGTAATTGTTTTCTCCCTGCAAAAGACATTATTTTCTTAATAAGGGTAATGTAAATGAGAGATCAAAGCCACGAATCCTTTAAGCGAAAACTGAAAAATAAGCAAGAAATTGATCTATGTTCTCAGAAGTATTATACTTTAATGAGAATTTTTTGTCCTCTATCCAAATTTGATTACAAAAAGGCACGAAACAACTTCATCCTTTATGGCATGATGAAAAGCAACTTGAAGAGTCTTGAGGCCTTGCAGTTTTGGCAAAGGAATATCCAAGACTTCATAATACAAAATATCTTAAATCTATCACGAAGAAGGAAAGTTGTGTTACAAGAATCATAAGACTAAGTATAAATGTAAATCTGATTCTCCAATATGGTTAGCATCAACATCAGAAAACTACCTGAATTTAGTGAATAAGCATGTCTATAAGGCGGTTTCTCCAATGAATGAAAACGAACAACCTATGAATTATCAAACACCGTACTAAAAACTTGACCAGAGAAATACATAATGGAATTAAAGTTTCAAGAACATAGACACGATAGCCTTTACAACCTCACGTGTAATGATTTCTAATACCCAGCATCTCCCTTTTTTTATAACCTGAAGAGATAAAATAAAATATTGTATGACAAGAGATGTAATCAATGACATTCAAAATGAAGATATGTAACCGAATGTATTGGAGGATCAAGAACTGATGACTTACGATGATTTGAGTTCTCGCTGCCACACATTGTGATCCAAGACTAAATGCTTCTCAGTCTCTTGAACTCGCCTTCATCATCGCTGAGAGATTAAGGAAAAGAAGGATGGCATCTCAAAGTCTCCCCTCTCTCTGCCAGTAGGCAGCTTCATGATCATTTCTAATTAGCCGATAATGCAGAATATTTTTCAAGGTTATTGAAAATAATCCATCATTTAGCCACAAAGCACTATATGAGAGAAGGATAGAGGTTGATCAGTTGCTGGCCCCATTATGTAAACTTGGCTGTTCAAAATTTATGGGGTGTTCTGAGGGTTGTTACTTTAAAAGCTACCTTTGGCTGGAAGTGGAAAGGAGAAAAACCTTGGACTGTCTTTTATGGAGAACGATGAACTTCTGTATTGAAATTTGCCGTATTAAAGTTTTTGTTTAATAACAAATCTGTAACACTAGCAACAAATTCTGGAATGAATTGTGTTCAGCTAATTTATTTTCTGCCACAGTTTTCTTGCACATCTATTTAAATCATTTCCCTGTTTTTACTGCTCAAGAAAATTCCACAGTTCACAAGCTTTAGGAGGCCATCAAAATGCTCACAAGAAAGAGAGAAATGCAGCAAGAAAGAGCAAAAGAGCTTCAGAATACAATTTTCCTTCACTTTCAGTACCACCACCAATACTATTTTCTCCCAATTATCCCATTGGAATTTTGAGCCCTTCAGCCTATTTTCTCCCGCTCAGAACTCTGAACTTCTGATTCAAAATCATGCAATTTTTTTAACAATCCAACGCCCCATACAAATTAATCCCATTATTAAAATCACTACACATAGCGACAATGTACCTTGCACTTCCATGTCTCTTCATAAACGTGAATCCTACCTCCTTTCATAACCCTCGAACCCGTTACTTAAAATGGCCCAAATTACCCTTTTTACTCCAAAATTCAGAAACCCATTTCCCGAATTCCAAAAATTTCTCCCCCCGTTATCATCTTTTATCGATGAACTAATCAAAGCCACAATTCAGAACCATGCGGAAATGCAGAGAAACAAAACAGCATTAGTGGAAGAGTAGAACATTATTTGGTATGCAAATACTAAAAAGTGCTTAAATCGACCATATATTTAGTTGAAGGAAAATCAGGTTAAATGCAATTAGTTATTAGCTTACTTGGAATCGAACTTGTGCCCTGCTGCAATTGGTTCGCTCCCCTATTCTTCAATCCCCCTTGCACCAAAAAAATTCAAAAATTAAACACAATCTGATATTCACGAAATGAACATATCCCCTGTAAATTCAATTAAAGTACATGGGATTCTAGAGAGCAAATCGGATACCAATTCAAGAGGAAAATAATGCCAAACGCAATATATTCGATTGTAGACTACTGTGTTAATTTTTAGGTGTATGTTGGGTTAAAAACTACATTGGATATTCCATACATATTAGTCTGTCCTAATATTCTGACGTGAAAAGAATTTTTATAGGATTTGAGAGTTGAAACATGAATGAACGGGTGGACATGACTTTCAATTCGAGGGTGGACCATTCTAAACTTGTGTGTCTCTGATTCCATTTTACTCAATATTTCTATTGTAATTGAGATTAAGGCTTAGTTCCTAATAGATTAAAGTAGAGAAGATAAGGGATTGGTAAAAAACATACATTTGCCCCAGCTTCAGTGAGTTTTTTCACACAGGAGATCTTTCTATGCGTTGCAGCCAACAGCAATGGAGTCTGAACTAAATAATCACACATATCAGATAGTAATTCTCAAGAATCAATAACAAGATCAAATCAAATCAAATATTTACAGTCATTTCGAAGAGATCGAGATGCACACACCTGCTTGTGGCGATTCAATAAATCGGGATTGACAGATCGGTCCAAGAGCATAGAAAGAATCTGAAATCCCCAAATCCAACAAATCAAAACCAGAAATGAGAAAAACATCAAAATTTCATCAACCAAGAAATATATGAAGAAGCCCACCTCGATATGGCCAACACTTATTCAATTGGAAGAAATCCAAATGAATACAAGTTAAATTTCAACTTTCACCAGTTCAATTAGAAGATTACCTTACACAATTTACAGAAGAATTGCTGGTGAAGATTTGAATTGCATAGAGATAAGGCACAAAATAGGTATTGGATTTGAAGGAGAAAGAAGTTTCGAGAATTTTGATTTGATTCTTCAAATGTCTGTTTGTATGCCCGGCAGCCGAGATTAACGTGGTGTGGTGGTGGTCTGGTAGATCTTGAAAGGTTTGTCTCAATTTTCAAAGTGTCTCTTTGTATTCTTTTTTTTTTTTTTGTATAAATCATTTAACGGTTAAAAAAAAGTAAAAAAATAAAATAAAAAGCACGCTTTTATAAAATATACATTATATTACTATAAAAAATCGGATTGGATTGACCTATATCCATATTTGATTCATTTAGTTAACGGATTATCGGATTCGAATTTTAACCGGTTATCGGATTGAGACTTTGAATCCATCTCCCATTAATTTTATTGAATTCGGATCAAAATCCGATCCATTGACAGCCCTACTCATCATACAGTAAAATCTATTGGAGCCATCATAAAACTTACCCCTGTTTGGTTCAAATGGGTTCAAACTGTGTGGCATCAATGCTCATTACTAGCTCAAAAATTTCTTCAACAATAAAACAGATCTCACACACAACTGATGCAGATTTTCATATATTGTACTCCATTTCTGGGTCTCTTGCACAGATCTTTGCTGTTCAACTTTCAGCCTCCCAAAATGCCTCTGAAGCTGCAGCTAGAAATTCAGATGCGAATCTGTTCTGGAATTTTCATATGGTAGTGAAATCGAATCTGTTCTGAAATTCTCATATGGTAGTGAAATCGAATTTGTTCTGGAATTGAGAAAGCGTTTGGAATTGAGAATGGTCGTTGGGTTTCCACTGAAATGAGAGAATGCCGTTTGAAATGTCTAGTTCCACTAAGAATGTAAAATTCGGTTTGAAACATTGTAATATCCAGATCAAAAGTCTAAAACAAAGTAACAAAAATATTTTTAAAACAAAGTAATAAAAATATTTTTAAAACAAAGTAACCAAAATATTTTTAAAACAAAGTAAGCAAAATATTTTTACCCCTTACATGAATTTATACTAAAGATAATTTACTACGGTAAACACCTTTTGAATTGTCTCATGTAACTAAAGAAGGTTGATTAAAAACAACAAGCTATTTCTTGATGAAATGTTCACAGCTTAAAAATGCCGAAACACAAGATAAATATAGCGATTTGTATTGCCATGTTCCGGGGACAATTCTAGCAGTGGACGAGGCAACTTGAGGAGGGATACTTCTCGGAGACTTGGAGATCACTAATTTAATCTGAAAACTACAAATTCAATTGAAATTCAACCGTATAGATCAATATTAGCTCCAATCCTGGGTTATTTTTCATAATGGTTGGTCGTGTCTTGGCAAGTGTTAAGCAATCCACAACTTATTCACTGATAATGTTATGGGGGGTCGATGGCCGGGCAATAATATCCAAACTAGTAAGACAATCAAGGTAACAATTCTTAGCATAGTGAGAAACGATGAATTGTCAACCTAGAGTTCGTCTTTGATTACTATAAATTCACTATATCGGTATCTTTTTACTAGGTTTGGGAGTATGTCCGAGAATAGTGAGTGTAATTGAAATGTACTTGTAACAAATAATTGAACTTAAGAAAACAAACGTTTTTCTTATTTCATGAACAATCCTAGAAGACCTTTTAGGGTCTTCAATGCGAACACAATGGAAAACCTACTTGGTTGCTTGATGCTTAATGGGTTGGACAATAAAGTAGAATAAATAAATAGTGAAAATAATGAACTAAGAAACTTTAAGTAACGTTTTGACTAGCAAACGACTTCAAACGTTTTAAATCCATCATTCCGAATCATTGCTAGCTTTCCGGCGTAGAACGAAAATTGGAAAACAACTTAAGAACAATTTTATTTCAAACTCTCCTTTTTCTTGTCCAATTCTCCTTCAAACTCTAACGCCAGAAGTCCTAGATCAAACCTGATCAAGTATATTTCACTCTATGAATAACAAAAATTAATAATGTTTTTGAATTATAAAATTAATTTTTTATAAAATAGTTAAAATTTTCATTGAAAAATTTTCATATATAGTTAAAATTTAGGGAAAATTGTAGCGTCGGTCCCAAACCTTTCATTTTGCTGCAGAATACACCCTAACCTTTTATTTTTACAGCCGTAGTCCCAAACCTTTATACTTAGCTGCAACGGAGGTCCAAAACACGGACTCCGTCCAAACTTCTATTAGTCAACAGGGAAACTTCAATTTTGATTCAAATAAAAACATAAAGAAGGGATAAAATAGTCAATTGATATTTTTATAATAAAATAAATTAATTAAAAAAAACTTCACCCCACCCCCAATTGTCTTCTCCAAACCCTTTCGTTTCAACTTTCATGGACAGCTCTCTACTATTTCCCTCTCCATCCGAAGATCACAACGTCCCTCTTCGATCACTCCTTCTCCCCCCTCCAGCAACAATTTTTGTCCAACTCCACTGACCCCTCTTCTCAGTCCCCTTAAGGTATACTTTTTAACCTTTTTACCCGAAAAATTAATTTGGGGGTTCTTGTTGATTTGTTTTGTTTTTGGTTTGGGTATGTGGTGGAAGGAGGCTAGAGAAAAATTAATTTGGGGGTACTTGTTGATTTGTTTTGTTTTTGGTTTGGGTAGGTGGTGGAAGGAGGCTAGAGAGGATGTGTGCAGTGGTCGAGGAATTAGTGGATATGGGTCTTCTTACTCTTCCTTTGATCGACCAATTTTCAGTATTTATGGATTGGTTCCGGTGGTCGTGGCGGCGTTTTGTATAATGGGTCGTGTTGGTGACTTGGTGTGGTGTGGATTCCGATGGGGAAGGCTGGTTTGGGATTGCCAGAGCCGACTGCAGGTTCTGGAGAAGACGATTGGGTTGGAGAAGGGGATTGGGGTGGGGTGGGGTGGGGTGGGGTGAACTTTTTTTTATAAAAATATAAAATGACTATTTTATCCCTTCTTTATGTTTTTATTTGAGTCAAAATTGATGTTTCCCGGTTGACTAACAGAAGTTTGGACGGAATCCGTGTTTTGGACCTCCGTTGCAGCTAAGTATAAAGGTTTGGGACTACGGCTGTAAAAATAAAAGGTTAGGGTGTATTCTGCAGCAAAATGAAAGGTTTGGGACTAACGCTGCAATTTTCCCTAAAATTTATTGTTAACTTAATTTTAATCTACTTTTTAGTTTTTACACTAAAATCAAATCGGAGCCATATGTTTTTGGGCTAGAAATTTTGGCGGGGAAATGAGTGCCACATAATTGGGCCTTTTAGTCCCAAAATAGGGTTAAGGTAAGAAATTTTTCAATGACCCTCCTCTCCCAGTTGCATCTATTCCCCTGTGCCGTCCGTCTCTCTCACCCGTCCATCTGCATCTCCTCCCCTGTGCCGTCCTTCTCTCCCCGCCGCATCTCTTTGCCGACGTATCTCTTATTGTCGACATTTGGTTAGTGTCCTTTCTCTTTCACTTCTCTCTTTGCATATCTATATAAAATGGCTGCTATTTCTTATTCGACCCAGCAAATACCCATAAAATGGGCGCTATTTTTCCTATTGGTACTTTGGAAATCTTATCTGGAAATATTTGCAGTGGTTTGTGAATTAGGAATGTGCACAGTTTTGATACTTAAATCTAAATTGTTCTCGTTCATTTCATGGCTCAAATCTTCGTCTCTTTTTTCCTTTTTTTTCTTTGTCAACGTATTGATTCATCTTTTCATGTAGAAAAATTTTGCTGTGAGCATTCTTGGAGTTCACATTAATTGTGGTAAGTGTTCTAAGGTAATGAAATAGAAAACAATGATAATGAAATAGAAATACTTGATTGTGTAAGAATATCCGAGTCCAAATTCAGTCAGCTGACTACCAAATATCTCATCCTTCGATGCAGGAATCGTCATTTTCATCATACAGTAGCCCTAAAAAAATTGCAATTCCCTTTACCTCTAAACTTCTTTCCACGTCGCACTACTTGCAGGTATATATTCATGTACTTATACACACACACACACACACACACACATATATAATACAGAAATGATCTAATGAGCACCGGTGCTCATCTTATCCTAAGCACCGATGAGTTGGTACATTAATTCATTGGTGGATAAAGATTTTGTGAGTTCCAATCCACCAATGAATTAATGTGCTAACTCATCGGTGCTTAGGATAAGATGAGCACCGGTGCTCATTAGATCATTTCTGTATATATATATATATATATATATATTGTTGGGTTTTGATACCCAATAAATTCGGGCTATGATGTTAAATCGGTATTTTAGTTGGATAATATTTCATAGGCCTCGGCCGATGATTGAAATGATATGATGACACCACAATCGGACCAATCGAATCGCGTAACCCACTTGGACCATTCGAAGTAGCCTAATTGTATTAGTGTTGCTCATGGCCCGACCCGAACGTTTTGGATGGCTTTCAGGGTTAGCCCACTTACTCTATCTGTTATTGGGCCCTGTTTGTTTGACCTAAAAGCCTAAAGCCTAAACCTACTCTTAAACCTATTTAAGTGAGTTCTTAATTACAATTATAGTGTGGAAATTATTTTGAGCAGCCGTCCCTTTGTGAAGAAGAGAAAAACCGGTCCCTTGTCCATTGCTTTGTGCAACTTGAGCTTTGTGCTCTTCTTTATGAGAGACCCGTTTGTTTGTCTTCACTACCTAGCCTTTGTGGCTCTTCCTTGGCTGTAATTTCTCACCTTAGTCCTTAGTGGGCTGTAGAAATCTGTGAGCAACCGTGTTCGGGAAGGTGGTGCCGGTTTGTGGATCGATTGGTTGGTTGTGGTTGTCGATTGATTGGTTAACTGAGCCCGGTTTGGTGAAATCAAAGGTCAATAATCTAACATATGGTATCAGAGCTTTAGGTGGTGTTTTTCAGGCCAAAAAATCGATCCAAACAGACCAGAAATCGAGCAGGAAGAGAGCAGAAAATCTGTCCAGTTTTTTGCATTTTTTTCGGACCTGCAATCTCAATTTCGGGGCAAACCACTTATCATCTGAAGAAACCAGGACCACCATTGGACTCAGCAGGTCGAAGCGGTACTGGAGGAGTGGCGCGTGGTGGTGGTCGTCGGCGCGTGCGGAGGCGCGTGGGGATTCCGGCAGTGGCGCGTGAGGGCGCGTGTGGCGTTTTCTGGCGACGGTTCCTTCAGGCAGTTTGTTCCTTTTGATTTTGTGAACGTACTGATATTTTTAGTTTAGTGTTTCAGGTTGATTGCTGCAGTTGCTGGAAACTTTAGGGCGAATAGTGGTGGCCCTAAAGTGTTAAAATTTATATTCCTCGTAATTTACGGACTCAGATAGGTCCGCTCTGGTAAATTGGCTTATCCCGTTTAATTCCGGCATTAGCGCGTCATCGTGTGGGGTGACATTAGGATTGGGGTTACCGTGAAGGGGTAACCATTGCTTGTGCTAGAAGTTTAGGAATTAATTGCTCTATTTGAAGTGTTGAATTTAACTGCAAGTTGGTAATTGCTTTTGTCTTTACCGTTGTTTTGTCTCTGTGTGAGATTTCTTTACGTAGAAATTTGAATTTTGTTGACATACCTTCGTGTTGCATTGATTATCCTGTTAGAACACCTTGGACTTGACCCATTCGAACGTTCCCTTGATCTGAGATTTTGAGTCTCACGAAACCCTGGGAATCTAGAACGGTGTATATCGTTGCCTTAGGTTTACTCTGTGTGATCTACTTGTGCATATTTGGTTGTTCTGTTTTTCAAAATGTCTTCACGTTTCGAAATTGGGATTTTCAATGGGAAAGGTGATTTTTCAATTTGGCAACAAAAGATGAAGGGTATTTTGGTTCAACAAAAGGTTTCAAAGGCCATTGATGGGAAATTTAGGAAAATTTTACGAGATGCACAAAAAGAAGAATATGATGAACTCGCATACACTTTAATTATTTTACACCTGTCTGACACTGTTTTGAGAAAAGTTGGAAAACTTGATTCTACCAAAGAACTTTGGAAAAAGTTGGATGATTTATATTTGCTTAAATCCACTCCTAACAAGTTGTACTTGCTTGAAAGATTTTTTGGTTTTAAAATGGATTCTTCAAAAGATTTGGATGACAATTTGGATGTGTTTAACAAACTTGTTCAAGATATTGTTAATCGTGGAGAGTCGATTATGCGAAACATACAAGGCTATTATTTTGTTGAATGCTATACCTGATACTTATCATGAAGTTAAAAATGCTATTAAGTATGGTAGGGACACCTTAACCCCTGAAATTGTCATAGATTCCCTTAGGAGTAAGGAAATGGAGGTTAAAGCTAAAAAGGAAGATAAGAGAAATGGTGAATTGCATATGATGAGGAGTAGAATGAAGTTTAAGCAAATGAGTTTAGGTAGAGCTCAAGATAACAGTGATTCGAGTAGTGACTCGAGTGATGAGGGTGATAAGAAGAAGAGCAAGGGTTGGGACAAGTCTGGTGGTAGACGGTATTACAGCTGTAGTAAGTCTGGACACTTCATTAGGGATTGTCCCAAGAAGAAGAGTAAGTTGAGAGGTGATGCGAATTTGCTTATAGGGTCGAGTGATGACCCTAGTGAGATTTACTGAGTGTAACCTTAGTTACTGCATTTGCATCTGTGTGTAATCCTTTCTGCATATGTGTGATTGCTCGTTTCCGCTGCATGGCTATATGTTGCATTTCAATGTGTTTAATATGTGCATTGGCATGATTTGGAGTGATCTTATTACTTGGTGTAATGTGTTTGCATGCATAGTGGGTTTCTGATGCATTTGGCAGTGTGTGTGTGTGTGTGTGTGTGTGTGTGTCTTTTGGTAAGGTGGAGTATAGATGCCTAGGGGTACATTGGTTGTACTGTGGGATGTGGAGTGTTACATTTGGATCACGGTGGAGATGTGATCAAATGTTAGAATCCTTTATCTGGAAGAGACCCTGATCAGGTGGAGTGTGAGTGAGGCACTTCTATCACTTCTGTTAGGTGGAGACCCATTATCCACGTAGGTTGGAGAAGTGATGTGTTGATAGAGGATTATCCCGAGAACTTAGGATCTATAGAGGCTTACCGTTAGACATGTTTGTTTGTTTGTTTTAGTGATTAGTCTAGTGAGCAGGTGGGCGATGAGGTGAGATGTGTGTTCTCGAGGTGAGTGAGTAACACGGAATGGGATAGGATAAGTGTGGTGAGATCTGTGTGAGGTCATTTATGCATTTGTTGCGTATGTGTTGGCCTGTTGATTAACTTGTTAATCTGTTGTTCTGTGTGAACGGGTGTGATAAGATCTCTGTGTTATCCTGTGTGATATCTCCGTCGCATGTTTTATTTGCTCTTGATTGATTGCTGTACTTATTTGTTTCTACTTGGGTGTTCGTGACCTTAGCCCTAGTGAGTATATGGAACAAGTATGGTATGTGTTTCAGGTGGAGACACGAGGTAAGGTCTGTGATGCCAATTTTATTGGTTACCTTGATTGTGCAAGTGTAAACTGTGTGTTTTGTCTACTTGCAGATTTATTGGGATCAAGGTGGAGATTTGTTGGGTTTTGATACCCAATAAATCCGGGCTATGATGTTAAATCGGTATTTTAGTTGGATAATATTTCATAGGCCTCGGCCGATGATTGAAATGATATGATGACACCACAATCGGACCAATCGAATCGCGTAACCCACTTGGACCATTCGAAGTAGCCTAATTGTATTAGTGTTGCTCATGGCCCGACCCGAACGTTTTGGATGGCTTTCAGGGTTAGCCCACTTACTCTATCTGTTATTGGGCCCTGTTTGTTTGACCTAAAAGCCTAAAGCCTAAACCTACTCTTAAACCTATTTAAGTGAGTTCTTAATTACAATTATAGTGTGGAAATTATTTTGAGCAGCCGTCCCTTTGTGAAGAAGAGAAAAACCGGTCCCTTGTCCATTGCTTTGTGCAACTTGAGCTTTGTGCTCTTCTTTATGAGAGACCCGTTTGTTTGTCTTCACTACCTAGCCTTTGTGGCTCTTCCTTGGCTGTAATTTCTCACCTTAGTCCTTAGTGGGCTGTAGAAATCTGTGAGCAACCGTGTTCGGGAAGGTGGTGCCGGTTTGTGGATCGATTGGTTGGTTGTGGTTGTCGATTGATTGGTTAACTGAGCCCGGTTTGGTGAAATCAAAGGTCAATAATCTAACATATATATACATACATATATATATATATATATATATATATATATATATATATATATATATATATATATTTGGTTAATTTGTTATTAAATATCAACTCTCATATTTGTAATCTGATTCTCTGTGAAAAGAGGCAAAAGACGTTAAGTATATAATGTGACTATGAGAGGCAGATGCTGTGAGCTGTGCTAATTAGTAATAGTAATTGTTGTATAAGTATATAATATAAATAATTGTTGTTGACTTGTTCTTGTTGTAACTTGTGAGATGTGAGTAGAGATTACCAAATAACAATAGTAATTTGACTAATTTTGTTGTTTTGACTTGTTTCTGGTGGTATAGAATCAAGCTGGATATGAATTGGTATTTGAATAGATTCCTGCCAAAAGAAAAAGAAAAGAAAAAAAAGAGAGTTGATTCTCGTGGAATTCCATTAAAATTTAAAAAATGCCCAAGTACATGATTCCAAACACAACCTTTTGTTTTCTTGATTTTAACCAGCACTACTCCTACCTTAGTAGTATGCATTCTGTAATAAAATAATGAACGATTTTGAATCACAGTGTAAAGTTGCCCTTTTTTGAAGTAATATTTCAATTTCCCAATGAATTGTCTTCGCTGATTTGAATCCAGAAATCAGTAAAGTTGTGTTGGAGAATGCACCACAAAATGCCCAATACATTGCTCCAACTTTTCAAAAAGAAATTACGGTTGCTTATATGAAACCCAGTAGCTACATAGCTATTACAGTTTTTAACCTGTAATGCATGTTTATTATGCAACAATGGACTATCAAGGGGAAATGAGTAAAAGATGAACTCTGAGTTTCTGAAATTCATTTGCCTCAACAGTTACAATCAAATCAAAATGATCTTCGTCAATGAAGGGGAATGAACGTGAAGTAAGGTTGAAGATATAGATAAGTAGCTTTCTTTAACCTTCATTTTGCATCAATTTATTGGAATACGGATTCCGAATTGTTCTAAGGTGCTTGTAACTAAGTTACCACTATTGAATATAAGAACATTATGTTTTCATCATTTTAAAATGTCTCATCTTTCTCCTTTCCTTATGCAAGAACATTAATACAGATCATTATTATTAATATTAGTCTTTTTGTTTTGTTTTTCCAACTTTCACAGCAGGAAAACTTGTTCCATTATGGCTTTTTTTTTCTTCACTATGCAAAACTTTTTTCTGGAGCAGGTTCCCAATAACTTCAGCCTAACAGCCCTAAACAAATGTCCTAAAACATCAACTCAAACAGTTTGTGGTTTTTACTGTCTACTTTTGTTTCTCCCCGTTCAGGGTGTAAGCCCAATTATTGAATTTCAGTAACAATATGTTCTCACATGGAGAGTCCCTCTTCTATTCCATAAGAGGAACGAGTTTTTTCAGTTAGCATTTCACATGGTAAGTGTTTGATTTTGATTAGCTTTATTCAGAATGGAAGGCAATTGTTCTAAAATGCTAGAGTTTCCATATTACAATATTTGTTTTATGGATTGCTAAAGTATTGTTTGTGTGTCTAATGATCAATCATCTATGGTTATTACAGCAGAAAGGATGGGAGGATATATGCTTCTCATGTTTTTTTGTCAAATTAAATTTACGCAACATTCATTCTCCTATGCAGCTTAAAAAGAAATGGTTCATACTTGATGAGGCTGAGCTTTGTATCATGTTTCAACCTCTAATTCCAAACAAGATGCAGTAGAGGAGCAAGTTTCTTCATCACTAGAAGATAACACAAACATCAATGGACATGATAAATACACTAAATCTTTGACCATCCTGAGTTCACCTAGTAGGTTGAGAGTGGTGGAGAAGAAATCTTCCTTGGAAACTGCTAAAAATTCTGGTGGCACATTTCGAATCATAAATGAATAGACTGAGGAAGATGTGTCCCAGAAGTCGCATTTAATTCTGAAGACTATGACACCTCTGAGTACTGTTTCAAGTCCTTCGCGGAACTTGCAGCTGGTCGAGGATTCTGAGGATGAAAATGAGACACAAGACATGAGTAACACTTGAAATATGTTTACGTTTCTTATAAATGGGATTTTGACTTGCGTTGTAAAAGTATAATATATTATTTTGATTTTCACTATTGTTTTGTATTGCATTTAATTCGGACATTTCTTGATTTTAAATTTTGGTTGGTGCATTGTGTTTAAGCATTGCAATTCATATGTTTCGAGTTCGATTTTCAACCTGTTTTGGATTTTTTTTTTTTATTTTTTAATTGTTGCACAGGTTTAACAATAAAAAAATATAAATAAAAAAAAATAAAAAGAAAGAAATTACATTCACCGACTACAATTTTTCTTGGTCAGCGAATGGAGCAATATCATTTACTGACTAAACATTTTCTTGGTCGGCAAATGGAGATTTCCCCGACCAACTACTATGGTCAGGTAATGTTTACAAGCACTATTCATTACTTCTTGTCAAGTGGTATTGCCGACTATCTTTTGATAGTTTCTGACCAAAAATTTGGTCAGGTAAAAGCTCTATCTTTCCCGACCAACAGCTTGTTGGTCGGGAAATGGGCCTATATTTCCCAACTAAATTGTTGTTTGGTCGGCCAAAACATTTGCTGGTACGCTATTGGCGACCAGCTACCGACCAAAGTTTTCTAGTCGGGGATTGGTAATACCGACTAATATTAGACTTTTAGCGACTAAATTTTGGGTCGGCAAAACCCTTTTTTCTTGTAGTGTTTGTCGTAACTTCTCACATTTCACGACAACTTTTTATGTCACCTTATATATTTTTTGGTATTTATTTTTTTCATGACAAGAATTAATGGAAATACAGATCGAAAAACCAGTAGAAATTACGCACAGAAAGTTCAGATTTGTCTTACCGGATTTCCTCTTACCGTATTTGAGCTTATTACACTAAAATTCGGTATGAACCTGAACTTACCGTATTTTTGGCGACATTCTTTATTTTGTCGCAACTTCTCATATTTCACGACAACGTTTTATGTCGCCTTCTATTTTTTGGTACTTATTTTTTTCAGCACAATCTTCGCGACACACTCTAAAAATGTGTCGCGTTAAGGCACTTATTGTGACAACGTTTTGTATGTCGCGAAAAATCTTATCGCGAAATCACGATTAGAATTTTTAGCAACAAATATTTATTATCGCGAAAACTAGACCCTGTTGCATCACAAGCATTTTGTTGCAAGAAATAAATGTTTGTCGCCATAAGTTTCCCACCAAAAATATTTTGGCTTCCCTCATATTTTTGACGACATTCTTTATTATTTGCTGCAATTTCTCACATTTTACCACAACTTTTTATGTCGCCAAACGTTTTTTGGTACTTATTTTTCTCATCACAAACTCCGCAACAAACTCAAAAAATGTGTCGCGTTAAATCACTTATTGCAACAACTTTTTGTATATCGTGAAAAATCTCATCGCGAATCACAATTACATTTTTAGCAACAAATATTTTTTATCGCGAAAAGTAGACCCTATTACATCATATTACATCATTTATCCCTCATATTTTTGGCGACATTCTTTATTATTTGTCGCAACTTCTCACATTTCACGACAATTTTTTATGTCGCCAAACGTTTTTTGGTACTTATTTTTCTCATCACAAACTTCGCGACAAACTCAAAAAATGTGTCGCGTTAAGTCACTTATTGCAACAACTTTTTGTATGTTGCGAAAAATCTTACGAAATCACAATTATAATTTTTAGCAACAAATATTTTTTATCACGAAAAGTTGACCTTATTGCATCACAAGCATTTTGTTGCAATAAATAAAGGTTTGTCGCCATAAGTTTCCCACCAAAAATATTTTGGCTTTGGCGTCATTCTTTATTATTTGTAGCAACTTCTCACATTTCACGACAACTTTTTATGTCGCCAAAGGTTTTTTGGTAATTATTTTTCTCATCACAAACTTCGCGACAAACTAAAAAAATGTGCCACGTTAAGTCACTTATTGCAACAACTTTTTGTATGTTGCGAAAAATCTTATCGTGAAATCACAATTATAATTTTTAGCAACGAATATTTTTTATCACGAAAAGTTGACTTTATTTCATCACAAGCATTTTGTTGCAAGAAATAAAGGTTTGTCGCAATAAGTTTCCCACCAAAAATATTTTGGCTTTGGCGACATTCTTTATTATTTGTCGCAACTTCTCACATTTCAAGACAACTTTTTTATGTCGCCAAAGGTTTTTTGGTAATTATTTTTCTAATCACAAATTTCGCGACAAACTAAAAAAATGTGCCGCGTTAAGTCACTTATTACAACTACTTTTTGTATGTTGCGAAAAATCTTATTGCGAAATCACAATTCGAGTTTTTAGCAACAAATATTTTTTATCGCGGAAAGTAGACCCTATTGCATTACAATCATTTTGTTGCAATAAATAAAGGTTTGTCGCCCTAAGTTTCCCACCAAAAATATTTTGACGCCTTGCTTCCCTCATATTTTTGGTGACATTCTTTATTATTTGTAGCAACTTCTCACATTTCATGATAACTTTTTATGTCGCCAAAGGTTTTTTGGTACTTATTTTTCTCATCACAAACTTCGCGACAAACTCAAAAAATGTGTCGCGTTCAGTTACTATTGCAACAACTTTTTGTATGTCGCGAAAAATCTTGTCGCGAAATCGCAGTTTTGTTGTAGTGTAATCAGCATACTTTTCAGATACTATAATTGTTCATGTTTGACCGCCAGTTATAAATGAATGCGAAAATAATCCATGTGATCCATAAGGAATTTGCATTAATGCTCCTGGTAGTTACAACTGTTCTTGCCCTCGTGGATACTTTGGTGACGGCGGAAAAAATGGTCGCGGTTGCAATGCACAGACTTCAAAGTTCCCCGTGATCAAGTTGTCTTTAGGTACTTCTGCATATATATATATATATATATATATATATATACATATCACGTCTTTTTAACATTAAGAGCCTGTCTTGGAGCATTGAAAATTAGCAGAATTGTGATTTTTTTACCATTTATTTTCAAATGGTGGGGCCCCTTGTGACTCAACAAAGTCAAAAATTGTGGTCTTTTCACTATAGCAACGATACAAAAAGCGATTTTAATTCCGCCCGACATGCCCTAAGGATACTAAAATCCATAATCCAATGAAAAGACTATAAAATTTAGTACTATAAGGGGCTATTCTCTTTGTGTTTCAGTTTTGTGTTTTAGTTGAATTCATTTGGAGTTTTGTGTTTTGAGTCTCCATTTTGAGATTGTTAAAAATGTGTTTATTTTGGTATTTTGAAAAATTATTTTCAAAAATAAAAAATTGGAAAACCTATTCTTTTTCTTCCCCTCCCCCCTCTCTCTCTCCTTCCCCTCTCTCTGTCGTCTCTCTCTCTCTCTCTTCTTCCACTCCTCTATGTCAACGAGCAGCGACGGTGGCTTTGATCGGTGCGTGGTCTGCGACGGTGGTTGGTTGTGTCTACGATTGCCGGCGATTTCGCCTCTCTCTTTTTTTTATTGTGGCAGTGGTAGTGATGACAACGGGGTGGATGCGGGGCACGGGCTTGCCTCATTTGTTAGTTTTTTTTCCTGTTAAGATATAAATTCAAAATTTTAAAATTCAAAGCAAATAATATTCAAACTAACTACATCAATATTCAAAGCAAGCACTTCAAACAAAAAAAAAATGTCCAAAATAAATAATGTCAAAAACAATTTTTTTTTAAATTCTTCATGGGGCGAGTTCGGGGTGGGGCATCTCCGCGTCGCCCCACCCCGCCAACCCGTTTGGGGTGGGTTCTTTTGCCCCATTTTGGGCGGGGCCTCATGGGGACGGGGTAGGGCGGGGAAAATTGCCATCTCTAAGCGGTGGTGTGTGGTGGTTTTTGGTGTGTGGTGTGCGACAATGGTGTGGTGCAGGTTGTGGCTGTAGTGGTGGTATGTGTGCTGTGGTGATGGTGTTTGGGTGCGTGGTTGTGGCGGTGGTGTGCGTGCTGTGGCAGTGGTTTTTAGGTGTGGTGTGGTGTGGTGTGGCGGAGGCAGTGGCTGTGATGGTGGTTCTGTGGCTATTTTGGCGATTTTTTTGGTGGTGAATCCGGTGGTTGTGTGGTGGCGATTTTTGTGGTGTTGGTTTTTGTGGTCGTGGCTGTGGTGGCGGATCCGGCGGTTGTGTGGTGGTGGTGGTTGGGGTGATGTTGTGGCGACGGCAGCAACAGTGGTTTTCGTGGTGTGTGGTGTAGGCGGCGGTGGTTGAGGTGATGTTAAACTTAAAAGATTTTCTTTGTAAATTTTTAACTTGTTTTCAAAAACGCGTTTTCATTGTTTTGGAAAATCAAAAACAGAAAACGGCTTGAAAACGGTAAAGAGAATAGCCCCTTCATTTCTCAACCCTTGTCTCTACTGCAGACTATTTATACATCAATCTACTTGATCATGCAATGAAGGGATGTTTTGTTTGTCGAAAATCTGATACTCAAACATTATTTTTGGAATTAGCAAAAATATTAGTAAAAAAATCATGTCCAGGTTTTGTGCCTTTGTGAAAACAGGTAATGATCATTTGATTTACTGAGATTAGTCCAATTCAGCATGAGTTGCTAATTAGTACAATATCTGTGGCGAAAAATTGTTTCAGGCCTTGGTTTTGGCTTCTTGGCCTTGATAATAAGTATTACAGGGTTATACTTTAGCCTTCAAAAAAGGAAGCTTATTAAACTGAGAGAGAAGTTCTTCCAGAAAAAGATGGCAGTTTGCTACTGAAGCAGCAACTTTCTTCAATTGAAGGTAGCATGGAATCAGGCAATCAGCTAAAGTTTTTTCTGCAGAAGAACCAGAGATGGCCACCAATAACTATGCTCAAGATCGTATCCTTGGCCGTGGTGGTTATGGTACAGTTTCTAAAGGAATTCTGAGTGATAAACGTGTTGTTGCAATTAAAAAGTCGAGAATAATGGATCAGAGCCAAATCGAACTGTTTATCAATGAAGTAATTATCTTGACTCAAGTTAACCACCGAAATGTGGTGAAGCTCTTGGAATGTTGTTTGGAGAGAGAAGTTCCTTTGTTGGTATACGAATATGTCCCAAAAGATACACTCTTTTACCATATCCACGACAGTGGGGAATGCCTTGGTTTTCTTGGGAAAATCGTTTAAGAATTGCTGCAGAGTCTGCTGGTGCTTTAGCCTGTCTTCATTCTGCTGCATCAATGCCAATTATTCGTAGAGATGTCAAATCTCCCAATATATTGTTAGATGAATACTATACTGCAAAGATAGCAGATTTTGGAGCTTCAAGATTGATGCCTATTGATCAAACACGAGTGACTACTCTAGTCCAAGGAACCTTGGGTTATCTAGATCCCGAGTACTTACATACAATCCAGTTGACTGAGAAAAGCGAGGTTTATAGTTTTTGAGTGGTTCTAGCAGAGCTCATGACACAAAGGAAACCACTTTCTACTGACAAAACAGAAGAGGAAAGAACCCTGTCCACATAATTTACTGTATCTGTGAAGGAAAATCGTCTATTCAAAATTCTCGACCCAATAGTTCTAAGGGAAGGGAGTTTAGAGCAACTTCATGCAGTGGCTGAGCTCATCAAAAGATGCCTCAAGTGAAATGGTGAAGATAGGCCAACAATGAAAGAAGTTGCAACGGAATTAGAAAGATTGAGAAAGTGTATTGCCCATTCATGGAGTCGACGAGAAAATCCTGAAGAAAGTAAGTGTGTGGGCTTAATTACTGAGCAATATGACCTATATGAAGTGTCCATAAACACTGATTTTAGTACTGGGCAGTACTCTGGACAATATACTCTGATTAGCCGATCAATCAGAAATTCTGTTCTGTCTATGAAATTCCTCTTCCTTAAAACGGAACCTTGCTTTTTTAGTTCACTCTGTAGACTATTGGTTGTTTCACCTGATCGCAACTCAATTGCACTGAATAATAGAGACGCGGCTCTTTACTCGAATAATCGTATGTCTACAGATTCCAAAATATTAATAAAGGTATGAGTCAAAATATACTAATAAAATAGATTTCAACTTGTTGATACTGTGTATTAATGTTGCTGTGCTGCCATGAAGACAATGGCAGTTGATAAGGTCTTTGCTTCCTGGTAACGTTAATATGCATAATGAGGCTACATATCATCTGATATTAAAATGTTCTTATAATAAACATAAGAACTAATGTAAAGCAAGTAAAAATTGAAGTTGATTAAGTCCCATTCGACCCCATTAATTTGCATATTTCAACCCACTTACGTTTTGCTATAGTATGCAGTGTCCTTTCACATGTCAAAAATTTATAAATATCCATCCAACCGTTGGAGGTCAAATGGACCATTACACTCTCGTTTTTGAATTACAATTTACATGCTTTTCAAAGTGTAGGGACAACAAAGGAAATTTGCATTTATGGTGATGATTTAAATATTACAAGTTAAACGTTTTTACAAATAAATAATTGTGCACATCAATCACATCAACACGTGGGCCTCATGTTTACTCAGGGGGAAGGGACCTTAACGACAACAAAAGAAGTGCGTGCATTTCCCGATCAAAGAAGCCCTTGAACTCACCTTCATTCAACAATGAAACTTCACGTATGAACTCTGCTCGGGATTGGACTCTTCTCACGAATTGGATTTGAACCAATATCAAGCTACTTTCCTTTTAGTAGATCGTGAGTGGGTCTGTCGTCCTCCTCATTATAGTCCTCCTAAAATCAATAGCATTTCGTCGGAATACATCCTGTCTTTTCACCTTAGTAGTCCTATGCATAGTCAGTACTATAGCCCCAATCATGGCTACTAATAAAATAAGACTAGGAACCAAAAACCAGACGGAATAGTAGGTATAAAAACATGTTCAAAATTACATTCTTAATCTCATAAATAACATTTGATTTTTCGATAGTGCCAATGGGTCCTTCTTCTTCTTCTTCTTCTTCTTCTTCTTCTTCATTATAGTAAAAAAGTGCAACGGCAAATACAAGTATCTCTCACATCTAAGGTGAACCACTATAAATTTATATTTTCTGGTTATATTTACCTTTTGTAAGTATAAATTATGGCTTAATCAGTAATATCTAGCTTGATAATCTCAAGGTAAAACAAGAACTGCTATGAGCCCTCTCAGTAACAACTTGGTCCTAGTCGAACAACTGATAATTGGTAAAATTTTAAGTACAATGGATGAGTTAGCTTGCTAAATTATGTCAGCGGCCCTTGTATTACCACTTTAAATTGACCAGAATAATCGATCAAAGAAGGAAAGAGCTTTGGGTTGTGTCTGTCTCGATTTACTTTCTCATAATAAAGTTCGACATTCGCCACATAAGTTTGAGTGTAATTAGGGATGGCAACGGGGCAGGGTCCTTGCCCCGTTTACTACCCGTTTATTTTTATTTTTTTTTAGTTTTTGATAATTTATTTGTATTGCCCATATTCATTAAATTTAGACAAATAATTTTAGTTGTTATTTTCTATTAAAACTAATAAAATTTTGTGAAAATTTTCATTTAAAGTATTGAATTCTAAAAAAAAAAATTAATGGGGCGGAGTGCCCATTACACGTCCCCGTCCCCGCCCAGAATACCCGATTAAGCGGGTTATCCCCGCCTCGTTCGGGGCGGGGCGGGGCTCCGAGGGTATCGGATTTCTCAAGTTTTTTTGCCATCCCTAAGTGTAATATAAGCCCCGACTTAGTTTATTTCTTTAAAGTCCTTTTGCTATTTTAATTTCTAAAAATCTCTCATAGGAGTTTCGAAAACTTTAAGCTTTATACTCATTTGTCTTGGTGTATCTACACCTCAGGAGATGCTACATATTTCTATAGTTATATTTTATGAAAGTAATCACTGATTTTACAATTTGGATTAAATGGAGTCCTGAGTAAATCTACCAAGCATTTTTGGTAAATGAAATTTAACAATATAAACGACGAAATATGAAAAAAAATGACATTTAAAATTTAAATTGAATTTTAAATCTATGTTTGGAGTAAATACTGAATTGGATCAAAGTTTATAACTAATAAAATTTTAATTTTCTTTCTTCTTAAATATTGTCAGTATATTTTTATTTTTCGCATTCGCAGATGAAGATTCCATTTGTCAACTCAAATATGAGTGCTTGTTCAAGTGCAACTTATCATCGTGGACATCATATAACAACAATCCATTATGTTAAATCAAAGACAAATTATCCTAACTAATGTCTTTGTTGTACTTACTCTTTATCATTTTTTTAGGATAAAAATTTTGATATTAAGAGCAAAGTGGATGATTGGTTGGATTATTCCATGTCTGTTTTCGAGCAAAGAGGTCCGAGCATTCTCAGGTTGGAAAGTCAGCTAAAATGAGTATTATGCATAGAATGGAAAGTTGAAGGTTGATTATTTTAAACTCGAACGTTGGGGATTTATTTGCTCTATTTTAAACTATATTTTTTTTTTCACAAATAAGTTACATTTCGTAATTTATGCTGCTATAAGAATTATATAAATCTTTAATGGTGTTTTATTTAAATAAAAGGAATACTTCAATTGAAGCCCTTGTTTGGTGGCCTTTGTTTGTTTGTTTGTTTTTTTTTTAATATTATTTTGAATAGTGAATTTTTAGAGAATATGTGGTTAAAAAGTAAGAAAATATTTTAGGTTTACGTGTAGAATATTTTATTGGGTAAATTTGTGGTTGAAAATGAGTATATTGAAACAATGGAGGACAAGTGTGAGCTAAATAAAAAAAATAAATTGAAAACATTAATAAATGAAAAAAGATATCTTAAATAAAAATTATTTTTAAGTATAATATTTTAATAAAATGAACAATATAAGAGATTGTTTGAAAATGATTAAAATTGAAAATATAGTCGTTATTGGGTCCCACTCGTCTAATAAAAGTCAACTCCAACGACTATATTTTCAATTTTAATCTGATTTTAATCCCTACCAAACAAGCTCTAAATTTGGGTAAGCGTTGCAATGATTGCTTGTCATCTCAAATGACCACCTTGCAAGGGCTCAGTCCATAAATAGCTCTAGCCTAAATAAAAGACTCCAAGGTCAAGCCAAGCTCAATCTTCAACTTGGTGAGCTGAGCTCGAAGCCCTGGAGTTGGGGCTTCATGAGTGGGTCTGTGGGCTCACCCAAAGCAGATCTACGAAGAAGACGAAATAGGAATTTGGTGGTTTTGTGCTTCGCGAAGCTGCCATTCCCAATCTCATCGTAGCACATTCATTCCCTTTCGAATTTCAGCAAAATAAAAAAAGACTTAAAATTACTAAAACAGTGCATCAATGGTGGCGTGAGTATGTGAGCATGAGATCCAGGCTTTGAAGATTTTGAAATCAGTTAATCAACCTGCAAATTCGGATTAATTGCTAATCTTACCTTATTTGATAATATAATTTTAATAAAATTAAAAAATATATTTTTACATAAATAAAAATATAATTAACACCTGATTCTTGAATAAAATTAGTTAAATCTTGATTAATGGTAATGTAAGTTTAAATCCATGTTTTCCTGTAATTTCCTCAAAATAAAGTAAATGCAAGGGCTCAGTAAATTTTGTCGTCTCGTTGAATCCAGGATTATAATGGTTGTCATGGGGCTGTACACCTAGCATGATTCTTGAATCCAACCATCTGAACTGAGCCACCAATTATCACCCTTAAATTTAGGATATAATAATGCAGATTTTTTTTAGAATAAAATTTGTGAGAAGTGAATTTTTTTTCTTTTTATAGATATAGATTTCTATGGAATATATGAAAAAGTTAAGAATATAATTGAAAACTAAATTTAAAATGTGCGTGGCTTAGAATTTTGGGTATAAGTTGATTGGGCTGTGGAAAGGCTTTTTTTTTTTTTTTTTGTGTGTGTTTTCGGTTCACTGTTGAATGATGAATGTACTGGGTCCATTGGTTTTGGATGATTTTGTAAACATTGTGATTTTATGTTGAGGCATTGCAGTTAGTGTTGTGAGAATGCAAGCCCAAGGCTGAGATAGTTGACATTTGTGAGAAAGAAGATGCTTTTATCAGAGTAAGCTATTTACTCTGCAAATACTTTATGAGAATATAGTCATAAGTGTGATGTAGAGATATTTACGTTAAATGTGTCATGTAAACTTAAGCAATTGCACAATGCAATTGGTTTTCAGGCAATCTAGGAATTTGTACAAGAATGTGAAGAAGATCGAAAGGGGTGTGGCATTCGTGACTTGCATTTCAATGAACAATAAACTGCCATTTTTCACCATTAGCCAGTGACAAGATTGTGTTGGACAAGGGTGATATGTTGAAAATGTAACCTTCTTCAAGCCCACGTATCATGCTTGCGCACTCATTTGATATTATATATATATTTTTTGATCAATAAATGTGAAATATATATAGATCAAAATTTATATACAAATACAACTGGCATTCCCGGGCGAATCAAAGGACAAATGAACAAGTCATTACAGAAAAACTCCAGGCATACCTGGGCAAAAGGAGAAACATAATACAAGTTACTCAAGTAGCGCTAAAGACTCATAAAGAACTAAAACATGCGGATACAATCAAAACATAACTTTGTATACGTGTGTTTTAATCCGTCTAACAACGCTCTGAACTTGTGCATTGAGACCTTCAAAAGAATTTCTGTTATGTGCCATCCATAAATGGTAAACGGTACTAGCAAGTGTGATCTTTTTTGCCTTACTATGCCAAGTGGCCTCTTTTTTCATCCACTTCAAAGCACTTGGAAGAGTAGACATAGTGCGCCTAATACCGAGCCATCCACGAATCTGTTCCCAAACCGAACACTAAAATGGCACGCAAAAAAGAGGTGTTGTTCCGTCTCTACACTACCATTACAAAAACAACAGTTTTGATCAATATCCAAAAACGAGAGTTTGTCTTTGGAAAGAAGCTTTGACTGCACTCCAAGCCATAAAATAAATGCATTTTTGGGCATAATTGAAGCATTCCATATAGTACCTGCCCAGGCTTTCTTCACCCCTTTGTTTCTGAAGAATTCATATGCTGTTTTTATACAAAATCTGCCAGAAATTCCCCAGTTAGTTAACCGGCGCTGTCCATTCTGTACATCAGTCCGTCTGTGTCTACTAATAGTCAGACGAGGGAGATTTTGAGGCTGCCCAGGTCCATGTGATGTCCCTTGCACCCGTGTATCAGTCCCCCTGTACCCAGGTGTCTGCGTCATATCCCAGGCATTAGATAGTCTACTTCCAAGCACATGCTGCCTAGTCTGTCCATCCGCATGGCAATCCCCAGTCATTGTAATCTGTACCCTTAATTCCAGCAGCCTTTTAATCAGTGGAGAGTCGTCTTTTCTGCCCTCATACTCCCAGATGTTGCAGCCATGAAAGAAAACATGATTTATCCATCTAACCCATAAGGTATCCTTTTTACATTGGATGTTCCAAAGAGTCTTAGCTAAAAGAGATGAGTTCCAACATTTCATATCCCTAAAGCCAAGGCCTCCCTCAGTTTTTGGCAAGCAAACATTACTCCACACAACCAATGGTTTCTTTGATCCCCAAAGGAAATTCCGACAAATATTGGCAACAATTTTTGAAATAACCGTGGATGGAATTGGAAGAATTGATAGCCAAAAGCATTCAACCCCTTGAAATTTGGTCTATTTACCTTCAGGGAAACGGGCTATAGGGTGCAAATGAGTGTTTACAGTTAAGGTCAATTCGGATGGGTCAGTTGCTCGATTGAAAGCCCGTCTTGTTGCTAAAAGATATGCTCAAACATATGGAGTGGACTATTCTGACACTTTTTCGCCTGTTACTAAATTGACATCTGTTTGATTATTTCTTTCTATGGCAGCTACTTATCATTGGTCTTTGCATTAACAAGATATCAAGAATGCTTTTCTTCATCTTGATCTTCAAGAGGAAGTGTATATGGAGCAACCTCCCGGTTTTGTTGCTCAGAGGGAGTCTAGGCGAGTTTGTCATCTTCGAAAATCTCTGTATGGTTTGAAATAGAGTCTTCATGCTTGGTTTGGAAAATTTAGTCAGGCTGTTGAAAAGTTTGGTATGATGAAAGGCAAGTCTGATCATTCTGTGTTCTATAAACAATCGGCAGCTGGTATCATTCTTTTAGTTGTGTATGTGGATAACATTGTCATTACTGGAAGTGATACCACCGGAATCTCATCCATTAAGTCTTTCCTTCATACTCAGTTTCACTCGAAAGACTTGGGGATGCTGAAGTATTTCTTAGGTATTGAAGTCACAAGGACTGAAAAGGGGAACTTTTTATCTCAGAGAAAATATGTCTTTGACTTATTAACTGAAACATGAAAATTGGGGGAGAAGCCTTTTATGCTCCACTGACTCCAAACACGCACCTTATAGGCGATGGAGAACAAATTGAAGATCGTGAGAGATATAGAAGATTGGTTGGAAAGCTAAATTATCTTACGGTGACTCGTCCAGATATTACATATTTTGTCAGTGTTGTTAGTTAGTTTATGTCATCCCCAACAGTTCATCATTGGGCAGAGCTAGAGCAGATTTTGTGCTACTTGAAATGACCACCAGGACGAGGTATCTTGTATGTAAATCATGGGCATACTCGTATTGAATATTTTTCAGATACAGATTGGGTAGGTTCCAATGTGGATAGAAGATCCACGTCAGTTTATTGTGTTTTCGTTGGAGAAAATCTGGTCTCATGGAAGAGTAAGAAGCATACCGTTGTATCAAGATCGAGTGCAGAGGCAGAATATAGGGCTATGGCACAGTCTGTATGTGAAATCATGTGGATATGTCGGCTATTGACTGAAATAGGTCTTAAAACTTCAGTACCAGCAAAATTGTGATGTGATAATCAAGCTGCTCTTCATATTGCATCTAATCCTGTGTTTCATGAGCGGACTAAGCAGATTGAAATTGATTGTCATTTTGTTCGCGATAAAATTCAACATTTCTACAGGGTATGTGAAGACTGAAGAACAATTAGGGGATATCTTCACGAAAACGTTAAATGGAGTTCGGGTTGATTACCTTTGTAACAAATTGGGTATGATTAATAGCTATGCTCCAACTTGAGGGGGGGTGTTATAGGTTGTAATTAGTTGTTTGTAGCTAGCTAATTAGCTTAATTCTAAATTCCTTTTTTACATACTTTCTTAAGATAGTTTATATTTATATATATATATGTATCATCTATTCCAATAGCTTAATAATAAAAGAATATTTTCTAATCTTTCCTTAATTTACAATCCCAAAATGGTCTATGACTAACAATCGAGTGAAAGGCATAGACAAAACTAGCCAAGAATTTTGGTAAGGTTACCTTGCAAGTAATGGCACGGTGAATAATTTGAGAGGTAATCTCCAAGAGTTCCAGTACCACTTTCGAGGGGTTCGAAAGTACCAATATACTTCCCGCTCTATGACAGGAAACATTCTTGATTTGCAAAAAAATATTCCAAACTTATTCCACATGATACGGTCAAGTTTAGTCACGTACAACTTAGTTTCCAAGATACCTAATACATCAATATTCTGCTGTTTCACAAAGTGTTGAACACCATTTTGTTTTAGAGGAGTGTTCATGCCCCTAATATTCCAAGTGTCGCAAATCATGATGATGATGAAGGAAGGAAAATCTCATTCTTCTTATCCTTAGCTTTATTTGCAGGTTGTACCTTTCCTCCCTCTTTGCCTTTACTCTTTTCAGTAGAGGTATTCTTTCGAGTATCAATTTCTGCCATAGTATCTTCATGTGCTTTGGGGGGAGGGTCAGAACTGACCTTAGTCCCCAATATGTTACTCTTCTTCTTCATGGATTTTTTTCTTGTTCACAACTTCACTGAATTGTCCCTCCTTATTATTATTATCCTGCTCAGTTTCCAGCATCACATTTGGCTCATTCCCATGCTGTCCAGTATTCATTACAGCTGCTTGAATTGAGAGTGTTGCTGCAATCTGTTCCAAGTTGTACTGCGTAAGTTTCATCACCCCGTCTTTTCTCAAGTTGTACTACGTAAGTTTCATCACCCCGTCTTTTCCTCATGGTGTATTGTTGCAATTGTATGTATTTCTATTTCTACTTTGACATGACAGTTTTAAATTCACTTTCAGGACAATTTTAATCTTTAATTTACTTGCATAAATGCAATGCATTTTGCATCCATTCATATTTTCTACATGACAAAGATTAGAAAGCATTAACAAACAAATAGATGCAATACATTTAGCTCACTAACATTACTTTTAAAATAGCCCAACCCGTGCAAGGACTAGTATTTGGAAAAGATTCTTCACATAATTTGAAGTTGAGTATCAAATGACACACTTGCGGAATAAATTATAGTTATTAGTCAGATAAATTGAAAAAAATTTGTCACCCAAGAATTTCCTTATGATATTGCCACAAATTAGTATCTTAATAATGTTTGAAGTTGGGTATTAGTCCAAAAAATTAAATAAAAAAATTTGTTCTTTTTCTTTAGTTTGTTTACCGATTTGGCCTGATTTCTGATTTTCGTCCTCAGTTTTTGTGAAACGTAACAAATCTATGATTAAATTTTTTTTTTTATTTTTAACACAATCAATCCTTAACCTTTCAATTATGTAACAAAACTCATCATGCCCTCCATTTGGTTATGTAGTTTTGTCACAAATAAGTGTCTCATGTAATGTACTGATCTGAAAAAGTAATCAAAGGTCAAAAAGGTTCAATTAAATCAAATTAGTGGTCGAGGAATTGAATAAATAAATGAATAAGAATGGTTTTTTTCTTTTTTTGTAAAAATAGAACTTGAAATAATATAAAATTATAGTGCCGGGTGGGTGAAGTGACCAATTCCGTTGGGTTTGATACTGCAAAGATATGTAAATGACTTAAAACTAATTTGCTTAGCATGTTGCATCAAGAACAATATGGCTGCATACCTCCATTCATAATCTATTTGGTTTTTATCTCCATGGTTTGAATTATGAAAGAACTCCCAAATGTTATTACTATTCTGAAAGATTTCTTTTTGAATAAAAAGCAAGACTTGACTTAGCATATAACTCTCTAAATACAAAATGTTCTTTATTTTTGATATAGGATGACATCAATAATTATCCGTGTACGCGGGTGACAATCTTGCAAACCGCGTACACGGGTGATTGTAACCGCGTAGGTGAGGACAACTTGATATGATGGGATCAATAATTATCTATGATGGACATTGAAGTAATAGTTACTTGATATGCACCCCTGTAAAGTACCACCTCAGAGGCCGTCGACCAACATGGGGAGCTCTACATTCTCATGATAGACCGCCACCACTATGGGGTGCTCTACGTTCTAATGATAGATCACCTACCACCATGGGGGTGCTCTACGTTCTCATGATAGATCGCTTACCACCATGGGGTACTCTACGTTCTAATGATAGACCGCCTACCACCATGGGGTGCTCTACGTTTTCATGATAGACCGCCTACCACCATGGGGCGCTCTACGCTCTCATGACAGACCGCCCACCACCATGGGTTGCTCTACGTACTCATGATAGACCACCTATCACCTATGAGACCCTCAATGCTCACCTAGGCCGTCTACCACTACGCGTCCGTCGACCCCCATGAAGCCCTCTACGTTCACACAGGTAGCTACCACCGTGAGATCAATACTATGCTTAACCATACAAATGGCAATGCGTAGGACGAAAACCACCCAACAGCGAACATGGGCACAACCAACCGCTTGACGAGTGGGGGTCACCACGTTAGAACATGGAGGAAGTGAGAAGGTCTACGTGGGACACATGGCACCATTAACTATCGAACACGTGCATAGCAATAGGTGCCTATAAATACCTCCAAGATGAGAAAGGTATGACTTCTTGAAACCCGAACTGATTAACTCCCAATATACTTTCTTCCTACTTTTCATAAATACCTACTGATTGATCGGAGCAACCGGAACAACCCACACGTCATCATTTTCGTGGAGGTAAATTTAGTGATTATTTTAATTTTAAAGAGATGATGCTTAAAAATAAGCTCAGAAAAACTTTATTTTAACTTTTAAACTATTCATAAATTTTAGTAATATACTTCTTAAATTATTCAAATCACATTTAAATTAGTTAGCCATTGAAATATAAAAAATTATAATAAATAAAATATGAGGAGAAATCAATAAAGTTAGAAAGTCTCTTTGAGCATTTTTATATTTGAAGAGTCAAAATTTTTACGCATTCCAACAATGCTCTTTATTTTGGCTTTTCATTTTACTTTTCTCAAAACGTACTTATTGTTTTCTCCTCATATTTTATTAAACTTAAATTTTTATATGTCAATGGTAGGCTTGAATAGTTTAAAAAATAGAGTATTAAAATCTACGACTTATTAATGCAATCATTATACATGAAGATTAAAAAGACAGTTTCACTCTCTAAATTCAGAGAGCCAAAACTACTATCAATTTTAAAAAGTTATAAAAAGTCTCTTGAACATACTCTTAAACCAACATACTGTTATGAAAGAACTCTCAACTTATGTCTTTGGTTACGACTACTTTGAAAGATTTTTCTTGAATAAAAAGCAAAAAACACTTAACTTAGATTTTTTTTTTCAAGAGATTGTCCAAATACAAAGTGTTCTTTATTTTAAAGAGCTAATGCTTAAAAACAAGCTCAAAGAAATTCTCTATTTTAGCTTTTAAACAATTCACAAATTTTAATAATTTACTTATTAAATTATTTAAACCACATATAAATTAATTAGTTATTGGCATATAAAAAATATTTAATAAAAATATGAGAAAAATCAATAAATATTTCTTGAGAAAAGCAACATGAAGAGTCAAAATAAAGAGAATTGTTAGAATGCATAAAAAATTTGACTCTCCAAACTTTAAGATGCTCAAAGAGACTCTAAATTTATTATTGATTTCTCATCATATTTTATTTAACAAAAAATTTTATATGTTAATGGTCAATCAATTTAAACGTGGTTTGTATATTTTAAAAAATAGAGTATCGAAATTCGTGACATATTAAATGTAATCATTGTACATTAAGAATAAAGAGAATTTCTTTTCAAATTTAGAGAGTCAAACCTACTCCCTATTTTAAAAAGTTAAAATAAAGATATGTTGAAACTTATTTTTAAGCATTAAATCTTTATAAATAAAGAGTTTCTTGGAGATACTCTTAAACCCTATCCTCTAGTGTCGATTGATATTTATTTCTAGATAAGATTCTCCAAAAATTTATGTAGGTACCACTTGGTTTAACTAAAAAGATTGGTAAAAGTTTTAAGTCAAAGTCAACAATAATTTCAATCATACATTTCATCAACTTTTAACAAATTCTATTAAAAATTTAATTCATAGCAAAACCAAACAGGGTGTACTTTCAAGTGAAATTATTAGAAAATACTTCAAAGGAATTGTAATGGATTTTACGAAATGTGTGGTTAATAAATGAGTAATAGTTGTAAATATATGGTTGTAATTAATATTTAACTTTAATTGAATAGAAAAAAAGTAACTTATAATTTTAAACGAACGTAGGATTAGGAGCCCAATTACACGCTTACTTTTTCGTTAAAAAACATATACGATCACTTAACTTATGACGAAGTTCCATGTCATCCAGTGAACTTTGTTTTATGTCAAAGTGATCACTAAAATTTGCCTTTTGTTCGTCAGTTAAATTTATTTACATTTTTTAAAGGAATAAGTGGCAGGGAAGACCTCCACCTTGGCGCCATGTCAGATTTTTGTTCACCACTTTGCACATTCCGTTTGAATTTTTTTTTTTTTTTAAAAAGTAAAAATTGATGGAATATGAACAAGAGACTTGTAGTGTAATTGGAAACAAAAAGTATACTTCAATGACTACATTGAACCAAAATATAGTTTAGTGACTAACATAAAATTTCCCATTAGTTGAGTGACTAATAGTTTTTATTAACTCTATAACTATGGAAGAGATGATACATGTATGACACTTCAATATCATACATTTTTTGATCAAATGGTCCAATATGGTATTAGAACAAACAAATATTTTGGATTAAGTTCCTTCCCTACACTTTCAATGAAATTATGCACACGTACATCTTATGCCTTAATGAAAAAAAAAAAAAAAAAAAAAAAAATATATATATATATATATATATATATATATATATATATATATATATATATATATATACACATACATACACGTGAGGGACTTACTGAAAATAATGTTTGTTTCCTCACGTAGTTTGGCACCCTAATTAAGTCATTCAAATATCTGAAAAAGGTATTATTCATTATAAGTTCGAGGCACGGAATATCTTTGAACCTTTCTTATTGCAGTACTCTTGTTTGAAGAAATTTCCTTATTATAGTTTAGACAATTTTTCTTTAATAATTGCTCGTAGAAATGACTACCAAAAAAAAAAAAAAAATGAAAGTGACTTACCAAAACTAAATGACTTGCTTGTTAAATCAATGAGTTCCTATCAATACCGTCGGCTAGGAAAAATGGTTATGACTTCTTGTATATAGGACAAAAAGAAAGACTTGATTTCGTATCACCCAATTGATCTTTATTTTTATAAAAGAATTCCCAAAAAATTATATACTTGGGAACCCAATTATACACTTACATTTTGGGTAAAAAACAACAAAAACAGCCACTCAACTTACGATGAAGCTGAACTTTATTTTATTTCAAAAAGATCATTAAAATTTGCTTTTAGTTTTGTCATGGTTAAATTTAGTTACATTTTCTAAAGGACCGTGTGACATGGAAAACCTCCATATTGGCGTCATGTCATATTTTCATTGGCCACATCACACATTTCATTTTAAAAAACTAACTGAATTTGAACAGATGACTAAACGAAAATAAAAAGTAAACTTTAATGAGTAAATTGAAACAAAATGAAGTTCAATGTTTAACATGAAACTTTCCCATATGGTATGATATGGATTAATCAAAGATTCTTAGCTCAAATTTTTCCAATACCAATTTAATAAAATTGTACACGTATTATGTTTTAATGAGAAAACTAGATCATGCCCACAACTAAGGGGGCACGTTGAAGATATTATTTAAATGATGTGTATTTTGTCCCCTCTAACAATTTAGTCTTTTAGATCACGTGGTTTGATAATCAAGTTAAGATATTCAAATATTTAGGAAATTAGTATTCGTTGTTTCTTCGGGGCACAAAAATGTCCTAACTTTTTTCTATTGGAGTTCTCTAATTCGAAGAAATTCTCTTGTAACTTAGATAGTTTTTCCCTGATAAACTGCTCAAAGATATAAACGGCGAACATATGAGAAAATAAATATGCCTTGTTAAATTAATGAATTCCAATATGAGTTCCAATAGATACTGATGGCTTGGAAAGAGTTTCGACATTTTGTAAGGAAAAAAAAAAAAAGAAGAAGAAGACTTGACTTATCAACTTATTGATTTTTAGATTTTATTTATGGAAAAGATTTCACATAAATTTGAAGTTGAGTTCCAAATTATAAGTTTACATGATAATCTTATATATCATATTTACTAGTTTTGTCGTGTGAATCAAATTTATTGATAGAGAATTTTATTATAAAATTTTGACACGAATCAATGTCCTAAGTAATATCAAGCCCTTGTTTGACCCCAATTCTATAAAACTCATTTTCAAATATACATTTTTTCAATAAAATAAGTTTATCAGTAAATTCAAAACTCCCTAAAAAATCATTATTATAAAACTTATTTTTCTCAAAAATGGGGCTCAAACAACCTCTAAATAAGCCTTAGAATTGATGCGGAAAAAGTAAAGAGACAAGGCTTAAAAGGTAGAATCAGAATTGAAGCTGTGGTAAAATAAACTTGAAAACAGGTAAAATTTAAAAAATAGACGATACATCTTATTCCTTTGTTATGTTATCGATTTTTCCGATTTTTCGCAAGGTAATTGAGACCAATCCTATCCCGACTCTTGCACTACTAGAAAAGGAGGCAACATAAACGGAATTTTAGCGACGTACAAATTCTGTTGTTATTATTGACAGAACGACAACAAATTAGCAACGGATTAATAATATTTTACTTTTATAAAATAAATATTAAATTTCCGACGGAATTGGCAACAAAATTTTTTCGTTAGTTTAATTCTGTTACTATTTCGTTGGTAAAAATTTAAAAATAAAAAACAATTAATTAAATAATTTATTGACGGGATTTTCTAACGGTTGATTCTGTTGAAAATTATATAAAATAATAAAATAATTACCTATGGAATAAATACTTGTGGGTAAACTTTGAAAGTAGAATTTAAAATTTATTATCCCACAACCCATTAAAACCCTAGATCTTTCCCTCTCCAATCTCGTCACCTCTCAACCCTTCACCATTTACAACGATTTCGCCGCCCCTGGTTCACAGCTCCATTGAATCCTCAATCCGCCTCCTTCCTTCACATCCTCCGCCTCCGCAGAAGAAGAAGGTGATTAGGAATTAGGATTTAGATGAAGGCGTGAAGCCTCACGGCCCTCGCCTGCTCCGTCGTGTCTCGTTTTCCCTTTCTTATTTTTTTTTAATTTTGATTTGTGTAAATTGTAATAATGTTTGTTTTTGTTAGAAATAAAAAAGCTGCTGAGTCCAAATTGCTAGAAATAAAGGAGTGGAAGGAACGCCTTGGACGTTCAACTAGAGCCTCCGCATTATCAACTCTAGTTGAGGCAGGGGAAGAAGATCTGCTTGATGATGATGTAGAAGAAGAAAGAGAGGTCAGTTGTTTCACTTGGGAGTTCTTGTCCTGTGCCCCTGAGAAGTATTGTATTCTGGCTCCTTTCAATGTGTCGTGACTCATTATTTTTATTTTTTATGGTATATGCTCCCCTAATTTATTCCCTAACTCTGACTTTCTATCACAAGAAAGAAATCTATGTTAGCTGTTTTACATGATGGTAGAAGGGACAGTTTAAAAACAATATATTTTAACAATGGTTTTGAGCTTCTGTATTGAATGGGCTTCTTCCGCGGCTCAACTGGTTGCTTGTTTACTCGGGAAATGCTTGTTGATGTCCAAACTTACGGATGTCCGAGCACCACTTGGTTCCCCTTGTGAAATTGCATCCTTGTTATATATCAAGCTTATTTTGACAAACGTACTAACTCAAGTTAGCAGTTTTATAGAGATGTAAGTGCTACATTGTGTGCTTAAAGGATTTATGATGATAAATTTCATCCATTTGTATGGTTGTTTACACCCTCGTTGTAATTCTGACTTTCTGCTGAATCTTATTATTACTGTTTCTGTAGGCATGGCTGGCTACAATATCCTTGGTGCTCTGTAAGGTTGGTCCAAATTTTCAGCATCTTCTGTGCCATCCCAGCAGCTGCTATTTTCTGTTTTTTATGTTCTTCTGCGAAGAGATTTGCTTGTATGATCAAAATGATTTAAATGTGAATGAGAAATTTGATGATAAGTATTGATAAGAACACGACAGTGAAAAGGTTGAATGATTTCTGTACTCACTTATAATTGTTACGATACATAATCAAATTATACAATAATATCCCATAATACCCGGGATTTCTACAATAAGCACTTTGCTAAGCAAAGTACTGTAATTGAATTAGTTTTTTCTTCAGGTGATTAGTTTTATATCTAATAGGGGTAACTTGTACTTTGATTATAAAAAATTGGATTAGTTTCTTTACAACCTGATTTCTAAACTTAACTGAAGGCGAGTCACTTATTATTATATGGAAGTGGCATTTATAAGTTGTGTTGATATTTCTGTTAATGGAAGAACTATTAAAGATGATTATAGTTTGATGCATTTTGTATGTGTTCAGGTCAGGGAGTAGAGGAATCTGGTTAGTTTCTTCCAATGACCGCACCTGGAGCTAGAAACATAGGGCTACCACTGATGAATCTTGTAAGACTAAAAGGAGTACCCATTTTACAGCAATTACATCTTGAGGATAGACTGCTTCGAAAGTCATCTGATAACTGGTGCATCATAAATGATGGAACATATGACCCAACTATTGTCATGGGTATATCAGGGTCTGTAAGTTATGTTTGAAATTGAAATTCCTTTTTGTTGCTATACTCTTTTTCCATTTGTGCAATAGTACTTGATCCAACTGTCGCTTGAAGATAGAAAACTCGCAAAAATTGAGATGGAAAATTCGGTTAAGCGAGGTGATTAATAGAAAGATCTTAATGCTTCAAGGTTCCTTAATTTATGAATGCTATTACTAAGCAACATGTTCCGATATTGGCTATTTACATCATGTTAGGAATTGAGTTATTCATTTTGCTCCTTCAGGGCCCTTGCTTCCTGACAAAACCAAGCTCGACCTTGATGGCGAGGCATGGTTTCTTGAATTTGGATTTGTATATTATACGGTCCATGTAATCAGTCATGTATTGGTTCATTCAATTATATCTTGTTTGAGATGTTTATTAACACGGATAAGGATTATAATTATCGAGCTTGATATATCTTTATGACTTGCTAGTATATTGTTACTTGTTTTAGGTTTTGTCAGTTTGATTGTGCACTTAAATCTCTTGTTTCTAAGATAATCAATTCAGGCTTTTAGGCTTAGCAGAGCCCAGGGAGTCTGGTTTTGACAAATGTTGTCATGATTATATCATCATGACATTGATCATTTGCAAGTTATGGATCTGTCAATGTATACTAACGGGATGAAATTGATGCATGTTACATGTTTTTAATAGGAAACATGTGGAACTTCTTGAAATTGACTCTGTTTTACAAGATGAAATTCCTGTTATCCGAAGGTTTCTTGCGGAGGAGGGAGGTAATGTTATTGTTGATCAGGGGACAATGTTTGTCACATTTATATGCAATAAGGATGCAGTTCCAGGTTTACAATCATATCCTCGACCCATCATGTCATGGAGCAGCCTAGTGTATCAAAAAGTATTTCAACGAATTTTGGGGATTTTAGCCTTTGTGAGAATGGTGTGTGTAGCAACATGTACCCTCTAAAAGCGTCTTCAATAGTTGGACGAATTATTCTTGTAATTTAGTTTCATTTTGTGTTGTTTTGAAATTTAAAAATTATGTAATTAAAGAGATATATTTGCAATTTTATGTAAATTGTTAATTAGTCTTTACATTAAAAATTGAATGTCATCATTATATATATATATATATATATATATATATATATATATATTCATTTTTTTTTAAATTTTAAAAGGCATTAGCAACGGAAAATTTGTAGGAAGTCTGTTGCTGATTAGCGACGGTATTCAATCCGTTGATATTTTAGCGACACCATTTTTCGTCGGTATTTTGGCAACTGATTGAATCCGTCGGTAATTATCGGCGAAAAATGGTGTCGCTAAAATGTTGGTAATCAGCGACGGATATTTTAATTCGTAGGTAAAATTACCGGCGGGCGATTTACCGACAAATTTATCAATGGGATTTTTCCGTCGCTAAAGCCGGTTTGCAACGGAAATCAAGGCTTCAGAGACGGAAAATTCCGTCTCTGAAGCCGTGTTTTTTTGTAGTGTTGGTTTACCGGTTGGACCAATTGGTTCGACCTGATTCTTATCACGGGTAGTCTTACGAGATAATTCTAAATATGATAGTTACTATTTTGATCATTCGAATCAAATTCATCTAGAATTTCATTATGTAAAAAAAGAAATAATGGGAAGACTTGACTTAAATCCAAGCCAGCAATAACTCCTTGGGAAAAAAGAAGAATTTTCAAATCGATAAGTTCCCATCATCATTAAATAATGCCGTGGATTAAGGTATTGACTTCTTGGATAAGAAACAATTGGAAAGACTTGACTTAAACCCCATGTAAAATATAGAGTAAGACGACTTGAAGTGAATTGTTTCTTTTAGTCATGTAAAATCAAGATAACATGAAAAATAAATAAATATATTTAATTGTGCCTAAACTATTTTTGTTAGTAACAAAAGTAACAAACATTTTTTTTCTTTATCTCAAATACAAAATTTGTTAGTAACATAAGCAATTTTAAAATCATATTTAATAAAATATATCACTTAATATAAAGCTTAACTTAATATTATGCACAGCCAAACATGCAACTTTCAAACAATCTTATTTAAAAATAAAAATAAAATGAAGAAGATTTCAAGTCCTCCCATCTCTGTTTGCAATTCTATATTAAGGATTTGGAGGTGGATCCATTCAAATGACGTATTACATTTGACTGTATCATATGCCAATTTTTCGATTCCGATAGCTGAGTTCACTATGGACAAGGCAAATTTGAGTTTTTCACTCTATCGAACAATCATTGTATTAGGGTTTATGCAATTTTGAGTTGGAATATTATCAAAGAACTTAACTGCAACAACTCCATGATGATGTTTATCTAAAGTACCATCTTAAGTTTAAATTATTCAATTTTGAGTTAGACGTGTAATTAAAGCCTTTTGGTTTTACTTGTCTATTTAACCCTTGTTTGAGCCCCATTATTATTATTATTATTATTATTATTATTATTATTATTATTATTATTATTATTATTATTATTATTGCCAAAATGCATTTTAGAATAGTGTTTTGTTGGAGGATATGTGGTGAAAAAGTAAAAAAAAAAAAAATTCCTGATTTTTAGCAAGTTCGTCAAATATTACAACATCTATACTAACCACCACTTTTCGTGTCTTGGGACAACACAACTTATTTCCCTTCATACCTGATTTATACCAAAAAAAGATGCACTTTCTAGACTTAGGCTCCAACTTTTCATCATTCACATGAGCATAAGTAGGACACCCAAAAATCTTCAAATCAAAATAACAAAAAGGTTTACCAGACCATACCTTTCCGGGTGTCTTTTTCTCAATGACCATTGAGGGTGAGTGATTAATCAAAAAACAAGTTGTAGTAGCGGCTTCAACCCAAAAAGTCTTAGGCAACCCATAATTCGAAAGTATACAACGAACATTTTTCATCAAGGTTCTATTCGTCCATTCCGTCAGACGACTATGTTACGGAGTTTTAGGTACTGTCAAGTGTCTCAAGATGCCTTCAGCCATATAGAAGCCATTGAATTCATCTGAACAAAACTCCAACTCATTATCCGTGTACGAGGCTAAAAGATGCCTTTGTGGAATTAAAGGCTCATCGCTTCAAAAATGAGTTGCACCAGATTGAGGCACCTCGCCTTGGCAATTGAGGTTCGGCCTCAATCATGGTACCTCGACTGAGGTAAATGTTTGGTTCAAAATAATCAGACTTTTAGTAGATTTTGATTATGATTAATGAAATGTGTGGTTGAAAGTTATGGATCCCATAAAATATAATGTTAAAGTTGATTGTTCACTTTGACTTGAATTTTAATCCATTTTTATTGGAATCATACAGGGCTTAAATTGTTTAGTACAAAAACAACATTAAAGAAGAAATATAGTCCTTGCGACAGATTTTTTGAAAAGTAATTTTAAATAACTAATGATTGAAAGTAAATAAAAATTATTGGAAAACGTTAAAAATGATTTTTCTTCGAGACATTTTGTATTTAAACACGTCCTAAACTGCTGTAAACAATTGAAATGCAGAGGAGTATTAAATAAATTTTCCATACACATCCTGCTTGTAAGTTGACAATTAAGTGTGCAATAAACAAGTAATTAACAAAAGTGAATGTGACATTTAGTTTTATTTTATAGTGTTGATACTCACCAATCAATTGATGAATATTTATCATTGAGAGAAGTAATCCACAAACTAAGACATTTGTTTATGCAAATTGTCTAGGAGTAATTTTTGACCTTTTAAAAGTTTACCAAATGAATTATAAATATATGACATAAAAGGTGTTATTGTCGCATTCAAGACAGTTTGATATTCAGATTAAGATATAGTTTTCCAATGCCCAGTCACAAGATAGTTACAAGGGAAAATGCATAATGCTAATATACACAAAATTTTGATTAAAAAAAAAATGTGTAGAACAAATCTTACCTACCGCTCGAGTTTATATTCAATATTGGTTGCAATTAGAAGTCTTGCTAGTAGATAAGATTTGTTGGGGTCTACTAGACATATAGAGTAAGACGACTTGAAGTGAATTGTTTCATTTAATTGTGCTTAAAAACTATTTTTGTTAGTAACAAACTTTTTTTTTCCTTTATTAATAAAAAATTTGTTAGTAACATAAGTAATTTTAAAATCATATTTAATAAAATATATCACTTAGGATAATGCTTAACTTAATATTAAGCACAGCCAAACATGCAATTTTCAAACAATCTTATTTAAAAAAATAAAATGAAGAAGATTTCAAGTCCTCCCATCTCTGTTTGCAATTCTATATTAAGGATTTGGAGGTGGATCAATTCAAATGACGTATTACATTTGACTGTATCATATGCCAATTTTTCGATTCCGATAGCTGATTTCACCATGGACAAGGCGAATTTGAGTTTTTCACTCTATCGAACAATCACTGTATTAGGGTTTATGCAATTTTGAGTTGGAATATCATCGAACACCTTAACTGCAACAACTCCATGATGAGGTTTATCTAAAGTACAATGGCTATGATACCATGTTAGAATTAATTTAGAGATAAAGTGATGCAGGGGAAGTTTATAGGAAAGACAAAAATCTCACAAAAAAGAATTTCAATTAAGAGAAATTCAAGAAAATTTTATTTCATTCAAAACTGAGCTACCTCAAAAGGCTTACAACGTTTAAATAGCGAAACCCTAATAAAATTCGGAAAGAAATTACATAATAATAAAAAATATTATTTTTTCCAAAAATGGAAAAAATTGAGATAATCACGGATCTTGATTCTCCTAATCATCAGGATCATCCCCCAACAAACGGAAATCAAATCCGAGTTTATTTGACTAAGATATTGCCAAAACAAAAATTACCATAAACGGCAAAAATGCATAATTGAGGGCCTAAACGATAGAATTTGCCCAAAATTTGATGTGCTTCAGGGCCAAAGGCCTTGAGTTGTGATCATTGGCCTGTTTCCACTCAAATTAGACTAGCAATTCGTCAAAAACGAACAAACCCGAAATTAAATCGAGTTATTATTTTGTCTTCATCATTCTCCACGGGTTGAGAAAAATTCGCCCTCGAATTTGATGGGGTAAAAACCTCATCATCATCAGAATTATCACCTCGAAATGACGGCTCTGGCGGTAATCCATCTGGGAGCTCTTCCGGGAAGTCCTCATGAAATTCCTCGAGCAATGACTGAATCCTGCGAGTGACCTCCTGCTCACTGTCAACTGACTTTTCCACCAGCACATACATTATCCCATATCCTTCCATATTTGTCTCGAACTTCACTCGGTCGATGGAAATTGGCGTCATCTCCAATCGCTTTAAGCGAGCCCTTATCTGGAAGCAACACACTTTTCTTTTCCCCAATAGTACACGTCGACTGGAAGAGATTAGTACGCAACCAGTCAGTGTTATTTTTCAGGGAAGTCAGAAAACTCCGCCTCACCAACAATGACTGACCCACATCACCAATCACAAACTCTTCCTTCTCTGCTGCTTCTTCTACACCTTCACTGTCAAATATAGGCGGACCGTAATAATCAAACTCTTCCTCTTCTGTTGATTCTTCAGTGTCTTCATTGTCAAATACAGGCGGACATTCATAATCAAACTCTTCATCATCTATTGCTTCTTCAATGTCTTCATTGTCAAATATAGGCGGACCTTCATAATCAAACTCTTCCCCCTCTGTTGCTTCTTCAATGTCTTCATTGTCAAATACAGGCAGACTGTCATAATCAAACTCTTCCTCCTCTGTTATTTCTTCAATGTCTTCAATCGTGACATTCTGAATATTATGATCACGGTGTTGGACTTCCTCAATCGGAACCTGCCACGACGACCACGACCCCTAGGTGCATGTTGTTGCGGCATAAGTGCAGCAACTTGCTGTGTCAGCAACTCCACTTGTTGACGCAGCTGTGCGATTTTATCACGTCTATGTATTTCCTCTACTATGGCTTCACGGGCTTCTTGACGTCTCCTTGAAGGCATGATGAAGGAACGACTTCAGCTCTGATACCAACTGATGCAGGGGAAGCTTATAGGAAAGACAAAAATCTCACAAAAAAGAATTTCAATTAAGAGAAATTCAAGAAAATTTTATTTCATTCAAAATTGAGCTGCCTCAAAAGGCTTACAACGTTTAAATAGCGAAACCATAATAAAATTCGGAAAGAAATTACATAATAATAAAAAATATTATTTTTTCCAAAAATGGAAAAAATTGAGATAATCACGGATTTTGATTCTCCTAATCATCAGGATCATCCCCCAACAAACGGAAATCAAATCCGAGTTTATTTGACTAAGATATTGCCAAAACAAAAATTACCATAAACGGCAAAAACGCATAATTGAGGGCCTAAACGATGGAATTTGCCCAAAATTTGAGGTGCTTCAGGGCCAAAGGCCCTGAGTTGTGATCATTGGCCTGTTTCCACTCAAATTAGACTAGCAATTCGTCAAAAACGAACAAACCCAAAATTAAATCGAGTTATTATTTTGTCTTCATCATAAAGAAAAATGTATAACTAGTATGTGTGTTTCCTTACAGTAAGGAGAGTTCCATTTACCGGACAATTACAACTACGCATTAGGAAAAATTACAACAAAGGAAAGATTCTTTACACAAAATTTAATAATGGAAGATTGTCGATTATCATATATAATTGATTTATGAATTCGGTTTCTACAATAAAAAATACGGAAGCTTCTGGTTCTTGGTTTTTAGAACCAAAATAGTGTTTTTCTTCATGGAACTGAGCAACCACCAGGTTTCAGTCCAATTCTGTTGCTTCCAGTACTTTTGCCCACCCCCGCATCTAACTTTCATCTTTCCCTTAGTTGAAATGTGCACTCTCAACAAGCTTGTGCCTGTGTTCTACCTTTTCCCTGTGAAGCTTCATTTACAATACATTTACCCCCCCCCCCCCCCCCCCCCCAAAACTCACATACTATTCTTCATCGTGATCTACTCCCCGTGAGCCACTGTTCTTCTTCATTACTTGCTTCAGAGATCTTTCAAGATTTACTAACATTCACCCTGATATCACTTGTTGTGTAGTTTAAGTAGTCCACTATAAATCATAGAGCTTAAAACATATAACTACTTGAAGCTCAGCTTAGTAATCGACAAAGCTTATGCAATGTTCAGGTTAAATTATTAGTAACTTCCTAGGAAGAACAATATTGATCCCACGAAATGTGTAGCTAATAAATGGATTTTTATTATGAATAATGTTTGACCTTCACCGAACAGAAAAAAACAATTTTCTAGTAAATTTTAATTTTGTCTTGAATTATTAAGTGTACAATGTAAAATTATTAAGTGTACACACGTAACTCGATTAGTCTTCTAATTTTTTTTAATTCTTTCAATGTAAAATATTGTCGCATATGTTTGAGTCAACATTGGCATGTACATAAAATACTCATGAAAGATGAGTTTGTGGCCGAATATTGTCGCTCACCTCTATATAACATTGATCATGAGGATTGTACAGTATTATGAAGGCTTTAACTAAATTTTGACTTCAAACATGCTTCTGCGTTCTGTTCTTTTGCTTCTCTTGTGTCTTCCATTGGCATTGGCCGCTTCTGATAATGTCAACACAACCCGAACCCCCACAACTATAACGAAAGGGGCAAACATAACCAAGCCGAGATGTCCGAGCAAATGTGCAAATCTAACAGTTCCATACCCTTTCGGCATTGGCTTAGGAACTGGTTGTTCCATAGATCCATTGTTTGATATCAACTGCAACACTTCTTTCAATCCACCCAAGCCCTTTCTCAGCGACACAAATCTCGAACTTACTGATATATCAGATTCTCATGTGCGCATCAAGAATTGGGTGGCTTCAAGTTGCTATAATCAACTCGGCAACTTGACAGCGGGATTCGTTGTATCTATTGGTTTAACACAATATTTTAGCTTTTCCGAAATGAATAAATTCACAGTTGTTGGATGTGACGACATAGCAATAATAGCAGAAACAGAAGGGCGTAACTCCACCAGTGTATGTGTTTCCACCTGTTCGTCAGAGGAAAGTGTCCTTGATGGGGATTGTTCAGGGACGGGTTGCTGCCAAACCTCCATACCAAAGGGCATGCAGAGTTTTATTACTTATATGGACAGCATCGATAATCACACTAAAGTCTGGTCCTTTGCTCGTTGTGGTTATGCCTTTCTTGGAGAGCAGGACAGCTTTACGTTTCATAAAGCAAACCTATCTGATTTGAAATTCAGTGACAGAACCGCAGAAAATGTCCCTGTACTCTTGGACTGGGTGATTGGGACTCAAAATTGCACTGAATCTTACAAATCCAACAATGTTAGTTGTCATCAGAATAGTAGATGCATTGATCCTAATAATGGTCTTCAAGGATACCGATGCACCTGCTTCGAGGGTTATGAGGGCAATCCATATCTTGATCCAGGCTGCAGAGGTCAGTACCAGGCTTTTGCACCATAATTAATCAGAAAATGAAAAAAATTGCTTTACACAATTTTCATACACTAATGAGATTATTATCCTTGTTTATGTGCCAGATATCAACGAATGCAATAAAAATCCATGTGATCCACAAGGAATTTGCACTAATACTCTGGGTAGTTATAATTGTTTATGCCCGCATGGATATCTTGGTGATGGCAGAAAAGATGGTCTTGGCTGCAATAAACGGACTCCAGTATTCCCGGTGATCAAGTTCTCTTTAGGTACTTTGATTGATGAGCTCTCTCTCTCTCTCTCTCTAAATGCCAAAACCTAAACAAAACTCCATTTTAATGGAACTCTAAATTTTAACATGGTATTAGAGCTCATTAAACTCCAACGAGCAATGACTCGAAAAATGAGCATACAGATTTCAAGATTTGTTTGTTCTAATGAGCCACCATTTTGCGGAGACATGTTAAGGGATAAAATTTCACATGTTCTCTTAATAAGGTTGACATTTTAAGATAAAACTCTAATCTTAACAAAAAGGAGTTCATTGCACATCCATACTTATTTCAAAATAGTAACATGGAAAAAAACGTGTACTCTGTTTCATAGTATATGATATTAAATTATCTTGGAGAAGCTATTTTTGATGACACTATGAGGACCTAAGTTGGTTTGTCGAAAATCTGTGTATCATTATTGGATTGGTAGGTAATATTACTAACTTAAAATCATGACCAGTTGTACATTCCTTGGTGAAAGCTTCTAATCGTTATTTTGATTACTATGAATGGTTGGATCAGTTTCTAAAATTAGTTCAATGAGCATGTCAAACAAAAAAATTTCAGGTCTTGGTTTTGGCTTCTTGACCTCGATAATTGGTATTACTTGGTTATACTTTGGCATTCAAAAACGGAAGCTTATTAAACTGAGAGAGAAATTCTTCCACCAAAATGGCGGTTTTCTATTGAAGCAACAACTTTCTTCGAATGAGGCTAGTACGGAATCAGCTAAAATCTTTTCTGCAGAAGAACTAGAACGTGCAACAAATAACTATGCTGAAGATCGTATCCTTGGCCGTGGTGGTAATGGTACATTTTATAGAGGAATTATGAGTGATAAACGTATTGTTGCAATTAAAAAGTCAAGAACAATGGATCAGGGCCAAATTGGACAGTTTATCAATGAAGTAATTATCTTGATTCAAGTCAATCACCGAAACGTGGTGAAGCTACTAGGATGTTGTCTGGAGACAGAAGTTCCTTTGTTGGTTTATGAATATGTTTCCAATGGAACACTCTTTTACCATATCCACGCCAATGAGGGAATGCCTTGGTTTTCTTGGGAAAATCGTTTGAGAATTGCTGCAGAGTCTGCCGGCGCATTAGCTTATCTTCATTCTGCAGCAGCAATACCAATTATTCATAGAGATGTCAAATCTCCCAATATATTGTTAGATGATAACTACACTGCAAAAATATCAGATTTCGGAACTTCAAGGTTGGTTCCCATTGAACAAACACAAGTAACAACTCTAGTCCAAGGAACCTTAGGTTATCTGGATCCCGAGTACTTCCGTACAAGCCAATTGACAGATAAAAGCGACGTTTATAGTTTTGGAGTAGTTATAGCTGAGCTAATGACAGGAAGGAAATCCCTTTCTTGTGAAAAACCTGAAAAAGAAAGGAACTTGGCCACATATTTCGTTCTATCCATGAAGGAAAATCATCTGTTCAAAATTCTTGACCCCAGAGTTCTGAGGGAAGGGAGTTTAGAGCAACTTCATGCTGCGGCTGAGCTTGTTAAAAGATGCCTTGAGTTAGATGGGAAAGAAAGACCAACAATGAAAGAAGTGGCAATGGAGTTGGAAAAGTTGAGAAAGCATAATGTTCAAACATGGATTCAACAAGAAATTCATCAAGGAAGTGTGGCTTTGGGGTTAACAACTGAGGAATCTGACCTATATCAAGTGTCAATAAATCCTGAGTTTGTTACTGGGGAGTTCTCGGAACAATATAGTATGGACAGCCGCCTGTTACATGCGATCAACACTCCTCGCTAAATGGTGAAAAGTTTCGAACTTCACATGTAAGAAGGTCCTGAGATGCTCTACATTACTTCTTCCTTCCTACGTTTCTCAAACTTTATCTTTTGTCATCTTATTCTTCTTGTAGTAAGTTCATCTTTTTCATGTTGTTTTTTGATGTCAATCTGCAGAAATGTTGTAAGTTTTTAATCTGTTAATGTTTTTGTGCCACGCATGCTCATTGTCTTATTGAAAATGGTCAACTAATTAATTGAGTTATGAAATTAGAATTGATTTGTGAAAGAGATTATCCATCTTAAAGGAACAAAATCCGTTGAGAAAAGTTTCGCCAATCAATTTTTAAATAGGGCAACAAAATAGGAAAATGCTGGATGTACAACCCCTTAACCCTCTCACATGAGGTGGGTCCCGCTCAATAAAAAAGTAAAAAAATTACCCTACCCCACCCCCAAAAAAAGAATAAAAATGTAAAAAAAATTACTCCAGTTGTTGGAATCTCCACCCTATACACCCAACATTTCCTTATAAATAAGCCTATCAAACCACTCGATATCTACTTTGAAAAAACAAACTACTTTAAAATGACAAATACGGGTGAAACATGACATGTTTTAAGAATTAAAACTTCATTGAGCGAAATATAAAGATGAAATACTTTTTTTGTTTTTGGAACAGAAAGAAGCAATACTTACACCAAGAAAATTATCTAAATAAGGCACTCAATGGACTTAACACTACAAATCGTTAGAGTTTGCATACCATTGGAAACTCAAAATGAAACTTAAAAAGTTTAGGCCCCTGTTTAAGTTTTCAATTTTGAGTTCATTTTCAATTTTGTGTTTGGATGATTTATTTTAAAATTGCTAAAAACATGTTTGATTTGTCATTTTTAAACATTATTTCTTGAAACATAAAATTAGAAAGTACGTTTGATTTGAAATTTTGTTTATTATTTTATTCCATGAAATTTTATTATTTAGAAAAAACAGAACAATTTTATGTTAATATATTATCAAGTAATATATATATATATATATATATATATATATATATATATATATATATATATATATATATGAATCTTTCTTTCCAGTAAGATTGATCACAATCGCGACGTACAAAGACACGAGTAAGAAACATGTCTTTATACCAACAGAAATCTTGAAGAGTTGGACAATTAAGATTCATAAGACTTTGAGAATATCTTTCTTGAATATCAGTAGGAATATCGACAAAATGTTTGATAATACTGAAAATCATATGAGCAAAGCTATCATTACTTCCATCAGATGGTTTGACAGCATTAGCAATTTTAGATCTATCTTCGTCATGAAGATAATTGAACCACCAGCTTTTCAGTTGACCTATAAAGCCGTAAATGATATTGTTTGTTACCAAATGGCGATCAATTCCTTTACATAAATATGTATTAAAACAAATACCCATTTTTTCAAGTAATTGAATGATTTGATATTCTCATAATCCATCTATGCTCCATTCAACGATAGCATTACCATCATAAGAAAAAAGACTTTTTGATATTTTCTTCGAAAAGAAGATCAGGCAGAGTTGGACGAGGATAATATGTTGGTAAATTTGAATTTTGAAATTTCTGTCCATGAAGTTTATTGATATGTAAATCATTTTCTTTATGAAATTGAGATTCAATATTGTCAATAGCCAATTCAATGGTATTGATATTTTTTGAAGAAGTAGAAAGTTTTGCGAATTGAGAAGCAAGTTCTTTAAGAACATTTTCTTGAGAATTAAGCTTAGAGGGAGGAATATCATGAAAATGACAAATAGAAGAAGCAGATAAATCAATATTTTTCTTCTTCTTTCCTTTGTCAGATGTTTGAGCTTCTGATTCAGAATTGATTTCAATTGTGTTGAATTGAGAAAAAATAGATTGAACAACAATATTTGAGTAATTATTTTGAGATAACACATTTTTGACATCTTTGGCGATAACCATATTATCGTCAAGTCTTTCAATTCTTTTGAAAGGAGAAGCAACTACTTTAGTAGTGCCATACAAAACTTCAATTTCTTGGAGTGGAGGATGAACAGATTGAAAAGTTTGTCCATCGGGAGTTTTTCAAGTCTTTTTTGAAGAAGAATTGGTTTGAATAGTTTTTGAAAAAAAATTTCTTTTTGGAGATTTGTTGAAAACTTTGACATAAGTCCATTCAAAGAAACTAATATCTTCTTGGGACTGGAAAAATTCATCCCAATAAGATTCAATTTGTTCTTTTGAAAAGGATTTTTTGAACAAATGTCTGAATTGTTTGACTTTAGGAGTTTAATCAGTTTTGAATTCATTTCTTCTATCAACTTTAGAAGAAATAACATTACATTGATGATCAAGTCTCTCTGATTGAGGGGGCATCATATTTGAAAGAGTTGGAGAAGTAGGAGGTTCAACTTCGTCATCATCTTTTTCAAATTCATTTTGATAAAAAGGTTTTGGTGTTTTTGGATTAAAATTGACTCCTTTGAGAGAGGAAGCCGAAGATCTTGCTGCTTGAAAAGAATTATTTTTAGATCTATCATCAAATCTATAAGAAGAAGATCTTTGAAGAGTATTAAAAGAAGATGGTCTATCAAAGATAACTCTGATATTTTCATCAGGTAAATGAATGATCTGTTCAGGATCTCTCCTAAGGTGGAGGAATAGGATTTTGAACATTATCGAAATCCCAACCGAGATATCTTTCTTGAAGATTCCATGGAATTCTTTTTGGAATCATGATATTTGAATGAAGGGGATTGACTTCAACTAATAGGCTCTCATCTCTTAGAGAAGTACGAAGAGCTCTAATATTAAGTTGAGTATTCAATAGTTTGTAATATACCCTATATATTAAAGCAAAGGCTCTTGAACTATCATCAATCTCAAATTTTTTTGTTCGAATTCGAAGATTGAGAGTATTCAAGATATCTCCATCTTGAAGACTAACAGAAAATTTTGGATAACAGTTTTGAAAATACTGGTCCACTTTCGAGGTTAGACTCGAGCATGGAAAGTAATGAATGTTCAAATTTTAAGAGTCTTTTGTCTCTTAAAGTAATAAGGACAGGAATATCAAGACCAAAGCGAAACAAGGGCTTGACAGCAATTTGAACAAGTCCAATATGAAGATATTGAAATTTCTTGCGATGAGCTTGAATAGCTTCTTTTGAAAGTAAATTGATAGAAGTAATCTGTTCCTTAATAAGAATAGTTTGCTCCAAAGTTTTGATAACATAATTTTGAGTAAAATCAAATTTTCCTATTTCATAGATAGAACTCTTGTCTACCTTTGGAATAGTCCAATTTTGAAGAGTTTGTTCAATTTTTGCAATTTGAATTTCTTTTGAATTAAAATCATTTGATGCAGAATTTTGATCGATTTCATCTTTATCAAAAAATTTGGACAATCTTTCATTTTTTGAACTAGTACAACCTTCTTTTGATCCACTACCTTGACTAAACCAATTAGACATAAAAGACATATTTGAATGATGTAAGGAAAACAGTAATCTTACCACTGTAGACACAATGCTACAGGAAATACTGATGCTTGACCAAAGCCTACAAACGGGATCACCCTAAACGCCTACCCCGGCTGACACGGGCTGACCAACGCTCTCAGCAGACATCCATGGCTACACACCAATATGACCCTTGACATAATAACCACAATAGTTAAACACAGTTTTCTCACAACACTCACTTATGGCTCTGATACCAAAATGGCATAGGGATAAGGGGAGTGTGGGAACAATGAAGAAAATTGTAGTAGAGAAGAATTGAGAAAATAATAATTCTATTGAAAATAGATAAGTATTACAATGAGAACATATTATATTTTTCGCTCTGTCTAAAACCTTAGAATGAGAACATATAAATAGCTAAGGTTTCCGACTTGAAATTACATTGAATTGAAAAATAAGAATCTTGAATAATGAAAGTAATCTTCAACTTTTGAAAAAGTAGACCAAAGTGGATTGCTTTTTGTCTCCCACTTCTTTTGTCCTCCTCTTGATACTTGATTGCTCTTTTGAACGGCTTTTGAGAAAGCATTTGCTTTTGCTTTTTTGAATTATTCTCCATCCTTCCCGGCTTTTTGAAAAGATAATTGTCCTTTGAATGTCTCGGCAAGGGTGGTAAAAACAATTTGTTTGCTGGCAAGCACATCTTAAACATGAAATCTTTGGCTTGTTGAGAATGGAATCTTTGAAGTTGATCCAAATAACTATGGTCATGTAGTCATTTGGTAGAAATCAGATTTTCTTGATCAATTAGGTCATCAATATCATACCCATAACTATCATCTTCATTATCATAGGCATGATCAAATTCATCATCTGAATTTGATTTCTTTGAAGTTGCTTCTGTTAAATTAGCAATTTTCTCAGAAATTTACTGAAAGTTCTTCTGGAGTTTTGCATTGATTAAGTATAGCAATTAATCTTGATTTTTCTGTAAGGAAATCGGCAATTTTTCTTGTTCCTTTTTGGAAGGAAGTCCAATATTCCTTTGTTCTTGAATCCATGAGTCAACTGTTTTTGGACTGCAATTTGTTTCATGGAATTTTGTCCACCATTTAACTTTGAATCTTCAGCAAATCTTTTTGACACTGAATTCTTCAGGATTTTGCGTAATTTGATAATCCCAAAAGAGAATCCATGAAACTTTGAGATTATGAGCAAATTGAAACAAAAGGTTTTCTTGAGTCTTCAAAAAGGTTTTTGCCTCTTTTTTGAAGTGTTCGAACCCTTGAAGAGTAAGACTAGGTAAAATAGTCTTTTCAAGTCCAAAATATTCGAACCAAATTTGAAACCATTTTGGAAAATTGTTTGAACAAGCCTGATTAAAAAGAATAAACCAGGAATATGTTACAGGTCTAAAGAAGAAAACATTAGACCATGCATCAATATAGTCAAAATAATTGAAACGAGATTCTAATGAATTATTTTTTGATAAATTCATTTTCTTCTCATTCCATGGTTGGGTACCCTAGTCTTCATAAGACCAGACCTTTTGAATTGATATTTTTGAAAAATCAATATGATCTTTCCTTTGAGCATTTAAAGTGTGAGTAATAATCGCTGATCCGGATTTGACAAAGATCGTTTCATAATACTCACGAGATTTTTTGATATTCGATGGGAAAAATTGAAATTTTTTTTGGAAAAATATCTTCAAGACATTCATCGAGGCACGTGTATCGATGAATCCATGGTGTTTCCATTTCACAAACTGAAGAAAAGCAGGGTTTTGTGAAATATGAAAAGGTTCTTTGAGATGGATTGATTTCTAGAAGTTTTCCAGTTCCTGTTTGAAGAGCTTTTTTGAAGTTTGAAGGTGTTTAAGTTTTTTGCTGTGCAGCATGGGTTGGAATTTTTGAAGCAAGAGTAGTTTTTTGAGAATTTTAAGAAGATGATCCAAAAATATAATCATCAATTGAAAGTAATGGTAATTGAGTGTTTGAACTTTTCTGTTTATTCTTTTTCTTTTCAAAAGAACTCATTTTCAATCTTTTTTCTCTTTTTCTCTCTGAAGAAATTCCATTGTGAGGAAGTCTACAAGAAAGTTTGAGGATCCTTATATATATAGTATTTGAAAATCAAAACAAGAAAGAATTGATTGCCATCTTGCAAAAAGTTGTTTTGAAACAAGGTTTTTAAAAGATGTCTTTTTGCAAGACATCTTTTGAAACTTTACAGTCTGTTCTGAGAATAAAATTTTTATTAATCAAATCATCTTGAAATTTTGAAATGATAAGCACGATTGAAAGAATCTCTTGTTTGGTGGAGTAATTCTTTTGAGGACCTGACCAGACACTAGAATGAAATCTGACCAATTGTTCTTGGCTTGTTTTGGAAGGAATCTGTTTGAGGATCCCACCATACCCAATATCTGACGCATCTGTCTCAACAATAATAGAGGCATTTGGGTTAAGGATAGAAAGGCAAGGAATGCTTTTGATGGCTTTTTTGACTTTTTGGACTGCAATGGTACACTCGTGACTTCATGGGTCAGGGTGCTTTTTCAATCTTTTGAATAAAGGTGCGCATAGGATTCTTATCTCTTTAACAAAATCTCCTACGTCATTGACGCAACCTAAAAATCTTTGAAAACTATTTTTGTCTAAAATTTCATCAGGAAATTTGCAAGTGAAATCTAGACTTCTTTGAATTGGTGTAAGTGTTCCTAATTGAATATTATGACCAAGGAACCTTATCTTTGTTTGATACAAAACAATCTTTTTAGCCCAAACCATTTTGTTTAATAACATGAATGAATGTATGCAAATGTTTGAAATGTTTTTCAATACTCTCAGAGAAGATTGAAACATCGTCAATGTAAGTAATAATAAAATCTTGAAAAGAATTGAAAATATCATTCATAATTTTTTGAAATTCAGAAGGAGCATTTTTTAGGCCAAAGGGCATAACATTCCATTCGTATTGTCCGAAAGGAACATTAAAGGCAGTTTTGTATTTATCTTCTTCTTTAATTTGAATTTACCAGAATCCTGACTTTAAATCAAATTTGGAGAAGATAATAGCTTTCAATAATCTATTCAATAGATCTTTCTTTTGAGGGATTGGATAACGAATCCATTGAAGAGCAGCATTGAGAGGTTTGTAATTAATAACGAGTTGAGGAACTCCTTGTTCAATTTCTGTAGAATTATTGACATAAAAAGCTGAACAGCTCCAAGGTGACTTGCTTGGTATAATAAGCTTTTTATCAAAAAGATCTTGAATTTCAATCATACAATGATCAAGAAGATCTTTGTTCATTTGAATAGGACGAGATTTTGTAGGAATATTTGATTCTTGAAATTCTGGAATATATAGAAGGGAAACAATGTCTTTTTCTATCCCAAAATGCATTTGGTATAGAAGAACATATTTCTTTTTCAATTTGTTTTTGAAAATCTGATATTTTTTGAATAATTGAAGAATCTTGTAATCTCTCCCCGATCTTTTGAAATTGAATTTTCTTCTTGAAGAAATTTGATATGATTTTTCTTAAAATTAATATTATTAATAATTTTTGAAATCGAAGTATCTTTTAAAGTATTGATATCTTTAAAAGAAGGTGGATTGGAAAATTGAAAAGTAATTTTCTTTCCAAAAATATTTGCAGTTAATCATTTAGCATCCGCTGTAAAAGGATAAATTTGAACCAAAAAAGGTGTACCAAGAATAATTTCTTGTTCAAGATCTTTGACTAAATAAAATATGTTTTTGAAACAAATTTTTGAATGACAAACATGAGCTTTTGAAAGTTTGTATTGAATGTCGAGCTTTTTACCACTAGCTCCATGGAGTCTTTCAGTAGTTTTTTTAAAATATTTTGTGGGAATAAGTCCTTCCCTGATACAATTTTGATCAGCACCGGAATCAATTAAAACTCGAAGATAAATTTTGAATTCTCTATTTATGACAAGAGTCATATTGCAATACATTTTTGAAGTTGAATTCTTGAAATAACATTAACCTTTTCTTCTTCAGATAAAGGACGAAAAGATTTTTGAGATCTTTTGCTGGATATTGAAGATCTATGAGATCTAGAACTTGAAGTTTTTTGTGATTTTGAATCAATATTTTGATGATAAGCATGAGATGTATCACTGTTTGAAGAAGAATCAAATTCATTGTCCTTTTCAAATTTATCAACTTGAGGATGAACAACATCCATTTTGATATCTCGAACTTGTTTTTCAAGATTTGAAATTTGAGATTTCATGATATTAATTTCTGAACGAAGGTCAGAATTAGATATCACAGATTTTTCTTTTTGAAACCGATTAAAAACATCTTGAAGATTGAAAGCTTCTGGGACAGATGTTGAAGGAAGAAGGGAATTGAATTTATTTCCAATTTTTGATCTGGTATTTGATTAATAATTTCTTTGATAAGTTCTTCTTCTTTAGTAAGAATTGATGGTTTTACAACCACAAATTTCTTTACTTTGAGAAGAGGAAGAGGATGATTTTGAACTTTCATTAGAATCAGAAGTTTCCTGATTTTGATAAATTTGTTCAATATCAGAATTTGAAGAGTCGGACTCAGAATTAACAAGATTGAGAAGTTCAAGTTTAGTTTCTTCATCACATTGAAGATTACTAATCTTGCTCTTAAGAGGACATTTATTTGAATAGTGACCTGATTTGTTACATTTCCAACATGTAACATTTGAAGTTTTTCTTCTAAAATTTTTCTTTCTAGAAGAAGATTTTGGAAAACATTTTGAAATTCTTTTCTTTTGAAAGCTGATTTGGAAAAATGATTTTTCTGTTGAAAAGAAGAATTTGGTTTTTGTTTTGTTCTTGATGGAGGAATGATTTTTTCAAATCCATATTGTTGACAAAATGATCCAAGTTCTTTATGGCCTTGGGATTTTTCAGATTTGAGTTTGGCTTTGAGTTTGAGATCATTACAAAGAGACAATCCTTCTTGATTAACAAAACTTATGATTTCTCCATAAGTTCATCAAAAGTAATAGATTGTTCTTGATGATTTTGTTTGATTGCATTTCTAACTCTTTCTGCAAAGAGTTTAGGAAGTCCAAAAATGAATCTTTCTTTCCAGTAAGATTGATCACAATCGCGACGTATAAAGACACGAGTAAGAAACATGTCTTTATACCAACGGAAATCTTGAAGAGTTGGACAATTGAGATTCATAAGACTTTGAGAATATTTTATGTTCATTTAATTATTTTTTTTTAGATTTTTATGTAATAATCATTAAAAGCTTTAACAATTTTTATTTTTCTAGAAATTTTATAATTTTATTTTTTTAAATTTTATTTTTGTTGAATTTTATATTTTATTTTTCAAAATTTTTAAATTTTATTTATTAGAATTTTATAATTTTATTCTTTAAAAACTTGTATTCCATATTTTGAGTTTTTTCAAAATTTTCACTAAAAATACTCAACATGTTGAAATTGTGTTTTGAGTTTTATGTTATAAGTTTAATTTTATTTTTGGAAATACCAGATCAAATACGTTTTCAATGTATTTTGCAAAATTTTAAACAGTTTAAAAATAGTAAACCAAACGCACCCTTAAAGTTTGGTATAATTATATAAATCAGGTTTTCCTCAATTATAGTTCTGTTTTAAGATTTGAAAAGATCGATGAATGATATTAATTAGGTTCTTTTTTATCTTTTGATTAGGACAAAGGCATTAATTAGTACAATTTGTCTTTGATTTAACTCAATGATGTCACCCATAGGCTGTCCATGATGATAATTTTCACTTGAACAAGCAAACCCATATATGAATTATCAATTGAAATCTTGAACTATATATGAAAATATAATATTTCTGTTGTTTTATCAACTGTTATATAATATATCTAGTTGAATTCATTATTTTATTCAGTATTATATTGTTACAATTACATATACTTATCAGTTATGGCTAAATTGCTCCTTATTTTATTTATTTATTTTTCTTACCTGAATGAACTGTTGGAGAGTTTGTATAGAAATAGAGGTTTTGGATGTTGTTGTTTGTCCCACATAGGATATGAATAGAAAGAAAAACTTGTTTATAAGTGTGAAAGTTATATCCTTAATAAATTGGATAAAAGACCACTCAAATGGACTTTGGGCCTGACCCATATGATTTGGGCTTGATTGGGCTCCTTGATAGGCTATATATATAGTCAAAAGATGGGCCTTGGGGCCTTGGGGGTCTTGGGTCTTGTGATGTCTAAGTTTCAGTTTTAGCACTTATAATTTTCTTTTTCGATTTTGTTCGATTTTGTCTGAATGGATGTGTCTGATCAACACAACTGTTTTACCATAATCGACACAAAGGATAAGGATCTTCGTTTTCTATATATCTGTAGAGAAAACGTCTGTTTCGTTTTACTGAAAAAATCCTGCATTTTTTTCATAAATTTTGTTTGAGAAAAGAAAACACTGAGTATAATCGCCAGAACCAATAATCGAGTGCTCGTTTATTGGATATAGATTGTTGAATCCTGGTGGCAGACGCTCATCGAACTACAAGCACAGGAGTAGGGGCGAATTTCTGCTATAGGACATAGCATTGTGCTAGCCTCAATCTGAAATTCAAGTCAGTATCGTTTATGTTAATTTTGTTGTCTATATGTTGCAGTGATATTATTCTGTTTTGTGAGTTCGTTGCGTTTTTAGTTCTGTCCTGTTCTTTATTGTTTCAAACAATCTACAGCATAAATTTATTTTTTCGTGTTTATTTTGTTAGTTTAATTTTCCAGCATGGAACAATCTGGGACTGGCATGAAACTGAAACCCCATGTTGAGAAGCCAGACAAGTTCAAAGGATTGGACTTCAAACGATGGCAACAGAAGATGTTGTTTTATTTAACAACGTTGAATCTCGCTCATGTTGTCAAGGAAGAATGTCCTAAAGTAGAAGGAGAAAATGTTTCTGCAGAACAATTCAGTGCAGTTGATGCTTGGAAACACATTGAGTTTTTATGCAGAAATTATATTCTGAACAGCCTTGATGATACACTATATGATGTGTACAGATCTTATAAAACTGCAAAGGAACTCTGGGATTCGCTAGAGAAAAAATATAAGATCGAAGATGCTGGATCAAAGAAATTCATCATTGGAAAATTCTTAAAGTACCAAATGGTGGATTCAAAGGCTGTTGTCAATCAAGTTGAAGAACTACAAATTATTATCCATGAACTTACTGCAGAAGGAATGGACCTACCAACAGCATTCTCTGTCGGATCTGTAATAGAGAAATTACCTCCATCATGGAATGATTTCAAGATTCATTTAAAGCACAAGAAGACTAATATGTCTATGGAGGATCTGGTTCTCAAACTAAGGGTTCAAGAAGATCACCGAAAAAGTGAAGGGTTGAATGCTTCAGTGTTCGAAGCCAAAGCCAATGTCATTGAGGGTGGAGAATCATCCAAGCCTAAGCCTAAATTTCAGAAGAATAAAAGGTTCAACAACAAAGGCAAAGGTCCAAGTGTTTTTGCTCCAAAAGGAAAGAATTTCAAGGCAATTAAGGGTGCTTGCTGGGTATGTGGAAAAACGGGACATAAAGCACAAAATTGCCACCACAAGAAATCAAATCCTACGACTAACAACAACAACAACAACAATCAGGCTAATGTGGCTGAAGAATTTGTTGGTGTTATATCTGAAGTTAATATGATGATTGATAGTAAGGATTGGTGGGTGGATACCGGTGCAACAAGGCACATTTGTGGAAACAGAAATATGTTTAACACCTACACTCCTAACAATGGCGAAGAAAAGATGTTTATGGGCAATTCATCTACTGCAAATGTCGCTGGAAAAGGAAAAGTGGTTCTGAAATTAACTTCTGGAAAAGAACTTACTCTTATGGATGTATTACATGTTCCTACTATTACTAAAAATCTTGTTTCTGGTCCCGTTCTAAGCAAGAAGGGATTTAAACTTGTATTTGAATCTGACAAGTTTGTTCTTACTAAAGGGGGAACATTTGTAGGAAAGGGCTACTTGGCTGAAGGGCTCTTTAAACTCAATGTACTTGAGAATGATGTTATTAATAATATAAATAAGGCTTCCATCTATTTGATTGAATCTTCTACACTATGGCATGCTAAATTATGACATGTTAATTTTAAGTCTTTGTATAGAATGGTTAATCTTGGTTTGTTGCCTAGTTATACTATGGATAACATGCATAAATGTGAAACGTGTATTGAGTCAAAATTTTCTAGTAAGTCATATAAATCTGTTGTCACTAGATCAAATGAATTATTAGGATTAATTCATACAGATTTGGGTGATTTAAAATCAACACCAACTCGTGGAGGAAAGAATTATTATATTACTTTTATAGATGATAGCAGTAGATATTGTTATGTATACTTATTGCACTCTAAAGATGAAGCTTTGAATATGTTTAAGACGTATAAAACAGAAGTAGAAAATCAGTTAGATAAGAAGATCAAGATACTGCGTTTGGATAGAGGAGGGGAATATGAATCAAATGCATTCGCAGAATTTGTACTTCTCATGGAATAGTACATCAAACGATAGCTCCCTATACTCCTCAACAAAACGGAGTGGCTGAACGTAAAAATAGAACTTTGAAAAACATGGTGAATTCCATGCTTAATAGTTCTGGTTTACCACCTAATATGTGGGGTGAAGCTATACTAACTGCAAATACCATCTTAAATCGTATCCCACCAAAGAAAAGTGATCAGTCTCCATATGAAAAATGGAACAAGAAGCTACCAAGTTACAAAATCATGAAAGTGTGGGGTTGCTTAGCAAAGGTTCATGTTCCTTTACCTAAGAGAGTAAAACTTGGTCCTAAAACTATTGATTGTGCATTTATTGGATATGCAAATAATAGTGCAGCTTATCGATTTCTAGTTATTAAATCTGGAATTTCGGAAATTCAATCAAATACCATTATTGAGTCTAATGAGGCTGAATGGTTCGAGCATAGTTTCCCATATAAAGAAAGACTCGATCAGAATAAAAGAAAGATACATGATTTAAGTCATGAAAGTGATGATGCCATCATCTGTTGTTCGAGAAAAGGACTTTGAGTCAAATAGAGACACATCGTTGCAAAGGGAAGAAATGTAATCTAGAAGGGGAAAACGAATCAAAGTTCCAAAAGACTTTGGACCTTATTACTACACCTTTCTTACTGAAGATGAGCCTCAAACATATAAAGAGGCTATAACTTCATCTGAATCGATATATTGGGAAGAAGCAATAAATAATGAAGTTGAATCCATTTTACAAAATAATACATGGGAATTGGTAGACTTACCACCGGGATGTAAACCGATTGGTTATAAATGGATTTTCAAAAAGAAATTGAAGCCGGATGGTACTATTGATAAATATAAAGCTCGGTTGGTAGCAAAAGGTTATCGTCAAAAACAAGGGCTGGATTTCTTTGATACATACTCACCAGTAACTAGGATTACGTCTATAAGGATGTTAATTGCTATTGCAGCTATTTACAATTTGGTTATACACCAAATGGATGTAAAAATCGCATTCCTTAATGGTGAGTTAGATGAAGAAATCTATATGGAACAACCTGAAGGTTTTCTGGTGAAAGGGAAAGAGAAGAAAGTGTGTAAACTTGTAAAGTCCTTATATGGACTTAAACAAGCACCTAAGCAATGTCATAAAAAATTCGATAACACAATAATATCACATGGATTTCGGATCAATGAATGTGATAAATGTGTTTACATCAAAAAGTTTGACAATGGTTCTTATGTAATTATATGTTTATATGTTGATGATATGCACATCATAGGACCAAACTTAGATGTCATTAACTCCACAAAAAGGATATTGAATTCGACCTTTGATATGAAAGACATGGGAAAAGCAGATGTTATCTTAGGAATTCGAATTCAAAGAAGTAATGATGGATATATACTTAGCCAATCACATTACTTGGAAACAATACTTAAAAGGTTTGGACACTTTGATAGCAAACGATCTAGTACTCCATTTGATCCTAAAAGTTTCTTGAAGAAAAATGTTGGAGATAGTGTATCTCAACTAGAATATGCACAGATCATTGGTACACTACAGTACATTACAAATTGTACTAGACCGGATATCGCTTATTCTGTAAATAGATTAGCAAGATATACAAGCAATCCTTCAAAGGCTCATTGGGAAGCTCTGAATAGAGTATTGAGATATTTAAGATATACAATGAACTATGGATTGCATTATACGAGATATCCTCCAGTTTTGGAAGGATATAGTGATGCAAATTGGATTTCAAATGATACGAAAAAAGCTACAAGTGGTTATGTTTTTACACTTGGAGGGGCTGCAGTATCATGGAAATCACAAAAGCAAACGTGTATATCACGTTCTACAATGGAATCAGAGTTCATAGCCTTAGATAAGACCGCCGAAGAAGCGGAATGGCTTAAAAACTTCATAGAAAATATTCCGTTATGGCCTCAACCTATGACATCCATATGTGTACATTGTGATTGCATGGCAGCTATTGGTAGAGCGAAAAGTCATATATATAATGGCAAGTCAAGGCATATAAGGCGTCGACATAACACTATAAAACATATGCTCACAAGTGGCATTATTTCCATTAATTATGTGAAATCAAAGGAGAATATTGCAGATCAACTTACAAAGGGTATACCAAAGGAGCAAGTGTTATATCTATCGAGGGGAATGGGCTTAAAGTCAATGCAATGAGGAGTAACTTGGCGGAAACCAAACCTAGCAATTTTGGTTATCCAATTCTAGGTTCAAAAAGGAAAACTAGTTGAGTGAAACTCGAAAAAAATAGAGTATACAATATTGTTCATTCCTATGGTAAGAACCGTATGCTACCTGTGATGATAAGGGTGAATGATTAATCATTCTTAATGACACAAAGTATATATTAAAAAGAATATTGCAAGGTATTCATAATCATCGTGTCACCTATATAGAAGTAATGTGGGGTCGCATTCATGAGAATGACATGGCTAAATTCTCTAAAGCTTCTATGAATTCAGGACTGTTCATGACCAAAATGAACGCAACGGTATGATTTGAAAGGTGTGAAGATTTGATATGTGTGATACTTGTTGTCTTGGTTTACTAAACATGGTGAACAGTTCAATGTCTCCTATACACACTGATTCACTAGTAACTCCGATAAGTATTCACTAAGGAAGGTTCAAGTCCAAAAGACACCTATCATGATGCAAATCGAGTCTAGTTTTTCTCCAGGCCGTCCAAACCCTGGTAATTGACGCTATTTGCTATACAAATGTGGGGTATTGTTGGAGAGTTTGTATAGAATTAGGAGTTTTGGATGTTGTTGTTTGTCCCACATAGGATATGAATAGAAAGAAAAACTTGTTTATAAGTGTGAAAGTTATATCCTTAATAAATTGGATAAAAGACCACTCAAATGGACTTTGGGCCTGACCCATATGATTTGGGCTTGATTGGGCTCCTTGATAGGCTATATATATAGTCAAAAGATGGGCATTGGGGCCTTGGGGGTCTTGGGTCTTGTGATGTCTAAGTTTCAGTTTTAGCACTTATAATTTTCTTTTTCGATTTTGTTCGATTTTGTCTGAATGGATGTGTCTGATCAACACAACTGTGTTACCATAATCGACACAAAGGATAAGAATCTTTGTTTTCTATATATCTGTAGAGAAAACGTCTGTTTCGTTTTACTGAAAAAATCCTGCATTTTTTTCATAAATTTTGTTTGAGAAAAGAAAACAATGAGTATAATCGCCAGAACCAATAATCAAGTGCTCGTTTCTTGGATATAGATTGTTGAATCCTGGTGGCAGACGCTCATCGAACTACAAGCACAGGAGTATGGGCGAATTTCTGTTATAGGACATAGCATTGTGCTAGCCTCAATATGAAATTCAAGTCAGTATCGTTTATGTTAATTTTGTTGTCTATATGTTGCAGTGATATTATTCTGTTTTGTGAGTTCGTTGCGTTTTTAGTTTTGTCCTGTTCTTTATTATTTCAACCATGAACAAACAATTTTGACTGATTTTTTATTCAACTTTTAGAGAGATGATTTTTTTTTCTCTACAATCCGATCTGTCTCCAGTCTAATTGTCAATCTAAAATGACTTTCAAAACGTTGGTAATTATGGTGATAATTTTAGCATCACTAATGGGAATAGTGTAAGGTAAATAAGTGCATCAAACATTCAAATTCAAATAATTAATCAAAATAAGAATGTCTTCATTATAAACAAATGAAGAGTGGATATTTCTCTTATTGGTTGCTGTCACCCATACAGGCCATACCGAAGGGCCTACAGGGATTTTCTATTTCTTTAAGGAGCCTCGATGCTCACACTGAGGTATGGTCCTTTAATCCTTGTGGTTATGTCTTTCTTGGTGAAGAGGACAGCTTTACATTTCGTACATTGGATGTTTTTGATTTCATATTCAAAAATAGAACCAAAGAAAATGTCCTAGTAGTGTTGGACTGCGTGATTGGGAATCAAAGTTGCACTGAAGCAGAGAAATCCAATGGTTTTGCATGTCACCAGAATATTAAATGCATTAATTCTGATAATGGCCTTGGAGGATACCGTTGCAGCTGCTTCAAGGGATATGAGGGCAATCCATATCTTGATCCAGGCTGCAAAGTGCAAAAGTTAGTATGATGGTTTGGGTAGGGCTGTCAATGGATTGAATTTTGATCCGAATTCGATCTGAATTCGAAGAAATAAATGGGAGATGGATTTAGAGTCTCAATCCGATAATTCGATAAAGATCCAAATCCGATAATCTATTACTAAATTGATCAAATATGGATATATGTCAATCTGATCCGATAACAATCCGATCCGATTTGTTATAAATAATTGAGTCGGTGAAATATTTTTATAGCATATTATTTGTCTCTAAAATAAATAAATGGGAAAATAAACAAATTTAGACTAAAAAAGTAATCAAATTCAAAACTTAAAAAAGTTTAAAAATTTATAATTATTAAACTTATTTAAGAATTGGAAAATTTGAAAAAAAAAAGTTGATTTCAACCAATATTTTAAAAATTGATATCGGACATCGACCCGAAAAAAAAAAAGAGGGTCAAGTGTCAAAAGGTCGAACCGGAGTCGAATCGGTATTGAACCATTTGTCAAATTGAATAAATAACTATACACATAAATGTAAAATATTATAAAAACAATAAATTTTTTTAATTTTAGTTTACTAATTTAAAGTAAATAAATATCTATATTTTTCTTCATTAAATTTATTTTTGTAATTTATTTTACAACTTCAAAAACTAATAATTAATATGTAACAAATAATTTGATTTGTTAATAGATATAATGAAATAAAATATTTATATATAGAATTGAAATTCAATTTTATCTTATCCTACATCGAATGTCAATAGAAAAGTAGAAGAGACTACTCTCTCCTTTAAAAAGGAACATCAAGATATTAGAAGTCACTATTGGGCTTGCTAGTAAAAATAGGTGGACCTCAAGTTAATTCAAGAATTTTTCAACATTGATTTTTTCCCTAATTTTTATTAATTTCAGATCTGATTATCGGATCGGATATCCGATAACATAGCAAATCGGATATGGATTAAACAATCAAATATCCGTTGGATTATCGAATCGGATCGGATATAGGTAGATCCGATCTATATCTATCCATTTACAGCCCTAGTTATGGGAAAAGAAGAAATTAATCAGCATACTTTTCAGATACTATAATTGTTCATGTCTGACCGCCAGTTATAAATGAATGCGAAAATAATCCATGCGATCCATAAGGAATTTGCATTAATGCTCCTGGTAGTTACAACTGTTCTTGCCCTCGTGGATACTTTGGTGACGGCGGAAAAAATGGTCGCGGTTGCAATGCACAGACTTCAAAGTTCCCCCTGATCAAGTTGTCTTTAGGTACTTTTGCTTAACAATATATATATATCACGTCTTTTTAACATTAAGAGCCTGTCTTGGAGCATTGAAAATCAGCAGAATTGTGATTTTTTGACCATTTATTTTCAAATGGTGGGGCCCCTTGTGACTCAACAAAGTCAAAAATTGTGGTCTTTTCACTATAGCAACGATACAAAAAGCGATTTTATTTTCGCCCAGACACGCCCTAAGGATACTAAAATCCATAATCCAATGAAAAGACTATAAAATTTAGTACTATAAGGGGCTATTCTCTTTGTGTTCCAGTTTTGTGTTTTATGTTTTGAATTCATTTGGAGTTTTGTGTTTTGAGTCTCCATTTTGAGATTGTTAAAAATATATTTATTTTGGCATTTTGAAAAATTATTTTCAAAAATGAAAAATTGGAAAACCTGTTCTTTTTCTTTCCCTCCCCTCCTCCCCTCTCTCTCTCTCTCTCTCTCTCTCGTCTCTCTCTCTCTCTCTCTCTTCTTCCACTCCTCTATGTCAACGAGCAGTGACGGTGGCTTTGATCGGTGCGTGGTCTGGGACGGTGGTTGGTTGTGTCTACAATTGCCGGGGATTTCGCCTCTTCTCTCTTTTTTTTTTACTGTGGCGGTGGTAGTGATGACAACGGGGTGGATGCGGGGCATGGGCTTGCCTCATTTGTTAGTTTTTTTTCCTGTTAAAATATAAATTCAAAATTTAAAATCCAAAGCAAATAATATTCAAACTAACTACATCAATATTCAAAGCAAGCACTTCAAACAAAAAAAAATGTCCAAAATAAATAATGTCAAAAACAATTTTTTTTTAAATTCTTCATGGGGCGAGTTCGGGGTGGGGCATCTCTGCCTCGCCCCACCCCGCCAACCCGTTCGGGGTGGGTTTTTTTGCCCCATTTTGGGCGGGGCCTCATGGGGACGGGGTAGGGCGGGGAAAATTGCCATCTCTAAGCGGTGGTGTGTGGTGGTTTTGGGTGTGTGGTTTGCGACGATGGTGTGGTGCAGGTTGTGGCTGTAGTGGTGGTATGCGTGCTGTGGTGATGGTGTTTGGGTGCGCGGTTGTGGCGGTGGTGTGAATGATGTGGCAGTGGTTTTTGGGTGTGGTGTGGTGTGGCGGAGGCAGTGGCAGTGGCTGTGGTGGTGGTTCTGTGGCTATTTTGGCGGTTTTTGTGGTGGTGAATCCGGTGGTTGTGTGGTGGCGATTTTTGTGGTCTTGGTTTTTGTGGTCGTGGCTGTGGTGGCAGATTCGGCGGTTGTGTGGTGGTGGTGGTTGGGGTGATGTTGTGGCGACGGCAGCAACGGTGGTTTTCGTGGTGGTGTGGTGTAGGCGGTGGCGGTGACGGTGGTGGTTGCGGCGGTGGTTGAGGTGATGTTAAACTCAAAAGATTTTCTTTGTAAATTTTTAACTTGTTTTCAAAAACGCGTTTTCATTGTTTTGAAAAATCGAAAACAGAAAACGGCTTGAAAACGGTAAAGAGAATAGCCCCTTCATTTCTGAATCCTTGTCTCTACTGCAGACTATTTATACATCAATCTACTTGATCATGCAATGAAGGGATGTTTTGTTTGTCGAAAATCTGATACTCATCATTATTTTTGGAATTAGCAAAAATATTAGTAAAAAAAATCATGTCCAGGTTTTATGCCTTTGTGAAAACAGGTAATGATCATTTGATTTACTGAGATTAGTCCAATTCAGCATGAGTTGCTAATTAGTACAATATCTATGGCGAAAAATTGTTTCAGGTCTTGGTTTTGGCTTCTTGGCCTTGATAATAAGTATTACAGGGTTATACTTTAGCTTTCAAAAAAGGAAGCTTATTAAACTGAGAGAGAAGCTCTTCCAGAAAAAGATGGCAGTTTGCTACTGAAGCAGCAACTTTCTTCAATTGAAGGTAGCATGGAATCAGGCAATCAGCTAAAGTTTTTTCTGCAGAAGAACCAGAGATGGCCACCAATAACTATGCTCAAGATCGTATCCTTGGCCATGGTAGTTATGGTACAGTTTATAAAGGAATTCTGAGTGATAAACGTATTGTTGCAATTAAAAAGTCGAGAATAATGGATCAGAGCCAAATCGAACTGTTTATCAATGAAGTAATTATCGTGACTCAAGTTAACCACCGAAATGTGGTGAAGCTCTTGGAATATTGTTTGGAGAGAGAAGTTCCTTTGTTGGTATATGAATATGTCCCAAAAGATACACTCTTTTACCATATCCACAACAGTGGGGAATGCCTTGGTTTTCTTGGGAAAATCGTTTAAGAATTGCTGCAGAGTCTGCTGGTGCTTTAGCCTGTCTTCATTCTGCTGCGTCAATGCCAATTATTCATAGAGATGTCAAATCTCCCAATATATTGTTAGATGAATACTATACTGCAAAGATAGCAGATTTTGGAGCTTCAAGATTGGTGCCTATTGATCAAACACGAGTGACTACTCTAGTCCAAGGAACCTTGGGTTATCTAGATCCCGAGTACTTACATACAATCCAGTTGACTGAGAAAAGCGATGTTTATAGTTTTTGAGTGGTTCTAGCAGAGCTCATGACACGAAGGAAACAACTTTCTACTGACAAAACAGAAGAGGAAAGAACCCTGTCCACATAATTTACTGTATCTGTGAAGGAAAATCGTCTATTCAAAATTCTCGACCCAATAGTTCTAAGGGAAGGGAGTTTAGAGCAACTTCATGCAGTGGCTGAGATCATCAAAAGATGCCTCAAGTTAAATGGTGAAGACAGGCCAACAATGAAAGAAGTTGCAACGGAATTAGAAAGATAGAGAAAGTATATTGCCCATTCATGGAGTCAACGAGAAAATCCTGAAGAAAGTGAGTGTGTGGGCTTAATTACTGAGCAATATGACCTATATGAAGTGTCCATAAATACTGATTTTAGTACTGGGTAGTACTCTGGACAATATACTCTGATTAGCCGATCAATCAGAAATTCTGTTCTGTCTATGAAATTCCTCTTCCTTAAAACGGAACCTTGCTTTTTTAGTTCACTCTGTAGACTATTGGTTGTTTCACCTATCGTAACTCAATTGCACTGAATAATAGAGACACGGCTCTTTACTCGAATAATCGTATGTCTACAGATTCCAAAATATTAATAAAGGTATGAGTCAAAATATACTAATAAAATAGATTTCAACTTGTTGATACTGTGTATTAATGTTGCTGTGCTGCCATGAAGACAATGGCAGTTGATACGGTCTTTGCTTCCTGGTAACGTTAATATGCATAATGAGGCTACATATCATCCGATATTAAAATGTTCTTATAATAAACATAAGAACTAATGTAAAGCAAGTAAAAATTGAAGTTGATTAAGTCCCATTCGACCCCATTAATTTGCATATTTCAACCCACTTACGTTTTGCTATAGTATGCAGTGTCCTTTCAAATGTCAAAAATTTATAAATATCCAACCAACCGTTGGAGGTCAAATGGACCATTACGCTCTCGTTTTTGAATTACAATTTACATGCTTTTCAAAGTGTAGGGACAATAAAGGAAATTTGCATTTATGGTGATGATTTAAATATTACAAGTTAAACGTTTTTACAAATAAATAATTGTGCACATCAATCACATCAACACGTGGGCCTCATGTTTGTTGAAAATGTGGAACAAAATAATGAGATATAATAGGGGCCAAACGGAGGCTAACATGATTAACATTTTGATTAACATATGACTCTGCTGGGCAGAATTTAAATTTTGGTTCAATTAGTAAGTCATAGTTGTTTTTCTTTTGAATCGACACATCATTTAAGTGCGACACCAGCTTACACAAATGAAGTTACCTTCCTTTTAGTAAAATCGAACTAGTCAACATTAACTAAGTATTACATGTCCGCGAGTATTCTATTATGAGAACTCTGTCCACAAAGGCCCTTTAGCTAAGTTGAGAAGTCCTATGCTAAGCTTCCACATGTAATTCTGACTGACATTCTTTTCAACTTCAGCTGCTACTTATGGCCCGAGCTCTATGAAAATTAGTCTCTTCTAGTGCATATCGTCCTAATATTATGCCTACATAAAGGATCTCAGACATACAAATTACGTCAACTTTCTTTAAAAACTCTTCTAACCAAACAAATCACTTTCAGAAAATTATTCAAACATGTTCAAAATTACATTCTTAATCTCATAAATAACATTTGATTTTTCGATAGTGCCAATGGGTCCTCCTCCTCCTCCTTCTTCTTCTTCTTCTTCTTCTTCTTCATTATAGTAAAAAAGTGCAACGGCAAATACAAGTATCTCTCACATCTAAGGAGAACCACTATAAATTTATATTTTCTGGTTATATTTACCTTTTGTAAGTATAAATTATGGCTTAATCAGTAAAATCTAGCTTGATAATCTCAAGGTAAAACAAGAACTGCTATGAGCCCTCTCAGTAACAACAACTTGGTCCTAGTCGAACAACTGATAATTGGTAAAATTTTAAGTACAATGGATGAGTTAGATTGCTAAATTATGTCAGCGGCCCTTGTATTACCACTTTAAATTGACCGGAATAATCGATCAAAGAAGGAAAGAGCTTTGGGTTGTGTCTTTCTCGATTTACTTTCTCATAATAAAGTTCGACATTCGCCACATAAGTTTGAGTGTAATTAGGGATGGCAATGGGGTGGGGTCCTTGCCCCGTTTACTACCCATTTAAATTTTTTTTTTTTTTAGTTTTTGATAATTTATTTGTATTGCCCATATTCATTAGATTTAGACAAATAATTTTAGTTGCTATTTTTTGTTAGAACTAATGAAATTTTGTGAAAATTTTCATTTAAAGTATTGAATTCTAAAAAAAAATTAACGGGGCGGAGTGCCCATTAAACGTCCCCGTCCCCCCCCAGAACACCCGATGCAACATATTTCTATAGTTATATTTTATGAAAATATTCACTGATTTTACAATTTGGATTAAATGGAGTCCTAAGTAAATCTACCAAGCATTATTTGGTAAATGAAATTTAACAATATAAATAACGAAATATGAAAAAAATGACATTTAAAATTGAAATTGAATTTTAAATCTATGTTTGGAGTAAATACTGAATTGGATCAAAGTTTATAACTAATAAAATTTTAATTTTCTTTCTTCTTAAATATTGTCCGTATTATTTGATTCCCATGTTGCCAGTATATTTTTATTTTTCGCATTCGCAGATGAAGATTCCATTTGTCAACTCAAATATGAGTGCTTGTTCAAGTGCAACTTATCATCGTGGACATCATATAACAACAACAACGATGACCATTCATTATGTTAAATCAAAGACAAATTATCCTAACTAATGTCTTTGTTGTACTCACTCTTCATCATTTTTTTAGGATAAAAATTTTGATATTAAGAGCAAAGTGGATGATTGGTTGGATTATTCCATGTCTGTTTTTGAGCAAAGAGGTCCGAGCATTCTAATGAGGTGTGTGTTACATGCCTCCTAGAAGCGGGAAATGCTAAAATGAGTATTATGGTCTTAACACAAAAAAAAAAAAAATCTTTTCAAGAAAAATTAACATAAACCCGCTACGAAATTTAAAAGTTAAAGGTTGATTATTTTAAACTTGAACGTTGGGGGATCTATTTGCTCTATTTTGCATAGATTGGAGAGCACAACTATATATTTTTTTCACAAATAAATTACATTTCATAATTTATGCAGCTATAAGAATTATATAAATTTGTAATGGTGTTTTATTTAAATAAAAGGAATACTTCAATTGAAGCCCCTGTTTGGTGGCCTTTGTTTTTTTTTTTTTTTTAAAATATTATTTTGAATAGTGAATTTTTAGAGAATGTATGGTTAAAAAATAAGAAAATATTTTGAGTTCACGTGTAGAATATTTTATTGGGTGAATTTGTGGTTGGAAATGAATATAAAAAAAGAATTTTGTAACAATGGAGGACAAGTGTGAGCTAAATAAAAAAAATATTGAAAATGTTAATAAATGAAAAAAGATAGCTTAAATAAAAATTAATTTTAAGTATAATATTTTAATAAAATGAACAATATAAATTTGGGTAAGCATTGCAATGATTGCTTGTCATCTCAGTTGGCCAACTTGTAAGGACTTAGTCCATAAATAGCTCTAGCCTAAATAAAAGACTCCAAGGCGAAGCCTAGCTCAATCTTCAACTTGGTAAGCTGAGCTCGAAGCCCTGGAGTTGGGGCTTCATGGGTGGGTATGTGGGGGGCTCGCCCCAGCCCTAAAAAATAAAGGGGAAAAATTCATATATACTTTTCAATATTAACAAACTTGAGGATTACTTTCAAATTTGTTTTTGAGTAGTATGAAAACTTTTTGTTGGAGTTATAAAGCGAGAATTGGATATCGACTTGGTTTGTACCAATTATTACGAATGGGTCGTTCAATTGGATGGGAGAGAACTGAGGGTGGAGAAGGAGACGGACAAGGGAGAAATGTAAAAGAATATTCTTCTTTGTATTCATTTTATTTGTTTAAGGGATTAAAAATGAGATTTGTTTTGAAACTTAATTGTTGTTGGAAAGTGCAATCTTTTCATTTTTTTTTTTGAATTTTGTACAATTTCCTTTTTTTTTTTTTGTGTACTCATAAAAGTCGAATACTATGTAACCTTTGACATGGGAACTGTAATTAAATATATGTTTAGTTGTGATATGTGACCAATGACTTGTGACCTAAGAGATGTAATTAAATACATGTCTAGTTGTGACATGTTATCAATGCAGAATGTGACATGTAACCTATAACTAGATATGTCTTGTTGTGACCTATTATCAACTCTTGACCTTGCACTCCCTCTATATACAAGTTGGACTTGCTCACATTCATTCTAAGTCCCGACACGTCCCCGAATTTATTTAAGCAATCTATCATAATACCAACCGAGATAGGATCCCCTCTAGCAAATAACATCAAATCATCGGCAAACGCTAGATGAGTAATTTTCAATGGACCACATTTGGCGTGATAGTTGAACTCACTATCCTCGGTCACATCCTTAAGCATCGTAGAAAAATATTCAAGGCATATTACAAACAAAAAGGGGGAAAGGGGAGATCACCTTGGCGAAGACCCCTCTGACCTTTAATAAATCCATGAAGTCCTCCATTAAGCCCAATGGAATATGTAGGTGTAGAAATGCATTCCATCACCCATCCAATGAATTTCATTGGAAAGCCAAGCCCAACAAGTACACTCCGAAGGAAATCCCAATCCACTGAATCATAAGCCTTTCTTAGGTCAATCTTAAGAAGGCATCCAAGGGCCACCCTTTTCCGGTTGTATTGCCTTAGAAGTTCCTGAGCAAGATGACTATTTTCCATCATACTTCTACCCTCAACAAATGTGGCTTGAGCTTGATCAATAATAGGCCCAAGCATTGGCCCCAACCGAGATGCAATGATTTTGGTGATAACCTTATAAAATATATTGCAACATGCAATAGGCCTATAATCCCCAACGGAATTAGAGTGATTTGCCTTTGGAACCAAAGCAACAACCGTGTGGTTAGTTTGCTTAAGTAGTCTACTAGAAATGAAAAATTCCAACACCTCATCCACAAAATCCTTTCCAACAATGCTCCAAGCTTTTTTGAAAAAACAAGAAGAATACACATCCGGTCCCTGCGATTTGTCATCCCCTATGGAGAATAAGGCATTCTTAATTTCATCATCCGAGATATCTTTAATTAACATTAAAGCATTCTCCTTCGTAAGCCTAGCACCTCCATTCAAAACATCATCATCAATAGGTGTCCCCAGCCTATTTTTCCCCAGATTGTCATTATAGAATTTTACAAATTCATCAGCCACTTCCTTCAAAAATGAAGTAAAAGTACCATCCTTAGAAATTTTAGCAATAAAATTCCTTTTAGCATTCCTTTGAACCAAGGAGTGAAAGAATTTGGTGCATTTATCACTCTTACTAAGATATTCACACTTAGCTTTTTGGCAATAAAAACTCCTCTCCGCTTCACCCAATTCCATTGCCTTCTTCCTCAAATTAGCTATATTAATTGAAGATCCTCATTACATGGATCATCATGTAGCTCCAATAGAGCTTCCTTCAAGGTCATGGTAGTTATACTTGCTCTTGAGGATATACGAGCAAAGTGTTTTTCATTAAACCTCCTTAGTTCCCCCTTTAAGATTTTCAACTTCTTACAAAGAATGAATTGTTTGGTTCCCCTAACCTCAAACTCCCAACAATTGTGTACCACTTCAAGAAAATTGTCATGGTTAGTCCACATGTTAAAGAATCTAAACGGCTTCTTTTTCCTACTCCCATCCCCAAAAAGAGATACAATACAAGGTGAGTGATTGGATAGGCACCCCGAAGGTAGATAATTAGCAAGACTATTATAACCCTTTTGCATCCACATATAATTCACCATAGCCCTATCAATCTTACTCCACTAGGAATTGTTAGTCCAAGTATAGAAACACCCTATAGACCGCACATCCGTTAGTCCCACATTGGTACAAACATTTACAAAATCTTTCACTTCGTAAGGAGTAACATCAGTACCATTGCATCTTTCATTAAAATGGAGCACATTGTTGAAATCTCCTAAAATCAACCACGGTAAGGAGCACTGCAAACCAAACTTCAAAATATTATCCCTGTTATAGTTTGTAATTAGTTGTTTATAACTAGCTAATTAGCTTAATTCTAGATTCCTTTTTTACATACTTTCCTAAGATAGTTTCCTAAGTTTTGTATATATATATATATATGTATATATATATATATATATATATATATGTATATATATATATATATGCATAGTCTATTCCAATAGCTTAATGAGAAAAGAACATTTTCCAATCTTTCCTTAATTTACATGGTGTCAGAGCCCTCAACCTAAGAGGACTCTTCTGGTTAGCAATTCTTCTTGGGCTTCTACACGAAAGCTCAATTCTTGGTTTTGGGACTCACCTGGCAAATCATTTCATCTGGGTAGCTGTTAATTTTCTATGGAGTTTGTGTCCGTGACTGTCAGGCATGAACCTCTCCCTGTATGTCGTCGAGTTTGTGCCGTCGTTCACCTTTGTCGGCATCTTCATAAAATCTGCAGATTCAGGCATGCCCAGAGTTGGGAGCCTCTCGATCCGCGGCGTCGGTGATTGGATTAGTTTGCGAAAGTCTATTGAGGAACTTTGAGGTCGTCCATTGAGAAATTTTTGAGGGGTTTTTACTTCGGTTGAAAGTGGACTGCTCCAGTGGGTGATTTGGGCAATTGGGTATGGAGATTGAATTTCTATGGAGAAATCTGTGGAGAAGACGGCGTGGAATTGGGTTGGGCTTTGATTGCTTTGGGTTTTATTTTGATCTGTAAGGTGGACTGGGCTCGTGCTTTACTGGGCCCATATTTGGTTTGGTTTAATTAGGCTCACTATTATTTGGTTATTGGGCTTTCTTGTGTTTGCTGTCTTGTATCTCTGCTTCGAAGTTATGGTTGAAAAGAAATCCATTGTTTCGTCAGATATGGTACCTGTGATGTCCAAAATCACGAACCATAAACTTAATGGCTCGAATTATTTGGATTGGAGCAAGACCGTTCGACTTTATCTACGGAGTATTGACAAAAATACTCATTTGACTGATGATCCTCCTACAGATGATTCAAAGCATACGTGGCTTAGAGAGGATGCTCGTTTATTCCTGCAAATTTGAAATTCCATTGATGGCGAGGTAATTGGCTTGATCAATCACTATGAGTTTGTTAAAGAGTTGATGGATTATTTCGGCTTCTTGTATTCTGGTAAAGGGAACCTTTCTCGTATGTTTGAGGTGTGCAAAGCATTTTACCCTGCAGAAAAAAAGATAAGTCTGTTACGAATTATTTTATGAAATTTAAGAAGACTTATGATGAGCTTAATATGTTACTGCCTTTTAGCCCTGATATAAAGGTTCAACAACGTCAATGAGAGCAAATAGCTGTCATGAGTTTTCTTGCTAGCATTTCCTCCGACTTTGAGACTATTAAGTCACCAGTTCTTTCTGGTTCTGAGATCTCATCTTTAAAAGAAGTATTTAGTTGAGTACTCTGCACTGAAGGTACTCCACATCTTCAAATTAGCGGTGTTCTGGTCAGTCGAAATAATAATTATGAGCCTGAGAGATCAACAATCAACGTGGAAACAATGAAGGAGGCTCTCAAGGGTTTGAAACTCGAACACAAGTTTTTGGAGGAATTGTGTGTTATTACTGTCACAAGCCAGGACATACGAAGAGTGATTGTAGAAAGCTCTAGTACAAGAATCAGAAAGATCACTCGACCCATGTCGCGTCCACTAATGAGACTTTTGAAAAATCAATTCTTCTCTCTGCAGATGAATTTACCAAGTTCTCACAGTATCAGGAATCACTCAAGTCTTCTTCTCACTCTATCACCACTATTGCTGATTCAGGTAAACTAAATACGTGTCTTATTTCCTCATCTTCCAAATAGGTCATTGATTCTAGTGATACGAATCATATCACAGGTAATTCTGGACTCTTTTCTACTTTTCAGTCACACACATATTTCTATCGTTATTCTAGCCGATAGGTTACCATCTTGTGTTCGTGGGTCTGGCACAATTACACCTACCCATTTGCTTCCTCTATCATCTGCCTTACATTTACCTAATTTATCCTTTAATTTGATCTCTGTAAGCCAGCTTACTCACATTCTTAATTGTTGCATCTCATTTTTTCCTGATCATTGCTTATTTTAGGATCTTATGACGAAGAAAATTATTGGTAAAAGATATGAGTCTGAAGGTCTCTACATTCTTGACACATAAATAACTAAATCTGTTGCTTGCTCTGGTGTAACATCTCCATTCGAGGCACATTGTAGATTAGGTCATCCATTTCTTCCTTTGTTCAAGAAGCTTTGTCCGCAGTTTAGTAAGGTGTCTTCATTATATTGAGAGTCGTGTCCATTTGCTAAACACCATCATCTTAGTTCGAGTCCTAGAATCAATAAACGTGCTAGTGTTCTTTTCGAATTAGTTCATTCTGATATTTGAGGTCCTTGTCCTATTTTGTCTAAACCTGGATTTAAGTATTTTGTTACCTTTGTGGATGATTATTCTCATGTCACTTGGTTATATTTAATGAACAGTCATTCTGAGTTTTTTTTTCTCTTTTTTGTGCGTTTTGTGCTGAGATTAAAACTCAATTTAATGTTTCGATTCGTACTTTGCAAAGTGATAATGCCAAAGAATATACGTCCGCTTTATTTCAATCTTATATGGTTCAACATGGCATACTTCATGAAACTTCTTGTGTTGATATTCCATCTCAAAATGGAGTGGCAGAAAGAAAGAATAGACATCTTCTTGGAATTGCACGAGCCCTATTATTTCAAATGAATGTTCCCAAACCTTTTGGGCCGTGTTTTCTAATTAATCATATGCCATCATCTGTTCTTAATGGTGAGATCCCTTACGAAATCCTTTTTCCCAATAAGTCATTATTTCCTGTTGAACCTAAGATATTTGCTAACACTTATTTTGTTCGAGATGTTCGTCCGCATGTAACCAAATTAGAACCTAAGTCTTTGAAGTGTATCTTCCTTGGTTATTCTCGTCTTTAGAAAGGTTACAGATGTTATTGTCCTAGTTTTAACAAATATCTTGTCTCTGTAGATGTTACCTTCATGGAAGACACTCCATATTTTCCATCTTCTCTTCCTCCTACCCATCGGGGGGAGGATGATGATTTGTTAGTCTATTCTATCATATCATCTGGTTCTGTCTCGGACCAAGCTCCTGTCAAACCTCCTATAAATTAAGTCTACTCCAAGTGCAACCCTCCTGATTCATGTCCCACACATGCTTGTTAGTCGTCGGATCCAGTCCCAAACGATGATCTTTCTATTGCATTACGCAAAGGTAAACACCACTGTACTTATCATATTTCTTCTTTTGTTTCCTATAACTCTTTATCGTCTTCCTCTTCTTCTTTTATTGCATTCCTTGACTATTTCTATTCTTAAGACTATCCATGAAACCATATCTCATCCTGGTTGGCATCATGTAATGATTGAGGAAATGAATGCTTTAGATGACAATGGTACTTGGAATTTGGTAGATTTACCTTCAGGGAAATGGGCTATAGGGTGCAAATGGGTGTTTACAGTTAAGGCCAATTCAGATTGGTCAGTTGCTCGATTGAAAGCCCTCTTGTCGCTAAAAGATATGCTCAAACCTATGGAGTTGACTATTCTGACACTTTTTAGCCTGTTGCTAAATTGACATTTGTTCGATTGTTTCTTTCTATGGCAGTTACTTATCATTGGTCTTTGCATCAACTAGATATCAAGAATGCTTTTCTTTATGGTGATCTTCAAAAGGAAGTGTATATGGAGCAACCTCCTGGTTTTGTTGCTCAAGGGGAGTCTGGACGATTTTGACATCTTCGAAAATCTCTATATGGTTTGAAATAGAGTCCTCGTGCTTGGTTTGGAAAATTTAGTCAGACTGTTGAAAAGTTTGGTATGATGAAAAGGAAGTCTGATAATTCTATGTTCTATAAACAATCGGCAGCTGGTATCATTCTTTTAGTTGTGTATGTGGATTACATTGTCATTACTGGAAGTGATACCACCAGAATCTCATCCATTAAGTCTTTCCTTCATACTCAGTTTCACACGAAAGACTTAGGGATGCTGAAGTATTTCTTGGGTGTTGAAGTCACAAGGAGTAAAAAGGGGAACTTCTTATCTCAGAGAAAATATGTCTTTCACTTATTAACTGAAACATGAAAATTGGGAGAGAAGCCTTATATGCTCCACTGACTCCAAACATGCACCTTATAGGCGATGGAGAATAAATTGAAGATCTTGAGAAATATAGAAGATTGGTTGGAAAGCTAAATTATCTTACGATGACTCGTCCAGATATTACATATTCTGTCTGTGTTGTTAGTTAGTTTATGTCATCCCCAACAGTTCATCATTGGGCAGCGCTAGAACAAATTTTGTGCTACTTGAAAGGACTACCAGGACGAGGTATCTTGTATGTAAATCATGGGCACACTCGTATTGAATGTTTTTCAGATACAGATGGGTAGGTTCCAAGGTGGATAGAAGATCTACATCAGGTTATTGTGTTTTCGTTGGATGAAATCTGGTCTCATGGAAGAGTAAGAAGCATACCATTGTATCAAGATCGAGTGCAGAGGCAGAATATAGGGCTACGGCACAGTCTGTATGTAAGATCATGTGGATATGTCAGCTATTGACTGAAATAGGTCTTAAAACTTCAGTATCAGCAAAATTGTGATGTGATAATCAAGCTGCTCTTCATATTGCATCTAATCCTGTGTTTCATGAGCGAACTAAGCATATTGAAATTGATTGTCATTTTGTTCGCGATAAAATTCAACAAGGTTTGATTTCTACAGGGTATGTGAAGACTGAAGAATAATTATGGGATATCTTCACGAAAACATTAAATGGGGTTCGGGTTGATTACCTTTGTAAAAAATTAGGTATGATTAATAGCTATGCTCCAACTTGAGGGGGAGTGTTATAGGTTGTAATTAGTTGTTTATAGCTAGCTAATTAGCTTAATTCTAAATTCCTTTTTTTACATACTTTCTTAAGATAGTTTCCTAGGTTTTGTATATATATATGTGTGTGTGTGTGTGTGTATCATCTATTCCAATAGCTTAATGATAAAAGAATATTTTCCAATCTTTCCTTAATTTACAATCCCATAGTGTCTACGACTAACAATCGAGTCAAAGGCATAGACAAAACTAGCCAAGAATTTTGGTGAGTTTACCTTGCAAGTAATGGCACGGTGAATAATTTGAGAAGTAATCTCCAAGACTTCCAGTACCACTTTCGAGGGGTTCCAAAGTACCAATATACTTCTCGCCCTATGATAGGAAAAATTGTTGATTTGCAAAAAAAATTCCAAACTTATTCCACATGATACGGTCAAGTTTAGTCACGTCCAACTTAGTTTCCAAGATACCCAATACATCAATATTCTGCTGTTTCACAAAGTGCTGAACGCCATTTTGTTTTAGGGGAGTGTTCATGCCCCTAATATTCCAAGTGCTGCAAATCATGATGATGATGAAGGAAGGAAAATCTCATTTTTCTTATCCTTAGCTTTATTTGTAGGTTGTGCCTTTCTCCCCTCTATGCCTTCACGCTTTTCAGTAGAGGTATTCTTTCGAGTAACAATTTCTGCCATAGTATCTTCATGTGCTTTGGGGGAGAGGGTCAGAACTGACCTTAGTCCCCAATGTGTTACTCTTATTCTTCATGGATTTTTTTCTTGTTCACAACTTCAGTGAATTGTCCCTCCTTATTATTATTCTGCTCAGTTTCCAGCATCATAATTGGCTCATACCCATGCTGTCCAGCATTCATTACAGCTTGAATTGAGAATGTTGCTATATTCTGTTCCATTTCCACTGCGTTAATTTTCTCAGCTTGGTTTTCTGTGTTTTGGACGGCTGCACTAGATTCTGCCAATTCATTATCTGTCCGCAAAGAGGCAGTTTTGGTACCAAGATTTATGATTGGCTACCTCAGTAATTGTTTTCTCATTATTCTGTCCATTATTAGTTACAGCCAAGTGAGTGTCCAAAAACTTTACATTCACAAGAGCTCTTGCAAAGGATAGTCTCCCTCTATTTGAAGTAGGGGTGTCCAAAAGTCCCGAACCGAACCGAGCGGTTATTCATAAATTAAATACCCGAACGGGTACCCGAATCGAAAACCGATGGGTTTGGGGTCGGGTCTCGGGTCTAGACCAAGAACCGAATAACCGAATAAGAACCGAAATTAAATAATTTTTTTATTTTTTATATTGAATTAATTAAATTATTTTATTTTTTTCTATACAAATTAGCAAATTAATTAAATAAATTAGATTATTTCATAATTTTAATTTTAAAGCCCAAATCATTTTTATAATCTATTAGCCCATTTTAATTTGAAACAAATGAATATACTTTATGTAGTTTTGCTGTAATATTAATATCTACTTTTTGATATTTGTATGCATTGAATTAATCTTATTGGACGGCTAGTTATTTATATGTTTTTGAATTGGGCTACGTTAATTTGTAAAAGTTACGAATGAAATGTCATTAGTTGTATTTATGTAGTGTTGCTGTAAATATTAAAAAATTTGATTATGGTACGGAACCGAACGGAACCGAACCGACCCGAACCGAACCCGAACCCGAACCGTTCCATAATTATATTTGGACCCGACGGGTCCATTTATTAAATACCCGAAAGTTTTGGGTCGGTTCGGGTCTCTTCAGAACCGAACCGACCAACGGACAGCCCTAATTTGAAGTAACTCTCTGTCAATAGAAATAGGCGTACCAACTTTGGAGATAATTTTGCTTAGTACATTGACATTCCATAGCTCTAAAGGTAATCTCAGGAGATCAATCCACACTGGCATCATGCTCACCTCCTTCTCATCAAATTCAAAGAGTTTTGGCATAGTTTTAAGTGTCAAATGTCTTCCAAATACAAAATACGGACCTCCATGCAAGACACTAAGCCTCTCCGCATCCGTTTCAAATTTGAAAATCAGCCAGCAACTGGAGTAGACAGAATACTAGTACTTAACATTCAAAGAATCACATAATTTGAGGAGTGCCACTTTACCTGGAAATCTTCCAATACAGAAATCGACAAGGCCATAGCCCCAAGCATCTTCAATTTTATCAACCTCAGATTCATCAATGACCACCTCCTCAGAAGAACTATCAACAGATTTCAGTTTCACGCTATCATCACAGATGCGATTATCCTTGAACAGATTAACCCAAAGGGCTTTAGCATTTCCAGTTCGATTCCCATTTGCTACTTTATTATCACCTTGAGCTTCGATGACTGAACCATCCGATTCAGTGTCCTCTGTACCAAGAGTTCGTGAGACACTTGGAGAATTAGCACGATCATCCAAATCAGAGACAATTTCATTCAATGGGCCTTTGTCAGCCAAGAGGCTGCCATTTTCTTTATCTCGAACAGCAAGGAGAGGAAGGGGGATGGCCAGAGAGGCTAGCATCACAGCCCACCAAGGGAGCAGGCCCAGATGAGGTGCCCTTACCTTTGGCAGTCAAAGAGGCCGGTCCAAAAGAATAGGATTTCTTTTTACCCATGGAGAACAAAAAGGCCCAAGAAGAAAGGGAACGAAAAAGCCCAACAGCAAGGCAAGGAGCCTAAAAGGCGAGGCCCAAAAGAGAGGCCCAGGAAAAATCGGGTGAGCCAAAACCCAAAAACACTCAACCAAGCTGCCGGTAGCAGAACGGTGAAAAGACACAGGGAAAACTGACTGTGGCAGAAATGATCAGCAGAAAAATCGGGAATGGACAAGCATCGGTCAAGAGATGCAAAAATTTGAAAATGAAAATCACAGACCAAGGAAAAAATCGCCAAATCCTACAATATATATTACATTTTATTTTCAATATATAGTAGCAAACAGCAACAATCCATGTGAATGACAATTTTTGTGTAAATGCAGTGACATGGGGTGTCACATAAATGGGTTTATTGCCGTAGTAGCACACATGTTCTTCAGCAAGGACCGGTGATTGGTAGAGCGACTAATGTCATTGCTGCAGCAAATATAGCTGCTGAGGTTGCTTTGAGGCTCGTGAGGTAAGGAAAAAAGGTAGTTCCTCGTTGAGTTTTTTTGTATACATTATAAGCGATCTTGTCTTGTCTTTTGCCATAAATTATATGTTCCCAAGGCTTTTTGTTCTTACACGTGCTATAAGTTTGTTGAACAATGCTACTGTTACAAGGAAAAGATTTTTGTAAAAATAACAGAACACACACATGGGGGGGTAGGCTCCATTTTTATAATAATATTTTATTCATATGGGGTCCACCCCCATGTGAGTATTCTGGCATTTTTACATGTGAAATAGTTCAGTACAAGTGGTTTAATTGAAGTTTGTTTACTTATTCTCAACTATAGTAATAGCTACTATTAACTTCAGGTTGTTTGTTCATTGTTTTGAGTAATAAGTTCACTTCTTATCTTTTTCGTCGGGTAAATATTTGTTGAAATTTTGCCTCGTCCTTTTTTTTTATTCTTCTAAATAGATTTGGTTATTAATATGATGTTAATGCATATACTCCATCCTCGTTTTTAACTGCACGACCATTTCCTAATGTGTTTTGTCGTTCTTATTATTGCCTGAAAATTAATTCTACAAATGGGACTTGTGTCAAATGGTTCCATAGCACTATAATACTCGGTCCATCTCATTTTAATTTATTGTAGAATTCATTTAAGTCGGAGGCATGAAATGTTAATTCATGTCTACTATTTGTGACATTAAATTGAAGTATAGATATTTTCTCTATCAATTCTTTACTTCTTGGATCAAGGTACTTTACACTTGTATCTCATCTGGTAGCTGATCTTTCAGCACTCCCCTAAATATGAGTGCCTTGTAAAAGATATGGATTTACATCCAGGTGAAGATATTGTTGTAGTTACTCTGATAGGGGAGCACATCATCTTATTGCTACTACGTCAATCCATAACTAATGCACAAATTGTTTAGTGTTTAAGTATTTAGTATTGTACTTATGGTGAACCCCATGGGTACTTGTAGATGAGATGGTGACACGGAAATGGGAATATATAGAGCTAAGAAGGCAACTTTGTGGAGGCAATATGTTCCTTGTTGGTCTCTTCTTTTCCCTGTTGCTTATAACATTGTTGGCCTGCTAGAATATTCAGCCTTGGTGAAGTACTAATGGTACTGGCCAACTCAAATAAGCCACAACATTCATTTAGTAGTTTGAAATCCTTCGGAAGATAAATCAATCTGTCAATTTGCTTAAGTTGGTTAGAAGTTGAAACTAATGAGTTCCGGTGACTTACCATCTCATGAAACTTTTTTAACCCTTATTTCCAATTTATTGAATCTCATTACCTTTTTTTCTGGACTGTGAATAGGTTCGGTTACAGTGATAGTGGGTATCATGTTATGTGGTTTCTTTAGTTTTCCTTGTTCATTTTTCGCCTGTAAATGAGAATCATGCTTATTCTACAGCAAAACAATAAGACTTTTTTTATATATAATTTGTTGACCCCAAAAAATGGTCTGACAAGTGGCCAAAAGATAAGTAAAACAAATATCCACGTAGGCTTGGATTCCAATACGTTTATAACTCAAATCACCCGTTTCTCAGACGAATCAATGAAGGGAATGATAAAAAAACATTTAATAAATCGATGTTTTTAGTTGTTTGATGCATAAAAAGGGGGTAGGTCTTCGGGTATAGTAGAGAGAATCAAAGTTTACTTTAATATGTATAAGCTCTTTTCTTGCTTAACGTGTGGAGTGTGGGTTTTTATATCTGATGTCGAGTGAATGAGATCCATCCAATGGTAGAAGATCTAATGGTTCTTATTAGTGTCAATCAATCAATTAAGCCATTACCTGAGATCTCCCTATCTTCACTTCTGACTTAGGATTTGACAGTGTAGGTGCGTAGAGGCTGCACGTCAGTGTGCTGTCTTATCAATCACTTCATTAGGCCTGCTGTTGGTTGACTACCGCCTCGCCAAAGATGAGTTTATGCTGGAGACCTCTGCCATTAAGGGATTGGATGAGCAATTTTTGGGTTGGGTTCGCTTCGGTATATGTAGAATCGAGTTGCCCATTTGCCACGTGGCATGTTTATTTTACGATTATTTTATACGAGTAACATTAGTCCCCGAAGTCCAGGTATGATTATTTATGTTATGCGTGGACTTGTAACGTTTTTTAATTAGAGAAAATGTTGCCTTCATCCGCTGGAGTTAGTAACGAGGCTTCCCTGACTCGGTGCAAAGTTGCTGGAGTGGGACGATGCTCGAAAGGGGCGAGCTGTGTGAAGGTAGAGCCTCCTTTGTGTGGATGACCCGTATAAAAGTAAGACCTCCTTTATGTGGACGAGCTATGGGGAGAGAGACCTAATATGAGATGATTTGGTGAGTGCTGATTCCCAATGAACGACATCTGGATTTTCTTAGTCATTTCCAATGTGTGCTGATTCCCAATGAGTGCTGATTCCTAATGAGTGCTAATTCTTACAGTCGTTTCCAATGAGTGCTAATTCTTACAGTCATTTCCAATGAGTGTTGATTCCCAATAAGCGGCGAACGTATTTAATGTGTAATGATGATGATATTTCACCTTTGCCCAGGTGTACATAAATTTCGGGTGCGTGTGTTGCACGAATTGGTCTGGGCCCTTAATTCAAACCCAAATGGGCACCCTTTGGTTTTACGTAAATGCTGAGGCTACAGATGGATGGCTTAGATTAAACCAGGGAAGCATCCAACGACGAGGACTCATCCGCTAAGCCTATATAAGGAGTTGAAAACCCACTTTTTCATCTTTTTCCACTTTCTGAATTTTTAATAAACCACATATCGAAATTTTCTTTCATCCGAACCCAATATTCTTGCCATTGCAAGTGATTGATTGTTTTTCCTACTCTGAGACCATCTGGGATTTGGGTTTTTAGAGTTTGTGTAAGTATTTTCCTATACAGAGGCGTTTTTATCACTTCTTTTGACTCTAATGGCTTTTTCATCAAAAATGAATGCTGGGAAGGGGGTCTTCTGAGGTAAACATGGCCCTAATCTATGCGGAGGCTAGAATTCTTCTGGTCATTCCTTCTAAGAGGATCATGGAAGCGATGGGGGTAGTACTAGGATGACGCATGAGGATCCCATCGATAGCAGCATTAGGTGGGGGCCTCTTTGTGGCCCACAAATATAAGAGATGATGAAATGTAGACTTTTAGGGAGAGGTACAGGATCCCTGAGGATATAGAAATGTTTATGCCAACCCAAGAGGAGAGAGCTTGCTTTCCTAGGGAGGGGCGTGTGGAAGTGAGTGAGGCGATTCTGGCTGGGGGACTAAGATTACCTTTACACCCATTTTTAGGTTTATCCTTAGGCGATACAACCTGACCCCCACCTAATTAGTACTAAATGCATGGAGCCAATTGGCAGGGATGTTCTTTCTTTGGAAGGAGGTCACACTAGGAGAGGATATACCTCTCTATGTCTTCCAAACTCTTTTCTAACCCCGAGCCTCTAGTGGGGTAGTGATTGTAAGGGGTAGTACTATATAAACCCCTGGGGCTCACATTCCCCTTTCGTCTGGGGACCCTAACTCCATTAAAAACTGAAAGTCCTCTTAGTTTTGGGTTAGGGGTCACTGGCAGACCTTGGAGGGGGATGTGGTCCCGGAGATACTTGTGCTGACCCATTACCATGAGTGTAATGAGTCGAGCCTCTGCCATTTGTCATTCCTCATATGCTATCATTATTTTTTGTCTAATACTGAACTAATGTGATATTTATGTAGCTACAGTTGATATATTTCCACTCTAACCGTCTGAGTGGGTTGCGATAAGGGCGACTTACAAGTTGCCCACCGAAATGAGGTACTTCAAGAACGTCGTCGCCAAGCGGACCTTATTTGTTATTCACCTGCTAATGGCTACAAAAGGTGATGGTGATTGTTTTAGTTTCATTCATGCAATCTTTTTATCGTTGTTGCCCCTCCTAAATTGCCCTTCATTCGCAGGTCAGCATGATAATAAGGAATGGGTAAAGCCCAACTTGTTCCAGTTGCGAAGCCTTGGGGAGGCTCAGAGGAAGAAACCCCTAAGTAGTAGCTCAACTACTTACAAAAATTAGAGAGATGAGCTGGCTCGTCTTTCCAGGGCGAACCCTCCACCTTCCTTGTCAAAGATGGGTGAAAAAGATAAGAAGGAAAAGGAAAAAAACGATGGAGGAGCTTCTGAAGATAGGCCGTTAAAAAGGGAACTTGTCCTTTAAAAAAATGTCAGACCTCCTCCTCTACCTAAACGCCAAACTACTTTGGGCGAATCACTGAGGCGTCCCATTCTTGTCGAGCCCATCTCTTCCCTGAAAGTGGCCAAGGCTGAAGAGTCGATAGATTAAGGGGACAACTTATTGAGGAAAAAGAAGAAAGGCACAAAAACGAGCGTCCTCAGTGAGAGCAAAGACCAAAATGTCTTGGGTGGGCGATCAGATGAGATCCAAACGGCAACAAGGCTTAGCCAAAAGTACTGGACCGACAAGTACTCTTCCTATGCTGAGACTTATGACGTAATCGACCTGATGGAGGCGGGTCTTGCCATACAGGTTCGTTCCTAGAATTTCTTTATACATGCCCAAATGGAAGTGAGGTGGATGCAGGGGCTCGTTCAAGTTTACCTCAATAGGGCCCAGAATGTCAAGTTTGCCACGATTAAGGCCAATGCTGAGGCTGTTACTGCTGCCAAGGCTGCAAAGGCCTCTAAGTTGAATTGCGCTGAGGCTATGTCCAAGGTAGAGGCTCTCTCCAAGGAAAATGAGGGGGTGAAGGAGGAGGCACACCTCTGCAAGGCCGAGGTGAATGCTTTGACCAAGAGGGTTGAAAATTCTAACAACCTTCAAAGGATCGCCTTAACGGCTCTAGAGGCGGCCAATAAAGAGAAGGGAAAATTGAAGGCTCACGTTCCCAAGCTTACTGTTGAAGCCTCGACCTTTGATAGGCAACTGAAGAAGGATGGGGATGCGGTGTTGCATGACTATATCGCCAATTTCCATGAGACGGCAGAGTATGAGGGGCTGGAGATTCATTGGAGAACGGTCACCCATGCTGAGGCCTTTGAGAGGTTAGCCGAGTTGCATCCCCAGTTGGACTTGGTATCACTGAAGGGCAAATTTTTATTTGTCGAACCATCTACCTCAGCCAATGAGGTTGAGAGTCTCGTGGAAGTAGTGGATGTGCCTGAAGAGCCTCAACAGGATGCCATTGCTCCTTAGGATAGGTCCCTTTCCTTTCTTTTGTAATGGCCCCTTTGTAGTGAGGTTACTTTAGTTGTAAATAAATCTTCCCAATTCTTAACTTTGATGATTTATGGACTTGCCATTTTCGCATTCATAATAAATAGTATATGGGTATCACTTTTAACTAATAATTCCATCACTAATGGGCTCGCTATTTAATTAATTTTGACCCCTTCATGGGTTCGCCATGATTGAACTGTTATGGAGATGTATGAGCTTGTCATATTTAAATAATAACTTATGAGTTCGTTACAATTTATTAATTTGATGGAGATATGGGCTTGCTATATTTTAACCATTGATGGAGATGTATGAGCTCGTCATACTTAAATAATAACTTATGAGCTCGTCATAATTTATTAATTTGATGGAGATATGGGCTTGCCATACTTTAACCATTGATGGAGATGTGTATGAGCTAGTCATACTTAAGCAATAATACTTGTGAGCTCGTCACAATTAATTAATTTGATGAAGATATGGGCTCGCCATATTTTAACGTTAATGGAGATGTATGAGCTCGTCATACTTAAACAATAACTTATGAGCTCGTCATAATTTATTAATTTGATAGATATACTTTCATTGATCATAAACAGTACATATATGGAATAGGATCTTACTGATAATACATTTGGAGGTGTTCCACATTCCATGGGTGATGCTGTTTTTTCCCATCGAAATTCCCGATTAAGAAGGTCCTAGGCCTAACTTCACCTACGATACGATAAGGACCCTCCCAATTTGGTCCCAACGTGCCTATCCTTGGCTCTTTTGATGACAGGAACACCCTTCTAAGTACCAAATCGCCTCTTCGGAAAGATTTGCATTTAACTTCGCGATTGTAGTATCGTACCATTTTCCTTTGGTAGATAGCCAACTTGACCTCCGAAGCCTCTTTCCTTTCATCAAGAAAGTCGAGTTCACATCACCTTATTTCCTTGTTGGAAATCTCGTTAAACTGTAAGCGTCGAGGCGATGGTAGGCCTACTTCAACTAGGCTCATCGTCTCTGGCCCGTAAGCCATGGAGAAAGGGGTCTCTACAGTTGCCGTTAGACTGGCATTGTGTATTGCCCACAGAACATGGGGGAGCTCATCCACCCATGCTCCTTTCGATTCGTCCAGCTTCTTCATTAAGAGGTGCTTTATGGTTTTGTTGACCACTTCAACTTGACTATTAGCTTGGGGATGATGAGGGGAAGAAAAGTGTTTTTTGATGCCCAACTCGTCACAGAGATCTCGGAGCTTCTTGTTGTCGAACTGACGCCCATTATCCGTGACTATTGAGTGGGGAATTTCGAACATGCAGATGATATTTTTCCACAGGAATTTTAAAGTATGGGCCTCCATGATTTTAGCCAGAGGTTCGGCTTCGACCCACTTAGTGAAGTAGTCGATGGCGACAATCGCATAATTCGAACCTCCCCTTTCCTTTGGCATGGGTCCATGACGTAAAGTTTGAGAACCATCAATGTTCTATGCTATCAAAATATGTATAGAAATTGTTCCAACAGTAAATTTACCATCTCACGCAAGACGTCAAACCATGTAGATACGGGGCTATGCTTAGACTATCAACACTCAACTTAATTTAGCCCATGTTTGATTTTGATAAAAATATTATTTTTAGTGGATTTTGATTATGGTTAATGAAATATGTAGTTGAAAAGTTGTGGATCCCATGAATTGTATGATTAAAATTTGAAATTTTATCCATTTTATTGGAATCAAACAGGGGTTTAGATTGTTTAGTACCAAAACAACAATAAAGAAGAAATACAGTCCTTGTTCTGAGAGATTTTTTGAAAAGTAACTTTTAAGATTAATGATTGAAAGTAAATAAAAATTATTAGAAAATGTGAAAAATGATTTTTCTTGGAGACATTCTGTATTTAAACATACATAAAATTGAGACAAAATATAGTTTAGTGACTAACATAAAATTTCCCATTAGTTGAGTGATTAGTAGTTTTTATTAACTCTATAACTATGGAAGAGATGATACATGTATGATACTTTAATATCATAAATTTTTTGATCAAATGGTCCAATATGGTATTAGAACAAACAAATATTTTGGATTAAGTTCCTTCCCTATACTTTCAATGAAATTATGCACACGTACATCTTATGCCTTAAATGAAAATATATACACACACACACATACACGTGAGGGACTTATTGAAAATAATGTTTATTTCCTCACGTAGTTTGGCACCCTAATTAAGTCATTCAAATATCTGAAAAATGTATTATTCATTATAATTTCGAGGCACGAAATATCTTTGAACCTTTCTTATTGTAGTACTCTTGTTAGAAGAAATTTCCTCATTATAGTTTAAACAATTTTTCTTTAATAATTGCCCGTAGAAATGACTGCCAAAAAAAAAAAGTAGTGACTTATCAATACTAAATGACGTGCTTGTTAAATCAATGAGTTCCTATCGATACGTTCGGGTAGGAAAAATGGTTATGGCTTCTTGTATATAGGACAAAAATGAAGACTTGACTTCGTATCACCCAATTGTTCTTTATTTTTATAAAAGAATTCCCAAAAAATTATAAACTTGGGAACCCAATTATACACTTACATTTTGGGTAAAAAAACAACAAAAACAGTCACTCAACTTACGATGAAGCTGAACTTTATTTTATTTCAAAAACATCATTAAAATTTGGTATAGCTTTGTCATGGTTAAATTTAGTTACATTTTCTAAAGGACCGTGTGACATGGAAGACCTCCGTATTGGCGTCATGTCATAGTTTCATTGGCCACATCACACATTTCATTTTAAAAACTAACTGAATTTGAACAAATGACTAAACGAAAACAAAAAGTAAACTTTAATGAGTAATTGAAACAAAATGAAGTTCAATGTTTAACATGAAACTTTCCCATATGGTATGATATGGATTAACAAACAAATATTTTGGATTAAGTTCCTTCCCTACCCTTTCAATGAAATTATGCACACGTACATCTTATGCCTTAATGAAAATATATATATATATATATATATACACACACACACACATACACGTGAGGGACTTATTGAAAATAATGTTTATTTCCTCACGTAGTTTGGCACCCTAATTAAGTCATTCAAATATCTGAAAAAGGTATTATTCATTATAATTTCGAGGCACGAAATATCTTTGAACCTTTCTTATTGTAGTACTCTTGTTAGAAGAAATTTCCTCATTATAGTTTAAACAATTTTTCTTTAATAATTGCCCGTAGAAATGACTGCCAAAAAAAAAAAGTAGTGACTTATCAATACTAAATGACGTGCTTGTTAAATCAATGAGTTCCTATCGATACGTTCGGGTAGGAAAAATGGTTATGGCTTCTTGTATATAGGACAAAAATGAAGACTTGACTTCGTATCACCCAATTGTTCTTTATTTTTATAAAAGAATTCCCAAAAAATTATAAACTTGGGAACCCAATTATACACTTACATTTTGGGTAAAAAAACAACAAAAACAATCACTCAACTTACGATGAAGCTGAACTTTATTTTATTTCAAAAAGATCATTAAAATTTGCTTTTAGCTTTGTCATGGTTAAATTTAGTTACATTTTCTAAAGGACCGTGTGACATGGAAGACCTCCATATTGGCGTCATGTCATATTTTCATTGGCCACATCGCACATTTCATTTTAAAAAACTAACTGAATTTGAACAAATGACTAAACGAAAAAAAAAAAAAAGTAAACTTTAATGAGTAAATTGAAACAAAATGAAGTTCAATGTTTAACATGAAACTTTCCCATATGGTATGATATGGATTAACAAACAAATATTTTGGATTAAGTTCCTTCCCTACCCTTTCAATGAAATTATGCACACGTACATCTTATGCCTTAATGAAAAAAAATATATATATATATACACACACACACACATACACGTGAGGGACTTATTGAAAATAATGTTTATTTCCTCACGTAGTTTGGCACCCTAATTAAGTCATTCAAATATCTGAAAAATGTATTATTCATTATAATTTCGAGGCACGAAATATCTTTGAACCTTTCTTATTGTAGTACTCTTGTTAGAAGAAATTTCCTCATTATAGTTTAAACAATTTTTCTTTAATAATTGCCCGTAGAAATGACTGCCAAAAAAAAAAAGTAGTGACTTATCAATACTAAATGACGTGCTTGTTAAATCAATGAGTTCCTATCGATACGTTCGGGTAGGAAAAATGGTTATGGCTTCTTGTATATAGGACAAAAATGAAGACTTGACTTCGTATCACCCAATTGATCTTTATTTTTATAAAAGAATTCCAAAAAATTATATACTTGGGAACCCAATTATACACTTAAATTTTGGGTAAAAAACAACAAAAACAGTCACTCAACTTACAATGAAGCTAAACTTTATTTTATTTCAAAAACATCATTAAAATTTGGTATAGCTTTGTCATGGTTAAATTTAGTTACATTTTCTAAAGGACCGTGTGACATGGAAGACCTCCATATTGGCGTCATGTCATATTTTCATTGGCCACATCGCACATTTCATTTTAAAAAACTAACTGAATTTGAACAAATGACTAAACGAAAAAAAAAAAAAAAGTAAACTTTAATGAGTAAATTGAAACAAAATGAAGTTCAATGTTTAACATGAAACTTTCCCATATGGTATGATATGGATTAACAAACAAATATTTTGGATTAAGTTCCTTCCCTACCCTTTCAATGAAATTATGCACACGTACATCTTATGCCTTAATGAAAATATATATATATATACACACACACACACATACACGTGAGGGACTTATTGAAAATAATGTTTATTTCCTCACGTAGTTTGGCACCCTAATTAAGTCATTCAAATATCTGAAAAAGGTATTATTCATTATAATTTCGAGGCACGAAATATCTTTGAACCTTTCTTATTGTAGTACTCTTGTTAGAAGAAATTTCCTCATTATAGTTTAAACAATTTTTCTTTAATAATTGCCCGTAGAAATGACTGCCAAAAAAAAAAAGTAGTGACTTATCAATACTAAATGACGTGCTTGTTAAATCAATGAGTTCCTATCGATACGTTCGGGTAGGAAAATGGTTATGGCTTCTTGTATATAGGACAAAAATGAAGACTTGACTTCGTATCACCCAATTGTTCTTTATTTTTATAAAAGAATTCCCAAAAAATTATAAACTTGGGAACCCAATTATACACTTACATTTTGGGTAAAAAAACAACAAAAACAATCACTCAACTTACGATGAAGTCGAACTTTATTTTATTTCAAAAAGATCATTAAAATTTGCTTTTAGCTTTGTCATGGTTAAATTTAGTTACATTTTCTAAAGGACCGTGTGACATGGAAGACCTCCATATTGGCGTCATGTCATATTTTCATTGGCCACATCGCACATTTCATTTTAAAAAACTAACTGAATTTGAACAAATGACTAAACGAAAAAAAAAAAAAAGTAAACTTTAATGAGTAAATTGAAACAAAATGAAGTTCAATGTTTAACATGAAACTTTCCCATATGGTATGATATGGATTAACAAACAAATATTTTGGATTAAGTTCCTTCCCTACCCTTTCAATGAAATTATGCACACGTACATCTTATGCCTTAATGAAAAAAAATATATATATATATACACACACACACACATACACGTGAGGGACTTATTGAAAATAATGTTTATTTCCTCACGTAGTTTGGCACCCTAATTAAGTCATTCAAATATCTGAAAAAGGTATTAATCATTATAATTTCGAGGCACGAAATATCTTTGAACCTTTCTTATTGCGGTACTCTTGTTTGAAGAAATTTCCTTATTATAGTTTAGACAATTTTTCTTTAATAATTACTCGTAGAAATGACTGCCAAAAAAAAAAATGAAAGTGACTTATCAAAACTAAATGACGTGCTTGTTAAATCAATGAGTTCCTATCGATACGTTCGGGTAGGAAAAATGGTTATGGCTTCTTGTATATAGGACAAAAATGAAGACTTGACTTCGTATCACCCAATTGTTCTTTATTTTTATAAAAGAATTCCCAAAAAATTATAAACTTGGGAACCCAATTATACACTTACATTTTGGGTAAAAAAACAACAAAAACAGTCACTCAACTTACGATGAAGCTGAACTTTATTTTATTTCAAAAACATCATTAAAATTTGGTATAGCTTTGTCATGGTTAAATTTAGTTACATTTTCTAAAGGACCGTGTGACATGGAAGACCTCCATATTGGCGTCATGTCATATTTTCATTGGCCACTTCGCACATTTCATTTTAAAAAACTAACTGAATTTGAACAAATGACTAAACGAAAAAAAAAAAAAGTAAACTTTAATGAGTAAATTGAAACAAAATGAAGTTCAATGTTTAACATGAAACTTTCCCATATGGTATGATATGGATTAACAAACAAATATTTTGGATTAAGTTCCTTCCCTACCCTTTCAATGAAATTATGCACACGTACATCTTATGCCTTAATGAAAATATATATATATATATATATATATATATATATATATATATATACACACACACACACACACATACACGTGAGGGACTTATTGAAAATAATGTTTATTTCCTCACGTAGTTTGGCACCCTAATTAAGTCATTCAAATATCTGAAAAAGGTATTATTCATTATAATTTCGAGGCACGAAATATCTTTGAACCTTTCTTATTGTAGTACTCTTGTTAGAAGAAATTTCCTCATTATAGTTTAAACAATTTTTCTTTAATAATTGCCCGTAGAAATGACTGCCAAAAAAAAAAAGTAGTGACTTATCAATACTAAATGACGTGCTTGTTAAATCAATGAGTTCCTATCGATACGTTCGGGTAGGAAAAATGGTTATGGCTTCTTGTATATAGGACAAAAATGAAGACTTGACTTCGTATCACCCAATTGTTCTTTATTTTTATAAAAGAATTCCCAAAAAATTATAAACTTGGGAACCCAATTATACACTTACATTTTGGGTAAAAAAACAACAAAAACAATCACTCAACTTACGATGAAGCTGAACTTTATTTTATTTCAAAAAGATCATTAAAATTTGCTTTTAGCTTTGTCATGGTTAAATTTAGTTACATTTTCTAAAGGACCGTGTGACATGGAAGACCTCTATATTGGCATCATGTCATATTTTCATTGGCCACATCGCACATTTCATTTTAAAAAACTTACTGAATTTGAGCAAATGACTAAACGAAAACAAAAAGTAAACTTTAATGAGTAAATTGAAACAAAATGAAGTTCAATGTTTAACATGAAACTTTCCCATATGGTATGATATGGATTAATCAAAGATTCTTAGCTCAAATTTTTCCAATTCCAATTTAATAAAATTGTGCACGTATTATGTTTTAATGAGAAAACTAGATCACGCCCACAACTAAGGGGGCACGTTGAAGATATTATTCAAATGATGTGTATTTTGTCCTCTCTAACAATTTAGTATTTTAGATCATGTGGTTCGATAATCAAGTTAAGATATTCGAATATTTAGGAAATTAGTATTCATTGTTTCTTCGGGGCACGAAAATCTCGTAACTTTTTTCTATTGGAGTTCTCTAATTCGAAGAAATTCTCTTGTAATTTAGATATTTTTTTCCTGATAAACTGCTCAAAGAAATAAATGGCGAAATAAATATGCCTTGTTAAATTAATGAATTACAATATGAGTTCCAATTGATATTGATGGCTTGGAAAGAGTTCTGGCTTTTTGTAACAAAAACAAAAAAGAAAAAAAAATGAAGACTTGACTTATCAACTTATTTATTTTTAGATTTTATATATGGAAAATATTTCACATAAATTTGAAGTTGAGTTCCAAATTATAAGTTTACATGATAATCTTATATGTCATATTTACTAGTTTTGTCGTGTGAATCAAATTTATTGATCGAGAATTTCATTATAAAATTTTGGCACAAATCAATGTCCAAAATAATTTCAAGCCCTTGTAAGTATTCATTGTTTCTTCAGGGCACGAAAATCTCGTAACTTTTTTCTATTGGAGTTCTCTAATTCAAAGAAATTCTCTTGTAATTTAGATAGTTTTTTCTTGATAAACTGCTCAAAGAAATAAACGGCGAACATATGAGACAAAAAATATTCCTTGTTAAATTAGTGAATTCCAATATGAGTTCCAATAGATACTGATGGCTTGGAAAGAGTTCTGGCTTTTTGTAACAAAAACAAAAAAGAAAAAAAAAATGAAGACTTGACTTATCAACTTATTGATTTTATTAATATAGAGTAAGATGAGAAAATCAACAAGTTCAATCGACCACAAATTTTATTAATTTCTAACAAAATTTATAGAAAAATTGATTTTTTTTAAGCAATACCAAACTACTGAAGTAAAGATTAAATAAAATTCAAAATACATTTTTTCTTTAAAAACAAGAAGTTCAAACAAAGAAAAGCTACTGAAAAAGACTATCCAACTCAGTAATAACTCCTTGGGAAAAAAGGAAGAATTTTCAACTCAGCAATTTTCACCAATTTGGTGGAAATTGATTTTCCTTTTTTTTTTTTTTTTTTTTGTTTGACAATGAGAAAAAATTCTAGATATAATGGTAAAAAAATTTATCACTTTTATTGACAATTTCCATGCAAAACAAAGCCAAACAAATGGATTTCTATATGATAATTTTTTTTAAATTTTTTTGACAATTGATACAAATTTTAAACCCAATAGTAGAAGAACATCACTTTAATGGACAATTTTCATAAAAAAAAGAAACCAAACGGATACCAAATTTTCAACATTTTTTAGGTGAAAAATTATACTAATCAAACACAATTAATTACAATTCCCAATAAAATAATTTCTAGACAATTCAATTCCCTGTAAAACATTTTTTTCCCACCAATTTTTCACATTTGCAATCAAACGGATCCTATTTGTATGTATAAATCTATACATCCCGCTAGTAGATAAGATTTGTTGGGGTCTACTAGAAATATAGAGTAAGACGACTTGAGTCTTCAAGTGAATTGTTTCTTTTAGTCATGAAAAATCAAGATAACATGAAAAATAGATAAATATATTTAGAGTTTGTTTTGTCTCCCATTATTGGGAGAAAATTAGTGTAATGAATAGTATTTTTTGGAGAATGTATGGTTGAAAATTAAAGTAACTTTATTGGTTTGTGTGTAGAATATTTTATTGGGTGAATGTGTGGTGGAGAATCTTACTGTAGCAAACAATTTTTTAGATTAATGATAGATAAACAGGGGCTTAATTGTGCTTAAACTATTTTTATATTTGTTAGTAACAAAAGTAACAAACTTTTTTTTCCTTTATCTCAAATACAAAATTTCTTAGTAACATAAGTAATGTTAGAATCATATTTAATAAAATATATCACTTAAGATAAAGCTTAACGTAATATTAAGCACATCCAAACATGCAATTTTCAAAAAATCTTATTTAAAAATAAAAATAAAAAAAACAGGTGACAATAAAATGAAGAAGATTTCAAGTCCTCCCATCTCTGTTTGCAATTCTATATTGTGGATTTGGAGGTGGATCCATTCAAATGATGTATTACCTTTGACTGTATCATATGCCAATTTTTCCACTCCGATAGCTGAGTTCACTATGGACAAGGTGAATTTGAGTTTTTCACCCTATCGAACAATCACTGTATTAGGGTTTATGCAATTTTGAGATGGAATATTATCAAACACCTTAACTGCAACAACTCCATGATGAGGTTTATCTGAAGTACCATGGCTATGATACCATGTTAGAATTAATTTAGAGTTAAAGAAAAATGTATAACTAGTTGTGTATTTCCTTACAGTAAGGAGAGATCTATTTACCGGATAATTACAACTACGCATTAGGAAAAATTACAACAAAGGAAAGATTCTTTACACAAAATTTAATAATGGAAGATTGTCGATTATCATATATAATTGATTTAAGAATTCGGTTTCTACCATAAAAATTACGGAAGCCTCTGATTCTTGGTTTTTAGAACCAAAATAGTATTTTTCTTCGCGGAACTGAGCAACCACCAGGTTTCAGTCCAATTCTGTTGCTTCCCGTACTTTTGCCCACCCCCGCATCTAACTTTCATCTTTCCCTTAGTTGAAATGTCCACTCTCAACAAGCTTGTGCCTGTGTTCTACCTTTTCCCTGTGCAGCTTCATTTACTATCCATGTACCCCCCCCCCCCCCCACCAACTCACATACTATTCTTCACCGTGAGCCACTGTTCTTCTTCATTACTTGCTTCAGAGATCTTTCAAGATTTACTATCACTTGTTGTGTAGTTTAAGTAGTCCACTATAATCATAGAGCTTAGAACATATAACTACTTAAAGCTCAGTTTATTAATCGACAAAGCTTATGCAATGTTCATGTGTAACTTCCTAGGAAGAACATTATTGATTCCACGAAATGTAGCTAATAAATGGATATTTATTGTGAATAATGTTTGACCTTCACCGAACAGAAAAAACAATTTTCTAGTAAATTTTATTTTTATCTTGAATTATTAAGTGTACAAAATACCCACGTAACTCGATTAGTCTTCTAATTTTTTTTAATTCTTTCAATGTAAAATATTTTCGCATATGTTTGAGTCAACATTGGCGTGTACATAAAATACTCATGAAAGATGAGTTTGTGGCCGAATATTGTCGCTCACCTCTATATAACATTGATCATGAGGATTGTACAGTATTATGAAGGCTTTAACTAAATTTTGACTTCAAACATGCTTCTGCGTTCTGTTCTATTCCTTCTCTTGTGTCTTCCATTGGCATTGGCCGCTTCTGATAATGTCAACACAACCCGAAGCCCCACAACTATAACGAAAGGGGCAAACATAACCAAGCCGAGATGTCGGAGCAAATGTGCAAATCTAACAGTTCCATACCCTTTCGGCATTGGCTTAGGCACTGGTTGTTCCATAGATCCATTGTTTGATATCAACTGCAACACTTCTTTCAATCCACCCAAGCCCTTTCTCAGAGACGGACATCTCGAAGTTACTGATATATCAGATTCTCATGTGCTCATCAAGAATGCGGTGGCTTCAAGTTGCTATAATCAACTTGGCAACTTGACAGCGGGATTCTTTCCATCTATTACTTTAACACAATATTTTAGCTTTTCTGAAATGAATAAATTCACAGTTGTTGGATGTGACGACGTAGCAATAATAGCAGGAACCGAAGGGCGTAACTTCACCGGTGGATGTCTTTCCACCTGTTCGTCAGAGGAAAGTGTCCTTGATGGGGAATGTTCAGGGACGGGTTGCTGCCAAACCTCCATACCAGAGGGCATGCAGAGTTTTAGTACTTTAATGGGCAGCATTAATAATCACACTACAGTCTCGTCTCGTTGTGGTTATGCCTTTCTTGGAGAGCAGGACAGCTTTACGTTTCATAAGGCGAACCTATCTGATTTGAAATTCAGTGACAGAACCGCAGAAAATGTCCCTGTACTCTTGGACTGGGTGATTGGGACTCAAAATTGCACTGAATCTTACAAATCCAACAATGTTAGTTGTCATCAGAATAGTAGATGCATTGATCCTGATAATGGTCTTCAAGGATACCGATGCACCTGCTTCGAGGGTTATGAGGGCAATCCATATCTTGATCCAGGCTGCAGAGGTCAGTACCAGGCTTTTGCACCATAATTAATCAGAAAATGGAAAAAATTGCTTTACACAATTTTCATACACTAATGAGATTATTATCCTTGTTTATGTGCCAGATATCAACGAATGCAATAAAAATCCATGTGATCCACAAGGAATTTGCACTAATACTCCGGGTAGTTATAATTGTTCATGCCCGCATGGATATCTTGGTGATGGCAGAAAAGATGGCCATGGCTGCAATAAACAGACTCCAGTATTCCCGGTGATCAAGTTCTCTTTAGGTACTTTGATTGATGAGCTCTCTCTCTCTCTCTCTCTCTCTCTCTCTCTAAATGCCAAAACCTAAACAAAACTCTGTGCCGAAAGTGTTAAGGGACAAAATCCCTTAACAATTATAAGGGAGCCAATTGAGCTCCCTATATATATGTTATTGAAGTGAGCAAAAATCCAATTTCTTTAAACCTTGACATTTTTTATTGAATTTCTTTAAACCTTGACATTTCTTCAAAAATCCAAGTTCTAGTAGGATTAGAATGTGTTGGTACAGAAGATCGATACCAATATGAAATAGTATTTTGAGATCAAAGATATACACTTTTTTATTATGTGTTTTGGTCAAAATTTTCAATTTCTTAGAGTGACGGGCTGAGAAAGTTCTTGGAAATTGTGTTTTAGAAGAGTACTCATTTGTTATTTTCTTAATTTTTTTTATTGATGAGTGTTTATATCCTTTATTTTATACTTATCATACTTATAACGCTGAAAACATAGACCAACTTATAAGGTTTGGACTACTCCTCTTAACAAGGTTGACATTTTAAATGAAACTTTAAATCTTAAAATGGTATCAGAGCCCATTGAGCTCCAACGAGCAATTCAATTGGTTTGTTCAAATGAGCCACCATTTTACGGAGAAATGTTAAGGGATAAAATATCACATGTTTCCTTAATAAGGTTGATCTTTTAAGATGAAACTCTAGTCTTAACAAGAAGAAGTTCATTGAACATCCATACTTATTTCAAAATAGTAACACGGAAAAAAACATGTACTCTATTTGAATGCACATAGTATATGATATTAAATTATCTTGGAGAAGCTATATTTGATGACACTATGAAGGACCTAAGTTGGTTTGTCAAAAATCTGTTAGGTATCAATATTGGATTGGTAGGTAATATTACTAACTTAACCCCTGTTTGTCTACCATTTTTCAAAACATTGTTTTCTACGGTAATCAATCTCTACCATACATTCAAATAATAAAATATTCTACACATAAATCGATAAAGTTTCTTTCAATTTTAACCACACATTCTCCAAAAAATACTATTCATTGCACCATTTTCATCACAATAATGGTAGACAAACAGGCACTTAAAAATCATGACCAGTTGTACATTCCTTGGTGAAAGCTTCTAATCGTTATTTTGATTACTATGCATGGTTGGATTCAGCGTGATCAGTTTCTAAAATTAGTTCAATATGCATGCCAAACAAAAAAATTTCAGGTCTTGGTTTTGGCTTCTTGACCTTGATAATTGGTATTACTTGGTTATACTTTGGCATTCAAAAACGGAAGCTTATTAAACTGAGAGAGAAATTCTTCCAACAAAATGGCGGTTTGCTATTGAAGCAACAACTTTCTTCTAATGAGGCTAGTATGGAATCAGCTAAAATCTTTTCTGCAGAAGAACTAGAACATGCAACAAATAACTATGCTGAAGATCGTATCCTTGGCCGTGGTGGTAATGGTACAGTTTATAAAGGAATTATGAGTGATAAACGTATTGTTGCAATTAAAAAGTCAAGAATAATGGATCAGGGCCAAATTGAACAGTTCATCAATGAAGTAATTATCTTGATTCAAGTCAATCACCGGAACGTGGTGAAGCTACTAGGATGTTGTCTGGAGACGGAAGTTCCTTTGTTGGTTTATGAATATGTCTCCAATGGAACACTCTTTTACCATATCCACGACAGCGAGGGAATGCCTTTGTTTTCTTGGGAAAATCGTTTGAGAATTGCTGCAGAGTCTGCTGGTGCATTAGCTTATCTTCATTCTGCAGCATCAATACCAATTATTCATAGAGATGTCAAATCTCCCAATATATTGTTAGATGATAACTATACTGCAAAAATATCAGATTTCGGAACTTCAAGGTTGGTTCCCATTGACCAAACACAAGTAACAACTCTAGTCCAAGGAACCTTAGGTTATCTGGATCCCGAGTACTTCCATACAAGCCAATTGACAGATAAAAGCGACGTTTATAGTTTTGGAGTAGTTATAGCAGAGCTAATGACAGGAAGGAAATCCCTTTCTTGTGAAAAACCTGAAAAAGAAAGGAACTTGGCCACATATTTCGTTCTAGCCATGAAGGAAAATCATCTGTTCAAAATTCTCGACCCCAGAGTTCTGAGGGAAGGGAGTTTAGAGCAACTTCATGCTGCGGCTGAGCTTGTTAAAAGATGCCTTGAGTTAAATGGGAAAGAAAGACCAACAATGAAAGAAGTGGCAATGGAGTTGGAAAGGTTGAGAAAGCATAATGTTCAACAAGAAATTCCTCAAGAAAGTGTGGCTTTGGGGTTAACAACTCAGGAATCTGACTTATATCAAGTGTCAATAAATCCTGAGTTTGTTACTGGGGAGTTCTCGGAACAATATAGTATGGACAGCCGCCTGTTACATGCGATCGACACTCCTCGCTAAATGGTGAAAAGTTTCGAACTTCACATGTAAGAAGGTCCTGAGATGCTGTACATCACTTCTTCCTTCCTACGTTTCTCACACTTTATCTTTTGTCATCTTATTCTTCTTGTAGTAAGTTCATCTTTTTCATGTTGTTTTTTGATGTCAATCTTCAGAAATGTTGGTGCAAGTTTTTACTATCTGTTAATGTCTTAAGAATTAAAACTCCAGTGAGAGAAATATAAAGATTCAATACTTTTTTGTTTTTTGAACAGAAAGAAGCAATACTTACACCAAGAAAATTATCTAAATAAGGCACTCAATCGTTAGAGTTTGCATACCATTAGAAACTCAGAAAATAACTTTAAAAAGTTTAGGCCCCCTTAGTTTGTGTTTAAGTTTTCAATTTTGAGTTCATTTTTAGTTTTCTGTTTAGATGATTTGTTTTAAAATTGCTAAAAAACATGTTTGAATTGTCATTTTATTTTTCAAAATTTTTATTTTTTAAAATTTTATTTATTAGAATTTTATATGTTTATTCTTTAAAAATTTGTGTTCCATATTTTGAGTGTTTTCAGAATTTTCACTAAAAACACTCAATATGTCAAAAATGCGTATTGAGTTTTAAGTTATAAGTTTAATTTTATTTTTGAAAATGCCAAATCAAATACGTTTTCAATGTGTTTTACAAAATTGAAAACGGTTTGAAAGCAATAAACCAAACACACTCTTAAGATTTGGTATATTACAAAAATTAGGTTTTTTTCTCGGTTATAGTTCTGTTTTAAGATTAGAAAATATCGATGAATGATATTGGATTCTTTTTTTATCTTTTGATTAGGACAAAGGCATTAATTAGTACAATTTGTCTTTGATTTAGCTCAATGATGTCACCCATATGCTGTAAATGATGATAATTTTCACTTGAACAAGCAAACCCATATACGAGTTGACAATTGAAATCTTCAACTATATATGAAAATATAATATTTCTGTTGTTTTATCAATATATAATATATCTAGTTGAATTGGTTGAATTCAATATTATACTGTTACAATTACATATACTTATCAGTTTTATATGTTATGGCTGAATTGCTCCTTAATTTTTTATTTTTTATTTTTTTCTAACTGGTCAATCCATGGCTAGTTCATTCAGTTTCTGAATGAACAAACAATCTTGACTATTGTTTATTCAACTTTTAGAGGGACGATTTTTTTCTCTACAACCCGATCCGATCTCATGTCTAATTGGTCAATCTGAAATGACTTTCAAAACTCTGATAATTATGGTGATAATTGTTGCACCACTAACTGGAATAGTGTAAGGTAAATAAGTGCATCAAACATTCAAATTCAAATAATTAACCAAGATAAGAATGTCTTCATTATAAACAAATGAAGAGTGGAAATTTCTCTTATTGCAAGATGGTAGTTGGATCAAATCAACCTTTATAACTACATTTGACTTTATCAGGTCTTTTTCTATTACTTACTGTTTGAGGGGCTCACTAATTTGTACTCAATTAAAGCCATGAAAGAACATGATGTCCGACACAAAAACTCAGTCAAATTGCACAATATGGAATCAGCTAAAGTTTTTTCTGCAGAAGAACCAGAGATGGCCATCAATAACTATGCTCAAGATCGTATCCTTGGCCGTGGTGGTTATGGTACAGTTTATAAAGGAATTCTGAGTGATAAATGTATTGTTGCAATTAAAAAGTCGAGAATAATGGATCAGAGCCAAATCGAACTGTTTACCAATGAAGTAATTATCTTGATTCAAGTTAACAACCGAAATGTGGTGAAGCTCTTGGAATGTTGTTTGGAGAGAGAATTTCCTTTGTTGGTATATGAATATGTCCCAAAAGATACACTCTTTTACCATATCCACAACAATGGGGAATGCCTTGGTTTTCTTGGGAAAATCGTTTGAGAATTGCTGCAGAGTCTGCTGGTGCTTTAGCCTATCTTCATTCTGCAGCGTCAATGCCAATTATTCATAGAGAAGTCAAATCTCCCAATATATTGTTAGATGAATACTATACTGCAAAGATAACAGATTTTGGAGCTTCAAGATTGGTGCCTATTGATCAAACACAAGTGACTACTCTAGTCCAAGGAACCTTGGGTTATCTAGATCCCGAGTACTTCCATACAATCCATGACTGAGAAAAGCGATGTTTATAGTTTTGTAGTTGTTCTAGCAGAGCTCATGACAGGTTGAAAGTTTCTAAAATCTAACTTCGACTATAAGAATGTCCTCTGATGCTGTCTTCCTGAATGCTTTCTGTAGTCATTGTGTTTGAATGTGTGCACAAAAAATTTTGTTCTGTCTATGAAATTCCTCTTCCTTAAACGGAATCTTGCTTTTTTATTTGAATCTGTAGACTATTGGTTGTTTCACCTGATCGTAACTCAATTGCACTGAATAATAGAGACATGGCCCTTTACTCGAATAATCGTATGTCTACAGATTCCAAAATATTAATAAAGGTATGAGTCAAAATATACTAATAAAATAGATTTCAACTTGTTGATACTGTGTATTAATGTTGCTGTGCTGCCATGAAGACAATGGCAGTTGATACGGTCTTTGCTTCCTGGTAACGTTAATATGCATAATGAGGCTACAAATCAACATAAGAACTAATGTAAAGCAAGTAAAAATTGAAGTTGATTAAGCCCCGTTTGACCCATTAATTTGCATATTTCAACCCACTTACGTTTTGCTATAGTATGCAAGACAATGCAGTGTCCTTTCACATGTCAATCCAACCGTTGGAGGTCAATGGACCATTACACTCTCGTTTTTTAATTACAATTTACATGCTTTTCAAAGCATATGGGAAAAAAGGAAACTTGCATTTATGGTGATTGACTTAAATACTACAAGTCGAAACGTTTTTACAAATAAATAATTGTGCTCATCAATCACATCAACACGTGGGCCCTATGTTTGTTGAAAATGTGGAACAAAATAATGAGATATAATAGGGGCCAAACGGAGGCTAACAAGATTAACATTTTGTTTAACATATGATTCTGCTGGGTAGAATTTAAATTTTGGTTCAACTAGTAAGTCATAATTGTTTTTCTTTTGAACCGACACATCATTTAAGTACGACACCGTGTTACACAAATCAGGTTACCGTCCTTTTACTAAAATCGAACAAGTCAACATTAACTAAGTATTACATGCCCACGAGTATTCTATTATTAGAACTCTGTCCACAAAGGCCCTTTAGCTAAGTTGAGAAGTCCTATGCTAAGCTTCCACATGTAATTCTGGCTGACATTCTTTTCAACTTCAGCTGCTACTTATGGCCCGAGCTCTATGAAACTCAGTCTCTTCTAGTGCATATCGTCCTAATATTATGCCTACATAAAGGATCTCGGACATACAAATTACGTCAACTTTCTTTAAAAACTCTTCAGACCAAATGAAACACTTTCAGAAAATTATTCAAACATGTTCAAAATTACATTCTTAATCTCATAAATAACGTTTGATTTTTCGAAAGTGCCAACGGGTCGTTCTTCTTCTTCTTCTTCATTATAGTAAAAAAGTGCAACGGCAAATACAAGTATCTCTCACATCTAAGGTGAACCACTATAAATTTATATTTTCTGATTATATGTACCTTTTGTAAGTATAAATTATGGCTTAATCAGTAATATCTAGCTTGATAATCTCAAGGTAAAACAAGAACTGCTATGAGCCCTCTCAGTAACAACTTGGTCCTAGTCGAACAACTGATAATTGGTAAAATTTTAAGTACAATGGATGAGTTAGCTTGCTAAATTATGTCAGCGGCCCTTGTATTACCACTTTAAATTGACCGGAATAATCGATCAAAGAAGGAAAGAGCTTTGGGTTGTGTCTTTCTCGATTTACTTTCTCATAATAAAGTTCGACATTCGCCACGTAAGTTTGAGTGTAATTAGGGATGGCAATGGGGCGGGGTCCTTGCCCCGTTTACTACCCGTTTCATTTTTTTTTTTTTTTTTTTTTCAGTTTTTGATAATTTATTTGTATTGTCCATCTTCATTAGATTTAGACAAATAATTTTAGTTGCTATTTTCTATTAGAACTAATGAAATTTTGTGAAAATTTTCATCTAAAGTATTGAATTCTAAAAAAAAATTAACGGGACGGAGTGCCCATTACACGTCCCCATCCCCGTCCCCGCCCAGAATACTCGATTAAGCGGGTTATCCCCGCCTCGTTCGGGGCGTGGCGGGGCCCCGAGGATATCGGATTTGTCAAATTTTTTTGTCATCCCTAAGTGTAATATAAGCCCCGACTTAGTTTATTTCTTTAAATTCCTTTTGCTATTTTAATTTCTAAAAATCTCTCATAGGAGTTTCGAAAATTTTAAGCTTTATACTCATTTGTCTTGGTGTATCTACACCTCAAGAGATGCTACATATTTCTATAGTTATATTTTATGAAAATATTCACTGATTTTACAATTTGGATTAAATGGAGTCCTAAGTAAATCTACCAAGCATTATTTGGTAAATGAAATTTAACAATATAAATAACGAAATATGAAAAAAAAAATGACATTTAAAATTTAAATTGAATTTTAAATCTATGTTTGGAGTAAATACTGAATTGGATCAAAGTTTATAACTAATAAAATTTTAATTTTCTTTCTTCTTAAATATTGTTCGTATTATTTGATTCACATGTTATGCCAGTATATTTTTATTTTTCGCATTCGCAGATGTAGATTCAAATAAATTGAAGCCCTTGTTTGGTGGCCTTTGTTTGTTTTTTTTTTTTTTTTTAATATTATTTTGAATAGTGAATTTTTAGAGAATATACGATTAAAAAGTAAGAAAATATTTTAAGTTTACGTGTAGAATATTTTATTGGGTGAATTTGTGGTTGAAAATGAGTATAAAAAAAAGAATTTTGAAACAATGGAGGACAAGTGTGAGCTAAATAAAAAAAATATTGAAAATGTTAATAAATGAAAAAAGATAGCTTAAATAAAAATTATTTTTAAGTATAATATTTTAATAAAATGCACAATATAAATTTGGGTAAGCGTTGCAATGATTGCTTGTCATTTCAGTTGGCCAACTTGTAAGGGCTTAGTCCATAAATAGCTCTAGCCTAAATAAAAGACTCCAAGGTGAAGCCTAGCTCAATCTTCAACTTGGTGAGCTGAGCTCGAAGCCTTGGAGTTGGGGCTTCATGGGTGGGTGTGTGGGGCGCTCGCCCCGGCCCTAAAAATTAAAGGGGAAAAATTCATATATACTTTTCAATATTAACAAACTTGAGGATTACTTTCAAATTTGTTGAGTAGTAAGAAAACTTTTTGTTGGAGTTATAAAGCGAGAATTGGATATCGACTTGGTTTGTACCAATTATTACGAATTGGTCGTTCAATTGGATGGGAGAGAACTGAGGCTGGAGAAGGAGACAGATAAGGGAGAAATGTAAAAGAATATTCTTCTTTATATTCATTTTATTTGTTTAAGGGATTAAAAATGAGATTTGTTTTGAAACTTAATTGTTGTTGGAAAGTGCAATCTTTTCATTTTTTTTTGTTTTTTTTTGAATTTTGATTTAGGGGAGTTTTTAAATGGAATATTGCAATTTCCTAATTTTTTTTTTTTTTTTTGTACTCATAAAAGTCGAATACTCTGTAACCTTTGACCTGGGAACTGTAATTAAATATATGTTTAGTTGTGATATGTGACCAATGACATGTGACCTAGGAGATGTAATTAAATACATGTCTAGTTGTGACATGTTATCAATGCAGAATGTGACATGTAACCTATAACTAGATATGTCTTGTTGTGACCTATTATCAATGCAGAATGTGACGATTACCTGTGACATGTGACTTGCAATCAGTAGCTTGGAAGCTGTAATCAAATACATGTCTAGTTGTGACATGTTATTTATCGATCACAATTTATTAAATTAGTTGATCGCGAATAACAAATTTTATAGGTCACAACTTATTTTACGATCACAAATTGGTCATAAGTTATTTCTAGATCATAAATTACAAAATTTATAGATCACAACTTATTTCACAATCACAAATTATCAAATTGATTTGTCATAACTTATTTCTCGATCACAAATTATCAAATTAATTGATCATGATTTATATATCGATCATAAAAATACAAATTGTAGCTCATAATTATAAATTTAATCATAAATCACACATTTTCTAGGTAAAATGTTATTTAGGCTCCGTTTGGCATTCTTCTTCAAATAATACATTTTATCTTTCACATCAAGTGGGGTCCATGGAGAATGTGTGGTTGAAAAAGAAGGAAAAATTATTGATGTGATGAAAAATATTATTTTATTGAAAAATGTATGGTTGAAAATGAGTAGAAGAATGAGAATGAAAATTTTAATGGTTACCAAACGGAGGCTTATTAATCACAATTTATTCGTATCATAGTACCAATAGTTGATCACAACCAGGACCCATTCCGCCCCCCAACTCCCACCAACACTCCCACCACCACCACCCCAGTGACTCAGTCACAAGACTCACAACAACCATCACCATCACAAATCCTCTTCCACCACCACCACCACCACCACCAACCCAACATCACTAACTGCTCCTTAAATGCCGCATCCACCACCCCCAAATAATTCACAAACGCCTTTTTTTGCACTAATTTTTTTTTTTTTTGTACCGCCGTCAATCACCACAGCACCACCACATCCTCAATCACAACCACCATCACATGATAGAAAACTTATAAGTGATTATCGATCCAAAACATCAATAATCAAACATTACCGAATTAACCATCCATGTTGAAATCAATGAGAACATCAAAATACAAAACCGGAAACATACCTTAGATCCATAAATTATGATTCTTTGCATGATGGGGTTAGATCTTCCAATTGATTCATGGTCTCCTCTACAACCTTTGATCTCCATTGATGGGGAACATAGAGAATCTAGAAGTACCACTAACAATTGGGGACCATAACCTATATATTCATAAGATAATGACTATTCATTATCTTTCATTTGTTTTAAATCGGCCCCTCAACAATATAAAACAAACATCTGGTCTCTACACTTTAATTCCATGAAACTTTAATACCCATTAGTCAAAATTTGTCTTTTGCGGATCACTTTAATGACTATACTTTAAATAATAGCACCACACATTTTAATTTGTTACGTGTGGCCCCAAATATTGTTAGAATATTCCAACAATCTCCCACTGGGCCATACATGTAACCTTTCAAATGTGCATAACCTTATGAGCTCGAAATTTTGCTATCGTTATTATGGGTATTTCCAAACAACCTCGTCCATCAGTCATATTGATATAGGATCAAAGCGATTTTCGTCACATTTAGCGTGACTAAACCCATCAATGGTCACATATACCCATACAACCAAATGACATAGATCAATCATGGAGTGTAGCACGGAAATTACATGTTATGTGATCCAAACATGTCTATTTCCAACTGGTCCACCTTATTTCTTAAGTGAGATCAACCATAAACTTCAATCAGAGTGAAACTGAACTGAATACTTTATTTCTGAAATAAATCGAATATCCATGGACAAAAATATGTGTCTAAAATAGACAACATCCAAATACAAACTCCCACTAAACTGGCATATCATCAAAAGATGCAACACCCGTGTGAGCATTATGCTCATGAAAGACCTTGGGTGGTAGCCATTTAGTAAATGGATCCATGATTATGGAGTTTGTCTTTATATGCTTTATTGTAATATGACAACTCTGATTTCTTTCCTTAACAACTAGGAACTTAATGTCTTTAGACTTTGACATCGTCATGTTCCCGTTGGAATACAAGACTATTATTGTCACATAATAACTTAACTTAAATGGTCTTTCAATTCCATTCAAAATATGCAAATTTAGTGACAATATTTTGCGGTCATATTCCATGATCGTAATCGAATATCCAATGATCTCCAATTGGTCTGATTTTTCTGAATGTGATCATGTAATTCTTAGTTCTCTAAAGATACTGAATAACCTTATGGCTGCTTTCCAAATTTCCATCCCGAAATTTGTTTAAATATCTGTCTAGCATTTCAACAATGAATGCTTTATCCAGATTTGTATAAATATGAGTATACATTAAATTCTCAATTGCTGAAGCATAGAGAATTTCTCGTATTTCCTTTTCTTTAAATTTATCTCTGAAACTTTAATTGAGACTAAACTTGTCTCCCTTAGCAATAGGGGTGTCACTTGATTTACAGTCCTGCATGCCAAACCTTCTAAACACTTTATCGATATAGCTCTTTTGTGACAATCCATGAATACCTCGAAAGTAATCCCGATGTATCCAAATCCTTAATACAAAAGAGACGTCACCAAGATCTTTCATCTCAAAACTCCTTGATGAAAATCTCTTAGTTTCGTGCAACATGCATATATCATTGGTGGGAAGCAGTATGTCATCATCATATAAAATCAGAAATATTTGTTTACTCCCACTGAACTTGTGATACACACAATCACCAACAACATTCATCTCGAAACCAAATGAGATAATTACTTGATGAAACTTGTGGTACCATTGACGGGAAACTTGTTTGAGCCCATAAATGGATTTCTTTAATTTGCAAACCATATTCTTTGGGTCTCCTGACACAAAGTTTTCTGGTTGTATCAAATGGATCGTTTCATCAATGTCACCATTGAAAAACGTCACCTTAACATCCATCTGTAGTAGCTCAAGATCAAAATGTGCAACAAGTGCCATAATTGTCCTGAAAGAGTCTTTCGTTGAAACTGGAGAGAAAGTCTCTTTGTAGACAATACCTTCCTTTTGAGTAAACCTTTAGCTACAAGACGAGCCTTATATCTTTCCACATTACCAATCGAATCCCTTTTGGTTTTAAATATCCATTTGCAACCAATGGGTTCGCACCTTCTGGTAATGGGACAAGATCCTAAACTTTATTGTCTTGCATAGACTAATACTCCTTATTCATGACATTAATCCACTTTGGAGAGTAATTCCTTTGCGTGATTTGATGAAAGTTGATTTATCAGATCTTCTTTCACTAATCTATGCCATCCTTATTTTCTTGGAAAAGACTATAAAGTCATCCAAAATTGTCTTTCTCCCTTTTATAGTGGATTTACTTAATGACTTTGTACTTGAGGTTGTTGAGTTTGAATTCCTGGAACAATCTCTTGATTGTTTATTGGGGATTTAATAATGTTGTCTTGATCCGAAATTGCTTATCGAACAAGATCTGGAGCAAGAATTTGTCCTTGAACCTGATCATTGTCAATTGCAACAGAAGAATTATATACATATAATTCATTCAAGACAAACCCATATAACCTTATCTCCCCCCACAAACTCTACATCCTCAAGGAACCGAACATTTCCCGTTTGAAAATTGACTGGATAGTGGGATCTTTAAAAAATATTGTAACCCCTTAAAAATTTGCTTTATTTGGAGCTGCAGTCTTCACTGATCTTTACTAGAAAGATCCTGATGTAATGTGGAATAATTCCACATTCCTCTAAAAATTTTAGCAAAAGGCCTTGGACGTTGTTCTCCTGATTCGTCATATCTTTCATAGTATTCACTACTAAGGTAAGATCTGACTTAATGAATTCTTTTACTGAGTTGATTTTCAATCTCAGTCTTGTATGCCTTGAACATGTCCAATGTTTGGGATTCCTCATAAATGAGATATATGCAGCCATATTGAGAAAAATTCGTCTATGAACTTAATGAATGACTGTTGACCATTCCAAGAAACCGAAGGAAATGGTCCACTGATAACCGTATGAATTAGTTCTAAGACGTCCGAAGTCATATGGCACTTAATCTCCTTATGTTTGTTTTGATTTCCTTCTAACACAAGATTTTTCATTCTCTTTTGAGAGAAGTGACCTTATTGCTTGTGCCAAAACAAAGTAGAATTTTCATTGGTTAATTTATGTTCAATACCATGTGGATTCATATACAAGATGTCTTTATAAGAGGCAACTGTATTAAGCTGATATAGGTTATTATTACCAAATAAAGAACTGGTGCCCACAATATTTGAGGTAAGAAAGAGATCATCCTGACTATTTCAAATTGAACAAGAGTAACCAAATTTGTCCAATGTAGAAATAGAAACCAAATTCCGTCCAAAAGACGGTACCGCAAATGTCTCTTTCAAATTCAAAAAATAACCAATTTTTAATGATAACCTAAAGTCCATATAGCCTCAACCTTAACTGATTTGCCATCACCCCACATAGATGAATCTTTCAGCATCAATTGGTTTGGCAGATCAGACAACCCCGCATATACACACTTATTTGAATAGTAGTACCGAAATATAGTCACCAAGTGTGTGTCTAGGTATTGACATTAAATTTACCTCAAAATAAACCAAAATGAGAAGTGTACTTTTCTTCACATGCCAAGCGTGATATTTAGTACAGTCTCTCTTTATATATCCCAGATTTACACAAAAATTACAACTTAATTTATCATTTTCAGCCTTGTGCTGTTTATTTTAAACCGAACCGAATGCAGCTTTGTTATTCTTTATTATCCTTAGAAGTACTTGCCAAGTGAGTAATGCCAGTTTTATTTTGCTTTAGCACTTCTTCTTATTGCACATAATATGGAAATGAACTCATTAAGGGTCCACTTTCCCCTTTTGACAGTTGTAACTGCCCTTAATCAACAGAATTGTGCAAGAAGAGTAATCAATACCAAATGCAAGAGCAAGTCATCAGACAAATTTCGAGCTTCAATACTTAAGCTTAGAAGCAATGTGAGACATCTTCATGATGTACTCCCTTATATTTGCTTTACCTTTATACTTTATTGAAATCAAGCTTTGCAAAAGCGTGCTTGTTTCAGTCTTATCGTTTTTCGCAAAACGTTTCTCATTTCGGCAAGAAATCACTGGCATTAGTTACCTCTTCAGATATTGTGCCTCCAAAGGCTTCCGGAATGCCGCGCTTAATGATCATTAGACTCATGCGATTTGAGCGATCCCACTTCTCAAAGTTCCCTTTTCCATTAGATGAACTTTCTTCCGTAAGAAAAGCGGGTTGCTCAATCCGGAGCGCATGATCTAGATCTTTGCAGCCAAGAACAATTAATATATTCTCTTTCCAATACTTGAAGTTTGTTCTAATTAGCACTGGAATGGAGTTGATGTTGACAGATATAGCAGAAGTGGATGGATTAATTGAATAGAGAACTTATTCCCAATTAACATGTTTACATTGGAATCCGTATAAACAATTAAGTTATTCAAATAATGGTACGTCCCATCTCAAGATACCTAGCACATCATTAATATCAAGTCTTTGGACAAGAATATTAATCGTAAGTGGTACTCTTGGTGTAGTGATCAAACATTGACAATAAATCCTGTCAAATAATAAACCCATCTTTGGATTGATTTATTATTCACATGGAAACCTTATAATTGTCACACATTTACCACCACAAGTGTGCATACAATTCGGCCAAATATTAACCTTCCTTTGGGCCGGCTAATATCCGCATGAACAAGCATACACACGAATTCCTTCTAATATTCTAAGTTAATTAATTTCCACAAGAGAGGTTGCTTTGGCAACATATTGCTTCAATTAATTCACTTTTGAATATTATATACTCAAATGAGTCTTTTATACCAAAATTTGAAAAGCGGAATACTTAATTGTATTTATCTTGAAACTTTAAGGGCCTAAGGGTTAATAATTCAATACTTTAGGGGTCAAAATTAATTAATTCAAAACTTTAGGGACCAATAATTAATTATTGAAAACTTTAGGGACCCAAAACTTAATTATTTAAAACTTTATGGGTCAATAATAAATTATTGGAAAGTTTAGAAGTCAAAAAACAATTATTAGAAACTTTAGAGGCCAATTTAAACGAATTATGAAAATTCAGGGACTTAACTACAAAATTCAGAACTTAAATGGCCCAAATTAATTAATTTCAGAACTTCAGGGGTTGAATTATTAAACCCAGAACTTTATAAGGCCCAATATGATGAACTTTAAACTTTAGGGGGTTGAGTAATTAAAACCCATAACCTTAAGGCCCAACTAGAACTAACTTAAAACCTTAGGGGCTAAAACATAAATTTTAACCCTAATCCTTAAATTGCATCCAAGGGTTTCAAAACCTCAAATTTTCAACCCAAGTCCCGCCTCCAAAAATTCCCAAAAAACTGAAAAATTTAATGGCATTAATGGAATGCTTTAATGGAAAAAAAAAATTGCCTCTCCATCTCCCTAAAGTGGATTGGACGGACTTCCCCACCAAGACGCAAGAGTTAGCCGGCTGCCGTTATAAAGAAGCCGGGCGTCGACTAAAGAATGCTCCAAAGACGTCATTGTTTCCAGCAGTCATTGAACACGCTTGCCGTAGCAAGACGTCATTGCTCGGCACTTCACGAATAAAGAAGAATAGCAGCCGCGCTACTGAGCCGGCAAGTAAAAAATAAATTTTTTTTTTTTTTTTTTTTTTTTTAAAATTAAACCTTAATTCCAACAAATCAAAAATCCAACAGATCCAAAAATCCAATCTTTATTTCAAATCCGAATTTTGAAGGAAATCATAGATCTATATAATTATCCCAAAAAACATATTATAACATGCTCAAAAAACATGTAACATTAATCCAAATATTAGATCTATAACATAATATGCTTGAATCCATAATATCATGCTTAGATCCATAAAAATAACATGCCAATTTCATGAATTAAGATACCAAAACTCTAGATCCATAACATAAAGATCAAATAACCCAAATTATTACATGCTGATTCCATATAACGATTTCCAAATTCTAGATTCATAATATAAAATCAAAAATCCATAGAATTCAGAATTTCAAAAAATCAATTTCTCAATGATTCAACAATGGATCGGCTCTGATACCACTTGATAGAAAACTTATAAGTGATTATCGATCCAAAACATCAATAATCAAACATTACCGAATTAACCATCCATGTTGAAATCAATGAGAACATCAAAATACAAAACCGGAAACATACCTTAGATCCATAAATTATGATTCTTTGCATGATGGGGTTAGATCTTCCAATTGATTCATGGTCTCCTCTACAACCTTTGATCTCCATTGATGGGGAACATAGAGAATCTAGAAGTACCACTAACAATTGGGGACCATAACCTATATATTCATAAGATAATGACTATTCATTATCTTTCATTTGTTTTAAATCGGCCCCTCAACAATATAAAACAAACATCTGGTCTCTACACTTTAATTCCATGAAACTTTAATACCCATTAGTCAAAATTTGTCTTTTGCGGATCACTTTAATGACTATACTTTAAATAATAGCACCACACATTTTAATTTGTTACGTGTGGCCCCAAATATTGTTAGAATATTCCAACATCACAACCTCTACAATGAGAAATGGGAATATCTTCGAAGATGAGGAAGCCCAAAGCAAATCTACGAAGAAGACGAAATAGGAATTTGGTGGTTTTCTGCTTCGCGAAGCTGCCTTTCCCAATCTCATCTTAGCACATTCATTCCCTTTCGAATTTCAGCAAAATAAAAAAGCCTTAAAATTACTAAAACAGTGCATGAATGGTGGCGTGAGTATGTGAGTATGAGATCCAGGCTTTGAAGATTTTGGAATCAGTTAAAGCAACTTGCAAATTCGGATTAATTGTTAATCTTACCTTATTTGATAATATAATTTTAATAAAATTAAAAAATATTTTTTTACATAAATAAAAATATAATTAACACCTGATTTTTGAATAAAATCAGTTAAATCTTGATTAATGGTAATGTAAGTTTAAATCCATGTTTTCCTGTAATTTCCTCAAAATAAAGTAAATGCAAGGGCTCAGTAAATTTTGTAGTCTCGTTGAATCCTGGATTATAATGGTTGTCATGGGCCCTGTACTCCTATAGCATGATTCTTGAATCCAACCATCTGAATTGAGCCTGGGTAACTGATCCACCAATTACCACCCTTAAATTTAGGATATAATAATGCAGATTTTTTTTAGAATAAATTTTGTGAGAAGAGAATTCTTTTTCTTTTTATGGATGTCTATGGAACATATGAAAAAGTCAAGAATATAATTGAAAATTAAATTTAAAATGTGCGTGGCTTAGAATTTTGGGTATAAGTTCATAGGGCTGTGGAAAGATTTTTTTTTTTGGTGTTTTGGTTCACTGTTGAATCATGAATGTACATTGTGATTTTGGATGAGGCATTGCAGTTAGTGTTGTGAGAATGCAAGCCCAAGGCTAAGATAGTTGACATTTGTGAGAAAGAAGATGCTTTTATCAGAGAGTAAGCTATTTACTTTGCAAATACTTTATGAGAATATAGTCATAAGTGTGATGTATGTATCATTCAGAAGTGTTGTAGAGATATTTAAGTTAAATGTGTCAAATAAACTTGAGCAATTGCACGATGCAATTGGTTTTCAGGCAATCTAGGAATTTGTACAAGAATGTGAAGAAGATAGAAAGGGGTGTGGCATTTCAATGAACAATACACTTGCCATTTTTCACCATTGGCCAGTGACGAGTCTGTGTTGGACGAGGGTGATATGTTGAAAATGTAACCTTCTTCAAGCCCACGTATCATGCTTGTGCACTCATTTGATATTAATCTTCTGAATAGATTTGGTTATTAATGTGATGTTAATGCATATACTCCATCGTCGTTTTTAACTGCATGACCATTTCCTAATGTGTTTTGCCGTTCTCATATTTGCCTGAAAATTAATTCTACAAATGGGTGCTTTACACTTGTATCTCATCTGGTAGCTGATCTTTCCACACACCCCTAAATATGAGTGCCTTGTAAAAGCTATGGATTTACATCCAGGCGAAGATATCGTTGTAGTTACTCTGATAGGGGAGTTACATCATCTGATTGCTACTACGTCAATTCATAACTACTGCACATTTTGTTTAGTGTTTAAGCATTTAGTATTGTACTTACGGTGAACCCCGGGGGTACTTGTAGAGGAGATGGTGACGCGCAAATGGGAATATATAGAGCTAAGAAGACAACTTTGTGGATGCAATTTGTTCCTTGTTGTTCCCTTCTTTTCCCTGTTGCCTATAACACAGTTTGCCTGCTAGAATATTCTGGCTTGGTGAAGTATTAATGGTACTCGCCAACTCAAATAAGCCACAGCATTAATTTAGTAGTTTGAAATCCTTCGGAACAGTGTATAAATCAATCTGTCAATTTGCTTAAGTTGGTTAAAAGATGAAACTAATGAGTTCTGGTGACCTGCCATCACGTGAAACTTTTTTAACCCTTGTTTCCAATTTATCGAATCTCATTACCTTTTTTCTGGAATGTGAATAGGCTCAGTTACAGTGATAGAGGGTATCATGTTATGTGGTTTCTCTAGTTTTCCTTGTTTATTTTTCGCCTGTAAATGAGAATCCTGCTAATTCTACAGCATAATAATGAGACTTTTTTTTTTATATATAATTTTTAGAAATGAAATTTCTTTGCTCCCTCGTATGCCCAACTTAGAAATTTTGCTGCACAGCTTGATGGGCTTCTAAATGATGATATTATTCAAAAGCTATGGGCTATGATGTGCCGATACGAACATGTCGACACGTGATTTTTCAAAAAAGTATTAACACGATGTCACTGACGTATTGATTAAATTCTTTAAAATTCTTCATTTATATCATATAAATTTTATTTTGTACTTTTTATTAATTTTTTTGTTAAAATCGTGTAAATATGAGTACATATTTATTATTTTGTGTTTGATGCAATATGTGTACCTATTTTCTATTGAATAAGACATGAACTCAAATTATGCCAAAAGAAAATGCGAGTGGTCCAATTTTGTTTTTTTCCTTCATTACTCTTAAATTTATGTGGCCTGATTATTTCAAAGACGGAATTACGAGAAATGTCCACTTCACATGGTCATTTGTAAAAATATTCAAAATTTGTTCAATGCCCATTTAGCAATATTTTAGAGCAAAATACCATTGTTAATAATTTATAATTCCACACTAAAGACCAATATTTGAATCCAATTAAATATTTTGTCGGCCAATAAAATTTTGATACATAACATATTCTACTTATTTCAAAAGTACACATATAAATACTATATTTCTCATTGACACAAATATAAAATATCAAGAACTACATTTCAAATGTCAAGAACTTTATGAAATGTAGAGAATTCTCATTTTTAGAATGAAATCTTGTTCTAGATAAATGAAGTATCAAAATGAATATGATTCAATTATCGATAACAACTTTAAAATATCGAGAACGTTATTTTAGAGCTTGTTTGGGAGAGATTTTTTGGGGAAGAATTGATTTTGAATAGTGATATGATGGGAAATGTGTGGTTGAAAAAGAAGAAAAAATTATTGATGTGATGAAAAATATTATTTTATTGAAAAATGTATGGTTGAAAATAAGAATTGATTTACTGTAAAACAATCTAATCCCTCCCAAATAGGGCTTTAATGTAGTTTCTCATAGAGACTAATTATTCTTCTCGAAATTTGTGATAAATTGAAAAAAAAATTGATTCATTTTTCATTAAGTATATAATGGACAATTTAATACTAAATTTGGTCATTTTTGTAAGAGTTATCAAAATTAGACACTTTTTAATTGACAAGCATGAAATTAGCCATTTTTGTGAATTCCTCTTATTCAAAATACCAATAATTACATCCCTTCTTTAACAAAGTATCTTAAGTGCTTGTTTGGTAGAGATTTTTGGGGGGAAAATTGATTTTTAAATAGTGATATGATGGGAAATGTGTGGTTGAAAAAGAAGAAAAAATATTGATGTGATGAAAAATATTATTTTATTGAAGAATGTGTGGTTGAAAATGAGAATTGATTTACTGTAGAATTTGATAATAAAAAACAAACACCCCCTAAATATCGTCTCTGCCAATACACTCATGTCAGAGCAGAATATTAGCATGTTTGTGATGGCTAACTCATTGAGAATTGCTACATGTACACAGTGTAAAACCCCCCGCATAGACGGCACACAAATTTTTTATTCATGGTGAACTCCCTCACATGTGAGGGGATTGTATACCATGCCGTAGGCATGGTTTACAACCATAATTTCCCTAACTTATTTCAGAATTTTTACAACCATAATTTCCCTAACTTATTTTAGAATTTACTAATTACGTCATAGGAATCATTTTTTTTTTATTTTACTTTAAAATTAATGCATCCCTCTAAGGGTCCGCAACTTCCTGTTTGGGCCACCTCATGTCCCCAACCTTTTGCGTACATAGAGTCCCAACCCGATAAAAATCATCTATTTAGACAGCAAAAGAATGTGTGGTAAAACACGATATATGACTGAGGGATGTAATTGTCTTTAAAAAAAAGAAAGAAACTCCTCCACTTTCATTACTGTTAAGTAGCTCCTCATTGGGTATGTCCATCCAATAAGCTCTCAAAGTGGATGAAAGCTATTTTTTGGACAATGGCATACACATCAGTCATTTATCACGTTTTCTTCTACTACTGCAATCATAATTTAAAAGGTCGGGAAAAGATGGGATGGCACAAACATGAAGATGAGGAACTCGTAGGGGAATTTCCCCAAAATTAGAGGTAGGATAATTGTGATGAAGTGGGAACTGTGGCTTTAAGCAAGACAAAAATGAGATCACGTCATGGCGAATATTCCAATTTCCGGAGGACAAAAGCCTAATTTGTTTGTATTCTTCGAAGAAAATGTGCCCATAATTTCTTTGGCATTTTCCTCCATCCATGCATTGGTGTCCCTATTTGTGACCACTTCGATAAATGTCTCATTCACAAGTAAATAATATATGGCCATAAATTGCACAAACATCAACTTCTTATTTAAGCTTATACAAATTTAGGTTTGCAATATCTATTCCTCTACTCTTCTCTTTCATGCCCTCTTTGCTTCTTCGAATTCATGTTGCAGAGATCCACCATAGTACGAAAGTCCATTTTCAGAAAATGAATTCATATGTAGAGTGAATAAAAATGACATACTCTCCGATATCACCTCCTCCTTTATCGCAAATAGATGGTCGAGAATTCGCTCTTCATGGAAAAATCATGTTGTTTCTACTTGTTTCTCTTTTTGCCCTTTATCTTGCATTTATCATCTTCTTTCCTCGGATACGACGGGGCTTTAGTACCTCCAAAAGCAGTGCTTCGGAGCTCCATTAGTGCAAATCTCAAGGTTGTTTCAGTTTAGGAATTGTTAGATAACAATAAAGGAGCTTCAACTATGTGGTAAAGTTTTTCATATGCTGTAAAAAAAAAAACCAATTATTTGTATTGTATTTATGAATTTCATCAAAATGTATTTGTGCAGTTTTTTTTTAGAGAAGATATTTCTTATTTAAGTTTGAAAACTCGTGATGAAATCTGGGCCCAAACATAACAAACAGATACTGTACTGATTTACCTGACCCTAGGATGAAGAGGTATGTGTACAAAGCCCACAAAGTAGAAAATTGAAATTGAGGCAATTATACTAATGCATATAGTAATGTTATTTATACCCCCATTGGGCGTGGTCTTCGTTTTTCCTTTTACTTTTAGTAAAAGAATTTCTTAAAGAACATATCTAAATTTTGTATTTTGTATCAAAACTAATTTTTAAAAGAGTTTTCTATTCTGAGAGTATTTTAAAGAATGCTAAATTGGATCAGCTTCCTCTAAAAGTCTTCTAATTAAAAGAAGTACTTTCATAAAGTTAGTCAAACGAATCCAAAAGCAGTTTTTATACGAATCCTACATTTTGTACGGAAATTAATTACTAAAAGAGCTTCCTATTCGGAAATTGTTTTAAAGAAAGTCAAATTAGATCAATTTCCTCTAAAAGCCTTCTAAGTAGAAGAAGTACTTTCATAAAATTAATCAAACGGATCAATTTGACTAAAAGACCATCCCCTCGACGGGATTGCCACACCAGTTGAGTTCTTGCTTATCTTTTTTTTTTTAATCTTAATTTGGGGCAGTCGAAGGAATTGTGCAGTGGATGAGTGGCTTTTCAGAGATTACAGAGGAAAATTTTCTGTCTTCTATTTGAAAATTACAGAGAAATGTGGTCTTAGATTCGAATTATTATATGCTTTCTATTTGAAAATTGCAGAGAAATGTTGAATATGTGTTACAATGATATCGGCTGCACATTGCACAGAAATGTTGAAATTTTATCTTATCTTACATTGTTTAGTATATGCATTGCACAGAAATGTGAGTTGATGATGATGAATATGTGTTACATTCATGCAGGGGAAATAAACAATGGAAGTACTGGAGGATGAAGTATGTGTAGAATCCAACGATGATAAGTTCATGGATAATGTAGTCAACTTGGAAGACGATAACGATAATTTATCAGGAGATGTTACGATAGTGCCTGAGGTGGGTATGCAGTTCAACGATCAAAAAGAGTTGTTCGAATTTTACAAAAAATATGCTTATGAAGTCGGTTTTCCGGTGAGGAAAAGGGATTCCAACAAGGGTGAGGATGGATTAGTGAGATGTGTTACACTGACATGTTGTCGTGAGGGAAGACCAAGGAGTAATAGCAGCACTTCTTTGAAGCCGTAGCCAACAATTCAGATAGGTTGCAAAGCAAGGGTAACTGCTTCATCAGATATTCATGGAATATGAAAAATTTCCACGGTTGACCTCGAACATAATCATAAAACAAGCCTGTCGAAGTCCAGGTTCTATCGATGCAATCAAGAATTGAGTGCACATGTAAAAAGAAAGTTAGAAGTGAATGATATGGCTGAAATTCCTTTGCACAAGAGTTACAACTCTGCAGTAGTTGAAGCCGGTGGGTATGAAAATATGACTTGCATTAAAAGGGCTTGTCAAAATTATGTTGAAAATGTGAGGCGATTAAGACTAGGTGAAGGAGATGCTGCAGCAATACAATCCTACTTTTCGAAAATGCAAGCACGTTGTGCAGGGTTTTACTTTTCTATGGATTTAGATGACAAGTCACGACTTAAGAATCTGTTCTGGGCAGATAATAGGTATGGCAAGCATATAAGGAATTCGGGGATGTCATGACGTTTGATACCACCTACCTCACTAATAAATACGACATGCCTTTTGCTACATTTGTTGGAGTAAATCATCATGGACAATCAACACTGCTTAGATGTAGGTTGCTGTCAAATGAGGATGCACATACCTTTGTTTGGTTGTTCAAAACATGGTTGTTGTGTATGCACGGTCAAGCTCTTAATGGAATTATTATCGATCAAGATAGGGCTATGCAAAATGCAATTGAAATAGTGTTTCCAAATACAAGGCATAGACGGTGTTTGTGGCACATATTAAAGAAATTACCAGAAAAATTTAGATATCACGTGGATAAGAACTCAATTTTTTCTTGTCTACATGGATTAGTCTATGACTCGCAGTTCGTTGAAGAGTTTGAGGAAGGTTGGAGAGTGATGATTGATACGTATAACTTATATGATAATGAATGGTTGACTGGGTTGTATGAGAACAGGGGTCGATGGGTGCCATGTTATTTGAAAATGCGTTTCTGGGCAGACTTGTCAACGACTCAACGTAGCGAGAGTTTGAATGCATTCTTCGATGGATATGTGCATTCTAGGATATCGTTGAAGCAATTCGCTGAATAGTACGAACGAACATTGAGAAATAAGGTAGAGAAGGAGTTCCAAGCAAATTTTAAGTGCTTGTTTGGAAGGGATTTTTGGGGGAAGAATTGATTTTGAATAGTGATATGATGGGAAATGTGTGGTTGAAAAAGAAGAAAAAATTATTGATATAATGGAAAATATTATTTTATTGAAAAATATGTGGTTGAAAATGAGAATTGATTTACTGTAGAATTTTGAGAATCCCTCCCAAACAGGACCTAAGTCTTATTCGCAGATGGTGCCGTGCGCAACGAAGTATGAAATGGAAAAGCAATTTCAAAAAGTTTATACCATATCCAAGTTTCGGGAATTTTAGGATGAGATTACTGGGAAGGTCTACTGCGATGTCATCTCTGTATCGGATGGTTGTGCAGGGAGGACATACGAGGTTGAGGAAGATGTCATTTACGCAGAAAAAGTTAGGAAGAAAAACTTTTGGGTGGTTTTTCGTACAGAGGAGTGCATTATTACTTGCAGATGGCATCTCTTTGAGTTTTGAGGTATTATGTGCAGGCATACCCTATCAGTGTTGATGCGTAACGGCGTCACATCACTACCAAGTAGGTACGTATTAAGGCGATGGGGAAGAGATGTTAGTAGAGCCCACACAAGGGTTGCGGTGAACTACGATGGTTTGGTTAGCACACCTGAGCAGTTGAGGTGTGATAGAATGTGTGCAGAATTTGCTACGTTGGCAGACATTGCCGCAAAAGACGAGGAGCGATGTCGTGCAATAGCTGATTGGATTCGGTTACAGTCTAAAGAGCTAATGTCTACGAAGATGATTTGTGATAGTAATAGCATTTCTGTGCCGAGTCTGCATTTAGGATCCCAATCTAGAGCATCGCATGAAACAGGTGAAGGAAGTATACAAGATCCTCAATGCTCGAAAAGGAAAGGTGCTCCAAAGAAATGTCGTAACAAAAGCCCCTGGAGTTACATTGTACGAAATCAAAGGTATAATTTTATCATTTTTTGTTGCCTACATTTACGTAATAGTTGTAAACAAACAGAAAATAAAAATGGTTCTAATGTCGTGCAGACTACGTCAAGGTCGATGAAAGGACCTAGACCGAGTTCGAGAAAAACCACTATTGGACAAGATACATATGTCGTTCAGACATCTCAGCAAGCAGTACATTCCATACCCACACCCTTGCCGTATTCACAACTTGTGTTGGTAAGTAAATATCTTTATTTGTTATATTCAAAATTCTTCGATGCAATTTCAATCGTGAAAATTATATTTTAAACTACTATTCAACTCTGCAGCCATTTTAGCCACTGATAACACCCCCTCAAAGTGTTGTACTAGGTTGGATGTCAGTTGCCACTCATTCCTTTCCTCAGGCTATACTTGTTGCAGATCCTTTCGCTCACGTGGTTACTCCGAGTTCTGGAATGACTTATCAAGCAGTTGGTATTGGAATGGACTGTCAAATAGATGGTTCTTCAATCCAGGAACATCAATAAGTGTGTGTATTTAGTAATCCAATAACATAATGTTTGTACTGATAAATTATGATGGCTTTCATGTGGTGCTTATTCTATTCTGTGTTCAAAGGGCCTCTTTACAGTTTGAAAGTTTTACCACATTCATAATTTGCATGGTTTCATATTTATGTTTATTCACTTTGACCTATTGATATTTTCATCTAAACAAATTATCTCCACAAGCAAACCAGCATAGTTTAACCATAGCTATTTCAACGAACAAGCAAAAATAAACCAAACAAATAAAGCACCATCTAAATAAGTCGTACAAATTACTACATACTTCATTTTCACCGAAAACAAATGTTTGAAGCACAATTACATTACATCGAATGTCAGATTCATTCATCCGAAACTCGTCCCCTTACACATCTTTATGTTGAGGGATATCTCCAAGTCCTTCTCATCCGTCAGCTTGGCAAGAGTTTTCAACATACGCGACAAATCATCGATCGGCTCACCTTCGTTCGTAATGCCACTAGATGCACCATCATCATGCAACGGACATTTTTCGTTGAGATCATTTTTGCACCATTTAAAATACTTGTCGTCGCGGGTACAACAATGAAACAATAGCCCTTTATGTTCATTGTTCTTTTCCACCTCCATCCATTTCACGTAGCCCGCACCACAATTTGGACATCTTCTCTTTTTTGGGCATTCCGGCACCATATGTCCAACATGTCTGCAACAATGACAAATTCCTCTATTCTTCCCTGCCATTGAAGAAATCTAGTGCAAGAGTGATATTCAAAATTAGTAATATATTGTACGTAATCTAAGCAGTTGAAGAAACAAACAACTAGCCATTAGTTTGTGGCCCACTATTTCCACTAACATACTGAACAATATATAAATGCCACTCATCAAATATCATTTAGAAAACACATCATAGACATACTAAATTAATTCCTATTTGTAAAAAATCAATTTGGGAAATAAAAATAAGTACATATTATGTGCAGATCGTTGAAAAACAAAAATTCTCTAACTTGTAGCTCCAATTGAGTTGTTTGAAATATTTATGGAGAATTGCATAATCATAGTCCGTTTACACAACTAAATTCAAATCACACAAAACTCAACTGAACAAAAAACCGGTTCAGAACACTACTGAAATCACACAAAACCCTTTCTTCCATTTACACTCGTCCACTACACAACACTTCCATAGACAAATTTCCACTCGTCCACTGCACAACAATTCGACTGCCCCAAGTGAAGATTTAAAAAAAAAAGAAGGGAACAGCAATAACTCAACTAGTGCGAAATTGCTGGTTCGTTCCCAATCGGAGCCAGTCAGAGATTTTAGTTCTTCCGGCCGCCCTTTTCTTCTTACTGCTACGATTTCTCAGACGTTTGAGCTGGAGACCGGAGAGGTGAAGGGGTTGAGTGTTCAGATTGGAGTGGAGCTGGACACCGGAGAACCCACCACCGTTGGAGTAATGCAGGTATTACGGTTTCTCAGACGTTTGAGCTGGAGACTGGAGAGGCGAAGGGGTTGTGTGTTCAGATTGGAGTGGATCTGGACACCGGAGAACCCACCGTCGTTGGAGTAGAGTTGGGAATCGCCATCCCCATTCTTCAGATTTGGGGAACTCGATTTGTTGGGATGGGGGGGAGAAATCGGGATTAGGGATTGTTGAATGTTATTTCACCATTGGGCCGGGTGGGGTAGGTAATCCTTCTGGGCCGGGTGCATTGTCCATTTGTTGTGACATGTCCCCAAATTTGAAAAGCTGTGTAATTTGATGTGCAAATGGACTGTAAAAGCAGCATTGTCCTAAATAGAAACTGATGTTGTAGCAATAATATCAAATGGTATAAATAGATGTGTGCAGAAAACAACTCTAGTCAACAATACAACACAAAGAAGAAACACGGTATCCCCACGGCTCGTCTCCTTTAGAGTGCCCTAATGAAAAAAACTCAAGTGAATAATACGATATACATAATTAAAAATCTCGTTAGTTATTACAGACGAGTATTCCAATGAAAATAATTTAGAAAATTTGTAGCAAATTTTTTAGGTAAATATATTCACACCAGCTCCTTTGTTTGATGCACTAGATTTTAATTGGGATGAAGATTATCAACCTTTTTTCACTGTTGTATTTACGTCTTCAACCTTTTCTCAACTCATTATTGTTCTTAACTTATTAACACATCTTGTTCTTGATGACATTTCTGTCTATATTTTGTTAATGTTCTTTGAAATGTGAGGAAAATATTTTGCTGAACGTACTTTTTTATTTGATTTTTTCTTATTTAAAAATATGAGGAGCAAATGAGTCATTTATGCCAAGCTAATAAATTTTTTGAACAAAAATCTTCCATTTGCCAATTAATACTTTCTCCACAATTCTTGGTATTTGATTCACTTTTTTTATTTTTTTAATTATTTTCAAGAGTCAAAATGGAATTTACAAAATTTAACAAAGAATAAATAAAACAAAACAAAAAATAAAGAAAATATCAAGGTCTAAAAGTTAAATTTTAAAATGTTGTTTTTTTACATGTCTCTCTTTTACTTAGTGTGTTTTCTCGCATTTTTCGTTCTTATTTCCTAGGATGAATAGATGTAGAGGTGTCAAGACGGACGGGCCGGCCATGACCCGTGAAAATCGGCCCGTGAAAACCGGGACCGCGGGCCGACCCGTGACCCGTGCGGGCGGTTCACGGGCCAAGGAGGTGTAACCCGCGGGTTTCGTGGGTTGCACCCCCACGGGCCGCGGTTAACCCGCGACCCGTAAAAAAAATTGAAAAAAAAAAATAAAACAAAAATTAAAAAAAAGGGGGGGGGAGAGAGCCAAACAAAAAAATTTGAAAAATAAAAAATAAAAAAAATTCAAAAAAAGGCGTAGCCTGCTGCATGGTCAAATTTTTTTTTTTTTAATTTTAACTAATGGTAATATAAATTTTCTAACGGTAATATCATCCCCTTCATCGATAAATTCCAATTTATTCTTACATTTATTTTTACAATACCCTCTCATTAGTTATTATACATTTATATTTCATAGTTCATATTTGTTACTACCTTACTACAATTACAATTATTCAATTGCAAATATCATCATCTTGATTATATTTCTTTCTTCTCGGTTTTCACTAGTCACTACTAAATTTTTTAATCCTACTATATTATGGATTCTCGCGATTCTTCTTCTCAAAATCCTATTTTCAATGATAGTTGCTCTCCATATGGGCCAAACCGGAAAAATTCTATATTTTTATAATTTTATTTATACAATCATACGGGCCAAATCGGAACGAACGGCGACCCGTGCGACCCGTGACCCGCATGGGCTCGACCCGGATGGGTCAGCGGGCGGGCCTGGGTTGTAGTCCAAAATTGTGGGCCGACCCGTAACCGGCCCGGAACCCGCAACGGGTGGGCTTTTTTTCACGCGGGCCGTTACCGGGCTCACATGTTGGCGGGCCGACCCGGCCCGGACCACCCGGATTGACACCTCTAAATAGATGGTTTAATACCTCCAAACGGTAAAAACATATTAAAAATCAAATTATTGGAATTTTGACGATTTGACAAAGAATATGTAAAATAAAAAAAAAGATATAGAATAAAAAGGACAAAAAAATAAAATTAAAGATTTTGTTGTTTTTACTTGTCACTCTCTTACTTATTCTTCTCACTTTTATCGTCTTATATACTTAAAATACGTCACGGCTCAAACAAATGGTGAAATATCATCAGTAGAAGTCAATCATCAACTGTGCATAGTGAAAAATGAAATTCGATTGTATTTATCACTAAGCTTATGCTTGAACCTCATTTTCTAAAAATTCATTTTTTAAAAATTTATTTTTAATCATTTATTTTTTCAATAAATTAATTTTACGCTTAGACTCAAATTTTTTTTTTTCAAAAAATCACGACTAAAATACTTATTTTAATAACAATAACAACAACAACAACAATAATAATAATAATAATCATCATCATCATCATCGATCTCAAACATAGCTTAAGCATATATCGTGACGTGCTAGATTTAAAAGTAAGTCAAACCTTTAATTAATTTTTTTTTTTTTTGTTTCAAATATGTATATATATAATCTATTGGGCCATTTGATAAGGTTTTTAAAATGTCAAAAGTTGTTTTCAAAATTAATATTTGAACATATTTGAATAATTTTCTGAAAATATTTTATCTGACTAGAAGGAGCTTTCAAATGAAACGGGTCTAAAGTAACTTCATGTGGAAACTTTTCTACAAAAAGCAAAAATAAAAGTCTTGTCAAATGGACCCCATATCTTATATTTAAGTTAAAAGCGTCACTTATTTTGCTATTTTTAAAATAAGTAACTTGTGTATAACTTTGACCAACAACAAACAAACTACTTTAATTAGCCTAAACTTGGCACATTGTTTTTAGGTGCTTTATAAACATTTTGGTCAAATCTCTTTTTATTCACACACTTCGATAAATTATTACTATCAATTTCTCCATCATTAATTTACCACTGTTTATAAATACTTTGCGTGACATATTTTTTGAAAAATGTTTTATCAGACTAAAAGAGTTTTCAAATGAAACGAATCTAAAGTAACTTCACGTGGAAACTCTTCTACAAAAAGCAGAAATAAAAATCTTGTCAAATGAACCCCCATATCTTATATTTAAGTTAAAAGCGTTACTTATTTTGCTATTTTTAAAATAAGTAACTTGTGTATGACTTTGACCAACAACAAACAAACTACTTTAGCCTATACTTGGCTCATTGTTTTTAGGTGCTTATAAACATTTTGGTCAAATCCCTTTTTATCTACGCACTTCGATAAATTATTATTATTCATTTATCTATCACTCATTTACCACTGTTTGTAAATACTTTGCCAGACATATTTTAACTTATTTTCTTAGTTTGACAGTAATATTTGTTGGATTTTTGTGTTTCATCAATCTTCTTTCCCTCTTTCTCCTACACTTAATTATTACTATTATTCAATGTTCTTTTATATATATATATATATATATATACTAGGTGCAAGCAACGTGCGATGCACGTTTGCCTAGTTTATATTTAATAGTTTTGTTTAAGAATTAATTTGTTATTAATAAAGAAGTAATTTTTTTGGTTAATTAAATAATTAATGATGTAATGTTTATGTAATTGATAAATAATTAGATGTGTGATTTTGATGTTGTGATGTAAGTTGGTGAGATCGAAGAAAATAAGTAAAAGTTGACAAATTTGGAGAAATGGCTAAATTGTAAGGGATCCAAAGTTCGGGGACTAAAATGTAAATACTTAAAAGTTATGTCAAACCTCACGATGAAGATTTGAGAGTGCTCGGAGTCAATTGGATAAAGGAAGACGTCAATGGAATCAAATTTAGTCAAAAGATGATCACAAATCAATTTCCAACCGAAAAGTTATGCTCCAATATTTTAGTCTCATATTGAGACCTATTTTTGGCATAGAAAGTGATCGAATTGGAGAATGATGTCTGAATCAAAGTTGTAGTCAGATGAGTTAGCTTTCCAACGCATTTTGAATCGCCTCAATCGGACATCGGAATACAAAGTTATGATAAAAACACTGAAAGATGGTGCATTCTGTTTAAAACAAGAAATTCCGTTAGTTTTTCCGTTAAAAGCAACAAATTCCGTTAGTTTTTCCGTTAAAAACAAGAAATTCCGTTACATAGCCACTTTTAATATATAGAAGATATATATATGTTTAAGCTTTTCTCAGCAGTATGAAAAGTAAAAGTCGGAAAATTGACTTCTAGAAAAGAACCAATGGACTAGTTGAGCAACACTAACGAGACTTGTTTGGAAGATTCAAACATTTGAAGTCAATTTGTACAAGTCTAGTCTAGTCGAGCAATCTTGACTGTGTTCGAACTACAACTTATACGGAGACAATTTGACGTCAATATGATTCCAAATTCAATAAAATTTAGAATTGAGTTAGCCCATTTTTCGTCCTAATTTTTTAATTATAAATTCAATTTCAACTATACATTTTATAAAATTTACAACTTTTTAATCACATGTTTAATCAACTTTTATCAATTTTTTAGCCAAACAAATCCACCCTAGTTAAAAGTATAGTCGACAACGTTTGAATTATTTGGGCTACTATTAGCATTTTTTAAAATTGATTAATACATGTTTGAATCCCATTTTTGACTAAGAATGTAATTTAGAATAGTATATTAATGAATAATATGTGGTTAAAAAATAGTGAAAGTTATCGGTATGCGTATAATATTATTTTATTGAAAAATATATGGTTGAAAAGAATAGAGAGAAAAATGTATTATGAAAATAATGGGATCAAGCGAGGGCTTCCATTTCCCCCAATTAATCCTTTTACACAAGTTGTGGTAATTGATTTGCTTTCTTCAATTGTTTTCCCAATGTTAACAAAATAAATTAGAAACGAGGAAAAACCCATTCAGAATCCAATTGTTGGGAGTTAGGAGCTTTAACGAAGAAAAAATAAAAGATAAAGATTACAGAACCTCTCTATGTCAACGAAAAAGTTCCTAAAATTTTCAGAATTGGTTTTCTAATCCCAACTGGCCTAATGAAATAATTAATCCTGAGTCTATAGACACTCGTGACTTCCCAAATGTTCGAAAAATGTTTTGATGCATCCGAAAAAACCAGAACGCAGACTCACAATTTTCGACATACGGGATCAATTCTCGTTGACACAGAAAATGAAATTTTATTGGCAGCTAGTTAAGTTATGTATTGGACATGGGATTACTTCTTTGATTAAAAATTTTAGACATGTGTAACTTTTTTATGGCATCAGAGCCTGAATAATAATAATAATAATAATAATAATAATAATAATAATAATGTATTGGCGCTATTGCTTGGCTTTGATATGATGCTTGCTACTTGGATGCAGGATGAAAAGCAGTGTAGGGATTGAAAAGCCAAATCTCAAATTCCATTTATATCTTTCAAATCAAAATTTTCAAAATATTCTAAACGAGAGAAGTGTCGTTGCGTTGTGGTTGAAGTTTGAGCAACTTTGCATAACAAAGAACTTGACTAGCAAACTACACAGTTGAAACTACACTTATATTCTCACCGGATGTTTAAAAGTGTGTCATTAGATGATCACTTCGCTATGTTCAAAGAAATCGTAGCCGATTTGTACACATTGAAAGTTAAGTATGACGAAAAGGACTTAGCGTTGATGTTGTTGTGTTCTTGTCATCATCATAAGTGACTGTTAGAGATACTATTCTCTATAGTTGGAATACTCTCACCGTGGAAGATGTCTATGATACTTTACTATCTAAGGAGAAGATTATGCATCTTGTTGGAGGATTTGAGGATCATGCTGAAGGCTTGGTCGTACATGTGAGAAATCAAGATAAAAATCTTGGTAGAAATATGATGAGTAGATCGAAATCTAGACATGTTGAGAAGAATGGGCATATTAGAGCTGATTGATATGCCTTGAAGAATAGAAATAAAGCTGTTGGTACTATTGAGAAAGGGAAGCAACTTGTTAATTCAGCAGAAACTGATGTTGTAGAAGATGTGCAAAGTAAAGGAGAGCTTCTTGTGATTTTTGACATGGATTCCAAACCATATGAAGAATAGGTTCTTAATTCGGCTTATACTTTTCATATGTGTCCCAACATGGACAAATTTTCAACATATGAAGGAGTTTTAAGAGGTGCACTTATTATGAGATTTAACACGCTTTGCAAAAATGTCGAAGTTGATACAATCAGAATTAGAATGTTCGATGTGGCTATCAGAACACTTACAGATGTAATGCATTCCAGAATTAAAACAAAATCTCATATCTTTGAGTGCACTTGACTCAAAGGGTTATAGATACACCGGTAAAGGTGGAGTTTTAAAGGTGAGCCAGGGTGCCATTGCTTTCATGAAGGGACATAAAAGTACTACACAGTTGTACATTTTGAATGGTTCCACGGTAATAGAAGATGCAACATTTTCTACTTCTTCTTTGACGGATGGTGAAATTACAAAACTTTGACTTATGCGGCTCGGGCATATGAGTGAGAATGGTGTGGCAGAGTTGAGTATTATGTTTTTGGGAAATATAAAAGAGTCAAATTCACAAAAGGAAGACACAACACAAAGGGAATACTTGAATATATTCAGATCTTTGGAGATCGACCAGGATATCATCAAAAGGAGGTCATTATTACTTGTTAACATTGATTAATGATTTCTCCAGGAAAGTTTGTGTATTCTTTTTGAAGTAGAAGAGTGATATGTTTGGGACCTTCAAGGAGTAGAAAATATTGGTAGAAAAGTAGACGGAAAGCAAGTGAAACGTTTACGCACAGATAATGAGTTGGAGTTTTGTTCAGATGAATTTAATAGTTTCTGCTGGGCTAAAGGCATCTTGAAACACTTGACAGTGTCTAGAGCTCTCAACAGAATAGTGTGGCAGAACAGATGAATAGAATTTTGACGAAAAATGTTCGTATGCTTTCAAATTCTGGATTGCCTAAAACTTTTTGGGCTAAAGCTGTTATTACATCTTGTTTTCTGATTAATCGCTCACCTTCAACTGCTATTAATAAAAAGGCACTTGAAGAGGCATAGTCTGGTAAACCTTCTTATTATTCTGATTACAAGATTTTTGGTGTTGTGCTTATGCTCATGTGGATAATGGAAAGTTGGAGTTTAAGTCTAGAAAATGCATCTTTATTAGGTATAAATCAGGTATGAATGGGTATAAATTGTAAAGTCCTGAAACAAAAAATGTGGTTGTTAGTAGGGATATAGTATTTGATGAACTTGCTATGATTCGTGGTTCACCTCTTGGGAATTCTGATAAAATTGAGGAGCAGAATCATTAACTTAGGTGGAGTTAGAAATTGGTTCAAATGAATTAAATGTTGCAAAACAATTTACTACAGATCGATCTAGTTCGTGGTAGATAGACAGTAATATCTTGCCTACTTTGCCTACACCACAGCACCACAATATTCATAGCTAAGTATAGACCACGCACACAGATTAGACATCCACAAAAGTATGGGGAAGTAGATTTTATAGCTTATGCATTGATGTGGCTGAAGATATTGATTCCACTAAGGAGTCTGCTTCATATTCAGAGGCAGTCAATTGTAGTTATTCTAACAGATGGATGATTGTTTTGTAGGAGGAGATGAAGTGATTGAGCTAAAAATAACACTTGAGCCTTGGTGAAATTACCTAAAGGTAAAAAGGTTGTTCGATACAAATAGTTGTTCAAAAGAAAGGAAGGCACATCAGGGATTGAAGATGCTAGATACAATCCTATATTGGTGACAAATGGCTACAGTCACATTTCAGATGTTGACTTTATATATGTGTTCTCACTAGTTGTAAATCATTGATGAGTTTATTTCACTCATACTTTAGATATCATCTAAACTTGATATTAAACTTATTTCTACGAATTTTAGAACGTTTTAATGTGTATTTTGATATTGTGATATATGTTGATGAAATTGAAGAAAATAAGTAAGAGTTGGCAAAATTGGAGAAAATGGCTAAATGTAAGAGATCCAAAGTTCGGGGACTAAAGTAAAAATACTCAAAAGTTGTGTCGGACCTCAAAATGAAGATTCAAGAGTGCTTGGAGTCAATTGGATGAAGAAAGAAGTCAAATGGATCAAATATTGTCGAAGTATGATCACACATCATTTTCCAACCGAAAAACTTATACTCCAGATTTATAATCTCATATTGAGACTCATTTTTGACATAGCAAAAGTTTTAATTAGAAAATTATTTCTGAAAAAAAGTTGTATTCCTTTGAGTTATCTTTTCAAAGCATCTTGAATCATCTCAATCGAATATTAGGAGAAAACGTTATGATAAAAATACTGAAGGACGTACAGTGCAGTTTTTCCACCCAAAGATGAGCGTCGCAGCACCGATTATGGTGCCGTAACACCCACATTACTCAAAACCACTAGAATTCGAGGTGCCCCTGCGCTATTACAGTGCCGCCGAGGCTTCGCCTATGTGAGAAATAGGTTTTTGATTTTTTTGGACTCTTTTCTTGGCCCAATACGACTCCAACATTTTCAAGATTTCATGATGATATAAATACAACTCTAAAGACCACTTTTTGGAGGAGAATTCAACACACAATTGAAGGAGACAAAGTGGGCATAATTCAAAAAATCAAATGGAGGCAAGAACAATATCAAGGAAGAAGATTGAAGATCTATCTAAAAACTAATTTTTTCTATTTTCTTCTTTATGTTGTTTATTTTGAATTGTATATATTTCATATTTCTTATTAAGAAATAAACTATTCTTCTAGGGTTTGGTTGTAATCAAAACTTGAAAGTATGATTTGAATTTATTTTGGTTATTTCTATGAAATTTTCTATTCCATTTATTTGTGTTATGATTTTAATGCTTTCAATTAATTGGCAACTAATTGAATGAGTAGATGCTAGTCAATTCCGATACTCAAGATAGGGGAATTTAGGCGCGCGATCACACAATATAGATTTTATAGGTTTCGAGAGAAAGCATAGGATCTATGAAATTTACTCCATAAAAGAATCATAAACTTGATAATTTCTAGATTTTAATTCGAAATAGAGATATTGAAATTAATTTTTATCTGGCACTCGAGAGAGTGGTACAATTACATTAGGGTTCTTACTTATAAATATGAAAAATTGATTAGAGATAACTAAATTTTTGAAAATCATATTTGATAGTTAGGTAAAATCATTTCTTAGACTTTTCCATCTTGATTAAATTCATATAATTTGTATTCATTGAATTCGTCACCAAAATTATCGTTAGATTATTTAATAATATTGATTCATAAATCATTCGTCTAGATAAAATAAAGGATGCATAATAATAGTATTTAGTACAAAATTAAATTATAATCCATATGGGTTCGACACTCTTAACTCTATTACAATATTATAAAACTTGACACTGTACACTTACGGTATAAATGACGTTATAGAAAACGCGTGACAAGCGTAGTTCCAACCGGGCTTTACTTGGAGTTGTGGCTAAGAATGACTTGGAGATTGATCAAATGAATGTCAGACATCATTCTTACATGGAGAACTTGAAGAGGGCATCTACATGAAACAACCTGAGGGGTTCACAGTCACTAGGAAAGAAGACAGTGTGTGCTTGTTGAAGAAGCCCTTGTATGGACTAAAGCAGTCACCGAAGCAGTGGCATAAGAAGTTTGATTCATTCATGACTATTTATGGTTTCTTCATATATAATTATGATAGCTGTGTGTATTTCAAAAATGAAGATTGTAAATCAACTACATATTTGTTATTATATGTTAACAATATGCTTATAACAGTCAATGATAAAACAGAGGTCAGAAAAGTGAAGTGTCAACTCAGCAAGGAGTTTGATATTAAGGATTTTGGTACAACCAAGAATATTTTTGGTATGAAAATCTTGATGGATAGAAAGACTGGCAGATTGTATTTGAGTCAGAAGCAGTACATTGAAAAGGTGCTTGAAAGATTCAATATAGTGAATGCGAAGGCTGTCATACTGCCTTGGCTGCCCACTTTAAATTATCATCTAAGTTATGTCTCAGTCAGATGAAGACATTGATTACATGTCTCGGGTTCCTTATTCAAATGCAATTGGTTCAAATCTGTATATTATAGTTTGTATAACACCTTATTTTGGCACATGCAGTTAGCAGATACATGAAAAATCTTTCAAGGAATATTGAAAAGCAATGCAGTGGATCTTCAAATACTTGTGGGGCTCTTCTAATGCTTGTTTACATTTTTTTAAAAATTCAGATTGAGTCATTGGGTATGTGGATTCAGATTTTGCATATGATCTTGATAAGAGAAGATCATTTACATGGTATGTGTTTACCCTTGGAGGTTGTACTATCAGTTGGAAAGTTACTTTGCAAAGTACAGTAGCTTTGTATACAACAGAAGCATAATACATGGTCATTACGGAGGCATATAAGTAGGCTACGTGGCTAAGATGATTGATTTGCGAAATCAGTGAAGATTTGCAAATGTCTACAGTATTCTGTGATAGTCAAAGTGCAATTTTCTTGACTAAGGATCAGATATTTCACGAAAGAACTAATGTGAGGTATCATTTTATGCGTGATGTGATTGCTTGTTGTAATATTGTAGTGAGCAAGATTGATACCAAAGATAATCCTGCTGATATTATGATAAAACCACTCCCTATTGCTAATTTTGAACATTGCTTGAACTTAGTGGGCGTTTGTCATTGATTTAGTTCATTGGAGTTTGTTTGGAAAATAAGTGATGTTTATTGATGGGGTCGTGACTTGGAATTTCTTGTGTTGGAATATGGTTCAAGGTGGAGATTTGTTGTGGTTTGACCCAAATTCTAGTGGGTATTTGAGTCTAAATTGAAGTGGTCTTGAAAAGATCAAAATTATGTACCAGAGAAAAAAGTCGTATCATTTTCACTAGTTCAATGCTAGGTGGACGCTCGAGCGAGTCCAGTAGAAAACAACTCGAGACTTGGTCGCTCGCTTGGCGCTGCCGTGTCGCCCACCTCTCGCCCAACCCAGGCCCGTTTTCGATTTTGAACTCCTATTCTTCTACAACTTGTTCTATATATATATTCAGATATACATAAAGTTAAACATAAATGCTTGATATGAAGGAGTAATAATATTCATAGTGAATACTATCGGTAATCGTACTACATGGGATACATTTGACAGTTTGTGATTTGATGCACGAGTCAATAATTATCACATTAATGCATCAAATTACAAACTGTCACATATATGTCACGTACGACGACTACTGATAGTCTTAATTACGAATGACATTACCATGATGTTTGTATCTTTTCAATATCTCACTATGAAGTACGCAAACCATCGAATCTAACAACAATTAACTAAAAGTTTCCAAATTTTCGATACAACATTAATTGGGAGTTTCAATATTTTATTTAGAGAGAAGGTCTTTTTAGAGATTCTGAAATGTTTTCCAGAGTTTCCAAACAATTTTCGATTTCCCTAAACTTGTGCAAAATAAAATGCTAGTATTTTGGAAGTTTGCATGCATCACAGTGTGATATTAATTATCTATAAACCTCGTAGATTGTTGCGCTCTTTTAAGCTACTTTTAAACTCTGCTAAAATACTACTAATGGCATCAAATGGAGTTTGCTCTCTTTTTCTACTTGTTTTATATATATTTTCACATATGGAGGACCATTTAGTATGGAAAATACTTTTTTTCCTGCAGTGAAGGGCTCTCATATCAATGAAGCAGCTAGATCTTTCCAATGAAAAAAAACATAAACATGAGTATTATTTGTATCTTAAAGCTACAACACAATGAAAAATGCATATTCGGGAACGAGTACCTCAAGATCTCACTTAGAATTACCTAATTCACAGAGTCAGATCAAGAGTACTCGCCCTTCTTACATTACTATCATCTTCTTTTAACTTCTTAAGTTTCGATGAAGATGGAGTGTACAATGATAACGACAAGTTGTTCTCGTCGTCATTTAAACCTTTCTGCCTCTCATCATCCATTGATTCTGATCCAAGTGATAAATTCAAGTCGAGATCACAGTCTGAGGCCTTCCTTTTTACCGTTGACTGCCTTTGAAAACTCGTTGTTCGATCCATATCTCGAGGAGGGATACTAATTCCATTATCTGTAGTACTGTGCTCATGAACTTTCTGTTGCATGTTCTTTAAGGAATTGAGCTCACCAATAGGGTTTCGTTTAGATTGACCTAGCCAAGATTCGTGCTCATGAAGTGATCCGAGTTCATCTTTGGATTCGTTCATTTTCCAAGGTGATCCTTCATTGAAAGAGGGGATTCTGGTGCTAAGAAGATCATGACTTACTGACCTATAATATTGGTTGCTCAAGATCCTCTCAGTAAGATTATCGTAAAATCCCGGCCGACTGATCTTGTGATAAGTATTCTGCCTTGTGGTGGAATTATGCATCCATTTCCTATGTCCATTCCAAGAAGCATCTCCATATCTTTGGAAAGAATTTGGATTCTGAATGTGAGAAATTAACGCCAATATACTAATGAACCCTAAGAAAATTGTTTTTAGATTGTTATACCTGAAAGTACAATCATCCCTTTGGTTAAAGCTTGCAAGATGAGAAAGCTGCCTTGGATGATAGATATATCGATCTGCGCATTCCATAAACACTCTGTGATCCGTCATCCCTGTAACGCAGAAGGATAAATTGCATAAGATCGATACAAAAACTGAAACCCTAATTGGTACTCAGAGATTAAGGGGAAAGAAGAAAAATGGAGAGGAGGAAAAAAGAAAAAAAATGGTACCTAATTGGCTGGGATCATCTGTCTTTTTGCTTCTGTACATCTGTAAAAGGTAACAAAAATCAAGTAGAGATGTTAATTAAGTTGGAATTACACATATTGATATATAATTTGATATATATTTTTCATAAATCTGTGCATCTATGTTTTCTTTTTTAATAATTGAAAACTCTACAAGTCTTTGTACCTGCAAATGACTCTTGACATGAGCTATATTAAGCCCTTTGATGTCCATTAATTGAAGAACTAATTTTGGTGTTGCTCCTGCATCAAAAGAAGACAAATAAGATTTTAAGAAAAACCCCTTACCTCCATTAACAAATCACGAAAATTCACATCAAATTTAGTTTCTAAATTCTTGAGCAAAAATTGAAGAAATTAACTCACTATCTTGACCACCAAGTCTTTCAACAGCATTGATAAAGCGCAGATGAAGATCAGGCGTCCACCGGAGTCGAGGCATCTTGGATCTGACATAAGGCCTGACGGATGGCTTCTTCTCGTTCTCTTCAACAGTACTGTTGCTTGAGCTTCCTCCATCTTTAGGCTTGGACACTTCATTTTTCTCCTCACTTTCACCTTCATCGTCATTTATCTCAAAAGGGCTTGTCTTAGAACATTCGATACTATCTCCACTTCCCTCCATCGATCCTTTTATGTACTTCTGTTTTATATTGTCCACCTTGCACTGTACTATCTAAGAGTTTCTAGAGTGTAATATGAAAACTAGGGGATGCACTAACATATAGAGTGATCGATCTATACAAAATAAAGACACAGAAGTTTAGCTAGGAACCAGGGCTTATGGAAGCTTGAGAGCTTGAAAGCCAGCTAAAAACGCTTTACGCGCATATATTTCTATATTCTTCCCACGATCCGAAATGATAAATCTCCGATAGGCAAAGAGATATCATTCTTAGCTTTAAGATTCCATTAGCTAGGCTTGAGAATGATTATTTACAAGTCTACACACTTCCAAAGGACAATAAAACCTAGAATGTAAGAGGAAGATGGATGGCCTCTCTCTCTCTCTCTAGAAAACTATAAATTATCTTTGAAAATCCATAAGCATCTGACTGGTAAAAGTATATATGCACATATTATATGTATGCATCTACATTTGATGTTATGCATAGAGCACTCGTGATCCAGGTCATTGTTGCCCACCTTCTTAGAAAAGCAATTTTCAAGAAATAATTATTTTAAAATCATTCATTGCATAGTCATATTAACAAGCTGCAAATTTGGACTGAAGTAAATTTGTGGACTGCATCAAATTCAGACATACGAAAAATATTTTATTCTAATTTCAAAAGAATCAGAAAAGTAAGGAAATTTGAGTCCAAGAAAGTTCAAAGTAAACTTTTGTAATTCTTGTCTCTTACTTGTGGGATTGGGACCATGCCCAATTTTTTATTATAAATGAAACTTGGAATTCCTCCATTTTATATACCATGAAAATCAAGAGAACATAGCATTCAATAGCAGCCTAGAAAAGTCTCGTAGTACTTAACTGCATTCTCACATTTGGTGAAGTTATAAACTTGTACCAAGATTTATTTTATTTTATTTTTTTAAATAATTGCAAGTGTACTATGTCAATTAAATAAGTACTAAATTGGATCTAAAGGGTTCGAATTATATCGATTTCATGAGACGAATTGATCTAACTATTCCAAACTCATTTTTTGAATGAAGTAAACTTTAATGACAAGATTTTGATTCGAACTAGTATTAACTAAGAAAATTAAAGTGTTTTCTTGAAATTAAGAATAAAATATTCGATATGATGTTTAAGTGTTGTGACTCGAAATTTCACTATAGTTATCATATTTAATGTCGACTCTCGAGTTCAATCACTAAAGTTGTACTCAACAATCAATTTACTTCTTTTGAGTTCAAATTAATCTATTTAATAGAGTCAACTCACTATATATCTCTATGAATCCAAATAAATATCAACTAAATGCATAAAGTCATCTAGGAATTCAATTAAAGATTAAAACAATAATAAAAAATAAAATATCTTTACCTTTTACCCAATTGACGAAGTTCACCACGTGGTCTAAGTTTATAAATTATCTATCGATTTATTACAATTCATAAATCATGAATTCTTGATCGAGTAATTCTAGCAGTAAGAGAAGAAGTAAAATCAATACAAAAAATAATTAACTTCACAATTCTTGAGAATTGAAATTAATGGTTTAAATCTAAATTACATCATTCATCATCACTAATTACTTAGTTACACATAACATCATCAGGTTTAAATGAAAAATAGGGGGGGGGGGGGGGGATTGCATTTAGAATACGCCTCTTTCAGCCAAATTCTCCAAACCCTAAAAACTAAAATGTTGAAAAATCATTACGTGCTTGCCTCGAGTCGATCTGGTAAACCCTCAAAAAGCAACTTTTTTTTTTCATTTTGGTCTTGCTTCGAGTTTTTTGTATGGTTCTGGTCCTTTTTGGTCTAAATCCTCAATATTATCTCGTAACTCTCAAAAGCATCCATGTGGGTCCCCAAAATCTCCATAATCATACAAAATTGATATTCCTAAAGTTTTAAAAGTGTGTAAATAAGTCCACAAGCTTTCCATAAGTTGAATTTTACTCTCGAAACTTGTGGTTTTCCTCCGATTGCTCTCTTAATGCTTCCTACCAATTCCGTGCAATTCGGTTAGTTTTCAAACCAATTCAATTAAGCTCAAAATTTCCCTTTTTGGTCCAAGTACCCTTAAGTCCAAGTTTTACCTACGATGACAACTAAATTAAGTAAAAATTGGCTCAATTTCAAAAAATAAACAATTTTTTAAGTCAAGATAAACGTGTAAAACACACTCATCACTAGCTTTTCCTCCTTAATAAATCTCGGTTTTCTAAATTCTAAACTTCTAACAAATGCTAAGCTTTACTGTTAGACATGTTGACATGTTTCCATTGCCATCTTAACGAGTGTCGTCAAATGCAGAAAGAACCAATAAAATGAAGATATACTATAAAATATAAACAAAATATAATGTGGAAAACAAGATTTAAATGAATACACCCCGTTAATTTTTAAAAATTGAATGATTTACATGTTATTAGAGCCAAAAAAGGACATTTTTTAAAGTTCAGGCACCAACGATTTGTAGAAATTGGTATATAAGAAATTTGATCCGGTTTGTGTGAGGGAATGTTTTAAAGATAATATTCATGAATACAAGTAACTCATCTCTAATATCTCAAGTTTACAGATAAGGTGACGTAACATATCGTATAAGATTTTTCCTCTGTTTCGTTACCATCCTAATGAAAAGTGCATCGAACTAAATTAATGATTAGGAGATGTGTGCGATTATTTTTTTGTGATTGCATGTCGATATGCAGTCTAAAAATATATAACACGTTCTTGAAAAAGTTGTGATAATTTTCGGGACTAGAAAATATGCAGGAATTTGACATGATTACTAATTAAAATTAACATTTGAACTTGAACGGAATAATGATATGTGGCATCATTGTTGCTTCGCACTAGTCCACGTGGCAGCAAACCTATTAATTTAATTGTCTAAGGAACCATCATGAGAAAATAATGAACAAGGTCCACTGCCAAGTGAACTGGTGTGAAACGTGTTAAGAGATAAAATCTCACATCAAATAAAGATGAAAACATAGACCAATTTATAAGAGTTTGGACTACTTCTCTTAATAAAGTTGACATTTTAAGATGGAACACCAATTTTTAATATGATATCGGAGTCATTAAGCTCCAACGAGTAATTCAATCCAATTAAGACTCAAAAAAATTAAGCACGCGAATTTCAAGATTGATTTGATCAAACGAGGCACCATCTTGCGGGGGCATGTTAAGGGATAAAATCCTACATCGAATAAAAATGAAAACATAGACAAACTTATAGAAGTTATGGTTCATCTTCTTAATAAGGTTGAATTTTTAAGATGAAACGTCGATTCTTAAGACTACCTAGCATTATTCAACAACAATAAAAAAGTGGAATAAGCTAGTAGCTAGGTTGAAATTGAACATTAAAAGAATAAATGTCCAAGAAAGACCGGTGTTTTTCTCAAATCTTAAAGGTCACATTGGTGCTGATGCATGCATTTTATAATTTGATACTAAAAAAATACTAAACTGAAGAAAAAACTGCATGTTTGCAGCTTCCTTTGCGTCGGGAATCACGGGGTTTGTTCGTAAACTGGATTTGGGACCTGCCCTTTTATTTTCTTACTCAACTCCCAACAAACACACACGTACTCCATGCAGAAGGGAAGATTATTCAGGCTGATTATTTCTGGGGATATTTACTTGAGAAATAATAAGATTTGTGACAGTCAAAATTTGTTGACGGAACGTCAACTTCGATTAATGCTGCAAAATATATATGTAAAAAAAAAATGGTGAGTGAAAAGTTTTCCCCGTGACACTTTGATTCTTAAGTTGTATAACTGTTGATGGGCAGAGCCAGAATTCAATGAGAGGGGGGGCTAGTGAGTTAGGCAGTGGGTTACTGGGTTAGACAGAAAAAAAAGTGCTATAAATTTTTTTTTTTTTTTTCTAGTAGAATTTGGCTTGAGTTAGGGTGGGCTGGGGTGGGCAAGGGTGAGCTACAGCCCACCCCTATCTCCGCCCATGACTGTTGTTATTATGTAAATTTAAGAGTAGTCAAAACGCTTATATATTAATTATTATTTTTGTATTTAAACAATATGAGATTTTACCTTTAACCTGATACTTCAAGATGTTAGATGATTTAAGAATATTAATTTTAGAATCTGATTGTACGTCTGTAATTTAAATTAATCGATTGCTTGTTTGAACTTTTTGGGACTTCAATATCATTTTGAGTCTCGAGATTTCACCTTAAATCGTCAACCATATTAAAAGGAGTATCTTGAATACACAAAGCCTTGTATGATTTATTATTGGGAAAAATTCATAAATAAGATGTATTCTTTACACCAATTCAAAAATAAGGTTTATAGTTTGAAACTTCAAAAATCAGGTTTTTTTTTTTTTTTTAAATTCTAATATAATATAATATAATAAACCCACCACACATGCACCACCCCCCTGCTCCGGTGACTATTCCGACCACCACTCTTCTCCGGCTCCGATTCCGGCGACTGCTCCGATTCCGGCGACCATTCCGGCGAGGTCACAGATTTTTAAAGAGTCACGTATTATTATATTTTTAGGTCACATTTTGGTCACAGATTTACAATTTAGTTAGTCACATATTATTTTTCAGTCACGGATAATAATTTTTATACGTCACATATTATTTTACGGTCACAATTCAAAAATTTTGTAGGTCACAATTATTTCTTTGGTCACATATTCCAAATTTAGTTGGTCACATATCAAGATTTATAGGTCACATATCAAAATTTATAGGTCACACGGTCACATATTTCAAAAACTGGTTGGTCACAGATTATTTTTGAGTCACATATTACTAAATTTTTAGGTCCTTTGTTGAGTAATCGATCCGCATTACCAAATATTTGGTCACATACCCTCAAATACTTGGTTACATAACCAAGTAATTGGTCACATATACCAAATAGAGGTCACACACCACACCACACCACCGTCACCAACATCGCTTGTGACCACTCTCACCTCGGCACCACCACAACAGCACCAACGCCACACCACCACCACCGATGAAAGCAGCCACTCTACGGCGCCACCACCAACAAAACTGTCACATATTCCTTTTCAACGCACATCACCAGCAAAAAGTCTATAAGGTTTTCAACGCACATCACCACTCCGAATCTGAAAATCGCCACCACCAACACCTCAAAAAACACCATCCAAAAACCCTAAACCAATCTGAAAATCACAAAACAACCAACCCACCAGTAACACCTCCATCACCGCCAAATCCACCACATCCAACCACATATATATCTCACAACGTCGATCTGAAAAGCGTCTTCAACGCCACCTGCACCACCAGAACACAGAAGAAGAAAAAAAAACCTAAAAGGCAGCGAAATCGCTACCGGGAAAGCGCTTTCCGGCAGCGAAATCGCTGCTGTCCCCAGCAGCGATTCGCTGCTGCTGGGAACCCAGCTGAGCAGCAGCGATTCGCTGCTGTCCGAATCGCTGTTGGGGACAGCAGCGATTCTCTGCTGAGGGGGGGGGGGAGGGAGGAAGGCGGAGGCGCGGCGACGATGAGGAAGAGGTAGAGGCGGTGAGGAAGAGGGTAGAGAGGGAGACGAGAATGTAGAGGAGGAATAGAATAGAAATGATTTAGGTTTTGTTTGGGATTAGAGTTGTGTCTTAATATATACCTGATTTTTTATTAAACAAATTTTGCACCTGATTTTTAAAAAGTAAACTTTAAACCCCTGATTTTTTTATAATTTCCCTTTATTATTTCCGTATTTAAACTACATGGATCTATCATTAAGCCCATGTTTGACACAAATTTTTTCAAAATGCATTCTTTCAAAATTCATTTTCAACCACACATTCTTTAATAAAATAAAATTTTTCATCACTTCAATAATTTTTTTTTACTTTTTAACCATATAATTCTTATCATATCACTATTTAAAATATATTATATCCTCAATAATATACATCAAACACACTCGATGTATGATAGGGTGAACTGACCAATAAAGTCCGAATTGCTCAACGATCACAGCGGGACTTAACCAAGTTATTTCTTCCAATTAACAAACGTACAATTCGGCTAATTTATTATCTCCAACTGAAACTTTCCGGCTTTATATATATACTGCAGAAGTTGGTGATCTAATATTGAGAAAATTTAAGGAGAAAAAAGTATTCTGGTGGATGAAGCTGTCATGGGAATCTTATGAGCCAGTGGTATGAAAAGAAGCCTTTGAGCCTTTGGCCCCTGCTATACCATTCTTGATATAGACTTCAGAGCTACCACTTAACAAAAATAAGCAGCTTTTTTTGTAAAGAAATAAATTATAGCTTTTAATTCTTCCCACGTGTATAAGCATTTTGTTTTGCAATGGGAAAGGAAAGGGCACAAACATTTGTAGTTGATAACTTTCTTCTTTAACAACTACATACTGAGATCTTTACCACGGGCTTCTTGAGTTTGGAGACCAAAGTGTTGGCAAACCCTCAAAAATGGCTGGCCCTGATTTTGTAGACAATGATTTTCTAAAGGACCAGCCGACCAACAGGTGGCAAAATTACAAGCAGTTGAGGAACTCGTGGAGGACATCATTGGACGAAGGGGAAATCTGTACGTAAGGCTGCCAGTTTATTAATAATGAAGAGGAAAGTACGGAATGCTTCGGAGGACGTAAGGCTAAATGTAACGACGTCCATTTTATCCATCACGAATTTTTATCATGTCCTCAATATTTAAACTCGAGACAGATGCCTTATGAGTGGCTTAGTTGAATCCTGAGACCAATTCTCAAAAAGTAGAGGCGCGCATTGGGTTCGACTTATGGGGACGCGATAGAAATCCACAAGAGTTGGATGAATAAAGGTCACATTGTTACAAAAATGTGCATTATTTTGTGACGATCCAAACCTGATATTTTGATTTAAATTAAATCTCTCATAAAGTAAATTTCTTGAGTTCGTATTTTAGGTGACACGACAAAAAGTCGTGAGAAGTAAGAGGACAAATGTACTCCGAAAGTGAAAAGCACATAATGAGTAAATAGTTTGGGCAAAGAAGCTGAATTGTTACATTAACGTACGATATAACAAAGGAAATTTGAGAGACTCGTTTGATTAAGACATCTTACAAAAACAAACATATCTATCTACTCAAGCATGGGTTGGCAAAGTAGAGACAAAAATCGTTGCCCTCAATTAAATAGATAAACTACACATATTTCCAATAGACTCCAAAAAATATATTATGATATCCATATATTTAACACTGACGCTGGTCTGAAAAAAGATTCACAACACAATGTCCAACCTGTGAAGTCAACTCTCACCTGTATTCTTGCGTGTGTTTCCATTGATTTTCACCCATTCATAAAATAAAAATATGTGTGTCTGCCTATTAATGCGGATCTAGCATCAGTTGAGAATGAGCATGTCTGTCCTTTTATGCTCTTTCTAAATAAATATTTACACCATGACTTCAATTAGCTATACAGCATTATTATAATATTCAATGCAGTCATGCATGCATGCATGGTACATATATGTTCATGTTGCATATACATGAATATATGTATATTTATACACGTAGAGAATATCTTAAATGGAGCCCACACCAGTTCTTTAGCCTTTTTCTTTCTTTAGGGTATTATTATACATTTCTATTGTTTACCATTCAAACATTGACATCATGCAATGGAAGAGTTGACGTATTTTTATTTTTTTTATTGGAGTGTTTTTCAATTTTCAATTTTTAATTAATTACTATTATCATTCGTGTCTCTAGTTACCGACGGTGGGACTCGTCATTAGAGGTAACACGTTTCTACCTGATTTTCCCTCTTTGAACCTTATTGAAGCTCGATTGGAACGAAGAGGGTCGTAGTATTTTTTTCTACGAGTCGAACTCTGCCTCAAAGTTATAAGTTTAGTAAAGAAATTTAAATGTCCTCATTTGTTGAAGAGAAAGTTTGAATAAATGAAAATGATTTAACTTATTGTATCGTAGGACATTTGCTAGAGCATCTTGAAGAATTTTGACAAATAAAGAGTAAAAGAAACTACGGCTCAAACTTATTGTATCACAGGATCTCACATGTTTGTGTCTTCCCTGTATTTTTTTCGTTTCTGTAGATGTAGCAGTGTTCTTATAAAAGTGAACTTGACAAATTTCTCAGAGTTAACTGATTGCATATAGCTACATAAATTTGTGTTTTCCCTTATTGGCAATTTGCATATTCTGTACATCTAATATTAATTACTGCTCCTCAATTTCTTTTATGGCTCATTTCATTTGACATGTACATAGTTGATAGAACTTCAACAAAGTTAAGGTTTGTCGAAAACCAAGAATTAAAAAATAATGCAATAATCTTGATAAGGTAGGAAGAAGTTTAGATGATGAGTATGTGTGATTTGTAGCTTCACTATCGAGTTATTCAACTACCATTAATACAAAAGTTCAGAGCAGTAGCTGCAAGATTTGTAAAAGGGTTTTCTTTCATGTCGTTACAAGAGTGTTAGAATTTGATCAGTAGATGATGCACTAATTGATTGTAGGGATGTCAAATGCATCCAACCACTCGTCAGTTTTACTATTTTCTAAAAAAATTATCTGACTAAAAGAATCTGTATAGGAAGCAGATATGAACTCGTTTGAATTAACAATGCAATAAAATGATAAATTAAAGAAAACAATTATATATATAATACTTTGTTTAGGGACTTATACCATGCGTATTTGTTTTTACTAATTAGTCTTGAAATCAATACGTACAAGTGCATGGCAGCAACACCAAATTATTTTAAATAAAACTATTGTCAAAGGCATATATTGTCTCATTGTCAAGCATTATGTGGTGGTGGTACCCCACGTAATGTTACATTTCACCTATCCCTTTTATATCAATTGAATTCTATTTAATTATTGTGAATAATTAAATATTGTGAATTGAAATTCTAGAGATTACGGGAATTCATTATAAAGGAATTCATTATATAAGGGATTAATGGATACCCTTTTCATAATCACTCCCACACGTAAAGATTTTAGATGGATCTGGTCGAAAAATTGGCCGGCGCCTACTGACTAGGGGAATTGAGAAATTAATAGAGCACAAAACTCATATTCAAGCTTTACCTTATTTTGATCGTTCAAATGGCGATCGACGGGGCACTGAATGAAATCCTATGTTTCTTTCGAATGTGCTGACCCGTAGTGAAATAGAGATGACTAAGTGACATATGGAATATGGCGACGATAATAACATGTCGTAGAAGGAGATAACGGTGGAGCTAACGACCCACTAAAACTAACCTATCTACAACTACATCCTCGAGCGACAGTCAAACAGGGTCGTAAATGTGAGATGCCAGCAGAATGATAGGCCGGACAAAGACTTAGCCCCTATTTGTTTCCAATTTTAATGAAATTTTGTACCATTGTAATGTGAAGCAGCCACTTTTGTTGACGAGTTTATCTCATGATGAGTCTCATTTGTTTGAAAAAAAAATCAAAAAATCCATTCTTCTGTTAAAATAATGGAAAACAAACGGATCCTTAGTCAAGTAGGACTTGAATGAGGTCGAACTAAAATTATGTTTATTCTGCATACAAAGTATGTTTGAAATATTTAATCATGAGAACAAATAATAATAAATAAATAAAAGAGAACTTATCCGAAATAATCAAGTGGCCGGGTGGGGCCCTCACACCAATTTTTTTATTTTTTAGTGTTTTTAAATATGATACAAACTATTAAAACAAATGAAGTCTCTTTGGTGAAAATGTGTTTATGAAATTATTGTACAGTTTAATATGTAATGATATAAAAATTTTCAAGTCATGCGGTTTAAGTATATTTCAACTAAGATAACACCTAAACTCAAACCCACTACACGTTCAATGATTAAGACGTTGTAATTCTGAAACATATCCCGCCATTTATATCCTCCACGATACTCTAGAGGCGGGGCGGTGGGGGCCTTCAAGGTTGGGATTCAACCTTTTTTATTAAGAGGTTGTAAAAATTACAACATCTTAATCATTGTACAAATAGATTTTTTGAAACTCTAATTCAAACCTCCTCATCACTTCTAAATTCTCTTATTTCTTGTCGTGGAGCACCTTTTATGCATAATAAAATGACATCTCGCTCGTTGCTATGAACCGCAATAGTTCCTTTTCAATTTTTCCTTTCAATAAAAGCGATAACATTCCTTAAAATAATAAAATTGAACTCACAAAAGAATAGAAATTGGGAGAAGGTATGAGAATTTGTGAAGGAAAAAATATGGGGCGGGGCGGGGCGGGGCGGGGCGGGGCGGGGAGTCGAGTATTGATAAGACAAAAAAAATTAGAGCAATTGTACGCGAGAGTGAGAGTTGGTGGCTCTCTTTACTTCAAACTTGCAAAGAGAAACAACTTGAGAGAGTCATTGTTGAAAAGGTGTCAAATTGGATGATCAGTCCATCTACAGTCAGGTCCAATTCAGGCCTGATGTCGGTTTGAACATGCTCGTCTGAAAATGTGGTTCCAGCTAGCTAGGACTATCTCTCAAGTTTGAGGATTTGAGATTTTAATACAATTTAAATTAAGTCATAATTGAAAAAAATTAATATTATGTAAGAGAAGTGACATTGTGTAAAATACGAATAAATATTTATAGCAGAAAAAAGTGATTCTTTAAAAAAATCATATTAGAATTTATGAAAGAAAGACTCACAAGGTTGGAAATTGAAAAAGAGCTCAACTTTTTAAAATTTACTTTTTAACTTTTAATTTTTTAATAGCTAGGTTTATCGGGTCAAATCAGACACGACCCGTTAATTAGAGTGGGCCAACTCATGATTGGACCCAAATCAAGCAATGCTGATTTCGGTTATTACTAGCTATATGTATTAAATTATTAATTATGCACAGAAATTCTATCAAATCAAATACTGCTGAAAGCAACTTGAGAATATATGTACTTTCCCTTTGTTCATTCTTCAAGTTTCTTAGGCAAATGGGGACTAGATTCACGCACATAAAAAATGAGTATTGGATGATTAGGAATACGAAGAGAAGAAAAAAGGAGTGAAGAGGATTAGCCCATGTATATAAATGTGTGGTAAATTAAAAATCTGATTTTATTATTATTTAGTATTATCATTCTTGAATCAAACTCCGTTTCATCTTTATTCTTGATGTGCCAAAATACATCGGCTAGGCCAAGCATGCTAGAAAATGGCAAAGCTCTGGAACCCAAATTGAGCATGTTTTCATGAGCTGTGTGGACAAACTTCTACCATCTCACCCGATTTAGACGTCAATACTTCAGTTAATGCATTTCAATACCAATCCGGTTCTTGGTTTGGGACTTTCGGGCCCTCTCGATCTTTTTCATAGTTGAGAAGGGGGAATGAGTCTAAATCAATAGATAGGAGGGATGTGGATAGGTCTGCCCCAGGCCCAATTCATTTTTTGAAAGTAAAGAAAAAAAAATAGTGGAAATTATTTTTTCTTATGTATTAGTCTAGTATATAAAAAATAAAATTTGTCCCCCCAACTCTGCCCATACCATTCGCAAGAACGGATGACATGGCCAACTTTGACAAAGCTATCCTAATGTGACGTTACGTTAAATATTAATTATCGAACTTATTATTTATCTTGCTTTAAACACCTAAAAAAATTGAAACAACAATAAAATACAAAATTCCATCCACTTTTATGAGATTTCTAAAACAACATGGACAAAGTGACATCCACTGTTAAGATTACATGAGCCGAGTGATTGATTTTTGAAATTTTATAAATGCAATTCCCTCCACCTCGTATGTCCACCTCATCCGCCACGTATTGGCTAACGACCTGGCGTTACCACGTGGCAGACGAACTGAATCCATGTTTGATGAATTGAAACACCATTGCGCCACCTCGCAGAAGAACCGAACTCATCCGCCATTGCCGACTGATGCAAAGGCCTGTACTCCGTATTCGCTCCACCTCGCCACTTCTCTGTCAAGATCTTTTTTGGGATCTCCAAAGTCAAGTTCTTGACTGACTAATGGGACTTTGACATGTTACAAACGGTCAACTCAGCTAATGTGTCAGAAACCATTTAATATCCGTCATACTATTGATTGAAAGATTGACGTCTATAAGGATTTGACTCGCCTGGGATCTGATGCCACGTGTCCTCCCATCCAAACGGTTCACATTTTCCTTTCCTTAGTATAAATACCCCCACACTGATAAGAGTAAGGGGTTCCGATTCTTCTTCTCAAAAAAGCTTTACACCAATATTTTCAACACATATTTATACGTCCAGGCGACTACCTCACCGCTGGACATCACTTTCCGATTAACTGAAACACTGACTTGACCGTCGGAGTGCTCGCGGCAGCCCCCACTTCCACTGGAAAAGGCCACGAGCAACTGACGGTGTGCTACCGTATGCAGGAAATAGCTTGCGTGGAATTTCGTTCTGTTGACCACGTGTCGGGACCATTTTTCGAAGTCAACAGTAACCATCTATGTAGAATAGTGAAATGAAATCGTGGCTCCATTAGATTAAAAAAATTGTGATTGTTTTCCTGTCACAGTAAACAACCTACGTCAAATTGTAGGAGGTCACAATGAACAGAGACGGGCCCAGTACCTGGCGAGGGGGCGGGCCGCGCATGCTGGGTTCCGTCGGACCTCCAAGTCACCGACTGCGAGCTGTGTCTGGTTTGTGGTCTGTCTTCTTCCTCAACCTTTCTGCTGCTTTGCCTTTTTTTTTTCAGTTTGAAAATGGGCCAATTTGGCCAGCCTAGCATTTTTTTGAAACTGGGCCAATGCGGCCCATTTAACTGTCTAACCCAAATCTCACTCCCAAATCTCTAAATTCCCAAATTCTCAGAGTCTACAGACTCCACTCTCTTGTCACCTCGTCTCTTTCTACTCGATCGAATATCGCCTCTCCGGGTCCGGGCCTCTGGCGTAGGCGCGCAACTCAGCAGCTGCATACTGTTACTTTACATTTACTGGTAAGTCTGCTGTCGGCCTGTCACCACTCGTCTGTCTCTGTCTATACATTATTTTGATTTTTGCCAACTGTGAAGTGTGAACTGCCTGCTTGAACTGTTGAACATGAGTAAAATTCACAGCACATTGATATTGTGGAATTTGTGGTAGGTTTCTCAAAGTCATTTATTACGTGAACTCGTGAAGCAGCGCCTCAGCAGTAAGTGCCAGCAACGCTGCAACATCCAACAGGCCAACAGCTGCTCGGCAATGGCAAGAAGAAAAAAGAACAGCAAAATAATTGTGAATTTATTTCAGCCGGTTACAGGTTACTGGTTACTGCCCTTTATATTTTCATTGGTGAATGGTGATTTGGTGAATTGGATATTGATATTGGTGATTGTCTGATTGTAGATTTGTAGTTTTTCTGTTTGGAATATAAAATTATGATTTATGCCTTAAGTTTATTGGCTGAAAAATGGCTTTATTGGCTAATTAAATATTATGTAATTAAATACTAATAAACTAACATTCCTCTTACGATCGCTGATTGTCGACGTTGACCGGTCAACGTCCGTCCGGGTTGGGATCTTTTGTTGTGTCCGTCCCTGACAATGAACTAATATTATCAAACTAACATTCCTCTTACGATCGCTGATTGTCGACGTTGACCGGTCAACGTCCGCCCGGGTTGGGATCTTTTGCTGGGTCCGTCCCTGACAATGAACTAATATTATCAAATGATTTTTGGTCACAAACGAACGAACTGAATTAAACATTTGGCATTATATTATGCGAAGTCACTTTCGGAAAATTGTGATAAATATGTATGAAGTTGATATAGCTCCTGCTTGGTTTGGTTGAAAATCAATTTTTTTAATAAATTTTGTAAAAAATGATGAAGTATGTGATTAAAAAATTGATAAAAGTTGTGAATTTCATAAAATATGTAGTTAAAAATAAGTTTGAAGAAAAATTAATTTTAAAAAACTGGAGCCAAACGAGAACATAATATACCATATCTCTTTCCAAAATCGTGTCCAATGTGATCTATGCTTTCTTGTATGTCTTGTCTTTTAAATTGTGATCTCAAATATAAGACAAAATTGTGACCTCGATTGTATATAACGTTATGTGTTGTGGCATTCCTGTGTTTATGACTTCATTTTATTCGAAAAGTTGTGACGTATATGTGAAGAATATGTCTTTGTTACTTCATTTCTCCCTAAACGCATGATAGATAAATGTCATGCCCTATATTTCGGAATGAAGGAGAATATGGCTAAAATTCTTAATAATAAGAATAAAATTTATGTGGCCGAACCAATAATATATAAATATCACATCAAGAGAGAATCAATTTTTGGACGATTTTAACTTTACTACAATTCAATTATTTTAATAATACCTTACTTTTTGTTTTTCAATATGTAATAAATACTACAAAATTCGTGTCGTATATGAATTTTGTGTTATTAATTCTCAATAAATCTTTAATTGATGAATCTAGAGTTACTATAGATGAATTTATTTCTATTCATGTATATAGAAATTTTAATGGACGTTTAAATTCATGCATTAGCAATAAATTCTTATGTGCCAAAAGTATTATAAAAAGATTGCTCATTTGTAGTATTACATCATCACAAAAAATTTGAATCATAGAAATTGAGTTTTAAGATTACAATTTTCTTCTCTTAAATTTCTATTCTAAATTTTATTTTCTTTAGTTTTTTTTAGACTGATCAAATCTTCCCAACAAAATTGGTATCAAATATTACTATTACAACATTTATAAAATATTTCAGAATAACGTGCAATGCAGGTTCAACTCTGACTAGTAATATCAAATATGATAAAATGAAAGATTTCTCTTTTCAAAAGATTCTTTAAATTTGTGAAAATGGAAAAGCAAACAATAAAAAAATATTTAGCCTTGTATGAAGTCGATTTTTTGAGGAGTGTTTTTTTTTTGGAGAATGTGAAATTAAAAAGTAAGGAAAACTGTGTGAAAACGTGAAATATATATATATATATATACATATATATATATATATATATATATATATATATATATATATATATATATATATATATATACTAGGTGCAAGTAACGTGCAATGCACGTTTGCTTAGTTTATATTAATATTTTTGCTTAATAATTAATTTGTTATTAATAAAGATGTAATTTTTTTTGGTTAATTAAGGGCGTGTTTGGGCGCGCTGCAAGGAGGAAGGAAAATTGATTATGTTACCTTTTTTTTTTCAAACCTACAGCCCTACAGTGAGAGAATTGGTCCAAAATTGCGGCTCCCAACAGCATGAATTGTGTTGTCAACGGCTTGATTTCTGCTGAAAAGTAGAAACAAACACCCTATAAATAATTAATGATGTAATGTTTATGTAATTGATAAATAATTAGATGTGTAATTTTGATATTGTGATGTATGTTGGTGAGATTGAAGAAAATAATCAAAATAGACAAATTTGGAGAAAAAACTAAATTGTAAGGGATCCAAAGTTCGGAGGCTAAAATGTAAATACTTAAAAGTTGTACTGAATCTCACGATAAAAATTTGAGAGTGCTCGGAGTCAATTGGATAAAGGAAGATGTCAAGGGGATCAAATTTAGTCAAAAAATGATCACAAATCAATTTCCAACCGAAAAATTATGCTCCAGTGTTTTAGTCTCATATTGAGACCTATTTTGGCATAGGAAGTGATCGAATTGGAGAATGATATCTGAATTAAAGTTGTAGCCAGATGAGTTAGCTTTTCAACGCATTTTGTATCGCCTCAATAGGATATCGGAATACAAAGTTATGATAAAAATACTGAAAGAAGGTGCAGCTGTCTGTTTAAAATAAGAAATTCCGTTACATAGTCCGTTATATTGAAACCTATTTTTAGCATATAAAGTGATTGAATTGGAGAATGATGTCTGAACCAAAGTTGTAACCAAATGATTTAGATTTCTAACGCAATTTGAATTATCTCAATCGGATATCGGAATACAAAGTTATGATAAAAACACTGAAGGAAGGTGCAGCTGTCTGTTTAAAACAAGAAATTCTGTTACATAGTCCGTTATATTGAGACATATTTTTGGCATAGAAGGTGATTGAATTGGAGAATGATATCTAAATCAAATTGTAGCTAGATGAGTTAGCTTTCCAACTCATTTTGAATCGCCTCAATCGGATATCAGAATACAAAGTTATAATAAAAACATTGAAAGAAGGTGCAGCTGTCTGTTTAAAATAAGAAATTTTGTTACATAGTTTGTTATATTGAGACTTATTTTTGGCATAGAAAGTGATCGAATTGGAGAATGATGTCTGAATCAAAGTTGTAGCGAGATGAGTTAGTTTTCCAACGCATTTTGAATCGCCTCAATCGGATATCGAAATACAAAGTTATGATAAAAACACTGAAAGAAGGTGCAGCTGCCTGTTTAAAACAAAAAATTCTGTTACATAGTCCGTTATATTGAGACATATTTTTGGCATAAAAAGTGATCGAATTGGAGAATGATGTCTGAATTAAAGTTGTAGCCAGATGTTTAAAACAAGAAATTCCATTACATAATCCGTTAAAACAACAAATTCCGTTAGGTTTTCCGTTAAACCAACAAATTCCGTTAAATAGGCACTTTTTATATATAGAAAGATATATATATATATATATATATATATGTAATTTAGGAAAAAAGTAATTTTGAAAAAATCAATTTCAAAAAAGGGCTTAAATCATTATTTTTTATAATAAATACTTTATTTGTCAATAAATAATGTATTACCCGATTTCTTTTAAGAAAAAACTTAAAAATATGTTTTCCACTAATTTTCTTGTCGGCATTGGTGACACTATTTACCCAAAATCTATATATTGTAGGGATAGCAACAGAGCAGGTATGTCTCTGCCTCGTCAAAATTTTTTGTCACCTTGCCCCACCTCCATACTAGATTAAAACGGGACGGGATGGGGCAAACAAGTTTGCTTATCCCGTTTATCGCGTGCCATTTTATTTTTTTATTATTTATTTTAGTTTTTGCTCTTATTTCTTTATTTTTTAGTTAGTGAATATTATTTTTTTTTTCAAATTTTCGTTCGATAGAAAACTTAAATTTGAAATTAAATTTAAACGGGATGGGGACTATGTTTGTCGTACCCACCTCTCACCTGCTTCGGGACAACAACCCACGTCTCGAGATAGGGCAGTGTCTTGTTTGTAGCTTGTCGGTGAGAGTTGTGACGTCGGCGGCGGGAGCTATGGTATGTGTTTTGGTGAACGTGAAGATAAAGACTGGTATGTTGGACCGGATTTGGGGTGTTGGGCGTAAGATTTTGAGCTCGGGTTAAAGGTGTATGATATTAAATTGGGCTTAATATTTGGATTATATTATTTGCTAGGGTAGGCTAAAAGGGTTAGGACAGTGGGTTTGTTATCTGTTTGATTCATTTACAACTCTTGCATTTTGCAATTGTAGACATTTCGTGACGACATTAGATCTTTAAATGTACCATCTCAGGTATTTATATCCCAATTTTTCTTTCTTTTTTTCTTCTATGTGGTCTGATGATTTCATGGAATTTGAGATCTTCACTTTTTTTCTGGTTTATTTCTCAAGAGTCATCTGGGATATTGGCATAACCCTTGGGCATTGTTTATTCAGAGAATTCAACTCAATCTATTTCAAGTTATTCTAATGCTTCAGAGGGGAAGAATGCCGTGTCACCAGGTAACTTACTGAAGGTATTCTTTGGCATCATTTTTTATTATCTACATTTTCCCATGACTCAAATTAGATTGAATTTTGTTTCTATCAACTTGTTGAATTCTTTTACTAAAATTATTTGCATTAATAGAATCTACCAATGGCCAAACCACGTGTGGGCTTTTTTGGGCTCAAGTGGTTCTCCTAACTTAGTTGGGCCGGTTCTTTACCCATACCTAATGTTGCTTAAGTGTCACTCACCTACTAGTAGCTTAGGTGTGACCCGGATTGTGTGTTAGTTTTGAATCACTTGTGGCCCTTGGATCTGATCCACGGTTGAGATTAATCCTTATTTTTTGATATTACTTGGCTTTGACATTTTGACTATCTCTCTCTCTCTCGTTTTTCTTCTTCTCTCCCGATTTTCGCTGACTGCTGGTTCTCTCTGCAAAAATCAGCTTCTTCTTCCTCCTTTGCTCTCACCAAAAATCGACATTGGTAGCCTATTATTGGTGGAATACTTGTGTGATGCTCGGACCTGAAATAAGGTGGAGTTATCTGGTTTATTCTCTAGGGTTAGGTCAGATTTTTGGGGTTCTTGGCTGTTTCGGTAGATTCCTTCGAATCAGTGACCTTAGCCAAGTTGTTGGAGACATTGGTTGGTTCTAAACTCTCTCTGGAGGGCCTTTTTGCATAACATGGAAACTGTTCCTGAGCCTAAGTCATTCGGCCGAAATGAACCACCGAAAGGGAAGTGAAGCTCTAATGTTTTCTGTCCATTTTAATTGTTCTGGCTTTCGGATTTATGCAGTATATATATATATATATATATATATATATATATATATATATATATATATATATATATATATATAACATTTGCAGCCATTACTTGATTAGGATAGTATTCTGCTGATTTGGTAGTTCTGTAAATGCTATTGGAATATGTTGATTACTGTATGTTGGTGACTATTGAACTGAGTTTGGTTTTAACTGAATTGATGAACTCTGTTATTAGTTCTTCTTGCATTGGTCAGCCTGTGTTTTGAGCCTATATTATGCTGTACATTATCCCAACATCTGGTATCAGAGCTAGCTCTAGGTCTAGCGTTTCATTTTTTTATCCTTCACTGATTGGGGTTCTACATTTTAGGCATGTTAGGGTTTCTAATTCGATACTGATTATTGGTTATTTTCTGTGTGTATGTTGGTTGATCGGATTGGGTGATTCTGGAAACTTGGATTGGCTGAGGAACTGGTGGTATACTTACTGTTTTTCAACAGTGCTTTGGTAAGATTATTCCAAACTCTCCGATAGGTTAGGTTTGGTTTTCTTACCTGTTTCTGCATGCTTGGTTTACCTATAACCTGAAAGCATATTCACCTGCATTGTATACATGTTCACTGCCTGAGTTTGAATCACACTTGCACACATCACACTGAAGTTTAGTGATCGAATTAATTCATTGTTGTGCTTCATTTCTAAACATTGGTCTTGACTTTGCATTCATATTGTGTGTTGATCATCTGGAAAAGAATTTTTTTCAAAACATTTTCTGTTTGTCCATGAGTACGAGCCACCCTTTTACAGAATCTGGAATGGGTTCGAGGGTCGAATTATCGCAATTCGATGGAAATGGGGACTACTCAATTTGGAAACAGAAAATGAGGGTCATTTTGGTCCAACAGAGAGTTGCTAAAGCTCTTGATGATCCTTCTACATTTTCTGATGAATTAAAGGCTAAACCTCATGAAATCGAAGATATGAATGAGATTGCATACAGTTCTATAATTTTGCACTTATCTGATAACATTATTAGACAAGTTGATAGTGCTATAGACGCTAGGACCTTATGGACTGCCTTAGATGCCTTATTCTTGACTAAGACTTTGCCTAACAAGATTTATCTGTTAGAAAAATTGTTTAGTTTTAAGATTGACCCGGGGAAGGATTTAGAGGGGAATTTGAACTATTATAGCATAATTGTGAAAAGTCTGGCTCATAATGATAAGAAATTCGACGATGAGGATTTAGTCGTCATATTGTTAAATTCATTGCCCGAATCATATAAAGAAATCCGAAATGTAATTAAATATGGCAGGGATACTTTTACGCAGGCTATTATGATAGATGCGTTGAAATCGAGGGAACTTGAACTGAAAAGAGATAACAAAACAAATGTAAAAGAAGAAGCCTTATTTGTTAGGGGGAGAACTGAAAAGAAAGAATTTAACTTCCATAACAAGAAGGGAAGGGGAAAGTCTAAAATGAGATCGAAATCAAAAGACAAAAGTGATAAAAAATGTTATAACTGTGGAAAGTTAGGACATTTTAAGAAAGATTGTTTTGACTGGAAGAAGAAACGGAGAAAATTAAATAACACTGATCAAAACAATGCTACTGTTGTTTCTGAATTTGATAGTCTACATGTCCTGAATGTGTCTGAGGGGGAATTTGATAACAATTGGATCCTAGACACGGGGTGCACCTTTCACATGTGCCCTGAAAGGTCTTGGTTCTATAACTATCGAGAGGTTGAATCTAGGAAAGTCTACATGGGAGATAACAATTCTCAGAATGTGGTTGGAGTTGGTGACATAGCCATCAGGATGTACGATGGGGTTGTCAGGAAACTCAGGGAGGTTAGATATGTCCCTAATTTAAAGAGGAACCTCATTTCCTTAGGTACTCTTGAAGATGGAGGATATACTTTTAAATCCGAGAATAACGTTCTGAAAATTTTTAAGGGATCTTTGATAGTTATGAAAGGACCCAAGAGGAATGGGCTGTACTATCTAGAAGGCAAAACTGAAACAACACCTGATTCAAGTCTTCTTACTATCAGTAAAAACAAAACCGAACTTGGCATAACAGAATGGGTCACATTGGGTTTAAGGGGCTAAAATCTTTAAGTAATCAAAAATTACTTGGAAAAGATGATATTGAATCAATGGACTTCTGTGAAACATGTGTTTTGGGTAAATCTCATAAGGTTAGCTCTGAAGCTAGCTCTCATAGGACCAGCAGTCCTCTGGACTATATTCATGCTGATCTATGGGGTCCTGAGAAGCATTCCACCTTTGGTGGAAGTAAGTACTTCTTATCCTTAGTGGATGATTACTTAAGAAAAGTTTGGATTTATCCTTTGAAGGCTAAGTCGGAAACTTTTGGGAAATTCGGAATTTGGCTTAAGTCTGTTGAGAATCAGTTAGAAAAGAAACTTAAAACATTAAGAACTGATAACGGGCTTGAATTCTGCAATTTCGAATTTGACAATTTCTGTAAGCAGAAAGGGATAACAAAACACAGAACCGTTAAATACACACCTGAACATAATGGGGTCGCTGAGAGAATGAATAGAACTATAATGAACAAAGTTAGGTGTATGTTGATTAGCTCGGGCCTTGCCAAAGGGTTTTGGGCTGAAGCTGCTAGTACCGCCTCTTATCTGATTAATAGGTCACCGTCCAGCAGTGTAGGTTTTAAGACCCCACAGGAGATGTGGACGGGGGAGCCTCCAAATCTGAGTCATCTGAGGGTGTTTGGATGTGCTGCATTTGCACATCAATCTGAAGGGAAACTTGAGCCGAGGGCGGTCAAGTGTGTGATGTTAGGGTATCCCGAGGGTGTGAAGGGCTATAGGTTGTGGGTTTTAGGAGTTCAAGGCATTAAGATTATTAATAGCAGGAATGTAGTCTTTAATAAATCTGAAATGCCATGTCTAAAATAGAAAATTGATGAAGCTAACAAAACTGAAACTGAGAGGAGTGTTCAGACTGAGGTGAAGCTTACTAAGCTTGATTCACCTACACCTGGGAATGATGGTAATGACCCTACACATCAAGAACCTGAAACTGGAACTGAACCTGAAGAGGTGACTGAACTTCAAGATAACACTGAACCAGTTGAAATTGAACATTTTAATGATCAGCCACCTAATCAAGATTATCAACTCACTAGGGATAGGGCAAGAAGGCAGATTAGGCCGAACCCTAGGTATGAATCCCTAAGTTTGATTGAGTTTGCATTAGTTTCAGGTGAAGTCCTTGAACAAATAGAACCTGCTAGTTATGAAGAAGCTATTAATAGAAATTATTCTGAAAATTGGATAAAAGCTATGCAGGAAGAAATGAAATCTTTGAATGATAACAAAAATCTGGAAACTTGTTAACAAACCTAAAGATCGGAAATTAGTTTCATGTAAGTGGATTTACAAGTTGAAGGAAGGTTTAAGCCATAATGATTCTGTGAGGTATAAGGCGAGATTAGTGGCTAAGGGTTATACTCAAAGAGAGGGTGTGGACTATAATGAGATATTTTCACCCGTGGTTAAGTACAAGACGATCAGACTGATGTTGGCTCTTGTTGTTCAATTCAATTGGGAACTTGAACAACTCGATGTAAAAACTGCATTTTTACATGGAGAGTTGGAAGAGGATATCTTCATGGGGCAACCACAAGGGTTTGTAGCTAGATGTAAGTCTGAGTATGTGTGCAAGTTAGAGAAATCTTTGTACGGGCTGAAACAGAGCCCAAGACAATGGTACAAGAGGTTTGATGCTTTTGTACTGAAGATAGGGTTTAAAAGAAGTGAATTTGATGCTTGCTTGTATTTTAATGACATAAAAAGCGGTTGTGAAGTCTACTTGTTGCTTTATGTCGATGATATGCTTTTAGCTGGACCTAGCAAGTAATGAACTAAAAGATCTTTTGAAATCAGAATTTGATATGAAGGATTTAGGGAATGCTAGAAAGATTCTAGGGATGGTAATAACAAGGGATAGGGCTAAGAACAAGTTAACAATTTCACAAGAAGCGTACTTGAACAAAGTTGTAACTAAATTTGGAATGAAAGACAATAAAATTGTTAATGTGCCTCTTGCTGGCCATATGAATTTTTCATGTGATCATTCGCCTAAATCCGAATCTGAATTAAAAGAGATGGAAAATATTTCGTATGCTAATGTCATAGGTTCTGTTATGTTTTCTATGATTACTACCAGACCTGATCTTGCTTTTTCCATCAGTCTTTTAAGTAGATTTATGTCCAACCCTGGTAAGCCGCATTGGGCGAGTATGAAATGGTTATTAAGGTATTTGGTTGGGACTTTAAATCTAGGCTTAGTGTATGAGAAAAGATCTGAGGAGTTGACTCTTAAGGGTTATGTTGATTCGAACTTTGCTGGTGATAAAGACAGTAGGAAATCAACTACCGCTTACTTCTTTACCCTAGGTGATAATTGCATAACTTGGAAATCTCAGCTGCAACCTTTAGTGACTCTATCTAGTACTGAAACTGAATACGTTGCCATAACCGAGGCGGTTAAGGAATGTATGTGGTTAAAGGGAATCTTAAAAGAATTGAACTTCATGCATGATACACTTATTATGTTTACGAATAGTCAGAGTGCGTTGTCACTTAATAAGGACCCTGTTTATCATGAGAGATCCAAACATATTGAGGTGAAGTATCATTTTATACGTGAGAAGCTTTCTCAATGTGAAGTCGAACTTGTTAAGATTCACACTGATAGGAATCCCTCTGATGTGGGAACAAAAATTCTGCTTGCAGCTAAATTTAAATTATATTTATCTTTGCTGAATATTGATACTGGTTAATTTTTCTTGCAGGTAGTGGGCGATGATGATGAACAGTTTTTTCCATGTGCAAATTCGCAACCGAGAGAGTGAGTTATGAGAACCAAGGTGAAGTATGTGGGCTTTTTTGGGCTCAAGTGGTTCTCCTAACTTAGTTGGGCCGGTTCTTTACCCATACCTAATGTTGCTTAGGTGTCACTCACCTACTAGTAGCTTAGGTGTGACCCGGATTGTGTGTTAGTTTTGAATCACTTGTGGCCCTTGGATCTGATCCACGGTTGAGATTAATCCTTATTTTTTTATATTACTTGGCTTTGACATTTTGACTATCTCTCTCTCTCGTTTTTCTTATTCTCTCCCAATTTTCGCTGACTGTTGGTTCTCTCTGCAAAAATCAGCTTCTTCTTCCTCCTTTGCTCTCACCAAAAATCAACCTTGGTAGCCTATTATTGGTGGAATACCTGTGTGATGCTCGGACCTGAAATAGGGTGGAGTTATCTAGTTTATTCTCTAGGGTTAGGTCAGATTTTTGGGGTTCTTGGCTGTTTCGGTAGATTCCTTCGAATCAGTGACCTTAGCCAAGTTGTTGGAGACATTGGTTGGTTCTAAACTCTCTCTGGAGGGCCTTTTTGCATAACATGGAAACTGTTCCTGAGCCTAAGTCATTCCGCCGAAATGAACCACCGAAAGGGAAGTGAAGCTCTAATGTTTTCTGTCCATTTTAATTGTTCTGGCTTTCGGATTTATGCAGTATATATATATATATATATATATATATATATATTTATATATATATATATATATATAACATTTGCAGCCATTACTTGATTAGGATAGTATTCTACTGATTTGGTAGTTCTGTAAATGCTATTGGAATATGTTGATTACTGTGTGTTGGTGACTATTGAACTGAGTTTGGTTTTAACTGAATTGATGAACTCTGTTATTAGTTCTTCTTGCATTGGTCAGCCTGTGTTTTGAGCCTATATTATGCTGTACATTATCCCAACACCACGATATCATTCACCACAAGTAACAATAGCAGCAACAATCAGTTCATGGATGATGAGAATCCTATAAAACTTGTGACTGATATGGTCCATGAAACTCAGACAGGTGGAAGAAGTTTACAGAAAACCAAATGAATTGATGAAAATGGGAATTGGGGATCACAAACCGAAGCAACGAAAGAAATGAAGTTAGAGGATTCTAAGCGCAAGTTGGGGACTATTTCCTTAGACAAGGTTAGTTCTCTGTTCCATTTATTTCCTTATTTCCATTATGAAAATGGCTCAACCGTTATATTGACACTAGAAACAAGAGAGATCCACATTACAATCACTACATTCATTCCAACAAACAAAAAACCAACCATATTAAGCCCCTAAAATCACTCAACTTGCACATTAAAAATCATTCATCTCCCCTTAATTTTGGGTATCAACATTTTCGGAACCCCATTCTTGATCTCAGTAGTCTTGCACAGATTTTAAGGAGAACGATACTAAGAGTGTCTCATATCACTCTTGTCGTTCTCGAATTCTTTCTCACCCTCCCCTTTGATGATTAGAGTGTTCTGCTCCACTGATACCTTCATATTTTTCTTGCCCAATCCTAGCATATCCATCCGCAGATGGAGGCCATCGGTTGTCAGAAGTAGAAGCTACCGAAACATGCCTTTAGAATCTTCCCATTACAATGTCTACTACTTATCCCGCAGAATATAGTAGCATATATAGTGAGTCCACCTCTATAATTGCATCAATTTACTCTAGGTTTGGCATTGGTACTGGCTCACTTGGATTAGATTTGTCAAAGCAATAAGAGGATTTCAAAAGGAAAGCTAGAGCATGCCTTTGAATATCTGACATTGTCAAAAGCAAGTGTCGAAGGAAACAATGAGGTGTAAGTTAATATAAATGCATTATATATAGGAAGTATTGTGTATATTCTCATTCTGAATTTTGGTCCCTTTTGTATTGATATTCTACGTGCATATTTCAGAAGACAACTATTGGCAGCAAGGCTGGTGGAGGAACCTCAATAATCGTTGCCTTTATTCAACAGTAAGATATGTCTATAGGTATTTTTATATGCTTGGTTTCCATGCACTTTTATTTATTGAGCTGAGTTTAATTGTTGCATTGAGATTATAGTGTTAACAGTATAACATAAAATGAATTCGTAGAGTATGATAAGTGTAATTTTTACACTTATTTGAGGCCCTAAATCATGATATTTTATTATAAAATTCTACCTAATTTATATTAAATTGTATTGTGTAGATAAAACTCTATGTTTATTGAAGAATTGACGAAAAGAGTGCAAAATAACAGAAAAATGGCAAGATTTAAAGTATGAGGATTAAAAGAAAAATATAGCATTAATTGGCTTCAAATTGGAATTGCACTTGGAATCAAATTCAATTGGTTTTGAAGTATTGTTGGATTGATTAAAAAGGATGACTGCTGAAGGAGTCAAAGGGGAATTGAATTTCTTTTTCTTTTGGTCTCCTAGAGAAAAAAGGATTGTTGTTTTATATATATAAACACACATATATACGCAGAGGGAGTACCACAAAAGAAAAAAAAACACCACGCAAGGGGGAGCCGAACAAATTGATTAGAGGAAGGGCAGCTGCTGTGCCAGAGGAAAAAAGAAGAAAACAGGGGCTGCTGATTTTGCCATTTATATACATTATATGTACATGTGCAAAAGTGGCAGGAAAATGTGGCAGCAAAGTTGAAGATTTTGATTAATATACGTACATATATATATTCACGTGGATTCTAGAAAGGGAATGGACAATTTTAGCCAAAATCAATCACGTTTCGTCAATTTTTGATGATGTCTTTTCACTTTTGCGTGTTTAAATTCAACATTATAACTGGCTAAATATTTTTATTTTAGGATTGATGATGTAGCTTAGGTTTTTATTATATATTTAATTTCAAGATTTTTATGTCATTTTAATATTTGTTAATTAATTATTGTGTGTTTAATGCTTTAATTGTCTGCGCAACAATTAATTGATTTAGGGATGATACTAAAACCGATATGTGATGTATAATTCTAGCTCGTGCAATAATTGACATAGACATTATAAGAGATCGAAAGATAATTATAAACTATGCGATCTTTGTTGAATTCCTATAGATTAATGTGTTTTTATGTGTGTGAATTTACATAGAGATATAGTAAGTTCGGGCATATGAGTAGGATTAGTATTGATTGAGAGAGAGAGATCACTAAATACAATAGGTTAATTCGATCGTTGGCACGTATGAAAATGGCTGAATAATTTGGAATTAAATGTATGATAAATAACATAAGTGAAATCGAAAATCCTAACTACCTCATCACATAATCTTCTCCAGTTTTAATTTGAGTTTGTCATTTTATTCAATAGCTCATTATTTTATTAATTAGAATTTCACGTAGAAAACAAAATTTGATTTGATCGTTAGTTATCATTTTAATTTAAATTGAAACTAGATTAGTTTAAAACTTTATAGTAAATACTAGTCTTTGTGGGACGATATTCGGACTTAACAAATCCACTTTATTACTTGTCACGATTCGTACACTTGCGAAATTTTACTAACAGAGTACATTCATATGTGTTAGAGAAGTGTTGAGTTTCAAAAATATTAGTGGTTAATCTTTTGGAAAGTTACTTATAAATGAATATTTGGAATTAATTTATGTATAAGTGACAAAACAGAATTCAAAGAGGTGCTCTCTTCCTAGAAATGTGATCCATCATTCCAGGAATTCTTCTTATAGTAACATATATACTAAATGTTTGAATTGAGAATCAATTATTCACTCCTTTTGTTGACCTCGAAAAATGGCTCCGATGCGTGGCCAACAGAAAATGTCTTCAAGTTAGCTCTTCCTACACACGTGGCATGTCGTTAGTCACTTATGGCCTTTCTCGGAAGGATTGGGATCGGCCACAAGCACTCTGATGGTCAAGTCAGGTAAAAGTTCAACCAGAGAAGAGTTCACCGGCGGTGGAACACTCGCCGTGGTTAACAAAAGCGTGTATCGAAAATTGTTAATATTCAAAGGAAGAAGATACTTAATTTCATTATGTAGTGGTAGTTTTGAGTATGTTGGATTCCCATCCTTTTTTCAGGCATAAGGAGGGAGTATTTATACCAAGAATGAATGGGGAGGGGAGAGCCGTTGAATGAGGAGACACGTGTTGCCAGATCTCTAGAGTTCATCCCATCCTAGGTATCAATCCATCCCTCCATAGGCTGGCTGGAATTGAATATTTCTGACAAGAGCAGCTGATTTGACCGTTTGAGTCCTGCCACGCATCCCATCAGTCAGTGATTTGACTTTGAAAAGATCTTTGACGAAGCAGGTGAGGCGTTGCAGCATTATAGAAGCAGAGTGCGGGCCTTTGCATCCGTGATATGTTGGCGGATGAGTCCGGTTCGTTCGCTAGAACCTATTCAGTTCGTCATTCACGTAATCACTTCGGTGTGCGCACTTAGATCATCCTATGGGGCAATCACCTAGGCTAACGCGTGTTATGGTGGGGCAACCTCTGCTGACACATGACATCGAGGTAGAGGGTCTGACACCGACCCGTAACAATATCCCCACAAGTCCATGTATGAATATTTATATAGTACAAGAACTTAATTTCAGTTACTTGAGTTGGTATGTACTGGAACGAGCGCCCGAGGCGGATAGCCGAAGTGATACGGATTGGAAACTCGATGAGGTAAGTTGCAGCAACATCAGATTCTATTCTGGCTGAAGCGATGTGGGTTGGCAACTCTATAGAGAGTTGTTGCAACGCTAAGCAGTTGCGGCCGAAGCGATGGAAGTTGGAAACTCAGGAGAGAGCTGTAGCAACATCATATTCTGCTATGGCCGAAACGATGTGGGTGGCAAATCTATGGAGAGCTGCTGCAATGCTAAGCAGTTGCGGCCGAAGAGATGGAAGTTGGCAACTCAAGAGAGAACTATAGCAACATCAGATTCTGCTCTGACCGAAGCGATGTGGGTTGGCAACTCTATGGAGAGCGGTTGCAAAGCTAAGCAGTTGCGATCGAAGCGATGGAAGTTTCCAACTCAGTTGTAGCAACATCAAATTCTGCTCTGGCCGAAGCGATGTAGGTTGGCAACTCTATGGAGCTGTTGCAACGCGAAGCTGATGTAGTTGATGGGCTCTGAAGGGAGTCTTGAGCATTGTGCCAATAATTTGAAGGCTTTTTCGTCTTCCCAAGGTAATCATGGGGGGGAGGGCATTTGCTTGCTTCCAAGGCATGCCTCCTTTACCATAAGTGGTAATGATGGTGACGGCTCTCGTTCCTCAAGGTGACGCGTTTTGGACGTGCGTGTTACCTACTGCTTCATCAAGACCCTTGATTTAAAATGACAATTGGCTTTAACGAAGATCATCGTGCCTTGGCATTGGACGGCCTAGATGTGGTTTGGATGATCGAACGGTTGTGGCGAATTTGAAACTCATATAAAAGGCCCATCCCCTTCATTTTGAAACTTCTACTTTTGCTAAAATCTCCATACTTCTTTCGAACTCTCAAGAATTTGTCGTGATTTTCTTTTCTTCTCCGACGAGCATTCAGAACTCCGGCGCCCATTATGTGAATTCCGGCGAGGGGCAGACTATGTTGAACTAGGTAACCTTCGCATTCTTCAATTTCCTCATCTTTTCTACCATTTTTCTTCGAATATCCTTGAAACTTTGAGGGATGGCAAGTAAAACATCTGTGATAAGGAGTGAGGGGCGAAGAGAGGAGAGTTCCTCGCTGAAGGAACCCATAGACACATCCATCCAATGAGGGGCGTTAAGCCACCCCTCAAAATTCATATTGAAACTCATAGAAAGATGTAGGGACATCTTCAAGGTCTCCCATAGTATCGAACTCATCTGACCCGAGCCTCATGAGAGGGCATGTTACCCTAGGCCAGGGTGCGTGGCTGTGAGCGATCATTTGTTCCGGGCCAGTTGAGGCTTCCTTTCCACCTTTTCAGCTTGGTCTTACTTCAACGTCGAGAAACGAAAGAAGACTTCCATCTCCCTTTCTTTAGACTAGTACTTAGATCCTACAGGTTGGCCCCAACATAGTTCAATCCCAACGAGTGGTCCTAGATGGTTGGTACGTGGATGCTGGCGATGGGTAAGCATCGAGGTGGACATGCCCTTCAGCGTGTTCCATTCTCTCTTCTTTCCAAAGGCCACGGCGAGGGAGGAGACGAGCAAGGGCGGTACTACTTGGCTCCCTGGGTGTCCCACTCTCCATTCGTGGTCGGGGTCGCCCTCCTCTATTAAGGGCTGGAAGGATTCTTGGTTCTGGGCATCTGGCCGGTGGGATACCATGGAGAATGACCCAGTGGCGCCTCTAACCGTTCCTACTATTTATTCCTCTTGTAGTAAGTAGCTTACTGAGTTGATTTATCTTGGTTGACTTTACTCATGTTTTTAATATTTTTGCCCTTTGTAGGTTCTCTTTCGAAGTGTGAGATAAACGAGGAGGAGTGGGACATTATTGGGCAGCTGTACCAGATGCCTCAGCCGGAGATGAGTTACAAGGAGCTCATAGATAAGAACACTCACTTCGTCGTACACGGGCTGATGACCAACCAAGGTAACTCGTCTTTGCTTCGGTTCTTTCTTCATAGTTCCTCAGAAATTACTTAGCCATCTTCTTTCTTGCAGCAGATTTTGAGAAGAGGAGGTAGCCGAGGCCTGACCTTACTACCATCCGTCGAAGCGTGGCGGAAACCAAGCTATTGAAAACCAGCTCGGCTGCTTATAAGAAGCAGTCGGAGCGTCTACTTACCCTCAGCAGGGCTAGCCAGCAGCGGAGGAAGGAGCCTCCCTCGTGAAAAGAAAAAAGAGGGCCGCCCCCTGGGGGCTCTGCCACTGTTCCGACTGTATCCATCTTTTCTCCTCCTCATGCCAATGCCGGGGTCACTGTGGCGGCCCCGCCAATCTCTCAGGCTATTGTGCTAATAACTGCATACTTTGCAAAGAGGCCGGGCAAAAAGAAGCAAAAGAAGGCTGCTGGGGCCTCGACTCAGGGAAAGGTCACTAATTTTTTGGAAAGGAAGGACGAAGACCTCCCTGAGGCTGTCCTAGAGATGCTCCCTCCAGAGACCGCTTCTGCGGCAAGGGTCCACAGCAAGTATTGGATCGACGATTGGGCTAATCACGTCGCCTCGTACGAGGTTGAGGATCTTTTAGCCGCCACAATGCCTGTGTGGCCAGGGCGCTAAGTATTGGGACGATGGCGGAGGATTTAGTCAGAGGCCTCCGCAAAAAGAGTGATGACCAGGAGAAAAGGTTGGAGGCCTCGTCTAGTTGGGAGGCTGAGGTGGAAAAAGCCAGAAAGGAGGCTGAATTGGCGGAGGAGAAGCGGACTAAGGCGGAGATGAAGCTGGACTCAACTGAGATACATGTTAATCGGTTGAGGAACGAACTGCATAAGTCGACTTCGTAAGTGGCAGCTCTGACCAAGAGGACTGATCAATCCAATGAGCATTAAAGGCTCGCCTCCGAGGCTTTGGGGAGGCTAATAAAGAGAAGGCTGAATTGAAGAAGTTCTCCGAGGCCCAGGCTGAAGAGATTGATTCCTTGAAGGTCGAGGTGAAGACGGTTGGCGAAGTAGCAGTCCAGAATTACAAGGACAACTTTGAAAATACGCAAGAGTATGATTCCTATATAGTAAATAAGAAATGTAATTAGAGTAATAATATAATCACACTACCTAATCAAGAATGATCTTAACTGAAGATTTAAACAAAAAAAGTACATCTTCGTCAATATCCCCCTCACTAAACCTTGCACAAGTTTCGAAGTATGATGAAAGAGCAGAATTTTCTACACACAAAATACAATTTATAACAAACAGAATTCTGATAAACTAATCATTGATTTGATGAACATAAAATACAATTTATGAACAGAAAGTAACATTGATTTGATTTAAGAATTGAATGATTTGAATTCAAGAGAAAACTAACCTATGAAACTTTCGGATTTGGAATTGCTGGAGACAACTCAATCGCATAAATAATAATGTCAATTAAATCGCTTGATTCTGCACGATTTCGTTTTTACAATTGTCTGTTTTTCTCGAGCAAGGACAATTGCATTGAGTTCCTGAAAATGAATTGGATGCACAAAATTATTTACCAAACTTAAGACACAATACAAGCACTCAAGAAACATGAAACTATACCATACCCGGAACTGGCGAGGGCGGCGACGGATTTGAGTGGAGGAGAAGTGTAGTCTAGATATTGTAAACCTGGGTTTTAATTTAACGTGTAGGGTATATTGAAATTGGGCAGCCTGGGCAGTAGGCTGGGTTATTGGGTTAAGGTTTACTTAATGTTAATTGTACTAGAATTCTGGAAAGCTCAATTGTCAAAATTATCAAATTAATTTTGAGAAAGAATAATGGAAAGCCCAATTGTCCAATTAATTTTTTTTTAACGGGTAATCGGTTCGAGGCGGGGCACAATCGCTAAATACCATACCCGCCCCTAAATGAAGCGGTTCATTAAAATCAAAACCATAACCGCTACATTGCACAATCGGTTCGAATTTTTTCGACCCATTCGATTCGGTTAACCGCGATTTTTGATTTTAACAGTTCGAATTGTCATCCCTACACGAGTCATTCATCTTATACATGTTGTAAATGTGTAAAAATTCCAATATTGGATGAATGGTGAATTTTATGCTTGTCTTAATTTTTCTTTCATAGACACGTTAACATTACCTTAAAAATAACAAAGTCCGCGCATTGCAAGGGCATATGACTAGTATAGGAAAAAAATGTAATTGCTACAATGTTTTTATTTGTTAACCTCTATTCTGAGAACTCAAGTGATATAAAATTAGCGTGGTCAAGGGATGTGGCGTTAAGGTCGAGTGGATTGTGCTCAACTGACTCTATATCTACCCCCCCATGTAAAAAATAAAATTCAGATCTCAATAAATAGAATTTGAATGTACACATAAACTTCGGACACAACACCCACAGGACATAAGGCCATGAAAATGTTTCTTCTATAGAACACCTGTGAGCTTTAAAAGTACCTTTTAGTTGACCACACGAGATCCCCCATATTTCCAGCTATTTTCAACCACCTTTGTGAACTTTATCCTCAATCATTCACTCCAATCTCAAGTTCTCTTAGAACCACTTGCAATTTTTATTACATGGAGGAATATGAAAAACAAGTCATGCTAAAAGATTGCCCAAGAAAGCTGGATTTTGATGCACCGCTTCTATCAACAAGGCGTCCGATCCGCATCATGTTGCCAGCAAATCTTGACAACAAGTCCCGAGACACTCACAACGGGGTGCCGTTCTCTTGGGAGCGAATCCCTGGAGAGCCCAAGGACATGGAAACAAGAGATGACAAAAGCGACATTGATGTGCCACAACCGAAATTACCACCGGGCAGGTGGCAGCCACCACAAGAAGACACCAGTTACGAAGATGGCTGCGATGGCGACGTTGATGATGATTATGACAACCAAGATAATTATAACAAAAAAGATTGCTTCTCAGATGCCATTGATATTTTTTCATTAGCAGATTCAATAGAAGAAGATAAAGATAAATCAGAGGACAATGTTGCAATGTCAATTGGTAGAAATTCAGCAGTGGAGGTGGAGGAGCCTAATTTCATAATTCAGAGGTTTCTACCAGATGCTCAAGCATTGGCTGCTGCATCAGTTGTACACAACAAAGTTGCTACCTATCCTAGTGTTTCTCGAGCTGTTAGCGTTAGACGTGCGTACCCTTCCCCGAAGGGCTGTGGGCTTGGAACATTATTCCGGTGGGGATTGAAGCCGAAACTGTGCAGTGTTAAAAGCCCAGTGCAGGGAAAATCTGTGAGAGTACTGAACTCTCAATGGCGTACAAAGCCAAAACAGAATAATTGAATTGCAGAATTCTAGGAATCAGTACTTTAGTGTCATTTTTCATTTAAGTGGTACAGCTCTATACAGGATTATTGTTATGTAGATTTTGTGTGCATTCTTATCTAAGCTAATGGTATGATAACGGGTTTATCCAACGTTTGTTCGCGATTTTAAGCATCGGAATCTCTTCAACATCGATATATCACCGCAACGTAATGCGACAAATGAGATCTAGTTCTAAATAACAAATATTTTCCCCTTAAAAGTTGTTATAGAAGCACACTAGACAAGTTAAGAGACTTCCACTACGACGATTTTATTTTTTGATAAATCCGACTTGCATAAGAAATTTGGAGGTTAATTAAAAAAATTCGACAAAAGTAACAATAATTTTGACTTCATTTTTTATAGTTTAATACATAGGATTTTTATGTTACTTCGTTGGATTTATTTGAAATATAATTTGTATAAAAATTAAAACTAGAATTGAATTAAATCTCTGTTTGGTATGGACTCTTTAAAAATTAATTTTTCTCAAACTCATTTTTAATTACACATTTTTGAATAAAATAATTTTTACACATAACATCTCCTTACTTTTAAACCAAATCACTTTTCATTCAAAACTTACATCAAACAAACAGGCCCTAATTGAGCCCAAAGTATATTGAATTACATGGACCCGGGTCCTGATACACCTCCGGCCCAACGGATATGAATCCCACACGTGCGAAATTTCAAAACAAGGTTAGGGTTTTTTAAAGGTCGGCGATCCGGGCAGCCCAGGCAATACTGCCCGTTGGATTTTGTTCACAAGCCATCTCCTCCCGCTTTTCTATCTATTCGAAATCAGTATCTCCTCTCTCACACGCCAGATGTATCCATTTTTTTATAACAAATTATAACAAATAGATACGAAGAGAATCGGTACAGTCCAAGAGTCTGTATTGGAATTCGATTCAAGAAGCAGTTTGAGAAAGAGAGGAGAGGGAAAAACCCTAGCTACTGCAATTGGAATCGAAGCTATTTTGATTTTGCGGCTTTAATTTGAGGTAATTTTCTGTCTATTTCGTGGTTTTATCTCAGATGTTTGGATTATTATTTTTTTTGTTTTATTGAATTTAATTTGAATTTGTTGTTTTGATGGTCTAGGGTTTAATACAAGCATGCTTTGCTTTCGAAATTAATTATTCTTTTGCTCGGTACTTGGATTTTTATGTCTGGCGGAGTATGTATTTTGTATTTTTCTCAAATCTATTTTAGGATAAATTGTTGGTTGGTGATGATGCATTTTTAAGATAAAAGTTTAATAGCTAGAGCTCTGCTTATGCTTAAATGGGACTCTCTGATGTTCATTTGACGATTTATTCTGGATTTTATTAAAATTGTTTGTCATTTATTAAATTATTTATATGGTTGAGGATGAAATCTTTAATTCGATCATAATTTTTGGCTGGAAGTAGCGTTGCTCATTTTATCAACTGTTTTTCATCCTTCACCAATTTTTGTTTTGACTCCTGGAACGGAAATTCTTATTTCCAAGTAGGCATCCTTAATGCTTCATGTAGTACTTCTTTCTGCTTTAGGGAAAATGGCTCTAGAGATCACCCAGTATCTATTGGCTGCTCAATCACCAGATGCAAAAATTCGAACTGAGGCAGAGAGTGCTCTTGGTCAGTTCAGGGACCAAAATTTACCAGGATTTCTTTTGTCATTATCTTTTGAGCTCTCGAACGATGGCAAACCAACTGAGTCTCGTAGACTTGCCGGTATTGTCCTTAAGAACTCCTTGGATGCTAAAGAAGCTGCAAGGAAGGAAAATCTCATTCAACAATGGGTGTCGATAGACATTTCTATTAAATCCCAGATAAAAAGCTCTCTCCTAAACACTCTTGGATCGTCTGTAAGTGAGGCATGTCATACTGCTGCCCAAGTAATTGCTAAGATAGCTTCGATTGAAATTCCCAGAAAAGAATGGCCAGAACTTATTGGATTATTACTAGCCAATATGACTCAACCAGATAGACCTGCGTCCCTGAAACAGGCAACACTAGAAACACTTGGCTATGTGTGTGAGGAGATATCTCACCATGATCTTGTGCAAGATGAAGTAAACGCTATTCTCACAGCTGTTGTCCAAGGCATGAATGTCACTGAGCAAAACTCCGAGGTCCGGCTTGCTGCAACCAGGGCTTTGTACAATGCCCTTGATTTTGCACAGACCAACTTTGAGAATGAGATGGAGAGGAGCTATATTATGAAGGTGATTTGTGATGCAGCCTTGGCAAAAGAAACAGAGATTAGACAGGCAGCTTTTGAGTGTCTCGTTTCTATTGTATCAGCATACTATGAGGTGCTTGAACCTTATATGCAAAGGATCTTTGAGCTTACATCCAAGGCAGTCAAAGGAGATGAGGAGGCTGTTGCCCTTCAGGCAGTTGAGTTTTGGAGCTCCATCTGTGATGAAGAAATGGAGCTTCAAGACTATGAGGTCCCTGAGAGTGGAGATTCAAGTGCTCCACACTCTCACTTCATTGCGAAGGCTCTTCCAACTTTAGTTCCTATGCTGCTAGAAACATTGCTTAAGCAGGATGAGGATCAGGACCAAGATGATGGAACATGGAATCTGGCCATGGCTGGTGGGACATGTCTCTGTCTTGTTGCTAGGACTGTTGGGGATGGTGTTGTGCCTCTGGTAATGCCTTTTGTTGAGGCTAACATATCGAAGACTGACTGGCGAGCTCGTGAGGCAGCCACATATGCTTTTGGCTCAATCCTCGAAGGACCAAGTATCGAAAAGCTTTCTCCTATGGTAAATGCTGGCTTAGATTTTCTGCTTAATGCAATGAAGGATGCAAACAGCCATGTGAAAGATACAACTGCGTGGACACTTAGCCGTATCTTTGAGTTATTGCACTCACCAGCTACTGGTTTCTCTGTGATTACCCCTGCTAACCTCCAAAGGATTTTGGAGATCCTGTTGGATGGTATTAAAGATGCACCACATGTGGCCGAGAAGGTTTGTGGAGCTATTTATTATATTGCTCAGGGGTATGAGGATGCTGGAACAAGCTCCTCTCTGCTCACACCTTTCCTTCGAGATATCATAACTAATCTTATTACCACTGCTGATCGAACAGATAGCAGTGATTCCAAGCTCAGGTCTTCTGCATATGAAACCTTGAATGAAGTTGTTAGGTGCTCAAACCTTGCAGAGACATCTCAGATGATTGTCGAACTTCTACCTGTTATGATGTCTAAGCTAGAACAAACTTTAAATCTTCAAATTGTGTCATCTGATGATAGGGAAAAGCAAGGAGATCTACAAGCCTCTCTTTGTGGTGTGCTTCAGGTTATTATTCAAAAACTAAGCAGTGCTGATGAAACCAAGCCCATTGTACTCCAGGCAGCTTATCAGATTATGGTATTGTTCCTTAATGTGTTTGCTTGCCGTAGTTCTACTGTTCATGAAGAAGCTATGCTCGCTATTGGTGCACTGGCCTATGCCACTGGACCCGAGTTTGGGAAGTACATGCAAGAGTTCTACAAGTATTTGGAGATGGGTCTGCAGAATTTTGAGGAGTACCAGGTTTGTGCCATCTCAGTTGGGGTTGTGGGTGACATTTCCCGCGCGTTGGACGACAAAGTCTTACCATATTGTGATGGGATCATGACACTTCTCCTCAAGGATCTTTCCAGTGGTGAACTCCATCGGTCTGTGAAGCCTCCTATATTCTCCTGCTTTGGGGACATTGCTTTAGCAATTGGTGAGCACTTCGAGAAGTACATCAGTTATGCACTGCCAATGATGCAAAGTGCTTCTGAAGTGTGTGCCCAAATGGACGACAATGATGAGGAGATGGTGGATTATGGCAACCAACTCAGGCGCAGTATTTTTGAGGCTTATTCTGGAATTCTTCAGGGATTTAAAAATTCCAAGGCTGATTTGATGTTACCTCATGCTCCTCACCTCCTGCAGTTCATCGAACTGGTTGCCAATGACCAACATAGGTATTTTTAGTAAATTTGTCTATTATCTATATATTTATTCCTCATTATGTGGAATGTCTGCACATTCTAATATGTCAGTTACATGGTGCTCGTTAGGGATGAGAGTGTAACAAAAGCAGCAGTTGCAGTTTTGGGTGACCTAGCAGATGCACTTGGTTCAAACATAAAGACGATGTTCAAAGATCGTATGTTCTTCACTGAATTATTAGGTGAGTGTCTTCAATCCGATGATGAACAACTGAAAGAAACAGCCACGTGGACCCAGGGGATGATCGGACGTGCCTTCTCTGTCTGCGGGTGAAAGGTGTGTTTCTTAGCTGCGGCTCTTTGTTAATGTGGTTGTGGCTTTGTTTTCGTTGATATGGTAAGGTTGAAGTTGTCAGGGTACCCACAACTGGGTGGGTTCTTGTCATGTATGCTAATGTTTTTTTGTAATGTGGATTAGACTAAGATGATGAAATTCTTTTCATTGATCTGCTAATTATGGGTCAAAACTTTTTCCTACTTTTATGCAATATGGCCACAGGCTTTCTGTAGCATGTTCCTTGTTATTTACCTTTGATTTTTTTATGCTTGAGTTGTTATTCTGTTTACCTACCGAAAGGCAGTTAAATGTCGTTATAATAAAATTGCGGTCGATTGTATGCCAAATTGCCAACATGCATTTTAATAATTCTATCTTCAAGAAAGCAAAACAAATCTGTCAAAGGCACGTGTTAGAATAAAGAAATATTCAGGCAACGGTGGCCTGTCCTTGATGGATGTTTAGCCCATTTTGTCTCCAGTTTTTGGAATGTTTTTGTTTTATTCAAGTTCAATATGAATACATGGCCGGCTTCAAATTATTTATTTCTTAATCAATGAACTTTACTCTTTAGTGAAAAATACGAACAGGTGATGCTTCAAGCTATAGTTCCTTGTTTTGGATAGTTTACCAACATATTAAGTTACCATATTTTTATTGGCAATCAGAATCATCTCAAAGTATTACCTTCTAATTCGGGTTGCAACTATCTCTGTATTTTAATGGTCGTTGAAGTAAATTTTGTCTGGTTGGAAACACCAACCTAGACACTAAAGGTGTTGACTAGTATGCCATGTGGACAATAATCCCTACCTTCAAAAATTAGCCATTAAAAATACGTAATTTCACCAAGAAAAGTTTCCTTTGTTGGAGTTTAAATGGCCACAAAACGGCAGCTATTTTTACTTTTCTCTCTCCCACCCCCTCCCTCTGTATAGCTTCTCATAGAAAACATTTACAGCTATGTATTTGCCAGTGTGAATAAATAGAGTAGTAATTTTGTAATTTCTCCATAATCCAATGGGAAAAACCAGCAATAATGGGCATCGACTAGCTAGGTTCTCTTCTAAACCAGTTCCTATGATCTTTCGGAATAGTTATGTCAATTGCCATTGAACTATATATATAGTTTTACTCTACCATATGTTGTGATTTTGATTAAGCACAAAATTGCTTTTTTCTCAACCCTAATTTCTAATTGTAATAAGCAGAAAATTAGTTGGGTTTGATCCATTTTATGGACTAGAACTTGATGGAGATTCATTTGATCATATCATAAATTAAGCATAGATTTAATATTAGTATAGCATTTGAATGATTCACTTTTCTTTTTAATAATTCCAGAAATTTTTGCTAAATTTAGATGTTTTCTCCAAATTATGAACAAAAACTGTCCAAATAACACCTCAAAGGATACTGCAAATTATTTTTAGCAAAAATTAAAATTTGCTGCTAATTTGTATTTTGTTCTTGCAGCCATCAAGAAGATTTTGAAGAAGGAAATTATAGTGTTCCTTAACAATGAAGTAGACACGGTTTAAAAAGATTACTTGATGAAAGAGGACATTTTACCTTGAAATACATGAATAATAAATATCTGTGTCATTGATTAAAATAACATAATGAAGCCAGAATGTTAACATCCAGGAAGAATTGAGAAAAAAAGAGAACTTTTCTTGGTACTTTACTATAATAAATTATCTATTATAAGAAAAACCAATAAACTATTCTGTCTCTATATTACATTTTTACTTTTTGTCAACATCTGTGATAAGTTTTAGTTATATATGAATGACAAAAATCATCAGAATTTCACTAGCCTATCTGTCCCTGAAGTACAATCAAGAAAATGATGCAATCTGAGCTGCTTCTTCCACCATGGTCAACCTTTAATAATACATACTCAAATCTTGATCATACTAGCCTTTATGATCCAAATATGGATTTATGCATGACAGCTGATCATGAATTTTCGTCTTCATTCACCTCACCTGAAGTGTTCTCGGAAGTTTCTTGGGATTCGTGCGTCCCAATGATGTTCACCGGTGAGTTTTTCGAGCTTAAAAATTTGTGTGACAATATTCAAATAACTTCCCCTACTGAGGGCTTGGAGAGTAATCCAATTGGAGAGATTGAGGGCGTCGACGAATGGCTGAATGGAAGTAGTGATACTGAGGAAAATGTTTCCTCAGAGGTGCCTGTGAATGAGAGTTCAATGGACATGTCATTAACATATCCAGCAGATGAAATGGAAATAGATAACCAATTGAGTCTTCATCACCTCTTAAAGGCTTATGGGGAGGCTATGGAGAATGGACAAAAGGAACTCTCTACTGAGATTGTGAAATCGATAAACAAGAAAACCAATCCCCGTGGCACGATACTTGAACGTCTAGCCTTCAATCTATTTCAGTCGAAAGAACGTGAGGGAGAATACCTGAGACAGGAGTCGAGCAAGTACTTCATGAAAGCATTCATGGTGCTTTACCAAAGCCTCCCATATGGGAAGTTTGCGCACTTCACTGCTAACTCAGCAATCTTGCAAGCTATGCCAGACGACATAAAAACAATACACATAATAGACTTCGACGTGGGAGAGGGAATTCAATGGCCTCCTGTATTCGAGGCCATAAGCCACAAAGGAAAGTCACTTAGATTCACATCAATAAGGTTAGACAACAAGACCATCTGTTCACCATGGGACTTTGAGCGGACAAAGAAATGGTTATATCATCATGCCAGACAATCTGGTCTGAAACTGCAGATAGCGGAAACCAGTATTGAGGATCTAGTAAGTGGGTTGACGAGGATGAAGCAAATGGGACGAGGCAAAGAATGGTTAGTCTTCAACTGCATGATTCAACTTCCACACATGGCGAGGAGGAGGAGGAGAAGCCATGTCACGAATTTTCTAAAGGTAGCCGAGGAATTGCTAGCCAATGGTGGAGTCTCAGCAGGAATTGTGACTTTTGCTGATGGAGAAGCACAGAATAGCTCAATAACTTATTCAGGTTATAGTTCATTCTTCGATAAACATACAAGGCATTATAAAACCCAATTTGAATCATTAGAACAACATTTCAATGCTCATCTCACAGATGCAAGAACAGCCATGGAGACTCTGTTTCTAGCACCTTTTATGTGCCCCTTGTAGGGCCTCAAGGCTGGGAAGAGTCGACACAAGGTTTCAATCTTCCCATAACCAGTTTGAAGGGACAGAAACTCAGCCAAGAAAGTTTAAATGAAGCCAAGCAGATTGTTAATGAAAGAGAGTTCTTACAAGGTCAAGATTGCAGGGGATGAATAACATGAGATGGTGTTGGAATGGAAGGGTACACCATTAGTAAAAGTTTCTAGTTGGATTTAAAGACGCATAAAACCCACTGTAGGATGCCTCATGTATACTCGAATTCTTATATTAATATTTAAATCTTTTTTCTAGTATAGATTGACATTGCGAATAACAGAGAGCAGAAATGGTTGCAGACAAGAATGTTCCAACAACAAAACATTGGCACGTATTAGCACATAAGATCTAGGACCAAACATACAACACCATTCATATGTATATATGACCCAGGGTCGCTATTATCAATCACCGAGGTCAGAATAATTTTTTCGCAAGGCAACAAAATTTAAAATATCATCAAACAAGAAATGACCGATTAAAAATTAGCTCTGTCCGAAGCAAGACTAGAGCACGGCACTTCAAACATATAGCTACACAGTTTTCACATCTACATGCAAGTACATGTAACAAGTATCAAGTTTTTAAATTGAAATCAGCCGAATCCAAGATCAAGGTTTACCATGGAACGTGATATTCATCTACAAACACAGATTATCTTTTGATTAACCAGCACATAGGTGGAATAAACTAAATCTATCTGAAGTATATGGAAATTTGAGGAATATCAATATCATTGTCTTCATCATCCTCACAAGCCACTACGATATCGAAATGATGCCGGTACGGTGGCAGCTCAGCTTTCGCTACGTCCTTGACCAGATCTACCAACTTCCGATCCATGCGTTCTTTGTGCCTCGGGAACATACTGTTGTAAAGCAAGCAACTTCCAAAGGAAATGCTATAAGCATTCAAGCCTTTATTTTTGAGCCATTGAAGCAACTCTCTAAGACTCGGGTTGTCTTTCAGAATCCACCTATCCCAAATAGTCCAACTCAAATCCTGATGCTTGATGACTTTGGGAGGAACTGGCTCAGCCATTGAGAACAAAGGAAGTGCTAGGTTTGCAAAAGTGTTACGGTAATCTTCCAGTTTGTGCTGTCCGTCTAGAACCTTATACAGCTCAAGGCAAACAAATCCTGTGGCCATTGCCGTGGAAGTTGCAATTGCAGGGATGATTCTCCCTGCAATAAATTTGGCTTTGAGCTTATCGACTTCAGGAATACTATAGTTTCTTGCTCTCATGTTGGCAAAACCAGCTATCAGCTCCATATGATAGTTTGTGTCGTCATCCTGCACATTAGAAGAACTCAATAAAGCGAACTAATAGTGTCTAAAGTGCAAGGTGCTTATTGAAGAAGCATTTTTCAACAGATTTGTCAATAATGAAAGATATTCAAACAGTTCCATTAATTTCCTAAATGCGAAGATAGGTTTACTGTTTCCTGGCAGCAAATATCCAGCTTACATTTTCTTTTCAAAGATTCCTGACTCATCAGCCCTGCTATTATTGAATCTATGAGAGTAATGTCACCATATTCTAGGCCAGGATGCAAAAAAATGCTAGAGGGAATTCATGCAAACATAACACAGAGAGAAAACAGATGGCCAGACGCACCTTTTCAAACTGAATAGGATTCATCTTGTAACCTGGTGGCAACTTCTCTCGACACCTTTCTAACTTCATAACCAACTCATTGATGACAACAGCATCATCAATGGATGCAGTAGATAGACTAGTTGCTTTCTCATCAGTCACAATTTTTGCATCTTTCATTGGCAGGAAGTCAGGGATAATCACTTTGTCAACAGCATCAGCTAACTTTTCAGAAGAATTGACCCAGTCTGGAATTGGGATGCCAAAGGTCTCTGCTCTTAATATAGCCCCTGCCATAACAAACTGAAGATGGCTCAAATCATGAACAGAGAACTGAAGTGGGTGTGGAAAACGCTTCGGTGCCGACCAGAATGGTGCCCCACTGCTAGTAACAGCATCCTCAGGAAAAGTAAATGTCAACTGCTTGACCCGGTTTGCAAAGTAGTCTTCAAACCTGAATTCATCAAGAGAATACTATCAGAACCTAAGAGGGATAGTTATGCTAAAAAAATGATAACTAATAATTAAACGGTTATTACTTCAAGCGAGCCCAAGTAATGCAGTCCTGGAAGGTGTCACATCTGTCCCTGTCAAGACACTCTAAAACGCGTTCCAATGTGTCCCGGGCCTGGGCATCACCGGCTTTGTTCATTGCAGATATATATTCATTTGGATTACTCAAATAAGCATTAACTTCAGCAGGTATCTTCTCAAGCAGCCCCTCAAATTCAGACCTAGCCCATGTTAAGCAATGGTCAATGTTGTGTGGGAATGAATGCACTGTGCACATGGGTGCTTGCTTTTCCGGCGGGTCCCTTGATGCACCATAATTTTCCGTTAGGTGAGGGATTACCATCTGAGTGTTACACTTGGCACCCAAGGTTCCTGACTCTAGAAGAGGTTTCTGGAAATACAAGCACCTCTGATCAACATAAAGCCTGGCAGTCACATTGTCTAGAGCATTGATGACAACGTTCAAGTTCTCCCAGAATGTATCATCAAAAACATTTTCAGTTTCAGGGCTTGCACGATTTTGCAAAGCTTCAACATGAAGAAGTGGGTTGATCAAAGTAGCAGCCGAGGCAGCAACTGTTGATTTTGCCTGCCCGATGTTCCAATCGCGGAAAAGGAACTGCCTGCTAAGGTTGCTCTTTTCGATGACGTCATCGTCTGTAACTGTTAGTTTTCCTCCATCACCACAACAAACGCCCATCAAAGCTAGATTTTTCAGAAACTCACACCCCAGTGCACCAGATCCCACAATGAAAACTTTTGCATCCTCAAGTTTCTTCTGTAACTTAGATCCAAATACAGAAATTTGAGCATCATAGCGGGAATTCAGGGGCTTTAAGTCGTCAGGATCCAATGGTTTGCTGGGAAGTGATTCAACAGAGTCGAAATAGAAAAACTGGCCACCAAATTACTCAACCAATTAACATTCGAAAACCATGTCAGGTTATAACTCGAAAGATTAAAAAATAATGAAATTCAAAATTGCAGATAATTTACACCACCACATTCTATGTGAAAGATAATTCATTCGTCCTGTCCTGATAAAACGTATCAATTGCTCATTACAGATACTGTAAAGCGTGTAAGTTATAAGTGTACTTAAATTTATACTAAAGCTACAATACCTGAAAAAGCGGGTGGAATTTGCCTGAGCAAGCCTTCACGACCTCCTGTCCAACAATACCACCAAACATGGCTGCCATGGGGTTTAGCACAGCCCTGGCACCGAAAGCAAAGTTCCGAAGAAGCTTCTGGTCAATCTCCTCAAGTCTTCCATCAAGTAAGCTATTATTAATATCAGTAACAAGAGATATTAGTTTTTGAGCATCTTCCTCAGATCCAGCAACAGGGTAGCGTCCTAAATCAGCTATAAACTTATCCAGTGCTTGAAATGCCAAATGCAGGAGAGGTGGGCGGTCAAATTTGGAGAAGTCACTAAGGAGAAAATCCCCAGGATCCTTCAGCGCTTGTTTCAGTGTCCTGAAGCTCAGGACTTTAGGTTCCTTTACTTGTGTGACAATACCACCTCTCTCATATGCAGTATAATTTGTGGTGTCTTCTTCAATGGTGAATGAGTAAGGCCTGGCATTTTTAATTTTTCTCGGTTTTCCATCAGTCAATTCAGTCATCCCTCGCACTTCAGAAAACACAACTAGATCTCCGTCCTGAAACTCAAGCCTCTCGTCATCAACACACGCCACAAGAGCAGGATTGTCATTGCTAATAGATGCAATAATTCCTGTATGCGGATCCTCACCATCAACATCAAAAACTGTGAACTCGGGACCAAAGTCACAAAACACACTACCGAAAAGGCCACGAACTTCAGATTTGATAAAAGCAATTGGAGGCTGATGCTTGTGGCAATAATCATCATATTCCACTGCCTTGTCTAAGCTGATATCAGTAAATACAACAGCCTGGAGACCAAATATGAAATATTAATAACATTCTACAATTTTGTAGTGCAGAACAAGTATACAGACATATTTGGTTTCAACAGGCCGTATATTTTGCAGGTCTTAACCCAGGTATGAACTTAAATCACAAAAGTTTCTGTACTTTTCATATTTAACAATATTATGACAGTTCATATTCCAGGGAAATATATATATATATATGACAAAGAGCCATAGAAGTACAAGTACCCCTTGAGGTCAAGATAAACAATGACTGAAATATCAAATGAATAAATAAACATAAACCCAAACCAGAAACTGATGTCAACAACAGAATAATTGATCATGAAATCATCGGTATGTACATTTTAAGTAAGACATGAAAGTGCCCCAAACGATGGAAAATTACTTTTATTCAACTTAAAAGATCCAAGCACAGAAACGAAACAGTTTTCAAGGATAAGAAAAATAATACTTGATTGGTCAAGCAAATAATATACATCAAATTAAATTTACACAAAAATAACCCAAAACATCAATATAGAAGTTACAATTTTGCATGAAAAATTTAAAGCTCGCTAATTACACCTTATGAGCAAAATGTTACCTGAAAATTAGAAAGCTGCTCCTTAGTTAACTCATCTGTTAAAGTAGAAATGATTACAGCATTATTAAGTTCCTGCAATTTCTGGATAGAAGCAAGAGCCCTGTTCTTTCCCAAATCTTCTTCAGAGAAGATAAAACTGCTGGCTAAATCCCACAACTCCACGTTACCCACATCATGTAAGGTCACAGATTTAACCCCAGCAAGAATAAGGTTCTTTGCTGCAACAAAAATACCTTACTATTACATAATCTCTTCCCATAATCATCAGAACCAGCCAATGAATATTCGGATGAGTTAATTTCAGAAATCACAATGATAATTATACAGCATAACCAAGTGAATAAGTGTTCAAATCAGCATCAAGGAAAAACTAAAGAGTCACCAGAAAACACGAGCTATACTGTCACAAAATCAAGAAAAATCAGATTGTAACATGAAGTCGCGGCGCCACCAATCTGTCTAGTCTTTAAAATATCTCATATACTAATCCTAATCATATATCAAACGTCAGTATCAGGCAAAATATAAAATATCTCTCAACTAATGCATTACATCGCTTTTTTTCCATCTTCCTTTCATCTATCCAAATTGCATGATAAACTACAAATTTTGAAAACATCCACACCCAAGATTTAGGTTTAATTAATAAAATTACATACATTAGTACACATTAATGCAACATAAAAATGAGCATCTAAAGAGGCAAATGTATGCTTTGACAAGAAATATGGTGGATACATTTGCACATAGCTGACATGAAAACAGTATCCAATAATGCTATGAAAATGCTTCATCCAGTATTGTACACAAATAAACATTAGTTTTATTTTGGAGAATGTTATATAAATAAAAAATAAATAGTTCTTCTTACAGCAAGCATCAGCTTGAAATTTGGCTAAAACGATTAGAAACTAAACAAACGTAATTTCCAATTTCATCCAATCAGTTTCCACCAAAATCCAAGGTTCCAATGGAAATTTTTATCACCACAACAGAGCGCCCTATACATTAAAATCAAAGTAGACAACACGAAAATCATTCAAAAGTACAAAAAAAAAAGTGATTACCATAAAACTAGTACAATAACTCACACGTACATGCATACGTATATAAATACGTGCTTACCGACTTCAGCGCCGAGTCCTTGCAAGCCAGATACGAGGATATTTGATGCAAACAATCGACGCATAGTCTCGCGCCCGTACACAGCGAGCTGACGACTGTGCAGATCCTCGTCGATGTCTCCGATTGGCGCCTTACCATTCCTTCCACCAACGCCGTTACTAACGCCATTATTCGCATCGGCATTTCCTCCTCCCATGTTAACTGCCGATACCCCGGCCGTTCCTCCGGTGGCTGACGTTGCAGTGGATACGAAACTTCGGTTCTTCTTAGTCAAGGAAGAGGACTCTGAATCTACTTCTAGCGCCGCTCCTGTAGTAGGTCTCTTCACAGGAAGCATAAAGTCCACAGAACTGTTGGGATTCACCATTTCAAGAATCAAAAGCTCAAAATTAATTACTCAATCAAACAAAAAATAAAGTAAAAAATAATAAAGCAAAGTAGAAATTAAAGAGTACGCTAGGTGAGTAATGAAATGGAAAGGAAATAGGTGAAGCTATACCAAAAGAGAAATGGCGTGGGATGCGATGATTAGGGTTTGAGATTGGACGGGTCAGATGCGGATTATTCAGGTGGGTTGGGTGGGCCGTATGTAAGGAGGAGACGATTGGGTTGGAGGGAGGTTGGGTATAAATCAGGTTTGGAATACGGATTGGTATGTGGAGGCTAAGCCAGGTTTGGCGGTGGAGCCAATTAAAAGGAAAATGAAAAATGAGAAGAATGCGTCGACAGCAGGATTCGAACCTGCGCAGGCAAAGCCCAACAGATTTCGAGTCTGTCTCCTTAACCACTCGGACATATCGACGATGTGCCTAAGCTATGTAAATAAATATTTTTTATTTCTTTAAAAAATTAAACAATGCCTAAAATATGTAAAAGATTTGAAAGATTACATCAGTACATCTCATGAGCCCCTTATTTGATTCTCTTTACTTTAGCACATGTTTGTTCCTTTTTTTTTTTTTTCAAAATATATTTTTCTTTCTTTTCTTTTAACTCACACATTTTTCAATAAAATAATATTACACACAACCTCAAAAACTTTTCCAATCAATCGAGAATCATAAATCAATTCAACCATTGCATTCCCAAAATTAAAGGAAAAACCAAAAATATCAAGTTTCGATATAGAAATTAAATCTCGTCTCATTGTCAGTACAAAAACACTATTATCTAAAACAAGAGGAAAACCAGACTCCAAAAACAACTTCACTACTCATATGAATTTAACCTTCACTTGAACTCCATTCCCAATGCACAGGGTTATTTCATTCTCACTTGGGCTCCGTTTGCTTGTGAACTCTCGTAAAGAATTAACAATATGAATACCGACTCCCGAGTTTAATCACTAAGAATTCAAATGAACATCTACAAAAGAAGACTCAAAACAAACTAATGTCAAGGCTCTACTTGCACCATCATATCTCATATTCATCAGTTTGTCCATCAGATCTTCAGTTTCAGCTTTACCAGACTCAATAAATCTCAATTCTATGACAACTACAAAACTTTTAGCATTTTCATTATCCGAAATAGCACTTATAATGTAACCAAATATGGAGCATTTAATAATTTTCAAACAAAGTCTATCAGTCATCTCCCACTTTTCATACTCAACTACATATTCAAAATCGCTTTTATCAGTGAGTTTCGAAAGCTGATTCTCTATTGCAAAATCCAACCCAAAAAGACCAAGTACTATTTCTACGTCTCGTTTCCATTTACATCATTATTCCTAATAAAGGTTTCAATGTCAGACAATTGACTCGAAAGAGTTGAAGCATTTAAAACTGTGGAAACATAAAATAACACGTTTGATATCATCCAAACACAGAGCATGCTGACAATAGATGATAACATATTCATCTAATTGACATGGGCTAAATAATTAGATGGTCCGTAATTAAAGTCAAAACCAAATGAAGATTATTACGGTAAGAACATAGATGTATCATTATAAAGTCAGATTTGGACGACAATATAACATGTTATAAGGTACTCTTAATACACACGATCAAGTTAGTTAACAAAATATATTGGTTTTCGAAATACCAACACCTTTGGGCAGAAGGAGATTTCTAGACCAAGTAAATTCATTAACTGTCTTATGCCTATTTCCAAAAAAAAAAAAATCACATATAATTACACCTTTAGGCAAGATATTATAAGTAATAATTCAAAATTACAATGCTAACGTCAATTTTTTTTTTGATGAAAACCAAATAAATAAAAATGAGTATGCCACTTTAGAAGCTACTATCCACTTTTATTTCAAAATTAGGTGCAAACAACGTGCAATACACGTTTGCCCAATTTATATTTAATAGTTTTGTTTAAAAATTAATTTGTTATTAATAAAGATGTAATTTTTTTGGTTAATTAAATAATTAATGATGTAATGTTTATATAATTGATAAATAATTAGATGTGTGATTTTAATGTTGTGATGTAAGTTGGTGAGATCGAAAAAAATAAGCAAAAGTTGACAAATTAGGAGAAATGGCTAAATTGTAAGGGATCCAAAGTTTGGGGACTAAAATATAAATACTTAAAAGTTGTGTCGAACATCACGATGAAGATTTGAGAGTGCTCGGAGTCAATTGGATAAAGGAAGACGTCAATGGAATCAAATTTAATCAAAAGATGATCACAAATCAATTTCCAATCGAAAAGTTATGCTCTGATGTTTTAGTCTCATAATGAGACCTATTTTTGGCATAGAAAGTGATCGAATTGGAGAATGATGTCTGAATCAAAGTTGTAGCCAGATGAGTTAGCTTTCCAACGCATTTTGAATCGCCTCAATCGGATATCGGAATACAAAATTATGATAAAAATACTGAAAGAAGGTGCAGCTGCCTGTTTAAAACAAGAAATTTCGTTACATAGTCCGTTAAAACAACAAATTCCGTTAGTTTTTCCGTTAAAAACAAGAAATTCCGTTACATAGCCACTTTTAATATATAAAAGATATTTCTCATAATGAGAGCACTTAAATAGACTCGAAGTCCACGGAAATTTTAATTATAATAATCACGCAACATAATCATAATTATTAATTGACGAAAAGCGAAATTCATGCGCGATTATGATTGGCAACTTAAATTTCAATATATGAAATAAAATTTAAATGGACAAATAATGGATAAATAATAACGACTTTTAATAATTAATAACGACATTTAATTATTTCAATAAAAATATTAAGTCGTTAATTTTAAATGTAATTTTAATTTTAGGTCAAAATTGAAATATAGTGGATCAAATTTAAAAATCCCATTTTAAAAATTTAAATTCGACATTTCAAAATTATAAAATTGATCCTAAATTAAAATCATGTAAAAGGGCCTCATTATGGAGAAATTACAGCATAAGTCCCTTTTTTGATAATTACAAAATGACCCCTTTTATAAATTGCAGACAAGTTCCTAAAGAAATCAGAATTTGCAGATAAGCCCCCTTCCCCAAATCAATTGAACCAGCCAAAAACTCAATCAAATTGTTTTGGCAAAACCTCAGGAGAACCACAAAACAAGGGCCCGTCGGCAACGAGCGGCGACGTGCGCTGATGCAGCACTGGAGAACCAGAAAACAAGGGCCCTCCGGCAACGAGCGGCGACGTTCGTTGATGCAGCACCGGAGAAAACTTGCACACAGCCAAAATCAAGGCAAATCCTGACCAAGGCAAAACCAAACTAAAATATATACATACACACGAATTGAATACACACAGATGGTACTGCCGGAGAGATAGGAGACATAGGAATTGGGACATTAGGTAATTAGCAATTAAATATGTTAATCCAATTTTGCCACTTTGATTATGTTAATCCAACCGCCCTTTTACGACTCAACATTATCTGTACTCAGTTTTCCATAGTGTGTGTATATATTTAGGCCTCGTTCGGGAGGGATTAAAAGCCAATTAAAATTGAAAATATGGCCGTTATTGGGTCCCATTCGTCTAATAAAAGTCAACAATAACGGCTATATTTTCAATTTTAATCCAATTTTAATCCCTCCCATACAAGGCCTTAGGGAAAATTTCACTTATAGTCACTGCAAGTTTAAGCAAAATCCAGATGCAATTACACAGACATACATATACATACCCAGACGGAGAGACGGTACGGGAAATAATTAATTGGAGCCACAGTGTTTTTAATTTTACTATTCTACCTTGGAGACTTTGTTTCATGCTACAATTTCTGATTTCAATTATAAAAGAATTAAGAATTATTTAAATGTAGGTTACTGAAATTTTGATTTGGGGAATGTCAAAACCTATATACAATTTCTAAAATTGTTTAATTGTGTTGTGCATGGGATTGCAGTTTATTCTGGGGAAGAGAGGGAAGAGACAGAAACAAATATGCACACAGATGGATGGATAATAGCATCAATTAACTTGTTCAATAAGGGGTGTCTAAAAATCTCGAACCGGATCAAATCAAACCTGAATCGAGCGATTCTTCATAAGTTAAATACTCGAACGGGGACCCCAATCGAGAACCGAAGGGTTTGGGTCGAATCTCGATTCTAGACCAAAAATCGAAGAATCGAATAAGACCCGAAACTAAATAAATTTTTTTATTTTTATATTGAATTAATTAAATTAAATTATTTTTTTCTAAACAAATTAGCAAATTAATTAAATAAATCAAATCATTTCATTTTATTATGAAAAGAGAGAAAAAGAGAAGAGAACAAGAGAAGTCAGTAGACTTATTGTATGTTATAATGAGAACCAAAACCCTATATTTTTAGGGAAGGAATAGAGATACATATGGTAATTATATTTAGGGCTGCAGGGGTACGAGTGTCATTCACACTAAACCCTAATTTACTTTCCTTTTACAACACTCCCCCTGAAATAACACATTACAAAATATATGACTCGTTAAAACCTTATTTGATAAAAATCCAATGGGATAAAAAAAAAATCAAAATGAAGGAAAAAGAGTACAGTTACTTTAGAGTATTAAAAATAAATCCTGTCTCATTAAAACCTTGTTAGGAAAACTCAGTGGGATAAAACCTAAATAAGGAAAAAGAGTATAGCTATTCCCCTTGATGTTGATTACTGAAAATTTTTGAGTCGACGCATTCCAATCATGTGAACCAATTCCTTGAATGTAGATATTTGCAGTGCTTTTGTAAATAAATTAGCCAAATTGTCGCTTGAACGAATTTGTTGAACATCGATATCGCCATTCTTCTGAAACTCGTGTGTATGAAAGAATTTTGGAAAAATATGCTTCATTCTATCACTTTTGATATAACCTCCTTTGAGTTGTACAATACAAGTAGCATTATCTTCATACAAAATTGTTGGACTATCTTTTGTTGAAATTAATCTGCATGATGCTTGGATATCGGTCATGTTCATCAACCATACACAATTTCGGTCTGTTTCATGGATTGCAATAATTTCAGAATGATTTGAGGATGTTGCTGTCAATGATTGCTTCACAGATCTCCATAATATAGTCGTTTCTCCACGTGTAAACACGTATCCTATTTGTGATTTAGCTTTATGTGGATCAGAGAGATAATCTGCATCCGTATATCCCACTAAAGTATATCCCAATTTTTGAGAATAAAATAATCCCAAATCAATAGTACCCATTCCAATATCTTTGTGTTGGTGTAGAGTTATATCTTGCAAGAAGATTTACAGAAAAAACTATGTCTGGTCGAGTGCAATTTGCAAGATAAATTAATACTCCAATTGCACTAAGATATGGTACTTTAAGACCAAGAATCTTTTCTCCATATTCAAGTGGACGAAAAAGGATCATTTTTTATATCAAGTGATCGAACAACCATAGGTGAAGCCAATAAATGTGCATTATCTATATAAAATCGTTTCAAAACTTTTTCTGTATATGTAGATTGATGAACAAATAAACATTTTGGGAATTGTTCAATCTACAACTCGAGACAAAATTTGATTTTCCCTAAATCTTTCATCTCAAATTCATTGTTCAAATAATCTGCAATTTTGTTGAGCTCTTCACAAGTTCCAATTAAATTTAAGTCATCAACATAAACTGCCACAGTTACAAATTCAATATTTGTTTTCTTTATGAAAACACATTGACAGATATCGTCATTTTTATAGCTTTCTTTCAACAAATATTCGGATTATTTTAATCCATATAACGATCTTTGCAATTTAATTGAGAACATGGTTCTCGAGCATGTATCATTTGTTTCTCGCATTTTAAATCTTTCAGGGACTTTCATAAATATGTCACTATCAAGTGCACCATACAAATAGGCAGTCACTACATATATAAGGCGTATCTCGAGCTTTTGTAACACAATCAAACTAATTAATAATTTAAAAGTGATGGTGTCCATTACGAGAGAATATATTTCCTCGTAATCAATTCCTGGTCTTTGTGAGAAACCTTGAGCTACGAGTCGGGCTTTGTATCTTGTAATTTCATTATTTCCATTTCTCTTTCGGACAAAACCCCATTTGTATCCAACGTGGATTACATTTTCAGATGTTCGACAGGTCCAAAGACTTTTCATTTCTCTAAGGAATTCAATTCCGCCTGTATGACAATCATTTCTATTTTGACATTCTTTAACAAACAATGGTTCAGGATCCTCATTTTGCATAATATCAAGAGTCACGTTAAAGACGAAAATATTGTCCATAACAATATTATTTCGCTCCCATAATTTATGAGATAACATATAATTTATTGAAATCTCATTATTTTCGGACACTTGTGATTCTTCAGAAACCATATTTTCAATATTTGATTGATCAATTTCTCTAATGTTACTTCTTCTTTAGTTTTTGGTTGGTTTTTCTCTTGTACTTTTCTTTTTCGAGGTCCATAGTCTTTTGAACCAACTAGTCAACCATGCTTCTGGCGTATTTGAGATTCATTTGCTATTCATAATATGATACAGTACATCATGTTCAAAAGTGTAGTCGACGACTTTTTCTTATCTTTTTCCACAATGACATAACTTAATGAGATATATCAATTTTTATCATTTCAGGTACCTGAACCTCTTCTGATGTTTTATAATATGTTATGTATAAATACTCATTAGGAGTACATACCTCCTTAATAAGATCATCTCTACCACTTGCTCAATTTTCATTTGGAGGACTTTGTAATAGAGTCAAATATCATCACGTTTCAAGCGTGCCATAAATTTATCAAATATAATATCAACGATTTGTCCTTCTAGGAGTCAATTCGAATTGCAACATTTAAAATTGATGTGTGAGATTGTTAATCTCTTTAGTTAGTAAATGCATCTAAATGAATTATTTTTCGAACTTCTAGTTCAAATTGTCTTTTGTTAGGATTTAGATAATGATGCATTCGTACATTATTTCTAGGTTCTTAATTTCTCTCCCTAATGCCGAGAGAATTGTCTAATCAAAATGACAATCATTTTTCCAACGTTATAAAATATCACCCATTTGGAATAAGAGTTTGAGCAACGCATTTAATCTCAACATTCTTTAGTTTCCATCTCAGTGCATTGTGGTGAATCAATTTTACATTACTGCACTATCGAAATAATTTGATGGAAAAATTAGGCTTTGACCATAAGCCAAGTTATAACTAGGAGAACTATGATATTGACATGATACATAATGACTTTCCCTAAATTGAAATGGGAAGTATTTGGTTCTCAATTAAATAAACTGGAGACGTTTAACAAACAATAATGTTAAACCAATTATCGACATCTCAACTAACACTTATTAAAAAGTTGAGATTTAGGATCATTAGTATTAAAAAGACACACCATCTTAATTGTATAATTTGAAAATTATACTCATAATTTGAGTAGCACTTTCGCAAACTTCTGGTTGCGAATACCGTGCAACCATCTAATATTTGTATCAAATCTATTAGATATAAATAATATCTAGATGGTCAACGTGGAGGGTGATAGGGCCCCATATACCACCCCGATTAATTTTCAGAAATATAAGGAATTCAATCCCTATTTAACTAGTAATGATCAATGACTAATTTTCAATTAAGAATCTTCTGATTTTTCGTTAAATGTCCATTTGAATTCTCATTATTGAACCAGTGATGGTTCAATTGGTCATGTCAAACAATAAAGTCAAATTGAACTTCTGGTTTAATAATTTTGAATAATATGATTAAACATTATATAATCATATATCATTCAAGTAATCAAACTAATCGATGTCCTTATAACATTAATTACATGTTGTCCTTCATGGATAAATATGAATTCAAAATGATACATTTTTCGAAACACGTGCAACTTTAATAGCACGTTGTATTTATTATTTCTCATTCAAAAGCAATAATGTTATGCTACTTCAAGAGTAACAACAAATTATTATTTATAAACATTAGCTCTTCAGGAGCCATGCATTATTTATAGAGTTGTGCTTCTTCAAGAAGAACAACATGATACATTATCAATTTAAAATTTATAAAAGAACATATAAAAGTATTTAATCAAGTTAAATACGCAAAAAATATTCAATAATCATCATAAACGTATATATTACAATTATAAAAACAATTGGAGCAAAGAGTACATAAATTAAAGTATGAATTATTATATGTACAAACAAACATTAATTAAAGCAGACTAGTCACATAATGTTTGTTAAAATATTTATTTTTTCATAGTAACAATTATAGGGAGACAACATAAAAGTTGGGCATAAATTGGTAGAAAACAAATTCATCACAGTGGAACCCAATTCATTACATCAAAAAATTAATACTTATGTAAAAAATTGGCAGAATTCATACAAGTTTACGTATGTGGTGGCGGACAAAACAAAAATCTTTACAAATTGATTCTTTATATGGCAAAATGTGTGGCAGGATCGAATTTATTGCGTGGTAGAATTATGGCAGGCACATACAAAAATTAACAATTGTACACCAGTACACGCACGATTGTACATATAGATTATTGTAAAAAATTTAGATGCACACAAATTAACGTATTTGTATGAATAAAAAAAAAATTCACATAATACCAAATTAATTTTGGTACATATGATAGATTATTATTTTTTTTAAAAATTAGTATCTTCTCTAAATTTTGAAGAATTAAGCTTTCGTACTGATAACGTGTTATGAAAAGAGAGAAAAAGAGAAGAGAACAAGAGAAGTCAGCAGACTTATTGTATGTTATAATGAGAACCAAAACCCTATATTTATAGGGAATGAATATGAATACACATGGTAATTATATCTGGGGCTGTAGGGGTACGAGTGTCATTCACACTAAACTCTAATTTACTTTCCTTTTACAATACATTTCATAATTTTAATTTTAAAGCCCAATACCCAAATCATTTTAAAGCCCACATCATTTTAAAGCCCATTTAAAGATAAGAAACAGTGAAATTTGGGATCAATTTACAGTTTTTTATATGGATCACCGATATTTTAATATTAACATCTACTTTTTGTATTTGTATGCATTGAATTAATTTTATTGGATAGCTAATTATTTATATGTTTTTGAATTGGGCTACGTTAATTTATAAAAGTTACGAATGAAATGTCATTAGTTCTATTTACGTAGTGTTACTGTAAATATTAAAAAATTTAATTATGGTATGGAACCGAACAGAACGGAACGGAACGGAACGGAACCGACCCACGGACAGCCCTATGTTCTATTGTAATTATTCACATACATAATGGTCACAATAATAATACCAACAATAAAATACGAGAAGAAGAAGAAGAACCAAGATGGACGAAAACCACATATCGTTTTAATTAGTTAGTACAATTTTTTTTTTTGTTTAAAGAATTCAAATCTTATCATGCAGCTCTGATACCAATTATTGTAATTATTCAACAATAATGCTAAGAATAAGACACATATATTAATTGATAATTTGAAATTCATACTTGCGAAAAACATTTATGTTTATGAATATTACCAGCTAAATTTTCATCTCCTTGTTCCTCAAAAACAATCGGTCGTCAATGGGGCAAGCCAAAACGATATGGAAAGGAGAGGGGACCTAATCATTATATATGAAATTATAAAATCGGCTCATTACCGACTCTAACTCTAATTAGGGTTTATTTAATTTCGATTCACATTCTTAAAATTACCACATTATGATAATAAGGCTTGTAAGGTGTACAACAATCCAAGTGATCACTAACATATTGAGCATAATCACAGTATCATTGCAAATCATACATCTAATCCGTAAAATTCGCAATCAAACGAAAATCCACATAATAGAATTATTCTAACAGTTATATCCAAGTTAAATTCCAAACTTAATCGCGTGGATGCCTAAGATGAATCCCCTTTACAGTAGAGTGAAGGTATGGGCCCAGTTAATTCTGATGGTCGGAAAACTTCATTGTTGGCTCTCAACCATTTAAGGCTGTGGATCTTGATGCAATTGGAAGATTGAAGCATTGATGAAGTGTACAATCTTTCGGATTTAAGGACGGGAACGTTTATATTATCAAATTTGTTGATTGAAGACATGTACAATAGAACTGAGCTACCCCATGGTTTCAAATTATTTCCATATTTTTCTATCTCGACATAATATTTTTACTAGAGGTATATAACAAAATTTAACTCAACGCAATTTTACTATTTACATTATATATATATAAAAAAAAATGCTACTCACGTCTAATCACAAATAAATTAAGTCACCGTTTGTTATAAATTAGAAGTTGATTAAATTTCGAGTCAAAATCAACAATTAATTTTAATCATATATTTCGTGGGATTCACAACTTTTCAATAATATACATTTTATATATTTTTGTGAATATCTATTAAAAATATAATTTTAGACTACCCCAAATAAGGGCTAAATCTATTCTAACAAATGAAACAAAAGGCCGAAAAGGATAAAAAGTGGATTTTACTCGGATCCAGGGTAATCCAACCCGGTTCAACATCACAAACCCAACATAGTTTTTAACTTAATGGATCGGCCCATATATAAATGTAGAGCTAGGGTTTATTATCTCACCACAGCTTTAAAGAAGAGTCGCGCACCGTGAAAGAGAGGGAGAGGGGAAGAGAGAGACGCCGCCTGGTAGATTGTTGCCACCACCAGCAAAATGGTCAGTTATCTTAATATACGTGTTTGATTTCTCTGTATTAATGCTGATATAGACTTGTTATTGTATCTTAAAGAGCTTAGATGCAATAAGTTGAACAAGTACGAACTTAATTGATTTGGATTCAGATGTGTATTTGTTGTTTTTTCTTGGAAATTTAGTTTTTCCAATTTTTTTGTTTCAGTTTTAAGTCGGCATTCAACAAATTATTACTGGATTTGGATGACTGTTTAGATGGGTTGTGTACAAGGGATTGAGATACTTTGGAAAACTGTGCCTGAATGTGTTGTATAATTATCATCGCACTTCTTGTTTTAAAGTAATGCTTAAAATGCAAATCACTTACTGCAGTTATATCCTTGCCTGTTCAGATGAATAGATGATGAGTTGCCCCAATTTGTACCACATAATAAGTACCAAAAGATTCATGTAGGGAACTTTGTACGGCCATATAACTAAAGAATATCTTTTTCTTTAGTTTTTCAAAGAAATACCTCATGATATAATATGGGGAAGCTCTTATGAGCTGTATAACGAATCCTGGAAAAAAGAGAGCTTGAAACCTCTTAATGTCGATTGGTTACTCTTTCTATTTTGTTCGCCCCATATTTCGTACAATTCTGCTTTTATTATCACGACATTGCTTGTGATTTTGTATTGGTGCGGAATTACAGGCTAGAGGTTTGAAGAAACACTTGAAGAGGCTCAATGCCCCAAAACATTGGATGTTGGACAAACTTGGCGGTGCTTTTGTAAGTTAATTGTTCTGATCTAGTTTTGTGGTTTAATGCTATTTTTTTTTAATATCTAATTATGGTGTTATGCTTTCCTAAGTCCATGTGCTCATTTGTGGCTAATTTATTAATCCTTTCAATGTAATTTGTCTAGGCACCCAAACCATCTTCTGGACCCCACAAATCCAGGGAGTGCTTGCCATTGATTCTTATCATGCGCAACAGGCTGAAGTATGCTCTGACATACCGTGAAGTAATTGCCATCTTGATGCAACGCCATGTCCTAGTTGATGGGAAGGTTAGGACTGATAAGACCTATCCTGCTGGTTTTATGGGTAAGCACTCGCCACGTTATTGTTCATTTTGAAGCTTAATTTTGGTCGGCCTAAATTATGGTTCCAGTGCATGAATTCAAGATAATTTAGTATTTAGTAGTTGATGTACCAAAGCGTTCAATCTGGAGGATGATATGTCCAGGTGCTTTTGTAAAATTTATAATGCTGATTACATTTATATTGTAAAAGATTTTTTGAACTCCATCGATTGGAGCAATTGGCTGAATTGGTGCTGCACATTCTTTTGCTTTGTTATATTGACATCTTCTCCCTTTCCACCTTGTTCCTAGATGTTGTTTCTATTCCAAAGACCAATGAGAATTTCCGTCTACTCTATGATACCAAGGGTCGATTCAGGCTCCACTCCATCAGGGACGAGGAGGCCAAGGTCTGTTCGTGTAACCCTTGTTTATTACAGTGTGTGGATGGGCATAAACTATCTCTTGATTTATGTAGGGACATGTCCATGTGAATGTATACATATTTGTACTGTTTATGTTCCTTACCATCCGAGGAAAATGGACTAAATTAAATGAACCTTTCTACTATTTTCACATTGAATTGCTGAAAACCTGGAGAGTATTATTAAGCACGAAATTTGCACACACTATTAAAGGGCATGCAAGCCATTCAAACAGCCATTGCTCTGTCATTCTCTTGTTGATTTATCATAATAAAAAATCTTACATGTTTTTATTTTTATGGTAATGTAGTTTAAGCTTTGCAAAGTCCGATCTGTTCAGTTTGGAAAGAAAGGAATTCCCTACCTCAACACCTATGATGGAAGGACAATTCGCTATCCAGATCCGCTTATCAAGGCAAATGACACCGTTAAACTTGATCTCGAGACAAACAAAATTGTTGATTTCATCAAGTTTGATGTTGGGAATGTTGTGATGGTGACGGGTGGAAGAAACAGAGGACGAGTTGGAGTCATCAAGAACCGTGAGAAGCACAAGGGAAGCTTCGAAACTATCCACGTCCAGGATGCTGTTGGGCATGAGTTTGCTACCCGTCTAGGCAATGTTTTCACTATTGGGAAAGGTACAAAGCCTTGGGTGTCTCTTCCAAAGGGCAAGGGTATCAAGCTGTCCATCATCGAGGAGGCCAGGAAGCGGCTTGCTGCCCAATCTGCGGCCACAGCATAAATTATCTTATTTTATTCAAAGTTGTCTTTTGGTCATGTTAATTAGTTTGTACTTTTTCCTTCTGGATTTGTATGCTGGTTGATGGCACAATGTTGGTTATTATAGGATCTATGCTGGAAAATCTGTTTTGTTTCAAATACAATTTTTACCTGTCTTGTTTCAAATTTGGATTAGTTGGGTAACAAATATTGAGATTTAAGGTTTTCTAAACTTATATGTTTTGCGTGATTTTATTTACATCTGTTCAAATCTAAAACTGCTTCCACGGAGTGTGATTTTGGTTTCATAACACAATGGGCAATGTTTCTCTTGCCAGTCTGTATGAGCTTAGTTTTGTTTTAGGCTTTAGCTGATGTCTGAACAAGGGCAAGGGGAGAAAAAACAAAGCGATAGAAGTCTTGATGGTTGTTGGGTTCCTTTTGTTTTATGCTTGAAGTGAACTTGAATATTGGAAGATGGAGATTGGAGACTGAGGTATATGCAGGTTTGGAGAGGAAATTTGGGAATGCTCCAAGTTTAAGAGTTCACTTTCAAGTCTCAGATACAGGGCCAAAGGCAAGATGATCTTCCCAAATTACCAGTGCATTAACCTTCTCATTAGAAATGTTACTTTAGCCAAATTCGTTCCTTGTACTGTTAATGCGAAGTAGTGAATTCAAATTTCATTGCCTACGTTGTGAAAATCTCGTGGACCTTAATGTGTGAGGGATGTGTATGAAAACAGTTTAGGCTGTGGTTATACATTTTATAGAGTCATCTTTCTGGCATACCATAGATCAGGAAATGTAACTTCATACTGCTTTACAGAACATCATCATCTCCATAAGTTTTATTTTACAAAGCAAAATTCAGACAATACAGTGCTCAAAAGACAAATTAAGATAAATACTGATGTGATAGCATAGACTCCTTCACAGTGCACCATCACCTTCATGGAGGAGCATCTGATTAAAGTGCCACACTCCTGCATATGCACAAATAAATGCAGTGCTCATAAGAATGAAAATAAGGAGAGAAGTGAGTTTATCATATGCGGAATCGGATTTGTAGAAGCAGTCATACCGTGTCCTTTTCCTACCATCCTCAACTGAGTGATATAGTCAGCAACTTTTTTAATGGCTTCGACCTGGATTAGACGGGGAAAAACTCGAGTAATCATAGTCCTGTAGGCCTATATTTCGTTTTAAATTGAAAACAGAACCAAGATAGAAAAGAAGTATAAACATTAAAGTTTACCTGCTCCTGCAAAAATTCAGTCTCTATGAAATCTGCCAACTGGGGATCATTGTTACTATCAGCAACCTGCCATGTCAAGGATAAAAATCATGTCATTAACTGTGACAAAGTTTTAGGCTCATTGTCAGCCTGCCGCAACCATCCTTCATCTGAGCTTGGACCGAATTTAAATGGAAAACTGGGTAAATTTATCCAAGGAATTGGAAAATAACAGCATAAAGAGGTCAGAGAAGGCTTACGCTGTGAAGGTTCAGAAGTTTCTCATTTGTTAACTTCTCCAACGACAACGCTAGTTCCATTGCTGAAACAAGAGACAAAAACAGGAACTATCAGAACTAATCATAGATTCATAGTAGGACAGTATCGAAAGGTTTTTTTTCCCCCCAATTTTGGATGAAAATTGCTATTTTTAACACAGTCCTGTATGGTTTGTAGAGTGTAACAAACTTACCATACAACGCATCACCCTTCTCTACATGTTCAAACTCTGCAGGGGGATTTAGTATAGTGTGCAACTTCACTCTCCCTCCTCGGATATTCTATTATTTGTCGAAATCAAAAGAACAGCATATTATATTTGCATTTAAAACAAAATAAACCCCGTAACTTAAATGGGAGAAATCTAATTCTTTTTTCCACTTTGTGATGCTTCAAAGTTTGTTCGACTTCATATTAGTTGAGTATAAACCTTTTGGTTGAGCGATGCACGTGAGTTACCTGATATTTCATTAGTTTTTGAGCGTGATCTCTTTCTTCTTCACTTGAATCATTGAAAAATCTGACCACCATATATTCATTAAAATCAGGAAACGGGGGAAAAAAACAAAAAAAAAGATAAACAAGACACTTGAGAATTGTTGTAGTTACTTGGCAAGGCCTTTCAAAGCAACATTGTCCCGATCGAAGTATGCATACATGGAGTGGTACACATAAGACACACTGTACTCCACGCTGAGAAAAACCACAAGAAAAATATGCTAGCAGCGATCAATAAAAACCTCAGTTAACAAGAACTCACTTGATCTGCTGCTAGTAAAACAACAAACCAAGTCTTTCTTGACAACAAGTCTATGACTTATACTAATGGTTACAATTTTTTCATCAGAGGTATTTGAAAGTATGTTTACTAATCCTCTAGTACAACAACAAACTAAGTCTTGTTTAGAATCGACTAAGTGAATTCTTATCATCGCTTTGATATTTGTATTTCAACATTTAAAAGCTTAACCTTTTAGCGAGTGACTGCTTTCGACTGTATTTTATCTTTAACGTGCCCTTATAAGCAGCAAATGGAAATCATTTTTTGGTAAACGGCCAGACACGTGATTTTTTCTTAAATAGGCGATTTTGACACTTCAACTCAAGAACTTTGTCTCCATACCATATTAAACCATATCATCTAAAGATTGAATGAACTTATTTACTAATAATATACCTTCAAAAAATAGGACTTCCTACTAAACATATTGAATTATTTTTTAACAATAATTGGTCAAGAACTCACTTGATCTGCTCATTAATTGCAGCCTCACACTCATCTGAGAACCTCTGGCGAGCAAGCGAAACGTGGGGAACTATTGGGACAATAAAGTCATCCTTCTTAACCTCTTCAAAGGGCTGAAACACAACACCAGTAAGAGGCATAGTAGCTGTTTCAGACAAGGCAAAACCTGCGAATCCATTATCGCGCTTTCTTGACAAAGCAAGATTTGAAAATGAGGAAGAACATGACAATAAACTCAAGTTACAAGATGATGGAGGTGAAAAGGCATTGGCACTAGCTGTATTTAACAGGAGCCCAGGACTAGAACCCTGCAGAGAAATAGCTGAAATTGTTTCAATAAACATTTTCTCAAAAAGGGATCAAGATTGGATCAACAAATTTGATTCAGTAATTTGGTGTGGAAATCTTGAGGTGCAGATGGTTGAACTATATAGTAGAGTTAAAGAACATGGAGTTGATTTGGAGCCGTTGAACATGTGACAGGTGTAGCGTGAAATCCTGTCCCTGTGGACAGGGCGTGTGTCCAACTCGTGGCCTTATCCAGAATCCAAGATAATATACCAAATGCATCACTGTCGGCAAAGGTCATCTGATCTTTCCGTAGAGCTGGAGTATATGTCTTTTGTATGTTTATGGACAATAGAGTGTACCAGAAAAATTGCAATTACTTGTAACAATGAAACTCTACATTGAGAGCACGTCAAGGTTGAAATGTGTATCAATCATAAAGACTGGTCATGTTGATTAGTGCCAGTTTATTTTTCCTTTTTATATTCTAGAGCGAGGCCTTATCTTCTATTTGGGACTTGATAATGGGATGGGATGTTTTCACTTCAAGTTAATTATTTTTATAAGAAATAATCAATATATTATACAAAAGAGCACCAGTGGTCTAGTGGTAGAATAGTACCCTGCCACGGTACAGACCCGGGTTCGATTCCCGGCTGGTGCATTTATTTTCCTCATAAATCTCACAGCTTTTTCTCTATTTCTGTAAATGGATTGTCAATTCAGAAACGTGTATTTTTATTTATTTTTAGAAACAAATTAACTGTCTTAACAAAACCAGGCAACAAGGTTGAACATGTAATAAATACTTCTAGCGCATTAGCATTACCATTTTCCAACTACGATTCTAGACTTAAGCATTGATTTATTTGCACTAGGGTGATCGATGATTCTAATTCCACTGACTTTAGGCTTCTGAACTCTTTAACAGTACCTTTATTGAATCTTAAGCACGATCCACGGAGGGAGGGATTTGGCACCGACTCCTATCTGTTTATTAAAATAAGAAAGGAGCATAGACTTGACCTCCGATATGAAGATAAAAATGGCACTAGGCTTACTAAAGATGGATAAAATGTAATACTAATGTATGTGCTCTAGATTTACTTGTAGCCAAAAGAAAATCGAAGAATTTATTTCCCATAGTTCATGCTATGTGATGTTTAAGTTTTTCTAACAAACAATAAGTTGTTAGTTTGGCTTTTTTAAGAAATGATTGTCTTACCGAATAATTCAAAATCATGCGAGATTAACAGCTATCCATGTTTATGAACCACTAGTAAAAAAACTTAAATAATCACGCGTTCAAATTCTTTGCTCCTTGTTGATTTAGCTCTTTCTGGATGATACATAACAAGGTAGTTGAATGAAGTTGGAGCAAATTACAAGCACGTGTAAATTAGTTCTTAGAACATGGAAAATTCGATACGACTTCCATTTCATTGCAAGAATCCACCTCTTAGACTTTGTGATTGCTGTTCTTTATCTAACTGGGAATAGTCGACGCTTCCTGGAACAGCAGATGATGCATAATGATTCTACTCTGAACTGTGATTTGTTTTCAGGCAAATGGGTTTATGATAACATATATGTACCCTTATACAAGAGGGAACAATGTTCTTATCTGGAGGGCGCCTTTGCACGTAAGAAGTATGGTAGGAAGGACTTGAAATATCAGAAATGATGCTAGGTTGTGACTCAGATTCCATGTGATTTGGAAGTTTGATTCATGTAGGAAGCCTGAATAATATTGGTTTGGAAGTCTGGTTTGATAAAGGATCAAATTTCATTATAAATTGGGAGTTTGCTTGGGAAAATGACTTTAGAATGGATAAGAAAGTGTTTTGGAAGCATTGGGTTAGAGACGGGATGCCTAAGCGTCGGCATCGCAGCAAAGCTGCAGCACATGGGTGTTGGGGCACCAAGGAGGTGGTGTTGTGACGCCAAAGGCCTGTTTGGCCAGCAGGCAGCCTGCACAGCCACTGGTATGGGAAGAATCCCATTCCCGGTTGGTTTCTTTTTTGTGCTCTACTTTATCTATAATTCCAAGATTGGGCTCCTATATATACTCCACGAAGAATAGGCTCTTCATAGACTCAACATAACAATTAGATCATTGTTTTATACATTAGAAATTTGAGAGAATTGTTTAGATTTAAATCGAGAGTATCAAATCCTGTAAACAAAATTTTAATTTTCCACATAAATATTGTGTTCTTGTGCTATTCATTATTTTTTCATCTTTATTATTTGGTCCGATTTTACAACAAATGGTGATGGCAGCATCATCATTGTGACCTTCCAAGGTTCTCCCTTAACCTTTCATTCACACACACATGCGCAATGTTAATAATTAATGATTGATTACGCAGTTTGTACTTGGCATTTAATGGTTCTTTTGTGATGTCAAGGTTCAATGCTACTGCATTGTTGGAGAAGTTAATAAGAGGGAAGAAGCTTCTGTATGTAGGGGATTCCTTGAATCAAAACCAATTCAATTCGACGTTGTGCTGTGCTTAATTGAGCCTTCCATCCCTTCATCAACATCTAAAAAACTGATCTGAAAAGGCAACTACATCATTTTTGAAAGTTACGCAGTTTGACCCTAACAATACCTAGATGGAGGTTAATATGTATATTTTGCGGAATTAAAAATATTATAACCAATTAGCAAAAAGTCACAAATTGTTATCTCTAGATGGTTAGACAATCACGTCAGGTTAATCATATGTTTGAATACCGCAAATTTTCTAAACATTAAATAAAGCAGTAAATCAACACACGATATGATCACAGAAAAACCCAATTAGGAAAAACTCTGGACACTTTGCCAGTTAAGAATCCACTATAAACTATTTGAACAACTTACAGTCTATCGGACTAGACGATTCGTACTATCTGATCACTCGTCTGCACTTCCTACAGCTCTCATTGGATCCCGTGCTCAATCCTTAGTTGCTGTTGCCGAAACTCTCCGTGGAATCCGCTACCATGCACCACTTCTACCCTTGTGGAATCGTCTATTTTTCGTGGATCTAAGAACACCACGTTCTTCACAGATTGGAACTCCAGTCAAACTTCCTCGATCTTCAGAACTCTGACCAGATGTAGATGAAATGCAGTTTGGTATTTGGATTATATAAACGATATTTTTCTCATCAAAACAATCAAAGTAGATGAAGGTTGAAAGAAGGAATCGAATCAATCTCTCACAAATGTAGCTCTCTCAATGTTCAACCTCATCAATTTTCGTACAAAAGTGTTTTGGTCAGTGTTCTAAAATGCGTAATGCGTTGCGATGCGTCGAGGTCGAGAATCATGAATCACAAGTTTAAGCGTGTCAATGCGGAGAATAGGCGTCATAATGCATTTCTTACTTTTAATATAATAAATAGATTTTTGTATTTAAAAAAAACATTTTTTTATGTCATATAAAAAAAAAATTCACAATGGGACGTCTCAATGCGCGCCTAGGCGCGCATAGGCTCTCCGCGCATTGAAACGCATAGGCACGCCTAGGCGGTTAACAAAAATCGTTGACCGCATTTTTACGCGCATTGCCCAATTTGACGCGTTTTTTACGCGCGTCGCGCCTAGGCGTGCCTAGACGGCGCATTTGCGCGAATTTTAGAACAATGGTTTTGGTATACATAGGTAGGTTAGAAAAACGAATGAGCTAGGAAAAAAACCTTTAAATCGCGAAATAAAAATTTTTCGAATAAACCTGTCGCTCGAGCAAGGGCTTAGCTACAGTTAAGCGACAGACTGTTGCTCGAGCGAAGTAGGAGTGACAGTCCAACAACAATGTTTCTGCTTTTGTAGCTCGAGCTAAACCTTGGCGATAATTTAGAGGAAATTCGCGCCGTTTTCCTCTTTTTGCCATTCTCAAACCCTAGACCTAATAACCATATTTTCAACTATTTGCACATCACTCCTTGACTTTTTAAACATATTACAATTTAGTCATTTTTGTTTACAGAATCGCCAATTACAAAACATCTAAAACCTAACAATCTTTAAGGCCACCGTAAGACAATTTTCTCCGTTTCTTGAAATTCATAACCAGTCAGTTAGTAATATCTACAATTTTTCACAACTGATTTTCTGATAGTCATATCATTTACAATGATCTTCTTTTTCTTGTTAAATCCAATAAGGAATACAATGCAACGATCGAATTCTATTTGTCTCCTTTGTTGGTTGAATCTAATTGCAATGACTTATTGAACCATCAGGTGGAAAGTCTAATAATTAGCGTTAAGTCAATTAAAAAGCATGTTGGGCAATGGACAGATGTAGATCTACTCATATTTGATTAATTTATGTGGTGGTTGAAGCCAAAAATGAAACTTCTGTGAATACATTCTAAGAAACTCCACATTAATAGAAATAGAACAAAGTTGTTCTTCATGGGCCTCTAACCTTATCACTTTAGCCCTTGTTTGCCCCCTATTATATTTCATTCTATTACATTGATTTTTTCTCTCTCCTCATTTCAACCATCCATTCATCAAATAAAATAATAATACACACAAAACAAAAACTTTTCAACCACACATCTCCCATCAATCACTATTCTAAAAATTATCTACCCCCCAAAAATTTAAATTAATGGGGGGCAAACAGGGGCATAGTATGCTAATTACGTCTCTTTTGTTACATAGAAAATTATGCTTGCACTACAGAAAAATAGCAAAAAATCTAGTCAAATAACATGATTCATTAACACCGTAGAGGTAAAGACTGGGGCGTGGATACAAGTCGAAATTGCTACAGTAAATTCGAGCCAATTTGGAATGTAAGTTACTGGGGAGGTACAAATGATCGCGGGATGATGCAGATAGTGGAATCAGCAATACATGAGCTCAAAAAAAGAGGTTTAAAGGTAGAATACCTTAATATAACACAGTTTTCAGATTATAGGAAAGACGCTTATCCTATAATACCTTAATATAACACAGTTTTAATAATTTGTTGCATAGGCCTTGTAATAATTTGTTATATAGGCCTTACAATACATATTTTAATAATAGTTAGAAGATTCATCAATTCATTTGCAGTCTGTTGTCAGATTCTTTCAGTTCGTTTGTTTTAAAAGATTCAAAGCTCCTAGATACTCTTACGAGTCATTTATGTATTTTAATTATGATATACACGTTTAAGACTGTGTTCATGTACTTGTTATGTATACGAACAACCTTAAGTATAGTACTTGTAACATTTTTTTAGATACACTTGTGAAGGAGGAAGAGAGAGATCAAACTTGCGATAGATGAAAATGGAAAAATGATTTAACTTTATTTCCTCAAATGAACAGTATACATATACACATCTGGAAGAGTAAATACTTGTACACGTGCATTACACGTGATAAAAAAAAAAAATTACAACTAATAAGCCCCCTCAAGCTGGACTGTGTAAGTTAATTACACCCAACTTGCGAAGAAGACCATAAAACCTATCTGCGCCTAGAAGTTTAGTAAAGAAATCACCTAACTGATGTTCAGAAGATACATGTAATGTAATTATAGTGCCTGCTTGTATCAAATCCCTAACTAAATGGCAATCTATTTCAATATGTTTGGTTCTTTCATGAAAAACAGGATTAGCAGCAATATACAAGGCTGCTTTACTTCACAATACAAAACAGATGGAGTAGAAAAATGAATTTTGAAATCAACAAGTAAAGAAAACAGCCATTTAAGTTCACAACAAGCAGATGCCATTGACCGATACTCAGCTTCAGCCGAAGATCTGGAAACTGTGATTTGCTTCTTAGACTTCCATGAAATCAAAGAATCTCCAAGATAAAATCAAAAACCAGTAACAGAGCGGCGGGAATAAGGGCAAGTGGCCCAATCTGAATCACAGAAACCTTTCAACTGCAACAAAGAAGAACTGGGAAAGAAAAGACCCTGACCAGCAGTAGCCTTGACATATCTAACAATTCTTAAAGCAGCATCATGATGAAACTGACGTGGTTGATCCATAAATTGACTCAAAGTGTTCACAGAAAAAGAAATATCAGGCCTAGTCAATGTCAAATATAGAAGTCTGCCAATCAACCTTCTATAGGAAGCCGAATCATCAATCAAAGGGACATAAGTTTCAGTTTTAGATAACCTCAAATTCTGATCCATAGGAGAATTAATAGGCTTTCCAGCTAATAAACCAAAATCACTTACAATTTCAAGAGCATACTTTCTTTGAGAGATAGAAATACCTTTGGAAGATCTTGCCACCTCAAGACCCAAAAAATATCTCAAATGTCCAAGATCTTTCAGCTTAAAATACGTATGAAGAAAAACCTTAAGATCATCAACAGACTTGGAATTATTAGAAGCAATAACAATGTCATCAACGTACACCAATAGTGTAATAAGAAAATCACCCGAATACTTTGTGAACAGAGAATAGTCAGCTTTTGACTAAGTAAATCCATAAGTGATCAAAGTGGAAGAGAACTTAGAAAACCATTGGCGGGATGCCAGTTAAGACCATATAAGGACTTAAGCAACTTACATACCCGAGTCTCAGGTTTAGAAAAACCAGGTGCTAATGTCATAGACACCTCTTCATCTGATTCCCTATGAAGGAATGCATTATTTACATCTAATTGATGTAAATTCCAATTACGTATGGCAGCCAAAGCAAGAAAATAGCGCACTATTGAGTGCTTGGCAACATGAGAAAAAGTATCAATGTAGTGAATTCCCTCACGTTCAGTATACCCCATTGCAACCAAACGAGCCTTATAACACTCTAAAGTGCCATCAGACTTCAACTTGCACTTAAAGACCCACTTGCAACCAATTGGTTGCTTACTAGTAGGTAACTCAGTTAAAACCTAAGTATTGTTAGATTCAAGAGCATTGATTTTAGCCACCATTGTATCCCTCCAATGAGGATGTTTAATGGCTTGATGGAAAAATTTTGGTTCATAAAGGGAATCGACAGAAGAGGAAAAATGCTGGAATGAATCAGAACATTTAGAATATGATAAAAAAAAAAAGAAATAGGATAACCTATACATGGACTTGAAGAACCATCAAATATAGGAGAAGAAGTAGCTTTGTTGTTAGAAATCAGGAACAATGATAGTGCTACAAGTGTGCAGGTCGTCTCCTATATCTTGTAGACTGTAGGGTGGGAATGGAATTAGAAACAAGGTCTATAGATTCATGTCCAGAAGATGAAGAAATGGGAGATGAGGAATTGAGCACAATATCTGGCATAGGGTTTGGTAAGACATGAACAGATATGGAAGAGGATTCCATATTACTTAAGGAATTAGATTTAAAAGGAAAAATAGTTTCATGGAAGATGACATCCCTAGAAACTATTATTTTGTGATTATGGATATTATAGAGCTTATACCCTTTTATACCAGCTGGATAACCAAGAAAAACACAAGGTTAAGCTCGGGCAGAAAATTTATGAGAAGATCCACCAAGAATAGATGCATAACAAAGACAACGAAAAATTTTAAGATGATTATATTGAGGTTTGGCAGAAATAAAACCTTATATGGTGATTTATTGGAAAGAATTGGAGTTCTGTTTATAAGATAAACAACAGTCAAAACACAATCACTCCAAAAATTCAGAGGGATATCGGATTGAAATCTAAGAGCCCTAGCAACATTTAATATGTGCTGATGTTTTCTTTCAACAATGACATTTTGTTGAGGTGTATATACACAACTGTGTTGATATATAACACCTTTGGCAGCAAAAAAATTGTTTCATATCAAATTCCAAGGCATTATCAAAATGAAATTTTTTGAGTTTGGAGTTAAATTGAGTTTCAACCAAAGCAAAAAAAGGAATGAATATAATGCTGAGTTTCAGATTTTGATTTAAGGAAGTATATCCAAGTACACCTACTAAAATCATCCACAATAGTAAAAAAATATTTGAAGCCATTATAAGAGGGTATAGAAAAAGGTTTCCATACATCACAATGAATAAGATCAAATGCAAAAATAGAACCGAATGTACTCAATGGAAATGGAAGTCTTTTTTGCTTGGCAATAGGACAAACAACACGACGTTTGTTATGTATATATGTGAAGCTATGAAGATCAGAAGTAATGTCACAGAGTCTAGAGTCAGACAAATGACCAAGACGACAATGCCATATATGTGAAGTATTACTAACAGAGTTACAAGAGGGAAAAACAATAGGATCAACAGGTTTACAATAAACAAAAGAGATGCCTAGAACTTGTAGCAAATGATATAAGCTTTGTATTTGTTTAGCTACTCCAATCGTCCTCCAATTTGAGTGGTCCTGAATATAGCAAAAATCATGTAAGAACAAAAAGAAACATGATGATTGTGAAATCAATTTACTGACAGAAATAAGGTTGAAAGCAAATGTAGGAACATATAGAATATCAGTTAGAACAAGAGAATCAGAAAGCCTAACTGTGCCTATATGTGTGACTCTAGTATGTGAACCATTAGGAAGCTTAACATAAATATTTACACAAGTACGAATGGAAGAAAAATAGGATATAGAACCAATCATATGATCAGTGGCACAGGAATCCAAAATCCAAGACTCTATTGGACTAGTATGGTGTCATGGTAACCAATAATAGAAGAAAGAGTAACATGAATACCTGAAAAATGAGGATTTGATGTAGAAGGTACAGAAGAAAATGATAAAGCAGAGCTCATACCTGCTTGATTCATAGAGGACAAAATAGAATTATTTTGGAGTAATGCAAGGAGTTGATTACATTGTTCTTAAGAAAAAGGAAATTGAGTTGAAACTGAATAAAAAACTGGTGGAGCATTGACTTGATTCGAAGTGGAATTCCATTATTTCTGTTTGTATCTAGCAGGATACCCGTAGATCTTGTAACATTTATCTATAGTATGGCCCAATAAACCACAGTGTGTACAAAGTGGACGATTCCTGCGAGATCCAATAGGTTTTTCATATCTGGATCCAGCAGTATCACGTTAGAAAACAATACAGCAGATTCAGTAGGGACTATAGAATCAGAAACAATCTCTCTCTGTTTTTCCTCTTGATGAACAAGAGAAAAAAACTTCGTTAATTGGGGGAAATGGATTAGAAAGTAGAATCTGACTCCGTAGGAAAGCATATGACTCATTAAGCCCCATCAAAAATTGAAGACTATAGTCTTCTTGCTAGTATTCAACAATTTTCTTAAGAGCTCCACAAGAGCATGTAGGAAAAGGACGGAGATGTATCATTTCCTCCCAAGAACATTTTAATCGAGTAAAATAGGCACTTACAGATGATGCTTCTTGATTCAAAGAAACAATATTCTTATGGAGTTCGAGGACGATTACTCTGAGCAAATCGCTCCTTGAGTCATTCCACATCTCGACGGCGAAGTTAACGTAGATCATGGATGCAGCAATCTCATTGGACATGGCGTTTAAAAGCCATGAAAGCATGACCGTGTTACAACGAAGCCAGGCGTTGTACTTAGGATTAGATTGAGAAGGCGAGGGCACAGTACCATCGACAAAACACAACTTGTTCTTAGACAAGAGAGCCATGGACACCGAACGATTCCAAATGAGAAAGTTATCGCCATTAAGTGGCTGAGAAACAAGCATAGCACCGAGATGATCACCGTACTGGAGATATAGAGGATTGGAATAATCCTCAAAAATGGTGGAATTACTCGAATCAGATGGAGCCATAGATTTGTGACAAAAGGAAAGGAAGAATCAAAATAAAAAAATGAAGAAAATCACGAAATGAAGAAGAATCGAAGGGGGCTACAGTTTTTTCTCTGATACCATGAAAGAGGGAAAGAGAGATCGAAATTTCAAGAGGAAAATGGAAAAAATGGCTTAACTTTATTTCCTCAAATGAACAGTATACATATACACATCTGGAAGAGTAAATACTTGTGCACGTGCATTACATGTGATAAAAAATAAAATATTTACAACTAATATTTTAATTACGTGTCAATTATGTATTTTAATTATGATATACACTTTTAAGACTTTGTTCATGTACTTGTTATATATACAAACAACCTTATGGGTCCGTTTGATTGCAAATGTGGAATTTGAGTGGAAAGAAAATGAATTACAAGGAATTGAATTGTCTAGAATTTGTTTTACTGAGAATTGTAATTAATTGTGTTTGATTGGTATAATTTTCCACCTAGAAAATATTAAAAGTTTGGTGTTCGTTTGGCTTCGTTTTTCATGGAAATTATCCATTAAAGTGATAATTTTTTTTACTATTAGGTCTAGAATTTGTTTCAATTGCCAAAAAACAAAAAAAAAAAAAAAAATTTAAATTACCACACCGAATACCATTTGTTTGACTTTGTTTTTCATGTAAATTGTCAATTAAAGGGATATAATTTGTTACAATTGGGAATAGAATTCATTCCAATTGCCAAAAAAAAAAAGTAGCCTGGAAAATCAAGAACTGGGTGGAAAATGAATTCCATGAAAAATTTAGCCTACCAAACAGTCTAAAAGTGGAAAATGGAAAACGAATTCAAACTTCCCTAGAAAATTTCGTGCTATCAAACAGGCTAAGTATAGTACTTGTAACATTTTTTAGATACACTTGTTCGATTGGAATCATGGTTGGGGAAATTTGTGAAATGATCATGTCTTTGAGGCGTTTGGTGAAGTCCATCCATGATACAAAGTAAAGTTTCTTTTTGAGTTATCCTTCTCTTCTCTGAATCAGTTTGCTATCTTCGATACAAGCAAATTATCACGCTCTCCCTGATAATATTTGTCCCCACCAGTAGTGTGCACACATATAAAAAAAATTCTGGTTTTTCTATTTTGAAAATAATGATTGGCGAAAAAGTTACAGTTTATTATGAGCCTATGAGAAGAAAACCTGATATCAATGGATAAAAATTGATGGATCATTTTTGAAATGATTAGTGCAACATTACTAAGCCTACAAACTACACTACATATTCTTGCCTTATAATCCTCTCTTTACTTCTCAATAGTTGCAATTCTCTGGCAGCCCATCGCTTATGGACGAATATCCATAATCCATGTCCAAGGATATATAATTCGAGTTGACTATTTTACACCTAAATTTCATTGCAGCCATTCTCCTCGTAGAATTTGTAGTTGCAGCTCTTTATCTAACAGGGAAAAATCGATTCTTTGTGAAACTACAGAGGATAGCTACTGTTCAGCGTCGTGATTTGTTTTCGGGCAAATGGATTTGTGATAAGATGTCTTATCCTCTGTACAAGAAGAAACAATGTTCTTTTGTGGAGGACACCTTAATGATTCATTACAAAATAACTTGTGTTTATCTATCTTGTGAAAACGTACTATATCATTTAGTTATGCATGAATAAATGAAATAACATTACTGTAGGTGGTTGGAGTCTCGAATTCGAATTCAAATCTTTGATTTAGGTCAATCTAACAATTGGATATATGAAATTGATCAACTTTCTTTAATGAGCAACATCATGTTATTACTGATGATGTTGATATTAATAAGATATGGTCGTTGATGACGATGTCTATGAAATTGAGGCAAAGTAATTAGATTGGTTGAACAATCGTTTCCTCATTCGTATATTTTGAACTTTTGGGTTCATATCTACAGAGAATCTTAGAAAGAAAGCTTCTATAAGATTGCATTAATAGAATGCGAATGAGATGCCATTAACATAATCTTCCTTTTAGTATACCTCTGCTTAGAGATTTACTTTTAAGTTACTTTTCAATTTCATCTGTGATGCTTTCTTCCTTTTGTTAGTACCACATGTTTTAATAAATGCTTCACAGATGTTAACTTGCTTAAGTTTTTTGGCACTACTATTTCCTCATAGAACCAAAAAGAGACGGTCAAGCAAATCGAGGCAAACTACTTGTTGGTTGCTTCTAAATTTGAAACCAGGAATTGGTACAGGTTCCTACCTGTTTATTAAAATAAGAAAAAAAAGGCGTAAAAAAGGTTTGAGGGGACGTAGACTCTACCTCTAATACGATTTTTAAACCAAACCTTCAATACTAGATGATAGATGGACAAAATGCAATCCTAATGTTCACAAGATTTACTTGTAGCTAAAAGAAAATCGTGGCACAAAAAGGTTATTAATTGATTTGGCCATAGTTCATACTCGTTGATATTAATGTTCTAACAACAATGAGTTGTTCTTCTGATTTTCCAGAAAATGATTGACTATCTTAGTAATTCAACAACGAGACATCAACTACTGGGCACCATTTTAATGATGTTTCTTTGCTTCTTGTTTGATTAAGCTTACTGGATGATGCACAACAGTGAAGTTGAGGAAATGGCAAGCACACAAAAATTAGTTCTTGGAGTGTTGAACGTTAGATACAACTTTCATTTTGCCGGTCTCCTCCTCATAATATTTGTGATTGCTTCTGTTCACCTAACAGGGGGTAATCAATGCTTCCGGGGACTGCTGACGATGCCTTATGGTTTTGTCCAGCACTGTGATTTGTTTTCAGGAAGATGGGTTTATGAGAACGTATCAAACCCTCTGTACAAATGGAAACAATGTTCTTTCATGGACGACGACTTTGCATGTGAGAAATATGGTAGGAAGGACTTGGATTATCAGAAATGGCGATGGCAGCCTCATGATTGTGACCTTCCAAGGTTCTGTCTTCCCTCCTTTTTATATATACACACACAGAGCAATACAATTTAATTTTTGATTATAAAGTTTGTATTTGACAGTGTTTGTTAATTGAACTGATGGTTTTTCTGTCAAATCAAGGTTCAATGCTATTGCATTGTTGAAGAAGTTAAGAGGGAAGAAGCTTGTGTTTGTAGGGGATACTTTGAATCGTAACCAATTCATGTCAATGCTTTGTCTAATTGAGTCCTCGATCCCTCAATCATCATCTAAACTATCACTTGTCCGGAAAGGCAACTCCATCATCTTTAAGGCCACTGTAAGATAATTATTTCTGTTTTTAGAGATACTGCAAAATTCGGATCACTCCAGTTTCACCTTCCGTTATTACCTTTCATCGTTTAATGTCAGTGTGAGATTTAGAATTTTAAGCTGGGTGATGAGGGCTTCATTAACTTGTGAGTCCTCCATATGCCTTCGAAATACATTATTAGGCTGTAGTAATATTTTCTATATTTCACCGTTCACTTGCTGATAGTCAACTGATATAATATTGATTGACGATTTTCTTGTTAAATCAATGAAGGAATACAATGCCACAATCGAATTCTATTGGGCTCCTTTTCTGGTTGAATCTAATTGCGATGACATGGGAATTCATGGTCTACAAGATTGCATAATTAGAATTAAGGCAATTGAAAAGCATGCTAGGTACTGGACAGATGCAGATATACTGGTATTTGATTCCTTTGCGCGGTGGTTGGGGTCGAAAATGACACTTCTGTGAGTACAATATAAGAAACTAAGAATATGATGCAAACTCTTGTTTCGTTTTTCGGATTCTCCAATATACTTTGGTTCTAAGACTGTACTGGTGTTCAGATGGGGATCATTTGGGAGCTCTGATGCAATCTATAAAGAAGTCGAGATGAGGCTGCGTGTGTATGAGATGGCTTTGAACACATGGTCAGACTGGTTAGAAAACCACATTAAAAGAACTAAAACAAAGTTATTCTTCATGAGCCTCTCACCTTATCACAACGTGTACGTTAATCAGTTTCCTTTGGTTACATAACAGATAACTAGTCTTACACTAGAAACAAAGGCGAAAATGTTAGTTCACTAACACGATTCATTAACACTGCAGTGGTGAAGATTGGGGCATGGATACTGGAGGAAATTGCTACAATGAAACCGAGCCAATTTTGAACGAGGGGCATTGGGGAAGTTTAACAGATCTTGGAACGATGCAGATAGTAGAGTCAGCTATACAGAAGCTCGAAACAAGAGGTTTAAAGGTACATTACCTCAATATAACACAATTGTCGGATTACAGGAAAGATGCTCACCCTTCTGTCTATAAGAAATTTTGGGTGAATCTAACTGAAGAGCAATTAGCAAACCCCATGAGTTACTCAGATTGTGGCCATTGGTGTCTTCCAGGAGTGCCTGATGTTTGGAATACAATTCTCTTTTCCTACATTATGCATTCATGAAGTTTATATATTGCAAGAGACAAGAAAAATGTATACTGCGATGGATAAGCCTTTCAGATTTGAATCCTGAAGACTATATTTTTAGCATATTCATTAAATGCCTTCGACATATGTTCGTCATTTAACTTCTTTCTTTATTCCTCTAGCTAGTAGATGAACTTGTTATTCTCTTTTCCCTTGCTGATGCAACAAAATATTTAAATGGCATAGTTCAATAAATCGATTCCAAGTCACTCCTGCAGCATGTTGAGAACTTTACAGTGTATTTCACCAACACCTAATGCTGGGTGTTGCCTCTAAGCATAAAAGAAACACGAACTTGGAGGAAGAAAAAAGAGCTTTTGCAAATAAACTGAACTTGGAGATACTACTATTCCATCACAAAGCTTAATAGGAAAGTCAAAAACTTACTGAAAAATCCATAGATCTCGTGCTTAAAACGAACTTATGGCAGCTATAATTTATCAAGTCTGCAATTATTGCAGCTCACCTTGGCACCATATTGCACAACTCCCGTCGGTGTAATCCCTGATTATCTAAATAGTGTGCAGCCGCATTGCCTCCATGGAAGATATGGGAGATGCGATAGTTCATGCACCATAAAATACCTTAAATATCAGTCTTCAATTAAATATGCGTAAAAAACCGGGATAAATGATCACTGAACTTTTCTCAAAGTTCTCACGGGATTACTGAACGTGAAAACTGCCCCCATTAGTCACTTAACTTTGAAAATTGGTATCCTACGTAAACGACACTTGCAAAATTGGAAGGATTTAATGATATGTCTAATGGTATGGCTTAAGTGGCACGCATTTGAAAACTATAAATCAGATTTTTACATAAATCATGTGTTAGCTTCTTTCTTTTATGAAAGAGCTCAGGAAAACATGCAAATAACTTCAAGAACAGAGGGAAAAAAAACAGCAATGGAGAAAAGAGAGTCTCTATTTTTTCATCTTTTATAATACGTACTACAGTCTACATATACATCTTTTTACATACAAAATGGAAAAGTACACAAAAAGTCTGAACCTAGTCCTAGAGTACATCAGCTATCCATTCACATGGCTATTGCAGGCTACTTTACTTTCTACTGTAGATTAAAAGATAGATAGCCTAAGTTAGGAGTTTTAAATAAAAGCTTCACTTCCTTCATCATGCTATAATTAGTTAGAAACTATGATAATCTTGCTCATAAAGTTTGTAAAGTTCAGATTTCGAAAATCTCTACATTTGGATAAAACTACGCATTCAACAGTCATTAAAAAACCCCAAATATGCATTGGGCAATTTATGAATAAAAAGTGGTCACATATGTGTAGATTCATGCTCAACGTCATCAAAAATTCTTCCCATTTTACAAGCATCGTTTACACACTGATGGATGGGATACCAATAAGCTAAGTGACTAATAGGGACAGTTTTTAAGTTCTGTAATCCCCGTGGGAACTTTGAGAAAAGTTTAATAACCATTTAGGGAATTAACCTTAAAAAACCTGAATGATTTGCAAACTTTACACTGTGAAAAAAGGTTCCCAAACTTTAAATCAAACTTTGTTAGTCCAAAAAAAGAATTCCATCAAAAATTACTAATGAACATCCCTCTTAGACAATGGATTGATAAATGAGGCATCCCATCCAATGCTGCTTTGACATCTAATATGTCGACAAAAATAAAATCGCATCATTTTTCTAAAGTACTTTCATGCTTCAAGTATAAAAGAAACGTATTTTCCTTCAGAAGAAATGGTATGATTTTATCATCAAGTGTCAAGTAGGTGTCAAGTTGATGTCATATAGGATGTCACGTCAACTTTGAGTTGCCCACGAGGGCCGTTTGTTAGTAATTTTGGACGGAAATCTTTTTTAGTATCAATGGGGTACAGGACTTCTAACACTATTACAATTTTGGTATTTGTAAACATGCATTCAGATAAGGGAAGCTAAATATGAGCCAACTAATTTGTAATAATCCCATGATCTATGGTCAATAGAGGGTAAATCGCAAGAAACCGATTCTGGGACAATTCCATAACTGTAGCAAACAAATGAAAGCCGTTGACATAATCCCAAAAATTTTGGCATAACTTTGCTATTGATTTTTGGAAAAAATAATTCCAAATTATTTTGTGAAGCAATTCCATGGTTGTAGTCATTTGAATTATTTACCTCAACAATTTGTAACCCTACTAATTCAATCTTTCTTTATGTACTTCATTAAACCAAAAACAAGTGCAAATTCATTTATATCTCATTTATTCATTATAGAATTGAGGAACGGTGAAGATGGATCACATTTTCTTTCGCGAAACAAAGCTAATCTTAAAGGAAAAGGTAATGAGGGAAGTGGATCAGAACCTGAAATGGTGGGCATACAAAGGCCTAAAATGTACAAGAAAATGTTCCTCCAATCTCCATATACACAAAACAATAGTTGAATATGATTCTTGTCGACCATTTACATCCCAAGCATTTTTATGGGCCGACATGGTCGACGTATATCATGGTTCGTTGATATCTGTTCGAGCATGGCTTTAACATTTTTGTGAACTATTTGTCCAAAGTATGAACTGAATAGCGTCCAGTCATACATACATCTATAACAAGTTGAACTAAACACCGTCTAGTAATATTTTCCTGGGCCTACTCTATGACGACTTATATTATATGAAATGTTCGTTTTGAAAAAGTCTAAATTCATCTTACCCCTTCACGACTTTTCATCGCTATGAAAAATTTAAGTTGAATTTTGGTACCAATTGGACAAACAAAAAAAAAAAAAAAACAACATATGACATAAAATTGAGATACAAGTATGACAAAATTTCAATTTTGGTACTAAAATTCAACTTAAGTTTTTCATAAAGCAGAGATCTTGAATTTGAATTTGGGGACATGATAGAAATTCATGAGAGGTAAGATGAGTTCAAACTCTTCCAAAAATGACAGTACATAAATTAACGATTTAGGCACATAGGTCCGATCGTTACATACTCAGGGGCTAATTAAATAAAATCCCACGGACCAAGCCATCGGACAAAGGTGAAAACTTGTGGCAAAGTTTGACCAGCCCACCGTTGTTTACTGCATCATTTTGCTTTACAAATAATTTTGCATGCGAAAGCATGAAAGAAACAGTTCACTTTAGCCAACTTTCATTAGTTTATTGATTTTGACTTGATCTTATTTAATTCCTTACCATGAATTCGTCGCCTCATTCAACTAATGGTTCTGAAGCAACTACGTGCTCCAAATGCATCAGAAAGTGTCCGTTTCAAAAATTTAATAAGTCTTGAAAAACTATTAGGTATTATTTTTGTCAACATTCGGAAAGAGGCCAGACGCAAACATTTTGAGTTAGGAGGCACAATCAAACCCTGTGCAAATCGAATACTTTGTTCTTGATTTTTGAATGATTCATACTTGACTCGAGATAATGCATATTTACATTTAAAAAAACATTTCTTCATTAATATTTTACTAATCATTTTCATCCATTTAATTTCGAAGAGTCATTTTATTAATGTTTTGTTCATCACAAGAAAATGCATATTTACGTTTAAAAATCTTATAATGTATTTGATACAAACAATCAATTCAAGTAATCAAAAGAAAAAAAGATATAACTAATATTCAATACTAATAATCAATCAAATAAACACAATTCGTTAAATATAAGTCAAATTGAACATAATGAGTTCAGACTCATTCTATATACATAGTTTGATAGAAGAAAATGCAAATTTAGGTTCTAATTACTTGAAAATTTGATTGGAAAGTGAAGATTTGTCGTAAATGTGATAATTTGAAGAGAAATTATATACAAATCTTAAAAAATTAGAAGGGTTAAGATTTTGTTAAAAGACGTGAGGAAAATAGTAAGAGAAAAGAGAAAAATTCAAATTTATTGTGATTTTGTCCCTATTGGGTGGAGATTAAAATCAATTTTTTAGTAAATTTTGATAAAAGTTAAACAGTTATGGATTCCATGAAATATGTTATTAAAATTAATTGTTAATTTTGATTTAGATTAAAATTTAGATTTCAATCGATAGCAAACATGACTTTTAAAAAAAAAATTTCAAAAGTTGGGGGTCACGTTACCCCCAGGTTCTCCCTGGGGCCGCCAGTGTTCGGAAATGAATCATTATTAAAATCTTACTGTAAACATTAGAAAATTGCGTCAATAGAATAAGAATGGCTGCCATTAAATTTCTTTTCTTTTTAGTATCCCTCTACTCTAAGATTAATTTTAATTTAATCCATTTCCACGTATCAAGTATGTTGTCTTCTTATGTTTATTAATGCTAGTTGTATTTTAATAATTTACAGATGTTGACTTGCATAAGTTATTTCACACTGCTGTTTCCCCATTCCTATCAGAAACAGAAGGTCAAGCAAACCAAAGTAGTTGGCGAGTCATTGATAATTTGATATGAACCTCTACCTGAATATTAAATCAAGAACGGCGTAATAAAGTTTTAAGGAGTGGACATAAACTTGACCTCAATACGAAGAATAAAATTGCAGTAGACTAAGGAGTAAGAAGGGATGCATAAAGATAAAAAAAAAAAAAAAAATCAATATTAATGTGCTCTAGATTTTTTTTTTTTTAAGATGAAACAAATATCATTTACAGCGCAATAGCAAATAGTACACGGAGGAACACCTCCTACACAATGCCCTACAAAGAGGGGTTAAGTGCGACCAAAGCCGAAGCTCAAGCTATTATTTAGATGTAGTAAAAAGAAGTTTCACCACAAAATGGTTAATACTTAATTGCCCCTAGTTTATACAAGTTGATAGTTATGTGCTAACAAAGAATGAGATGTTCTTCTTTTTTTTTAAGATATTATTGACTATCTTAGTAATTCAAAAACCACACGAAATTGACAATCTAAGCATCATGTTTGAGGAAATGGTTTATGCCCTCCTAAATTGAAACTTGAAATAATCAGGTGTTCCAATTCTTTGCTCCTTGTTGATTAAGCTTTCTGGATTACAAGGTGGTTTAATGAAATTGTGCAAAATGGCAATCACGCACAAATTAGTTCTTGGGACATGGAAAATTGGATACAACATTCATTCCATTACAGGCCTCCTTCTCACAGCCTTTGTGATTGCTGCTTTTTATCTAACAGCAGATAATCGACAGGTACTCGAAGAGCAGACAACAACTGATGATTCTATTCCACGCTGTGATTTGTTTTCAGGCAAATGGGTTTATGATAACATATCTTACCCTCTGTACAAGGAGAAACAATGTTCTTTTATGGAGGACGACTTTGCGTGTGAGAAGTATGGTAGGAAGGACTTGAATTATCAGCAATGGCGATGGCAACCTCATGACTGTGACCTTCCAAGGTTCTGTTTTATCTGTCATCCACAGTTCTACACAATATATACAAATATCATGTTTGGTACACTGTATTGATCAGGACTAAACTAACGGACAAAATTTAAAATTCTCGTTTTGCGTTGATACTGACCAATACTACTTAGCAAACAACCCACATAACATTTAGAAACGACTGACTATAAAGTTTGTACTTGGCAATTAACCTGATGGTTTTTCTGTTATGTCAAGGTTCAATGCTACGGCATTGTTGGAGAAATTAAAGGGGAAGAAGCTTGTATTTGTAGGTGATTCCTTGAATAGAAACCAGTGGACATCAATGTTGTGCCTTATTGAGTCGTCGATCCCTTTATCATCATCTAAATCACTGATCTGGAAAGGCAACTCCATCATCTTCAAAGCCACTGTAAGAAAATCTTCTGTGTTTCCTGACCTATCAATCTATGCTCCAGGCTTTTTGTTATTTATCATCCATTCTCTTGTGGGATTTTCGTTCTCTACTTGATATTTATATTTTTAGGTTAGGGTAGTTAGGGTGTAGTAATATTTTCCACTTTCCATATGAAGTTCACTTCAGGATACTAAATCATCTAACAATGATCATGTTTTTCTTGTTAAACTCGTGAATGAAGGACTACAATGCCACCATCGAATTCTATTGGTCTCCTTTGCTGGTTGAATCTAATTGTGATGACATAGTAAATCATCGAGTAAAAGCCCGTGTAATTAGAGTTAAGTCAATTGAGAAGCATGCTAGCCACTGGCAAGATGCAGATGTACTCATATTTGATTCCTTTGTGTGGTGGTTGGAGCCAAAAATGACACTTCTGTGAGTATATTCCAAGAGTATATATGATGCAAGCTCTAGTGTCATTTTTCCTCTTTCTTTCTCATATACTGTGTTTTGATACTGTACTGGTGATTAGATGGGGATCATTTGAAAGCTCTGGTGCAATCTATAAAGAAGTCGGGATGAAACTGCGTCGCTATGAAATGGCATTGAATACATGGTCAGACTGGTTGGATATCAACATTAACAGAACTAGAACAAAACTGTTCTTCATGAGCCTCTCACCTTTCCACAATTTGTATGTTTATTAGTTCTATTTGGTTAAAAAGAGAAATGGCAAAGATGCTAGTTAATTAACACGATTTATTAACACTGCAGAGGTGAAGATTGGGGCATGGATACAGGTCGAAATTGTTACAATGAAACCAAGCCAATTTTGAACGAGGGGTATTGGGGAAGTGCAACAGATCGTGAAATGATGCAAACAGTTGAAACAACAATACACGATCTCGAAATGAGAGGTTTAAAGGTAGAATATCTCAATATAACACAATTATCAGATTACAGAAAAGATGCTCACCCTTCTGTTCATAGGAGGTTTTGGGTGCCTCTAACCGAAGAGCAAAAAGCAAACCCCAAGAGCTATTCAGATTGTGTGCATTGGTGTCTTCCAGGAGTGCCTGATGTTTGGAATGTTATCCTTTATTCGTACATTATGGATTCATTATAGTTCCTTTATTACAAGAGCAAAAAAATGTATATTTTGTTGTATAGGCCTTTCAAAGCTAAATATTAAGGTACTACCTCCATTATAAAATAGTCAGTGAAAACATTAATAAAGCTATAAATATAGAAGTACTATTTATATTTGCAAAAATTAGCTACTAAGGAATTAGCACCACATGAGCATTCCTTGTTGATATTAGAGGCATCAACAATTATCTACTATGGTCAATAAGAAGAAGGCTATTCAATATACACTCTACCTAGAGCACTGCACGCTGGGTCGTCTATCGCTATGAGGCTCTCTACACTCGTGCTGGGCCGCTATGAGGCTCTCTACGCTCATGCTGGGCCGCCTACCGCTATGAGGCCCTCTACATTCATGTTGGGCCGTCAACCACTACGGAATCAATGCAACACTTAACCATAAAAATAGTATTGAGTTGGATAGGAATCAATCAGCGGTTATCATGGACACAATCAACCACTGGATAGGTGGAGATCCTCCACTCAGGACGTGGGGGTAGTGGAAGGCATTACGTGGGACACGTGTTACATAACCGCCCGATAGTCATATGGCTTCAGACATCTATAAATACTCCTAAAGCACGATGGGTATGGAACTTAAAACTCTGGCTATTTCAATACCCATTCTATTTTCTCTTCCTACGTTCTAAAACCACCTATTAATTCTCACGCCGAATGTACAATGGGGGAGAAAGCCTCAACCTCATTTTGCAGGTATCGTTCGTTCATCGAAATAGCTGAAATGTCTTGCACCGCAAGGGGGACGCAGAATCTAATTTCATAACTACTTCATCAACGGGAGAGAAAGCTCCAACCTCATTTTGTAGGTATCGTTCGTTCATCAGAGTAGTTGAAACATCTTGCACCACAAGGGGGACGCGAAGTCTAATTTCATAACTACTTCGCTTGTTTTATGAAATAAGGAACTTGAATCTTATCAAGTCTTTTGATACCCCGAACCGTACCTTACATGTCCCTATGTTTCAAATATTTGAGCAGTCTTTGTCTTCTTCTCCATCCACTTATTAGCCTATAGTCTGCAACTCCATTGCCTTCTCTAAGTATGTAAGACACTAAAAAGAGGCTACTATTGGGCAATTACTACTTGTAAGAATAAATTCAACAATCCAAACAACTAACTAGAGTGAATAAATATGCAAGTAAAAGATCAAAACAAAAAATAAGAGAACACAACATCGAATTTTTACATGGAAAAAACCCTCCAATGTAGAGGGAAACGACCACAGGGCAACTCCGGCCAAATCCACTATAATAAATCGAAATTACAACGTTCAAGTTTATGCCTAAAACTTGAGTTCCCAACAAATTGGGAATACAACGATAATTAATCTCTAGGAAAACAAATAATCTAACCACAAACCACAAATTTGATTAAACATGTGAGATACCCACTTTGAATACTACACCCCTAGAGTACCCAAAATACACTACTTAGAGAAGTCCCCAATTTGTATTGTGTGGAGAAAATACTTGTGTGAATCCACACTAAATAATATTGAAAGAGAAAAAAAGAAAAAGAAAAAAGCTTTTCTCCATTTTCTTTCTCTCCACAAAGTAGCATTTGATTCTTTGCTTTTCCTCTTGTACAAGACAGAATCAGCCCCTATTTTTCAATGTGTAGACTCTGTTTTCAACTTATGTAGTAACCTTTGTTTTTGTATAAGTTGATGAGCAGCCACGGTTTTTAACTATATATATAGCCATAATATGACCTAAAATATAATATATAAGGGATTTGGGCCACTTATCTTCTCATGGGCTAGAAGCCCATATAACAATCTCCCCTTCCAGCCCACTGGGGAAAGAGATTGTCCTCTAACAGGTTAGTTAGAGTCCATATCAATCAGTCCGGCATAAAGTTCAAGCTTTTATCTTTAACAATCTTTGTCATCATATTAACTGGATTCTTCTCTAACAATATCAATTGTTCCACCACTATTTATCGTAACCATTTTTATCTCACATCAATGTACTTCGTCCAAGAATGATAAGTAGCATTCTTACTCAAGTCTAATGTGCTCTGACTATCACAATTAACTACATACCCCTCTTGCTTCAAACCCAAACCTTGGAAAAATTATTTCATCCAAAGCATTTCTTTCGTTGCTTTAATTGCTGCAATATACTTAGCCTCAACTGTAGATAAGGCAACACACTTCTGTAGTTTTAACTGCCATAAAACAGCTCCCTCTGCAAAAGTAACCAAGTATCCTGAAGTTGATTTTCTACCATCAAGATCACCAGCCATGTCTGTATCTATAAAGCCCTCCAAAGCCGGTTTTGAACCTCCAAAAGTTAAGCACGTCTTTGAAGTACCTCTGAAGTATCTAAAGATCTATTGTCAATGTGTGTCTCTACCCTCTGAGTGGCACTATCTAAAGGCAAAGAGACAGGTGTAAGATCAGTGACACCCTCATCAACACGTCTTTGATTCCCAGATATCTCAAAATCTGCCAACTTCTGATTTTTCATGAAAAACTACATCTTTGCTTCTGATTATTTTCTTCTTTCTCTAGATCCTATAGTCTATAGCCAAATTCTGCATCTCCATAGCCAACAAAAATGCAAGCACTAACTTTATCATCTAATTTCAACCGTTGTTCCTTAAACACATGTGCAAATGCTTTGCACCCAAAAAACTTCAAGTGAGAATAAGAAACGTCATTTCTTTTCCACACTTTTTTTGGAATCCCAAAATCCAAATGAACTAATGGAGATCGATTGATTAGGCATCACGCTGTCCAAACTGCTTTTCACCCCAGAATGACTTAGGTAACCTAGCCATCCTTAACATACTTTTGACCTTTTCCACAATAGTGCGGTTCATTCTATCGGCCACGTTGTTGTGCTGTGGGGGTACCAAGAACTGTCTTCTCATGTCTAAAACCATGCTCTGAGCAGTAATCTTCAAACACTTTAGACATGTATTCCTCTCCGTTGTCAGTTCGGAGACACTTCAAAACCTTTCCACTTTTCCCGTTCTACCATAACATGAAACTTCTTGAAGTGATAGAAAACCTAGTCTTTTGATCGTAAATAAGACATCCACAACTTTCGTAAAGTATCATTAATAAAACTAAGAAAATACTTATTGCCACGTAAGGACTCTACCTCAGTGGGACCACAAACATCAGAATAAATTAAATCTAAAATATTAGGTTTTCTACTATAGGGTTTTTGAAAGGAAACTCTATGCTATTTACCAAATAAACATTAATCACATGAATTTAGTGATGTACCTTTGGAAAAAGGAATGAGAGACTTCATTGCCAAAATTTGCAATCCTTTCTCGCTCATGTGAGCCAGCCGCCTGTCCCACATGTCTGGTGAAAAATCACTTTCAATTGCATTCACCGCTACATTACACACTTTTACTTGTGTCTTGTAAAGTGTGCAACAAACCTTTCCTCTAGCAAATACCATTGACCCTTTTATAAGTTTTCATCTTCTGCTACCAAAATAAATGTCATAACCCGCTTCATCAAAAGCATGTATAGATAGCAAATTCAAACGCATGTCTGGAACATGTCGCACATTCTTCAATGTCAGGCTACATCTAATATCAATCTGAAGACAAATATCATCAATTTCCACAATGTTGGCAAAATTGTTATTACTCATCTTCACCCTGTCAAAGTTATCGGATTTGTATGAAGTGAAGAACTCTCATCTTGGAGTAACATGGTAAGAATTCGCTGAGTCAATAACTCATTCAACAAACAAATCTACAACATGACAACATTGCTCATTTTCGATAGAAAAAACTGCTACCACTACTTCCTCATCTGAACCGCTAACTAATGTATTCTGATTAGTCTTCTTCTAATTTTTTTCCTCTTTAAATTTGTTTTTCCAAACCATGCAATATTTCTTTATATGACCATCTTTATCACAATAAAAACATTTGGCATTTCCTCTTGCCTTTGACTGACTTCTGAAGTTACCACGTCCCCTAGGACCTTTGCTTTTACTCTTTCATCTGTTTTCTGTAATAAGAACTTGTGTATCATTCCTACCCAAGTCTTTCGTTTTCATTTCTTCATTAAACAAACTGTCTTTAACTAAAGTAAGTCTAAGCACACCATTCGGAGCAGAGTTACTAAGTGATACCACCAAAGTTTCCCAACTATCAGGTAATGAATTCAGAAGTAATAATGATTGCATCTCATCATCTAGCGATGTCAAAAAAGCTCGGCGGCCCGGGTTTGGCCCGAAAAAAGCCCAAGCAGGGCCTTCTCATGCTCGTTGGCCTCGAGCCGAGCCCCATTTTGGGGGGTTCGACTCAAGCCCGAGCTAGCCCGGGCTTGTCACGGGCAAAGCCGAGGTGTATTTATTTATTTTTAAGTTAAGCAGTATTTTTTATATATTAATATTTAATTATCATTTATAATACATATAAATTGCACAAATTTTAAATACATTATAAAAAATTATAGATTTATAATGAATTAAAAAAAAAGTCGGCTAGACCCTTTAAGGCTCGAGCCAAAAGCTCAGGTTGAGCCTCATTTTTTTGGTCGAGCTTTTACTCTGCTCTGTTTGGCTCAGGCATAAAAAAGTTCGGACATATTTTGCTTGAGCCGAGCTTTGAGTTTCGGCTCATGGCTCATTGACATGGCTATCATCATCTAACACTATTTTCATTGTGGTCAACTAATTTACCAAGTCTTGGAATTAACTCAAATGCTCGACAACAGATTTCCCCTCCTTTAGCTTCAGATTCACAAGTTTTCTAATAGCAAAAGCTTTATTTTGAGCGATCCTTCTCTCATAGAGATCCTCTAGTTTTTCCCAAAGACTTTAAGCATCTGTCTCTTAAGGTATATGATGGAATACATTAAGATCAACCTACTGTCTAATATATCCAATGGCTTTCCTATTCATCTTCTTCCAGTCAGTGTCACTCATACTGCTTAGCTTATCACTATCACATTCAATAGGTTCATGTAAATTTTTACAATAGAGGATATCCTCCATCATAGGCTTCTAAATAGAATAATTTGAAGCCAATAATTTAATCATAGTGCCCAAAATATTCTCTAGTTACTCCCGCAATAGAACCATACTCACACAACCTGAGCTCTGATACTACTTTATTGGGCAATTACGACTTATAAGAATAAATTCAACAATTCAAGCAACTAATTAGAGTGATTAAATATGCAAGTAAAAGATCAAAACAAAAAACATGAGAATACAACGCTGAATTTTTACATGGAAAAAACCCTCGACGTAGAGGGAAAAAACCACGGGGCAACTCCAGCCAAATCCATTATAGTAAATCGAAAATAAAACATTCAAGTTTATGCCTAAAACTCAAGTTTTCAATAAATTGGGAATACACTGATAATTAATCTCTAAAACAACAAATAATCTCACCACAAACCACCAATTTGATTAAACATGTGAGATATCCACTTTGAATACTACAACCTTGGAGTTCCCAAAATACACTACTTAGAGAGGTCCCCAATTTGTATCTTGTAGAAAAAATGCTTGTGTGAATCCACACCTAAATAATATTGAAAGAAAAAAAACATTTTCTCCCTTTTCTTTCTCTCCACAAAGTAATCCTCGATTCTTTGCCTTTCCGTTTGTGCAAGACAAAATCAGTCTCTGTTTTTCAATGTGCTGCCTCTATTTTGGTATAAGTTGATGAGCAGCCACGGATTTTTAACTATATATAGTCATAATAAGAAATAAAAAAAAGATCTACAGCTCAATGCGTTTTTCTTCTCAAAGAGTCGTGCCACTTAAAATAGAAAAATCTCGATCGATGTAGAATAATTGGAGCGGATCGAAATGGAAAGCAATAAGACGCCAAGATATTTTGTTCACATATATGTTTGTTTCTTTAATCCATTGTCCTATTTACCAGAGAATGAGGACTGAGCTGCATATATCCGCAAAAAGAAAGTAATCACTAGCAGAATAAATAGACCTGACTTGGGTTAACTTAAAATTTGGTGAAAATAATTGAAAAGTTTATACTATAAGAACAAATCCTCGTGTACGGAGGATTTGTTCACAGGCCCCTCACATGGGGCCGGGCCCCACATGTATTAAAAAAGGAAAAATTACACTAAATCGGGTGTTTAGTTTGATGTTTTAAAAAATCAAGTTTATACTTTATTTAATTAAAAAACAATTTTTTAATTTCACAATTAATATTAATAATAATATTTTAAATTAAATTAAATATATACCCACCCCTACCTCCAAATTTCAATTCATAAACCCTACTCCTCCCCTCTTCCCCCATTTCTTCCGTCTCCCCCTCCCCTTCCCTCATCTTCCCCCTCCCTCTGCTGCGAATCGCAGCAACATCACTGCAACGCTGATGTGATTCACATTAGCAAGCATCGCTACTGCGACCCAACAACGTCTTGCGCTGCTGTGGGTACGCTGTTGCAACTCGCAAAAGCGTCTCGCACTGCTGTGGGTACATTGCGCGACCCACAGCATCATCGCGACGCTGCTGCGTTGCGACGACACTTGTGGTCGTCTGCCTCTTGGAGATATATTCCAGATCCCGATTTGTGGTATTTAGATCCCGATTTGTGGTGGCTGAGTTGGAGCGTGATGATGGTGTTTGTGTTTCGTATGTAAGTGTTCAGTAGCTAATGGAAGTTGGGTTTATTGTTGTGTAGTCTGCAACTGGGGATGTGTGGTTGTGGAGGTGGTGGATCTGTGGTAGTATGTTTTGGGCTGTGGTGATGGTTGTGTGGTGGTGATGGTGATCCGTGTGGTGGTAGTTGTTTTTTGTTATTGTTGTGGCGGGGTCAGCGGTGGTGGTTTTTTTTTTTTTGTGTCTGTGACCTAACTATTGAACTGTGGTGATTTTTTTGGTGTCTGTGATCTCGCTATTGAATTGTGGTGGTTTTTTCTGGTGTCAGTGACCTCGCTATTGAACTGTGGTAGTTTTTTTTTTTGTCGTGATCTAGCTATTGAACTGTGGTGATTTTTTTTGGGTGTCGGTGACCTCGCTATTGAACTGTGGTATTTTTTTTTTTTGTCTGTGACCTCGCTATTGAACTGTGACTTTAAAATTGATAATTTGTAACTAAAAAAGGAATCTATGACCCACAAATTTGAAAATACGTTACCTGTGACATATAATTTTTTTGATTTGTGACTTGGAATTGGAGCAGTTTTCGGAATTAACGATCACCGGAAAATGTTTGCCGAAATTAAGAGCGGCCGGAGAATAGTTGCCGGAGTAGTCGCCGTAGTGGTTGTGGTGGTGGAGGTGGGGTGGAATATTTTATATTATAGTTAAATATTTAATTTAATAAATTAATTATAAAATATAATTAATTTATTTATGGAAAAACCTGAGTTTTGTAAATTTAAATCTTGGGATCTAATTTTTGATTTCGTGAAAGATAATCCCTGACCTATGAATTTTTCCTAAAAAAATATTGTGTGAACCCCACACCATGTGTGTTGTCTGTACAACATCCGTAAAAAAATTTTGTACACCAAGGGAGATTCATACTATAAATTGTGCTATTTAGCACCACTATTGTTTTAACACCAATTTAGGTGACATAATTAGTGACATTAAATTATAGGTTCAATTAAATGAATAACGTAATTTCACATTTAATTGAACATAATATCACATATACTGGTGTTTTAGCACCATGGTGCTAGATAGCATATTATTGTTTCCCCTGACGTTTGTTAGATTCAAGAAAGTCTTGACTCCTGGAAGTTGAGTAAAGTGAGGATAAATTTCGAATAGTGCTATCTATTTCATCAGCATGTTTACTTGACAATATATGATTAGATTTAGCTATTGTTTGGTGAAAATAAAAGTTCAAATTTTAATTAAAGCCAACAATTAATTTTAACTACACATTTTATGAGATTCATAATTTTTCAACCACACATTTCATCATTTTTTATCGAAATTTAATAAAAATATGATTTTAATCCCCCACGAAACAAGAGCTCAATAAAATTTGCAACATAAACTTGTGAGCCGTGACCATCACTGGTAAGTGTAGTTTTAACACTTACATGGGACCTTTAAGTTTTATAATTTTGTGAAGTGTTCTTTGTTGGATTTAATTTTTTTTTTTTTTGTTTGTAGGATGGAAGTGTTGGAGCAAAAAGAAGCGAAATTAGAGAGATTTGGGAGCAATTGGAACAACTGAAAAGGTGGAGGACACAATTGGGAGATAGAGAAAGATACTAACTTAAAAGATGAAAAGAAGTTCAGGTACCGAAAGTGCAAATTCTCCCTCAATTATTTTGGGCTTCTACTCTCTGCTGCTCGTTGGAGCCCTCTCCACTTTTGGGCCTTTGTCTGTGAAGTGTAGTCTAATTCCGACTTCACTTATTCAAAAACGAAAGGAGCTTTTTGGAAAATTTTGGCACAAATTTTTTTGTGGAATTGGAACTCTGTTATGAGGAATTAAGGTTTGGAGAATTCAAACTTGGTACAAGATTGCTTTCCACTTTCTTCTTCTTTTTTTTTCTTCGTAAACTCAATGATGTATTTCAATTCTAATTTTTGTCTTTCTCGTACAATTATGATGAACTAATTTATTAGTTAGAGCGAACGATTTGATATTAATTTGAAAGTCCTGATTTTTTATTATTAAAGACTTAGTTTTATTGATATTGTATTTTTTTAATTATTATGATTAATTACCTTATCGATAATTAATTGATTTGTAGACGATTACGAGTGGAGATGCTAGTTGCTTGTTTAAATAAAATGGTAAAAGCGATATTTTAGCCAGAAGATAATTATATACTTTTAGAATTATTGCGATCGTTAAATGAATTTTGGATGAATTAATACTTTTAATTAGGTTGAAACTCACATAGAGATATAGTGAATTTACTTAATTAAGTATAATTAAATTTGTTCGAGAGATATTTTCGATTAAATTTGAGAAGTTTGATTGTGTACGCATGTTAATTGTTTCTTATGACTTTGTATAATAAATCAAGGGGGAGAATTCAAAAGAAATCGTGAGTCCTAACACATTTTCTCGTCGAGTTAATTTTAAAAATTGAGATTTTCCATCACTACACAACACTTTTAATCGTATCTTACTGTATAATTAATAAAACAATTAAAATCACACAAGTAAAGTTTTGTATTAGTCAAATATAAGCTAGATTATTTATTTATTTATTTATTTATTATTATTATTATTATTATTATTATTATTATTATTATTATTATTATTATTATTATTATTATTATTACAAGAAATTAATACTTCCCTACAAAATTTTGGGAGAGAAATTGAGATTTGTAGGCGAATTCACTTTTCTCCACAAAAAATATGTTTCGTTGGGTTATGATTAGTTTCAAAATTTTGAATAGTGGGAGGATTTGTGCCCACAAAAAATTATATTTTTCTCCCTTTCCTTCCCTTTTCTTAATTTCTACTCTGCATTCCGCCACAAGATTACAGTCCGGCCACCTTCAGTCAGCCATCAGTCGTCGAGCCCAGTAACCTAACGACCCAATTCAATGTGAAAGACAGCTTAGAGGTATCATTTATTGATGTTTATTTGCTGGGCTGTTATCAATTTGCAAGGAAATATTGTGAAATGCAAAATGGGTTATCAATCTAGCAAAAACAACATTTCTAGTGAAAAATGAGCTGACATGTGACTATTTAGTAGAACTATCAATTAAAATCATAAAATAACGAAATGATCCGCATGGTGGATGTATTCTCTCATATATATCTCCATGAATTTTTTTCAAGAAAATTGGTGGATGTATTGTCTCATGTATATCTCCATGAATTCTTTTCAAGAAAATTGGAGATTTAACATTAACTTTTATAGTTGAAGGTCTAATAATTAACTTGTATCGTGAACACACAGTACATAGATAATCATTATGTAAAAGAACTTCTGGTTCTTTAGGAAATGTCCATGTGAGTTGTTTATTATTCGATTTATCACATTACTCTGGATGTCCAAGTCGTCATTTTAAAGTATAAATTTTTTTTGCTCAACGAATTTCGAGTTCATGATAATGTTCTATTCAATCATTTTTATAAATGTATAATACATACCAAATGAAAGTGTCGAGAGTTTTTCTTTTATTTGCTTCAGGCCAAATACAAAAAAGTTATGCAAATATATTCAATATTATTTCATCGCATCATTTCAAAGTGATATCTATTGTGACGAATATCTTTAAAATTGCGCAGACTTTTTTAGAATTTGCTTGAATAAATTGTATCGTTAATGGAAATTTTTGTATTATTTGGTAAGATAACATTAGCTCTTTCAGAACTTTTAATGATATTCGATATACATGATATCGTATTAACATTATTTTCTGCTAATGTTAAGTTTAAAAAATACCTTTTGTCTTGAAGAATAATATATATAGTCGGTACATTAACTAAACATATATCTTAGCAATTCATCATGAATCTATAAATATAACCAAAATAGATATTTTTAAGAAATTGAATTTATAATCAAAAGTAGTTAAACATAATTCAGTATTTTAATTCACTATAAAATGGACAATGCATATTAAAGTTTCAAATTTTAAGGAAAATAAAAAAATATCTCTAACTAAACTTCTAAAGCAAAAGGAAATACTTAAATACTGAAAGCAAACTAATTTATATCTTCCATCACGTCCTCTCGTTCAAATGGTCAATATTGTCATTTGGATCAACAAAAAATCAAAGACATTCAAATGAGTCACATCAATTGGACCAACAAAATTGCAAAATTTGTCTTCACTTTTCTTTTTTCTTAATTAAATTTTGGTAGAGATCCACAAGGTATTTTCCGTATGATAGGTACATGATCAATGCCGGCCTTTCATTCCACATCTGAATACGCTATTTTCGTTTGTTGTGTGCCTTTCAGAAATTGTTGCCTTGTTGTTGACAGTGTTGTTGACAATTTCATCAATGGTTTCTTGTGCATCCACGTTCCCTTCCAAACCTTTGAGATAAGTTGAAACCTTGGCATAGAGAATATATGACAATTATTTTTTGCATGATAAGTCGAGTGCAACAAAATCAAGTTTTGTGATTTTTTTTTTCATTTGAATAACTACAAAATTGAAAAAAAAAATCAAAGAATATGATTAAATATTGTATAATCATATAATAACCAATCAAATAGTTAAAATAATCAATATCAACATGACACGAGTTATATATTTTCCTTCTAAGATAAATATTAATTCAAAATTACATATATAATATTTTCTTCGAGATGTATGTTAATTTAAGAACACGTTATATTTTACTATTGTTTTTTCAAGAATAATACGTCAATATTCTTTTGAAATATAGAAGATTATAATATCGTACTCTTCAGGACTAATAATATATTAGTGTTTAGAATAATAAATTAGGTAATAATTTACTTTTAAAAACATAATTTATGTAAAATCTTACATTATAATGCTCTTCGAGTGGAAAATCTAACTAGAATATTAATGTAAATAATATTATGCTACTTTAAGAGCAACAACACGAGATATTTAAAATTTATACGAGAACTAAAATAAATCAATCAATTCATACTCCAATAAATTTTTCGAACAAGAGTTAGAATGCACACGTTAAATACATTAGATAATCGCATGTAAATTTGGCTATTGGTTAACGTGTATAACTGGGGCAACATGCAAACTATACACTGTAGATGAATGTGTGCATAGTAACAATTTGAGGTTGGACAGCAGTGAATGCAAATCGTTAATCCCATGGTGGTCGCATTCTTAAAGATTAAAGTGAGAGAGAGGGAGAGACATGTGGTCATCATTTTATTTTAGAGATAAAAAAGTCTATGGTCGGTGGAAGAGAGAGGCATAGAAAAGATTTGTGCAGATGAATAGACCTGTTTGATTGTAACGAATTTCATGAAAAATGTCACATTCAAGGAAAACGAATTTCACTTTGGCCGTTTGATTACAAACTGAAAATGAAAATCGAATTTCAAGGTATAACCACTTTAAACTGCATTTTTTTTTTTCATGAAAAACGAATTCATATGGGTTTGGTGGATTTTTATTTTCCAACTAACATGAAATTGAAATTCCTTTTCACCTTTACCTATCAAACATATCCTAAATAAACTTACCAACAGTTAATCACTTGTAGGACTTGACTAATTTAAACATGCTTTAACTTAAAACGAAAATTAGTGTTGATAACATGTTATAAAATTAAAAAAATAAGAGAAAAAATAAAAAAAAAGTGAAAACTCAAGTGTGTATTTTATTGAAAACCAATATACCATATTTATAAGGTTCAAAATGAGAGTTACTATCAGAGTTGAATAAATTTTTCTGGAGTGAATTATGAATATGACTTGTCTAAGTAATTTGATAAAGTCAACAATCATTAATAATTATCTTACAATTTTAAAAAACCTTAAATTTTTGTCTAAAGCTTATAAGCAAGCTCGTAATCCGCTACACATGGAGATCGCAAGGATATTGTGTTATACAATAAGGTTACATTTTCATCTTACTCCGGTGATTTGCGAGTTCCTATACATTTTTGTTTTTAATAACTGGGAGTATCTGGTAACGTGGCTCCCTCGTTATACTCTACTGTGAGTTGTCTTCGGGACAATGCCATTAGATTTTGAATTTTAATAGAATATTTAAGTAAACTCCATTTCCATGTGCGATGACTTCTCCTTTTGTTAATGGATACTTGTATTTATTAAATGCTTTGAACTCGTAGTTGGTAAGTGGTTGCTCCTAAATTTGAAACCGTCGTTTGGTATGGACCTCTCTACCTCCGGAGCCCAAAGTCTATAATTTGTTTAGTAACAACTAAGTGAGAGAATAAAAATAAAAAAAATCCACAACTCTTATTTAATAAGTAAAATCTTAGATTAAATGTAACAATGACCACTGTACTTACGACAATGTTTACAATTGGCCATTGAAGTTGAAAACGTCTTTGACTAGACATTAAACTTTCCCAACTATTACATCATTTGTCATTCCCTCATAGTGGTGGCAATCGAGCCGAGCGGCTCGCCCGCTCCGCTCGTACTGGAGACGAGCCGCTTGGCGAGTGGCTAGTGGGCTCATTGTATTTTTTTAAAAAAATAAAATAAAAATGAAATTAAGTGACCAGAACGGTCACTAAACTTATTTTTTTCAGTGAGCGTTTTGATCACTGGATTTTTTTTTTTCATTTTTTCTCTATAAATATCTACCCCCTAATCAACATTTTTCCCACCAATCCTCTCATTCTCTACTCTACTCTCTACAATTTACAAATTACCAACATTCAACAGTATCAAATTATCAATTCATTTCATTCTACTATTATCTTCATCTTCTACAATTTTTTTTACATTATTATCTTGATTTTACTTTTACAATTTATTTTATACACTACTACATAATCTTCATTCACTTCTCAATTCTACATTTCTACATTCTACTTCAACTCTTTAACATTCAATTTCTATTATTCACAAATGGATTCACGACAATTTGTTGAAAACTTGTTCGGTATGGAAGGCGAAACACCTGCCCAAAATCAATTTGGGAATGAATTTGCCGGTCTCAATGAATTACCAATTCCAGAAAATATTGAAGATTTCGACATTCGTGAAGGTAATCATCCAATTGATTTGGATGACGTTGATATTGATTCTAGTGTTCCAATTGATTTGGAACAAGATGAACAACCTATATTAAATATTCCCGATGCACGAGGGAAGAGAAAGGGGAAGAAACAGGTAAAATATTGGGACTATTTCAAATTGGTTAACACTGGTCGTGTGATCGATGGACTTCCAGAAACTAAAGCAGTATGTAAATACTGCTAATAACGACGGCATGGCAAAAAGGCATTGGAAACACCCACCCCAATCGTCACTACAAAACATGTGCAGCCAAACATGTGCTTCTTCCAGCTGGTCAAACGCAACTACAATTTGCTACTCCAGATGCCGGTGCTACTACTACGCCACTTTCTATGTGGATGTATTCGGAGGAGGAAGCTCAAACGGGAATAGTGAAGTTCGTTTCCGCGACGGAGCTGCCACCAGCAATAGTGGACAACCAACATTTCGTAAACTACATCAAACAATATCTTCAACCGAGATACGTCGGGGTAAGTCAAAATACTCTTCGTTCTAATACAATTGAATATTTTCTTAATGTAAAGAAATTATTGATTGCGGATTTAGAAAAATATGGGGTGTAATATCTTTAACTTCGGATATGTGAGAAATGATTAATAAGAGAGGTTATATAGTTGCAACTGCACACTATATAAACCCACTTTGGGTCATGAATAAAAAAATTATTGTTTTTAAAATTGCTGAGTATCCTCACAACGCTCAAACTATATTTAATGCTATTATGTTAATAATTAGAGAATATAAATGCGAGAGTAAAATTCGTTCTTTTACAGTGGACAATACTTCTGTAAATAAGGTTGTTATCTATAAATTGCATGGAGTACTTCAACCCGATTTCGGTGGTTATTTATTTCATATTCAATGTGTGTGTCATATTTTTAATTTAATAGTACAAGACGATTTAAAACATGTTAAGGATAAAATTAATCGAATTAGGAATGCACTTATATATATTACGATTACACCTAATAGAAAACAAATATTTGAGGAATTTTGTGAGGAATGTAGGGAGATGCATACAAAAACATTTATTACTGACGTAGGCCATAAATGGAATTCAACTTACTTATTATTAAAATCATGCGAAGGTTTTGAAGCGTTTATTACTGAATTTTATAACAATAAGCATGTTAGAGACGAAAACGATAATATCTTGAATGAATCCGATTGGAATGTAGTTTTTAAAATTAAAATTTTTTTGGCAAATTTTTATGAGTCTACAAATATATTGTCTAGTGTTTATTATCCCACTAGTTGTATGATTCTTGAACGTCTTTATATAACTGTTAGGGCTTTTAAGAGATTTCAAAATGACTCCGATTTTCATGCGGTTATATATTCTATGGAATTAAAATTTAGAAAATATTGGGAAGAATTACCTATGTTATTTCCTTTAGTATGCGTCATGGACCTCCGATATAATTTATCGAGTACTAAATTTGTAATGGATCAAATTTTAAATGTTTTAACTTTTAATATGCCTGTTACTTATAGGAATTTGGAACAAATGTTAAGTGAAATGCATGAATTATATGCTTCAATAATAGGTACACATATTACTCGTGTACCTACAACTCCTCCTCCCACTAATATAAAGGATAACGACGCTGAAGTTTTAAATTTATTCGAAAACATGAACTCATATAGATATGATTCAACTGCATATGCATGTGGTTCCTCTAGTGGTAGTAGGTTGTCTTCCACTACATGTACTCAAACTTCGAGTACTAATCCAAATGCGTTGCCATCTGAATTAATTGATTACTTTAGTCATACTTTGTCTAGTAACAAATCAATTAGGAAAAGTTCAGAAGAGGTAATTGAATTCTGGCGAAATAACGAACGCCGATGGCTAATAGTTTCTGCAATTGCAAAAGATATATTAACACCTCCGGTTAGCACTGCAGTTTCGGAGTCTGCTTCTCTCTGAGATCAGAAGTCGACTAAAAGAAAATATTTTGGAAGCATTAATGTACGTGAAGAACTGAGAAGACGCTAATTATCGAATTCAACATAAATATGTCGAAATTACATGTAATTAAGTAAGTGATATTTAATTTCACTGTATTCATTACAAATTTTTATTTTCATACGTTTATAATTTTTTTTTAAAAAAAATTGTACACGTAAAAAATTGTTCGTGTACAATTTTAACTCCCCCTACTCGAAATTGAAGTAGCAGGTCCCAAACTCGGATAAAGGATGAGAGTTTATCCTTTTTTTTTTTAAATAAAAATGTTTTAGAAAAGGGTAATTGGGTAAACAAAACTCAACAAATAAAATTTTGTTCTTATTATTTTAAAAATTATAAATGTTTTGGAAAATATATATTTTTAAAAAATAGAAAATGTGTATATATATATATTTTTTGAATTTAAAGTTTAGTTATAATAGTGTTAAAAAAAATTGACATAAAAAATGACGAGTCGGCGAGCCGAGCCAAAAACCAACAAGCTCGTTGTCAACAAACCACTCGTGATTGCCCAAAAACCAACGAGCGGAACTTAAACTCGCACGAGCCAAGCTCGTGTGAGTATACCGGCTCTACTCATTGACACCACTATTCCCTCATCAATCGTTAAAAATGTAAATGGAATGATGATGTGGATAACATATTTACGTATGTCATTTGATTATTAGTTTTAACCATGTCTCAAAAGTTCAGTGGCTAGTCATGAATGTTATGAAAAATACAGTGGTCAATGAAAAATATTGTAGAAAATACAGTGGCAAATGAGATATATCAACCATTATTTTTTATTCTTAGATTTTATTTTGTGTTAAAATTATTTTAATTAAAGAAGATATTAGAACGTATGTCATTTAATGATCATTATGATTGAATTGTAAATCGAATTTCTCAAGATTCTTAAGATTCATTATTTTTCAATACGTTATAATATCTTCTTTAATGAAAGTAATTTGAATATAAAAGAGAAAATATAAGAGAGTAAAAGGGTTTGATACTTCTCACGGTATTTTCATTGGCTCTTGTATTTTTCACAACATTTATGACTAAACATTGAAGTTTTTCGACATAGCAAAAACTTAAAGAGTCAAATGTGTCGCGTGTGAATATATGTTATCCACATCATCCATTTTCGTCTACTTTTTAACGATTGATGGAATGACGAATGATGTAGATTTGGTAAATTCAATTACTAGTCAGAGACGTTTCAAAATTCAGTCATCAATACTAAACATTGTGACCCCCCAAAAAAAAACATGCGTAGACACACACACACACACAAAATAACACATAACTAAAGCATGTAATTGAAAAATAAAACAAATCAAAATAAAAATGGTTTCATTTTTTCAAATGAACAATTTGAAAACTTATTGATCCTAACAACTGATTGCAGAGTCTTCTTCTGTTATATGTTTTCGGCTTTGAAAGAATAAAAGTAATGTTATTTAGATTCACTGGATTGTAACTCTAGTTTACGTGGCGTTAACGTGACATTAAATGATAAGTATAATTAAACGAGTTATTTAATTTCACATTCCGTTTAGTGTTCATCTAATGCCACATAGATTGATATTAACCTCAATGAGGTTAAATAGCATTATTTTAAAATAAAGCGTGTTGAATATTTGATGTTTGCTTCCGGTCTCCAATCTCCATGTAGCCAAAAGGAAATCGGAGCGCAAAATGGTTACTGATTGGTTGCTGCTTGTTACGTTTTTTATATTGCAAATGTACGATATCGTAACAAGTAATATAGTTGACCTTTAAGTCAAGATATCATTCCCACAAAAACTATATTTTAGGACTTAATCTATTTTTTCTTAATTTCGATTTGACAAAAGCAAGTAAATATTTATGATGATTGTATTTATTTTTTCTAACTACTTTTGATTAATTGAAAATATAAAATGATTGCAAACAATGGATAATTGAAGAAACAAATATGTGATGGATATTATGGCATAACAATATCATCTATTGATTACATTTATTTTTAATTCAAGATTCATAATCTAATGTAGTGTTCGATCATATGTTTCTATTGTATTCAATTTACCCATCTCAAGCTCTCATTGAGCCTATTTAACTAATTTAATTACATATCTTTATGTGAATCAATTTTAGTTAAACGAAACACTACTTCTAAGAATTCATATAATAATCATAATAATTAATATATGTATCTCTACACGTTATACTAATTTACTGGATTTTATTATATGGTTTAAATCTCAAACTTGCCTCTCGATTCGTAAGATACTCACATAATCATCAAATTATTGATCACGTAATTTAATGCATTAAACTCATAATAAAACCCACACATATATAAATAAATCACATCAATCTTAAATAAAAAAAATAAATGATCACAAGTCAACTACATCAGTTTCCCTTATATAAAAATTAGTTATTCATATTGTAAAAATAAAAAATACAAAAGTGAAAAGATATCACCAAAATTGACGAAACGTGAAAATTTCTGGTATTTGCGATTCTTCTTTTCTTTCTCTTTCTATTCTCTGCGCGTGTCTTTCTCTCTCTTCTCTTTCTCTTTCTTTTTCTTTTTCTCCACTGACTGCGTTCCTTTCTCTTTTGTCCTTTGTTTCTCCATTTTTTCTTTCTTCTGTCCGTCTCTGTTCTACGCCATCTATCTCTATATCGTATTTTATTTTTTCTATATATATATCAAGGTTTCATCTTTGGGTTTTGTCATTTTTCGCAACTTTTGCATTCTTTTCTCCAATTCATCATTAAACATACAGTTTTATCTACAAACACAACATAACATAAATTAGGTAGAATTTAATGCAAAAGACAATAAAATATCATGATTTAGGGCCACGAATAAGTTTGTAAACTACACTTATCACACCCCAAAATTTGAATATTTGTTTATCCTCAAACAAAATTAAAACCTTACAAACACACAAACAAACAATGTTAATTACCTAATTGGTAGCCAGTCAATCAAGTAAAGTAACAAGATTTAAATAGCTAACCTGACTTTTTATCTCGAGATTGAAATAATAATAACAAATCTATGCACAACTTCAAAATTACAATACAAAAATTAAAATCCACTTTTCCAATGTAAAATCGACGTGTGTGTGAAAAATTAAGTATAGCATTATGAATTCATAAGTTGTTTCAATTCCCAACCCTCAATGGTTAAATATGTTCTTTCATCACTCATAAGATTCACACACCCCCAAACTTATTCTTTTCACTATTTTCCAGTGTGTGAACTAAGGTTTGATTTTTTTTTACCATCCTCTCCTCTCTAGTTAAACGAAACACTGATTCTAAGAATTCATCTTATGATCGCAATAATTAGTATATGTATCTCTACACGTTATACTAATTTATCGAATTTTATTATATGGTATAAATCTCAAACTCACCTCTCGATTCGTAAGAGACTCACACAATCATCAAATTATTGATCAGGTAATTTAATGCATTAAACTCATAATAAGACCAACACGTGTATAAATAAATCACAGCAATCTTGAAAAAAAAATAAAGGATTACAAGTCGACTACATTATTTTTCCTAATATAAAAATTCGTTATTCATATTGTAAATATAAAAATACGCAAAAGTGGAAAGATATCACCAAAAATTGACGAAATGTGAAAATTTTTGGTATTTGCAACTTCTTCTTTTCTTTTTCTTTCTCTTCTCTGCGTGTGTCTTTCTCTCTCTTCTCTTTCTTTTTCTTTTTCTCCTCTACCTGCGTTCCTTTTTCTTCTGTACTTTGTTCCTCCTTTTTTTTCTTTCTTCTCTCCGTCTCTGTTTTGCGCTGTCTATCTCTATATCGTATTTTATTATATATATATATATATATATATATATATATATACAGAAATGATCTAATGAGCACCGGTGCTCATCTTATCCTAAGCACCGATGAGTTGGCACATTAATTCATTGGTGGATAAAGATTTTGTGAGTTGCCATACACCAATGAATTAAAGTGCCCACGCAACGGGGGTTAGGGTAAGTTGAGCACATATATATATATATATATATATATATATACACAGAAATGATCTAATGAGCACCGGTGCTCATCTCACCGATGAATTGGCACATTAATTCATTGGTGGATAAAGATTTTGTGAGTTCCAATCCACCAATAAATTAATGTGCCAACTCATTGGTGCTTAGAATAAGATGAGCACCGGTGCTCATTAGATCATTTCTGTATATATATATATATATATATATATATATATATATATATATATATATATATATATATATAATTTGGGTCTCCAATTAAAATTTTCAATACAAGTCTATTGAGACCCATTTAACTCAAACACATTTAATGTAATATTTCTCTTCAACGTTTCATTTTTGAATTTTGTCATTTTACGCTACTTTTGCATTATTTTCTCAAATTTTTCATTAAACATAAAGTTTTATCTATAAAACACAATATAACAATTAGGTAGATAATCCAAAAGACAATAAAATATCATGATTTAGGGCCACGAATAATTGTATAAACTACACTTATCACTGCTACTTCGGACTCGTAGAAGTTGACCATTCATGTTCCAACATAGAATGAGCTGTCTTCTGTTTTTCAAAGAAATTATTTGACTGTCTTATAAGTGAATAATCCAAAAACCATGTGAGATTAACAGCTAATTATACAACATTTAAGAAAATTATTTATGCACCCTTGTTCTCAAATTCATTTCTCAATGATGATTAAGCTATCTGGATAACGGGCAACCAGGTTGAGAAAATGGCAACTACCCAAAAATTAGTTCTTGGAACATGGAAAATTGTATACAGCTTTCATTCAATTGCAGTCCTCCTCCTTATAGCCTTTGTGATTGTTGTTGTTTATTTAAAAGGGGATAGTGAAGGCTTCCTTGAACAACAGAAGACACCTGATGACTCTATTCCACATTGTAATTTGTTTTCAGGCAAATGGGTTTATGATAACATATCTTACCCACTGTACAAAGAGAATCAATGTTCTTTTATGGAGCTCGACTTTGCGTGTGAGAAGTTCGGTCGGAAAGACTTGAATTATCAGAAATGGCGATGGCAGCCTCATGATTGTGACCTTCCAAGGTTTTCCCTTACCACTCATTTACAAACAACATTAAGAATTAATGATTATGTCCTTGGCAATTTTAGTCTGTTAAATTGGTAGTTTTTTCTTTTTTGTCAATGTTCAATGCTACTGCATTGTTGGAGAAGTTAAGGGGGAAAAAGATTGTATTTGTAGGTGATTCCTTGAATAGAAACCAGTGGACATCAATGTTGTGCCTTATTGAGTCGTCGATCCCTTCTTCTTCATCATCATCATCATCTAAATCACTGATCTGGAAAGGCAACTCCATCATCTTTAAGGCCACTGTAAGAAAATCTTCTGTGTTTCTTGAGCTATTTCCCTTCCCTGTTAAGATTTAGATTTTTATGCTTGGGTAATGAGGGACATCCAATATTGAAAATTCTTGTGAAATTCTCCATGAGCCCTTGAAATTCAGAACAAGAGTGCAGTAATATTTTCAATTTTCCAGTTCAGTTTCTGATAGTCAACTTATCTACAATAGTCATGATTTTCTTGTTAAATCAATGAAGGACTACAATGCAACCATCCAATTCTATTGGTCCCCTTTTCTGGTTGAATCCAATTGCGATGAGATTAAAGACCATAGGGGACGAGCTCGTATAATAAGAATTAATGCAATTGAAAAGCATGCTAGGCAATGGACAGATGCAGATATACTTGTATTCGATTCCTTTGTGTGGTGGGAAGAGCCAAAAATTACACTTCTGTGAGTACATTCCAAGAATTTCGTGTAAACTTCTGTTTTATTTTTCGCTCTCTCCCCATTTCTGATGCTGAACTGGTAATCAAATCAGATGGGGATCATTTGAAAGCTCTGATGCAATCTACAAAGAAGTCGGAAGGAGTTACCGTCACTATGAAATGGCTTTGAACACATGGTCAGACTGGTTGGAAATCAACATTAACAGAAGTAGAACAAAATTGTTCTTCATGAGCCTCTCACCTCATCACAGGGTGTATGTTAATTAGTACTCTTTGGATACATAGAAAAATGGCGAAAATGTTGGTTCAATAACGCCATTCATTAAAACTGCAGGGGAGAAGATTGGGGCAGGGATAAAGGTCGAAATTGCTACAGTGAAACCGAGCCAGTTTTGAAAGAGGGATATCGAGGAAGTACCACTGATGGTAGAATGATGCAGATAGTAGAATCAGCAATACACGAGCTCGAAACAAGAGGTTTAAAGTTAGAGTTCCTGAACATAACACAATTGGCAGATTACAGGAAAGATGCTCATCCTTCTGTCTATAAGAAGTTTTGGATGAATCTAACTGAAGAACAATTAGCAAAGCCTGAGAGCTATTCAGATTGTGTGCATTGGTGTCTTCCAGGAGTTCCTGATGTTTGGAATGTTATCCTATTTTCCTACATTATGCATTCATGATAATTCATTTGTTAGTGTGTATATATATATATATTTTTTTTTTTTAATGAATAAAGTTGTTTTCCAATATCTTCTTCCTTTTTTTTTTTTTTTTCATTTTAAGGAAAGATATTGCTTATCAAAATCATAATTTGAACTAAGGGGCCAAACAACTTACGGCATTTTACGTCATCAAAATTGTTAATTTTTCAAACGGAAGCAAACAGAGCAGTGAATGGGATAACAATTTGTTAGTTTAGTGACTATTGGAAAAAATTTAAAGTTTATGGAAAGCAACTATGAAAGTTCAGTGACTATTGAGATAATCAACCCAACATTGTTCGTCACTTAACTTAGAATGAAGATTAAATTTAGTCGCTCAAATGAGTTTCGTTTCAATTTGATCGTTGAAGTTCTCTTTTCATTTAAATTAAATCTCTCCGGGTTATAATCTATCCATCAAATTAACGATTCTTCCAACATAGTGGACAATATATAATGTGCCCATTTTCGCCGTCAATGTGCTCTGTACATGTTTGTTTCTTTAACGTTGGTCTTATTTAATTTAGCGTAACAAGCATTCTCCAACTCATCAAGTCATCTATAAACATAGATATTATTCAAAATGACTTTCGGGAAGGTGTCAAATTATCTTAGCAATTTTTTATCAATTGCTCCTCACAATATATATACAACTCTTTTGGCATAGCATAAAAACTGGATTTTTATTTATTTATTTATTTTTTAAAATTTCACCATTTCCCTCCAAAAGAGACTCAAACCCCAAGTCATAAACCTGGTAGGCTTTGCCCTTATCACTTGAACTAAGCATTGATATCAAAAAACCTAAACTCGTGTATCAGAAATGTTGGGAAATATGTAGGAAATCTGGAATAATAAATAACTCCAAGGCACGAAAATCGTTATCTTTTAAGAGATGTTTCTCCCCTTTCCAACAAAGTCACGACCGGGGTATGATAGAAAATCTCTCTCAGGATACAATGGAGGCGTTTGATTCAAATTGTGACTATTTGATCAAACCAAGAAACACTCTATAGAGAAACTGACGATGCCAAGAGAAAGATAGAAGAATAGAAAGTTTTAAAAGTGTCTTGCAAATGAGAATTCGCCCAGAATATATAGAAATGGAGGCAACCTTTTGAATAAGTGTGTCCCTTGAAATGAATGGACGCATCTGTTGGAAGAAACATACCTATTCAAAAACTTTTGAAAATAAAATTTTTTCGGGGCGTTGCCCCTCGACTTCGCGACCCGACTGGCGGAGTCGATCCCCGTTGCGTAGCGGCAAACACTAGTCGGAGCGGCAAAACATTCGCAAAACAAAAGATAATGCATGCAAAACGATGAAAAATATCTAACATATCCCCCCTATTTTTCAAAATTTTTGGTTTAGAGAAAATGAAGCGGCTGCATCACAAAATTGATTGCCTACGTACCCTTAACGGGATCAAGCCACCGTAGTTCATGCAAACACACACAAAAGGCATCATCGCAGGAAATTGTACATAAATGAAAGTAGCTTTTGACTTTGAACTTTCACTTAGTGTAAACAACTCAAAGTTTTGTCAAGGTGCTATGGTGAACGACCCGAACCAAGGACCCTATTATGACTAGCCGTGAGTCATTACACATACTATTCCGATAAAGAGTGTCTCTTTTATACCAACGCATTAATGGCCTCACGTATATCCCGAATTTCATGAGTGCTTTAGAGACGGTCTAAATCTCATAGAAAGCGGCCCGACTTTCTCACTCACATAGCTAAGTTCTTTATAAAGTAATTCACGAGTTACTTTCTCTCTCAATAGAACTTATTAAGGAATTAAATCCAGCCTCTTACCATACGAATACATACACTAGAGATTTTATGAACGGGTTTTAACTACTACTCTAGTGTCTTGTCTAAGTCGACTTTAACTTGTTTGTACCCTTTGAACTTTGTTTATATTTCAAAACACAAGTAGGGTTCCCATTAAAGCTAACCGAAGTTACGTAGACCTCAATCCCATTCCTTCCGATGTTTTCGCAATCATCTCTCTAGTCGAGTCCTTTTGTCAAAGGATCTCGCTAGGTTATTCTTCGACTCTCTACGTATTCAACGGTGATTACTCCTTGCTTAAGTAATCCTCGAAGAGACCGATGTCGAAGACTAAGATGTCGTTGCTTACCATTGTAAGTCTTGTTTCGCTACCGAATACAAAGTAGCTTTACTATCACAATAGATCATCACAACTGAGACGGTTTCTCCCACAACGGGATATCTATTAGTAAATTTCTTAGCCATTCAGCCTTCTTTACTTGCATTAGCCAAAGCAATGAATTCTCGCCAACATAGTCGAATCCGAGACACATGTTTGTTTCTTAGAACACCGAAAACAGCTTGATTGCACCTCCTAAAGTAAAAATCCAACTTTGTTGTGGATTTAGAATTCGATTCTATGTTGTTCCAACTTGCATCGCTATATCCTTCAAGTACAAAGAAAGAAACCCTTGATAATGTAATCCATAATCAATAGTTCCTTTTAAGTATCTTAGAACTCTTGAAACCGCATTCCAATGTTCTTTACCTGGATTACTAGTGAATCGACACAATATGCCAACTACATATGCAATATCTCTGGTCTTGTGCAATGCATAGCATACATAAGACTTCCAATTACACTTGCGTATTGTAGTTGGTCATAAAATCTACCGATATTTTTCATTAACTTAATACTCGGATCTATTGGAGTTGATGCGGGTTTTTGATCCATATGACCATATCTTTTAAGGATATTTTCAACATAATGAGATTGATTCAACGATATGCATCCATCTTTTCTTATTATTTTAATCCCTAAGATCACATTTGTGCTTCGCCTAAATCCTTCATGTCGCGTTAGACTCTAGTAATTGTTTGGTCTCCTTAATACTTTCTAAGTTAGGACTAAAAATAAGCATGTCATCTACATACAAGCAAATAAGAATACATGCACCTTTTCTATATGTAGAATAGATACATTTGTCTCGCTTCATTAATCTTGAAACCGTTAGATAACATTACTTGATTAAACTTTTCATGCCATTGTATAGGGGCTTGTTTTAAACCATAAAGAGACTCGACTAGTTTACAAACCTTCTTTTCTTGTCCAGGTAAAACAAAACCCTCAAAGTTGCTCCATATATACTTCTTCCTCTAAGTTACCATTTAGAAAAGCCGTTTTTACATCCATTTGATGGACAACTAAATTGTGAGTTGAAGCAAGAGATAAGCAATACGCGGATGGATGATATCCTTGCTACTATGAGCATAAGTATCAAAATAATCTATGCCATGACGTTGTTTAAAACCTTTAGCTACTAATCGAGCTTTATATTTATTTATAGAGCCATCTCGCATTTAATTTCCTCTTGAAAATCCATTTACAACCTATTGGTTTAGAGCCACGAGGTAAATCAACCAATTTCCATGTTTGATTCTGACATAATGGATCTCATTTCATCATTGATTGCTTCTTTCCAAAGTACAAACATCTCGAGAGGAAATAGCTTCAGTATGTGACAGATCACTATCATCATTAAGCATTAGCTTAGTCTGATGTGTAATTTTATTTACATCACCTTCTAGCAAATAAGTCACAAATTCAGGTCCGAAAGATTTTTCTTTTCTTTGTCTCTTACTCCTTCTAGGTTCTATTTCCGATTGTGGTTTAACAGAAGTTTCATCAAGAGATTCTTCATGAACTCTCTTAGAAGAACTAGAAGTAATATTATTTTCAGTTTGCATAGATGAAGACTTGAATATATGTTCAAAAAATTCAGCATCGATTGATTCGATAACATCATAGGATTCTGCATGTTCCTAATGGATTTATAATTTAAGTGGCCTAATCTAGCATGCCATAAAGGTAAAGAATCAACAGTATAAGCAAAGTTATCTTTTATTAGATTCATTTTGAACATACCATTACATGAGTAACCTTTTTCCGACAAATACATTATTCTTAGATACTATAAGGCTATCAGACTCAATTACAATCTTAAAACCTGCCTTGTTAAGGCGATCCCCAGAAATCAGGTTCTTGGACATTTCAGGCACATGGAGAACTTCTGCCAAAGTCAGATTCTTTCCCGAGGTAAATTTCAGTTCAACTGATCCAATTCCAACAACTTTGGCACGAACATTGTTACCCATTCTTACCTCTCCCATATCGGTGCATTCTTTGTAAGTCTTGAACTGAGATCTATCATTACTTACATGAATTGTAGCCCCGGTATCCAGCCACCACCCTACTTCAACTCCGACTGAGTTGGCTTCTTCCACCACAAAGAACAAGGTTTGGATCATAATTTCCATCGTCACATTTACTTGATCCTTCTTTGTCTTCTCATTCTTTGCCTTCTCGTCTTTTATTCGATGTCGGCATTCACGGTATGACCGACTGTGTTTCTTGGTAGAAACAATCCCACTTAAATTTTTTCTTAGAGGTTTCTACATAATCTCCCTTAGAATTGGAGTATTTACGCTTCTTGTTACTCCTTATGATTTCCTTGAACCACGTTCTCGCCTTTTCTCGCCACTTGATCATTATTATCTCGTTTACAAGCAGTCTTCCTCAATACGCGTACGACGCATGAGGGATTCCAGGGTATGCTTGGTTTCATCATGTTTGAAGTTTCTTTTTATAGCCATTCCATGAATTTGGTAATTTTGCAATAATGGCTCCAACTTGAAATGGTTCGGGCAAGACAATTTCAAAGATTCTTAAGATTACTAACAATAATTTGTAATTCATGTACTTGGGTAAGAACGTACTTACTATCCGTCATCTTGAAATCAAAGTAATTACCGATCAAGAATTTCTCGGTTGCTTGCCTCTTCAATACGATACTTGTTGTCCAATGCCAACCACAATTCTTTTGTCAGTTCGATAGTCCCTGTGTGCGCCGTAAACGGTATCCGATAGTGCATTCGTAATATGGCCTGGCATTTAAAATCATCATCCTTTCGTTTACGCTTCGTTGATCCCGTAATTCCTTCTTGCGTTCATCCGAATCATCTTCTCGTTTCTTCCGGAATAGGCGCAAGATCATCACTCGAGAATGTAGGAGCAGCTTTGATTGCCGCAAGAAGAATAAAACCTTCTCCCCGCCAACGCGTGAAATTCTGTCCATCAAACCGATCAAGACGTATCAAATCCCGATTCATGACTTTAATTGAAGGTGCCCATGCATTCATTTTGCGGATCTTGAAACGATGCCATCTCTTAAAACTGTTGGGAAATATGTAGGAAATCTGGAATAATAAATAACTCCAAGGCACGAAAATCGTTATCTTTTAAGAGATGTTCTCCCATTTCCAACAAAGTCACGACCGGGGTATGATAGAAAATCTCTCTCTGGATACAATGGAGGCGTTTGATTCAAATTTTGACTATTTGATCAAACCAAGAAACACTCTATAGAGAAACTGACGATGCCAAGAGAAAGATAGAAGAATAGAAAGTTTTAAAAGTGTCTTGCAAATGAGAATTCGCCCAGAATATATAGAAATGGAGGCAACTTTTTGAATAGGTATGTTTCTTCCAACAGATGCGTCCATTCATTTCAAGGGACACACTTATTCAAAAGGAAACTGACGATGCCAAGAGAAAGATAGAAGAATAGAAAGTTTTAAAAGTGTCTTGCAAATGAGAATTCGCCCAGAATATATAGAAATGGAGGCAACCTTTTGAATAAGTGTGTCCCTTGAAATGAATGGACGCATCTGTTGGAAGAAACATACCTATTCAAAAACTTTTGAAAATAAAATTCTCTTTCGGGGGCGTTGCCCCCTCGACCCCCGCGACCTGACCGGGCAGGTCGATCCCCGTTGCGTAGCGGCAAACACTAGTCGGAGCGGCAAAACATTCGCAAAACAAAAGATAATGCATGCAAAACGATGAAAAATATCTAACAAGAAATTCTAGAAATTTTGGAAGGTTTCTAGTAACGAGAATACCGTTCAACAAATAATTAATGATTAGTGTTTATCGACCTGGTTGTAGTTAAGAGTGAAAATTATGTTACATTGAATGTAATTAACCCTACTTCATTACATCATTTTTGTCCACATACTAGTTATGTCTTCACTCTTTATATATATCGACATAATGGGAAGAATTACAATCAAGTTGTGTTTGGTCCACCTTCTTATTATTTTGCTAACAACATGGTGACCGCTGTGAGGGAGGTTTCTCTACCACAAACTCATCTTTCCGTCGCCGCCACGCCCGCCATCACGCGCATCACCAGTGATGATGGACGCCACTTATATCATCTCCAGTCGCTCGATGCCTCTGTTATATGTGTGTGGATAGGTGGTAGGGGCTTGTTCGATTGGTTGATTGGGATGTTGGATGTTTCGATCGGCCGATCAAGATGTTGGATGTTTCGATTGGCTGTGCGAATTGATGTTGTTGATCATAGTTTTGAGTCGGCGGGGTAAGGGACTTTGTGGATAGAGAGGCTAAGGCTAATTGGTCAATTGTTCTGTTGATTTAAGGGGTCGGAGCTGCGATCTCTGGTCTGCAATTTAGATGCACGCGGTTCCAAGTTAATGCCAGATAAAAAGGATTTCGGTTATAGTTTTCCGTACGATGGTCAGGACGAGGGGGTACTTGTGATATTTCGGCATGGGACGCATTGATCTTAGTAAAATGTGCTTTAGATGCACGTGATTCCAAGTTAATGCTAGATAAAAAGAATTTCGACGTAGTAGTTGACTGAACATCTAGGGGTAAAGCATTGTTTCGATGCGGGCCGCGAGAACGGTACCAAATCGAGGCAAACTCTGAATACTAGATATGACCTCAAAATAACAGGGGTTTAAATTATTGCTTTTTCCTTTGTTGGTATAAACCCAATGATTGTAGAGTTTATTAGATGATAATTTTTCTAGTGTAGGCAGAGATATCCTTCTTTTTATCATTTCCCCAAAAGTTGACAAACTGGGTGGATATGTTGATGTTGTGGGTACGGTTATGGTAATGTGTGATGTGGGTACATTGCCGTGTAAGGTGTTGTGTTTTTTATCATAGTTTTGAGTCGGTAGGTAAGTGACTTTGTGGATGGAGAGGCTAAGGCTAATTGGCCAACTGTAATGTTGATTTGAGGGGTCGGAGTTGCAGATCTCTGGTCTACGATTGTGGTTTTGTGGGTACGGTTATTGTGATGTGTGATGTGGGGTACGATGTCGTGTACGGTGTTGTGGTTGGGTGCAGTGCTGTGTGCGGTGGTTGTGTGCATTGGTGGTATAGTGATGTGTGCTGTATGTGCAGTGTGTTATGTGCAGTGGTGTGGTGGTGGCTCTAGCGTTGTGCAGTGGTGCGACAGGTTGTCGTGAGGTAATGGTGCTTTTCTGCGATGTATTGATTTGTTTGAGATGATGTTACTATCGAGAGGTAGTGGTTATGGCGGTGACGATGGTGATGGTGGTAGTGGTGGTGGTGAAGGGAGTTGTGAGTTGGTGGTCACAAGTGATGGTTGTGATCACAAATTATTTGGTAGATTGTGATTATTAAATTGGTTAATCTGTGACCAATAAATAATATGTGAACAATGAAAAAAATAAATTATGACCAAAAAATAATGTGTGACCTAAAAAATTGTTAATTTGTGACCGATAATTTGAAAATTCGTAAATGTTTGATAAGTTGTAACTTATAATATTTGTAATTTGTGATCGATAAATAAATTGTAACGTATTAATTTTTGATTTGTGATCGATAAACAAATTGTAACATATAAAATTTATGAATTGTGACCGTAAAATAATTTGTGACTTATAAAATTTCTGATTAACAATTTGTGACTGTTTAATAAGTTGTGACTTATAATATTTGTGATTTTTGATTTGTGATCAATAAATAAATTGCGACGTATAATTTTTTGATTTGTGACCGTTGAACAAATTGTGAGCTATAAAATTTTGAATTGTGAGAATAAAATAATTCATGACATATAAAATATCTTATTTGTGAACGGAAAAAAATGTGACTAATTAAATCGTTAATTTGTGACCAAATTGTATAATTAATTAACTAATTAAATCATAAGTAAATTTTAATTAGTATCTGATTTTTTTGAAATTTGAAACATTTGTTTTTAATTTTGAAATATGTGATACTTAATCTATTAATTATGAAATTTTCCATCTTTTAAACGAAATAAATGACCTAACTCAAAAAAGAAAGAAATTTTTTTGTTGAATTTTTTGGCTTCTAATTTTTTGAGGCTCCTCAAGAATTGAGGCCCAGCCTAGGTTGCGTAGTGCCAAGGCCGGCCTTGCTGATGACCACAAGAATGGTCGAGATTAAAATTCAAAAGAAATTGGTAAAAATGAACAAGGGGATAAGCCTGGCATAAAATGAAAGGTGCCCTTGGATTTAACAAAAAGAGTGCATACATACATGCTGCTCAAGTTCACAGAATCAAAACAAATCCTGGTTCAGATATTTGTGCAGTGGACAGTGAAATATAAGGCGGGAATTACTGGGTAAAATTTCCAAAGTGGCTACATCAAGGGAAAATATATAAAAATTTGGCGGACACCAAATTGTAGATTTCAACATCATCTGTATCTTATATCCTTATTGCAGTCTGAAAATTTTAAATTAATCGATTTATTTAAATCAAATGTGCGGAATTACACCATTAAAAGCAATAAATCACTTTTTAATTGCTTTTAGATAGTTGATCAATCACGTCAATTTATCATATGTTAAATTACCACAATTTATAATAAGAAATCAATATAGAACACCAAATTGCTCACGACGAAATTTCAACTGGGTAAAAATTTCAGGCACTGTCAGTCAATAATCCACTATAAATCGAATCAAAATTACAATACGTTCCAGACCCATCTACCCCGTGAAACTTTTGATCTCAATTCTTAGTGTCTCCCTCGATCCTACTGAATGTGTGCTCTTTTAAAACAAATCTCAACTTTTGGTTTATGCGTTAGCCCTCCTAAAAGATGTAAAGGAGTCAGATCCCGACTCCGGTACCTCACCTTAGTCCTCCTTGATTTGTGCTTCTGCAACAGCTCCCAACTCTTGATATCGATTTATCTCTAGTGGATTAAATGAAGATCTCCTAGTTCTTCAAGTTTGTATTTGATCAAATGATCTTTATGTGGTTTGATGTGAACTAATATGGCTTGATCAATAAATCAAAGTTCGGATGAATTTATGACTAAAATAATAAGGTGGTTGAATCTTGTAATCAATGAATGTGTTTTGGATCTTTAAAGGAATTATTTCTATGAAAAAATATGATTCAACACACTTTTGAACGTTACATAGGGTATATATTTGTTATGGGTAGTGTTTGGAATGAAAAGGAACTCAAAATCAACTTGAAAATCGAATATTACTGTTCATCGAATAACCACATCGCTCGAGCTCCATGCCAGCGATAGGCGAGCAGTAGCTGTCAGCTGAATAATTGTCAGTATTTTTACCATAACTTTCTCTCTCCTTATTCGATTGAGGTAATTCAAAATGTTTTAAAAAGCTAACTCAATGGGCTACAGTTCCTCTAGAAGTAGTCTTGTCCAAATTTCAATTTTTTCCATGTGAAATGCGTTACAAGTTGCGACTAAGAATTTGGAGCATAACTTGTGCGACTCTTTGATATTTTTTAGACTTCTAATTGCATTCCAATGATTATGTGTGATCTCCTTGAACTCCTTCAAGGACTATACTACCAACTTTAACTGTTTTCCTATGATTAGGACTTAATAATTCATATTTTAACTTTGATTACAACTTGATCAACTTCTAATATAATTCAATTAGGACATAATTTTGATTAAGAAAATTGCAAATTACAAATTTAGAAATTGTCAATTGTAATTTGGACTTAACACGGTCCATTATTTAATTTTAGTTTTATTAATAATTAATTAACAACATTAATTCAAAAATTAAAAAGGTTCATTTTATTTTCCATTTGCCAATAATTTCCTAATTAGTCTTTTTAATATTAAATTATTTTTTATTAACAGCTTTTATTATAAAAATATAACATAAATTTCTTCCCTTTGTTTAACTAGTCAGTTAAATAACATCCATATTATTTTATTTAAATGACTATTTCATTTGGTTATTTCACACATATCCTAACAATTAAATAATTATTTAATATAATTTAATTAATGCATACATAATATTACTATATAATTTGATAAAATTTTATTTTATGTAATATTTATCCTTATTTAAAAGTTGTTTTAGTTAGTAGTTACATATGAATACCAATAATACCTAAGTTTAGATAAAAACAGAATACCAAATGATAACATTATTTATAATCTTTGCTCATTTTCACACTTAAGTCCTAAATTATTTTTCCCTCTATTATGTTGAAATTTTAAACCATCCATACACAACATTAAAATATAAAAAATTCGAATATACAGAGAGATGTAAAATGAAGGAAGATAAAGAGAGTCTGTTGAGGCTAAGTTTTTTTAATTTACTACCAATGGAGAGCATGTGAAAGGTATTGAGATATGACTATTTTTATAATTAACAATTAATGTAAATAAATGAGAGTGAAGATGCATGTCTGCTTTGTATTAGTACATACACTATGTAATAAATATAATTAAGATCATTATAGTTATGAAAATCAACATTTCTCATTCTAAAACTATTGTCAATGAAAGTAATTTGTTGTAGACTAGACTTTCTCAAAACTAGAAAATAGCGAAGATGATGTTTATATAAGTGAATGTATTCATATTGGGCATTAGAGTTTTGGAGAAGTTGATTTGCGTGAAATAAATTTTACAAAAAAAAAAAAATAAAAAAATAGTTGTTTTGGTTTTTGGCGAAATTTTTGATTATGCTAAAAAGATAACGTAATTCTTTTTTCTCTCTATTTTTTTTTTTTAAAATTCTTTTAGTAATGTCCATCTAAATGATGAACATAAGTTACTTATAAGTTCATGTGTGTTGTGTAGTGTTTTTTTTTTCAATTAGTTAAGCTTGGTTCGCACTCCATCATTGTCGTCTCATCATATTCATGTAAATATACATTATTTTTTATTCATATTTATGAATTTGTAGAGCCATCTTTGGCTGACATGTCAAATCTCTTTCTACTACTGTGACTCATCTTTGACTGATGATTTATATTTTTTATATTTCTAAATTTATGATTTTTATTTAGTTTTCTATTATTTATTAAATATGATTTAATAATTACTTTTAAAAGAGATGATGATAAATTAGCATTTATACAATTACTAGGTGCAAGCAACGTGCAATACACGTTTGCATAGTTTATATTTAATAGTTTTGTTTAAGAATTAATTTGTTATTAATAAAGATGTAATTTTTTTGGTTAATTAAATAATTAATGATGTAATGTTTATGTAATTGATAAATAATTAGATGTGTGATTTTGATGTTGTGATGTAAGTTGGTGAGATCGAAGAAAATAAGCAAAAGTTGACAAAATTTGAGAAATGGCTAAATTGTAAGGGATCCAAAATTCGGGGACTAAAATGTAAATACTTAAAAGTTGTGCCGAACCTCACGATGAAGATTTGAGAGTGCTCGGAGTCAATTGGATAAAGGAGGACGTCAATAGAATCAAATTTAGGCAAAAGGTGATCACAAATCAATTTCCAACCGAAAAGTTATGCTCCGATGTTTTAGTCTCATATTGAGACCTATTTTTGGCATAGAAAGTGATCGAATTGGAGAATGATGTCTGAATCAAAGTTGTAGCCAAATGAGTTAGCTTTCCAACGCATTTTGAATCGCCTCAATCGGACATCAGAATACAAAGTTATGATAAAAATATTGAAGGAATGTGCAGCTACCTGTTTAAAACAAGAAATTCCGTTACATAGTCCGTTAAAACAACAAATTCCGTTAATTTTTCCGTTAAAAATAAGAAATTCCGTTACATAACCACTTTTAATATATAGAAGATATTGAACTTTGACAATTAGGATTTTGTTGAAACATAAACAATAGTCACTTTATATTGGTCTTCGACTGATTTTTATATTAAATAAAATCATTTGAGAATTTTTTTTCATATTTACATAATTTTCGGTATTAAACAAATTTTGAAGTGTAAATTATAATTAGCATATGTCGTTTCATCATATTGGTATCCGAGAATAATCACATTCTTGATAAAAATTTGTTGTATGATATATCCTATATTTTTCTATATGATTTTTTTCAATATATAAACAAATTACTAAACTCACGTATCAATGATTTTTTTAATTTATATGCTAGAAACATCACATATGAATACATCATCATCGAAAACACTAACAGAAATGAGGTATGATTTATCAATAGATCAACAAAATGAATTAGGTCATCAATTTAATTTGAGAAATATAACATTTTTTCCTTTTTTAAAATTGTTAATGTATATTTTTGTTTTCATATATGTAGGATTGATGTCACAAAACAAAGATTTTGATTGTATTTTTATAAAACGACTTAATGCATTTAAAGAAGAGTGGATTATAAAAGTATTCATACTTTAAAAAGGTTCCATTGAGATCTACATCAATAAGAACGACCTTCTTGAAGTTTTAAAACTAATTTTGTGTGATGGGAAGGTATTACTTAATGTTAGAAATTGCCAATACTTTTCTTATAAAAGTTACACTATTAGACTAATAGGTTATTTTTTATAATGCTTTCAAGTGAGTAATTTTCAAGTTACGATGTTTAATGACACAATTGAAAAGTTATTTTACATGCTTGAGAAAGGAAAAACATACCGACTTTGAAATGAAAAAAATAAGAACAATCAACACTTATTAAACATTTTCACATTATATATGTAATTTCATAAAAACTTTCATTCATATATATATATTTAAACAATATCAATTACCATATCATTCTTTAAAAAATAGTATTAGACGTGCAACACACATGCTTCCTATTAATATAATATAATCATAATCATGATTCAGTTGATAGTTGTGTTTTACCAACTGTTTCTTTAAAATATGCATTTCAAGCAGTCGTAACTTTAAATAATTATTTTGTACAAAATGAAAAAAATATATATCAAATGTAGTATACGCATTACAAAAAACTAGGGATGAAGTTGAGTTTGATTTGGATGCAAATAAGAAATAAAAAACTTTAGATGCATATTTTGAAAAAGAGACGAATTAAAAAAAATTGTTTTCAAATTAAAAATTTGTTAATTTGTATTAGTATGAACTTTTATGAATTTAAGCAGTTATTATTTTATATATTCGTTGGGCCCTAAAAAATTGTGATAAGTGCATTTTGTGCACTTTTCTATACCATATTATTAGGAATTTATATCGTCAAAGTGTTGATTTCAATTTAATTTATGTTGATTTTCTTCTATTTCACTGTCGAACCCGTTTCTAAGCAATTGGAAAGGAAGAAGGGCAAAATCGAATGACATTTATAATTTTTGGATCAATTTTCACGAGTTAGAATTTGAGAAGGACAGTGGTTGCACAATTGATGAACACAAGGACTAAATTGTATTAGTTGGGAAAGATAAAACATTGAAGAGAAATATACCATTAAATAGGCACTGGAATTAAATGGACCTCAATTGGACTTACGTTTGGAATCAAATTTAATAATTACTTGGACTTCTAATTGGATACAACATTGGCGGCTGGGGTTGAGAGTAATATATACATGCCAATATTTTAAAAGTCGACCCGACCATCGACCTGGAAAAGAGAAATGGTCAAAAGGTTAAATCGGGATCGAGCAAGTTATTTTTAAAAAATTAATAAATATACTTTTACAAAAATATACATTTAAAATTATATATATATATATATATATATATATATATATATATATATATATATATATATACACACACACTAGGTGCAAGCAACGTGTAATGCATGTTTGCGTAGTTTATATTGAATAGTTTTGTTTAAGAATTAATTTGTTATTAATAAAGATGTAATTTTTTTGGTTAATTAAATAATTAATGATGTAATATTTATGTAATTGATAAATAATTAGATGTGTGATTTTGATGTTGTGATGTAAGTTGGTGAGATTGAAGAAAATAAGCAAAAGTTGACAAATTTGGAGAAATAGCTAAATTGTAAGGGATCCAAAGTTTGGGGGCTAAAATGTAAATACTTAAAAGTTGTGCCGAACCTCACGATGAAGATTTGAGAGTGCTCGGAGTCAATTGGATAAAGGAAGACGTCAATGGAATCAAATTGAAGCAAAAGATGATCACAAATCAATTTCCAACCGAAAAATTATGTTCCGATGTTTTAGTCTCATATTGAGACCTATTTTTGACATAGAAAGTGATCAAATTGAAGAATGATATCTGAATCAAAGTTGTAGCCAGATGAGTTAATTTTCCAACGCATTTTGAATCGTTTCAATCGAACATCGGAATACAAAGTTATGATAAAAACACTGAAAGAAGGTGCAACTGTCTGTTTAAAACAAGAAATTCCATTACATAACCACTTTTAATATATATATATATATATATATATATATATATATATATATATATATATATATATATGTGTGTGTGTGTGTGTGTGTGTGTGTGTGTGTGTGTGTGTGTATGTATGTCTCTGTGTGTGTGGGGGGGGTGGGGGTGGGGGTGGTGGGGAACATGTCACGTGTTTTTTTAAAACCAATCGGTTTAACGGGTTTTTGGACGAGTTTTAAATTATAGGTTTTATAAGTTTAATCGGACCGATTTGGGTCCCAATTCCCAATTTTTCTGGTTGAACAATCGTGCCAGTCGGTCTTTAAAACACTGAAACATGCATGCAGAAACATTGGCAAGGAGGGTGGCAGCTGAAGGCATAGTTATAAAACCCGGCCTAGCCAGGATGGTCGACACGGAAAATCGGCGGCCCGGACCCTTGATCGGGCCGGACAGATTAATTTAATCGAAATGTACTTGACTCGGTCAAAATCGGGCTTTGACCGAGTTAACTGGTGATTTATCGGCCTAATTGACCACTTTGATTGAGTTTTAAAATGAGAACAATACATAAATAAGGTATTTAAGTATTACCATTTCAAAATTAAGGATAGAGGTTTTAAATTTCAAAAATCAGGTTTTTATTAAAATTTATTTATGATTTAATTAATTAATTATATATTTAATTAATTAAATATATTAAGGTCACAGATCTATACAATTTGGTCACAAATTAACCATTTAATTAGTCACATATTATTTTTCGATCACAAATCGAAATTTTTATGTCACAAATTATTTTACGATCACAATTCAAAAAATTTATAGGTCACAGTTTGTTCATCGGTCACAATAGTCACAATTTATTTATCGATCACAAATATATCAAATTAATAAGTCACATATTATTTATTGTTCACAACATATCCAATTTATTGGTCACAATATCAATTTATCGGTCACAAATCACCAATGTTAAAGTCACAATTCAATTTTTTAGGTCACAAAAATATACAATTTATTGGTCACAGTCTCAACTAATTGGTCACAAACACTGCGCATCCCAGGTTCAACCTACGCACCACCGCCATGACCACCACTATCATCACCAAACTTCACTGCCACTGCCACCGCCAGCAACTCCACCTACACCATCAACAAAAATCGACCCAAAACCCCCCAACAACACCAAAATATGGAAACCACGACCACCACTCCAACAACAAAAATCAAAACCAACACCTCACCACCACAACCAGATCCACCACCACCTGTAACACTACCGTCACAACCTGTACCACCACCCCTGTGACACATCACTACACAAACATCCTCACCGTCAATGGTCATCGAATTAATGATTCAGATTGAACCTCCCGAAATGGCAGAGCTTTCGGGACCTGTTCTTGCAAAACGACGACGCATCAGAGAGATGGCTTCGCCGGTGACCCCTATCTCTTGCGGAAACCCCTTCTGATGCAAGTACAAATTTGGGCTTGCACGGACTAAAGGACTCAAGCAAAATGCAAGACCAGATATATTCCAACAGTGCCCCTTAAACCTTCAGCGGCGTAGTATCGCCGGCGTCCTATGCGGCATCTACTTCCAACCGTGGGAAGACTCCGAAGAGTATCCACTCAATCCACTATGCCAATTCCATTTCCGTCGAAGAAGATTGTCAGAGAGAGAGAGAGAGAAGTGAAGGAAAAGTAAATTAGGGTTTGAGATTAAAATTGAGATGGGTGGGTGGGGTTGTGTTAGGTGAATATGTAGATTATTTTAATTTATATTATTTTAATTATAACCTGATTTATGAAAAATTAAACTTAAAATCTGATTAATGAAGTGTAAACTTTAAAAACAGGGTTAGGTGTAATTTCCTCTTTTAAAATTCTCTTACAAAATTTTAGGGTACAAGGGAATTGAACCTTGGACCTCTAAGGAAAATAATGGTTCCTCACCACTTGAGATAGAGTGCTTTAATATTATTTATGTGGAAATAACATATATCTATTTAATGAATGATTAATAGATTTTGTAAAAATATATATTTTTAAAAAATTTCATTCAAACCTTATACTTTATTTTATAGATTTAAATAATTAGTGAAAAATAAATTAAAAATTTTAATTTGCCTTTAAAACAAAATTTATACTTTATATTTTTTGTAGGTTTTTATGCAATGACCCACCGGTTGAACTACTAACCCATTGACCCACTGCATTGTCCGGGTCTATGTTCGAGTCGAGTCTGACAACTATGGCTGAAGGAATTAAAAAGGAATTGAATTTCTAATTGGACACAACACACTTCGTTAAAATTGATTGGAATCGATGGGTATATATAGACGCGCATAGAAATAGATGGGGCTGGATAAGGCCTGGTTCAATTCGGTTCTTCGATTATTTAACAAATTGAACTGTCATGTTCAAATTTAATTATGGAACTATTCATGTTCGGTTCGGTTCGATTTAGTTCCATTCGGTTCTCGGGTTTGTTACAATAATTATTTTTTTTGATATTTACCACAATGCTACATTAATTCAAATAATAACATGTTCAATTTTAGCTCTTACAAAATAATGTAGTCCAATCTCGTGATATTTTTTTGCACCTCTAGAAATTAGAAATAGGTAAATAATATTTTGGGTTTGGGCTAAATTAATTAGTTAGCAAATTTATTTTAAAAATAAAATAATTTGTCTTATTTAAGATGGTCTAGAATCAAGAATCAAATCGAACCCGTTGAATCCCGGTTCAGATATCCGTTCGGGTATTTAACTTAAGAAAAACCGTTAGATTCGGTTTAGTTCGGTTCAGGTCCGATTCGATCGATTCAGTTGGAGAGTTTTATCTAGCCCTAGAAACAGATCAATAGAGAAGGTAGCCAAGAAGAAAATTATGTACACGCAGAAGGCAATAGAGACACATACAGGTAAAGAAGGAAGACGATAGTGGCAGCAATAAGAAAAAAAATTCCAGATTTTCATGCAATAATTCATAAATAATTGTACAAGTAATTTGAAAATTTAATCACATTGTGTCAATTTCTCGGTGATGTCGTTCTACTTTATTTGTTTAATTCCGACATTTTGCTAGATTAGATTATTTTAGTACTAGGATTACGACGAACTTTATATCACGAACCTTTAACTCTTTATTTTATTTATTTTTACATTCAAAGCACGTTTTTTTATTCTTGAATAATTGACATGAATTTAATTTTCTCTACAATTATATACGCGGTAGTAATATGAGTTTTGTATTTTGTTTTACCTCCGAGAGAGAGAAAATAAATTAGACATAGTGCCAATTGTTGTAGAGTTTGATAAGGAATAGAAATGTACCGCTATACTTTACACGATCTTTAAGTATTCATAAATTTTTAATGCATTTTTATATGTTCGCATCCTTTATAGAAATATAGTCGGGTCACATGTAAGAATATACTTAATTCTACTCGAGAAAGATTGTTAAACAAATTAAGAATATTGATCTTCATAATTGAATCGTGTTGTAAAATTTATAAGTTTCGAGTTAAATGGGATTGATATAAGGGGATTCGGGATCCTGGTACGCCTTTCATCGTCGTATTTTTATAAAACTTGCATTTACTTATAATCTTACATTAATTTTAATTAAGTCTTGCAATCATAAGTAGATTATTTTATTTATATGAAAAATCACAAATTTCAATTGTTTCGGTTAAGGCTAAATTAATTCGAGTATGAACTAATACAATCTCTATAGGAATGATACTTGAGTTCGAATTGTCGATCTCTTAAGGAATGTTTACTTTTAATTACACAACTTTAATCAATTTAATTTTAACAATAAGAGCAAACACACAATAAATTTTGATTTTGAAAAATAAGGAAAATTAACTAAAAATTTACAAAATAAGAAAATATAAGGGGGCGTTCTCTTTGTGTTTCAGTTTTGTATTTTGAGTTTTGAATTTGTTTTGTTTTTTGTATTTTGAGTGTCTGTTTTGAAATTTTTGAAAATGCGTTCTTTTTGCCGTTCTGAAAAACTATTTTCGAAAACGTAAAAATGAAAAACGCGTTTACTTTGAAATTTTGAGAATTTTTTTTAATGATATTTTATAAAAAAAATCTGATTATTCAATAAATTTTAATGGTTTAATGTTAATATAGTATTAAATAATATTTAAATTTTGAAATTGTTGAATCTTGAAATAAAATATTTTTTTCTAGATATAAAAAATACAACCTAAATTAAATTTGGCAAGTCCTTGTTTTTGCCCTTGTGCATAACTTGTTACAAAAATTAACTAGCACCAGGTTACAACCAAACCTAATCAAGTTGCAAAAAAAGGAGCACTAATCTCAAGTTGACATGGTAATAAATATTTTGAAATCAATCTTATCGAGATTAGATATCCATATTGATGACATTTGGTATCATATTCATTTGGTGCATGTTTGATACTCAATATTTGAAAAAAAAAATGGACAATATTATTAGCAATATTTCAAGTCATTTTTCTTCTTTAATACTTCATATACTGTATTATTCTCGTACTACCAATATCCTTTCCAATGATTCAAAAAATATCTAAAACTCATTTAATTAAATATATGTAAATTTTATGTTTTACCATCGTAAGCAAGAATGTGAATCAAAGATGGTAATGAATCTAATACTGAATTTGCTATTACAACTCTGCAATGCATTAATCCAATCCCAACTGATTTAATCATGAAACACTAGAGAAAGTTGCCTTTTCATTGGAAGCAAGCAAGTTCACCAGCTATAAACGAAATTCAGTAGTTCCCAAGTATAGATTGTTGTGTTCTAAAATGAACTACAAGAATTACTATTCTTAATTGAAGTCAAGAGTCATCTTCAGCAACATCACTGATTGAATATTCAGCCGCATCACTGTCCAAATCTACAGCTGCAGTAGTAGCATCTTCAGAATCATCATCACTTAGAACATATGTAGCTTTCCTACTGTTAGCCATCTGTGGTCGGCTCTTGTAACCACCACTTGGTTACTCTCTTCTATACCGGCTGAAGTTGGAGACTCCTCTTCCTCCATTGTGGCCATTCTTCCCAACACTGAACCACTTTTCTTGTTAAATGGAGATATCCTCGTTTTCCTTAGTTTTTTTCTCAGGGATCAAAGCCAGCTTTACAATCTGAAAGAAATATGTTAAACATAACATTATCTAGGCATATTAGAAAATTGATGAAAGAAGCTCAACCTATTACAACATCTTCCACTCTCCAGTTGTCTTTAAAGATTTTCGACAAATAATTGTCCTTGCAGAACAATTCTACCTAACGATGAGACAACAAGAGGCTATAGAATTTTACTATAAATTATCCATAATATTTTTATTATTTGTAACAAGTATGAAAGATGGGAAACTAGCTGACCGGCCTTCCAAGATGGAATGGAACTTCAGGTCCTCCAGTAACTTCAACAGCAACAACGCCAGCCAACTAAAGAAGAGGATGAAAATAATTCACTCTCTAAAAAATGATATTTAATATAACAACCCAAGTGAATTCCATATTATAAATTTTCTGAATCAATAACTACCTTATAGAAATCAGCATGAGAAAGTATAGGGAATTGCTCCCTGATGGGCTGCAAGAGCCTAAGAGCAATGTCAAGGCCATTGTTGGCTCCATGAGCCAGCTCAGCAGGGAACCTCATGGTCCCAAATGGGCTCCAGTTCTGCTGCATACATCAAATGTACCAGCAGAGTGCCATCTACATCACAAACACGACAAATTTCCAACATCATCAAACTCTACACAAATCAACATAATCAACTCAAAAGCAATATGATTCATTACACTGCACATACATGCATATAAAATACGTCTGTGCAAGTAGGAAATCTCATAACCATTGGAGAAATGCACAGATATGAACTAGCTGGATTGGCAACCAGAGTCAGTCTGGTGACATGTATATCGAAAGCACAACCATTGGACAAATGCTGTCGAGGTAATTTCAAGAGTAGTCTATCGGGTGATTAATTTTTACAGTGAATATGAAGTAGAAAAGAGAAAAAGGTGGCAAGGCTTTATGAGCACATATAAGATCTTCAGACAAATGGGGCTGGGAAAATTGAATATCTTAAAGAGATGGCAAAACCTTATGAGCATTGAGAGGATCTTCAGACAATGGGCGGGGAATATTCTTGTGGTCCGGGCTTCGCTCTGCTCGAGTTTACGGTAATTCATTTCCTTCTGCTACAAGAATTGAAGCTTAACCAAAATCAGTAATCGAACCTCATTCAAATGCCCCAGTTTCATAAGAAGGGAGAAATACTGACTTATAACAGAATAAAATCCATTGCATTAAATAAGCTTAATTGGTGCAAATGACAGTTAGATTTAATCTAGTAACATACTGTTGATCAACTTAAGCAAATTACTAATATTCAAACGCAATTCAATAAATGAAGATAAAATAACAGCATATTCTGAGAATCAACCAAAACCAAACAATCAACCGCGACTTAATGTGAAAATCAACATAATTGCCAATCCTTTGAAGTTGAGAATCGTACTGAAAATATCAAATTTTCTTTCTTTGCTCAGCAATTTTCAATATTTTTATTCATTCCACCAATCCCATGAAGCTCCACTTCTCTCCAGCCATGTATACTACAAACACAGCATCAATCAATTTTCTCACAAAATCAACTAATTTAACTAACTTAACCCCAATATGGCCTCAGACAATACCACAAATTTTGAATGTTAATTTCTGTACCAATCCCGACAACAAAAATGTTTCCTTATTTCTCAGGAACTGCTCTACGAAACCAAACATCAACAGAGAAAATGCAACAGATGAAAATCTGACTACTAAGCCTAGTTCAAATTCAAGAACTCAAAAACAAGCCAAGCCCACTTCAATTCAATCCCTTTCTTCTTCCCATATATCATTTTCGAGAGAGGGCAAATCAAATAAAAAAAGAGAGAGGGGAAATCAGACCCAACAACTCAGAAATGGAATAGAAAGCAAATAACCTAAGATTATCACAAGCAAAGAATCAAAACCTTTATTTGAAGATGCGAAATCTTGATTCAAACTTGCCGTCGTGACACCCCTTTGATTCGGCTAAACTGGAACCAAACTGCCCTTGCTTTGAAGATCCCGTATAGAACCCGTCGTCCCCCTCCAACGCGATCTGTTGTCGATTTTTGGTTGTGGATTTGTGAGAATGGGTCGATTCACAGGGAGAGTGAGAGAGTTCAGAGAGATGGAGAGAGCTGTGGATTTGTTTCGCGAGTTTAGAGAGAGTGAGAGAGTTATGGTTTTTTGTTTCGCGTGTTTTGTGATTTGGGCAGAGAACATGCCTTATTTTACAAAACGACGTTTTGCTCGTTTTCAGTTTTTAGTTGTTTTTTTTTTTTTTCATTTTCAAAAATGCGTTTTCGAAAATAAGATAGAGAACGCGTTTTCGCTGTTTTGAAAAATTAAAAATAGAAAACGGCTGGAAAACGACAAAGAGAACAGGGCCTAAACACTTGAAAATTTTGGAGGAAAACGTGGTTGAGATTCATGATTTCGCTTAACTGTCGCCTAATTAATTTTTCCACAATTCAATTAATAAATTACTTATTTACGATGTTAGACTCGGTTTTCCAAATTTAGTTAATAACCTCTCTCGAGCAAAATTAACCATAATTAATTGGTTTAACCTACTATATCTCTATATTGATTCAAACCAAACAACCGCATTAAATATTTGTGAAAATAACTCAATGGATCATCTAGGGTTAGGGGTATATATTTATTCCCTACACAAACTTAGAGTATTTACTATTTGATCTAAAATGTATAATTTTCTCTCGAACAATGTACAAATCACTAAACTCAATCATTTAATGGCCAGATAAATGAAAAGCATTCAACATGAAAATAAGCATTTTAACATTAAAAGGCAAAAATTGAAATTAATCCAAGCTAGGTTAAATTTTCACCATAAATCCCAACAATAAAATTTAGCCCATGTTATATAAATGAGAATATTTATACAATACAATACAATACAAATGATAGAAAATAATAAAGAAAATACAAGATTAAAGATAAAAACCCTTTTTGGATGGATTTGCATGAATCTTGATTCCCTCACTTCTTCTCCACATTTTATTTGATTAATTCTCCTTGTTGTGTTCTTGATTTTGTCCTCAAAGTACTAAGAAAAAGAAAACAAAATGAAGAGAAAATGAAAGAATAAAGAAAGAAAAAAGAAAGAAAAATGGAGAAGAAGAAGCTACTGCCGAGTAAGAAGAACAAACCAACCAAATGAGGCTGATGGGTTTCAATTTAAAACCCTTTCCAGAAATTGCAGATTTGGTCCCCAAAGTTTTATACAAATGACAAAAAGGTCCCCAAATTTATAAAGTGGCGCCTTATTGTCCAAAAGATCAAAACCATAAATTATTGGTTTTAAATTTGCAGCCAAGTCTTTAGATAATTGCATGATAGGTCCCTCGACTTTAATCTTGCATAATTTGATCCTCAAATTTACAATTTTGCACACTTTTAGTCCATTTTCCTCCTTTTGTCTTGTGTTCTTTTCTTTGGGTGATTCTTACCTACGAAAGCAATAATTACATAATTGTGAGTAGAAATTCGTTGATTTTATCAATAATAAGTATATTTAGGTATTAAATAAGTGTGCAAAAACACACTTATCAGTACGCAGGACCACTGTTGTGGCTCCTTCTAATCGCTTATCAAAAACTAGAATCTAAAGCCCTAATCAAATAAACCCAAGATGATGAAACCAAAAAACACGAGGAGTCGGTAGTGGCGGATGAAGATTGGTTAGGGTTAGACATGGTCTGATTCGATTTTCTTCATAATCGAACCGAACCGAACCAAAATTTTCGGGTATTTAATAAATGGAACCATCGGGTCCAAATATAATTGTGGAACCATTCGGGTTCGGGTTCGGGTTCGGTTCCGCTCGGTTTGGTTCCGTACCATAATTAAATTTTTTAACAGATTCATATGGTTAACGATTAGCGGTAGTGGTTGGAGGTCGCGACTTCGATGGAACGTTGGAGAGGGAAAGTCGGACTCGGCAGTCGATGGTTTCGATTTGGGCATGTAGATGTAGGTTTTCAATTTATCAAATGATTTGGGATAAGTGACTCAATAGTTACCGAATGAAAGTGTGAAATTGGAAAGAGAATGATAAAAGTTTAAAAAAATCTAGATTTTGGGCTAAGAATGAAATTAATAATATGATAAAAAATTTTAAATTAAAAAATTGAATTTAGAAATTGGGATTGGGCTGGGTTGGCTAGGCATGGACTTGGCTTGGGAGTTAGAACATTAATCAATAAATTAGTTAATTTGTTTAGAACAAATTAAATTTTTTTAATTAATTCAATATAAAAAATTAAAAAATTTATTTAAATTCGATTCTTATTCGATTCTTCGGTTTTGAGTGTAGAACTGAGAACCGAACCAAACCCGTCGATTCTCGATTCAAATACTCATTCGAGTATTTAACTTATGAAGAACTGCTCAGTTCAGTTCGGGAGTTTTGTCAAGCCCTAAGATTGGTGGTTTTCCTGGTTTTTATTTGTTTATCTAGTTTTGTAAAAGAGTGGTGGTGTTTTTCTAGTTTTGAGGAAGATGGGTGCTTTTTCTCGTCGCTTCATAGGAAGAGTCGCTGTGAAGCGAAGATGGTATCGGAGAGCAGTGTTGGTTGATGCCATTGCGCAACGGCGCTGCCATTGGTAGTGCAGCGACATTTGTTATTGTTGTTGGTGGTGGCTGTTGGTGTTGTGGCGACGGAGGCAAAGGATAGAGAGTGTTTGTGATCAGTTATTTGGGTGTTGTGAGAAATAAAGTGGTCAACTTGTAACCAATAAATAATATGTGACCTAAAAGAACATGTGGTTGCAACTAAATTTGGAATTTTGACTAGAATTTGGTGTGTTGTTACCAATTAATTCGATATTTGTGATTGAGAAATAATTTGTAATCAATTAATTTGATAATTTGTGACCATAAAATGGGTTTAGATCTATAAAATTTGTGATTTGTGATCAATAAGTAAAGTGTGACCTATAAATTTTTTGATTTGTAACCTATAAAAAATTGTTTGTTATTGAGAAATAATTTGTTATCAATTAATTTAATAATTTGTAACCTAAAAATTTGAGTCGTGGCCTAAAAATAGTAATTTGTGACCACACTACACCAATGGAACATTATAAAATACATATTTTGATGCAGAATAAATAATATTAAGAAGAAAAAGAACAATAAAATTTGAGTCGTGAGTCATAAAATTTGTGATTTGTAATCGATAAATAAATTGTGGCCCGTAATTCTTTTAGATTTGTGATTGATGAATAAATTGTAATCTATAAAATTTTGGATTTGTGTGAAATAATTTGGGACCAATAAAAAAAATTTATTTGTGATCGATAAATATTTTGTGATTAATTAATATGTTAATTTGTGACCAAATAGTATAGAAGTGTGATCTTAATATATTTAATTAAAAATATATATTTCTAATTAATTATTTCATAAATCAAATTTAATTAATATCTGATTTTTGAAGTTTTAAACATTTTTTCTTAGGCCGTGTTTGATAGGCCACATTTTCCGCGGAAGTAGGAAAATATTTTCCACTTTCCATTTTTTTGGCTGTTTGATAGGCGAAATTTTGCACGGAAAATATTTTCAGGATTTTCCCCACACGTGTGCAATTTTTGGGTTTTTGATGAAAATGTTTTCCGGCCTTTTGGTGGGCAAATGTTTTCCTGGCTGGTTGGAAAAAAAAAAAATTTTTTTGGGTAATGGAAACAAATGTCATAACTAATGGTAAAAAAAATTCACTTTAATGGACAATTTTCATGTAAAACAAAGTCAAACGAACACTAAACTTTGATTAAAAAAACGATTTTTTAGGAAACAATTTTTTTTTTTTTTTTTTTTTTTTTTTTACTTTTGGCAATGGAAACAAATTTTATAACCAATTGTAGAAAAAAAAATATTACTTTAATGGACAATTTCCATGTAAAACAAAGAGAAACGAATAGAAAATTTAAAATTTTTTCGGGTGAAAAATTATACCAATCAAACACACTTGAAATCATTTTCTCTGTAAAACATTTTCTTTCCACCTATTTTCCACCCTTACAATCAAACGCACCCTTAGTTTTGATATGGAGCATAATCTCTTAGATATGTAATTTTTCTTTTTAAAAAAATTATTGTCTTACGCATTTAACGAAATTATTAATTTATCAAGATTTCGTTTTAATTGGAGCAAAAGTCTCAAACTCCTCGATTTTCGGTAATTGTTAAGCTTTATAAAGATTGAATTATCTTTCAACTTTTTAGTTAGCAACAACTCGATGAGAAATAATATAGTTCATTTAGGAACGTACCCCCAATAAGTGGTTATTATAAGGAATAAACCTCTGAGCACAGAAAAAAATCACAGAATTTACACAGGAATTTGAATTTTATCTCACATGGAGTGGGTATTGCCAAAACACCCCCACCCACCCCCTATTGTGTGGTGTCGGTCAGTACATGATTTTTGAAATCCTGTACTTATAGCAAGACTCTATTATAAGTGGCTTAGTCCAAGCTTCTTACTTTGGCGTATTCGTTGGAAAGTTTATTGTATATAAATTATATTCTGAACAACTAATATTTTTCAATAATTTTAATATATTTAAACGGCGTAGAACACATTCAGACTTCAAATTTTCATCACTGACTAAGGAATCCCTATTACCGTTCGGTAGGGATTAAAATCAGATTAAAATTGAAAAAATAGCCGTTATTGTTGACTTTTATTAGACGAGTGGGACCCAATAACGGCCATAATTTCAATTTTAATTGGATTTTAATCCCTACCAAACGGGGCCTAAATAATCAATCAAAAGTTGATCAAAATCAACTTTGTATACCAATTTTCAACATAATTCATCAAGGAGGCAAAAGAAGTTAAAAATCATTAAATACACAATTTGTATTATCTCAAGAGTCCAACCCGCCATGAATCAAACTTTGACTTTTGATGAGATCTGGTGAATAGGGACAGCCCTAAATCAGTGAATTGAAGCAATTACTTAGCCCCTAGTACGTTATGCTCTTTAGGCCAGGGAAAAGAAGAGAAAATGAAAGGGGGCCCGAGGGCCGATCCGAATCTGCCGTCTCATGCACGCCACGGGCTCAACATAAAAACCCAACATGTTTTGTACCGTCAAAATTATGAATAATTTGTACTTAGGGTCTCGAACCTTAGAAGATTGTAAAAGTAGGGTTTCGAACTTTGAATTTCTAGTACTTGGAATCTCGAACATTTCAACGTGTGCACCAGGGTTCCTTTTCAGATAGAAAATGTCATATTAACCTAATATTGATGATGGATGAAAATCTGTCGTGACAATAAATGGTGTTAAAACTTGATAGATAATTAAATTACTAATCATCAACTTTACTTTTGGTTGATTCTAGAATGTTTTCTACTTTTATTAATATGACTTGTCAGTGGTGGGAACACATGACCCCACAAAAATTTTGGAATTTCTTCTTCCTTTTTTATTATTATTATTATTTTGACCTTTTCCAAAAGTTTATAGTCAGTTCTTTTTATCATTTTCAAGTTGTTTTCTGTTCGATTTTTCAAAATAGTGAAAATGCGTTCTCTTTCCTATTTTCGAAAACGCATTTTTGAAAATAAGTTAAAAATTTATAAAGAAAACTCAAAACAACAATTTGTCATTTTGGGTGTGTTCAAAACAATTTTTCCAAAATGCAAAAAAGAATATATTTTCAACAATCTCAAATGGACACTCAAAACACAAAATTGAAATACAAAGAGAACAATCCCTTAATTTTTAATCCCTCTCCTCTTTTTAGTATTGTGCATTGCTTTTTCCTTGACTGGCCAAATTTGAAATCACTATTTAATTTCTCTTTCTTAGTCTAGGGTTGTTAATTCTATCAAATTCTAACATCTTTCGCTGCTCAACTTGTCGACGATGACGGCAGCCACAAATGTAAAGCCACCTCTCTTCTCACCTCTCGAGCATCAATTCACTCTTACGTTGTTTTCCCAAAAAAAAGCTTACTTTTTGATCCTACAATAAAAAATGTCTAGCTCTGTCATTGTGCCTTATATGAAATGTTCTTATCGATGTGCAAATAGAGAGAACTGAGCACAAATACTACCAACATTTCGATCTGTCGAAATTTCATCAAACTTCAAATAATAGTTCTTATGTGCATAATATGTATACAGCATACAAGCTGCCTTAAGCAAAGAAATAAAAAAAAAATGGAAAACATGAAACACATATTATAAATCCAACACTTAAACTTAATAAGAATGAAAACACGGTTCATATCTAATTTTATAAAACTAGGATCCTGTGATAATTTTCTAGCAGCCATTAATCTTATTGTCTATCAAATTCTCATTTCTCTTGATGTTTCACTGAATGATTTCAAAATACATACAAGCTAAATATATACAGACCATATTTCTTAACAACTAGAATATATTTTAATTGTGTGAAAGGTTTATAACCTTTATATATTATCATATTTATGAATTAATTTTTTTATTGCATTTTTATACTTAAATTAATATCAATTGTTCCTGATTATGGTTTCTTTCCAAAATAGTTAAGAGTAAAAAATAAAAATACTCATTTGCACATTGTATTTTTAAATAAACAAAACAAATAATAACTCAGAAATATGATTAAATATTTGATCACCATTTTAAAGCATGTTAACGGTAATTTCAGACGAAAATCATGATTAAGGTCAAGATTATTTTGCAAAAATCCACTCCCATGGTACACTAAAACACAACACGGTTAATTTGGTGTAATTTTTGAAGTTTTTCATTATTCCTATTTTGCCATTCATTTTATATTACAATAAATTTAATTTCTATTATATCAACTTTATATCATTTTATTGTTCAAAATTTTAATTTTTTAAATTTAATTATTATATTTAATTTAATTTTTTTTAATAAATGCAATATTTTATTCCATTAAATTTAATTTTTAATTAATCATTTTAGTAATAATATAATTTATAATTAAATAATTTTTGAAATAAATTAATTATTGAGAAATAAAAATAAGAAAATAAATGAAACACTCGTCATTTGGTTGAAGTGACTCCATAAAATAATGTAAAAGTTGCATCAATTTGACGTGAAAATTGCACCAATTTAATGAAGATGGTTGGAGATGACACAAGGCCAGGTACATTTTACCCCAAAACAAAAAAGTACATCACAAATAGAGGAAAGGCCATGTATATTGTGTACACATGGGTCCTTAATGAAAATGGTTGGAGATGACACAAGGCATCAGAAAACCCTTTGGTTTGTTTCACGCCACTCTATCTGATAGTTTGTTTTTGAAGGCATCAGAAAACCCTTTGGTTTGTTTCACGACTTAAAAAAATTCAACCAAAATACCCTCAGAACAAGTTTTCTCTTGCACGGTTTCCTTTCAAGATTACGCCAAAGTAACCAGTAGTTATTGCTCACCAAGAAGCAGACAAACAACCCTCACAACACTCCATTTATAGATCCCACAAAGAACATCTAAACAATGAAGGATTACAGAAAAAACCTAGAAGGTTTATCTAGAGAAACGACATCACAAAGAGAGAAGAAAACCCTAGAAGAATAATGGCAAACGAGGCATCTGGCTGGGTGCCCCCCATAAAAGACACAACCACGTAGCATCATCTTAGCTATTGTTTTAATTTGAACTAAAGTCAAACACGGGTAGGCCTGGAGTCGAGTGGGTCAGTCCATTTCGATACCCGAATCCATCTATTATATTTCGAGTATTTCATAAATGAAATCATTAGGGTCTTAATAATTACTGAAACCAAACCTGAACCTCAACCGTAGGTTCCAATTCAGATTTGATTCTACCCATAAATTTATATATATATTTAATAAACATTTCATATGGGCCCTTTCAGTACATGTACATAATGTGCTACTACTCGATATGTTTGTACATGGAAGAAAATTCAGTTAAGAAATCTTCATTGAAACAAAATAGTAGAGATTAAAAATCACGAAAAAAACAGAAAATTAAAATATCAGAAATTAAGCTCTGTTTGACGCCACTGTTTGTTTTTTTATTATTATTATTATTTATTTTTTTGCGAAACAAAGTTTTTTACAATAACATATGCATTAAAATTGTGTGCCTCTGAAAAGCAACTGACATAACCGAGTTTGTCATGAATCAATTTACTTATTTGCCCTTCAATCTTTCTCTGAATTTCAGTTGGTAAGTGCGCATTTATTCAAGGACAACATTGGAAAGATACATATCATAAAATTATTAAACAATTGTTTCTTGCTAACATAATACATCATGATGCAGATGTGGGCCCATTATACTTTTGCAAAAAATAAATTGGATTAATTTAAGAATTAAGCTCCAAGTACAAGACCAGATTTGCTACAGGCCCCTGACTGTGCCGAGGCCCCACCCATGAATAAAAAAAAAAATTTGTGACCCCACCCCCAAAATGTGAGAGGCTTGACAGGGGCCTGTAAGTCAGGCCCCTGTACTTGAAGCGTGGTCCTTAATTTAAGGGCGTCAAAACAAACGTTAAATTACAATCGGAGAAGAAATTATTTTTTCTTAATAAATCTTATTTGATCTGTGATGTATGTTAGAGCCTATAATTTAATTATGAACATTGTTTAAATGTTTCTTCTCTTAAAACAAAACAAATTGACATAAAAAAATATTAATTAAATATATAATTATATAGTATCAAGAAACTGCAGTCTACGTAGTGAACTCGCTTTATTTGAATAAAAAGGGAAAAATTATATTTCAAAAAAAAAAACCACAAACTCAAGATAACCAAAAAGGTACACCACGACCCAAATTATGAATATATCAAGCTCAATTGTCACGCATTATAAAAAAAATCACTTAAATTTGTAAACGGTGCAAGAAAGTAAAAAACTCGAATTCCGAAGAATAAAAGCTTTTATTTATTAACTTACACCACAACCTAGCTTGAACTTTTTGATTCATATAAAATCTAAATTGCAAAGATTAATTGTGAGGCGAGAGGTGAAAAAGTAGGAATCGATCTTGATTTCTTAGGGTTAGAGTTTTAGACTAATTATTATTCAAATTAGAATTTTTAGATTTTGTATTTTTTTTATCTAGTCTATAAATTGTAATTAAAAAATTATCCTAAAAATTGATTCCATTCGGATATCCACGATTCTAGTTTAGGAACCAAGAACTGATTCGGATCCAATTGGTTGTCGATTCTCAATTTCCACTCATAATGTACTTTTTTAGGAATCGGAGCGAAACTTTAGATTTCAATACGGTTAAAATGCCAACACGAGAATGCACAAATGGGGGCAGCCGGATCAGGCCTAGGTATGGATCACATCATTGGTTCTTTTTCAGTCCATTAAAGTGTTAAGCACGTGGCCCGACAATCTGCAACTCCTTGTCTTCGGCTTTCTTTCATTTCTTCTAATCTTGTTCCATGTCTTATCAACGTTATTTTCTGGTGCAATTATGATCTAAGGGCACGTTTGATTGCAATAATGAAAATAAGTGAAAAGAAAATGAATTATAGGGAAAATAATTATCTATAAAATGTTTTGTAGGAAATTGTTAATTAAGTGTGTTTGATTGTTATAATTTTTCACCCGAAATTTTTTTAAATTTTGTGTTCGTTTGGCTTTATTTTATATGGAAATTGTCTATTAAAGTGATAATTTTTTCCACAATTGATTATAAAATTTATTTCCATTGCCAAAAAGTAAAAAAAAAAAGAAAAAAAATGTTCATAAAAAATCATTTTTTATCAAAGTTTACTATTCGTTTGGCTTTATTTTATATGAAAATTGTCCATTAAAGTGAATTTTTTTTTCATACTTGGTTATGAAATTTGTTTCCAAAAAAAAGTTCGAATTCCATTTTCCCATAAAAAAGGTGGGAAAATAAATTCAAGCAAATCCTTGAAAATGTAACCGTGTGAAGCCCGTGGAAAACCAATTCCCAAGAAAATTGTTGCCATCAAACAAGCAAATTAGTGGAAGATGGAATTTGAATCCCTAGTTCCATGGAAAAAGTTCCTTCTCAAACACAACCTAACAGCTTTCTCTTTAACTTGCAGAGGGTGAAAATGGGGAGTCAGGAGGTGAGAACAAAACAAAATAAGTCCATGTTTGATCTGAAATAAAATATGATTTTAATTCAAATTAAAGTCAAACAATCAATATTAACCACATTTTTCATGAGTCCCACAATTTTTCAACCACACATTTCAAAAACTTATGTCACATTCTACTAAAAATCTAATTTTAATCCTCACCAAACTTATATGCCTAATTTTTCTTTTTTTTAAGGAAAAGATTTTTTTTTAAGAAGGAAAATATTTTTTTCTAGGATATATTTTTCATGTCAATCAAACACCTCGTAATTATTGACAATAATCAGTCACCTTTATCTTTTTACTAATCGTAATAAATTTATTAAGATAAACACGTTCTAATGATCAGCAACAAAATTTTATATTGGGTTTAGTGAATTTGATGATTTTACGAATAATAATTAATAAGAAATTCACTGTGGACACACATGAAGATTTCTTAACTAAGAAGCAATTAAAAGGACAAAGACTGTTTTAATTATATATCTTTCACCTCTTTTTTAGTTTTTCTATTGAAGGATTCACATAAAATATTGATAGAGTGGAAGAACCCGAAATGAGTCTTCTAGGACCAAGAATTTAAGAGCATGTTTGGTAGGGTTTAAAATCCAATTAAAATTGAAAATATAGTCGTTATTGGGTCCCACTCGTCTAATAAAGGTCAACAATAACGGCTAGTCTTTCAATTTTAGAGTGTATTTGGTAGAGATTTTTGGGAGAAGAATTGATTTTTGAATAGTGATATGATGGGAAATGTGTGGTTGAAAAAGAAGAAAAAAGTATTGATGTGATGAAAAATAGTATTTTATTGAAGAATGTGTGGTTGAAAATGAGAATTGATTTACTGTAAAAAATGAAAATTTGTACCAAACAGACCCTTAATTTGATTTTAATCTCTACCGAACACGCCCTAAATGAGATATAGAATTGATAATGATAAGAGTGTATATCATTTTCAGGTTTAAAATTAATTAGAGATGAGATATATATATATATATTTCTTTTTTCTTTTTTTCATTTGGAATTAGAATTTTGGAAAATTTTCATGAGATTTTTGGTTAAAAATTGATTGATTAGTTGAAAACTCGATAAAGTTTTATCAAACAAACAAAAATTTAGCTGACGTTCAATGCATATTCGGCAAAGTTTCAATTTTTTAAGCCGATTAAGATAATTTTTGTCAATAAGTCCCTATTTGATATAAATTAAAATCTAAGTTCTAATTTAAATTAGATTCAATATTTAATATTAATCACATATTTTATATTACTCACACTTTTTTAACCTTATATTTAATCAATTTTTAAAAAAAATTATTTAAAATCTGATTTTAATCTTTGCCAAAATTAGAGCAAATTTATTATTTACGCATCTCGAAAATTATAAGAACTTTGACAATGACGCACTAAAAACACAATGAAAAGAAGCTACTGGTGCAGCCTCGTAGGATGTGTAGGGGTCTGGAATTGGGCAGCTAAATCTGGGATTTCTCAAATATCTTTCAGTCAGAGAAATCAGAATTGTTACAATTTCCAAAGCGTCCCTCCAAGTCAGTGGATGGGTGATAGAATGTGGGATTCCCCATAAATGTTCTCCCTACCAATGACTCACTCTACCCACGATTTCACTACTTTATATCGAAATTGCCACTCACGCCTAAGCTAAAAAATATACGAAAATAAGGACCGTACGACGTGACTTTTGATTTCACTTTCTCGAGTAACATTTAAAGAAAGTTACTTTGAAAACTAATTTTTGTTTTCGGAGAAAGTCACACTAAACCAATTTTCAATAAAAGCTCTTATACTTATCAGAACTACTTTCATAAAACTAGCTAATGTGTTCAAAAACAATTTTTGGATCTCAAAATATCATTTTGACTTTTCAAAAAGGGAAATGCTAGATGTACATAATTTTTGTACATAGAGTGTTACATAACACTCACATGGGATGGAGCCCACTCACATGGTGGGACCCACCCCATGTGAGTGTTATGTAACACCGTAATGTATGTACAAAAATTATGTACATATAGAATTATTCTTTCAAAAACCACGTCAAATGAGCCTAATAATGGAAAATCATCTGAAGATTTCTAAATTTATAAAATTAAAGTTAAATTGTTAAGGGGCGATTTTTTTTATACTGCAAAACTATAAGCTTAAATTCTACAAGTTACTGGTATTAAATAATTACAATACAATCTTACACGAATTTAAACTATTAAAATGACAATTATTTAGTTCTATTAATTTCTCGAATTTCTTCTTGTTCAAAAAAGCGACTGTAACAAATTTATGACTCGATTATAACAAAATTTTCGACTCGAATACTATAAATAACTCATTTATTTCCAATTAACCAAAAAATCAAATGTGTGTGGCCCCATATCAGCACACTAGTACACCCACTTGGGAAAAATAATAGGAGAAAGCATGTAATAAATGTACATTTTCTTCACCACTCATGACTCACTTGAGACAATTTTTACCACATTTTACTTTTCCACGCATTTTTGTGTCAAAAGAGGCCTAAACGGCTAAACCAGCTATTTGGTATTAGTCAAATCTGAGACTTACATATAGATCCTCAAGATTGTCTAGTCATTTCCACCATGATAATCAGATCATGAATCAATTCAGCCTGCACCGCAAATAATTGGGAACTCATCAAAGGTAATCAATTCAGCTAGATGAATCGTGTCACGTCAGCACTTGTGGTAAAGAAAAGGGCCAATACAATCCATTTTCAGTTCCGCCACGTGAACAGACTCGATGACAATTTTCTATAAACAAATACACTTGACAAATTTTCATTGATAATTAAAAAAAAAAGTTAATTTTGTCACTTAGCTTGTTCAAGCAAACATTATTCATCCATTTTTAGCTAGAGTTGTGTCAAGTGGTCACCTTCGCCGAACTTTATAAATTTTAATAATTATTTCAAAACTATTTTTTTCTAAAGAAAATATTGAAAAGACCGGTGGGTCGACATATTGGACCGAACACCTCTACTTCAAATCTCCACCATAGATATAAGTACTACAATTAAGTCTAATTTTGATTTTTTTGTCCTTGAAAAGTTAATTAGTGTGTATGATAATGATGATTTAATTTGGAAAAGATTGCATATACGTTTCTTAATTGTATTCAATAGGGTAAGGCAATAGGGGTGGGCGTGGGTTGGGTTGGGTCGGTTTTTGCCCCAACCCAAAACCAACCCAATATTATCGGTTTGTTCAAAATCCAACCCAACCCAACCCATGTAAATGTTGAAACCCAACCCAACCCAACCCAATTATGTGTCGGTCGGGTTGGGTTGGGTTGGTCGGTTTGTATCGATGATTTCCATTAACTAGTTCTAAATTACAATGTTTCAGCTCATGTCTCAATTCAAATTTTCAACAAGAAAATCAAAACTAAAACGAGAATCTAAAAGAAATAAATGAATATATGGAAATAAACGATTAGCCACTAAATAAAGTAGTGAAGATGAAGAAATGAGAGGTTAAATATGTTTCTTGGTCATGCTCAATGATCTATTAAATAAGTTTGTACAAAAAAGTATGCAAAATGAGGGCTGAATCTTAGTAATAAGTCGGAAAAAAAAATATGCAAACTTGGTAATTTACCTTGGGAAAAGAATTGAAGGTTGAATCGCCGATACAAACCGAAAAGGAGAAAAAAAATGGGGGGCAAAATATGAAGAAATGAGGAGGAAAGAGAGAATTAGGAAGTCGGCGCTTTTGATTTATGTTGTGGGGCAAAAGTTGGAAGTGCTGTGCAGGTTTAGTTGAAATATGTTTGAAAAAAAATGGCTTTTTTTTTTTTTTATTGACGGGTTGGGTTGGGTAGGGTTTGGTCGGGTTGGATGGATTAACCCACAACCCGACCCAACCCGACCCACTAAGCTTTGCCAGAACCCAACCCGAGAAAAAAATGGAAAAAAACCGACCCAACCCGATCGGGTTGGTTTGGGTCGGTCGGGTTCGTCGGGTTGGTTCGATTTTTGCCCACCCCTATAAGGCAATCGGTTACTGATTTGATGAGAACATAAAATTAAATCTATTTTTCTATCAAATGAAAGTTGACTACACGAGTCCGTTTTATAATTCTATTTAACCTAATATTACCATTCAAATTAATCTTTCTTATTTTTAATAAATTTAGACTTAGTATATCATATATATATATATCGATTCTCGATCTATTGTACGATATCTAATTTTTCATTTCTTGTTAATTATTAAACCTAAATACTAAAAAGAAGTAATATTGTATCGAGAAATTAAGGGTTTGATTGACAAATGTGAAAAGACTTTCCAATTATATGTAAATTGGAAAATAAAAACTCAAATACTCCATGAGAATGCATTTTTTATGAAATTGACAAAAAAAAAAAAAAAGGCTTAAATTTATTGTACCTTAGAATTCGAACTCTATTTTCACTTTTGTATCAAACAGCCCCCGGCCGTAAACTTCAGGGTCCCGTGAAATTAGTCGAGGTGCGCGCAAGTTGGCCCGAATATCCACTGTTATAAAAAAAAAAATTGAATTCATTGGATGTGACATTTTCCATGGAATTTAAACCAATAAAACGAACCCTAAGTGTTGTTTCTATTCAATCCTTGTTTGAGCCACATTCTCATTTTCATTATCATTTTTCTACTCATTTTCAACCACACATTTTTCAATAAAATAATATTTTACATTACATTAATAACATTTCCCTATTTTTCAACCACATATTCACAATCACATCACAAAAAAAAAAGTGTATCAAACACATTCTCAATACTATTTCATAGGCTGTTAATGCATCATCTCAATGGGACATAGAGGTGGCAATTGAGCTAAGCGGCTCACGTCAAAAGACAAGTCCGAACCCGAACCGAGCATTTTGACTAGTGGCTCATGAATTTTTTAAATTTTTTTTAAATTTTAGAACAGATATAGTTAAATAAAAAAAGTTTTAAAAATCGAGCTCAACCCACGAGTAACAAGCTGAGCTTCGGCTCGGCTCGTGGAGAACACGAGCTCTCCACGAGGCGAGCTCGTGCGTATACAGGCCGAGCCAAGCCACCGCTAGTGGCACATTTTCCAGCCGACCCAGCCAATGTGGAGATGAAATGACCAATCTTATGTTTCAAACCCATAATTAAGTAGAAGATTAATAACAAGAGAAGTAATGATTAAGCAAAAGAGTCGGTTCGGCCCATTGCCACCGCTATTGGCACATTTTCCACCCGGCCAGCTACAATGTGGAGATTAAATAACCAATCTCATGTTTCAAACCCATAATTAAGTAGAAGATTAATAACAAGAGAAGTAATGATTAAGCAAAAGAAGAAAATTTGCACACAGCAAGAAAAATGGAGCCATTTTAGGTACACGTAATATGTATTTCAATTTTCAAGAGAGAGGGAGACAAGTAACGTAGTCGGCAGGGGACATTTAAATCATATAAAATTAGCAAAATAAATTATCACATTTATCAAAATAGAATATTACAAACTTTAGTCAAAGATTTTTTTATGGGAGGAAATTTAGAGAGAATTTATGATGTTTGTCTCCTATTCCCTACATTTCTTTTCTGCTATAAATACACCCCTAACCCTTCAACAATTCCCAACCGATCATCCATCCCTCTCTCACTCTCTATTTCTCTCTACACATACACTGATACAGATATCACACACTGAGCAAAGACATGCAATTTTTGCAGTTTTAACTTAAATTTATGAAAAGGGTTGTGATAAAAGCATGGAGAATCCGTAAAGCTCAGGAGGGATAGCGCCATTGATAAACGATCATAATATATCACTCTCTGCCAGCTACCGTGTTTGGGGGTGGTGGTGGAAGGTTGTGATCGCGAAGGTAGATCTATAGCGCTATCCATCCTGAGTTTCATGGTTTCTTTGTACTAAGTACCTCTCTGTAGGCACGTACAAGTTACAACTGTCCATATGCAGTAATTTTAAGGCTCCCACGTCTGCAAAGGTAGAAATTTTACTTCAAGTGGGTACGTTCCTGCTTAATGCATATTAGCCCTGTTTGGCCTCCTTATTTTGGAAAATGTATTTTTTCGAAACTAATTTTCAATCACACATTCTTTCATAGAATAATATTACGTGCAAATTCAGATTTTTTTTCTTATTTTTTAAGCACGTGTTATTCAAAAAATCACTATTTCAAAATACAATTATACCAAAATCTCATTTTAATTTAGCCCAAACAGGGACTTAATCGTTACACGATTACTATGTGAGCGTGTATTTTACAGTAATTTATGAAATTTTTTTACATTGCGACAGATTTGGACACTATCTGACAAATTGATATTTCTTGATTTAGTTGATGTTAGAAAGTTAGCGTTTTACCACATTTCTCTCAATTTGAAGACTAGTTTTTCTTTAAAAGATCAAGAACTTGGTTAGTGAAGTCATTCCTCAAGCAATTGCAACAATTAAGGACGTAATCAGCTTGTAAATAAGGATCATAAAAAATAATATTATTCGTAGTCGCTCACTATCGATAATCGTCCTACGTAGCAGTTTGTTATTTGGGGCATTAATTTTTTATAGTAAACTATTATGAATATCATTATTCTTATAAAAATTGTATCAATTATGGTAGTGCCAGAATAAGAAAATTATATCAATCATGATAATGCCAAAATTAGAGTGAGATTGTGAATTGTGCAAAAAAATTCTGAAATGATAAATGTACCGGGGTCAGGGGGGTTGTCGACACCCCCCCCCCCCCTACCTAGTATAACTCAAAAAACTTTGTGGACCAAGAACTTCTAAGAAATATCCCCGTTTGAGCTAAATTATTGTAGAATGAAAATAAAAAAATATAGTCGTTATTGGAGCCCATATAAGAGATAGAAAATTTGAATTTAAATGTTGATATGATGAATAACAATCATATTTTTTATTTTAATGAGATAATAATTAGATCAAACGTGACATATTACAACATACTTACAAGCTCACGTGGTCTTCAAGTTTGACATGGTGCGGTACAAAACATTATGAAGGGCGGGGCCAGTTTATGCAATTTTGAAATTTGGAATTGGTGGTTCAGTTTACGACTTTACGTTGAGTGAATAGATTTGTTATCGTATAATGATGGGAATCTGCATTATTATTTGTACTGATTAGAAAAGTTGACTTTTAACCATTTTTATGCAAGCCCTGGCTTGATCAGTCTTTTCTCGAGGTTTCTATATGATTTTTGCAGTTCCTGCCAAGATTTACTGGGTTCAATCATATTTCTCATACAATCCCTACAGATGTTGGTTTACCGGGAAAATCCATGAAATAGAGAGGTTCAGTGTCTCGTAAAGAAAAGAGCGAGCGTTCCTAAATATTTATAACTTCATTACAATGTTTTTATGTTTGTCTTAATTTTTGTGGTTATTACCATATATCGAAGTCAAAATATTACATTTTAATACAATTTTGAAGTGTTCACGACTTAATATTTTACGTCGTTAAAAGCACATGAAACGGTCAATTGTAACAAATGTTATGTTGTGTCAAAGTAAGCAATTTCAAACTAATATTTCGTGATTTACGATAGCATGCTAACTTCCAATATTAAAAAAAAAAATTTATTAGGAAATTCCTAAATGATGTCAAAAATTATATTAGGAAATTTATTAGATTATTTTAATTTTTTAATGTAAAAAAAAAATCCTAAAAATCATCGATTTTTTTTTTTTTAATGAATTTTTAGGAATTTTCTGGATGTAAAAATAATCAAGAGGAAATGTAGTATATTCCATATAAAGTAATAAAAATTTTATTAGGAATTTTTACATACAATTTTTTTTTATGTCATATACCATGTAAAATTTCCTAGTAAATGATGTAAATTATATTAAGAAACTTGTCGCGCAAAAACATTAAGCATTAATGTAATAATTGAAGAAATTTAAAGAAAATACGAGTTATACTCCTCTTTTCAACCCCACGTTTAATGCATGTTTAGCTATTTTCGATATTTATTTAGTTCATTCGATATATTTTATGATATATTTTTCGAAATGAGTTTTAAGATGAGGTGGACGATTTATGGATTTGACCAGCGTACATTGTAGGAGAATTTTTAAAATTAGCATGTTATCGAAATTCTCGAAATATTAGTTTGAAAATGTCTACTTTGACGCACCGTAATATTTGCTACAATTGATCGTTTCGTGCTTCATTAACGACGTAAAATACTATGATGTGAGCACTTTGAAATGATATTAAAAATGTAATATTTCGATTTCATTTGAAATCTCACAATGATCCCAAAAATTAAGATAAAAACATAAAAAATATAATGAATTTAGAAATATCTTGGCCGTGAGCCTCCTTCTTCGTTATAATTTCTCCGCGCGTCAACTCTTTATTTTCATGCCACATCGCTAAATTCAAATCCCTGGATTTTTCCTATCAACCATGCCTGTGTGTTCAACATTATTCTTTCTCATATCCATCTTTTTATGTATTTATATATTAACATTACATGTACATATTTAAAAAAAACACACGAGTACACAAAAAGATAAACATGCAAAGGAAAAAACCTCTTGTACCGAGGAGGGATTACCAAATAGTGTCCTTCCTCTCACATGAGACGCGGCCCCCACATGTATTAAAAAATTCCGACCCGTGGCCCCCACCTCCTATTGTGAGTGGGGTGTAAAAGATTTGGTTAAAAAATCGGTACATGTAACATAACTCACATGCAAATATGGACGCATATACATTATGCCAGAATGTGGGATGCGCTATTGTGCGGTGCCCAGAGACGGACCCAGCACCCGGCGACGGGGGGCGGCCGCCCGTGCTGGGTCCGCCAGGAGCTTCACTGCTTCAGTCTTTCGCCCTTCAGTTCAGCCTTTCACCTTCAGTTCAGCGCCGTCCGCCGGGAAGGGAGAAGAAGACCAGAAGCCCAGAAATTTTTGATTCTTTCCCTTTGTTTTGGCTGTTTGGGCCTTTTTTAAAAAAATTAAGGCCCAAACCAAACCTAAATGAATGGGCCCAATGCCCCCAATCAATTAGCCAAGTCCCAGTTGGCCAGTTCACAATTGAAAACGCCCAATTGCAAAATTGAAATCGGCGGAGGAGCTGAGGGAAAGACCGAACGAGTACGACGGTCGAGACGGTGTGGTCTGGTGGACGCTGCTGTGTGGTGTGGCTGTGTCGGTGGACGGTGGTGAGTCTGGTGACTGGCGACTCGTGAACGGTAAGCGCTGGTTTCCATTTCCGTTCGATTTTTTGCTCTGTTTATCTGTTTTTTTTTCTTTTTTGTGAATTTGTGATTTATTATTGAGAGACTGGGACTATGAGTTGATGTCTTGATGAGTTATAATTATGATTTGTGATTTGTGAAATGTGAATTGTGATTTGTGCCATGTTTAGGATCGTTTGGGTGGTGTCTTTTTTAGGTTTCGTTTGGTTTTTTTGGTGTCGTGTTGTTTTTTTCTGTTGTCTCCTGTTGGTTGCGTCTTGTTTTGTTGGCTTTCTCTCTTGGAGAGGGCCCATAGGGCTCTGCCCGGCCACACACAGCAGGTGGGGCTGGGCAATTTTTTTTTTTAGAATCACGTGGGGTCCGCCCCCACATGTGAGAGGCCTGTAAGGCCTTGGTAAGAATGAGCCCTGTACTCGGGGCTTATTCCTTATGAATGAGTAACGTAGACTGAATTTATGTTTCTGGTGGAAAATCGATCGACGTGGACCGGTCTGCGTTGACCGGTCAACGTCCGCCCGGGCTGGGTTGGTGGGCTGGGTCCTTCCCTGGCGGTGCCATTGGTTGGTATTACCAAATACCAAATACCAAACATTTATTAATTTCGGTTAAAATTGAATTTTCAGAATTTACACAGAATTCGAATAAAAGTAAGCAAAGAAAATTTTACTAAATAGCGATGTTCAACTAAAATTATGAAATAAATTCTTCAAAAATAAAATAAAATTACGGGTGTGTTTGAGCCACATTATTTGGAAAAATGTATTTTGAAATTGTAGATTGATGAAGAATGTGTGGTTGAAAAAGAAGGAAAGTTATTGATGTGATGGAAAATATTATTTTATTGAATAATGTGTGGTTGAAAATGAATAGAAAAATGAAAATGAAAATTTTAATGTGGTTCAAACATGGGCTACAAAATGAAAATAACTGAAAATAAATGATGTCAAACAATCAATATTAACCACATCATTCATGGGTCCCACATCTTTTCAACCACACATTTCAAAAACTTTTATCACAATCCACTAAAAATCTAATTTTAATCTCCACCAAATACTCTCTAAATGATGAATAGTATATTTATGGCAGTATTGGTGCGTATTTTTATAAGAGCTCCCGTGAAGAGCACGCACACTGAGAGAGAAGTAACAGCTCCATTACATATATTTTAATTCCCCGAATCTTTATGTTTGGCTTAAATGCAAAGGTTGGAAATTTGAGGACCAAAATAAATATTTTAGAAACAAGATTTGGAAAGTTAAGGGATTAAAATGTATTTTAGAATAGTATATTGATGGAAAATGTGTGGTTAAAAAAGAATGAATTTTTTTTGCGTGTAATATTATTTTAATGAAAAATGTGTGGTTGAAAAGAAGAGAGAAAAATATAGTTTTGTAAAAAATGGGAATCAGACACCCTCGAAAAGTTGCATGTGCATGATAAGTTGCAAGGTTTCATTTATGGCAGTATTGAAAAGTAGTTGAGATTTGCTGTCCAAATTTTACTATTTAATTTTGTTGTTCACTCAATTAATTATTTACACGTTATTTTAAGTTAACATATCGTCAATTTGGTAGGTTAGTGGTGAAGTTAATGAGGGTAAATTTGAGATAATATGTTAATTTAAAAATGAGGTGTTAATAATTAATTGGATGGACAACAAATCTCACTTCATCGCGAATTTGTATGTTCATGCGCTTTTCAAAACAAGATTTCATTTGATGATTGTAAAGTAGTTGCAAGGTTTGGAATGTTAAGGATTAAAACGTAATTTAAGAAAAGTTGCATGTTCACGATAAGATTAGGGGTGGGCAAAAAACCAACCGACCCAACGAAACTGACCGAACCGACCCAAACCGACCGATTTGGGTCGATTTTTTGCATTTTTTGGGCGGTTTTTGGGTTGGATGGTTGGGTCGGGTCGGGTTGGGTCGGGTCGCGGGTTGGCACCCTAAACCCGACCCGACCCAACCCAACCCAACCCGAAAATAAAAAAAAAAAAAAAGAAAAAAAAAAGATGTTAAATTGAAAAAACAAAAGGCAAAACAAGAGAGAGTAAATCAACCAAACCTAAACTTGGTACACATTTCATTTCTCATTCTCTTTGCCGACTTCTCTGTACTCTCTTCGCCCATTTCCTCTCTTCCTTCGTCTCCCTTCCCCGACTTCTCCCTTCCCCGACCTCTCTCTTCGTCTTTCTTCGCCGAGAATCCGAGATCTTCAAGGTAAGTTTTCAATTTATTTATTGTTGCCATTGTATTGGCAAGCGTGATTAACTATAAATTATGCTGTAGAATAATGGACTTGCTGTTACAGATGATGTTGGTAAGGATTTTAGAGGTGTTGACAAAAGTGAAAAGCTGTGTGAATTAAAATATGGGAGTTACTGTTTACGGCGTCGAGAACATAGGAAAAAATGAAGCTACGACACATAAAGTTCTTCCTCCTCGGTACGTTCCAGTTTCACCCTTCAATTTAGCATATAATGTCTGTGTGTTTCGTTTCTTTATTATTCAGTCAAATAACACGGAAATAGTTCATTCTATAGTAATTTGAAGAATAGCCCTATCAAGTTTGACTGCTGTATTTCTGGCTTCATGTTGCCTTGAATTCTTTCTTTTGATAATTATCTATGTGCAATATATTTTTATTTTTGCTGTTCGTGAACTGTTAATTGATTTGTCTAGATTGCAAAATAAAAATGATATTGCCTATTGGGTGATTCATTGCTACATATTGCATGTCAATTGGACTTGATTGAGCTCAATGAGTTTTTGGCCAACTGTTGGGCTATATACTGGAGTCAGGATTAAATGTTGCCACTTTGCTCTATTAGAATATATGGTCTTAGCATCTTTGCAATTTCATCATTTATTTCCTTGAACAGTCCATAGATCCCTAATAAAAATTATCGATACAAACCGACCAACCCAACCCAACCCAACCCAACCCGACCGACACATAATTGGGTTGGGTTGGGTTTCAACATTTACATGGGTTGGGTTGGGTTGGATTGGATTTTGAGCAACCCGACAATGTTGGGTTGGGTTTGGGTTGTGGCAAAAATCGACCCAACCCAACCCAACCCACGCCCACCCCTAGATAAGATAATATTAGAGGCTGCATAAAATTGTTGCAATTTTTCAAATTTTCAGAACAAATTTGTAATTTTAAAAACTCCATACCAAAGTCCAATTAGAGATGAAAAAAATTGCAAAACCGTCAAACTGAACCAAAATCGTTATTTCGATATTGGACCTTGACTCCAGAAACAATATGTTACCGCTGTTGGTTTGTGTTCACTTGGATTCATTGATGTTTTAATTTTGACCCAATCGAACTATTTTTAAATGGTTTGGTTGAGATTTCAAATGTTAAAAATCATTTGAAATCATCATTTTGTTAACGAAATTAATGGGAAAAAATGGCATATACAAAGGGTGAGAGCTTGAACTATTATATGATATAATATAGGAAATAATTGCAGGCAATTCCAAACCTTTCAAATCTTTTCAAGTTTTACCTAATCTTTCATTTATTGCACCCGTGGTTCCAAACTTTTCAAGTGCTTGCGACTAGAGGACAAATGAATGAAAATCATCTATTTTTCTGTTAGTTGACCAGAATATTAAAGTTTGATCACATTTTAACAATTTTAAAGAGGGTAAAATAGTTATTTTAAATTTACTACATTAAACTATTTAAACATTTAAGGATTAATAGTAGAAAATCCTCTAAAAACGTTTTCACTTGCGATATGTCCTATATCTATTGAAAATCGCAGAAAATCCCACTATTTGAAACATTTTGTGCAAAAAACCTCTCTATTGTCAGATTTTTCGTTAAAACAATAAAAATGTCAAAAGTCAAAAGTAATGATTGCAATTTTTAGTATCTAAACTTTTTATTCTTACAAATTATACCCAATTTTTTTTTTTATGTACCACTTACAATCCCAAACATTTAAAACTTTATTTTCCACCTCATCCCACTTCATCCTATTCCCCCAAAACTTTATTATTTTATTTAATCCCTTTCAAAATCCTTAAAAATCCCTCATCCCAAATTCATCATTTCTTCTTCTCATTAACAATGAAAAATTGTAATCAATACAAGCATATATAAAATTTAATAGAGACAATATTTATATGCACTCAAATAAGTGCAATTTAACTATTTTATATTGAAAATAAAATAAATTAAGAACACATACACATGGATGGACGCATACTTGAAAGTGGTGACAGAGAAAGAAGACCGTCCGTCATCCATTGATTTCTAGATTGAATTTTAACAAAACCCATGTAGAATGAACTGAAAAGAAAGACAAAAAGATATACATTATAATTATTTCTTTGTCGAACGTACATATAAGTAGAAAAAATAAAAACACCCGTGCTAAATAATATCTCTGTAACATACTTCAAATTGGTAGTCAAAAACATTTTTCTTAACTCCTAAATTCCTCACCCCAAATATCCCTATTTGGAATGAGAAGAAGAAATGATGAATTTGGGGTGAGGGATTTTGGAGGATTTTGAAACGACTAATAAAATAATAAAGTTTTGGGGAAGGAGATGAAGTACGGTAGGGTGGAAAATAAAGTTTCAAAGGTTTGAAATTGTGGGTGGTACATTAAAAAAAATTGGGTATAATTTGTAAAAGAATAAAAAGTTTGAATACTAAAATTACAATTATTACTTTTTAATTTTGACATTTTGACAATTTTTAATGTAAATTTTGACGGTGGGGGAATTTTTCGCACTTCGAATAGGAGGGCGAAGGGGGGAGGGGGGGGGGGGGTTGCGACTGCTAATAGGTATGAGATATATCGCAAATGAAAACGTTTTTAGGGAGTTTTCTGCCTTTAATCCAACAATTAAATAGTAAAACTAAAAAAATAAAAATAAAACTGAACCGCCGCCAAATGGCTGGTAATAAATCTAATTCGTAACCGATAAGTGCGAATGTGAACATTCCCAATAATCACTGCCACTACTCAGGGGCGGATCCAGCACCTGGCGAGCCCCCGCGGCCGCCCGTGCTGGATCCGCAGGGAGCTTCAGTAAAACCGCCGTCCGCCGGGTAGAAGTGCAGAAGGATTGGGCGGGAAGAAGAGAAGGATTGGGCGGGAAGAAGTGAAGGATTGGGCGGTTGGGCTTGAATTTTTTTCCATTGTTTGGGCCTTTTTTAAAAAAAATAAGGCCCAATGAATTGGCACAACCCATGGTATCCATGGATATATCATATATGGGTATCCATTATCCACAAGACAAAACCAATTGCATATATTGAAACCGGCAGAGGAAGAGAGGAGACGACTGAAGCTGCGGTATGTGATACAATTTTGTATAGCCCTTTCAGGTAATCGAACTCTCTCGTTCTCTACCTTCTTTTAGTGGAAAAGCAGGTGGTCTAGTTCTTGTTTCTGATTTTTTTTTCAAGTTTTGTGAAAATGCAGACGAAGCTTTGCTTCAATTCATTTTTTTTCCGGCTCTGTTGATGAAAAATCTTGATTCTGAATGTTTTTGTTTTTTGGAAGAAAGATGAGTTCTTGGTGAACAAGAATTAACAATTTTGAGTGTTTTTTTTTCGCAACTCACAAGTGATCTGTTCAAGCTAATTGGAATTGTAATTGGATTTAGGGATTATGGTTTGAAATTGGATTTAGGGTTTAGGGTTTGGAATTGAATTTGGAATTGGAATTGGGGGAATTGGAAATTTGGAATTGAAATTGGAATTGGATTTAGGGTTTAAGGTTTGGAATTGAATTTGGAATTGGGGGAATTGGAAATTTGGATTTTGAATTGGATTTATGAATGTTGTATTGCGTATTTCTTTAGTATTTTGGATTGTATTGAATTACGTTTTCATATATATATAATTTTTACGTTTTAGTGCGTTTACATATATTTTAAGTAATTTTTAATATTATTTAATTAAATATTAATAAACAATCTCGGTCTTACGATCGCTCACTTCGACGTTGACCGGTCAACGTCCGCCCGGGCTGAGTTTCAAGGCTAGGTCCGCCACTGCCACTACTATACTGCCGTTTAATACTTTTGTGATAAGTCATGTTGTAAAAATAATACTCATGGCATACTTTAGGCAACCATTTTTAACTGAATTAAACTACTAGTACATTCTACTTTAAACCTTGCTTTACACCCTGAGTAGGTTGGCAATTTTTTAATGGTTGGTTTAAAGTTGTTTTTGTCAAAGATGATTTGAGATCTTACCAAGTATAAAAAATATAAATCAAGTGGTAAAGTAGGATGTATATGTGACATCACTCTTTTTAACGTGCCACTGTGATATAGTTAGTTGGCTTCTATGTGTGAAATGTTAACTTTCGATTTTATCATATTCGTAATTTCGAAATGATGACAAGTGATCTGCAATTACAGATTGAGCAAGTAATGGCGCTCTGTCTGTCGATTTACTTTTGAAAATGCAGAATCTCTTCTCTTGTCGTAAAATAGCGAAGTGTTCCAGTTGGGCATTTTTGAAATGTTGCAATCCTCCTATTCGTGCTCATGCATACATCATAGTTTTCCAAAGGTCAAACGTCGTGCTGCTTCGTAAGGTTTGGTCCGGTCCTTGCACAGCATAGGCATTCTTCCGAGTCATATCATCCACCTTGGCAGGGGCGGAGGTGGGGGGGGGGGGTACCTGGACCCCCCCAATTTTTTGACAATAATTTTTTTTAAAATTTTTTGGGCTCAATTTTTTTTTTTTTTTTTTTTTAAGTTATCTCCTAACTAGTACAGAATTTGTAGGATTACAATGCCTTTGTGAACTTGTTCCAAGTTGGTTGTGACAAAAAAAAATGAAGTATACCCGTTATTATACAAGCTTGTGACATTGGCATTAATTTCTCAAAGTATGAGAATTGGAAATGAACACTTGTAATAAGGTATGATTTTGCTAAATTAAAGATTAATACTTTCTTTTATACGTTTCTTGATTTTTTTGTTAAGTCTTCGTACATTAATTTATATTCCGTTGTTTTCTTTCTCTATTACAAAGTACCAACTTTCTTCATTTTAACACATAATGTTTTAAAAAAAAAATTTGAGGGCGCTGCCCCGAACCGCCGTGGGCCCCCACCCCTTCAACTCCGGGACCCCCTAGTTCATCGGGCTGGTTCCTCCCCTGCACCTTGGTAAGTACTATACCAAAAATAAGGCGATCAAGGTGAATGAAGCATCGACCGAATGCTGATCAAACAACCAGAGTATACAAAGAAGAAAATAAGACCATAACACATTTTTCAATTTCTTTCACTTTGGTCCCAGAAGACGAGATTCTTCAAAGTAATATATACACAAGAGAACAAGGCCAGTACAAATAAATTACAATACTGGCAGTCTACATCGTTGAGGTCCAAGGAGAGTCCTTCGTCGCAAAATCATCTAAATCCCAGCAAGCAGCAAAAACAGTCTCTCTCTCTCTTTATCTCATCATTGAGTTCACGCACCTTTAACGCTTCCAGGATCTACACAGTAACAGAAACTATACGTAAAATGAAAATCGTGGCCATAAATGACACAAGTTACATCCTTTTTCTCTACATAAACAAAACAAATGAAAACCTAAGTTCAACGGAGTGAAGTCCCCCTCGGATGCATATGTATGCTGGTCAGCAACAATAAACTCATGATACTGGTCGAATAAGATTGGAGAAATATACTAAAAAAAATAAACATAGCTCAGCAGCCGAGTAGAAACTCGTAATGAATACAATTATCACCATCCAAAATGTCAAAGAAGGGATACGGCTATAGCCTAGCCTACAGGGAACTCAGTGTTCAATAGAATCTATCAAAGAGGTGTATTGTTTTCAAACAAAAGAACAACACCTCTCAAATAAAAGTAGACGTAACATTCAACCTCTCAAAGAGCCTGGTTCAAGATCCATCATCACATGCCTCAATTAAGAGACTACTGCACTCCTCTGTCAAATCATTTTTCCGATTTTTTTCTTCATGCACATTCACAGATAAGTGATGAAATTTAGTTGACGGAGAAGGTTAAGTATTCATTCCTAACCAAACTATTTGACAGCAGTGAGCAGTTAGATAGAAAATATTTTAAAATCCGGTCCACAACATACACAACGAGTTTGGTGAGGATGGGAAGAGTTGGGCTAGTTAGATGGAAAATAATTATTACATTTGACTACTTCCCATGGTTGCACAGAAAGATATAGAGTGAGACTTCTTGTTCTTCCCACTCTTGATTCCAACTGATTACAGGTTTGAAGTAATGTGAAAAACTGAAAATACTATATAAGTTATTAAGAAAATTGGACATCCAAGCCCAAAGTCCAATAACAAATTTAATTTAATTAATTTAATTTTTTTTTTCTATGCATGGATATGCTAATGTATGTTATCCATGACAAGGGGTAAAAGAGGAGAGAGAAAGCAAGCAAGCAAAATGAATAAGGAGTTTCCAATATTTCTCTGACTCATGATTGTAGTAGGTTCACTATATACTTTTGTACTTGAAAATGTTTTTGGCTTACTAACTGATTAATCAACACACTGTAGTTTACATTGGGATTTCTTAGTCAAAAACTAGTCACAATATATAAAGCGCAATAAGTCATGTTGTAAAATATTCGTCCTTGTTAGTTTTAGTTATTATAAAAGGTTCTGTAGTCCATGTGAATTACTGAAAACTCAAAAGTTTTCTAGTTAAATGTTTCTGTTTTAGCATCCCATATATTGCTCAAAAATCTTAACCCATCAATAGGAAGAATGCGGGGAAAAGATAGCAAAACATTGTAAATGACACTACTAAGGTGATGCATTTATCCCACAATAAAATTCTGTCACAAAACAGAACTTAAAACATAACATTAGTAGAATAAATCATTCTACAGATCAGTATGTTCCAGAGAGCAAATATTTTAAAGGAGTACAGCTAGCAGAACTGCAAATAAGAGAGGGAGAATATGGGGGCTGGCATACGCTGAATCTAGGTATAAGAGAAAATTGAACACAAAAATAAAGCCATGCCACGATGGAGAATACTTTAGGAAGTGATGAAAGTCAAAGATCAAAAATAAAAAACGAGAAATATCCAGCCAACCTTGTTCTAATAGACAAGGAAACTTGATTCTACTGGTTGGTAACCTAAAATTAACTAAAGATATGTTAAGCTTGAAAATGAAGATAGATTAAGCTCATAAACATGTCTTCTCCCAAATTTTGTCGTCCATGAATGTCAATGGTATCGGCATGCAGTGCACGCGCCACCTTATGCACAGAGAAACATAAAGATGAACAAGTACGTAGACTTACGAGGGAAGTATACATTCTTTTTATTTTGATCAGTTATTGAGAAAGGTAGTAAATTATATGCCACAATGTTTCCAGGCCAGAATATTCACTAGAAATTGACAGATTAGTACATTCTCTACTAGTCTAATCCTTAGATCTCCTCAAAATAAATATGCCACAGTGTTTCCATGCCAGAATTTTCACTAGAATTGTACATTCTCTACTAGTCTACTCCTTAGATCTCCTCAATGAAAATACCATCAGCGTCCAGCTTAGAAGACAACAGAGCTATGATAGCCAACAATACAACGTTTATTAAATGTTCCCAACATGGAGAAAGTACCCAACTAGCGCTAAAGGCCAAACCCCCAAATTGTTTCGAACATGTAGTAAAAGAGAACCGCTACTTTTAGATCAGGCCAAATAGTCCTTGTGTTTTAAGAAGTTGGATTGATGCCAGCACTCATCAATTCATGCTAGCACTATTAATCTATATAAAATTACGCAAAGTCCTAAACAACCCCCAGCATTTGAATCAAGATTTCTTATAAAAATCAAATACACAAAAATCAAAGTAGGAAAGATCTATTCTCATCCTTTGAAACCTTCCATCCACTAAAAAGCCAAGGCACAGTCACCAAGTCGCCACTAGAACCTACCACCATCATTGCAATGTAGAGTTAAGTTATGTCAACCAGACATAATGTGAGAATCCCGTGATAAATGGTCCGACCTTCAATTTTGGTCAGCCAAGTTTCATTTTATCAGTAATTCTTTTTTTTAGCCTTCTTTGCAATATCAAATAATTCGGTGATAGGCCCATCAGTCCATTTTTCTTTTGTAGTTGCAAAATATCTGATTTCTGGAACCTTTTTGAAGGGGAATCTCTGAATCAAATAGGGCGAAGAAAAAAGATTTATGGAGTTGAACTCAAGTTTATTGGAAACATAGCTTCTTGTTGCATTCAGATATCGGAACTTGATTACCTAGTTTGTTCCATACATTAAAGGATGCTGCAATTTCTTTTCACGAAAAAATGATGACTCTGGTTCGGAAATAAAATCTTTGCTTCACTAAATCAAAGGTGGGAAGAAAAACATACTTTGATACACAAGATGGATGCGAATCATAACAAAGCAGGGATTGTAAGATTAAGAGGGGATGGGTTGCTTGGATGTTAGGCCTACCTACCAAGTACCACCTATTGATTTTCACTGTTTCAACTCTGGCGTCTTATTCTATTTTAGACGGTTGGGTCATGAGATGTAGAGGCAGTGGTAGTGATTGGCCAGTGGTGGAAACTATGGGTTGTGTAGATGATAATCCTGTAGTGTCAGTGGCAATTGTGTTAAGAGTGAGGCAGTGATGGGGTGTATGGTTCGGAGAGGGCAGCTGATGGCGAAGAGGATGGAACTAGTTTCCTCAACCATCGTGAAAATAGAGAGTTTTTTCTCATTTCATGTAACAGTGTGGGTGGATGGAAGATTAAAACCTCATGTCCAGTTAATGAAAGTATGAATGCCAAGATCGCAATAGGGTACGGTCTAAACAAGTGAGGGTTCTTCGTCATGTTACCAATTTTAAGAAGGTTCATGTACAATTTAAATGACATGCATAAACAAAAGAGACTTAAGTTTTCCTTGAAGGATATTAACTGCATCTGGTGAAGTACTAGAGAGGTATGGACTGTATTGTAAAATGGAAGGCAAACATAATGCCATTACCAAAACAATGTTTGTTAGCAACTAATAACTACAAAAAGAATAAAGTAACTCACAAAATATGAGCAACAAACTACCTCAAAAATCGGGAAAAAAAACCCGGAATCATCAGCAAATTATTCCATGCCTGCAACCTTGTACCTCAATTTCATATTTTGATTCTCCTGCCAAAAAATGTTTAACCAAATTCAAACATGAAAACAATTCATCCAATGCTTAAATAATGAAATTGCATCCAGTTTCAATCTAAAGATTGAATCTTTGTTCCAAGATTCAACCTTTCTTCTCATTCTTACCTGACCGACAACCTTAACAGAGGTCTGCTCCACCAATTTCGACAGTGCATCAATCTTGCAAAGCATTTTATCATACAAATCCTCCAACTCACCCATGTAAATAGCGGCCTCAGAGCCCACTAGTTTACTCATCCTCCTAATTTCAAACCCCTCTGCACACATATCCAACTTCTTCTGATTTTTCAAAGCCCTCCTTATGGCCTCCAAAGTCTCACCTTCTTCATCCTCCACCATTGCATTAGAGCCTCTCAAGTCGCAGTTGATCAAAGGGAAAGGAGCATTGGGGCTGAAAGAATCGTAATGGGATCGAAAAAATGGACCAATGTTAATAATACTCAAGCTCTTGGGCTCAAAGCTTTTGCTGGGAATGCAGTACTCATAGGTCTTATACTCATGGGTGTGGATTAACTTATCTTGAAGCGGCGTGGTTAAGAGGAGAAACAGAGATGGCCGGTGTAAAGCAGTGGAATTGTGTGGAGTGAAGGCGAGAGAACAGGAAGAGGAGAGAGAAAGAGTGGTTAAGGAGTCTTTGAGTGAGGGACGGAGAGGGGTTTTGCGGCGAGCGGAGAACCAGCCGAGAAGGGTGGAAGAGAAGGATAGAGTGATCGGCGGCGGTAGGGGGAGGTGGGAGGGGAGGGAGATGAAAGAGGTGATGGTGGCGGTGAGAGATGGGCTGCTGCTGGTGGTGTCGTCGTCAGAGAGGGGAATGGAGTCGGAGAAGACAACATGGCCAAAGAGGAAGCCGTGAAGGTCGCCGGAGGAGGCAGATGAGCGGTGGAGAAGGGAGGCTAAAGTGGCGCCCGATATTTGGATCTTCTCTATTGAAAAGTCGCCCATTACTTCGACTGACTGATGGATCGTGAGTTCAAAAATTACATGGCTTCAACTGAAATCGCTTATTAGCATTTGGTGCAAACAGTTATGAATTCTCACAATTCACTCCATTTTTTTTTCAATTTTCTTGGAAACCAATCATAGGCTTTCATTAAGATTGACATCTGCAAATAATATCATAATACAATTACTCCGACAAGAATCAACCAAGAAGCTAATGAATTCAGTTTGTGAATCATGAACTTAAAGTAAAAAGTACCACAACCAACTTCAAATAGTATTTACTTGCATTCAAATATCCACTTTCAGTCCTTGCATGCTCCAAGAGCATTGCATTCGACTACCACAATCTTGTAAGTGTGACGTCGTGCCAAGTGTGTTCCCTCCTAGAGTGCAATTGCCTCAGCAGTCTCTGGTTTGAAACAACAAAAAGTTTTCTTGGCAAAGGTGCAGTGACCACCCAAATGGTTGCTTACATTCTTGGTCATCCAAACATCGGCATCAGTTGTTAGATTTGGAAGAGTAAAATTTTCATATTGATGATTTGTCAGAAGAACAGAAATTCTATTCATTCAATCGTGTAAAAAAATATACAATGGTATGAAACGGAAAGAAAACAAACTGTACAATAACCAAAATAACAATCTAACTACTCTTCTTCTAGACAATTCTTCTATTGCTGCCTCGTCAGTGGCCCTTGCTGGCTTGCTTCTTGCTGATTGTGCAGATGCTGGAGTTGACTCGTAACCTCCAGCTGACTCATATCTTCTAGCTTCAATAGCCCTCCCGCAAGATGCAGAGTAAATGTCCATTACTCCCATCTTGGATAAGTGAGAATGAAAACTTTGGGAATTTAAAGCCTTGGTTAAAATTTCTGCAATCTGTGATGCACTGGGAACGGTTGAGTGATAATGCTTTCGTCTTATATTTTTTCTCGAACCAGATGGTAGTCAAGCTCAATGTGCTTGATCCTTTCATGAAGCATCGAGTTCGTGGCTATGTGAATGGCAGCCTTATTATCGCAATTTAGGATTGCTGCTTGAGGATGCTCAATCTGTAAATCCTTAAGCAAATATCTGAGCCAAGTTAGTTCACAACAAAGATTTGTCATTGCTCTATATTCTGCCTTAGCAAAGGATCGAGACACCACATGTTGTTTTTTCGACTTCCATGATATTAATGTTGTCCCAATGAATACACAGTAACATGTTACTGATCTCCTGTTATCTAGGCATGCCCCCCAAATTTGAATCGTAGTAACCTTCCAGTTGAAGCCCTGACTTTGTAGAATAGAATAGTCCCTGTCCAGGTGCTTTTTTGATGTATTGCAGCACTTTATGAACAACATGCAGGTGTGATATCCTAGGATTTCCCATATATTGGCTTAACAATTGGACTGAATATGCAAGATCAGGTCTGGTGATTGTCAAATATAGAAGTCTTCATATCAGTCTTCTGTAAAGAGATAGATTTGACATCAACCCTCCCTAATCTTTGCTAAGTTTTACATTCTGATCAAGAGGAATCCTAGCAGGGCCTGAACCGATGGTGCCTGAATCTGCCAGATATCTATAGCATACTTCCTTTGGCATACGTAAATCCCTTATTTAGACCTTGCTACTTCAATGCATAGAAAATATATCAATTTCCCTAGGTCTTTGATTTTGAAATTGTCATTAAGAGAGACTTTGAGCTTGTTGATGGTGTCAACACAATTTCCAGCCATTATTTTATCGTTTACATATACTAGAATGGCTGTGAAGGAACTACCAGTTGATTTAGTAAATAGACTATAATCTGCCTTTGATTGATTGTATCCCTACTCAATGACAAAGTTGGAAAGTTTGGAGTACCATTGGCGCAAAGCCTGCTTCAATCCATACAGGCTCTTGCGTAGTTGGTAGACTTTATTGCCACTGACATTGGAGTTACCAGGAGGCAGCTCCATGTAGACATCTTCATTTTAAGTCACCATGCAAGAAGGCGTTATTTACATCAAATTGGTACAGGCTCCATCCTTTAATTGCTGCCACTGCCATCAAAGTCCTAATGGTGATTAGTTTGGCCACAGTGGAGAAAGTTTCATGATAATCAAGTCCCTCTTGTTGAGCGTATCCTTTTCTTACTAGACGTGCTTTGAATCTTTCAACACTGCTATTGGCATTATATTTGACTTTGTACACCCACTTGCATCCTAGGACTTCTTTATCAGATGGTAGATTGGTCAAAACCTAAGTATCATTAAGTTCTAGAGCCTCAATTTCAGCTTTCATGGCAGCACACCATTCAGGAGAAGTTATGGCTTCTTAATAGCTTTTAGGCTTAAAGTGATTTGTTATTGAAGCAACAAAACTACGGTGAGATGTGGATAACTTGTCATAAGAAGACTATCACCGAGAGGAATGGTATTACCTGTAATGTTCACTTCATTTTTGTTGTTGAGCTTCTGAAACGGGAGAGGTGAAGAGACCCGTTGACATATAAAGTCCTGCAAGTGGGTTGTATTTTTTGAATTATGTTTGACCTGTGAGGTAAATGAGTAACAGCAGAATGATGTGGTTCCAAATTATCAGTGAAAGGGGTAACAGCATAATGGTTTGGTTCCAAATTATCAGTGGAAAGTTGTGCCACATCATGGTTGATGTTCATTTGGAAGTTGGGAGATTCTGTATAGGGTGAATTGTTTGAGGTGTCATATCCAAGACCGGTATCAAATGAGGAGATGACAGGGTCATTAGAAGCACTGAGATTTTGTGTGAAGCTTAGATGATTAAAGTCGGTTGAAGGGGTATTGCTATCATGGTTGGGGTCTTTGAATGGAAAGATATTCTCATGAAAGATAACATTTCTTGAAATAAAAATTTTCTTAGTTTTCAAATCCAGTAATCTATATCCCTTGATCCCAAAAGGATATCTAATGAAAATACACTTCCTTGACCTAAGATCAAACTTGTATCTACCATTGGCAAGAGTGGTGGCAAAAGTCAGGCATGCAAACACTTTTAGGTGATTATAGTTTGGTTTGGCTTGAAACAATATTTCAAAAGGGCTTTTGCGATCTGAAGTGCGAGTTGGTGTCCTGTTTATAAGGTACACGGCTGTTAATACAAAATCATTCCAATATCTTAAATGAAGTCCACTTTGAAATTTCAAGGCTTGCCACATTCAAGATGTGTGGATTTTTTCTCTCCACCACTGCATTTTGTTCCGGTGTTTCAACACAGGTTCTTTTGTGTATCATTCCTTTTGTTAGGTAAAATTCAGTCATTTCTAGCTGTGATACCATATTAGATTTGGAAGAGTAAAATTCTCATATTGATGATTGTGAGAAGAACATAAATTCTATTCATTCAATCGTGTAAAAATTATACAATGGTGATCTTATATATATACACAACAATGAAAAAATCATTTCTTAACTAAGTTACTGCTATGAAACAAAAAGAAAACAAGCTGCGCAATAACCAAAATAACAATCTAACTACTCTTCTTCTAGACAATTCTTCTGTTGCTGCTTCATCAGTGGTCCTTGCTGGCTTGCTTCTTGCTGATTGTACAAATGTTAGAGCTGACTCGTATCCTCCAGCTGACTAATATCTTCCAGCTTCAATATCAGTATTTTGTTTGAATTTTTCATTTGAGGGTGCCATCCATTTTACTAATGGACGAGATTCCACATTTTCACTGTCTTGGTAACCTCAAACACATCAAAAAAACCATCCATAAGAGTTGTAACCAAAGCAATAACACCATCACCATCTCATACACGACAAACATGCTCTGGTTACACCAGATTTCCCACAACATGCAGCCTATAATCTCAAACTCATCCATTGTTACACGATTAAGATGCTTAACAGTGTATCATGCACGTTTAATCTTACTCCAGGAATTGCTCTTCTTCTATACCAATTTTCCATATTCACATTCAAATAGGGCATGAATGCTATCTTTACAATGCAAAATGCCAAATGACCATATCTTTAGAGTCATTCTTCTCAAAGGGTTGAAACTGATGATATTGTGGTTAAACTAAACGATACTCATTTCTTTTACGTACATACCAGTTATTGTTGAAAATTATTCATGAAAATTTCTTCTAGCTAGAAAACTGAAGGACAAAGAAACCTAGGCCTTGAGATGAATTCTATACCATGCAAAGTTCAAAAGTTTCAACTGTAGATGCAAACTTTGAAGTGAATATTGATGTCTATCATGGTCAGCTCAACATAGCATTGTAGACTGAGGGCAAGTTGATGACCACAAAGGTTATCTCAGGGTTAATGTCTATCATATTCATATCAGTAGATTATTGAACTTGGAGCTCAAAGCTGTTTCAAATTGAATCCCAAATACAAGAAGACATCATTGTGCACATTATATATTAAGCTCTCATTATCAACAAAACTCAAGTTAGGCTTGATTGCTTCTTTGTGACAGGGTGAGCCTTAGCTTCAACTTTGGCAACTATTTAGCCTTGGAAGCATTTACAGTCATGGAATTGTAGAATCTAATTTTCGACAAGACATAGTTACTAATCGAAGCTGGGTGCTACTAATACCTCTAGCAGACCTCTTAAGTCACTGGCAGAGCATCGTTGTATGATCTCTGCCAAATACAAGTAAGGCATGTTGTTGCCTTGAAAGTCTTTTTCGGATGGTAAAGACCAATTCTCAACCAAGCTTTTGATCGACGGAGAGACACTAAAGATATCCCTATTTTCCCACTTAAGTTGTTTCCTTGTCACAGTTGCCCTAGTTTTGACGAGGAGATATTTCTCAACAAGTGTTGACCACAATGGTTGTTGGTTTAAGATCTTTCATGGAAGTAGGAGAGAGATAGACGATCTAATCTTCACTCCAAAATTTGCAAACATTGCCAATAAAAATCAGTTTTTACCCTGAGTTTGTGGATTTTGGTTTTGCAATAGTTCTCCAACGGTTGAAATCAGAAGCTTCCCACGTACAGTGCCTATTTATTTCCATCCATAATCTAGCTTGCTTTGTTGTACCAAAGTCAAACCTGTAGCAACAAATGAAAAGGAAAAGAGATTCCAGCCACTACTTTCATGCTTAAATCAGTCATTCACTGCGAGAGATAGTAAAAGGCTAGCAAACATGTAAAATTGCCTCCCTAAGCTACAAAAAGAATAAAGGATCCTAAATTTATAGTCTTGGTGATTAATTTTTAACCAAACTGGAATGGTCAAGTGTAGGGAAATAATCGGAGAATCAAAGTATATTAATCAAACCGAAGGCCTGTGTTTACACGGTTTCCTAAAATCGAATTCGCCGCCTCACCGGAGTGCAAGATGTTTGATCGGTGTTCGATTCTCAGGATACAATCGGTTGTCGGTTCACGCTGCACTACGTTAACCACCTACGAACTAGCTGTGTTTATCTCTCAAGGAACTTTAGCAAATGAAGGAAAGGAACAAAACCGGAAAGAAGAAATGTGATGCAAGAAGCTTAGAAGGAAAGCAAGTATTTTTTTTTTCCCTTGTTGTGTTTTTCTCTATTGAGAGCTCTTCTATTTATACACATAGAAGAGGAGCCATCTGTTTAATGCATTGAGTGAGGAGTTACTTGAATGAAAAGTTAAGCATTGAAGAGAGGAGTTACTTGAATGAGGAGTTAAGCATTGAAGAGAGGAGTTAAGCATTGAAGAGATTTTGTAACTCATATTTTCATTCAATATTATTATTTTCCAACAATCCCCCACATGAATGAAAATTTGGAAAGACTAATGAGAGAAAGAGAGTAAAACGAATCAATCTTGCACAGGATAGGTAGCATTTAGTTTTGAACCTTCCCTTGTGAAAATCTATCGAGTATTACTAGCAAACCAGTGGATCTGATGTTTTGAACTGTTTCGCCATTTGTGTAAACTAAAACAATAGACCTCACACAGGACCATTCTAGACACAGCGTAGTTCTCAAAGTTGTGTTCGTTTTGGCCATGAACACGTCGCCTGGTTCTGCAAGTGTTTGTTCAAGGATGTAGCCTTCCCAATCCTTATAGAAGCGGCCCCACTTCACACTCACATAGGTGACCTCTTAACTCAGTATTTCACAACAAACGCTTAAGGGTCATTAAAAGCGTAGCTTAACATGCATCTTCCAATCACTGTGAGCACCATAGGAATTAGTAGAAGGAGAACCTTCTCGGTGATTTACTCAGATATACATAGTTTAGTTGTCCCTTTAAACCTGGATCATGGGATCTCCATTCAACTAGGTTGGGTTTCCACCATGATACCTGTCAACGTCATAGGCTGCAAACCCATTCCCCTCGATGCTTTTTCAACTAGCTCTCGAGTTAACCCTTTTGTTAACGGATCTGCAATATTATCATTTGACTTCACGTAGCCCAGAGTGATAATACCTTGTGAGAGTAGTTTTCGAATGGTATTATGTCGTCTTCGAATATGTCGAGACTTACCATTATACATATTGCTCTGTGCCCTACCAATTGCTGATTGATTATCACAATAAACACAAATTGCAGGCACAGGCTTTGACCATCTTGGAATATCCTCAACAAACTGGCGAAGCTACTTTGCTTCTTCAGTTGCTTTGTCCAGAGCGATGAACTCTGATTCCATTGTAGATCTCGCAATGCAAGTTTGTTTGGACGATTTCCAAGAGACAGCTGCACCACCAAGAGTGAAGACATATCCACTAGTAGATTTTGAATCTGACATATCTGATATCCAATTTGCATCAGCATACCCTTCGACATCGCAGGTATCTAGAATAATGTAGTCCAAAATCACGAGTGTACCTCAAATAATGTAACACCCTGAAAATGGCTCTCCAATGGATAGTACCTGGGTTACTCGTGTAGCGACTCAATCTGCTAACTGAGTATGCTATATCCGGTCTTGTACAAGTCATTAAATACATTAAACTCCCAATTATCCGAGAATACTCCAACTGTGACACACCATCACCAGTGTTCTTGGATAAGTGGAGAATCAAATCCACTGGAGTCCAGGCCACAGTGGTATCTGGCTTGTTAAACTTGTCTAGTATCTTATTAATGTAATGAGATTAAGATAACACAAGTCCACTCAATGTTCGAGTGATTTTTACTCCCAAAATGACATCCGCGGGACCCATATCTTTCATGTCAAACTGTGAGTTTAACATATTCTTAGTGGCTTTGATAATCTTATCAGAGCTGCCGACAATGAGAATATCATCAACGTACAGACACAATATGACATATCCATCATTAGTGTCCTTGACATATACACACTTATCGCACTCGTTGATTCTAAAACCACTAGAAATCATAGCATTATCAAATTTCTCATGCCATTGCTTCGGTGCTTGCTTTAAACCATAAAGCGATTTAGTCAGTTTACATACTTTCCTTTCTTGACCTGGAGCCGAAACCCCCTCTGGTTGCTCCATGTAGATTTCTTCATTCAAATCTCCATTTAGGAAAGCTGTTTTTACGTCCATCTGACGTATTTCCAGATTTCGCAAGGCTACAATAGCAATTATCATCCGGATAGAAGTTATTCTCGACACAGGAGAATAAGTATCAAAGTAATCTAAGCCTTCTTTTTGCTTATAACCTTTGATTACTAGCCGAGCTTTATATTTATCAATGGAGCCATCCGCTTTCATCTTCTTCTTGAAGATCCACTTGTAGCCCAAAGGCTTACAGCCCGGTGGAAGATCTACTAATTCCCATGTATGATTCTGTAGGATAGAATCGATTTCACTCTTGATGGCTTCTTTCCACAGATGACCATCTGGAGAAGATATAGCTTCTTTATAGCTTTGAGGATCATTTTCCATCAAATATGTGAGGAAATCAGGGCCAAACGTCTTAGTAGTTTTGGTCCTTTTGCTCCGTCTAGGTTCATCCTCTCCTTCTTCAACTGGATCTTTACTGCTACCAGAAGCAGAAGATTCCATAGTCCGTTATAGGAGTTAACTGTTTATGAGATTTACAAGGAAATATATTCTCAAAGAATTGTGCATTCATAGACTCCATAATCGTGTTCGGATGAATATCAGGTACATTCGAATAATGCACAAGGAACCTATATGCACTACTATTTTGTGAATAACCAATGAACACAGAGTCAACTGTCTTAGGTCCAATCTTGACCTTCTTAGGAGGAGGCACCGCAACCTTTGCAAGACACCCCCACATTCGTAAGTATTTATACGAAGGTGTACGACCAGTCCAAAATTCATACGGAGTCTTATCCATATTATTTCTTAACACTTTATTTAAGATGTAATTCGCAGAAAGAATAGCTTCTCCCCACATGTTCTGTGGTAATCCAGAACTAATCAACATAGCATTCATCATTTCTTTTAACGTTCGATTCTCACGCTCAGCAATTCCGTTCTGCTGAGTTGAATAAGGTGCAATAGTTTGGTGAATTATTCCATGTTTAGCACAGAATTCACCAAATGGTGATTCATATTCACCACCACGATCACTTCGTAGCACCTTTATTTTCTTGATAAGTTGATTTTCAACTTCATTCTTATAAAGAATGAATTTTTCGATAGCTTCGTCTTTGCTTTTAAGCAAGTACACATAACAATATCTCGTACTATCGTCGACAAAAGTAATAAAGTACTTATTGCCGCCTCTTGTTTGGACAAATTTTAAGTCACACACATCACTGTGGACTAGTCCCAATGGCTCGGTACTTCTTTCAATACTATGAAACGAAGACCTAGTAAGCTTAGCCTCAACGCAGGTTTCACATTTATGTTTTGAATCAATTTGAAACCTAGGCAAATAGTTTAGTTTGCTTAGTCTACGTAATGCATTATAATTTACGTGACCTAATCTACCATGCCACAGATTAGGAGACTCAAGTAAGTAAACAGAAGGAGTTTTCTCATTATTCATAACAGCTGGGGTTACAATAATTACATTCAGTTTAAACAGGCCATCGACTATATAGCCTTTCCCAACATAAACTCATATTTTGGTAATCACCAACTTATCCGCCTCAAAGACCATACGGAAACCATTCTTGCTCACCAGAAACCAGATTCTTGTGAATCTCTGGCACATACAACACATTAGTCAGAGTAAGCTCTCTGCCGGAGGTCATCTTCAGAATTACCTTGCCTTTACCAAGCACTTCAGAAGTTGCAGAGTTTCCCATAAACAACTTTTCACCATTTGTAACTGGTGTGAAAGTAGTGAACATGCTCCTGTTGGAGCAGACATGGCAAGTGGCCCCAGTGTCCAGCCACCACTCCTTAGGGTTAGGCCCCACCAGGTTAACCTTACTAACCACCACCGTAAGGTTTAGGTCAGACATGTCATCTGCTAGATGATCTCGCTCATTTCCAACCATATTAGCCTGAGGGCGCAGCTTTTTTTTTTTTTTTTTGGTAAAATATCCTAACTTGAAAATCCAAGCCGTAGGATATGAATTTTATTATACTCAAAATCAAATACAAAGCAAGGAGGGGGACATATTTGCCTTACCTCCAAAAGAATTACAAACTCTTCCTCAAAGCAACTAAAGAAAATCAAATCTACACTATGCCATAAATTTCCAGAACTAAAAACAATAACACTAGTTATTAACCAAGTCTGATAGATTCCATTCCAATTTTGTCAAGGTTAACAATACCTTTAATCCGTCCTTCAAATTCACTACCTTCCAACCATCTAAATTTTCGTTCACTGTGCCCTTTAGAAGCCAGCCAATCTGCAGCCTGGTTACCTTCCCTCCAATTATGTGTGATTTTGTGCTCCATTTTCTCCAGATGCCTTCTGATAGATTGGAAAATATATTGTACTTCCCATGGACCATTGTCTTTGCTGATCAATGTAATTGACACCTTAGAATCAGATTCCACCCAGACTTTTCTCACTCCTTGTCTCAGACATAACTTCAATCCCATGTCAATTGCTCTTAACTCAGCTTGAGGGCGCAGCTTATTATCCCTCCTAGGCTGACGACAGTCGATGCCCAATTGAAGCACTTTCCATTAAACTGGAACTTAGACTTCTTTCCTACCCCACCGGTAGACTTCAATTGAGACCCTTTCGTGGTCTACTTTTTGTCTTTCCAATTTCTATTACCCTGCTTGGCTTTAAAGGAATGACCTTTCTTGGTACCAGAACTCTGGCCGTACTCCAATACATTAGCCTTCTCAGAGTAAGAATTCCCTGACTTACGTTCAGCTTTTTTGTTATCCTCCTCAATGCGCAGCTTGATAATTAAATCCTCGAAAGACATCTCTTTCCTCTTATGCTGCAAATAGCTTTTGAAAGCCTTCCACTGAGGAGGTAACTTATGAATAGCAGTAGCCACCTGTAGAGATTCTGACATAATCAGACCCTCAGCATGCATTTCTTGCAAGAGCACTTGATACTCCTGCACTTGGCTCACCACTGAACGTGAATCAACCATTTCGAAGTCCATACACCGACTGGCCAAGAATTTCTTGGACCCAGCATCCTCGGACTTGTACTTCTTTTCTAAGGACTCCCAAAGCTCCTTAGCGTCTTCTTTACCACATACACGTGATATAGAGAATTCTGTAGGCCATCCAAGACATAGTTACGACACAAAAAATCAGCACTTTTCCATGCATCCCAGGCCGCACGCCTATGCATATCAGTGTCGTTTTCAGCCACGACAGGAGCATCCTCGGTGAGGAAACGTGCAAGGCCCAAAGTAGTAAGATAAAAAATCATCTTATTCTGCCATGTATTAAAATCAGTGCTAGCAAACTTATCCGGTCGAATTGCATGATTCACCGGAAATGTTGCCGGAAACGATGGCAAAGGTACCGAGGCCGCAGCCCTAGGTACTGGAAAAGGTATTGTGCCAAATTGGATTGCTGAGGCCGCAGCAGTAGGCAAAGTGGGGTTCACTCCAACATGAGGAGTCCCGCCACCAATTGTCCCATCAACGGGAGGAAATCCAGTCGAGGTCTCCATAGGGTTGACAGCAGTCATAGCGGGATTTGGTACATCAGTACCAACAATGTTGTTTCCGTTGTTCACATCGTCATTTCCATGTGACGCCATTGAACCAATTCGATTTAAGCTTGTAGGGAAATAATCGGAGAATCAAAGTATATTAATCAAACTGAAGGCCCGTGTTTACACGGTTTCCTTAAATCGAATTCCCCGCCTCACCGGAGTGCAAGAGGTTTGATCGGTGTTCGATTCCCAGGATACAATCGGTTGTCGGTTCACGCTGCACTACGTTAACCACCTACGAACTAGCTGTGTTTATCTCTCAAGGAACTTTAGCAAATGAAGGAAAAGAACAAAACCGGAAAGAAGAAATGTGATGCAAGAAGCTTAGAAGGAAAGCAAGTATTTTTTTTTTCCCTTGTTGTGTTTTTCTCTATTGAGAGCTCTTCTATTTATACACATAGAAGAGGAGCCATCTTTTTAATGCATTGAGTGAAGAGTTACTTGAATGAAGAGTTAAGCATTGAAGAGATGAGTTACTTGAATGAGGAGTTAAGCATTGAAGAGATATTTGTAACTCATATTTTCATTCAATATTATTATTTTCCAACATCAAGTCCTATAATGATTCAGGCTATCAAGAATCACCATTAAACAAGTCATGGTGATTAGTTGGGTACAATCATCCAACAAGGCTTGTACTGTTATACAAGACATAAAAAGTCTAATGCAATCCTTGCTTATATCAGCTACGACTGTGTAATGTGGGTTGGTATGTGATCGCAACATGCTGTGCCAAATGTCCGCATTAATCAATTTAAGACCGGCCAACAGTAGAGAGAACAATTTCAAAACGATGTTATCTTTATATATCTTTTCTAAGATAACTTTGATGCAAATTGTTGTGTTAATTATGCCCAAAATCTTTGATACCAATTGTTGAAAATTCAAGGATCATGTATTGCTCGTACCACTTGATATGAAATCAACCACCGGATTGAGATCTTGAAGTTATATGGCACAATAATGAAGTGTTTGATTACAAGTAAAAGAATAAAAGAAGATAATAAAATATGACAAGGGAATTAGTATATTTTATTGCACAAATAATAATGGAGAAATATACAATTGATCCTAAAGTTCTATTAATATATTTTCTCACATTATTCTCACATCATAAAATTGTATAAAAGATCCTAATATTTATATGGAACATATAGAAGATGTCCAAACCCTTATAGTAGAGTTGTTGATGAAGTAGTATCCCAAAAAATTGAGTCCAAAAAGAAAAAGGAGAGAAAAACGCGAAAAATGGGAACAAGTACAGGTGGCGCCGTGACGCCAATGCCCGGAGCTGCGGCGCGGGCTTTCTACCCTATTAGAATTTTTCAATTACTTCAACAAGGAATTCGGGTCACACCTAAATTTTAACAATCACCACCTTGACATGAATTCAATTGCAAAGAACAAAGTTCCAAAATATTCTCCACTTGGAAAAGAAAATCCGCATGCAAGGAATGAACTGACTCTTCAACAATAACCAAAACTGATTTCTCCAACCAAACACAAAATACTTCACATCTTCCAATGAAATCAAGCACTAGTCTATAGAATTATCTCAAATTCCCAAAAAATAATAACGATTTTAAAATTCACCAAATTGGGCTGTAATACACCCCCAAAGTAGAATCAAACTCAAATGTTTTTAAAGAAGGCCTATTGCTAGATTGTATACCTTCTACTACCCTGAAAGCATGCTCAACAAAATTAACATCCACATACTTTTACCACTAGGTCCGTCCCTAGCAATTGAATACAATGGCACCGCAGGTAATGGTGGCAAAGTAGCATTATCCATATCTCTTGAACTCCACAGAGCAGGATTCTTCAAATCCGACCATTTATGAGCTCATAAAGGTATTGTACAAAACTGAATGTCCTCCACGGTGCTGAACCTGTGCTGATTGACTCTTTTAAATTCTGCACAATCCTGCACAATGTATAACTGAGACCTTTTCTATCTCTCCAATACAACCTGGGCACACTTACAAACCTTCAAAGATCCACCTCCATCTCAACCAAAGAACACATAACCCTTTGAATCAAGGATAAACAATGAGATGAGATTCTTCTTCAAATTCGAAACATATCGAACATGGCCAAGTGTTCTAATTGTCCCATCTAATAGCTTCAATCTGATCGTACCAATTCCAGCAACATGACAATGTGTGTTGTCTCCCATAACCATGACACATTTGGAAACAGTTTCATATGTAGTAAACAAGTCCTTATTAGGACACATATGAAGCACACACGCTGAATCCAGAATCCAATCCTCCTCTGGTTTAGACTCGATGTCAGAAATAGCCAAGAGATCTCCTTCACTTACAATGTTCTCTGCGAGGTCTGCTTCACCTGAAGTCTCTGATTGCTTCCCATATCGACTTGCAGCCAACCTTTCTTTATTCTGCAATTTGTAGCAATCCTTCTTCAAGTGCCCCTTCTTCTTGCAGAAGTTACAAATCTGATTATTGAACTTAGACTTTGATATGTCCCTTCCAGAACCACCATGAACAACAAGGCCTTCTCCATTTCTGACCTCTGAAACCAGATGCTTCATCTTCTCTTTTGAAAACAAAGCATCATACACCTCCTCTATGGTGAGAGTATCACGACTATACAAGATCGTGTCTCTAAATGAAGAAAACGAAGCGGACAACGAACACAATAGGATCAAGGCCAAATCTTCTTCATCATACTTTACTTCCAAAGTTTCCAAATCAGCGACGACCTCTTTAAATACTACCAGGTGATCTTCCAATGATCCTCTTCTGCCATTCAATGAGAGTATAAACCTTACTTAAGATGCAACTTTCTTATAAGGCTTTTAGTCATGCACAATTGCTCCAATTTCAACCATAAAGTAGCTACTGAACCCTCCTTCAAAATGTCCTGAAAAATGGTATTTGATAGATGAAGATAAATGTGAGAAATCGCCTTATTATCGTTTCTTAATTTCTCCTCTGCGGTCAAAGTTGCGGGCATCTTGTCAATTCCCAACAACGCATCATCCAAATCCTATTGTGCAAATACCGCACGCATCTTAACCTGCCATAGCGAAAATCTAATGCTCTGATCCAAAGCGGAATTTCATACTTCATGGAAGCCATCACGAACAAAAAATCCCGAACAAATCAAACCCTGCGCTCTTGCGGAACTATTGAACATGATGCTCTGATAACACTTGTTATGTTAATTATGCTCTGAATCTCTGATAAAAATTATTGGGAATTTAAGGATCACGTATCACTCGACACCACTTGATATGAAACCAACCATCGAATTGAGATATTGAAATTATATGACACAATAATGAAGTAGTTGATCACAAAAAAAAAAGAATAAAAGAAGACAAGAAAATATGGCAGAGAAATTAAAAGATTTTATTGTACCAATAATAATGGAGAAATATACAATTGATCCTAAAGTTCTAGTAATATATTTTCTCACATTATTCTCACATCATAAACTTGTTTAGAAGAGCCTACTATTTATAGAAAACATGTAGGAGATGTTCAAACCCTCTTAATAGAGTTGTTGATGAAGTAGGATGCCAAAAAATCGAGTCCAAAACGAAAAATGAGAGAAAAACGCGAAAAATCGGAACAGGTACCTCCGGGCGCCCTGATGTCGTGGAGCCAGGTGATCAGCCCAAATTCTTTTTTTTTTTTTTGTTTCAAGTTGTTTTCTCCATCTCGAACTCATCTTCAAATCCAATACCAATTTCCAACTCCCAAATGGTTTCCAAAATAGAACTTCAACTTGACATAGGGCTCCAATAGCATTCCAAACTAAATTTTTCTTGACGTACACTTCAATTAGAATTCTTCAATTATTTCAACAAGGAATTCGAGCCACACCCAAATTCTAACACAAATTCTAGCAGTTACGACTGATCAACATTTTCCACTTTTATTATAATAGTTTCAAACTTCTATTCATGAAGTTGCATGCACATCCAAGTCCTTAAACACACACAAAATATGGTTCTAGTCAACATGTTATGGAAACGTACACTGTGGTCGGCATTTAAAATAACTACTAACATGGTAGCAGTGGAGAGTAGCAATATCAGCCATAAACAACAGATATTCCCTCAAAAGGTACAAAATCGCATAAAAGCATCAAGGTGTACAAGGTTGCCAAAATCATTATAAAGGATGCATATAGTCAACATTAGATGTCCGATATAGTAAAGAAAATACGCATAAATCATTTGCAACACAAAGTTACTCCAATTTACAGCCAGAAGATAGATAGTACCCTTATTTTTTGACGCTGACCTCTATATATCAATTGTAAGAAACTAGAATTATTAGAAATTTACAGACGTTGAGTTTGAGTAGATTTTCATAACTTGCATGGAATTAAATAAATAATGGCTTGTGAATGGTAATAACTAATAATAAGCAGGTTAAATGGGAGGAAGTTCGGGACCCAAATCTCTTAGCCCCATTCCGTGCTAGGATTTAGGGCTGAACAAAACTCTCTAAATGAATCGGACCGAACTGGACCCAAACCGAATCGAACGATTTTTCTTAAGTTAAATACCCGAACGGATATCTGAATCGAGAACCGACGGGTTTGATTCGATTCTCGATTCTATACCAAGAACCGAAGAATCGAATAAGAACTGAATCTCCCTATTTTTTTTAAATAAGTCAAATTATTTTATTTTTTTAAATAAATTGCTAACTAATTAATTTAGTTCAAACCCAAAATATGGTTTTACTAATTCTCATTTCTACCGTTCTATTATTGTGAACTAGACATATTCTTCTTCCTGTGATTTTAACAGTCAAATGTATGAAGAACTCAATAAAAAGAGATGCAAAAGATATAACGAGATTGAACTACGTTATTTCGTAAGAGTTAAGAATGAATATGTCATAGTAGAATTAATGTAGCGTTGTTATAATATTAAAATTTTTAATTATTGTACGGAATTCCGGAACCGAATAGAATCGAACTGAACACGAACGGTTCCATAATTAAATTTAGACCCCACGGTTCCATTTACTAAATACCCGAAAATTTCGGGTTTGATTCGGTTCTCTTTAGAACCGAACCAAATTGGACCATGCACACCCTTACTAGGACCCAATTAATCGAGAATTTTCCACCATGTTTCCATCACTATCCATTAGCTTTTGAGCAAAATAACTTGGAAATATACATTTTCAACCAAATAATAAAAACAGCATTATACTACAATGGTAAGACTGGAATTTAAAACACTACATTTTAATTGCAATTAAACTCCTCAATCTTTGCTCGTTTTAGTATTTATTTTCTTAACTTTTTTTTTGTCAAATTCTTATCTTCAACCTAATTAGTACGTCTCGTCGTTGATAATGATTTATATCAAAATATTTTGTGTTCATTCTTTGAAATGAGGGTAAATATGTTTTCGCACTTTTATTTATTATTTTTTAAAACAAATATGTTTGAAAAATGAGCAGTTTTACACAATTTCAATGGACTTTTTGATGCAGGATAGGAGAAGAAACCAACAAGAAAGGGAGGGGGGGGGGAGAAACCGGAGAGAATGTGGGAAGAAGCCGGAGGAGAAATCAGGGGAAGAGAGGAAACGTGGCTGCAAGCCAAAAACTCAATTCATTTTTTATTCATTCATTGTCTACCTCAACAACAATGAAAATATCCAATAAATAGTAAAAACCTAGTCAAGTGACGGGCTTGGGCCAACCCACTACTACAAGTCCAATAATAGAAAACATAACTAATAAGGTCTAATGACAATAAAACTAAATCTCGATAATTGATGTCCGCATCAACTCTTCCGGGGTGAGAGAAAACTCGACCCTGTCGAGTGGATAAACTTCTACGATGGGGGACAGTTTTTTTGTAAGAACCAAATATCGAAACTCGACCCTGTCGATGATTGATGTCCGCATCAACTCTCCCGGGGTGGGAGAAAACTCGACCCTGTCGAGTGGATAAACTTCTACCATGGGGGACCGTTTTTTTTGTAAGAACCAAATATCGAAACTCCAGCAGTGTAATCCAGATTCGTTGGAGCTTCTCTATAGGACTCCATGTATGGTCTGCATCAGGTGGAACTACCCAACGAACAAGGAAACACCGAATCTCTCCATCATCGGTCAACACAATATGTTCATCTAAAATAATATCAATTGTATCTTTGTGTGCTGTGATAGAGGGTATGGAAGTAGAAATATCAACATAGACAGGTTGGGAGTCCACATAGCTAAATGGAAAATGATCAGCAAAGAAAGTGATGACTAACACTACGGGCTTGCAATATAACATACTTTAAAATTTTAAAATGACTAGCACTACGGGATTGCAATATAACATAATCCTCAATATTAAATTCAAAATGTTGTTTATGCAAATCATCTTGAAGTTTATGTAATGCATTACTTGCTTCAAATCGTTTATTGATCTCAATATGCAAATCATGAAGATAATGTACAAATGCTTCAGCTGAATTCGACACACTAGCATGTGGGGACATTTGAATAAGGTCCAAAGGCTTCATGGGCTCATAACCATGAATAATTTCAAAGGGACTCATACTTATAGACTAATTCACCGAATTTTTATATATAATTTGAACTGTTGGGACGATCAAATCCCAATTCCCAAGATTTTCCTTGAAAATGGCACGATTACAAAAAATTTATAGCACCTTCAGGTTGGAAAATGGTACGACATACAACACTTGACTGAGAGGTATCGGGAATAAGAGGTACAATACGTAGATTCATAGGAAAAGTCTGAATACTACCTAAGGAAGTGTTCTCACTATCATCCAAGTCATCAAATTCTTCTAGTTCAGGTTCATAGATTTGATCTTCTAATCGCTCATCTATTATATTCTTTTGTTTTTCAATGACTAAAGCTCAGCTAGGACATTTGGAAGAGATGTGGCCAAAGTCCTTACAGTTGAAGCACTGCAAGTGAGAAGAAGTTCTTGGAATTTCAGAAATTGTACCCTTATTTTTGAACACAGAAGAAACATTTGACGGAGAAAGTCTCCTAATAGACTTAAGAGAAAGCGGCACTGATGAGATAGGTGTATGGTTGTCACCATACTTTTCATATGGAGTACCACTAAGCAACTCAAAATCTCGGGCTAAAGAGTAAACGTGATTAAGAATAGTGACACCCCAAAGGAAAAGTTCACGCCTAAGATCACCTCTTAGACCTTGTCTAAATTTACTCAAAGTCAGGTCTTCATCATCAATGACATGACATTTCATTCGAAATTCCTCAAATTCAGTAATATACTCAATCACTAACCGATTCTCTTTTTTAAGGGCAGTCCATTGAGTAAAAATTTCAAAATCTAAGCAACCATCAAAAGTAGAAACACATACTTCAATGTTTCTAAATGAACGTTCCTTATGACGTGGAAGAGAATGAATACTGTGACGGTCATAACCTCGTTTTCGCTTATGAACTTGACCCTTATCCCTACGATCGTGTCGAAAATATTTTAGATTACCTTGTCGACAACGATTTTGTTTATTATATGACACTTCAAAATTATCAACATCAGTCGAATGAGGAATCTGCTTAAAATTGTTCGGACTAGCAGTTAGGCTTAGTTATGTCAACAAGCCAAGCTGAGTTGAGCCACGAGCCGAAACTCAAAGAGCTCAAGCAAAACAAGTCCGAGCTTTTTTTGACCCGACCCAAGCCAAACAAAAGCTTGGCCAAAAAAATGAGGCTCGGCCCGCTGCAGCTTGAGCCTTAGCGGGACGGGCCGAGCCGAGCCGGCCCATGTTTTTTTTTAAAATTCGTTATAAATCTATAATTTTTTATAATTTATTTAAAATTTGTGCAATTTATACGTGTTATAAATAATAACTAAATATTAATATATATAAAAAAACACATTTAAACTTAAAAGAAAAATTTTAGAATTTTAATTTTTTTTTATATTACTTAGTCATAGGCCGGTGACGAGCCACGGGCCGAGCCGGGCCCGGCTTGGGCTTTTTCCGGGCCGAGCCCGAACTGGTAAGCTTTTTTGCCATCCCTAGTTAGGCTCCTACTCTATTCAAGATTAGCAGCCATCTCAATTTGGACAGCCGCTAATTGAATTTGGAATTATTGTTGACTAGTGGCAAGTTGTTAATTGTTTGGTGAGGGCATCAAAATTGGGATGAGTCCATGGTCAGGTTATTAGAACTAGATATGATAAAACGATCACTACGCAACTACATGCAACATACTACCAGCTAAATAAAGTGTACTTGAGCTAGATTCGACAAAACGACCACTATGCAACTGTATGTAATAAACGAAATGAAGTGTAGGGAAAGATCACTCAACGACTCATTTTAAAATCGAAAGTGACGACCTGATAAATTTTATTATTATTATTATTATTTTTTAATTTTTTGGGGATTATATAAATCCAAATATGGCAAGCTAGTACCGCTGATCTATGTAAAATAATAAAACAAATGTCAAATGCTAGTCAGCAACTGAATTTCTTAAAATAAGGATGATAAAAGTGGAAATATAATAAGATTAGGGATTTTAGGGGCGTAAATTATAGGTAAAGATTAAAATAACAGCAGCACAAAAATATAACAATGCAATCTCAAACGAAACAGTATAAACCAAAAATAGATAAATAATAGCTCCCTTTTGTGTTCGTTGAGGTAACTGAGCACCAAGTAACTGAATAGCTCCCAAGACAAAGACGGTAGTCGAAGGAATTGAATCGATCAGTAGGTTAAAGAGAGGTACCTGTAAAAATGTATTAGAAAATACTCTTCTTCCTTTTTTTTTTCTTTTTTTCTTTTTTTTCTTAAACTAAAAGCAAATTACAAAAAATAGGGACCCAAACTGAGGCCGAACGTACAAATAAACTACTCACTATTCAAGGCCACACCGAGGCCCCACAAAAATACCAAACCATACTCTTTTTTTTTTAACTTGACAAAACAAAGGCCCAAATTTAAACTAACTAAAAAAAACAAATTACAAGGCCCAAAATCAAATTTAAATTGGGGTACTTACAAAAATACCCTTAAAATTAGGGATGTTTTGAAAAATCATATGAAAGATTTTTAGGAAGTAAAAAATACTGTGTAAAATGAAAAAGTGACATAATGTCACTTTTTTTTATAAAAATTGTCACTTTTTTACCTTTTTAAAAAAAGTGACAAAACTAAAAAAAAGTGACACATACTCTTAAAAAGTGATGCAAACTCAAAAAAGTGAAACAAACTAAAAAAAAGTGACAAATACCAAAATAGTACTAATCCACATGCTGATTAAAAAGTGATGTTTGTTACTAAAAAAAAGTGACAAATTTTTAAAAAGCGATAGGAAAAAAGTGATAAACAATAAAAAAAGGTGATAGAAAAAATGACAAACACTAAAAAGTGACATGAATTTAAAAAAAGTGACAAAACGTTCGAAAAAGTGACAAAACACCAATCGAAAAGTGACAAACCATTCATTCACAACTCTTCTTCTCACCCAACCCCCAGTTCTCTTTCTAATTTCCAACCAAAATTCAATCAAAATTGCTAGAAAACAAAAATAAGTTCTTCTCTCTTCAAAAATCTTGATTACCAAAACCATTCTACAAATGTTGATTTACTAGAAATCACAATATATAAATGCTCATATTCTAAAATAAACAATGCATCAAATCCATTTTGATGCTGATATGGGAACTACTCAGAAAATAAAAGGAAGCATCAGATGCCAGACAATCCATCTGGACCGAAACAGCTTCTAGGCATAGGAGCCTACGACAAAAACCTTAAATCAACAAGCACGATTTCCTCAATCAGTTGCATGGTTACAAGGCGCCAAACAAAAGGGCACTCCATGCTACTCTTGGGTTCATCTCCTTCAGCAAACACTCAAAAAGTCTTGTCCTGCAAGCGTGTAACTCGACTTCAAGCTTAAATCAGTTCATGATCCTACGAAGCTTCAGGGGACATTGTTATTAGAGAAACTGCCATGGCTTTCTTTAGCTACCTATTGTTCGACTTTTTGCTCCACGTATAACAGGTAATTACAGGAAAAAAATAAAAAAAATGGCTATGTTTCTTCCCCTCGTGCTTTACTTGGCTGTGATGATCTCGATGAAGATATCTTTGAAATCATCATATTCGTGTAATTTTCCCTCCTGCATTTCTGGATCAAATTCGTGCCGTTATGGGTAAAATTGGTGACCCATACATGGGCTAGGAGCGCCAGGTGAAGGCGAACCTATCCCAAGTGGTCCGCCTCCATGGGTGCACCGGACGGTTCCAGAAATCGAGTTCTTCGCTAGCGGAATCGCGAGCTTCGGGAATTTAGCGATTTCAGAATTAAATTCAGCCTGTTTGAGAGATGATATGGATGAATTGCCACCATGTATAATCTCGTCTGGATGTGGGGAAGAGGCCAGTAGGGTTCCGCAACCATGGGTGTGGCCGGAGGTGGGGTTTTCGGCCGTTTTCAGATTGTTGGGCAGTGAACTTTGAGCATTAATTCCGGCTGAAATACTTGATGGAATTGGATGATGTTTGTTGGTAGTTGAAGGGGATGTTAGGGGCTGTCAACCGGTATCCAATTCCGGTGGTTTTTCCGGCCGGGAGTTGCCGGAAGTTTGGTTCATTCTTGGGTGATTCTAGAGAGAAGGGAGAGCATTTGGAATTTGAAATTTGAAATTTGACTAGCATATACTTTAGCAGGTTTGGAGTCTTAGTTAGGACGTAATTATTACTTGATCAAAATGTTTAATTAGATTAAAAGGTATTAATCAAAATACTTATTTTAGTAGGGTACACAGCCTAATTTTCCCATTTAAATTTACAATACTCAGGCACAACTAAAAATCAAATTCCCATGCTCATAAACAAAATATAAGGCCCAAAATCAAATTTAAACTCACAACCACAGTCCAAGTTGAAAAACCCAATTGAAATCAAAACCCACTGCAATCAAATGGAATTCCAGCGGAGAAGAGAAGAGGGGTCGGCGGCAGCGGTGATGACGGCGTCGACACTGTGAAGATGATCGGTGGTTGGTGTCCGTGGGTGTCACAAGTGGAGGCGACGAGAGAAGATTGGCGAGTGAGCCGCGAGCGGGAAGTGTCTAGCCTCGGGTCGACGGTGTTGCTGTGGTTTTCTTGAGAGGTGCCGGTGACTCTGAAGTTGTTTTCTTTTCCTTTTTTTTTTTGTGTTGGTGGTGAGATTGATGGGTTGGTTTGGTTGAAGTTTCAGATTTTGAAGGAATTTTGGTTGGTTTCGAGCGTGCAGTGATGGGTCTGCCGGTTGCTAATTTTTATTTTATTATTATTATTATTTTGGTTTCTGGGTTTCTGGGTGTTTATGGAGTGGCGGTGTTTTGCTGTTCGTGGTTGTAAATGCTGGCGAATGAGGAAGCTCGATTATGGTTGCCGGCGACACTTTAGGTGAAACTGTTGGGGAGTTGTAGGGGTTGTATATGGGTATATGGTTTAGTTTATTCTCTTCACAGAATTTGGATGGAAGAAGAAATCAATAGCTCTCTTCACAGGTGTTCCTGTGTGCAATTTTACGGAATATCTTGGTGAAAGAAATCGAGTTTTAGCTCTGATACGAAATTTGATGCAGGATAGGAGAAGAAAACAGCAAGAAAGGGGGGAGAAACCGGAGAGAATGGGAGAAGAAGCCGGTGGAGAAAAGAAGAGAGAAAGAGAGGAAATGTGACTACAGTGTTAATATCCTAAATAGTCACCAAACTTTGCCAAAAGTTCCTAGGAGGTCATCGAATTTCAAAAATACTCTAAATAGTCACTGAACTTTGCAAAAAGTTATTAGAGGGTTATCGAACTTCAAAACTTCCTTAAATAGACACTGAGCTTTGCCAAAACTTCTCGGGAAGTCATCGAACTTTGCAAATTGGTATCCCATACATCAATGATTCAGTGACTCCTTAGGAATTTTTTGTAAAGTTTAGTGACTATTTAGGGTATTTTTGAAGTTCGGTGAACCTCTAGGAACTTTTGGTAAAGTTTAGTGACTATTTAAGGTATTAACCCTATGACTGCAAGCCAAAAACTCAATTTAATTTTTATTCATTCATTGTCTAATTTATTTTTTATTCATTCATTGTCTACCTCAACAACATTGAAAATATCTAATAAATAGTAAAAATATAGCCAAGTGACGGGTTTGAATCAACCCACTACTACAATCTCAATAATAGAAAATATAAATAATAAGGTCCAATAACAATAAAACTAAATTTCGACGATTGATGTCCGCATCATTTTTGAATATAAAATTGTTATCAAATATAAAATGTATTAACTAATATAAAGTTTGAGGATAAGAATGACACGAAAAATCGTTAGAGATATAAGTGGTATAATGAACCAATATTAAGAACCTTAAATGTAATTAAAACGTGATGCAAAGAATAAAAATTATCGTGTGAATATAATTAGGGAAAATTAGGCCAGGTACTCTATAAAAATAACTATTTTGATTAATACCTTTTAAACTAATTAAACATTTTAATCAAGTAAAATATACGTCCTAATCCTAAAATATACGTCCTAATCCTAAACTAAAACTCCAACCCCCGTAACCCAAAACAAGCAGACTCTCTCATCCCAGAAACCACTCTCATCCCGAAAACGCAGGCCGAGAAATCGCGATTGGTAATCTCCATTTCCGGCCGATTTTGGTCGATTTCGTCGTCATATTTCTTCGTCTCCGTTCATCTTCAATATCCTCCTTCTCATTCCGTGGAGATCCGGAAACGCAGGCCGAGAAATCGCGATTGGTAATCTCCATTTCCGGCGGATTTTGGTCGATTTCGTCGTCATATTTCTTCGTCTCCGTTCATCTTCAATATCCTCCTTCTCATTCCGTGGAGATCTTAAACATCGATCCTAAAACCCCCAAATAGTTGAAACCCTAATCTGCTCCGATCAAAATCCAGAAATCTAAGTTCGATTCTGACTTATTCACTTCGACACCCCACCGACACTGACTTAGATACCGGACTCCTATTTCCTGAATGGCTGGAGAAAGTGGGTTGAAGAGGAAAAGAAATATTGATGAAGAACCGAAGAAAAACAAAATATCTTCAACATCTTATAAACCCAAGGTAGCATTAACTTCTTCAATTTCCCCTTTTGTGTATACGATTTATTTTTAGTTCCTTGTTGTGATTAAGAGATTTGTACACTTCACAAAAAATGATCTGCCTTTGTTCGTCCTGTATTTGGGTCACATTTTATTGATTAAGAGTATTTGTCCAACTGGTTATGGAATGACTCAAAATACTAGTTACTCATTCAAACAATACTAGTTACTGATTCACATTTTATTGCTCGTGAACAAAACCTCTTCAGTTCATGAAGAACATGCAAAAAATTGATTGATTTATAGTCTAAGATGTTCTAAGAATGAATCTTGGCATTAGCAACCCTTGAATGCAAATTTGAGTTTACAATTATCCAGATTTTGGAAAGAATTATTTAATCCAACAATTATGCTTTCTACTTCTCAACGAGTTGTTTTGTAGCATTTGAGGAGAATATTGCACCATTTTTCTCTTTTGTCCTTGACATGATTATGCAGTCGACCAAATCTGCCTTTGTTCGTCCTGTATTTGGCTCATATTTATAAATGGATGTGTAATATATGGATGTGTGCTGTAGGGTGGGGTGGGATGGGGTGGGGAGCTTAATTAAGATTTGCTTTTGAATTTTTCATTAATAAATACTAACATGGAGCTGGACCCTGTCTCTTTGTGGGTTGGATTACACTAGTTAACAATGTTGCTATGTAGACCCACACAACAAAAGATATACATTGAAGCACTTTATACATATTGGCAGTTAAGATTATTGAAGCACTTTACACTAGTTAAGTTTTTGTGACCTTTTTAACTTTATGTCACTTTTTTATTTATTGTCACTTTTTTGAGTGTATGCACTAGTTAACAATGTTGCTATGTAAACCCACACAACAAAAGATATACATTGAAGCACTTTATACATATTGGCAGTTAAGATTATTGAAGCACTTTACACTAGTTAAGTTTTTGTGACCTTTTTAACTTTATGTCACTTTTTTATTTATTGTCACTTTTTTGAGTGTATGCACTAGTTAACAATGTTGCTATGTAAACCCACACAACAAAAGATATACATTGAAGCACTTTATACTAATTGGCAGTAAAGATTATTGAAGCACTTTACACTAGTTAAGTTTTTGTGACCTTTTTAACTTTATGTCACTTTTTTATTTATTGTCACTTTTTTGAGTGTATGCACTCTTTTAGTAGTAGTATATTACAAACATGTTTTCAGTCATAATAACATGTTACAAACGTTTAGATTTTCCTAACTGTATCTTTTTCCTTTTTTGTAGGATTGGGATTTGTTAATTCCTCAAAGATGTTGGTTTAAAGGAAAAGTGACGTTATTATCTCCACATGAGGTGATAACTGAACTAAATGAAAAATTCAGTTCACATCAAAGGACTTTATTTAAGAAGACATGCTTTGGTTCCTTCATTGATTTGAAGGAGATAGTATTGCAACCGCAGTTGATACACCAGTTGTTGCTTAGACAGGTTAAACAACCTAATTCAAATGAAATGTGGTTCAATATATGTGACAAGTTTGTGAGGTTTTCTATTGAGGAATTTTGTTTGATATCGGGTCTAAAATGTACTGGAAATGGTGACTTTACTCGATATAGAAAGAATAGTCGTTTGAAAGATCATTACTTCAAAGATTACCAAAGCATCTCAACCAAAGAGGTTCAGGAAGTGTTTTTAAATTTGCCTGATGACACTGTAGATAAAGATGTTGTTGATATAGGCATAGTTTATCTGATTACGTCATTCCTTTTTGGTACATCGTATCATAGGGTGGTTGATGATTCAATTTTTTATCTTGTGGAGTCTGAGGAGTTGAATTCTTTTCCATGGGGTATAGAAGTTTTTAGTATGACTCTATCATCCCTAAAGTGTGCATTTAATCAGAGGATGAAGAATATTTTTATGGAAAAGAAGTTTTTGGAGTATAGGTTGAATGGGTTCCTAGTTGCTTTTCAAATATGGATTTATGAAACTGTCCCCATCATTGCTCAGAAGAATTACTGCACAAGGCATATTCCTCAGCGTCCTCGAATGTTGAGTTGGAGTTGTAATCAACATGTGACATCCGTGGGGTTAAGAAAGAGCATTTTTGATTTGATTAAAGTAAGTTTTGTACCATTTTATTATTTATTTTATGCATTTAGTTTTTCCTGTTATTAATATAATTATGTATTTTTCAGTTGGAAGTAAAACGAATTGTGCCCCTTGAGGCAGAGAAGGAAGAAGAGTATTCAACTGGTTTATTTTTTGAAGGTTTGGGGGTTGATGATTTTGAGCATCCCATTGTTGTAAAGAAAAAATTATTGGTTGAAGGAAAGGCAAAATCTGTTGACAGAGCCGGAAGATCTTTAGAAAATAAAAACAAAGGGAATATTGATGAGGTTTGTGGGCATTTTTTCTTTTTACTATTTCTGTCATTTCAATTTCTTACTTCTTATTATTCTATGTTCTTTTCAGGAAGTCCAGCAATCGAATGTAGAACTTTTGAGACGGCTTTCGGAAGTTGAACTGAAAGTAGTTCAATCAAATGATCAAATTTTAAAACGTATTGCAGATCTTGAAATTAAAATTCAGTCAAACCCAATGGAGGACCGACTAAAAGATGTTGAAGAAAGAATGAAAACGAATGAAGAACTAATGGAGCGTCTACAAAATTTGGAACGCAAAGTAGACAAGATGTTAGCTGTTAATGAAGAACCAATGAAGGTATTTTAGAGTTTTTTTAGTGTCAAAGTTATATTGGTGACCTTTTGTCACTTTTTTAACTTATTGTCACTTTTGAGTATCTCTGTGACTTTTTTGTGTATCTTTGTGACTTTTTTGTAGGATGGTGTGGAGAGCTTACCCGATGAAACAGACAAGGTGTTTAATGACTTCCCTAGTTTTTCTTTAGGCATAGAGTTTGAAATGAGTGGTGGGGAAAAAGATGTTGAGGTGCCTGTCAGAAAAAGTGACAAAGCGGTTGAAAAAGTGACAAGGCAGTGGAAAAGGTGACAAGGAAATCAAAAATACTGACAAGAGAATTAAAGAAAGTGATAAGGCACTTGAAATGAATTTGAATGATGAAATAGAATTTCATGAAGATGATTGGTTAAGAATTACTGATATTGTTACTTGTAGTTTAGCAAAAAATTGAGTACTTGTGTATTCATTTTATTATATTCTTTCATCATAACTTATGTCTGTTTTTACATTAATATAATTTGACATTTGTATTTTTTTTATTATTCATGTTCCAGCATGTTGCATCACCAACTGATGAAGACAGATTTGAAGTGTTTGACAACGAATTTGAATTGAAAGATGAAGTCTGGGAAATGGTTGTGGAAGTCACGGCTGCGATTGATGCTGAAACTGAAATGGAAGAGGAAAATTTAGAAACTATTGAATTGATGATAACGTGACCCCAGACATGCCGCTAAAGAGACAAAAGAAACCTACAGCACTTCTTCAGTCCCCCCTGGGTCAATGAATATGATTCTACTTCGGGGACTAAGAAAAGTATTGTAAAAGGTACTTTTGCATTCCGAGTTGGTTTGCGCCCTCCGATGGCAAATGATGTTGATGCTTTTGAGCTTTGGTTCGTGAAAGGATTGATTAAAAAAAATAAGTAAGTTGTTAAATATTTGTTTTGTGACTTTTTTCTAGTAAAGTGACATTTCATGTGACTTTGCATTTATATATGTGATGTAGGCATAAACATTTCAATGATGAAAATTCTATTATCAATCCTTGCTTCTACTTTGGTGATATTGCTGTATCTACAAAACAGTGGTGGTATGAATTATATATTCAGAACGAATGCCTTGAAGACACGGTAATTTATTTTGTTTTTGGTGTTTTAACATTGTTTTATATAATTTTTAGCACAATTGTTCATTTTGTAATTTTTCCCTTTTTTTGTAGCATATCGATGTGTGCTTCTATTACCTAAGGAAGATGTTAAGACATGGAGAGGGTATAAGCATAAAGGCTACAACAACCGACTTTCCTTTTGATAGCCAAATTAGAGGGCTTCATGCTGAATTTTCCCAAGATAAGTCAGCTCTAAAAAAACAGACTTCTCTTCTTTCATATGCTATTGGATTGTATATGCCGTGTAATACAAGTTGGAGACTTGTGGACCACGTGCTTATGCCAATCCGAATGTCAAACTCAGCCCATTGGATTCTGTGTCATTTTGATATCCATAATATGAGCCTTAATGTATATAATTCATATCACAAGATTGTGAGGAAAGGTTTAGTAATTGAGGCTGTTAAACCATTTTCTGATATAATTCCCCATCTTCTTTTTCATACTGGCTTCTTTGAGGGAAAATGTATTTCAGAAGAAGATGCTTTGAAACCATTGGTTGTAAATATGGTTCCAAAACTTCCACAGCAGAATAATGGGTTAGATTGCTTTCTAAAATATTTTCTTTTTTGTTTTATTTTCATTTGACATTCAAGTGTAATTGTCTAAATTCATATTCTTTTTTGCATACAGTGGAGATTGTGGAATCTATGTAATTAAGTATGCCGAGTACTTCATCAATGGAAAGTTAAATGAAATGCCAAAAACATTTAACATTCCACAGGTCAGAAGAAATTTGGCAGCTGAATTATATGCTTATGGAAAGAAGAAGCAAGATGAGGGTTATGATACAGACAATGAATGGGTGTCAAAAGGAGACTGATTTTGAAGAAGAAGAAGTTGATTTTGAAGAAGTTGATTTTGAAGAAATGGATATGTAATGACTGATTTAGTTAGAATATTTTGTGGATATACAAAAATTGGTTGGTAGTTGATATATGTAGTGACTAATTGGACAAAAAAGTGACAATAGTTCACTTGTTAATTTTTGTAGCTTTGGACAATATTTCATTACTATATGAATGGATTAGTGACAATATTTCATTACTATATGCCATTCTTTTGATCAAATAGAGCATTTGAACATCAAGTGGTGTGTGTTTGGGTTGTGTTCCTTTCTCTATTTAGTAATTCTGAAGCTAGATTAAGGTACATATCTTGACTGTTTGCACCAGTTGAGGTGCACATTAAGTGGGACGGTTTTGTATCAATGATATGTTTAGTACGGTAAATTAAACAAATGTGTGTGAATGATACATGTCAACAACCAAATATGTGGCCAGAAAATAACGGTTTTTATTCAATTTTGTTAAAAAAAAGTGACAATTCGTCACTTTTTTGTTAAAAAAGTGACATAATGTCACTTTTTTTGTTAAAAAAGTGACAGTGTCACCTTTTTGTTTTTATTCAATTCTGTTAAAAAAAGTGACAATTCTGTTAAAAAAGTGACAATTTGTCACTTTTTTTGTTAAAAAAGTGACACTGTGTCACCTTTTTGTTGCTGAAAGGCTTAGTGGATGATGCTGGAATCTGATCGATTGATTAATTAACAATGCTTCTAACTATGGATACAATGTCAATGATGTGACATACATAATAAACTTCACACAACATACCATTTTTAAGAAATTCATCTCCATTAAAATCCATCCAAAGTGACATACATAATAAACTTCAAAATTGACAGTTTGCTTAGAATATTTGAATTGAAAAACATTCTAAAACAAAAAATATCAAATAATCTTTTTTCATATGTCTTCCAACTTCCGTTTCTTTTGTGGTTTCTTTTTCACATTTGTTGGATTTTGACATGATCTACGATTGTGGCCATTATTCCCACATCTTCCACATTTTGCACTTTGGATTTTCTCTCGTTTTGATGGTATCCTTTTTTCTTTAGGTCTTCCAGATTTTCTTTTTGGATTAGGAGCCAAGACTACTCTTGCTTTTACCTCATTCGGTACATTCCAGTCATTGTGATCTCCAAGTGGAAAAATTGTTCCACTATAGGTTTGAATATACATATTTGTTGTATAATATATCGAACAATATGAATATGAATCTCCCTTTATTTTTGCAATAACCGCAAGTGCGTGTGCACACGGAATCTTGTCCACTTGGAATTGGTTGCATGTGCATGTTCTTTCTTCCATATTCAACAAATACGTGGCACAACCATCATTAACTTGGTACAATATCGAACTTGAAATTGATACCTGTGTGAATAATACAACAAAATACTCTTATCAATAAATTTGTCACTATTTTATATTAAAGAAATATTTAAAGTGAAAACATGTTAAAATATAAATCCCGTCATACAATAACAACAAAACAACATGTTTATAGCTTGGTACCTTCATTTTCTTTGACTCCACAGATTTTTCTCTCAATTTTTTCTCTTGTGTGGTGGCAAGTGTTGTGAAGGTTGTCTGTGCATCATTTATATGTTTCACAAACCATTGTTGTAACAAGTATCTTAACGATTCCAATAAAGGCTCTACGGGACAACCTTTTGTTGCTTTTGTTACCGAATTTACTGATTCAACTATATTTGAAGTCATTGTAGAAAATCTGTTGTTTGTCATGTAAGCCCTTGACCATTTCTCATAACCAATATCTTTCTATACAAAAAAGATTCAAAATATTAATATTTATTTAACCGAAAAAGTGACTACTGTCACCTTTTGAACTCACTTCTATAAAAAAAAAAGTGACAGAATGTGACTTTTTGTTTTATCAATGTTTACAAACTTTTCAAACAAAAAGTGACATCATGTTACTTTTAAGAAAAAAGTCACATTCTGTGTACTCTGTTTAAAAAGTGATGAATTATTATGAAAGTTAACAATGATAACATACCAAATGTGATCAAATCCTCGTATTGATTTCATCAAGTTGTTTCATATGGAAGTCAAATTCATTCTTAGAATATGCTCATACAGCCCTGCTAAAATGTTCTGCAATATTCTTTCCCCTTTTCTTCCCACCAAAAGACGATTTTAAGTTCTTTAACAAGTGATAGGAACATAGACCATGCATTAAATTTTCATACATTTTGCAAATTGCATTTTTTATGATTGCATGTCCATCTAATATTATACACCATCATTCTCGCTCACCATAAACTTCTTTTAACATAATTAAGAACCACTACAATGACTCATTAGTTTCTAAATCACCAATTGTAAATGCTAATACGAAGATATTGTTGTTTGCATCTTGTGTACATGCAGTGAAAAGTGTTTCACCATAGTTATCTTTTAAGAATGTAGCATCTATTACTATAACTAGTCTACAATACTTCCACCCTTGAAAAGATGATCATAATGCCATGAAGAGGTACTTGAATTTGTTGTCCTCATATGGACCTATTTTTGTAATTGATCCGGGATTTGTTTGTTGTATCATGTACAAGTATTCCGGAAGCTTTTCATATGAATCTGTGACATCTCCTCTCACCATTTCTAATGCTTTCTCCTTAGATCTCCAAACTTCCTCATAACTCATCGACACTCCATATGTAATTCCGCAAGAGTGTATGTTGTTTTTGTTGAGATATACTTGTACATGATGAATTCTCCAACTATTGAGCTGGTTGCTTGACGATGATCTTCTAAAATGATGTTATTTGAACATATATGATCATTTTTAATATACCTTACCTTGAACATATCTGTTCCACCAAGTCTTGAAGCTCTAAAAGTCCATTTGCACTTCTCATCAATACACTTCAACACGTATTCTTTCTTGTCCGACTTACTTACTTTGAATTGAAAGTTATTGTGTATCGCATATATCGAAATACTTCTCTTAACCAATGTCTTGTTCCTGAACACTTTATCTTTTGAAATTCCATCCATAGTGACTACTGAAATGATATCACTTCCTCCTTCATTCGTCGTTTCGTCAACTCCCGATATACTATTATAGACATCAACAGCAATTTCTTCCATACTAGGTAATTTCTGAATTGATGTCGCAGAATTATCAGTTACAACTTCACAAAATTGCAGTTGCATCATTTCATTTTTTTCAAAATCAGCAGCCTCCAAACATTGTATATCGTGACTTTTTGATACCGTTGTCACATCTACACACAATGGAAAGCTTGCAAGATCTTTATCCTTCATCTTTAGCTCCAAATAAAATGTTAGAGAAATATCATCTAAAATCTCCATTAAAGGTAGGTTTTTCTTCACCCTATATTGCATTTTTATTCTTTGTGTTGATGCACTTAGTTTCATCACAGAAAATATCATGCACTCTAGGTTGTTGTACGTGCAATCCATTGGTACAACAATTCCAGTCATTTTCTCACTTGTATATTCATTATCTTGTGTCCATTTGCCTCCATAACAAATGAAGATATTAATTTTATCCATACCTACAACAAGATTACAAAGAAATTGTGTGAGTTTTTTTTTTAAAAAAGTGACAGAGTTATATGCATCAGTTAATCAGACAGTGTAACTTTTTTTGAGAAAAAGTGACAGAAATATAAAAGTGACAGAGTTCACACTCTAATTGAACAAACACCTTGCATGCATGAATGTATGCAAACACAATAACAAAGGGTTAAAGGATCACAAGAGTGAGGAGAGCGTGTGACCTTTTTTACAAAAGTGACAGAATGTTACTTTTTCATGGAAAAGTGACAAAATGTCACTTTTTCATAGAAAAAGTGGCAGAATTTTTTCATATGTATTGACACAATCCATTCTATCTGAAATTCAATAATGTTATTTTCAAATATGTTTCAAACACAATAACAAAGGGTTAAAGGATCACAAGAGTGAGGAGAGCGTGTGACTTTTTTTACAAAAGTGACAGAATGTCACTTTTTCATGGAAAAGTGACAAAATGTCACTTTTTCATAGAAAAAGTGGCAGAATTTTTTCATAGGTATTGACACAATCCATTCTATCTGAAATTCAATAATGTTATTTTCAAATATGTTTCCAAACACAATAACAAAGGGTTAAAGGATCACAAGAGTGAGGAGAGCGTGTGACTTTTTTTACAAAAGTGACAGAATGTCACTTTTTCATGGAAAAGTGACAAAATGTCACTTTTTCATAGAAAAAGTGGCAGAATTTGGACGAATTCATATTATCATTTTCTCAAACACCTTATATGCATCAATGATTTTACGGATTCAAAGCTATTTTTTCATATGTATTGACACAATCCATTTACACTATAATGTTTAAACTAAACCTAATCACGAAATCCAAATAAAATTGGAGAAATAATGCATTTTCATCTTAAAATCATTGGCTAATAAAACCTTAAAATTCAGCCTATTGACAACTGATTCTAGCTTGCTCATGATTATAGAAGCTGAACATTTGGACGTAAAAACACAACAAACTCGACAAATCGAACATGGATGATATAATAATTGAACAAGGAGTCAAAAACATGAAAAAGAAACCTGTTTTCTTCGGTCAGAAAGCAATCAATTTGTTGATGATTTCTCGATTTTTTCCAAAACTTCGAATAATGAACGAATTTGTGGATGATTTCCTCTTTCTCCTTCAGATTTTCCCCTGTTTTTTTTCCAGTTTGGAGGCTGGTTTCGTTGATGCCGTAATCTTCCACGTTTGAGCGTATTTTTTACGTTAATATTTACCTAATTACCGCCTAATCCAAGTTTATGATGTTTTTTCAAAACTACCCCAAAATATAGGGTATTTGTGTAAGTACCCCATATAATTATCCAAATGAGAAATAAACGCAAGTTTGGGGTTCCAGCTAAATCAACATTGTAATTTATTTTGAGGCCAGGCCCAACCATGGCCCATTACAAATTTACTCACTTCCAAAATTGCAAGGGCTCACTGCAACCCAGTAAAGGAGAAGGGAATATGGGAGCAACATATAACGTTTGATATAAAATTGACTCCTTTAAAAGATTTAATTCATTTATAAAAGCATTATGTTGAGTTAATTTAAGTCTAGTTTTTTACCATTTATAGCATTTTCTACTAATACATAACTTTTATACATGAGAGCTTTTTAATTCTTACATTTCAACATTTTAAAACATACTTTTCTTCTCTTTATTATTCTTTCATCGGTATGACAGTCATAGCGATATTTACACTCGTATTAGATAAATAAATAAATAAAAGCAAATCTTGTATCAAATAGCGAAGAGAATCGAAAGCAAAGCTTTTGCCTTGTTGACCATATAAAACGTTGCACTCTCCTTGACTACGAATTTGATGTGTAGTACTTGACTGTGAACAATTTGTTCTAAAATTATTTTTCCTTTTTAATCTCAATTTGTACATATCTTGTTATTTATATCAAGTCAGGTAACATTTGATTGAATTTTCTTTATATGTTCATGCACTAGTCACATGTCATATGATGGCCTACTTTTATTCTTAAGAGATCAAAACTTCAACAATTTAATTTGAGCTTGCTAGCAACTAAATAAGATATTCGGGAAATATAATACATGTTAAACTAAAAAAAAAATTGAAATTGCATCTTATCATAGTGTCAAGACTCTTAAGAGTAAAATTTCACGTCAACTAAAGTTAGTTTACCTTTTACATCAAGCTCAATTCCTCTCCTCTTCTCGTGTCTACGTCCACCCAGGGCCGGTCATGTGATTTTTGGGGCCCGAGGCGAACTCTGAAAATTGGGCCCCCCAGAATCAACGTAAATGCAAAATTCAACGGTGTATTATGCATCATGTTACTAACTTAAAACTGAATAGTAGAACAACAAACAAATATAAAGAACAAACTATTTATGTTATAAAGTAACAAAACCGACAAGAGTTTAAACAATCAGTCAAATACTATTTGCCTTACTTTTTAGAGGCAAAAACATTAATCATTCATGATCAACTGCATTACTGAAGCATTTGATATGATCAACCAACGTGCTGGTAATTAAAATCAGATTTCCACCTTGAAACCGTTATAGAAACATTAAAAAGAACCATCAAACGAAAAGTAAACTCTACTGATATCTATTTCCATTCTCCTTTAACATTGAAGATATTTTTTCTGGCTCCTACATTTGGTGACATAAACCGAGCTTCAGAATTGGAACAAGATATGATTCAATTCAATTTTTTACCAATCATGATTCTTAAATGTTCCGTTTAATTCAAAAATGGCATGGACGTTTATCAAGAAACGAACTTTTAGAAATGCATTTCACTAATGCATTATATTTGTCTATTTTCAATTAAAACAAACATAAGTTCAACTCTTACTCAATAAAGGCCGAATGAATACTTGAAGAAAAAATAAAAATAAAACAAATCAACTCATTTTTCACTTACAAATTACCTTTCATAAATTTTGCTCCAAAAAATACAATTAAAGAGTAGAAAATTTCTATTAACTAAAATTAATTATTTATAAAGATAGCAACAGAAATCAATAAAAACTGATTACGCTAGTTTTAATGGAAACATCCGAGAGGACTAAATGGAGAGAAGAAAAGAGAGGTGAAGCTCCTAGCAATTGCTAATGAATCTCACTCCAGCACTTTCTAGTGCATTCACAATCTCCTTCCTACCAACTAACAACATCATACCACTCGGAACTATGCAGTAGGAATTTGTCTAAATTAAAATTAAGGAAAAACAAAAAAAAAAAAAACATTATAAAGAAAATTACCTGCTCAGAAATTAGAATCGATTTGGATTCGGACATTCGGATCGGACTCATCATTCATCAATCACAGACTTCACAGTCGACGGTCATCGCACGCCCACAGTACCGGAGGAAAAGAAAGGGAAGGAAAGTGGAGAGACGAGACCGAAGACGACATCGGCGTGGCGCTTGGGGTAGGCGGTAGTATTGTAGTCAGTCTATAGAAAGGGAAGGTCGAAGGAGATAGATACTGAGCCTCTTCATTCGTTTACCATTTTAAAATTAAAATCTGGGCCACAATTTTGGCCCTTTTGGGCCAGACCGAAAAAAAAAAAAAATTTTGGGGGCCTCATTTCCAGCTTTGGCCATGAGGCGCTAGCCTCATCTGCCTCGCCTCAGGATCGGGCCTGCGTCCACCTCCAATCTCTTTAACGCCTCCCGCCTCCCTTGCATACCCCTCACGTCCACTCCCTAGCCCCTTCTTCTATGTCTACATGTAGCTTAAGAATTAGGTGTTCTAAAAAGAATCCTAGAAGCAATTTGATTGGACGTTGAGAAACAAAGGAAGTCGAAATTCATATAAAAACAATGATTATAAATCAAATATTAAAAAGTAAAACATAATCATTTTGTACTAGCAGAGATTCCTCACTCCCATTTTTTCCTTTTTTTTTTTATTTCTCTAGTTGTTATCTCATTCTTAAGAGATCAAGAAACAGCTATCGTTTGTTTTATCGTGCGAGTAATAATTAAAGTGAAATTAATCCACAAGTCAAAAAGTAATAAAAATTATCACGACTTCCCGTGCTTTGGACTCATAAATTACGTGAACCTTTCCCTTTAATAAATATCTGTCTTTTTCATCCTGAAAAATACTATTCATCCCCAGTGGAGATGCATCCACAATCTATGTGGATGTAAATGATTGGTTAAATGATATGTGAAATTAAATGACTTATTTAATTTCACCTATCATTTAATGTCACATTAATGTCACATAGACTGGGGATGCATCATCATCCTTCATGTAACTATTATTAAAAAAATTAATTAACAAATATTCCTTGATTGAGGTTCCAAAAGCCACCATTTTTTTTTTTTTTGCCGTAAATGAGATAAACTTTAAAGATTTAATTATGTTTATTTATTTTTAGTTCAACATATTAAATGTGCTTTTAATAAAAAAAAATTAGTAAACTAGGCGATAATAGTCTAGCTACTTGCCTTCGATCATGAGATTAGAAGCCACCATATTTTTGGTGTATGTTTGAAACATCAAGATTTGATACAGTATTAATATCTTTCCTTTTTAATTATGCACATTTGATATTTATATTCAGTCTAACATTATTGAATATGCCTTTTGATGGTTAGAATGAGTGAAGTTAAGCTTCCTGTTTGAACCACATTCGCTAAAAAGTTAATTTTTTTCAAAATTTCAATTAAACATTCTACCCAAAAAAAAAAAATCATTATTACAAAATTTATTTATTTTATTAAAAATGAAGTTCAAACAGAGTCTAAAGAAACTTACATCCGAACCTAGTTATTGTTTTGAGCATGAGAGAGAAGGGGAACGTTCTTCATACCAATGGTTTTGACAAATAATCATAGCCAAAATCGTTGGATTAATTTTCATTGAGATCGACAATTATTTGTCAAATTTATTCATCAAAAAAAATGAACTCTTGCCAATATTTGATACTGCCTATCCACGACAAATGATGAAATGACACTTTGACGTTATATACACCAACATATAAACTTTGATATACATGTAGAATAATTCTTCAAGAATATAAAACAACAGACAAATAATTGAAGTAAATAGACAAACCAAGTACTAAAGCTAGTCTAATTGTTTTTAGTGTTGAGTAATCAATCCCAAGAAATTCAAAAAGAGAGAAACATCTGTTTTGTTTTAATAACTCAATGGACATCACTTTTCCTGCAAATGGGTTAGAAAAGTTGGTATATAGTAAGGGTGAATCATTACATTAAATGCCAAAAGTGTCAAACTGTATTGTTAGACATTTGGTGTTATTAATAAAGTTTGTTTAGGAAAACTATGTATTTAGTATTTTTTTTTTTTTCATTTTTGTACTTTTTTTAAAAAATTTTTTTGTTTCTCTGTCTCATTATAAGTAGCGGTGGCAAGAGCCGAGTCGAGCCGAGCTCGAGCAGGGAAAAAAAAGCTCGGGCCGAGCTTTTTTCGGCCCGAGCCGAGTCGAGCCCGGGCCGTCCGAGCCTCCGAACTTTTTTGCCACCGCTAATTATAAGGGGATGAAATTTCCTTTCCACTAGTCAGTTTGTACTTTGTGCTTCTAATGAGATACGTCGGTTGAGCTCTTGACCATTCTTATATCGATTGTTATCGAAATAATTTGTAAAGTCTTAATGAAAGGATAATTGCAGTAAAAATTTTAAATATTTTAAATATTAGCAGACTTTCCCTAAACCTTTCAAACATTTCAGCTGCCACCCCTAACATTTTCAACCATTGCATGTGAGGCATTTTTGAACGGTTTCCATCCAAAATGTCGTCAGTTGACCACCAAAATAAATTTTGACCACTTTCTAACAAAATAGGGAAGGGTAAAATTGTTTGTACATTGCATTCATTCTTATAACAAATAAGAAATGCCACCCACCCCATCTTCATTTTTTTCTTCTCCTCCACCTCAACTGCAAAAAATTGCTGAAGAAAGTGACTGTGCATTAAGTCGAAAAATTTGTGAAGAAGATCATTGCGAGTGAAGAAGACCACCTTGTAAGAACCACACTGTTCACGTCTCTCAAACTCCATTAAACCAACTATTTTCTCCCTTAATGTTTCAAAGGTTTGAAACTTTGCTACAATTATCCCTTATTTGAATAGATGAATGTAACATATTTGATAGGGGACATTGCAGCAGTCTGTAGCACGGTAATAAATGGCAAAGAACTACTTTAGCAACAAATCAAGTAGTCAGCAATAGAATGAAGATACTAGTTACATATGTGAAGTTAGAGACACGATATCTATAACACAATTTTGCTATTTCAATCAAACTACTCAGACAATGAAGCAATGAACTATAAATAACTATTTGATTGGCTATCTCGAAGTAAATGACCAAATAGGCAATATATTGATCTAAGTAGAGACGGAGATAGGGGGCAGGGAGGGCGATGACCCCCCAACATTGTCCGCTGGTCCACTATTCTTAATTAATTTGTAATATATTTTTCAGTTTCGTCCCTACAAAAATTTTGACTCACCCCCACAAAATTTTGAAATTTTTTTTTTTTTTCCATTAATAAATATTGATCCAATAACTTACACTTTAAAATTCAACCATACAAAAATCTTACACCTAAACAAAAGATCCAATAGTTACTTAAATAAATAAATAGCCAAAATCCAAGAAAAGTTGCATTTGAAAGATCAATTGGAGTTATATCAAATTGAAGTTCAACATAACTCTCAGTTTAAAATTTTAACAACACTTCCCGATGTGTGCCAACTGTTAGCATTGACAAGAAAATCAATGAGTTATAATCTTGTTGATAGATTGATTCGTCTTGTCTTGATTCTTTCAGTTTCAACAGCAACTACAGAACGTGCATTTTCAGCTATGAGTGTCATTAATACAATGTTGCGTAATAGAATGGAAGATGATTTTTTGTCCAGTACCATGCTTGTGTATATAGAGAAGGAGATTGTTGATACTTTTCTATTAGATTATCTTATTGACGAGTTTGAAGTGATAAGGACAAGGAGAGACCAATTTCAGATGTCCAAGCCATCTCTACCATCTGTTATATAGATAGACAGTTTACTTTTTGTCTTTTTGATGTCAATCTAACGTTCATGTTTTCAATTTGTATAGCATTAGACACATACATGGACATATTGTTTTTGTATCGACAAACTGATTGTCTTTTTGGTCAATCTATCTAACTTGCCTATTTTGGTATTCAAAATCGTCGTTTTCAATCATCTTAGTTAAAAAAAAAAATTCGGGAGGGGGGGGGGGGGGAGGGGCCACCCCCCATATTTTCGCCCCCCACAAGATTGAAATACTGGCTACGTCTCACTTCCTGAATTCTTGCTGATGGGGTGCATTGTTTTTGGAATGTTTCTATAAGGCTAGACACGAATTTAGTATCGAGTTAAAAATCTGATACGCAGCTAAGTTCCTATACTCGATGACATTTGAGTTGGGCATTGGTGGCCATGCCTATACCTTGCTTTGGTTGCTCAACTGAAACTCATTATTTGTGTTGAATCAGACGTTTGGTGTTACGTTAACATGTGGTAATAATACTACATGGAGCGGGGTAGAGGACAAACTTTGTCACATTTAATGAAGGAGAAATCGTGTGATTAATTACTTTCACGTTGTTTTATCATACTTAAGAGCATCTTCAAGATGTTATTTGTTTATAAAGAACTTTTCGGAGTATTTTCAAGAAAGACTTCAGCATCTTATGCATAATAGATAATATATTCAAATTTGGAGAGTAATTTTTTCATAAACTTCAACAATATTTTCTATTTTGACTCTTCATTTTACTTTTTTCAATAAACATTTATTGATCATATTTTTTATATGTCAATTGCTCATAAAATTTCAAATAATGATTTGAATAATTAAAAAAAGTTGAGTATTGAAATTTATAGCTTATTAATGCAATTATTGCAAAGTAATACTAAAGAGCGGGTTTGGTTATTCATATTTTGAAAATCTGACTCTCTCTCTATTTTAAAATTTTAAAACGAGGAGTCTTTGAAGCTTTTTTTTAAGCATTAACCTTCAAAAATAGAAAATATCTTATTTTCTGAGAGTCTATTGAATATACTCTAATTCTTAAAAATAAGTCATAAGAGACTATTTTAAAAGCATCCCTAGGACGCTCTTTTTATTAAAAACCATATTATACAGAATAGATAATGTCTTTAAATTTAGAGTAATTTTTTATATACTTAAACATATTTTGGTTCTTCATTTTACTTTTTTCAATATAACATTTATTGAGTTTTCCTCATCTTTTATTTGACTATTTCTTTATATATCAATAATTAGCCCCTGTTTGAGCTCAATTATTTCAAATTATAATGAAAAAAATAATAATTTTTTGAAAAATGTATGATTAAAAAAGAAGGAAAACTTTTTAAATTTACGTATAATATTATTTTATTGGAGAATTTATGGTTGATAAGAAGAGAGGAAAATGAATTTTAATTTAATGGGGGCCAAATATAGGCTTAATCAATTTAAATAATTTAAGAATTAGAATATTGAAATATGTAGTTTACTAAAGTAAGAATAAATAATAGATTTGACTCTCTAATTTTGGGAAGCAAAACCTACTCTTTATTTTAACAGTTAAAGTAGATAGTCTCTTGAAACTTATTTTTGACTATTTTAAAATTAAAAAATGTTGTATATAGTCTCTAAAGATCTCTTACGTATAACAAAGATCATCTTCACATTTAGAGAGAGAAAATTTTTATACATTCCAATGATGCTCTATATTTTGGCTCTTGATTTTGCTTTTTCAAAAAATCTTTATCGTTTTTTCTTCAACTTTTATTCAACACATATTTTTATGTCAATGATCATTAATTAAAATATAATTTGAATAATTTAAAAAGCCAAGTATTAAAATTTGAGCCACATTATTTTGAAAAATGTATTTTTGAATAGTAGGTTGATGAAAAATGTATGGTTGAAAAAGAAGGAAAAGTTATTGATGTGATGAAAAATATTATTTTATTGAAGAATGTGTGGTTGAAAATGAATAGAAGAATGATAATGAAAATTTTAATGTAGATCAAACATGAGCTTATTCTCTAAAACATAATATATTTTGTAATTAGTATCTTAGGATCTTATAGGTAATCGGCGCAAAACTCTCATGACCTTTGCCTCTATTACGGAATACCCTCTATCGTTTTATTTTGATAAAATACCCCATGGATGACATTTTCATGCTAAAAATTTCTTACCATTCAATTCCATTAGTTTAGGCATTAAAACGGTAAAGATTGCCAATAATATAAGGGTAATTGGCATAATACCCCCTATTGTAACCTATTTTGCGCAATACCCTCTAATCTTTCATTTTGACGCAATATCCCTAATTTTTTATTCCAGTCCAAAATCATCCAAACTTTGTGGAATACAACACTTTCATCATTTTTCTCCATAAAGTCTTGTAATATTACGAATTTATCCTCCTCTTAAACAAACAAAAAGAAAAACAAAAGAAACAATTGTAGTTATAATCCCAAATCTTTTAAAATATGAAAATGGGTATAATAAAAAAAATATAAAAAAGAAAATATTTAACTTTCTCAATATTTTGAAAAAGATTTGGGACTCTGACTGCAATTGTTTCTTAATTTTTTTTTTCTTTTTGTTTATTTAAAAAGAAGGGTAAATTCACTATTTTAAAGGCTTTATTGAGGAAAATGACGAAAATATTGTATCCCACAAAGTTTGGATGATTTATAAGAATTTTGAGTAAAAAATGAAAGGTTAGAGGGATTTTGCACCGAAATGAAAGTTTATAGGGTATTGCGCCAAACAAGTGACGTTAGGGGAGGATTGTGCTAATTACCCTTATATTATTAGTTATTTTTATTGTTCTTAACGTTTAAACTAATGAAATTGGACGGTAGGTGATCTTTTGCATGGAAAAAATCATGTAAGGGTATTTCCAAATTAAAAGGATATGAGGGTATTTCATAATAAAGACAAAGATTATGGGGATTTTACGTAAATTACTCGGATTTTACTTATACATACTATGCCGCTGTTTGGGCTCTATTTTAATGTATTTTTCGGGAAAATGTATTTTGAAATAGCGATTTTTTTTGGGAGAATATGAGATTAAAAGATAAGAAAAAGTTTTGAATTTATATTTAATTTTATTTTATAGAAAAATGTGTGGTTAGAAATAATTTTTTTTTAAAAAAATCCCTCAAATGTGTGGTTAGATACAAGTGTACAACTGCATCTACATATCAAAGTATAGTGAATAGAGACAAGATTCAGAATGTCCTTTTTGAAAAGAATTCCCTCCTAGAAAAGTGGCAGTGTGGCACTGGCCAAAGAATTCAAACTCTTGGAAGCAAGTTGCAGACGAAATGGGCCCACTTTCATTCTAGACATAAACAATTAAAGAGTGGGCCCAACCATACAACACAATATTTCCGTATCCTATGGGCTAAAGTCCGATATGAAGCCAATAGCCCATTAAGCATCATCATCACTGATCCCAATTATTACCAGCACATTCTTGTCACGGGCCCACCGACCCTCTGCAGTTGGCTGGAGCCGCCACTCTTCTTCAGTGGAGCCGATGTCCGAGCCTATCAAATTTTTTTGTTTGATATGTTCAGGAATATAAAGAAGATACAGAAGAATTACAAAATATCGGGAGTTTGAAGGAAAATTAAGCATGTTTTTAAATGTTTATAAATCATGAGATTTGTAAATAATAAATGATAAGTCCTACAATTTTGTGGGTAGTTTTTTTTTTTTTTTTTTAATTGACTTCAATTAAAATTTAAGCTCAAGCATGCACCAAATAAACCAATAATTTGAGCGAATTTTAATGGAACAAACAATTCAAGATGTAGCCATATTCAAGACAAAATTCTAGAATTAAGATAATAACAAAACTAAAGTTGAAATTTATGGTAACGCAATGTTCTAAAAAGCGCGCTTATGTGGGGTTTAGGCACCGCCTATTCGAAACTCTTGTAAAACGCCTTACTCGGTGTCTAGACAGTTTTTGTTTTTTAAATTCCTAAACGATTAAGTTTTTTCCTTCATTTCTTCCATCTTCCCTAAACACATTTTATTAGTTTTTTTTTCTCATTTGTTTTTTGAAGTCTTTTATTTGACTCTAGCTTATTAATATTTTTTATTTTTAAAAAAACTTTTCATTTTACTCTAATTTCAAGCTTTTAAAGGATTTTTTTCTATACAAAAGTTAAAAATGAATTTGTCTAAATAGTTAAATAAGATTTATGTTATGATACTGTCTACGTTATGTAATTATGATATTGAAATTCGTTATTTTGTTGTAAACTCTAAAAGTATGTATGAAGTTTTTATAAATTTATTAAAATATGATTTGGCTACTTAAAAATTAAAACTATGAAAAATATTTTATTTTTTGCATTTCGAAAACTTGAAAAATTGTATAATTGATTATTGGTATGAATTATTAAGTAAATATAGTATTTTATGATTTTAGATTTTTTATCTGTATTATTTTAATTATTCAATAATTTTTAAAATGATTAAAAATTTAAAATAATATTAAAAATAAGAAGAAAAAAATTTAGCCTAAGCCTCGCCTAGGCTGGCTAAATCTCGTAAAACTTGAAGATTTGTCTTCACGCTTAGTCACACTTTACGTTTTTTAGCACACTGGTTTTAAGTAATAAAAATGATAGCATTTGCCATAAATTAAGAGATTTTAAAACTGTAATATCGATTAAATTATTTACTAATGTGTTAATATCAATTCATCCACGTCGGGTATTATCATCATTTTACCTAAAAATTATAACTCGTACAACTAATGCAATTCATCTCATATTACTCAGAATGGAGCTCAATAATCCACCTCAAGCCCAGTTCGTTGGGCTACTCTCCTTTCAAGTACACTCCTACATTATTATCCATTATATGAGAATGTTCTAACATCGACTCGGATATAAGGATCTCGAACTCTAGTATAAACTGATATAGGGTAGTCTCCTCTAATCAAAATTGAGCTATACCAGCTTGTAATATAACTGACTAGCCAATCGAAGATATAAAGTGAAGGTAAAGAAGGTAATTGTAGGAACGAGAAGGAAAAATTCATATCAATTTTATGCTGGACCGACTCGACATTTCTTAAAGATGAGAAATAAAAAATAATAATAATAAAGAAAGAAAGAAATTGATCGAGTTGATTAGATAATTTCCCAAATACATTTACTTCAATCCAACTCATCTTTGCTTTAAAATTAGTTTTGCTTTTTCAGGCGAAAAAAGAAAAATAAAAAAATTCGAGAAAACTAGCAAACCCAAACAGTGAAACAAAAGAAAAATACACAGTTCTCTAGAAAAACCAGGTAAAAGAAAATAAAACAAAAAGGAGTGGGGGTGAGGTGTACACGGCTGGGATTCCCAACACAAGCTACAGAACAGGGTTCAGGAATGAAGCTGTTTAAAGCTGCTTTTCAAAGTTCACATTTCACGTTCAAAATCTTCAAACTGCACCCGCTCTGCCTGCTCAATCATGTCACCTCGACACCAATAATTTATACATCCAACCATTTTCATCCTTTTCCTCTCTGCTTTTTCCTGGATCACTTTCTCCAGTTCTTGTTCACACTACCAAACTGCATTTTTTAAACAAAGATTTTCATTTGGGCTTTCATTGTAATCTCAAGAAATGGAAGCCACATCGCCTATTTCTGTGCAACAAAGTCTTAATCTTCAAGATCAGACTCCAGAGTTTTCCCCAAAGCCATCACCTTCGAAGAAAAAATTTGTTACTTCTTTAATGGAAGCAGCCACACTGAGAACCCCTTCTTTTAAAGAAGATACGTACTTCATTTCCCACCTCAAAGCATCTGAAAAGAAGGCTCTCCAGGAGCTTAAGGATAAACTCATGGCTCCCTCAAATGGACCTGATTCTATGTGGGGCATTCCACTCTTGGGAGGTGACGAAAGGGCTGATGTTATTCTCTTGAAATTCCTTCGTGCAAGGGATTTTAGAGTTCAAGATTCGCTTAATATGTTGCAAAAGTGTCTTTCTTGGAGAAAAGATTTTGAGGCTGATGGCATTGTGGAAAAAGATTTGGGGTTTAAGGAGCTTGAAGGTGTTGTGGCTTATATGCACGCTTATGACAGAGAGGGACATCCAGTTTGCTACAATGCTTATGGAGTTTTCAAAGACAGAGAAATGTATGAGAGGATTTTTGGGGATGACGAAAAGCTTAAGAAATTCTTGAGATGGAGAGTTCAAGTTCTTGAAAAAGGTATTAAATTACTGCATTTTAAACCTGGTGGGATTAACTCCATTATTCAGGTCACTGATCTCAAAGACATGCCCAAAAGAGAGCTCAGAGTTGCCTCTAATCACATTTTATCTCTCTTTCAAGATAATTACCCTGAAATGGTAGCCCGCAAGGTAACAAATTTAGGATTATATACTATACTTTATAGAATTTTGTGGATTTTTATGTTCTTGAATGCCATGGTTTGATTTTGTGGATTTTGTTTGTGTAGATCTTTATCAATGTGCCGTGGTACTTTAGTCTGCTGTACTCAATGTTTAGTCCATTTCTCACTCAAAGAACAAAGAGCAAATTTGTGGTATCCAAGGAAGGAAATGTTGCTGAGACACTTTACAAGTGAGTATTTTAAACTATTCTGCATTTATCTTGTTTAAATTATATCAAGCATTAATTTAATTTTCCTTTTCCTTTTCTTCCCTGTGCGCAGATAATGACATGTTCTAAATTATCTTATGTGATCTTTAATGCTCTTTCTTTTTTGTTATGCATCTGTGTTTTCCATACATTGAACAAAATAATGTGCCAATTTTTGTATTGTTGCATACCATTGTCACTAGAGGAGCATTTTATGTTTTTCGAGTAGACTGGACTGGACAACAAGGGACAAGATTAAAACCAAGCATTATAGGTTTTACGTGGGGTTTTCTTGTTTGAGTTTACGACTCTGTTGATTTTATTGAATTGAATTATATCTTTTGATCAGGTTTATTAGGCCAGAGGATGTCCCTGTTCAATATGGTGGATTGAGTCGACCCAGTGATGTCCTTAATAGTCCACCAAAACCAGCATCCGAGTTCACTGTCAAAGGAGGAGAGAAAGTCAACATCCAAATTGAGGGTATTGAGGTAATAATCTAGTACAAAATATCATAGATTCTCTTGAAGATATCGAATAGATAGATTCTTCATATTTCGAATAGTTTTAAGATTTTAGACAAGCTTTAGGTTTCATCAACTACATTAGATGATTGTTTAAAGTAAAACCAAATTGTTTTTTTATGGATAACAATGCAGGCTGGTGCAACAATATCATGGGACATAGTAGTGGGTGGCTGGGAATTGGAATACAGTGCTGAATTTGTTCCCAATACCGAAGGCAGCTACACTATTGCTGTGGAGAAACAGAGAAGGATTGCGGCCAATGAGGAGGCAATTCACAACTCATTTACTGCCAGAGAAGCTGGAAAAATGGTTCTTTCCGTCGATAACACTGCCTCTCGCAAAAGAAAAGTTGCTGCTTATCGATATCTCGTCCGAAAATCCACATCAACAGTGTAGAATCAAGAACGAGAACTGTCTGTTTCTTTGTTCTTTTTGGGATTCTGTTCGTGTTTTTTCTTTTTTACCTGCTTCTCTTTTGTGGGGAGTTTAATCAATGTTTGGATACTCTGCATAATCTACTCCTAATAGTACTGTACTCTATTGTTATCATGTGTATATGTTGGTACTACAAATGCTTAGTGCAGAAGAAACAAATGTTAACGATCTTTTTATTAAAAAACATGTGCATAGAAATATAAATCGGGTTGTGACCTCTACAGTCGAGCCGGGCGCTCTTCAAATTATCAAATAACAAAAGATTAGATTGCTTTGCATGTGTACGAATGATTAGAGATTTGGCACTACATGTGGGTGGGTCAGGAGAAGAAGACTTAGGAGGCAAAAGTGTCTGAGGATAGGGTGGAAAAAAGGATCAAATCAAATCAGCTGCTTGTACTAATCAACGCATGCTTTTTTGGGAAAACGTGAAAAGAGGAAAGCGTAATGGAGAGGAGAATTGACTGAACAGAATCTGTGCTTGTTATTGAAATTTTTTCAAAAGAAAACAGTGAGGTGTGTCTGGTTAATTTTGGATGAGATGTTTCTTCCATCCATGGTCCCTCCTCATCCTGGTGCCTTATTCAAGAAACAATGCTTTTCAATTAGCATAATTATGTTTTTTCACTTGCCTTATGATGTTGATGATGGCCCTCATATCTTGGGCACAAGGCTTTCATTTGGAAACTAAGGCCCTGTTCTCTTTGTCGTTTTCCAGCCATTTTCTGTTTTTAGTTTCTCAAAACAACGAAAACGCGTTCTCTATCTTATTTTCGAAAACGCGTTTTGAAAAATGAAAAAAAAATTATAACTGAAAATAGAAAACAACCAAAACATTGTTTTGTAAAATCCTAGCCTAAAACACCCAAAATCTACAAAACACGCGAAACGCTCGCTCAACGTCTCTCACCCTCACTCTTTCACTGAACTCTCTCCCTCTCTCTCAACTCTCCGACTCACCCACCCTCCCTGTAAGTCAATCTACAGAGGCAAAACCCTAACCGAATCGAAGGCCGAAACGAGGGAACGAAGGGTGCTAGACGGGATTTTTGAATTTTGGGGCAGTTAGTTCCGGTGAAGCCGAATCGAAGGTTGCAACGGCGGGTTTCAGTTTTAATCAAGATTTCTATTCTCCAAATTAAGGTTTTTTTTCTTTACTTGTGATAATCTTTAGTTATTTGTTGCTATTCAATTTTTGAGTTGTTGGGTCCGATTTGCCGTCTGCTTTTTTATTTGATTGGTGCAAAAATGGAGGCAGGTTGGACAATAGTTGGGGCGGTCGCTGGTGCTGAAGGTGGAGGTGGAGCTGGTGGTGGAGGTAGAGTTGGAGCTGGTGGTGGAGATGGAGATAGAGCTGGAGGTGGAGGTGGAATTGCGTGAACGGTTTCTGGAATTGATAGAAGGTGGAGGTGGAGATGCAGCTGGGGGTGGAATTCATTATTTGGACTGGTTCTGGAATTCATTCGGTTGTTTTGAAGTCTGGGATTGATTTGTTTCTAAATGTCAAGAATTCTCTCTGCATTTCTATTGTGTTTGTGGTCGAATTAAGGAGGTCCACCAGTTGTTTGATGAATTTTGTGAAAAGAGAGATTTGATCTCATGGAACATGTTAATGGGTGGTTATCTTGGTGTCTTTTAGTATGAAGTGGTTGTGGATTTGTTTAGAAATTACATAGGGATGGTTATAGTATTGGTTCTACTGTCTTCATAGTTTTGGTCCTTTTGGATGTCTAAATGGGTCTATATATGAGCCAATGACATATATTAACTTGGCCTAATGCATTAGGACTAATAGTTACTTCAATTGAAAGTGACTGAGTTGAGAGTGCATTTGTTCATTTAAGATTTTATTGGATATTGTTAAACTAGATTTCTTCTAAATAATGAGTAATGTTATTATATTGTCTAGTCATATTAAATTCTATCTAAGAAATATGGCCCAAGGTTAGTTTGCTGCTAGTATTTATTAGTTGTGTCCGAAGTTGAACAATGGAGTTTAATTTACAAGGTCATTTGTCTTTCTCTTCCATTTTTGAACACTGTCAACTAGTAACCCCTCTTAAGTGTTCTATAAAATCCAAGACTAAATTTCATACTCATTTCGTTGCATCAAAAGGGACTGAAAACTGTGTTTCTGTTTTTCAGCAAAGGCTGAGATACAGATAGATATGGGGAAGATGGAGCACAGGGTAGTGTTTTCTGATAGGGGTGCATCGAGTAGAGAGAGCCGGGCGACGAGTGGGGCTGATACCGGGTCGTAGTGGGGCATTGCCAGAGGTGTCACATTTGGGGTGGGGAAGGTGGTACACTTTGAGAGAGCTTGAGGCAGCTACCAATGGTTTGGCTGATGAGAATGTGATTGGTGAAGGTGGGTATGGCATTGTGTATTACGGCGTGTTGGCTGATAACACAAAGGTCGCCATAAAGAATTTGTTAAACAACAGGTAATGGAATTTCTAATTTTGTTTTAGTGTCAAGATTCTTGATTCATTGCAATCCACATTTTTGTTATGTTAACGAGAGTTCTTGAGTGATTTGTTATTTGATGGCTTTGGCAGGGATATGATTTAGTGGTTATCTGATTTAATTCTGTCTATTTTTGGGTTTGTTCTTTTTTGGAAGAGTCATTGTAGTGACATCCTTTCATATTAAATGAAGTTTAAATTTTAATTTTTCAATTTATGTTGGATTTTAACTGTAAGAAATGTTGGTCAGAATTGGTTCATTCATATGTCATGTGGTTGTTGAAATATGATGGTGTTGAGTGCAGAACACTTTTAGACACTAAATTGATTTCCATGCCTCTATTCCTTGCTTCATATTGTGGGAAACTTTTCACTTTTTTGACTCAAAATTCTGGAAGATTTGTTTGTCCAACATTGGAATACATTATTCTTCTTCTACTAATATGCTTAAACTCATGCCACCGACTGCTAACTTTTAGAATTTTTTATATGTGCTTCTTGCATGAAGATACTAGGCAAAAAGATGAACAATTATTGGTGCAGCCAAGAGAAGAAGAAAAGATTGAGCAGTGAGTAGTTAGAGTCATTGGAGAATAGTTTCCAAGAGGAGATTAAGCTGGATCCTGACCGGAAAATGAAGCTGGCCAAGGAACTAGGGCTGCAGCTCAACCAGTTATAAGAACTCAACTGATTCTACCGATGTTTATGTTGTGGTATCAAAGTCGTTCATTAAGTGAAATGGAGTTGCATCAAAGAATGAAAATGCTTCTGTGATTTGTATACTATGGGTCAAATGACTATGCGAAGCCAACTGATTGATTTTTAAATATTGACAATATTTGTGATCTGTCTTTTTACTTGTAAATAGTTTATCTATAATCAATGAGTAATGTTATTTATTATCACTTATGATATTCATCGTGTTTAGATGATCAAAATTGTATTTGACAAGAATTGTGAGAATTAACATGAACTCGATAAAATTGATTTCAAAATATTTATTAACATGTCAATATGAGATTAGCGCTTCTTTTTTTGCAACTTGATTAGATTTGATTGTGACTTAATGTTAATTATTATTGTCACAAGTTACGTACAAGGACAAAAGTAAGGATTTGCCAAATTTAATTTAGGTTATATTGTTTATAGTTGGAAAAAAAATATTTCAAGATTCACCAACTTCAAAATTTATATGTTATTTAATACTATATTAACATTAAATTATTAAAACTTATTGAATAATTTGATTTCTTGAATAAAATAGTATTAAAAAAAATTCTCAAAATTTCAAAGTAAACGCGTTTTCCATTTTTATGTTTTCAGAAACAGTTTTTCAGAATGGTAAAAAGAACGCATTTTCAGAAATTTCAAAACAGACACTCAAAACACAAAACACAAAATGAATTCAAAACTCAAAATACAAAACTGAAACACAAAGAGAACGGCCCCTAAAGGTTCTACTTTTGTGGTACTGTACAGCACTGCTTCTTCTGTCCAAAGCTACCTCTTTTTGTATCTTTTCTTAAACGTTCAGAAAAATTGGTACCATTTGTTTGGTTGTTCCAATCAATGAAATTTCTGCTCTTTTTTCAGATTTTTCAAGAATCTCTAATAAAGATTACCTCTTTATACACTTTATACAGATTACAGGCTTTTCTAATTGGGCTACTTAAACATGGAAATGGGCTATGGATTTAATGGGCCGCTGTTATGAGTATGCACTTATAATGGGCTGTGTGGATCTGATCATTTGAGAATCTAAAAATTCATAGCCAATGAAGAAAGGGAATAATACATTTTTAAGGTATTTACTTTACACCTTTTCAAAAATACAAAAATAAGTTTGAAAATTCACAAATTAGGTTTTTTAAATTTTTAATTAATAATTAATGAATTATTAAATCAATTTATTATTAAATATTTAATTCTAATTTAATATAATTACCCCACCCCACCTCCACCACCCCAACCGACTTTCCGATCACCACTCTTCTCCGGCGACTGTTCCGGCGACCGTTTCGGCGATTGCTCCGATTCCGGCACGTAGTCCGATGACCGTTCCTCCACTTTTTAGGTCACAATTCAAAAATTTCATAGGTCACAATTTGTTCATCGGTCACAACTTAAAAATTTTAAAGTCACAATTTGTTCATCGGTCACAATCACAAAATTTAAAAGTTACGTTACTTATTTTATGGTCACAACATCAATTTATTGGTCACAAATTAATAATTTTAGGTCACAAATTAGTAATTTTTAGATCACACATCTTGTACTCGGCACAATTTATTGAATTCATTGGTCACAAATTGTTTATTGGTCACAATCACAAAATTTATATTGTGACCACCGAATTTTATGATCACAAATTATTTCTCCACCACGAATTAAAATTTTTTATAGGTCACAGATTGAAAAAATCAAAATTTTTGTTGGTCACAACTCTATTACAGTGAGTCACAGTCACAATTTCTAAGTCACGGAACACGCAAATCACAACACCAACACCGTTTGGCCACCAACATCTCAATACCAACACCGACACCGTCTAGCTACTACGCCGCCGCCAGAACAACAACCACCACCACCTCCCGACAGCGAAACCACTATCTCAAACACTGCAACTAACACCACCACCGCCAGCCTACCACTCCAAAACAACCACCCCTCACCAAAAAAATTCCCAAATCTGCTGCTAGGCACCAACTCCGCCGCCACCATCACCGCTAAATCAACCACAACACCACCACACACAACCCACCACAACAATCACATCACCTCCCAAACACAAATACCACCAACTGCAAAACACCACCACACCACAAAAACACTGGGAAGTCATCACAAACACCACCAATGGTAACGCTGTTGTTGCAGCAACGCCATCGTCACTTCGAAACACCGTCAGCGACGGCGCTCTAGAGGGCGATGTCGCCGCTCCGAGAGGCGATGTCACTTCGCAACACCATCAAGCGACACCGCTATTGCATCGTCGCTATGCAAACGGAGCCACTAGCTTTCAGAGCGACGTTGCTGTGGCGACGACGTCGTGAGCGTCGCATCGACGGCGCCTTCAGTTGCGAGGAAGAGAGAGAGAGAGCGGCGGGGAAGATAGGGGAAGAGAGAGAGAGTAGGGGATGATGGATAAAATTAGAGTTAGGTTTGGGTAATTATAATTTAGAGAGAGGAGATAGATGAAATATAATTAATATTTAATAAAATATAAAAAACCTGATTTTTGAAAATTTAAATTTGTGATATGATTTGTGAAAATGGAAATCTAAAAGTAGGTGTAGGTGTAATTTCCTCGTGAAGAAAGCTCAGCAGAATCTGCTATCAACAATGAGAATTATGCCAAACTATGAAAACATTGTTTATATTTGGACTATCAGGCACAACCAAACCCCGGTTTGTCCCGGGTACAATAAAAGACCGACATGGTTGACCACAGTACTAGACAATACTGTACAAACTAATTTCTTTTTCTTTCTTAATCATGTTGATTAGTGCCTAATTAAGCATATCAAGAATTCAAACATTCAAATAGAAAAATGAAAATTTTAATTTTTCAGAGACATAAAATTGCTGCACTCCATAGATTGTGCATATTCCATGATATCCAGCATATGTTTCTTTCTATTTTTTGAAGGATTTTTTTTTCTTTTTACATTCATCATCAAGATGTAAATTTTGCATGAAACATTTTTTCAAGAACAGTTTCTTATTCTCACCAGTCATCCCTAAGACTAAAACTATTTTCATCGTGTTTTTTCAAATGCTTACAGGCTTTGAACAATTTACTTGAACCCTCATCAGTCTCCAACCTGATCAACTTTCTTTACCGTTCTTTTTCGAGGCCGGTGTGTTGCAGAATCCAACTGAACACCACCATTCGGAGCATTTTCCGGGCTTTCTTCAACTTTACAGTTCAAAACTGTATCGAGCCCGTCATCAGTTCTTGCATTTGCTCCGAGCTCTGTATGATTCAAGCTGATTTCAGTCACTTCTGATATGGATTTAGTTAACAAAGGTCTCGGGTGTTTGAAGAACAAGCATACGACAGCACAGTCATCAATCTTGGCACACGGATACTTGTATCTCCAGACTCGAACAGCTTGATCCACCAACAGTTTAGCTGCTAGGGATCGTTTCTTGACTGAAGCCACGATACGTACTACTTCATTGTTGGATAACACATCCCATATCTGAAAAGAAAACATATGTTCCGTTAGTTTGATTGCACTGAACAACAAATAAATATTTCTCACATCATGCCATTACATTTTCATTGCTGAATAGTGTGTGCTATGAGTTCTTACCCCATCAGTTGCTAAGACGACAAATTCATCTCTCTGTGTCAGCTTTTTATAAGTTACTTCAGGGGTTGAAATGAGGCCGAAATCTTTTAGGCAAAAATCTCCGAAAGCTCTTGCCATGGCAAGACCAGGGCAATCTTCATCGGGCATCCATATTCTGTACACGTTTGGTTCTTTATCCATTGCCAAAACTCTGCCCTGACAACTTTTAATTCGTTCCATTTCTCCTGGTTTACATGGCAGAAAATTAGACTAAAGAAATCAATAGTAAAATGAAAATTTTTGATTGTTACAATGATTAGAGAAGGAAAAAGGGACACTAACTTGGAAGATTTGGCTTCAGATCAACTGTGAGTTGTTCAGAAATAAGTTGATCTTTGTCGTCCCGAGTGCATAGAACAGCACGAGAATCCCCTAAGTTCGAAATTATAAGGTGTTCACCCTGAAACATTAGCAATGAAATCAGGAAAAAGAGAATTACTTGTGTAAAGAAAATTATGGGATTATCAATGCTTAATTAACTACTAATTGTACCTTTCTCAGTATAGACACTGAGGTTGTACCACTGCAATAACTTTCAATAGATGCATCACCCTCAAGTTCATCATCCATTTCCTCGAAAGATTTTATTATTTTATATTTCCATGACGACAAAAATGGATGATCATTGCCAATTTTCCCTTCAGCATTTGCATATGACTTGTTATTTAACATTGAAATTTTTGCCGGCAAAACATCGCGAATGTATCGTGCCACCTTGTGGCCAGACGGACCATGTCCATCGAACACAGCACAAAAGAATGTGTCTTTCGCACCCGAAAAATTCTGAAACAGGCAGTCATAGCAGAAGAAAGTTTTAAACCCACAATCATATGCTAAAAATGCCTATTTAAGAGGAATACAATGAATTACAATTGGCAACGAACATTTCAATTGAAAGGCCATAGAACAAACCAACATTAATACTATTAATAATAAATGACAAAATGCATCAATAGCTGAATTTATCTGATATTTTGGTGTCAAAGGATAGAAAGAAAGCAATGTATCACGAAATAGATGAGCAGTATCATTCATAGAGAACACGTAAGCACGCAGATCAATGCTGGGATATAAACGACAGGAATACGAAATTGAAAAAAATTATCCCACAAATTAATTGAAATTTTTTATAGAATTAAGATGATCTACAGGAAACGAGGCGAAAAAGAAATGAATATACCTCCCAAACAGTCATGGCATCTTGGTTAGTCCCCTTTTTCCCTTGCTGAGTATACATTGATACAAATTTAGATGATCCTTGCAGCCTAACATGTGCTCCAGCATGGCCTCTAAATGTAATATCTTCTTCATGTTTAACCTCTCTTTCCTCTTCACGATTCTCGACATGATAACTTTGAATATGACATGAACAACATTGTCCCATATTGCTGTCCCAAATTCTTGTCCCAATCTGAATTAAGGAAGGAGAATCAAGATTCTCAAGGGAAGCAAATGCTTGAGAGGAAAAAGGAGGAGAAATCAAAATAATAGCCTTTCTGAAAACTATTGAACAAAAACTATTAACAAGAATCGTTAAGAGAATTAAAAACAACGTCGTAATCAAATGTTGTAATAAACATCATCTGTGGTTGGATCAAAACGTAGTAATATCAATCAATGCATGCAAAAAGTCAGAAGAAGAGGGTTGACAAAATGGCCATTCAATGACACATTCTGCCCTCAAATTTACTTCCCCTATATCTCAATCCTTTTTATCTCATCTTTCTATTCTCTCTTTCCTCTGTTTGCCTATTTTTGGGTAATTCTTTTGGCCCTTTCTTTAGAATTTACATACAGAGAGTGCCACGGACTCGAAACATGTTTATTTATTTATTTATTATCGGTAAATGTAAAATTCTATTGATCAAATCTCATATACAAGTACACCGGACATACCCCGACAAGCAAAGTTCAAATGATGGATACAAGTACACCGAGCATACCGGACAAACAAAATGAGACAATTACAACCGAATATAAGGACACGATGCAAAAGACTCAAAATGAATTAAAACATGCGGATATAAAGAAAACATAACTTTGTATATGCATGTTTTAATTTGTCTTACAATGCAATCAACTTGTGATCTTAGATTTTCAAAAATCCTCCTATTCTGTGCCATCCATATGAGATAAACGGTAGTAGCAAGAACAATTCTTTGACTTTACTTTGCCAATTCGTTCCCCGGGCTTCCTTTTCGATCCATTTCAATGAGCTTGACAAAGTAAACATATTACGTGTGATGGCCCGCCATGTTGATAATTTCATAGTAATCATGTTAAGAATAAGAATCACATATTCTAATTGATAGTTCAAAATTCATACCTGCGGAAGACATTTTTATTTATGAATATTACCAGCTAGATCTTCATCTCCTTGCTCCTCAAAATAATCATCCGTCAATGGGGCAACCAAAACGATATGGAGAGGGGATGGGACCTAGCCATTATATATGAAATTATAAAGTCAGCCCATTACCGATTCTAACCTTGATTAGGGTTTACATAATTTCAGCCCACATACTTAAAATTACCACATTATAATAATATAACCCTAAGGTGTACAACGACCCAAGTGATCACTAACATATCGGGCTTAATCATAGTGTTTTGCAGACCATACATCTAACTCATAAAATTCGCAATCAAATGGAAGTCCACATAATAGAATTATTCTAACATTCTCCCACTTGGACAAATATTTGATTGCTATAGAACAAAACTTTTAACCACCGGGTCAGACTACATAGGTGGCCACACAAGTATAGCTGCAATGATAACACCTTACACAACATGATCCGGTCCAACAAGAATGTCAATATCAAACATGGAAGTCGTTACACCAATCAAATGACGTAAGACCACTCCACAATTACAAATGCCAACATCCTTATTGACATGGATCCCCATCCTCCAACCAATGTGGTGGTATGCAGTATGAGCTTAGCACCAAATGTGATAAAAAACTGTGCTAATTCATATTGGCCCTCAAAATGCTTCTAATTAAAATGAAGTCACATGTCTCTAAAAGAGACTCATCTTATGTCTTTAATTATTATATCTCAAGATCAAAATAATATCCTAATAAAAGACATAAGTCAAATGCATGCTCAAAATAATTTATGAATAGGGAAAATATATTTTATTATTGGAAGGGGCTGTACCCGAAGAAGATTTTGATTTTCTTTGTGTTCGCCGGACTTGGAGTTGTGATGATTTCTTCTATTCCTTCAGTTTTAGGATTTTTTCAGCACTTCGTGATTTTCTTTTTCACGTTCCCCCTTTTTCTTATTATGAACATTTAGTCCTATTTATATGAAAAATTCGTGACCAATTTTGGTAATCACTCAATTAATTCAATTAAAATGATTATAATTGAATAATTGTGGATTTTAAAAGAATAGGATGGGTCTTTAAAATGGGAAATTATAAAAAATCAGGGGGTTTAAATATTGCTTTTTAAAATGCAGGTCTAAGGTTTATTTGTTCAAAAATCAGGTAAATAAAAGCCCTAATTCACAACCCTTATTCACTAATTCTCCACTCTATTTCTCTCGTCTCTCGTCTCTCTCGCGGCGCTCTCTCTCTCTCTATCACTCCCTGAAGCGGCGCTGTAGTAGCCGGCCGGACGAAGGTGTTGCATCGGCCTGCGACGCTCCAGCATCGAGGCTGCTGAGACGGCAATCGCTCATCAGCCATCAGTTGCGACGGCAATCGCCCATCAGTCGTGACGGCAATTGCAGGCAATCGCTCTAAGGTGGTGTGGCGGTAAGGTGGCGGTTGGGTGTGTGTGTACTGTAGGTGTGTGTGCAATGGAGTTGTGGTGGTGGTGTTGCGTCGAGGTGTGGTAGTGGTGTTAATGCTGGTTGTGGTGGCGGTGCTGGATTTTTGGTTTTTTTTTTTTGTTTATGTTTGTAAGTGTCAGATTGGAGACGGTGTTGGTGGTGGTTGGGTGCTGGTGGTTGTGAAGTTGGCTGCGGGTGGTGGTGTTGTTTTGTGCGGCGACGATTCTGTGGTTGTAACTGTGGTGTCGGATCTGGTGGTTTTTTGTGGTGGTGATGTTGGTCGTGGTGGTTGTCGTGAGGCGGTGGTAGTGGTCGTGGCGATAGTGCAAAGGTGGTGCTGGTGGATCTGATGATTTTGGTTTTGTGACCAAAAATATAATCAGTGACCTTAAAATTAGGTAATCCGTGACTGAAAATATTATCCGTGACCAACCATTTGTTATCTGTGACCTAAAGATTATATAATCTGTGATCATAAAAAATCTGTGACCAACTAATTTGGAAATATGTGACCATGTGACCTATAAATTTTGATCTGTGACCAACGAATTTTAAAATCTGTGACCAACGAATTAAATGTGACCTATAAATTTTTGAACTGTGACCGTAAAATAATCTGTGACGTATAAAAATTATTATTTGTGATTGAAAAATAATATGTGACTAATTAAATTATAAATCTGTGACCGGAATGATTGCTAAAATAGTCGCCGGAATGGTAGTCGGAATAGTCGCCGGAATCAGAGCAATCGTCGGAGAAGAGTGGTGGTCAGAATGATCGCCGGAATAATTCCCGGAGCGGTAGGGGTGGTGAATGTGGGGTGAGTTTATTATATTATATTATATGATTTTTGAATTTTCAAATTATAAGCATGATTTTTGAATTGGTGTAAACTAAACACCTTATTTATGAATGTTTCCCCTTTAAAATTTTATGGTACTTTTAGGCTTTAATTTAGGAAACTTAATTGGGCTAGTTATTTAAATTGACCCAACCCATTATTTTTATTTTATTTATTTATTTATTTTTATGTCTACACTATGCTAGGCACATTACCTGTCACGGGTTGCCAAAAAGTGTGATGTTTTCGGATTGACACAACGTACTTCACACGTCTAGTTAGGATTTTAGAAATTCAAAATGGAAAAAGTGCAAATCCCATTCTTTGAGGTTATTAAATTTTTAATCTTCAACATGTGTAGGAAATATATCTCTCCAAATGAATTCCCTCATAAAAAGACAATTAAAACGTCACCTAAATTTCAATTAAATAATAAAGAATTGAAGAAGAGATCATACTGTGTTATAAGTGATTGATACATCACATTCAACACCTAATGCTCACATAATTAGATAAAAAAAATTAATCTTTTGGCAGATCGACTTCCTAGCATTGTCAGTTTATGAATGCATGTTCTTTGTTAAATGATCAACCTTAGTTATGTAGTCATTGATGTAAAAAAAGAAAGACATAGTATAGAATAAAATAAAATATTCAGTTTCTTGCACACAACAATGATGAACAGAATCAGGGGCGGACCCGAGGGTCCTGGCCTCTGGGGGTCATGTGACCCCCCAACTTTTGAGTTTTTATTTTTACTTTTTATTATTTTTTTATAAAGTCATGTTTGGTATCAATTGAAATTTAAATTTTAATCTAAATCAAAGTTGACAATTAATTTTAATAACATATTTCATGGAATCCATAACTGTTTTAACTTTTATCAAAGTTTACTAAAAATTTGATTTTAATCTCCAATAAATAGGGACAAAATTACAATAAATTTGAATCACATTTACTACATATCTTCACTTTTCAATCAAATTTTCGAGTAATTAGAACTTAAATTTGCATTTTCTCTTATCAAATTGTGTTTATAAAATGTGTCTGAATTCATCATATACAATTTGACTTATATTTAACGAATTGTGTTTATTTGATTGACTATTAGTTATATATTTTTCCTTTCGATTACTTGAATTGATTATTTGCATCAAATAAATTATAAGATTTTTAAACGTAAATATGCATTTTCTTGTGATGAATAAAACATTAATAAAATGACTCTTCGAAATCAAATGAATGAAAATGATTAGCAAAATATTAATGAAGAAATGTTTTTTTAAATGTAAATGCATTGTTTCAAGTCAAGTATGAATTATTCAAAAATCAAGAATGGTTTGATTGTGCCACATAACCTAAAATGTTTGCGTCCGTCCTTGAAGAGAATCAATACCCAACTTCTGCAATAAGACAAGGTGCAGCTCAAATTTACAACTGAACAAAAATTTAACAAGGTCAAGTTTTCATTCCTTAACCATAAGTAGACGTCAATAACTGAATCTTGCAAGTAACATTATCATACAGAGCAAGACACCATGGAAAAAATTATTGAAGCAATTCCAGAAACCAGTGCCCGTTGAGAGAAAAATATGTATCAGGAAGAAAACCGTCATCTTGGTCAACAGTTAAGATGAGCTAATAATATACAGAGTTCATTTTATGCATAAGTTTTTATTTACCACGAGTACAAAGATCAAAATAACCACTGCAAGCTGTATTTCAACACTACGATTATAACTTTGCACCACTACGAAACAGACTGTTTTATGTCATGTTCACGATCTATTGCCATTCATACCTGCAGCATTCAAAACCAGGAGTAATGCAACAAACACCCTACACGACTTCAAGAATTTCTTGCATTTTGGCAAATACAATGAAATATGAATTCGGCAAATAGGATAAAATGTAATAATTTCCAACAATTGGTATTATGCAGAAACCAAAGGACCAAAGGTCTTTTGCGAGAGAAGCCTTCAAATTAATCATCGAGAACCTTTCTAGAAATTTGACATTTGCCAATTCAATCTATGTTCACGAAATGTTTCAATATATTTACATTACCTAAATAAGATCATGTAAAACGTCATACAATGACCATAAAATAGGGCATATTCATGTCAACAAGAAGAATTGAAGTGTTTCAGAACTTGGAGGTGAAAGTAATAGAAAGTTTACAAATATGCCTGTCCAAATTAAGCTAATAAGATGCAGGAGTCAGGATTATGCACAATCATAAAACTGAACCTGAATTATTTCAATCTCCATCCTTTTGAAGCTGCTGGATTATTTATTACAAGGTGTCAAGAACACTACAGCAAGTCAAACAGGTAGTTTAAACTAAAAAGGAAGATCTAAACGTAACAATAATTGTTCCTCTCAAAGAGAAAATTTCATTCTAGTAAAATATGACAGCGGATGGCTGCTTAACGATTCCCAAACTTCTAGCATTTCAGAAAAAGACGATGTATGAGTGACTAGAAAAGCAAAACAGAATTAACTCTCAACAAATGGGACATGGATTATGCAGATGTGAGGTACTTGACAAGGAAACAGTCAAAACAATATCTTCAATCATCAAGGCCAATCCAACATGGATTCTGTTTAATCTTTATTTTTAGGCTCAAGCAGTACTTCAACACATACAGATTTTCCGATGTACTTTCTTCAAGATAGTTGGAGTCATGACTTGGTTCTTTGTATAGAACTTTTTTTCTGCTTTTCTCCTTTATTTATAAAAAACGAAGAAGAATGGATAAAGACGATTCCAGAAAGTCTAACATAATTTCAACATAATATACAAGCAAAACAGTTAATGTTTGCGCAATAATTTACTGTCTTCTAATTCGCAATGCCCCTTGGTTAATATGCACAATATATTTTCAACGACCATAAAGAAATTGTTTCTAGTATCAATAAGAAGAATTTGAAGTGTCCCAAACTCAGCAGAGAAACGTTGAAAATATTATTACAAAAGAGTTCCAAAAAGTTCAGTTATCTATTTCTAAAATAAACAATCTTCAATTCTCCAGACCCGAAAAGATTTTTTAAGCTGCAGAATAACTGATAAAATTTAAATATGACTTTAATCTTAAATACATGTGGTATTCGAATTCAATGAATGATGGTACAAAAAGTTACAGCATTTTGATTTGTGAGAAAAAGAAGAAACTTCAAAAACAACAAATGGAACAGAATACCTATAAAGCTATTACCAGTCACCACCATTGATGCACTAGGACTCCACTATCTCTTAGAGAAGTAAAAAGATCAAAGCATTGCCCATACGTCCTCTGGTACTTACTCGTTCTCTCTCCCGGGCAACATTTCTGCCACCTATTATAATGGCATTCAAGAAAAATTTCATCAATCAAGCATATTGCTCCAGTTTCAAACAACCTGGGAATCAAATCAAATTCAGTCCCTTCTACATCCATCTTCATAACCACATAGTCTCTCTCAGAGACTGAATTCTTCAACCATTCAGCCAAATCAAATCCCTGAATCTCATCCACGTCCCCAGAAGAACTAGAAATGCCTGAAGACTGGACCGGTTGAATCCTCCCCATCCCTCTACCTTTCTTCACATTTTTATGACTGGGGTCTTGATTGTTAATCTCGAAAAACAGGGTCTCATTCCTCACCCATGCTGCATAAGGCAACAAAGTGACCCCTTTCTTATACTTATAGTCATCATAAAAAGTCTTATCGGCCTCAATTGCATATATTTCAAAAGTCTTGTTTTGCTTTGGATACTGCTTTTTAAACCAACTAACAATGCTTGACCCGTAGCTTCTAGCTCCAACGTCCACATACACATATCTCTGTTTAAAACTTATATCAGCCATTGATGGCAAGTACTTTATGTTCTGTAAATTCTTCTTCAAAGTAATCCAAGGCTTCTTTGGTTCTTCCTCAATTAGAGGCTCTGCTTTATGGACCAATTCTTGCTTATACCCAGGAACCGAGCAATCAACACTCTGACTTCCCATCTCTTGGCCAATAATTTGTTCGATATTTCCATATCCACTCACTTTTTTCATGACAATTTCACGAATCAATGGCATATTGGAATCAATCCCATCGATATCCCTAGTTTTTACCAATTTACAAAAGTGAAACAAATCAAGAAATGAATTGAGACTGTACTCATCTTTCGTGGCCGTGTGAACCACCAGAAATCCTTCGGGTTTCAGGGTCCGGGAAATCTCCATTGCAAAATCAACCAACTTCGAAGACTTCTCAATCATACCGCCACCGGAAAACACAAAATCGAAAGTATCATTCTTGAACGGCTGCTTAAAACCCTGCCCTGAAATTACTAAGGGCTTGAATGCTTTCTTGAAAATCCCTATCGAATCCTCCACCCCAATCTCTTTCAACGCAAAAACGTCAGCACCTGTCTGTGTTTCAACGCAAAGGATCTTATAACTAGGGCTCAAGAATCCCTCAGAAATCAGATCTTGGAAGATTGAGGAATAGAAACGAACGGACTTCTGGAAACCCTCGGTGGCCCAGAGTTCCGGCAGCTTCTTGGGCATAGACGGCGCCGACTTTCCATTGATGGAGATAATCGCCGACGAGGGTTTGGCCCGTTTCCTGATGCCCACCACAACATTGATATTTTCCGGCAACGAGAAGAAACAGAAGTCTCCGTGGTCACATAATTCCCCTCGGAGAGTCACGACGTACGCAAATCGAGTAACGATGACAAGTAAACAGAATAAACACAATTTTACCAAAAAATTCCTAAGAAAACTCGGTGTCCCTCCACTCTGCTGCATCATAGAAACCAAGTAATGAAAAACAAAAAAATTACCCTCTATATCTCTAAATTATCTGAATGTATACGTATCCCTCTGTTGAGTTAACGTGAGCAGAAGCGAGCAGAAGTATGGTTACCGCCGATCAAACAACGAATTGGGGAAGGGTAAAAGAACGGTAAATTGAAGGAAAAAGGAGGGGCTAAACAACAAAACATGCTTCGAAATTCACTCCTGTGGGCTGCAGATTCTTCTTCTCATAGTATACTGTACACCCTTTTACTGGAAATCAATATTGAGAGAAAGAGCTTGAATTTCGGAGAAGAGAAAAGCGTAGATAATGGGGCTGGGTGAGGGGTCGGAGGAAACAAACAGTGAAACAGGACACGCTGGAAAGCGAATCAGTGTACGAAAATAACACGCTCTTTATCTTAAATAACGATATTGCCATCTGCCAGCTGGAAACTTGGCGTCTTTTCCTTTTGACCGTTATGATTCTTCCGTTAATTTCGTTGCCTTTTGATTAATTGATTGAGGACAAACTACTTTCAATTCTTTTTCTTTTTTCAATCCTTCATTTTCAATTCGCATTCTTTAAAAAAAATAATAATAATAAATAATTATTATTTCAAAATCATACTCTCGTTATGACGAGAGAATAATGGGGGCCAAACGAATGCTTATTCTTATTTATCGTGTTATACTATCTTAATAAATGAAACTTAAAATCAAATTGAGATATATTTTAAGAAAAAAAATGACATTTTAGATAGTAATTCATCCATAAGAATTTCATTAAAACTAATAAAATTTCAAAAGAGTAATATTAAGCTTGAAATCAATCAAAATATCTTGAAATTCCTTTATCAATTAATTTTTTTTTTTTAATAAATCCGTGAATACCTAGATTTTTAATGGATTTCATTGAATTTTAATGAAATCTATTTAAAAATGGGTTTGTGACGCTTAGATTTAATGAATTTTAATAGAATTAGTTAAAACATTTATTGGAGACAACTAAAATTATAATGGCTCTTAAAATTCATTAAAATCCGGAAAGAAAAAATAGTTAAAATTTTGACCATAATATTATTAAGTTTTGTTGAATACTAAGTACTAAACATGTATAATTATATGGGGTCATGCTTCATGTATCGAATTTTTTTACATAATCTTTTACCGATTACTCACAATAGGGGGGTGGGAACAACATCTTGGAATTTTTTTATTCGCGCAGGTCTCGCGTGCATGTGAGAGGAGGTAAACAATTCAGTAGGGGGTACAAATAGATTTATCCAATTATATGAAGAAATAAAAAAGTCAATTGAGTTTGGAACTAAATTTATAATGGCTCTTAAAATTCATTAAAATCCGGAAAGAAAAAAATAGTAAAAATTTTAACGATAATATTATTAAGTTTTGTTCAATACTAAGTACTAAAGATGTATAGTTATATCAAGAAATAAAAAGGTCAATTGAATTTGGATAGTTTCGGACATCTAATCCATCCTCAACTCTATACCAAACATTATATTGGTACAATATTAATACATCAAACATTGTGTTGTCTAACTAGATATATTCATATTCTACTAAAAATTCAATATTTTATTATGCTACTTATGACTTGTTATACTTATCTACAATTATTTATTTTACAATCATAACCTACCATGTGCAATAATTATCTAATATATTATATTTTAATAAAGAAATTATTAGGGGTGATCATTTTTTCCCAGAATCGGCTAAAACTGGTCAGTTCGATTTCGGTTCGCCTAAGAAACCATTCGATTTTGGGACATATTATCTAGAATTGGTCAGTTCGGTCCAGATCCCAGTTCTAGTTTGAGAACTAAATGTTAATTCGATTCTTACAAGGTTTTTTATTTTTGATAAAATATAAAAACCTCAATCACGTTTTCCTTCTCTGTTCAGTTTCCTTCTTCATTCCAGTTTTCCTTCTCTTCCATTTCTTTAATTCTTCCTTCTCTCTTCTGTTAGTTTTTTTATTAATTGATTATTTCCTTCTCAAACCAAATTAGAATATTTGATAAATCTATACCTAGATAATTTTATAGATACTATATAATTTTATTCCCAAGATGCAAAGTGCAAACCATACAAAAAATTTTGCGGCTACTTTTCTTTTAATCTTTATATAGTATGTGCGGTTCTTCTATATTTTGTTAAAAGTGTCGTGTGGACAACATCTTTTGAATTTTTTTTACTAGTGAACATTTTATTTTGACATTTTCAATGTAAAGAATTGGGCTTGACCGAATAGAAATCGGTTGGTTTGACGCCAGTTCGATTTCATAATTGATATGAAACCAATGGTTCCAATTTTAAGATTCCTATTGATACTCAATTCGATTTGATTCCCTTCAAAATCGGACAGCGTCCACTCCTAGAAATTATGTATCCAAATAAAATAAGTAAAGTCAGAGATAAGTATCAAAATTCTTTAATAAAGAATATGGGGCCGTGGAAGGAAGTGAATAACATTTACAATCATGATATATGTATATTATAATTGACACCTTCTTTACATTCTTCTACATGTTATCATCTTATCCTTTGATTTCCACAACAATCTTTCACATCACTGTCCAAATTGTACCACATATGACGAAATAGGGGTGAACACGGTTCTGTTTAGATGTTTTGAGATAAATTTTCAAACCAAATTAAACCATTTCGATTTCTAAATAAAACCAATCCAAACTTTTTTTTTTTTTTTTTTGGTTTAGTTCGATTTAAAACCATTGTTTAACAAAGAAAAAAATAATATACATCGAATAAATTAAATCATAAATATTAGTCTACAATTTCACGTTAAACATAAATTATATCATTAAAAATATTACAAATCAAAGTTATATAAGTATAATCATTATAATGTAATGACATGATAGAAATATTTTAAACTCTTGGTCGATACTAATTGGCGTGCATAAGCAATTGTAATACACTATTCATTCTCTCCATAATGATAAGAATATAGTATATGAATTCATTGATTATATATAGTTAAATGATATAAAATAACTAATAAATAAAAATATCAAATACGATAATATCTAGCTACTGTAACTTTTTGTGAATCGTCAAACACTTTTACTTCATCCAAATATTGACGAATTATTGTAAGTTTCCTGTTATTATGCAACCAAATTTTAGAGCATATCACTACTTCAACCTTATTTGCACTCAATAAACTCATAAAGAAATTAATAATTCGACCACTAATAAGGAATGTAAACTCAAAAATAATTATAGATATTTGAATAGTTAACATATCTTTAGCAATTTGAAGAATAATCTTATATTTATTTGCATTCAATTTCCACCAAAGTAATATGTCGAAAGATTCATGGGTCAAATCTTCAAAACTATCATTTAAGTAATCCACAAAATCATTCTAACAATTAATAGTAAAAATAAGAAACTAAGTTAAAATGTAAATAATAATTAATTGAGTGACTTGACCGAGAAATTGAGATGCAAATAAACAAAAAATACTGTCACCTAAAAATTTAAGGGAGCCTGACAATAATTAGAACAAAACAACATAACTACCAATAAAAACATAGCAAATAATTACCAAAAAATAATATATATTTTTGGATAATCTGACTTGAAAATTTAGGCGAAATTCGAGAAAATTATTAGTAGAATGAAATAAAATGTGTAAGTTTGCATTAAAATCTAGATTTAGGGTGTGTTTGAGCCACATTATTTTGGAAGAATGTATTTTGGAATAGTAGATGAATGGAGATGTGTGGTTGAAAAAAAATGAAAATTTATTGATGTGATGGAAACTATTATTTTATTGACGAATGTGTTGTTGAAAATGAATAGAAGAATGAAAATGAAAATTTTAATTTGGCTCAAATGGGGGCTTAATCATCTAGTCAATTGTAATAGAAGGTCGATAAATATGGTTTAACAGCAGTTGTTTAACACTTTACCTAATTTGAGGTATTACATTTACAGCTGTGATAACTGATGGGTATTTAGATATGATATAATTAATTAATTGAAATATATAAGTGTCTATTTAAGTATTGCTTTTAATTGAACTGTGTCTAATATGGGTGTATCTTTTTAATTGGAATGTGTTAGTTTTAATTGGTTGGATAAAATTTAGACAAACTTATTTTCAATTATTATTATTATTTTTGTAAACGGTTTTACAGTTTGAAATGATTTATAAAGATTGAAATCTAAATCAAACCATTTCAAAGCAGTTTTGTTCGGTTCAAAACCAAAATGTTGGCAATCTATGTGGAAACAAACCAACGATTTCAAAAAAGCGGTTTCCATTTGGTTTTGCAATTTGATGATTTCGTTGCTCAACCGCATGGGATGTTAACCATGTAGTAGGGCAGGATGTACATCTAGCATTATTGCAACACTTGTTTTGATGCTAAGTTCAACACATTATTATATACTCCCACACCATCACCTTTGCTTATTGAATAATGCTATTCATCATCATCGATTTTAACATCATGTTCAATTTTAACACCCACATTGACAATTTCAACCACGTGAAAATCCAAAGTAGCATATTTAAATTGGCTAGAGAATCAGTACCTCGCTTTTGACGGTTAAAGACTTATAACATGCAAAAGATTGGGGAGCACAATCCTAATTTTTCCAATTAATAAATACAAACAATAATATATTTATTATTATAAATTGAGAGAAAGAGAGAACAAAAGAGATAAGCTAATAAACTTGTGTATTTTACTGATAACCAAAGTCTCATATTTATAGGAAAGGATTAAGGATACAATGGTAATAATTTATAGGGCCAAAGGGGTACAATTATCATTCACTAATAAATTTATCATTTACAACAATCCTCATTGAATGACATATTACAAAATATTTGTCTCGTTAAAACTTTGTTTGATAAAAATTCAATGGGACAAAAAATCAAATGAAAGAAAAAGAGTATAGTTATTTTGGAGTATTGAAAATAAATGCTACCTCATCGAAATCTTGTTAGGAAAACCTATTGGGATAAAACCTAAGCAAAGGAAAAAAAAAGAAGGGTACAGCTACTCCCTCTAATGTAGATCACTGATGTAATGACCCGGATCCTACTTAACGGGCTGTCCCGACCGTTACATCGACGACGTACTGTCCCCACTGTACCAACATGGGTCTTTTCAACATGCTTTGTTCTCACTCGCACGCTCCCCGAGAAAACTTCCCGGGGGGTCACCTATCATAGAATTTCTTCAAGCCAAGCACGCTTAACTGTAGAGTTTCTGGTAGCAACCGGGCTCTGATACCATTTGTAACGACCCGGGTCCCACTTAACGGGCTGTCCCGGCCGTTACATCGACGAAGTACTATCCCCACTGAACCAACATGGGTCTTTTCAACATGCTTTGTTCTCACTCGCACGCTTCCTGAGAAAACTTCCCAGGGGATCACCTATCATAGAATTTCTCCAAGCCAAGCAAGCTTAACTGTAGAGTTTCTAACGATGGACTTCCGGAAAAGAAGGTGCACCTTGTTGATATGAGTAGTACCTATCAAATCTTTTAAGCTTTCCTGGTCTGGGTATTACAATCACCCCCCGTTAGACTCGCGACGTCCTCGTTGCGCTTGATCCATCCGAGGATCTGTTGCCAGGGGTTGAGATTCTAGAGATGGCTCCTACGGGTTCAAGAGGTGGCTCCCGCCCTATGGCGTAACACTTTGTCCCGCATAGCACTTAGTTCCCGATTTTCGGCAGCAACCGGGCTCTGATACCATTTGTAACGACCCGGGTCCCACTTAACGGGCTGTCCCGACCGTTACATCGACGACGTACTGTCCCCACTGGACCAACATGGGTCTTTTCAACATGCTTTGTTCTCACTCGCACGCTTCCCGAGAAAACTTCCCAAGGGATCACCTATCATAGAATTTCTCCAAACCAAGCACGCTTAACTGTAGAGTTTCTAACGATGGACTTCCGGAAAAGAAGGTGCACCTTGTTGATATGAGTAGTACCTATCAAATCTTTTAAGTTTTCCTGGTCTGGGTATTACAATTACCCCCCATTAGACTAGCGACGTCGTCGTCGCGCTTGATCCATCTGTGGATCTGTTGCCAGGCGTTGGGATTCTAGAGGTGCCTCCTACGGGTTCAAGAGGTGGCTCCCGCCCTTTTAGCCTGCTATAGATTAGAATATTTTTTGAAAGTTAGCAGGCACTTCTTTTGACTAGAATTTTTGAATGGTCTATAACTAACTCATTAACTGTATTTTGTAAAGCAAGCCTCTTTTGGTTATAATATAAGTTTGACGGTACTTTAAACTCTTTATATTATTAATTTAATTTTCATGATATATTTTGGTTTTATTTTGATATGTCTGAGTATAAATTTTACATCTTAAAATGATTCAAAAATAATAATATAATAGAATAAAAAGATAAGAAGGAAAGAAGAAGGAATTTGTTAATAATAATAAATACTAATTACATTAAGGGGGAACATCACAGTTGAAAAATTTTGAGTCAACGCATTTCAATCTCGTAAACCAATTTCTTGAATGTAGATGTCATGTATATCAATGTCTTCAAGAAAATCCAGTGGAACAAAACTTAATAATTATAGTAACATGATGATTCGAAAAATAGCTCTTGTTGATTTCTTTGAGATTCTCATACATATAAAAGCATTATTTTGAGGGTAAATGTCTTGTATGTTATGGACACTAATTACGAAAAAAATATTCCTCGTTAAAACCTTATTAGAAAAAATCATATGGGAAAAAACCTAATGAAGGAAAAAGAGTGCATTTATTTTTTGAACACACCACAAAAGTAGTCTTGTTAAAAACCTTACCAGTAAAATCTAATGGAACAAAACTTTGGTCAAGAAAAAAAGAGTACAACCCATATTTTCTCTCTCTCCTGATAATATTGCTTGAATTATATGCTTTAAGCATATTAAATCTTTCAAGGTAACATTAATAGCCTTGTCAGATGAGTTGGCTATAATCAAATTTATTATATGCACGTCAAATTCTATGCATTGTCGGATTAATAAATTAGAGACTTGTTATTACATCTACCCGTGATAATTTATCTATTTACACAAGATTTCGCAAAATTCATTATATAAAGAGTGTATATTTCAAATTACGACTTTACTTTTTCTATATTCATTTCACATAAGTGTACACCTTTAGGTGTTCAGACTGTAGATCCAAAAATTTCAGGCTTCTCTAGTAAGTTCAATTTTAGTATGATCACGTCATTTTATTTGGTCAATCATTACTTCGATCGATATGTTTCAACGAATTTATTTCGATTCCTCGCTATTCATAATATGAATGCAGTACATCATGTGCAAAAGTGTTGTCGACAACTTTTTCTTTTCGATTCTATTTCTTTTCTCATAATAACATAACTTATTGAGATATCTCAATTATCATAATTTCATGTACCCGAATCACTTCTGGGGTTTTTAAACGTTATATGTCTAAATACTCATCAAGAGTAGATGTCTCCTTAATAGGACCATTTTTGTTAATTACCCCATTTTCGTTTGGAGATTTTTATATTAGAATCAAATATCACCAACTTTCAGGCTTTCCATAAATGTATCAAATGTAGTATTAACGAATTGCCCTTCAAGGAGTCAATCAGTTGGAGCATTTAAAACTAGTGTGTGCAATTGTTAATATCTTTGGTCAGTAAATGTATCTAAATGAATTATCATTCAAACTTCTGGTTCGAATTGTCTTTCGCGAGGATTTAGATAGTGATACATTTGTACATTATGTTCAGTTTCTTAACTGTTCTCCCCAATGCTGAGAAAATTGTCCAATCAAAATTGAAAATCAACAAACTGCATTGTAAAATATCATGCATTTGACATAAGGATTTAAACTACGCATTTATTTTTAACATTCTTTACTTTCCATTTCAGTGCATTGTGGTAGATTAATTTTATATATACAGTACTAACAAAAAAATTAGATAGCAAAATTGGGCTCTGATCATAAGTAAATTATAATATGAAAACTATTATATTGGCATGATGCGTAATGACATTCCCTAAATAGAAATATGAAGTACCTTGTTCTCAATTAACTTAATTGGAGGTGTTTGTAGACATTAAAACTAAATAAATGAAATAATGGATTATGTCGATTTAAATAATTAGCCTAATTAAGTTTATTGATTAAGGTCTACTAAGGCCCATAAAAATTCAAAGGCCCATCCTATTTTTTTAAATCCATAATTATTCAATTATTCTTTTTAATTAAAGATAATTGGGTGATTACCAAATTAGTTACGGATTTCCCCTATAAATAGGACAAAATGTTCATAAAATTTCATAAGGGAAAGTGTAGAAGAAAATCACGAAGTGCTGAAAAATTATCAAAGCCAGAGGAAGATGAGAAATAATCTCAAGCCTAAGTCTAACGAACACCAAGAATATCAAAATCTTCTTCAAATCAAGCAAGTCCAAAAAGATCAAAGTCTTCTTCAAATCAAATCAAATTCAAGTTCAAGTTTCGAAGTGCAAATCCAAGCCTCGAAATGCAAATTCAACACGTGATCATGACCTAAAGCTCCAAATTGCAATGCATGGAAGTTACATGCCAAATGATTCACGTAACAAGAAAGATCCTAATAAATAAATAAAGAAAGAAAGACGTCAAGACAAGTAAGTCCAAAGAAGTTATGACAATTTCTACTATCCCTGCAAAATAGCCTTCCAAAGATCGAGCTCAAATTCGAAATTGAAGCTCGAGTTCAAACCTAACAAAGGACAAGTCCAAAGCAGAGGTCATGTGATTCTCAGATTTTGAAGTTTCTGAAATTCTAGATCAATTCTTTGAACATAAGATAATCAAGCCTCCAGCACCAAAGAGACTGGAGGAAGCTGGTAAAACTAATCATCCTAAGTACGGTAAATTTTACAGAATCATCAATGATCTAGTGAAAAAGTGTTTTGTCCTGAAAGACCTTATTGTCCTCTTGGACAAAATAAGATCAAACTTGAAACTGGAGAAGATCCAACAATTGCATGCTCGATGGTTTCATTTGCATCATTTGATTCAATTTTCGTTGCAAAGAATGAGTAAACATTTTCTCTTACATACGATACTAATAAGTCCTCGGTTAAGAAGTTTGAACCTCAACTTCCAGAAGGAGCCATCCTAGTGGACTTTGAGGTAGACAGAGAAGTCACAATCAATTATGTCTATCCAGGGATGGTTGAACCACGTGCATCCAATCATCCAATCTCTTACGAAATTATGAAGATTGTTTGGATGTTTGGGAATCTGATTCAGAGTTCAAAGATGAGATCGGTTATGGCTGGTCTACCTTTATAAGCAAGAAAGAGAAGTACCAAATGTCAGACAAAACATGTAAAATATCACTTTCTATGCCTCTTACAGGACCAAAATTGGGGGCATTGAGTATGAAAATTCAACCCAATAAAGAAGTAACACCAGAAGAAAGTCAAGGGGCATGGACCCTTGTGAAAAAATGATAAGTGCATTTTTGTACACTTATTCATGGCCATTTTACTAAGCTTTTGTATTGTTTTATTATTGTATTTTACTTAACTTAGGTTATTTTTATCTTATTTCAGTTTTGAACCTGTTTCGAAGCAATTGGAAAAGAAATAAGGATAAATGGGCAAATTGATGGAATTTTGGAGACCAACGTGCATTTAGGGAATAGTTGAACATTACAATTGAAATAATTTGATGAGCAGGACCAAGATGGAAGAAAATGGCGGAAAAGAAAAGTGGCAAAAATTTAGCCTGGGCAGCCGCCCAACCTTAAAACTATCAACAAAAGCAAAAAAAATTAGCCTGGGCGACCGCCCCATTTTGTACTGGGCGCTCGCCCAAGCCATTTTCGGAAAAAAATTTTGGTTTCCTAATTCAACTACAACTCTTATGGAAACGAATCTTGGGGGTATTTTAAAACTCTAGGGCCGTCCAAAAGAGGAGTGGAGACATTACACCACAAGGAGAACCAAAGAATACATCAAGAAGAATATTTTAGGGCAAGGATTTGAAGAAAAGCTACAAGAATTCTTGGATTTGAAGCAAAACTGTGATTTTGGTGATGTCTTCTTTTACTTTAATTCTGTATTTTCTTAGTTTCTCCATGTTAGGCTAGATCTATTTGTGTTAGGAGATTGATGAACTTTGCTATGTAACTTTGAATTTTATTTTTACAATTATTGACAATTAAAACATGTTTTGAGGTTTGAATGACTTTTATTCACTTATTTGTTTCTACAATTATTATGCATGTGATTGTGTGAGTGTGGTGGTCTATTTTATGCATTCGAGAGAAGAGGAATAGACTTGACGAGGTATTAGTCATCGTAAGGTCCAATAGGAGATAGAGATATACCTCTATGCCTTGCGTAAATCTTTAAGTGATCATAAAAATACATGCATTCTGGTGAATTTACATTCGTCATAGAGATATAGTCTGGTGGTTTACATGAATAGGTCCAGCAATTCTCAAGAGAGATTGTTGGATAGGTTAGGATCATTGATTTTTCAAACTGTCAAGCATATTGTTAATGTTGTAGAACTAGATTCCAAGACGAACATTGCGTGGGGATTCGTGATCCTAGTACTCGTTTGTTATTCATAAGAAAAATCCAATTTGCATGCAATCACTCAATTGCATCCAGTCTTAACTTAAATTTAACGTGTAAAGTAATTATAGTTTAGTCATAAATCTCATCTAAACTCTCATAGATTCGGTTAAGGTTTCAGTAATTAGAATTAAACTACAACAATTCTTGTGGGAACGATATTCGGAATTCTCAATTTCACTTTATTACTTGTTAACGAACTGTACACTTGCGGTGATTTTAAAGCGATTTATTATTTTCATGAACAAAAGACATCATCGAAAGGCTATATAATTCCCAAGTTCTAATGTTTATGACGAGAAATTGAGACCAAGAAGGAGATTAAGAAACAACCAAAGGAGAAGGTTTAAAGTCAAGTCAAGAATATCTACTAAACTAACAGAAGTAGAAACCGCTTCACGCACTCCTTCTGGACTACCAACCATAGGTGATCATTTTCCCAAGGGTTTCTTTGACAATGAATGTTTTACCTCCAATGTTATCAATAAAGAGGATAAAAATGAAGAGTTCGAGAGAGAGTTCGAAGCAGAAAAAACTATCTCACGACTCAATAATATTCCTTCCAATACGAGTTTAGTAAAGTCTCTTAGTCTTCCTTTTGATGATCAAATGACTTCAATCGTAGCATTGATCGATCCGACAGAATACGAAGGCAAAGTTTTAGAATGTATTGGATCCAAAACCCGACAAGACTATATGGCTGCCATCAAACTTGACAATGTAATTCTCATTTACATAATAGACCACTGTATGTTAGTGGTTATATTCGAGAATGCAGGATAAATCACATAATGCCCAATTGTGGATCTGTTGGTCAAGACGATGAAAAAAATAGGAATTAATGTTGATGATTTGTCCAGGTCCATGATCATGATTTAAGGATTCAACAGGAAAGGTCAGGGAACCCTTTGACATGATTCGCTTGAATCTGCAAATAAGAGAGTTAACTTCATCAACTCTCTTCCATGTCATTGAGGCTAAAACGTCTTATGATTTAAAATTTGAGTGGTACCTTCGAATGGGTACCAATGCTTCAAATATAGCCGAGACAGAGAAGTCAAATGTGTGGCATCTGAGTCCAAACCATTCCTTGAAGAAGAATCTCATTTTGCTGATGCCAAATTTTACATGAAAGATGAAGAATGTAATTCTACATGATTGTCCATGTCCGATTCAAAATTAAAGAAGATGCAGGAGATGATGATACATTTGTTATTATTCCATCTCATCAAAGGTCAAAATCTATATTCGAAGGATTCTCTACAGGTAAAAAAAACTTCAAATAGAACCAACTGATGTTGAGGTATTGAGAAAAGAGTTAACTCTTTTAGTACTTAATATTTCAAAATTGTTTCTACTCCATCAACTTATGGCAGGCCTGAGAGAACGTAAATCTTCATTGAAAGCTTCGACATCTATTCCAAACATATCAAAGCTCTATATTATTAGCTCATTCAAGCAAGACATACCAGGTACTAAAGAAGATGATAAGTCAAAATAGACTTTCAAAGGATGTTACAATCCTCAAGTCAAAAAGTTATTTAAAAATACCGGATTTGATAAGGTGATCTTGATGTTGTCCTTTATGGTGGGTGTTTATGCAAAACCCGCACGCATACGGAATCGTTGACAAGTAATAGAATTGATGAATTAAGAGTTATCGTTCCACAGAGAATAAATTCAATTCAACTTTACTAGTTATGTATAGAATTCGAATTGTGTAAAGGAAATAGAGATTTTGATTTGATTATCTAAGAAAACGGTAAAAAGTGTTTTGTATCAAATTATGGATGATTTTATTGGATTTCGAATCCGCCTATTGCTATCTATTTCAATTCTTGATTTGTAATCTAATTTCGTTCATGCGTTCTTGACAATCGATAATTCTATTATAATTAACTCTCTTTTTCAAGACAAATTAAATCTATTCTAGTCACGACCCGAATCTATTCCCAATCTGAATTCGAATGATTGCACACATGATAAATGTTTATTGCACATATGTTAATTTTACCTCGTTCTAAACTTATTGTGAGTCTCCCAACACTACAATAAACAACTAATTATCTAATTGGTGGCCAATCAATTAACTAATGCAATGGGTATGCAAAATTAATTAAGAAATGTAAGAAATAATCTAAACAAATAGTCTTGAATTAAAACAAATAAACAAATATGGTTCATCTTCATCCAATACAAAAAGGAATCTAGCCTAACATGTTAATATATAAATTACAAAAAGAATAATAAAAAAGATCACCCAGATCATGAAATAAATCAAAAAAATATTATCTTCAAACCCAATGTTGAATTTTTCAAAATCTTGATGTAATTGACCTTCAATTCCTTGCTATGACTTGATCTCCTCTCTTAAAATATAGCAATTGACATCTTGTTCCTAATAAATTTGATGAAACTATGGTGTATGAATAGGCAAGAGAGGTTCTTCTATGTGTATCTCATGTTCTCTATTTATAAGAGCTAGAAATAGGTCAAAATTGCGTCCAATTTGATTTCCAAAAGAGTTTGAATCACGAAAGGAAACTAAAGATTCATCTACGAAATATGCCCATGCTTGTGGACCGGTAAAAGTGTTGCGCATGCACCATAGAACCAAATGGTTCTCGGGTTGGGGAAATAGGGTCCCACGAGCGCGCCAAGAATTGCCCACGCGCGCACAGGTTTGTCTCTGAATAATGTTTAATATTTTAGCCATAACTTTCTCTACAAGTATCCAATTGAGCTGATTTAAAATATGTTGAAAATTTAATTTAAGGGGATAAAATTCTTCTAGAAACATAAGGTTTCCAATTCGAATGTTTGATATCCGAAAAATGGGTCTCAAGTGAAGGATAAAAATTCATAGCATAACTTCTTCTGCTAGAAATTGATTTGTGAAAATGCTTCCACTATATTCACTCCTTTGACCTCCAATTGCATCCAATTGATCCTATATGATCTTTAATTATATTTTTGTGGTCTGAATCATCTATTAGATGTTTACACTTTAGTCCCAAAACTTTGAATTTCCTTCGTTTTCGCACGTTTTTCATTCATTTCTTTCAAACCCATCAATTTTCATTGAGTTTAACCTAAAAAACATAATTAACATAAAATTAAGCTATAACTCATCCAAATTACTAACAAATACTCCAATTTAATAGTCTAGACAAGTGTACAAAATACACTTATTAGTGGGCGTATCCCTTCTGATTCTAATGGAGCCCTTATGTCGCGACCTAGATATGGTTTGGGATATGATCCAAATCCATTCAAGAAAGATTAAAGTCAAGAAGGTTTCCTCAAGCCCAATCATGATTCAAATATATGAAGTTACAGAAGAAAAATCAGAACAACAGAGACTTTCAGTGTTCAATTGAATTGAAAATGAGAATACCAAAGTTTCGGTGTTTAAAAGGTTAAAAGAAGAACCTACCATAGTAGTTGACATAAAAGGTAAAGCTTATGTCTTCCTAAGATTAAGTGAGGTGCCTTCTTCATCTACTCAAATTGATAAGAATACACGAGCTCTTCAGAAGTTATCTCAAAGACAATCAGCATTCTCTCGACTTGAAATTAAACCTTATAATCCAAATCCAAAACCTCAACGATCAAAAAGAGACAAAAAAATAAAAAAAGTTTACCCATCCCTAAAGAATGATGAAGATAATGAAAAAGCCCCTATCAATCACATCCATTTTGAATAAGCTTTCAACTCAGAACCCGAGTCGAAAAACTCTGCTACAACCGATGAACCTAGACCAACTTCTCCTATATTTGAAGAAGGTGGACAAGCTATTGTAGATGACTTGAAACAATTGAACTTGGGGACCGACGAAGACCTGATACCAGTGTTCGTAAGTACTCTCCTTAATAAAAAAGAGGAATTCGAGTACATCCATTTGCTTCAGGAATACAATGGTGTATTTGCATGGTCTTATAAAGAAATGCTGAGGTTAGATCCTAAGGTTGCAGTATATTACATTGCAGTAAGACACTGAGTTCATCCAATTAAGCAAGTTCAAAGAAGATTCCGACCAGAACTAATTCCTCAAATTGAAATGAAAGTTAACAAACTTATTGAAGAATGATTCATATGTGAAGTCAAGTACCTAACTTGGATCACGAACATTGTTCCATTAAGAAAAAAAAATGGACAACTACACGCCTGTGTTGACTTTCGAGATTTGAACCAAACATGTCCAAAAGATGATTTTCTCTTCCGATAACAGAGTTAATGGTGGATGCAACTACTGTGTATGAAGTCTTATCTTTCATAGATGGGTCTTTTGGATACAACCAAATATAGATAAATCCAAAAGATGAGGAGCTTACATCATTTTGTATTCTTAAGGACATATATTGTTTCAAAATTATACTTTTTAGATTAAAAAATGCAAGGGCAACCTACCAGCGAACAATGTAAAAGAAACGTGACGAGCATCTACAAGACTTACTGGATGTTTTCAAAAGATTTCGACGACATCAACTGAAGATGAATCTACTAAAGTGTGCATTTGGTGTCACCTCTGGGAAATTTCTTGGCGTAATTATTCAAAATCGGAGCATTGAAATAGAATAATAAAAATTTGACGCCTAAAAAATGTGCATGAGTTGAAGAGATTTCAAGGAAATCTTGCGTATATTCGAAAATTTATCTCCAACCTTGACGGACATTGTCATTCGTTCAATAAATTGATAAAGAAAATTGTGTCATTCGAGTGGGATGATGCATGTCGAAATACTTTTCAAAGTATTAAGCAATATTTGTCTAATTTTTATTAGTACTTGCAGCTCCAACTCTAGGAAAGCTACTGACTCTCTGTGTCAGCGCAAGGAACCTTCTTTAGGAACACTTCTTTTCCAAGTCAATGATGAAGGAAAATAAAATGTGCTCTATCACTTGAGCCGGATGCTGGTAGGTGCTAAAATGAAGTATTCACCTATTGAAAAAATGTCTTGCATTGATCTTCACGGCTAAAAATTTAAAACATTACATGCTATGACACACAATCAATCTTATTTCAAAGGTTGATCCATTGAAATACATAATATCCAGCCCGATTCTTTTCGGAAAGATTGGAAAATAGCACTTCTGTTGTCTGAATTCAATATCAAATTCATTCCAGAGAAAGCCATTAAAGGACAAGCTCTGCTGAATTTCCTCGCTGACCATCCAGTTTCGGCATAATGGGAATTTTAGAAAGACCTTAAGAAGTTATGTTTACTGAAGTTTTACCATCATAGAGGCTATACTTCAATAGGGCAGCTCAAATTTATGGTGTAGCGGTAGGAATAGTCCTTGTTACTCATCGTGATCTTGTTATGCCTTACTCATTTGCCATAACAGAGAAATGCTCAAACTATATGGCTGAATATCAAGCCCTTATCCTTGGCTTGGATACATCATTAGATATGGATATCCATCAATTGAAAGTCTTTGGATATTCTAAATTGATAATCAATTAGCTTTTAGCTGAGTATGAAGTCTGTAATTTAAACTTGAAGCCATATCATGAACGTGTATCAACACTTATGAAACGATTTGATTTGGTAAAAATCAAATTCGTGCCAAGAAGTGAAAACAGGGAAGCTGGTGCCTTAACTAATTTTGTCGTTTTAGCTAGGTCAGATGATGACTTTTTCTATCCCATATCACTTACTCAAAGATGGGTGCTTCCATCATTGTTGCCCAGTAATCTAGAAGAGAACAATAGTATCGAATCAATCGATGATGATGAAAGAAAAGATTGGAGACAATTAATAATCGATTTCCTTCAATATCAAAAGTTACCAAATAATTCGCGACGAAAAACTGAAATCAAGAGGCATGCATCTCGCTTTGTCTTTTATAATGGAACACTTTATCGACGATCATTTGATAGAGTTTTTCTTCGATGCTTAAGTAATGATGAAGCAACATGTGTCATGAAAGAAGCACACTGTGAAATTTGTGGTGCTTATCAGTTCAGACCCAAGCTTCATTTTCTAATAAAGAGAATGGGTTACTATTGGCCAACTATGGTACAAGAGTCTATGGATTACGCGAAGACATATGAATCTTGCTGAGTCCATATAAATTTCATCCACCAGCCTCCGGAACCATTACATCCGACAGTATCTTCTTGGCCATGTGATACATGGGATCTTGATGTAATAGGATCTTTAACTCCAAAGTCATCAATTGGGCATTCATACATCCTCACCGGGACCAACTATTTCTCTAAGTGGGCTAAAGTCGTACCATTGAAGGAAGTAAAGAAAGAAAATATTGCGCATTTCATTCATATCTAGATCATTTATCGATATGTGGTCCCACGACATATCAGCATTTATAATGGAAAACCCTTCTGTAATAGCCACATAAACAATTTATATGAAAAGTTTAGATTCAAACAATACAATTTGTCCATGTACAATATAGCAACTAATGGGTTTGCAGAGGCATTCGATAAAACTTTGCACAAATCAAAAAGAGATTGGCACGAAAGAATCGGTGAAGTCTTGTGGGCTTATCGAACTCCAACACAAGCCACCACTTATGCCTTAGTTTATGGAGTGAAAGTTGTACTTCCTTCGGAGTGTCAAATTCCGTCACTTCGAATTGTCATCCAAGAAGGTTTAACAACAGAAGAAAATGCCCACTTTCGATTGGAGAAACTAAAAAAGAAGAGATTAGATGCAAAAATGCACCTGAAATGCTATCAAGCTCGGATGGTGAACTCCTTCAACAAAAAGGTAGGACCAATATCATTTCAAGTTAGAGATCTGGTATTTTTCGTACGCAAGCCAATCATAATCACAAGAAAAATAGGGGCAAGTTCCAACCTAAATGTGATGGTCCATTTCTTGTTACTCATCCATTCACTAATGGAGCATACAAGATCGTCGACAAAGAAGACTGCCAATCGGACCTATCAAGGAAATTCCTAAAGCTCTTTTACACTTGAAGTTCTTTATTTTGTAAATTTTTCATTGTAATAAAATGTAATACTCCTGGTACTCAAGAGGATAAACTGTGAACAATCTCAAATAAACAAAAAAAAAAAATTGTTCTTGTAATGAATTATGTTCGATTTGATCCCTTTTGAGTACATTCGGATGATATGATAGGTCAATCATTTGCTTTATTGGTTTCAATCGTGGCGCTGCAGAATCTGCTATTAGGTTAGCTCGGGTTATTAGGTAAAAAACAATTCATTATACTGCTTATTGCCCTTTTGATTGTCGTCTCTTTTGTTGTTTTCCTTAGGCGCCAGCCAGAATTGGAGTTGGATCTTTCATGTATAATCCTGCATAATCTCGAATGTTATCAGTTTCGGTATGTTGACTCCTGGGACTGGTTGCTTTGAGAAATTCTTTCTTTCTCATCCACTCAGGGGGTGCGGATGGTGGCATACTCCCTTTTCGCCTATCCAAGCTTTTTTTTACAAAAAGATGAGGGGGAAACTCAGTAAGATGTGAATATGACTAGTCAAAGGCACGGATGAATGGAGAGCATACGGAACAGTCTTCGAAGGGGAATGAGAAGAACCCCAGGCAAGATGGTGATGAATTGCGATTGGTCTAAACCTTTGAATATCGACTTATTGCGACCTGCCCAGAACAGAGGGATTCCAGAGAAGTGCTTGAAGATAAAGTGGGCCAAGTTCTGGAAACCTACTTTATCGCTTTCAGACTGAAAATCCTTTCAGAAAAAGATCGAAGTAGAGTTGCACCCTAAATTCTATGATTTATGAAATCCTAATTACATTACCGCAGGTCAAAATTGGATTTGGAAGAGACCTATTCCAAGAAGACTCCAACTTCATGCACGAGGCTAATTCGTTTTAACATTAAACTAGAGCAATTATTGTTATTTTAAATGAATTGAGGCTTAATTTTGTATTTATTTTGTTTGATAGGTGCATCTCGATGAAAAATGATGCAAGTGGACAAAAGGAGCGAAAAATTGGCTAAAGTGGACTTAATCCAAAGTTTGGGGACTAAATTGCAAAGTGCTACTAGTTGATTCGGACCTAGTATCAATGATTGGAGAGGCTTGGAATCAATTAGATGGAGTTGGAAGATGGGGGATCAAGAAAATACAAAGAAGGAACCAAATTACTAAAGAATGAAATTCAGGGACCAAAGTGCAACAAATAGAAAATTGTATAGCGGTGATCGCACACAGGACAATTCTCTCGAACGCGTGGGGGCATGAATTTTATTTATCGAGCCCAAAACCAATGAACAGGGCACACGGGCTATTTTTGGGCCCGAATGATCCAACTTTCTTGTTTTATCCAAATTCTTATGAAAATTAAATTTAAACTATTTTTAACCTGGAGAGGATAGCGTGAACTAGATATAACATATCAAATTCTATTTTTTACCATAAGAAGGAGGCTAGCACAAGATTCAAAAATCAATTAACACAAGAGATTGAAGATTCAAAGTCCGGGTTGAAGATTAAAGAAGAAGAAATTGATTTATCACTTTCCAATCATCGTTTTTCATTCCGGGTGATTTTTTCCAATTTTTTTTGGTGTAATTTACATAACATCATGCTAGGCTAAATCTTGTCAAGTATTGGATGAACATGAAATCTGTTAGATTTATTTTTAATTCAAGACAAGTAGTTAGTGAATTTATTGTTTTTCTTGATGAATCTTACATGTATAATTTTATTATTTGATTGTTTGATCACCAATTAAATATATAGTTGCTTGTTGTAGTGCTGAGAGACTCATAATAGATCTAGAACATTACTTGATTAAGATGCTTGCAATAGATATTAGGAATAATGTTTATCACGTGTGCAATATTTGAGATAATTTAAATTTTAATGCATTCTAATAATTTGAATTCGGATTAGAAATAGATTCGGATCGTGATTAAAATAGATTTAATTTTTCTTGAAAAGGAGAATTAATTACAATAAAATTGTCTGTTGTCAAGAATGCATGAATGCTAATTGCTACGTAATTGAGAATTGAAATAAATAATAATAGGTGGATTCGTAATCCAATACGCATTCCATATAAATACAAAACTCAAATTTTACAAGCTTTCGTAGAATAATTTAGAATAATTATCAAACAAAATTCTATTTTGTTTGCTCACTTTGAATTTGAATAAAGACTAATACACTTGATAGAAATTTATTCCCTGTGGGACGATAACTCTTAACTCATCACGTACGATCCCGTATGCTTGCAGGTTTTGCATGAACAATAAATATTTTGGATAAATTAAAAATCCAAGTTCAGTTACAACCAATAAATTCATTCAATTTTTATCATTTTCTACAATAAAAAATACACAAGAAACACGACGAAGAAAAGTTCAAAAAAATGATAGTAAATCAAAATTCACATAATATGGTCCTAAAGAAAATCAGAAAGTCTCAACCCTATCAAAATCACTCGCCATTGATTACTTGTAGGAAACTATCTTCAAGAGTATTCATTTTATGGTCAATGAATGTTATACTAGTGACATCTCTAGTCTGTGATTCTTTTAATGCGGCTTTAGTTTTCCAAAACATACTCTTTTGTTCTTGATAGGTTTGGAGCTCATCACGGATTCTGTCCAACTCAAAAGTTAGTTGACTAATTTTATCTTTCAACGAAAAACATGAGGGAATATTCAAAAGTTTCAATTGTTTAGTCTTTTCCTCAGCGGTTGGACACTGCAAGTACTGCTTTCTTTCAGATAAATAGAAGTCAACTTCTTTCAGAAACACATCCATACGTTTCATCAAAAGTGTTGGATCTAAAAGAAATGAGAAGGTAATCACATTTTGAAGAACTAAATTATTCTCATCCTACCAAGATCAAATGTTGAAAAATCCATGCTTTAAAACATCCCTAAAATACTTTTGGAAATAATTAGTCATGGCTACTTACAGAGCAGTCTTCAAGTAATGAGACTCTTGAGTTATCTCAGGAGGGGATCAGACTTGTGACTGCCTAAGGATAACTAATCAAAAGGGAGATGAATTGGTTTTTAAGGACTTTTTTGAAGAATTAATTTAAATTCAAGCAAGTAAAGATTAAATAGATCAATTCAAATAATAAGTACAAATATAAAAGTAATAAGTAAAATGGAGAGATGATGCTAACGATGTAATTGTGGAGGTTTGATCCAAAACAATAATCTACGTCCTCCGTTACCAAGTTCTCCGGCATGAGCAATGCTTTTTCATTATATTAATTGAATTATGGTGCAATCTAACCTTTTACAATGCTTCCGATAACTTACAAACAATGAGAATCAATATTTATACAATGTTGAGTTTTATGGGATTTCAACACGACCTACTATTGAGCTTTAACGAGACCTCAATATGACTCACACTATTGAACTTTACAGGACCTCAATATGACCCACACAATGACTTACAACAAGAATTACTGATCCTTATAAAATGTTGATCAACCCGACCACACTTTATCAAAGTGATTTTACAATGGAATTCCTCTCTTGATAAATAATACAAATAAGTCAAGTACTAAGATAGACAACACTTGGATGAATAGAAATAAATGATAACTCAAGTGTTAGATGAAATTTTTTTTATGTATATAATAATTGGAAATTTGATTGAATCAATCAAAGTTTTTCAATGAGAAGATGAAAAAGAAATAAATGCAATATAAGTTCAAAAATTTTCTCAAAATATATATCTTTTAATGAATGATTATAATAAATTAAGTACCAAGAAAGAGATGAGAAAATTTGATGAATATGATTTTACAAGTTTGATTCAATTAATTAAAGTTTTCAATATGAAGTAGTAGAAGAAATATATGCAATGTAAGTTCAAAAATCTTCTTCAAAATATATATATCTATAAGTAATAGAAATTAGTTAAGTACAAAAAAAGTGATGAAAACATTTGACGAAGATAATGATTAAAGAGTTTGAATTAATCAAAGTTTTTTATACGAAGAAAGAAATGAAATGTATGCAAATGTAAGTTTAAATAAGTCTCTTAAAAATTATCCCACTTTAATGCTCTTGAAAAATGTTATATTGAATGCATGTAGAAGTTATTTATAGAGTTTAAAACTTCGAAAAAATATGGGAGTTCGGATGATTCGTCCAATCGATCGCCTCTTGTCCGGATGACCAATATGGCCGTTTATACAATAAAAATCAGATGTCGGAACGGTCAAATTTTGGACCGTTGGAAACTTCCGATTGATCGCCTCTTTTGGCCGATTGACCGCCCAGCAGTTCGGTCCCTTTTTTTACGTTTAGCCTCGTTTGTTTTGATTTGAAACTTTTGAATTGTATGGACTTTTGAAAATTATTTTTAACTAACTTTTCAAGATAACAGATGTTTTTCAAGTCCAAATATTATTTTTAAAAGTCATTTTTATATTTGATCAAATCATTGCATTAGAATGATTTTTAATGTACAAAATTGTTTTTAATGCATAGAATGATCTTGAGGTTTTGCCTTCATTGCCAAATATCAAAGTGTTAGTACCTTTACATTTTATCTAAGAAATCAGTATTTGATCTTGCTCTGAAGTTTGATTCTTAAGTTCTTGAATGTGTGACTTCGATCTTGAATTCCTTTATGAGTCCGATTTATGATGATGGTTTTTGATCTTTTAACGACCATCGGTTAATTTTCCATCACATGCTTTCAAAATCTATAATCATTTGAATTCAGCTTGTTAGTAAATAAGATTAATTTGTTTATTATAATAAAAAAATTAAGATTATAATCAACCATAGGTCAACAACATGAAAGAACAAATTGTAGCAGCCCCATGATTGTTTGAATGAGGGATGTTAACTAAAGCCAATAAAGATGGGACAGCTGGGATAAATGTTAGCTATCACAGTCTCATAATTTACTTCATTTTCATTATGGAAACCATCTGTGTTACGTGTCGAAGTACCTTCATTAATGGTGCTTAGGTCTTGCAAGGATGGCCGTGAAAATCACGAGTACCATCTATTCCCCGAAGCACATCGATTTTCCCATCATTCTCGCCAGCCTGATCTTGCAAAAAGTCTAGATTCATGGAGAAATTCAGTCATTCAGGGACGCTTGGATAAAAAAAATGGAAGATTTAAAAAAAAAAAAGATAGACAAAAGAAAACAAAGAATAAACCCGCATTGTTTTACGCGACATGTCCAAAAATCTGCCATCTGATAGTGTATTCAGGAAACTGATATTAATGTTAGAAGTTTCGAGGTCACCTTTTAAGGACTTGGAATAACTTGAAGCAGCCTTGATTTTATCGATCACCTCATTATATATATTCGGGAAAGAGAAGCCTAAAATTGAAGTTTGTTACATGAGATCGAATACAAATAGTATATTAAGAAAGATAAAAAAATCATGTCTAATATCTAGAACTTTCATCTTCCAAAGTTAGAGTTTTTCCACTAAGGTGGGATGCTTAATCTCCAAGACTACTGTGGTCTGGAATCAAAACTACTTCAAGTATCTTATCGGTAAGCTTAGAGGTGGAAGCAAACTTTGTTGAGTGGACTTTAATTTTAATTTTCTTAATGCGTCTTTCATTTTGAAGGTTTAGTTCTCTATTTTGAGAAGTCTCTTCAGAAATGATATTTGGAGAGTTTGACCATTTGGCTATGACCCCGTTCATTTGCCTCAAAGCCAAATCAAGAACAAAATCACGACTTTTACTTGTAATAAAATCTGCACTTGAACGTGGGTCAAGATTGCCAACACTTGGTTATTCCATCCACTTTGGTACTCTGCATCAACATTTTGATGTGTATTTTTCGTATGCTCTGGAATATGAAATATAGATCCTGAGTCAAATATAACCAAACACGATACATGTCGCCTACATTGAGAGCAATATCCAATTTTTTTGGTGAATCGGGAAGTTTTTGCCTAATGTCATCTTGTCTCGCAAATTTGTAAGGATTTTATGCCTCAAGAATGAAAAGAAAGTTTCATCGGTGATAGGAGATAAATCCAGATCAAATACTTATCATAAATTTCAAGATATCTGAAGACTTTGGTTGGGTCGATTTGTAGACATAAAAAAAATAAAATAAAATAATAGATTGAGTTGATTTAAATAATTAGCTCAATTAAGTTTATTAAATTGAAGTCTACTAAGACACATAAAAATTGGGAAGAGTTCATAAATTAGGTATTAACTTTAAAAAAATGCAAAAATCAGGTATTTAGTTAATTAATTAAATATATTAAAATCAAAATTATACAATTCGTGGTCACATATACATACTTACAAGCCACAATTTATTTACTGGTCATATATTATCAAATTAATTATTTTGAGGTCATAAATTAAAAATTTTGTAGGTTACAGATTATTTCGAGGTCACAAATAATTTTTTTTATAGATCACAGTTTATTTTATTGATTACAAATAAAAAAAAAAATTACAGGTCACGATTTCTCTATCGGTCACAGGTTTTCAGATTTGCTAGTCACAAATTACTTTTCGAGTCACAAACTATCAAATTTTAAAGTCACAGTTTAGTACTTGATCACATGTAATCAAGTAATTTGTCACATACACTAAATAGTGGTCACACACCACCGTCACCAACACAACCACCACCGCATGTCTTTGTCGTCGTCGATCCACCACCATCCCTGTCACTGTCGCCACCACCACCAACGCCACATCACCACTACCAAATCGTCGCTACCAGAACCAGTCAACTACCAACAAAAACCACCACCACTATCGAATCTCCATCCACCACCATCCCTGTCACTGTTGCCACCGCCACCAACACCAACAACACATCACCACCACCAAATCGACGCTACCAGATCCAGTCAACTACCAACAAAAACCACAATCATCACCACTATCGAATCTCCATCCACCACCACCAACCACCATCAACCACAACCACTATTGCACTACCACTACCACTATTAACAAACCACATCACACCACAACCACCACCCAACAAAAAACCCCAAACCCGTCACTGCTAGCACACCCCCACCCCGTCGCCGCGCTGCCCCAGATCCACCACCACCCCCATTTCCACCAACAGCACAGGCATCACCATACCATAACCATAACCCAACAAAAAAAATCCCAACCCCGACACCGCCAGAACCTTCACCCCCGTCGCCACTACCTAGATCCATTACACCACACCACACCACACCGTACTTGACTGGAGTCAATTTCATAGCAGCCGTCACCGTCGCCTTCGCCGTAGTGAGCAGAGAGATGGATGTCATGAATTGCCGCGATCTATGTACCGGCGAAACCATAGATTTGTACGTAGAGGAGCAGGGGTTTGTTAGATCTGGTGGTGGCGTTGCCGACGACGACCTTCTTTCCGACGGGCGATTTCAGATAGATAGAGAGAAGGAAGAGAGATTGAGTGAGTAGTAAGAGAAAATGAGATTGAAAATGAATTAAGGTTTATTTGAAATATTGGTATTATAATATTATTTAAATTAACAAAATATCCAATTAATACCTGATTTTTTATTAAATAAACTTCATACCTGAATTTTGAATTTGGAAGTTTAAGTACTTGGTTTTATGTAATTTCCTCATAAGAATTCAACGGTCCATCTTATTTTTTTCAAAATCTACAATTATTCAATTATTCTTTTTAATTAAAGATATTGGTTACGAATTTACCATATAAATAGAATCAAATGTCCATAAAATTTCACAAGGGAAAGTGCAAAGAAAATCACGAAATGTTGAAAAAAATTCAAAGTAAAATTCAAGTGCCTAACAAGTCAAGGTTTCAACAAATCAAATTTTAAACAAATTTCGAAATCCAAGATTCAAGTCACGTTCGTCTTCAAATATTCAGATCATTAATCAAAAGATCTTAAAGTGATGTAGTCACAAGAAGATTAACATCCATTTATATTTCTTAAGCCCCCGTTTGACACCCATTTTTTTTATCTCATTCTCATTCTCATTTTTCTACAGTACTCATTTCTAACCACACATTCTCCAAATAAAATAATATTACACATAAATACAAAAATTCTTCTTACTTTTTAACCACACATTCTTTACATCAATCACTATTCAAAAACTCATTCTTCAAAAGAATGGGTGCCAAACAAGCCCTAAAAATACAATTTGTAACTAGTTCTGTAATTTAATACACGAAATTTGCCGTTCAAATTTCTTAGCACGTCCCGTAGGACTTTCTTGTTCTCTCATTTTTTGATCTCAAAATTTTCAAATTTCAACCACTACATCAACAATAGCAAGCAAAAAGACAAAGAAAATTATGAATCATTTTGAAAAGACGTTTGTTGAACTCTTCCATGCGATCAGAGTCCAAACAAAAATTGGGAAAACTCAACTGATTTCGCCCTTGTTTGCCCCACATTATATCTCATTACATTACATTAAATTTTTTTATCTCTTAATCTCAACCATACATTCATCAAATAAAATAATAATACACACAAATCTAAAACTTTTCAACCACACATCTCCCATCAATCACTATTCTAAAAATTTTCAACCCCCTAAAAATCTACAATAATGGGGGCCAAAAGGGGCTTCATAAGTAGTGAGGTAGTTCTCCAACCAAGGTAAAATAAAAATTGTTTGGAAGAAGTCGAACTCTCGTACCAAAGTAACGCCCAAAGCCCAGACCCGGGTCAGATGCCATAGTACCACGTTCTGGAACCGTCCCCTCTACAGCTTCTAAATCCCGTGTCAACCGAAGTTCGTTATAAGAATTCAATTTACACGAACTTCCGATTCCTCAAGCAATTATCACATATGAGTTCTCCCCACGCTACTCCACAAGAACCCAGACATCTCTTAATTGATCATATATTTTAGAATAACCACGCGATTTTTCTCTAATTTCTACAACAGATATTGTCCGCACGCCACTCTATAATTCGATGGTGATCTCCGCACCAGATAAATATACACAAAAAGAGACAGACAAGGAGGTGATATATACAACTAATTTCGTGTATATGTAATCTTCAACTTACACCCTTTTACCTTGTGCATCAATCGTGTTTTCTACATCCTTATTTTAATCGAAATTTGAGAAAAATATGCCGATTCCAGATGAGCCCATGTCGAAAAAGGTGGCAGAATCACCACAGTCGGCGGCAACTCCGGCGACCAGAGATGTGGAGAATCAGACGCTGGGAACCGGTGCCGGAGTTTCGAACATTGTACGGCGCTGGAAGAGAGATGATCTGCTGAAGAGAGGGTCCTTGGGTTTGCGAGGTCTCGGGTTGCTTTTTTCGTTGCTGGCTTTCATTATAATGGTCAGTAATAAGCATGGGGATTGGAAGGAATTTGATAAATACGAAGAATACAGGTACCATAATGTTTATTTATTCTCTTTTACAATACAATTTTATTTCTTTTTGTTCTTGGGTGAGCATTGATTAAGAATCGAGATTTTATTTGGTGTTTTCTTGAATGTGGCTCTCATTACATTTACAGGTATGTATTGGCTATAGCAATTCTGTCATCATTGTACACTGGATTGCAGATTTTGAGGCAGATTCATGAACTCTCCACCGGTATAGAAATTATTTCACGCAAGAATTTGTTGATTGTGGACTTTTTTGGGGATCAGGTTGGTGAATTTCTTGGATTTCCCTGCTATTATTTTGGATTTGCAAATTATAAACCATAATGAAGTAGTTTCTATAAACTGTTGTGTGACTGGGCAGAATAGATGAAAGGGAAGGAATCCTGTGCCATAAATTACTCCTTACAAATTCATGAAACTTTGTGTTAGATTTTGAACATAATCAGTGATTATAAATCCTAGAAAATATTAATGGGAAATTTGATACTATTTCATTCCAATTGAGATTTTGAGTTAGTGGAATTCCTAAGTTCATTATAATATCTTTGTTCTTGTGACTGGTCGTGGGCACGATTTGACAATAAGCGATTTGTTGGCCATCCCTGTCTGAATTTTCCATCCTTCACAACTTCAACCTCTGTTAGTCTCTCGTTGTAGGTGAAACATTTAATGAATCACAAAACAAGATGAAATCAAAATGTCTCAACGTAGTTTTGGTATCTTGAGGACAAAAATGTGGTTTCTGTTTCTTAGCTTATAAATGCAAACCAGAAAATAAACATACTAATATTAATAGCATTACGTTTGATAAGCATTTTCACCCTTTATGCTAGCAGTGACATTTCTTATTGAAAAGAATCATTAAAATTGAAAGTTCTGGGATTACAGATTGTGGCATACTTGTTGATATCAGCAGCTTCATCCGCAGTGCCCTTGACTAACAGAATGAGAGAAGGGCAAGATAACATATTTACAGATTCTTCTGCATCAGCAATCAGCATGGAATTCTTTGCCTTCATCTTACTTGCATTGTCAGCTATGATTTCGGGATATAAACTCTCTAACCAATCCTACATCTGATAAGCTCCTATTTTTATGAAATTGTTTGATTGTTTCATTTATCTTCCACTTAAGACATTGTACATTCAAATTCATGTTTATAATAGAAGGCTTTATCAATTTCTCATTGTTTAGTGTCTGTATTAAGATCCTTTACTAGGAGAATTTTCCACGATGTTTAAGCTGTAAAGGTTCTTTTATAAATAAGAAAACATTTGCTTTCTCTCTACGCCCTCTCTCTTTCTGCATGATGCATACATGTTGTGTTTGGACGCTAACCAACGTATGAAATTGAGTAAGTTCTTGGAACTTTTCGTAGATGTGATCTATACATTAATTAAAGATTAAAATGGCGTCGATATTGAGCATGATGTGCCAGGATACCTACTAGCACCAAGTCTTTGTAATACATAAACATAAACATTATTAATTAAAAATGAACCTGTTTATTAATAATTATTACACTGACCCCATAAAGGAAAGTGTAAAAGATGATTATGTTGGTGTAAACAAACAGTAAATGCTCTGTAATAAAGATAAAATATGATTCGAAATTTATTCAAATAATAAGGGGAAAAATGAAATGTTTGAAATAATATTATACTTCCTTGAGACATTTTCTTAATCCTGTGCTTTTTATTTCGTGGAGCACGAGAACTTTACATGAGGCCATTGTACTATGCTTTAACAGCCCCGGAAGATATGAAAAAATACAGACTCCTAATGTTGAACTACATAACTGACTAATAGAAAACCTTCCCTACTCTGAAATGTTTGTTCTGAAAAATTCTTCAGTTTAGAAAAGAGTTGAAAAGAAGCCATCTTTCGGCTGTTCCTTGGCCATAGAGAGAACAGTGTCTGTCTGCTGCATTTGATTAGTGTAGGATCCTGCCGCGTTTCTGAAACCTGAGAAGGCAAAACTGTCTGCATCCTGCAACTTCTGAAGGCTATATGGTGCCTGGTTCTTTGTTTGTGGCAGCCAGGTTGTTTGAAGTGAGTCGGGTCCGTTAGAATGGCTGTTCATGGCTGAAGGCCTAATGACCATGGGTGCATTGTTGCCGTTCATAGATGGTCTAGTGTAGCTGCTGCTACCTCGTGCTGCAGGAACATCGTGGTTGTGTTTTCCTTCGTAAGTAGTGATCACTGCCTTCATATCATGGGATGCTCTCTCTACGTGTTTCCTAACGGGACATCCATTATATGTGCATTTGTAGTAGCTCCTGCATCAATTCAACCACATCATACGTTAGGATTGTGCTAGCGGCAGTTCAAATTGAAAAGTAAGGTCACTGTCTGAATTTTTCTGTATTTGATAATTATTTATGCTTACCTAGGATTTGGGTTGCCCCTAACCACTTTCTGTCCATATTTCCTCCATCTATAACCGTCATCGAGAATATCGATATCGCTTGTGGTTTGAACTACTACTCTAGGTTCGCGAACGGTTCTACTTCCTGGAGCTGGCATGCCCTCATATTCAACACCGCCCTTCCTGGAAAATAGTATAACCTTTTAAGATACTGATTTCATTCAATCAAATGGTTTACTCGTTAAAATGATTTAAGTGCTGCTTACCATCTCTTGGCTTCTGGTTCAGTTTCATTGTCGTATATTGAGTTACTCGGGGCAGATCCTTGTTCAAAATCATCATCGCCAAAAGAAACCGATGAATTCTCGGAGGTTGTCAGAGTCTCCATCTGAGCATTTTCATACGATTGATTCGAAATTCCCGCATTATTATATGCAATATTTTGAATCAAACTGGAAGATGATCTTCGTGTCGATTGAGGCTTGGGATGATTATGACTTCCCCTATATACTATTTCAGTAATATGTCCGTCCAAATTTTGCTCGATCTTTTTCTTCATAGGACAATTTGGAAACGAGCATTTGTAATAACTACGAGGATTTTCACTTCCCTTAACTTGCTTCTGTCCATACTTCCTCCAATTGTATCCATCATCTGATTTTTTCTGCTCCCTAACATACTGCGGTTGTTGAGCATTATGCATTTGACTAATCTGCATATTCCAATTGTTCTGATTGTTCTCTTGAGAAAAGCTTGGAATTTGAGCTGATTCAGATTTCACCCCAGCTTTAAGTTCTTCCTGTTGAACTATAATCATCAGCAACACTACAGAAAGAATATATAATCATAATTTATAGCTAGAGAAGAACTGAAACATACTGATGAAGGTCTCGGGTCGGACTGGAAAGAAAAATCGGAGTACTTTCTGCCCTTCTCCTCGGAGGCCAGACCAGCGTAAGTCCCAGCAGTTAGAGATGGAAGAACCTACACAAACATATCACCATAGAAATGTTCATTACACGATACATAAATCGGAATAAAGGATAAAGTCAAGAAAATAGATAAATAGACATGTCCCATCAACGTATAAGAAGTGCTTACATTAGACGACGAAAACAGTACAGGAGAGTCGAGCAGCACAGAAGGGCTGAAACTAGAATTAACAGCAAGATATGAAGAAGGAGATAGAGGTAGAGGGGATATTGGTAAAGAATTAGGTTGAAATGACTTGTACTTTGGAATTTCAATATCAGAAAGTCCCCAATTGAATGAAGATTTCTCAAAATTCATGTCTTCTTTGTTACCGAGAAGATCAGTGAAAGAAGTCATGTATTCAGTTGAGAAAGATAAGCTACCACCTGAAGAAGCCATTTTTAATGAACTACAGAGGGATTTTGAAGGAGAGAGAGTATATATAAGATTTTGCTTGGACTTGGATCTAAATTTATTGCTTATATGTTCTACAGCAGAATCCATCGAGAGGTTTTTTCCGAGAAATTCATGAGAGTTTGACCGTGGAACAAAATTGTTGGTCAAACGTTGTGGATTTGACCAATTCTCGATGGTTGAATTAGACAAGGAAGAGATGTTATTCTCTGTGGCTGGGTGCAACTGAACCCTTTGCAATAATGTTTTCAAAAAAAATTCGACATGGGTGTAAGTACGATAATCTACGAGCTTGACAAACATGCCATGAACAATATTTATATTCAATTTGATCTTGATTCAAAAATGATAAGAAATTAAAGATTAAACGATTCAAGTTCGTTCTTGTATTAGCTGATTAGGCTAATATTTTGATCAAGATATGATTTAGAAGTTTAATGGTGTTATCCTACGGTGCTTGTATAGGCCAGCACACACAATAATTAATTCATATTTTGGGTGGCACCACATGCTAATTTATCCTTCTTCATTTCCATTTTTTGTTTAAAAAAAATTATTTAATTAGTTTGACTTTTTGGCTTCGTGATAAAAAAGTTTCTCACCAAGTCATAAAATGGAGCGAGAGGGACACGAGGATGCAGTTTGAAAAATCAGATAAAGGTAGTTACGTTATTATTAGAGCCCGTTTGATAAAGATTAAAATCTAATTAAAATTGAAAATATAGTCGTTATTGAGTCTCACACGTCTAATAAAAGTCAGCAATAACGGTTAATTTTTCAATTTTAATCCGATTTTAATCTCTATCGAGCACGCCTTAATTATACTAAAAAAGATCTTAGGCCCTGTATGGGAGAGATTTTGATTTTTCTACAGTAAATCAATTCTCATTTTCAACCACACATTCTTCAATAAAATAATATTGTCCATCACATCAATAATTTTTTCTTCTTTTTCAACCACACATTTCCCATCATATCACTATTCAAAATCAATTTTTCCCCCAAAAATCCCTCCCAAACAAGCTCTTAATTTTTTAGGGTTAATTTCACAAACGGTCACTGAACTTACCTAAAAATTATAAAACGGTCACTGAAGTTTAAAACTTATAGAAACGATCGCTGAAGTTTCATGCGCTTTCACAAATGGTCAATGAAGTTTCATGCGCTTTCATAAACAGTCACTGAACTTACTATTAGAACTGTTATGATGTTAATTCAAACTTAAAAGATCAAAACACGTGGACATAGAAGCTTGAAGACCTCAAGTGCAAATCTGGCTGAAATTCTGCTCAAATTGGCCTAAATTCGACCCCAAAATTTGATAAACGAGGGTTGTAATTTCTGCAATTGATTGAGTACCCAATGTTTTTTGAGCCTGAATTTCAATTCCCCCATATTGATTTGTATCTTGAAACACATTTGAGCCTCCAATTGATGGATGACATTCAGATTCACGCGATCGTTCTTGAAGCTAAATCCAAAATTGTTTCTTTTGAATGATAAAATGCAGCAATTGAATCCTTACCCAAGGCCGTTTTATCATGAATTTCATTCTGGTTGGTCCAATTTGTTGATTGGAGCTGTGGAGAAGCATCAATTGAAAGGGGATCAAGTGGTTTGCGATGTGTTCGAGCTACCCCACTGTTAATCGCCGATTCCAGACCAAATTGGGGAAGACCCATGTGCTCAATGGATGCATCGGAGGAGTAGTTGCCTGAGGTGGTGGTCCACAATCATGGGTCCCACCACCAACGCTGGAATCAGAAGATGAAGAATGCGCAGTGGTAGGCAATGCGAACGGAGCTTTCTGATTTTGATGGAGTTGATTATTTGTTGATTGGGGGCTATGGATATGGTTGCCTAGAAGAGGAGAATCGACCAGTATATTGGGCTTAACGTGGGTGTCGCTGAAATGTGTACTTTCGACCTTTTTGGGATGGGAATGGAATTTGCACTTGAGGTCCTCAAGCTTATATGTCCACGTATTTTGGTCATTTAAGTTTGAATTAATATCATAACAATCCTAATAGTAAGTTCAGTGACCGTTTGTGAAAGTGCATGAGATTTCAGTGACCGTTTCTGCAAATTTTAAACTTAGTGACCATTTTGTAATTTTTAGGTAAGTTCAGTGACAATTTGTGAAATTAACCCTTTTTAATTATTATTAAATTTCTTATCTTAATCTTTCATGTTGTCTTTGATTATAAATTTTGTTCAACATCTATTAAGAGAAATTTAAAATAAATGACAAATATTTAGTTGAGCTTTTGTATTTTATATTTTTCTGTTTATTTCTAAACATAATTTTTGAACAGAAATCATCATCAAGGACAAAGTGTGCTAATTAATAGAAAGTTAATGATTAAAATACAATGAAAAAAAGTAGACATAAGCATGATAATAAGTAAAAATTAAGTTTTTTTTAATGCAATTTAAAATATGGTGCACATCAAATTCGTAATTGCAGAAAACCTTTTCAGATTTTAGGAAGCAATTAGCCAAGATTTTTAAATTATTATTATTATTTTTTTTTTATTTTGTAAATTTACAAAATTTATATCATTTCTTTAATTGAAGATACAAATCCATTAAATTCTTAACACGTTATAATTTTGTGTTGAAACTGTATCATTTTTACCAAAATAATTAAATAAATAAATAATATGTATTTTCTAATACTATCATTAATCCGAGCTCTAGCTTGTGTTGAATCGAACCGAATTGACCCACTGAAAGGTGACACGTGCATGTGCATGTGTTTTGATTAAACTCACTCACCATCATGTAGACAATTCCCAAAATTTGGGTAAATAAACCAAACGCCACAATTCTACTTCCAAATCACAATGGGATAAGTCCCCATTCTTATGTCCTTTCCTTTCTTTTTACAAAGAGAAAGATGATCAGAACATCACAATTTCTTCAATTTTTTTTCCTTCATTTCCAACCATTTCTAAAATAAAAAGCTTCTACATTTTACATTTTGTAATTCTATACAAAAAACTTTTAATGGGGAAATGAAATCAAGCCCTTCATTTTCTTCTTATTTTCCAATCATTTTGTGCATATTTAGTACATAGTAGCAAATGCAACTAAACAATATGATGAATAATTTATTTACGTTATTTTTGTTCTTCAATTCTATCTATTGTCGTGGATACAAAACTTGTTCTATATGATTATATTTAAAAGAGAAGAAAAACAGTAATGTACAATATCAAGCAAGGGAGTGACTTGAAAGTTCAGATCATATGGATACATAGCCTACAATGGATGTTTTATACTAGTATAGAACACGACTGAACAATTGAATGAACAAAATTTTAACATTTGTGTTCATTCTTTCTTAATACTATCTGTACCATTCAAAACATGCTAGAAGTATTTTTATCATTCGTCTTTCACAATTGTCTATAATACGAATCGAAGATGAACCGTACAAGTAGCTTCTCCAAGGGAAAGAGGTGTTTTCTCAGGTGATACAAAATTGCAGCTAGCGTCACCATTAATCCAGAAATCCTATACAAGAACAGAGCAAAAGAAATCAAGTCGAATTGATAGGCATGGCAATCTGTCATTAGCAGTTAATTCTCTAATAAGATATTAAATGTGTCATGTATTTCCATGCTGCTTAAAATGATAATTAACAAATCACAAAATTTTTCTCTTTCTAAACATACCTGATCTTGTTTTTTCACACGGTTATTAGCAGTGGGAGTCGTCCAATGCACATTCTAGTACAAGCACATTAGGAGGCAAAAAGGTGAGCGTCTACAATCGTTATTATTTTGATAAATCAATACTATGAGTCGAAACGTGCATTAATTGGAAGAATGTGTAGTTAAAAATGTGTTTGAAAAAAATGAGTTTTTAAGGAATGAAACTCAAATGCAAGGAGGATGTATAGCTGATATAGGAACTTGTGAAACAGGACTTGATTCTGCCCGTTCCCGCTTGTTGGAAATAAATCCCACATCGCCTGTGGACAATATCTTGGGCTAGCTTATAAACAATGTAGCAAACCTCTTACTGAACCGGTTTTGTGAGATGAGTTAGGCTCATAAATTTTTACATGGTATCAGAGCCTACCACATGATTGATGTGGGCCCACACTACTTACCCCGCGATAAGGACCAGAAAAAATTAAGGCCTGCACGTGAGGGAGGGTGTTGGAAATAAATCCCACATCGCCCGTGGACAACATCTTGGGACAGCTTATAAACAATGTGGCAAAGCTCTCTTGCTGAACCGATTTTGTGAGATGAGTTAGGTCCATAAATTTCTACACCGCGAGCAAGTTTTGCTGGTCATAAAGAAAAGAAAACAGGGAACTAATTTCTCAGGGACAAGTACAACATATTTTGCCGATGAAAGCAGTCAGAATTTCGTGCAGGTGATCCCACAGTAATGTGAAAAACAAAACAACCAGATGATTTTGATTCAAATTGTTCCATAACTAGACCACACACCTTAAATTAAAAGTTTACACTATAAGGACATGTTTAAACCTGATACTAGACATGACACTACGAGGACAAGATTTAACTTTTATTTTTCTTCCTTAAATATTGTCTAGTGCTATGCAATCCAGCTAACAAACAAGAGCTAGTCCGGGGATCACCTCGTCTTGCTATACATACGATATCCACTCACTAATATAAGGAAGTTTCAAAAACTCCTCAATTATATTCAGTTTTGAGCTGGAGCTGCTTTCAGGCCGCTCTAAATCATTCACGTCTGAGGAAATATAAGCTTTCTGCTTCATGATGGGATGAGGTGCTTTCATCTAGATCCCTAGCCGAAGATCTTGATACCCTCCTTTCGCTGATTTCTTTTAAGGCTGGATCCCATTATATACAGACATTAAAAGCCAATACTGCAAGCATACAGACAATATGTTCCAGAGTTAGAGATACAAAGCTGATAATGAAGCCTGTGACAACAGGAGCAAACAATTTGCTGATTAAATCGATTCTTCTTAAGATTGAATTCATCTTCATCTGTATCCTGGAGGTTGGCCTTCGGATATTACAGCAACCCTGTAATTTCATGTAACTATCATTTACTTGTTCGAAAAGTTTAGCCAGGTGATGCAGCGTCACTGGCATTAAAGAAATTGAAACATTCAAGTTCTCGTGTACCGTGAACTTTAATTTCGTCTATGGATGGAAGGAATTACGCCCCATCGATATACTTAGATGCCTAGGGAAATCTCTTTTTAAACTGGACCAATACATATTGCAGGATATACTCGTCTAGAAGATGATGAATGATATGAATTATGAACACCATTACTCTGGCGGCTAAATGCCAATTGATTTCAGTGCAGTAGATAATTTCATAAATGAAAAAAAAAAATTATATTTAATAAATCCGTAACAATATGAAACTTGATAAAGGAGAAAAACGAGTCACCATTCTCTTTCAATGAAGATGATCCCGGCTAAGTGTAGAAAGCACCAACAGCTCCAGAGACATTGATTAATTTAACAAAAGAAACGGATGCCATAAAATTTGCGGACATAAAATCTGCAGGGAGCAGAATTGCTATCACTGCACCTCCAGCTACCATAAACGAGAGATTTTGACTTCATAACCAAAGTTGCAGAACCTATTGAACAAAGATAGGAGATTCAAGAACAAGAACAAGAGTTATTTTGTATAAATAACATTCAGAATTCTTCCCAATCAACTAGAAAAATTGCTAACTACAGGACTCAGAGAGAGAATCATCCTTGTCTCTTTACAAACAAATGCACATGCATACATGCAAATAACACAGAAAAGACAATGATGATCAAAAACAAGAAGAGAAAATTTCAGCTTTAGTGCCAAGAGTAGAAATTTAACGAGGAAGGAAGATTTTCAAATAAAAAAAAATTCAAAATCATTATTTCATACTGTGGACAGTTATTGACACATTTCGCTACTTTGATGAAACATAGGCTTTCGCTCTCGATTAAGCTGCAAAGTATGACAATGACTTCTTTTTCTACTACTTTCAGCTACTTTTAACAACAAATTTCTGTCACTTCCGAGTAGCTGCATTCTGAGCATTCAATTGAAACATGCAACCCTGACTAAGCTGAATTCAAATTCATCAATACAGTCAAAGTTATCATCACCCAATCTGTTTAGAGGGAACGTTAAAGGGAAGTGTAAGCAAACCTGAATATTTGACAACTTATCCATCCATTGTCCAATGATTGGATTTGGCCCAAATAGTGCAGTGGAGGCAGATTCTACCACACCATAGACAGCAGCAAGAAATAATGAGTCTGGCCAGACATTGATAGTGTATAAACCAACAGAGAATTCCCACATTCTGTAATTAGAACACCAGTAAATAAGTTCGAGTAAAGTTGATCGAATTAATGAAATGGTTGAAAACCTCAACAGTTTTTTGTAATGTCCGAGACACTTGTTCAGTTGTTTGGTAATTGAACACAACTTCCATTGGACAGCCTTAAATTGTTCACACGTTTCAAACCATATTTTGGTAGAACAGAAGAGATTCATTGGTGAACTCAGGTTCCTGTGGCGTGGTAGATGGTACCCTTATCTCGGCTACTTGTATCTTAAAAAGTTTTTACAGCACCATTTCTGAGTTCCTTTCTAAACTAAACTAATGTGTACTTTGATCTATAATTTATGATTTGTTCAAACCATGAATTCGGAATTAACTAATATACCTTAAACTGAAGACATGAACATTTAGCACCAAAAATACCTAACTAAAACAGAATGAAAATGAATCTGCAAATCAAATCTGCGACAAACATATATATTTCAAATAATGAAGGCTAGACTTGTATATATAGAGCACGTTTGCCAAAATGATTTGCTTTCTTAGAAGCTGGAGTTCCAAAAATTGTGTGAACCAAAATTCATAAGCCCGTTTTACATGTCAGCTTATCTACTTATGAATTTTTATTTCACACAATTTGTTGGATGCTAACTTAAAAGAAAACAACTTTACTTGAGTGCACATTGACGAGAACAATCTATCCTATTGAACAAATTAGAAAAGAAAATCATACTTTACTGCACGTTTGCTAGGATTTCGTGCGCCCGTAGGAATAGACAGAGTAGCACAAAGGTATTAGATTTTGCATGAGCAAATGAGAAGAGGTTTAGGTGACTACGGTGCCCAATAAATGATATGTAATACATGATTTAGTCTACTTTTTCTAGTCAATGACTTGAACAAATGATTGTTAATGTGATTAGGTGTCGAAGTCAGATCTCTGTTTCTAGGGTTTACTCAGCGCCGTGTTCCTTCAAGGAGAATCGTCGGATAATTTATTAATACGAGCAGAAATCGTAATAATAAAATAGCGGTGTTCGAGAATTCACGTCTTTTATATGATTCATATTTGACGATTTACGAGCATATATCCGAAGCTCATAATCTACTAGAATCGCTTTTACTCATAAATTTATAGCATTTCGTGTAAATAGTATCGCCTTGGCTATTAGGCAACTTGCTTGAGACCCACTTGTGCGACTGACACGACCTCTTCATAGTGCTTTTTCAATTCTTGGAACGCCTCATTGAAGTTCTACTGTGAATCCAAAGAACTTTCAGTCTTACTTTAAATGTAGATGTGAAGACATTTATGATCAAATACCTCCTACAAACCTTTATGATCAGAATCTTACAGTTCTGGTCTAATTGAAGAGAGAATATGAAATAATTTCTTCACGATCGAACTATAGCCACAGAGAAATTGCATCTTTTGTAATATAAACATAGCCCCAAAATTATTTGATATCACACAGCAAACAATCGTACAATTGCGCACATATACAATAGCACCACTAGTTTTCTATTTCCCTGTGTCGATATTTCAAACTGAGTGAATATTTTTTGTACAAAAGGATTGAGATTGTCACGAGCGAAATAGCAGGAAAACTGGAACATGGTCGATGAACCTGCAAAACATGCAAATTTGTATGCCGAGTTATTCACACACATGGTGAAAGATAAAAAAGAAGCAATCTCTGTTGCAACAACCCATGCAAACCAACTGTAAGCTATATCCTGTCAGTAATTTGCTCAAAAGAGAAATGATCATCAATAAAATATTACAATCAACAGAAAGAGGCCCCCTCAAAAATATCAATAGAAAGAAGGAAAATGAATTTTAAACAGACAAATCATACAAACTTGCCGTGTGATTGAAATCCATAACACCATACTCATGAAGGGCAAATATCTCAAGAGTGCCCATCCAAGAGTTAGTTGCCAGCTTAATATGAAATGTAAGTCCCATGTCCTTACCGTTTCAAGTCTTGATTCACTAATGAGTTTTTGCCACTACTGAGTAGGGACATGCTAATCCCAAAGGATAGCTCAACACATTAAACATCGTAATAATCCATTCTTGTGAATCTGTTATCTCTATGTCCAGACACAACAAGTTATCACTCCTTTGTCCCGCGAGATGTCTTGTTCGACTTTCCAGAGTCAAACACAAACTCAGTCGAAACTCAAATTCATTTACTTAAATTTGCACTAAAACTTAAAAGCAAAGTCGTAAAATAAAGGTGATGAATTAATAAATAGCATTGAACATTATATCGTCTAGATATTTATACTTTTGAATAACTATAAAAAAAAATAGATACAAATTAGCTCTTCAACCAAATGTCAATTGGACTTCGGAAATCAAGCAAGACATGCTTTGTGCAATAGAGTCTTGAAGTGCATCGTTAATCTCTTTCAGTTTTTACTAGTCACTACGAACCCTATGTGACAAGTTAATTCTTCATGTGCATGTCCCCTTAATATTCAAAATATTTCTTAATCTTGAAACTGCTGTATAATTCTTTTTATGTTGTCAATATCAGATGATTGGATTCAAAATAAAAGACAGCCAGTTACCAATATGATACATGACTGAATTCTTAGAAGAGATATAATCCTCCAAAATGTATAAAATTCTAGTGCCACGGCTCACCCAAAAGAAACGAAACACGAAAATTTATTATCACGAAACTTATTGCCATCTAGCGTTAAAGATGACCATTGAATCACCAAATCCTCCAAAATATAAGATGTTGGAGATTGTTCAACTCCCTTTCACAACAATCAAGTGTGTAGAAGTTCTATAATTCCTGTCTCCAAGAAGTTTAAAGATACGATGGAAGTTCTGTTGATGGGAATCCTAGAAGATTATTATATGCACTCTCCATGTTTAGATCATTAGTCTATAAAAGTTATAAAGGTTTATTTACTAGTTTTCCTAGGATTTTATTATGTTTATTTACTAGATTCTCTACGACTTGATTAGTTGATTAGATGTTGCTGACTTAGAATAGATTCCTTGAAACCCTATATAAATGGGGTTTATGCATTAAAACACATACAACTTTGATATGAATTAAATTGATATTTTCCCCTAAATTCTACCTATTCTCTCTCTTATTCTCATCTCTCTTCCTCCTCTCTCAATCTCATCCTTGTTCAGTATTGTCCTTCGACATCTGTACAATACGGAATAAAAAATGCACAACTTTAAGCTAGCATGTAGAATTTAAAAAATATAAAATGATGGATTGAAAAAAAAAAATGTGGTCATACATTCACAATGAATGGTATCATTATAGTCATTGAAGCTAAATACTGGATAATAAAATAATGTTTGTATACATAGACTGTTATTTGTAACCATCAAGGTATACCAGACAGTCATTTTACCATGATGTTTCGGTATAACCATCAAGGAATGTAGCACTCTTCATTATTTTGGACTAGCTCAAAATCAGGATCCAACATTTTCCATGGAGTTGATTAAAAGGAACTAATAGTCCTTACAACACTTCAAAAATCTTGTGTACCTAAAAATTACTTAAATTTAACTCCAATCTCCGAAATACGACAAAAAATAAATAAAAACGCAATGAAAACACCTTTTGCAATTTTACTTAGTACTGGATAATATTAATGAAGAAAAAGGAACTGAAATCTCATCTATTTATTGTTCAGTCCAATTCATTCAGTATTGTGTACCAATCTTGTCATCATATTCCACCTTTAATGGTATGCTTGAAATAGTTTTATCTTAACATCATGGTTTAAAAAAAAAACAACCATTGTATATGGAGATACCATGATAATTAGCAATTAAATTACAATTACTTACTCAAATTGTATGTGTGCTTACAATGATAGGTACCATAACTACAATATCACCAATACAGATAATTTTTAACCGGAATTGTACATGTACTTACTATGATAGGTATCATAAAAATCATTATATTTACGTACATTGACAGTTTAGCATATAACCATAAATGTATTTGCATCAATAAGGACTGTTCATATTTTAACTGTCTTAATAGAGCTGACATTGGATGTATTTCACGGTACTTTGTTAACCATAATGGTAAGCGACTTGAAAGAACCATGATAAGAAATTTCTTTAAACCAAGTTCAGCCGTCATTAAAAATCAAGTGATGGGGATTAGTCGCCAAGAATCCTTGTTGATCAAACCAAGTACTTTAAAAAATGTACTTTAAAGAAAAGGACTATGAATATAAAGAAATCAATTTTACCCAACGGTCTAGAAAAAATGAAATCCTTCAATTTAGGACGAGTAATTTCCTACCTTACTTGAGTAAAACCCAAGAGCTCCAAAACCTAACATTGTATAGAGAGTATAAACTTCATTTTTAATGTGATTGGGTACGTGGGGATTCCATTATCCTCCCACTTTAAATTCCAGTGCAAAATACTTTATCATGCAAATATCCCAAAAGAAAGTCACTATATTCCTAGCAAAAGTGAAACAATAAAACTAAAGAGTTCTCAGTGACAATCAAGCGGCCAACTACACTTAAAAACGTACTCTGCTTGCCTAACCGTATTCCCTAACATTTTAACAGGATCTTAAGAGGAGTTAAATGGTGAATCAGGAAGCTAAGCCTTCCACACAGGAATCGGGGCCTTGTATCCCGTTAACACAATGTAAGTTAAAATTGATACAACCTGAAGAAAAATGCAGCACACAGATAATAATAAGATGAAAATAGGTGCAGACTCCAAAATAGTTAAAAAACCAATTCACCTTCAAGTTGGATAGCCAAGCATTCCAAGTTAATCTAATCATGAATTCTCAACTGGTTCATCTGAATCCGAATCGGAATCACTTGCATTATAACCTGCAAAACCTAAACAGTTCATATGTAGAAAAATACCTGCAGACTGCACGCACATACACAAGGTACACGAAAATCACCTGGGCGTTTATTACTGACTTTCCAAACTGAAGATCTCACTCTTGAAGCTTTTGTAATCCAATTTTTACCCTGCATTCTCAATGTGCGTAAATACACACCAAAAAAATAAAAAAAAAAAGACACTCTTCGCACATAGCCCACAAAAAATAACCCAGAACCAGAATGAAAAAATCAAAAATAGAAATTAAATAAAACAAAATATAGAAAAACTATTGTTAAAAAGAAGAGAAAAAAATGATAATCTAGATAAAAATAGTAAACCTTTTGGGCATCTCTGGGGACGCCATAGCCACTGTAATACATCTGGCCGACGAGCACCTGCATGTTGATATCACCATTCTTGGCCTCCTTGAGGGTATCAACGAACCACCGCTTTATGCAGTCTGAAATCACCTCCGACAGCGGCAACCCCCGCTGTTTCTCGGCCTCTCGGCCACTACTTTCTTCCTCTTCCTCCATCATCGGCCTCTTCCTTTTTTTGTCGCTGCTTTCGTTCTTCGATTCGAGCCGCCCTTTCGCGAGGCGTGGAGATTTTCCCATATGAATAAAGAAAAATAGCTGATTGTCAAATATATACATACTAAATTTTGTATTAAAGAATTTGGGAGGGTTTTTAAGGCCATTAATTTGTTGCAGTGTATTATAGAATAGTAGATTGATTTACAATGTATTATTAAAAAGTAAGAAAATTTTATTGGTTTGTGGGTAAAATATTTTATTGTGTGAATATATGATAAAGAATGATACTATAACAAACAATGTAAAATTCTAAAGGATGACGAACATGAGCTAAAAAGGAAATTGGTGCCTCCCAAACCACCTCGTCTTGTCACGAGGAAATAAAAGGAAATGAGTGGTTGACCCAAATATATGTACATAACAGTCGCGCTACTCGTACATAAGGCCTTGACAAAACTTTTGACCGGGTGACGTGGCATTATTTTAAGTTAAAAAAAAAAATTGTAATCCTTAAAAACCCATGAATGAAACACGTTCCTCTCTCTCAACCATTTTCCTTCAAATTGTACCCTAGGAACAAACCACCGTTTCGCTCGATAATCTTCAAAACCTCAAGCCTGCATCATTCCGTGTAAGAAGAAATGAACCCCAACATACTTACCCCCAAAATAGAGAACGGGTTTTGAACACATCTTTGTTACGATTGCGACAAATTTGTAGATCGACGACCAAGTTTCGTGAGCTGCGAACTTCCAGCCACTGTGAACTCTAAATCGGAGAACGCGTAGCTTGAGAGTAAGCAAATATTGTGGTTGTTGCTTTATTTTTCGTGCCTGAAGTTTTGTAAGGGTTTTACCGTTGCCATGTTCCCGTCGCTTTGTATACAAGTCACCAATTTGAGGTTTATTCTTGGAGTTTAAAAATGTTGGTGAGAATTATACTGGCATTTTCGAATTTTTCCTTGCTGGAATGTAATTTGAGCATATGATTTGAGCTTTGTATTTTTACTATTTTTTCTTGTTGAAATCTAATTTGAGTTTTGCATTTTTCTTTGTGATTTTGGGTGTTTCTGTTCTGGCAGTTAAATTGGTCTGAATTATATGAATTTTGCTTAGTGGTTTTGGGTGTTTCCTTTCTGGCAGCTAAATTGGTGTGAATTATATGAAATTGGTGAGAATTATATGAATTTTACTTTATGGTTTTAGGTGTTTCCTTGTTGGCAGTTTGCTTGCTTTCTTCCGTGCCACAATGTGAAAGATTTTGACATTCTTTATGTTCAATTATATGTTAGAATGGTCGGGAAGAATTTCGAAATTTGCCATATCTGTAGAGGCAAATGACACTTCATCGCCAATTGCCCGATTAAACGACAATGCCCATTGTGTAAGAATGGATTTCAGAAGTGTTTTGACGTCGAAAAGCCGACTGCTAATAAAGGGAGATTATTCACATGTTGAAGTAATAAATGTGGTTATTAGGATTGGGTCATAAAAGGAAAGTCAAGCGGTGAATCCAGCAACGCTAGCTCTACCTCAGTCACAGCTGCGACCAAGGAAGCAGTTGAAGCTATGTCACATAGGTTCGACTAACTGAAGAAGCAGGCTTCGAGATATCTGTGAATGTGACCATCCGCAGGGGCAAAGGAAGCTTAGAAGAGATTGCAAAAGGAAAGGGGCCGAATTGATTCTAAGATCCTATTCGTTGAACGTGTTATGTACAAACTTATCTAAGATTTTTATTTTTATTTTGTTTGTATCAGCGAAGTATGTAGTTGTTAGCGGATTATAGTTGAAAACAATGTAACTTTTGTCATTTTCTTATGCTAATGTTAGTTGTTTTTTTGTTGTTGTTGTTCATTATTCCATTTGATAAGTTTTTACGACAATTAATTTGGGGATGGAACTAATTCCTGTTCCCACCAAAATGCCATATATTGAACATATCCTTCCCCGCCCTAATAGGCTCATTGAAATGGGAATCAGACACAACAGAAAAGTTGACCAACATTCTGGCAAATAGGAATTACATCAAAATGGGTTACTGCCTTCACTTGCAATAGATAATGTCGATAGGAATTACATCAAAACGGGTTAACTACTATTTCTTGCTATAGATAATGTCAAAGAGGACTTACATCAAAATTGATTCACTGCTATCACTTGCTATAGATAATGTCAATTAGGAATTACATCAAAATGGATTCACTGCCATCACTTCCAATAGATAATGTCAAGTAGAATTATATCAAAATGGATTCACTATTATCACTAATATTCGTTGTTATTGCCCAACATTTGAAAGAAGCTGGTTCCATGTTGGTTTTTCTTCATCGAAGATGTCGGCCAGAGGAGTTATCAGAACACTGCTGCCTCCAATCTACAACAGATAACATATGGCCATAATCACCAAAAAAAAAAAAAAAGCATAGCCGATAGAACCACTTCGTTCACTTTCTGTATTGCATTCCACTCCCTGAGGAACGATAATAGTTTTTAGACCGATAAAAATCATAAAGATTTACTTGGAGCAACCAAAGCATAATGCTAAACTTGAGAGTACTTACCTATCAACAACTATTTAAGTTTTTTTGCACATGCTCATTATTCTTTGAACTGAACTTGTGATTAAACATAAATAATAAATTATGTGAGCTTCTTCCCATAATTAGGAACTTGAACTAAAGAACTCTTAGTCTTGTGACCTAGAAAAAATTTCAGATTCCAATTCATGTACAACTCCCAAAACAAACTCTATTTAACAAGCATTTTGTACTTCAAGTTATTCAAAGCGAAAAGATTTAGCATACAGATTAAAAAGAATAGAAGAAAAATGTTCATCTATTCGATATCAAATGATCCACTAACAGCGTCATATGTCATAACCCAATTTCCCTCATGTCCAAAATCCTAGGTAACGAAAACATGTCGAGATCCAGATTGTAGTAGAACTATTGCTTCCGTAAAGAAAACATGTCGAGATCCAGATTGTTATAACTAGGCAATCACTCTCCACAAGTATACATCTATGAAATAATTTAAGATAGATTAAACAGAGCCAAGGATCCTTACACAACATATACAGTTTATACTTGGCCTTTTGAGAATTAAGTCTTCCAATTTTAAACCATAAAATCTGATTGATTCCACACTTTATGATGTATGCACAATCATAGGTGAATAGAGTTTTTTACTGCCTTAACTACATGGGTTGTCCATCAAACATCAAAAACTTGTGCCGCCTCCATCTGGCAAATATGGATAGTAGAACGGAGAAGCATGACATACAATAGAAATTATGATTTTATTAGTGCATATATGAAACTATCCAACAGTCTAATAAATGTGAACCTACCTTGCGAATTGTATCTGACATTCGTTGACGATGAATTCATCAAATTGAAAAATTGTAAGTGTTGAGCATACGATAAAGAGGTTGGCATGCTATATTGTGGTAATGGGAATGGCGTCGGAAGTGAAAGTTGTGAAAATGTGACTTGTGGAGACATGGAATATTGTTGAGCTACAAATATGGGCTACGATTCGTGTTTACCCGCATGCATCTAACTACACTTTGATGTTGGTCTCTTTCGTATAATAGAAGTCGAACTTTCCTACGCGTCCATCATAATCAATAAGACTTTGTGGATACAATACATTTCAAGTTCGCATCTTTTTCGCTGGACTTTTTTGGTATACCCTTTCTTCGGGTGGATGTCGGATCCAATACATTTTAGCTCGTAGTATTTTGTGAGTCATTACACATAGTGGCTAACTGATTATTTTGATGTGAAATGGTATTACTTCCATAAATCGACTTCGTTGACGCTAGCTCCTTAGATTGTACTCCAACCCATTCTATTATGGCAAGAGTCCGGACTTTGTCATCTGCAGCAAGGTCTGCCAACACAGCAAAAGCCTGACATATACTATCGTATCTCAAATGTCCAGGAGAACTAACCAATCGTCGTAGTTGACTGCAACCCTTGAATGTGCTCTTCTAACATCTCTTCTCCAACATCGCAAAATGTACCATTCGGGAAGTGATGTTATGTCATTACGGATCAACAAAATAATGGCATGCCTACATATTATTCCTCTGAATTCGAACAAGTGGCAGCTGCGACTAATTTCGCAGTCCTCTCTTTGATATGTGACTTTGAACGATTTCTTCTTCCGGTGTTGTTCATATACAACATCCTTACGTAAATCGTACGTCGTCCCCAGAAGTCCTTTCGATGAAGATATGAGATCGCAGTAAACCTTACCTATGAACTCCTCTTGAACTTTTCTAAACTTTGAAATGGTGTATATTGACTGAAACAGCTTCTCCATGTCATAAGTTGTTGCATAGGATAACATTTGTGAAAATGATCTAAAATCAGCTTGCAACTCCTTCTCAACCTTATTCCATAGTGCCGTTCATACTGTTCAACGCACTGTTTCAAAGATGTCTTTGAATGAACGTATCCGTCAAAGAATGCATTCATACTTTCAATTATTTGCGTTGTCGACATCCCTGCCCAAAAAGTGATTTTCAAAAAACAAGGGACACATCGTCCTCGATTATCATAAAGGCTCGACAATCAAGTATTATCCTGCAATTCATATGGCTCAATCATCGCTATCCAAACTCCTTCAAATTCTTCAATAGTCTGAGAATCATAAACAAGTCCGTGAATAGTCAAAAATATTGAACCCTTATCTACGTGGTAGCCAAAACTTCTCAGGCAACTTCTTTAATATATACCACAAGCACCATCTGTGCTTCGTATTTGGAAATACGATCTGAATTGCATTCTGCATCGCCCGATCTTGATCAACAATTATTCCATGTGGAGCTTGTCCATGCATGCACTTAAGCCATTTTGTTAACAGTCACACAAATGAGTCTATGTCCTCGTTCGACACCAAACCACAACTAAGCAGTGTTGATTGTCCATGATAATTTACACCAACAAAATAGGCGAACGACATGTTATATTTATTGGTCAGGTAGGTGGTATCAAATGTGACAACATCTCCAAACTCCTTAAACGCTTGCCTAGACCGATTGTCTGCCTAGAATACATTTCTTAGACGCGAATCTTCATCCAAATCCATGCTAAAATAAAAACCTGAACACATTGATTTCATTTTTGAAAAGTAGGATTGTATTGTTACCGCGACTCTTTTTCCAAGTCGTAATCCCCTAACTTGTTCAATATAGTTTCGACAATCCTTTTCGTTGCAAGTCATATTCTTATAACCATATGCTTCCACCACTGCTGAGCTGTAAGATTTGTGCAACAGAATGCCAGCTAGATCATTCACTTCAAGCTTTCTCTTTACGTGTGCACTCAGTTCTCGATTGCAACGGTACATCCAGACATCCTGGATTTTGTATGACTTGTTTTATGATTGTGCTTTAGGTGGACTGTGTTGATTCTCCAGGAGCCATAATTATCCGAAGATGCAGATATTCTAGCTTTACAACCGGTTTGAATTGTAGGTTGCGGCTTGAAAGAGCCGCTTTTAGTAGAACTTCTTTTGCTTTTCGACTGCATGTCAACGTCAGATATTTTAAAACTCCGTCTTCATCCTTCTTTGAAGTGCGTTTCCTAACTGGAAAACCAACAGCATAGGCATATCTTTTGTAGAAATCTCACATATCGTTCTCATCCTTGAACGTCATTCCTACCTCGGGCATAATACTACGATCTCCTCGTTCAATTACATCTTCCACTTAGTTCATACTGTCTTCCGTGTTCTCATTATCGGAGACGACCAAAATATTATCATCCACGTCATCCGTTATTTATTCAACTGTGAAAAATATAAGCACTCGGGTTCAGCAATACATTAACACCACACTAATCATTCATTTCAATGTAGATGCATGGATTTCTTCAGGCGTCATTCCTTCTCACGAGCCGAAATTCAATTGCAGAATGAGTCAGGTAAAAATATGAATTCCGAAAATTCACTTCCATTTAACCTGAGGAAATATAGACACAGTTTGAACATATTTCACTACCCCAATTTCGGGGAAAACATTTTTTAAAAATGCATAGTTTCAACTATGGATGCATTGAATCTCAGATGATGCATAACCCATATCATATAAATTTCGAAAATTCGAACAATGTACTGCACGACAGTGCTCATACCTTCTTGTGTAATGGGTCGCTGTTTCTTTGTTTACACGAAGTTGGGGCACAAGGATGGACGAAGCTCGAAGCTATAATGGAAAAGTTGATGGACCTTCACGTTCAGACGAAGCTCAAGTGAAGCTGAATTGAAATAAGATGGACCTTCACCTAGAATAGAAAGATGGAGAGGCGGTTTGACAAAGCTGGGCTATACGACTAACTGATGGCTGCAGTTTACACGAAGCTGGAGTTGATGGGCAGGACAAACGAGGCTCAATTGAAGCTAGAATGAAAGACGATGAAGCTAGAGTTGACAGTGCTCATACCTTCCTGTGTAATGGGCTGCTGTTTTTACGTTCATACGAAGCTCCACTGGAAGACGGAGACGATAGCGGGTAGTACATTTGGGGGAAAATTTAAGTCGTTGTTCCGGGCTTCATCATTTGAGGGATTGCTGGAGTGTTGAATTTTGGGGTAAATACATGTGGATCTTTATTCAATTGTTGTTTATTCATTCCATTTTCCCTCGTCACGTGGGAGTTTTTCATGCCATGTCAGCATTTTCAAAATCCGATCATCCATTTTGTCAAAATATTATGTACAAGCAGCTTTATTGTTTCCCATAATGAACTTTCATCATTAAAAATAAAAAATTTAAAAGCTAGAATGATTGAGTTAAATACCAAAATAAAAAATTATCCTCATCTTCAACCAAGTATTTAAGTGGAGAGGAAAAACGAAATTTTGAAAAAAAAAACGCACAATGTAACAGTCGGAATCCAGTAGAATAGACCATCCTCACAATCAATTCAACGCCTACAACCACACAATCTGATCATTATCTTCAAACAAAGTTAATTTTGTTGGGATTATGTGATTGATTTTTCATTTATTATATTTCAAAAATTTATGGAGTTGTGACGTTTATAATGTTTATTTTTCATTATTTACGTAGATTATTGAGTGTGGATGTGATTTGAGTGTTTATTTTGCTATAATTTACCTTCTTCTCATCGGAAATGGTGATTTCCGAAGGAAAGTCGAATAGGCCAACTGTACTGCCACGTCGACTTTTTTTTTTTTTGTTTTTTGTGGGGAGGGGGGTTACCTAACTTTTTTTCTTCAATTTGTTTTTAAATTTAAAATTCTTTTTAATTCTTTTCTTTTTATGATAAAACATAATTTTTTTGAATTTTAATTAAATAATATATATTTATTTTTTATAATTTTTTTTGTTTTTATTATAATTTTATTTCTTAATTGATTTCTTCATATTATAAATAATTTTTTTTCAATTTAAATTATTTTTAATTCTTTTCTTTTTAAGATAAAATTAATTACTTTAATTTTAATTAAATAATAATTATATTATTTAATTACTTTTTATAATTTTCTTTATTTAATTTATTATTATTATTTTGGTAATAAATTAAAAAATTCCTTAATCGTTTTCTTCTTATTATAATTTATTTTTTTCAATTTAAAATACTTTATAATATTATTGCTTTATTTTTTATATTTTTATAATGTTCTTTAATTTTATTTTTTTGGTCATTAATTTGTATTTAATTTAATTTATTACTTTTTTCTTATTTTTTAAATTTCATAATTATTTTCTATTTATCATGATTTAATTATTTTCAATTTAAAATGGTTTTTTATATTCTTACTTAAATTTTTAAATTTTTGTTATTTTCTTTAATTTATTTTTATTTTTGTCCGTAATTCTTTTTCTCTCTTTTAATTTATTAAATCATTTTTTTATCTTCGATGTAATGAATAATATTTTTTCAATTTTAATTAAATAATATTTATATTTTCCGTTTATTTTTTATAATTTTCTTTTGTTTAATTTGTTTTTCTTTTATTATTATTATTTGGAATTCTTTCTTTAATTTATTTTTTATTTTTGTTTGTAATTCTTTTTTTTTTCCTCTTTAATTTATTAATTAATTTATTTTTCATTAGTGTCGATGTAAATGATTATATTTATTATGTATAATAGTTACAATTTGGTTCGCTTCATTTTCTGAGATTATACTTTATTCTATTATCTCTTATTCAATGTTCTAGCATTTGAATTTTTGTAGGATGGAGTACCATTGGATGTTGAGTTGAGACAGATGGCGTGAAAAATCTACTTGAAATAATAGATTTGGGAGTTTTACTACTTTACTGGATCTACTTGATAATTGGCACGAAAATATGCTATGTTAGTCCTTTTTGTGGCCATTGCATCAGTTGAGAGAGCTGTAGTACTTTGGTCAGATCATTGATGCACTACTATGTCGGCTACTTAGGCCAATCAACGATGATGCTTTCCACTTCAACCTTGGGGGCAATGTCACTAGTTTCTCTATGTTTGAGTTTGCCCTGATAACAGGATTGAAGATTTTGGGCTATGAATTAGTTCGCAACAGTACTCAAAGAAGAAATAAGCTCATATTTTCAGGGATAGGAGATGGTGCTTCTACTGCAGTTGATTGTTGTAATAAGGGAATGCAACCAGATGTTGGACAATTTGAAGTTGTGACTAGTCTATATCCTTGAGAGTGTGTTGATGTGTTATCACAACAAGACTTCGATCGACATTTTTCATTTAGAAGTTGTGACGACTTCAATGCTTTTAAAAACTATTTGTGGGGGTGGAGATGTTTTGAGGACATCGTACACATTTGCACTTTATCATATTCGAAGCCCAATGGATCCTTGCATTAGTACGAAACTTATGGATTGCCCCCTAGCAGTGCAAATAAATATTTAAAATAATCAACGTTAAAATATTTTTTATACTAAATTGATATATAATAATTCTATGTGTTGCAGATCTGGGTATATGAGACTGTCTCCCTTTTGGGTACTAGGTTTGCTAGGCTAGGGGAGACACGATATTCTCGGATATCCATCTGACAGACATTTATCAGCTTTCCCCAACGATCCTTAGGTGAGTATTATACATTTGTGATCGTACTAGATCGTACTCCTACACAAATAACAACATCAAAAAATATTAACTTAATTAAAATATGCTAACTTATACAAAACGGTAATCAACAAATTATATTTGAATCACATACTTAATCTCGGTCCATATTGAAATCGAACATCTGGTCATCTTAAGTATGCAGAACAACTAATTCACGCATGAAATTTCGACCCTCCTCTTCCATCGCATTGTCAACTCAATTAGGATTTCAAGTTGACATATTGATATTTCAACTAATTAATGATCATGTGCTGAAATTTTGAAATGACATACAATATAAATCGCAAATGTATAATATTCACTTGATGGTCATCGAGAAGAGCTAATAATTGTCTACCGATGGATAATCGTCTGCTCGAGAGGCTCGCCAATGATGCATCCGAGGGCAGGGTGTCTCCATCTCCTTGCAAACCGTGTACCCAAGAGGGAGACAGTCTCATATGCCTAAATCTGCAACACATACAATTATTATATATAAATTAAGTATAAAAAAATATTTTAACGTTGATTATGTTAAACATTTACTTGCATTGCCAAGGGCAATCCATAAGTATCGTACTTACGCAAGAATCCCTTGGACTTCGAGCGTGATCTTGTGAAGACGTGTACGGTGTCCTCAAAACATCTCTGGCCCTACAGATAGTTGTTGAAGGCATCGATGTCGTCAACAACTTTCAAATGAAAAAGGTCTATCATAGTCTTCTTGTGATGACACATTATCACATTCTTAAAGATGTAGACCAGTCCTAACTTCAAGTTGTCCAACATATGGTCACACCTGATTGCGCCAATCAACTATGACAGAAACACTGAAAATACATTTCGTGCAGTATATTGCTTCTTTGAGTACCATCAGTGTTTACTTCGTCACTCGTAATCTTCAGTCCAGTCATCAGAGCAAACTCAAACATACAAAAAGTAGCGACCTTACCCTTGAGATTGAAGTGGAGGGCATCACCGTCGACCGACCTAAGCATCTGACACATTATTGAATCAATGATCTGTCGAGAGTACTGCACCTCTTTCAACCGATAATTGGGCTATAGGAAGGATTGACGTAACATATCTCCATACTGATCATTCAACAACTCCAATATAGTGGTGAAACTATCAAAGCTGCTATTCCAAGTACATTTTCCCGCAATTTGTCTCAGCTCTGTATCTACATGATACTCCATCTTGCAAAAATTCAAATATTAGAAGTTTGTTTGGGAGGAATTAAAATTCAATTAACATTGAAAATATAGTCTTTATTGGGTCCCACTCGTTTAATAAAAGTCAACAATAACGACTAATTTTTCAATTTTAATCCGATTTTAATCTCTATTAAACACACTCTAGAACTTTCAATAAAAGATAATTGAATAAAGCATAATCTCAGAAAATTAAGAAAACGAATTGTAACTACTATACACGAGAAAATAAAAAGAATGTAAAAATTAAAGGAGAAAAAAAAGATTTCCATCCAAAAATAAAATAAAAAATTAAAGATAATAATAAAAAATATAAAAATTAAAGAAAGAATATGAAAAACCATTTCAAATGAAAAAAATAAATAAATTATGAAAATAATGAAGAAATTTTAAAAATTAAGGAAAAAAAATTAAATTAAATACAAATTAATGACCATAAATAAAAAGGAAAAAATAAATGAAAGAAAATTATAAAAATATAAAAAATAAAGTAAGAATATTATAAAGTATTTTAAATTGAAAAAAAATTAAATTTTTAATGAGAAGAAAACAATTAAGAAATTTTTTAAATTATTATTAAACAAATTATAATAAAAAAATTAAATAAAAGGAACTTTTAAAAGTTAAGTAAAGAATATAAATATTATTTAATTAAAATTGAAAATTTTAAAGATTTGTTTAAAAATATTTAATTAAAAAGAGTTTTAAATTGAAAAAAAATGAAAAAAAAAAAGAATTTGGTAATTTGATTAAAAACAATATTTAATTTGATAATTTTCAATTATTTATTTAATTTAGAAAAAGAATTAAAATTTCTTAATTTACAATTTTTTTAAAAAAATATCTGGGCCGAATAGTTGACCCAGTCTGTTGCTAGGCCGACTGTTAACCGTCAACGTTCAGGTTGCTCTCACTGGAAATCGGCATTTTCGGCGAGACTAACCTATTTTTTGGCAAATGCAACATTTAAATATCTAATACACTCAATAATCTACCAAAATAATGAATAATAAATATTATAAATATCATAAAATCTACAAATAAACACCATAAAATCACAAAATTTTCAAATATCATAAGTGAAAAATCAATCTCATAATCCACAAAAAAACTAATCTTGTTGAAGATAATGTCGTCGATGACTGGATTGTGTGGTGGTCGGACTGTGAGGATGACAATTTTGACTGAGTCCCAACTATTATAGATTGTGTGAAATGTTCTTTTTTCTTTTTTTCCTCTCAATTCTTGTTTTTTATACGAGAGTAAAATTGACTTTTGATAAATACATGTTATTTTAAATAATTAACTTTTTCTTAATGGTCAAAAGCTATTATGGAAATATGGTCAATCAAGTTAGAGGTGTCAAGACGGACAAACCGACCAGACCTGTGAAAATTGGCCCGGATCGACCCGGGACCGGGGGTCGACCTGTGACCCGAGCGGACGGTTCACGGGTCAAGGAGGTGTGACCCGCGGGTTTCACAGGTTGTGCCTTCACAGGCCGCGGTTAACCCGCTGACCCGTGAAAAAAAAAGTAGGCCAACCTAGTTAGGATGTACTTATACTATAAATATTTAATAATAGTAATTAGAAATACATTTAGTTATTATTTGTTTAAACTAAATTTAACTTTGCAAAATTATAAATAATTCATGTAACATTAAATTTGAATTTTATGTAAACATTTCTTGGTATAAATATGAATTTATCATTTTGTTCAATTCTTAGTTTAAACTTAACAAAAAAAATATTTTTTGCTATAAATATGAAAAAGTCTATATTTTTATAATTTTATTTATACAATAATACGGGTCAAATCAGAATAAACCACGACCCGTGACCCACATGGGCTCGACCCGGATGGGTTAGCGGGCGGGCTGGATTATAGTCCAAAATTTGTAGCGAGCGGGCTCGGAACCGGCCCGAAACCCATAGTGGGCGGGCTTTTTTCACGTGGACCGTTACCGGACTCATATGTTGGCGGGCCAACCTGACCCGAACCACCCGGATTGACACCTCCGAGTCAAGTGGCATGACCATTCTCTTCAAGTTTGCGCCATGCTTAGCGATATCAACGAGCCGAGCCAAAAAAAAAAAAAGCTCGAGCCGAGCCCGAGCTTTTTGGGACAGAGCTTTTTTTGGACCGAGTCGAGCTGAGCCTGAGCAAAAAAAATGAGGTTCGACCCGAGCTTTTGGCTCAAGCCTTAGCGGGTCGAGTCGGCTCGGATTCTTTGATTTTTTTTTTTATTATTATTTTTTCTCAGGCAGGCAACAAGCTGCCTTCAATTTTTTTTTTTTTTTAATAGGAGGCTCGCCCAGGCCACGGGCTGGCCTGATCTCGAGCCGACTCCCCAACCTCCTAACTTTTTTGCCACTGCTAGCCATGCGCGATGCTATCATCACTCTGTGGCTGCAGCAACCTCAGCAAGGAACGCATCCGTTTCCTGGGCTGTCTCGTGTGCCCCGTGAGTTTTGAAATTTAGCTTCTATTCTATTTATTTGGATTGTAGATTTTTCTCTTCTATTTGTATGTATCTGTTAATTCCTCTATTTCGCCTTTCAATTTTCCGAAAGCGAGGAGAAAATTGCGAAATTGATATATATTGTGTGTGCGCCGAAGAATCACCAAATCAAAATTACTGCTGCTAATCAAAAACTTTAGACGTCATTCATACGCGATATAATCGTCATAGAAGTCCACGTGGCATCCATTAGCGTAAATTTAGGGATTTAATCATCCTCTTCAGGTCCCTCCCCTGCCCCCCACCCAGAAAAGAAGCACATTGCACTCATTTGATCTCCAACCTAAATTAGAGGATTGGGTCCCCACTATGTGCTTAGCACTCAAATGTTATTGACATTCACACCTAATCTCAACTTCCCACACTTGTTTTTCTTTCTGAATAATATATTCTTTCTTTAGATCTATTTTATCTAAAAAATTAATCAGGCAGTGATGACACATATTTATTTATCCAAATATTCTTATCAAAGGTCTAGAGCATGTATAAGCACCTGTTTGCTAACCATTTTTTTTTGTGAAAAATAGAGTTTTGAACTGGGAGAATGCTACCATTTATTTATATGTAATCTCTTACACAGATAATTTTTAATTTTAATGTACTAAGCCTGTCCCCAGTTACAGACCATTATAACTCCAATACATCATGCACATATAAAAAAATGCATTAGAAAGTTAGGGCACCTTTTCAGGAGTGGGGCGACACTACTAATTTTAATGCATCCCCATAGCACTCTTGAGAACTTTTTCCTGGAAGTCCACCTGAAAACCACAACAAACCTTAGCTAAAAGGCCTGAATCATACTAGGTAAGTATTAGTTGCAGAAATTTAGACTGACATGAATATATATGTTATTGTCTTTCTCATTCAAATTTTAGCTGAGGGGTATGGTATATCAGATGTGCATATTGGCTACCAGTTAACTCTTGCCATTCCTTCTGCATATACTGAGGGCTTTTCGGGTAGAGCTTATCTAATGGAAACTGAACGAAGTTTGCCCAACTTTAGAACAGCGCTCAGCGTGGAAGCTATCAATGAAAAGTACTGGTGTTCGCTTGACATCTTTCTTGGAGATGTAAAAGTATGGACTTCAGGCCATTTATCCAAATTCTACACAACAGAGAAATGTTTGCTTGAGCTTACACGTTATGGAGACTTAAGATTGAAGGATCAGAACGAAAGAATTGGATGGCGAAGTGGAACTTCAGGACAGGGTGTGGAGGTAATATTCAAAATCTGATTCTAGATAAGACCTTATCTGCATATTTGGTGAGATGGACTGTCCCGTATTAGATAGGATTAAAGAACAAAAAAAAAAAAGGTTTACAACTTTATTGTCCAGAAGTGTGTACAGACATGATATATCAAGAATTAATCACTGATATCTGATGCTAGATTAAAATATGCAACTGCAGAGACTGCATTTACTCAGGACAGGCAACCTGGTTCTGGTTGATTCCCTCAACTTGATTAAGTGGCAAAGTTTCAATTTTCCAACTGATACTATGATGTGGGGGCAAAGACTAAGTTCCGCAACACGGTTAACTTCTTTTCCAATCAACTCAAGTAATTTGTTTTATTCATTTGAAATTCAGTATGACAAGATTGCACTGTATTTGAATTTTGGTATTTGGAAGTACTCTTATTGGGAATTTAGGCCTTCCATTGAGAAAAACATTACATTTGTCCAGTTGAGTTCTGAAGGGCTGGAGTTATTCACTGGGAAACACCAGAAAATTGATCAGATCACGTCAGAAGGACCTGAACCCCTGAGGTTTTTAGCACTTGGAAATAACACAGGTAATTTGGGACTCTATCATTTCTCAGCTGAAAAGGGAAAGTTTGAAGAATCCTACGAAGCCCTCAACACTTCATGTGATCTTCCTTTGGCATGTAAGCCCTATGGTATTTGTACTTTATCAAACATGTGTTCGTGCATTCGAGTCGTAGAAAGTGATGGATTCCAATCAGACTGCAGGGTGAGAAATATTGAGGGGCTATGTGGGAGGAGTCGAGCTGAGATGCTCGAGGTACGGGGTGCTACCACTGTCCTCAAGGGCATTCCAAATAAGGCTAATGTTGCCAAAGAAGTATGTGCAAATCAGTGCTTGGATGACTGTACTTGTGTTGCAGCACAATATACAAACTCAGGAGAATGCTTTCTGTATAAATTTATTAGGGGAATCAAACAAGTTGAAAGCGAAAGCGGTCTAATTTTCATGGTTAAGAGACCAAAAGGAAAAGATGAGGGACATGGAAGACATTCTGGATTGCAGAAATGGGTCATAATTGTGGTAGGAGTGGTTGATGGATTCATTATTTTTCTTGTGTTGGGGGGAGTTGGTTACTATATAATTCGAAAGAAATTAAAGAATTCGCCAGTTACTGGCCAAGAAACATGACCTCATCTAATTGAGTTTTTTCTGCAACAAATGTTGTAGTGAACTGACAAGGATTTTTGTTTATCGAGTTAGAAAAGGGTAAATTGTGTGATCGTCTTCAACCTTGACTCTCATAAGCACTTCTATCCTCAAACTTTATTTCTTGGAATTTCTACCATCAATCTGTGTAAATTTTAGCGGCCTTGTCCCTGATATTTCGGTCCACTATTGCCATTAATGTGACTTGAAATGTCAACATAAACATTAAAAAAAGAAGAAGAAACAAAACTTAAACTGGTTCATCTTCATCTGGCACATACGTTCCCAAGCTGTTGGAATATTCCAATATTAGATCCTTCTTCTAGATCCTTTTCCTATTTGTTATTAGATGCTTATTCTAGATCCTTCTTCTATTTGTTTTGTAGTTAGTTTGTTAGATTTCACTCTATAAATAGAGCATTGTATTCACATTTACATTTGAGCATTTGATGAATAATAAATCTCCTTTTTCATCATGTTCCTTCAATGTGTTTATTCATATTGAATCTATCATTTTATTTCTGCGAATCTGTTCGTTTCCTCCTGGTTTCGTTTGAATTCAATTTCTGATTTTAATTTCTAACATGGTATCAGAGTGAAATGCTCCTTCCGTCTGCATTTCTTTTCATTTAGTTTATCTTCATTAAATAAGGCAGCATCACTCTTACAACTCTCCAGTTCAGCAGCTCACATTGTGATCAATTTGAAGATTCAGTTGATTTAATTTGGAGAATCGATCAACATGAACTGGCCGATAGCCGTTTACATCAGCAGCCTCAACACGTGCCCCATTCTGGAGCAACGTCTCCGATGCTGCAATTGAACCACAGACAGCCGCCTAATGCAATGCCATTTGCCCCGCATTATCCGAAGCATTCACATCACCTTCACGCTGACTTATGTACCGAACAACGTCAGTAAATTGTTGAGGGCAGCTCACTGTAGGGGATAATAGCCATTTCCGTCAGGTTGGGAAATAGAAACGCCGTTGTTTTCGATAAAGTGCCGGAGCTTCTCGAAGTCCCCGTACGCAGAGGCGGAATATATGTCTCTAATCTGGAGTTCGTCAGGGTTCTGATTGGAGGGTTCCTGGTCAGGTGATTCTGATACAATTTCGGTTTCTGATGAATCCATTTGAGTGGATTCCCCTCAAGTTTCGACTGCTGTGGTTGAACCATACAACTCTGTTCTCTCTACCCACTCTCTGTTGGAGCACACTGATGTTGCTGTGCTTCTTGACAATGAGGCAATTTATGATATTTGCCGCAAGTCACTTCATATCGAGAGGCCCACATACACAAATCTGAACAGGCTCCTATCTCAGGTGATTTCTTCTTTGACTGCATCTCTGCGATTTGATGGAGCTCTGAATGTGGATTCTTAAAGGATCAAGAGAGTGAAGGACCTTACCGGGATGAAAGGAGGAGATGAGAAACTAATATAAATCTATTAACCATCATGTTTCCTGTACCTCTTTTTTTTTTTTTTCTGAATTATTTGGCTACTTTTGTGATATGAAACCCTACTGGATATGGATGAGTTGATTGATTGATTAAAAAAAAAAAAAATCAGAGAGCGTAGAGGGATATATTTCCTTGCTGGAGTTTGTTTAGCATTTCCAGTTTTCCTTTTACTCATCAATATTTATGATATTTGTCTTCAGCAAATGCCCGGTTTTAGAGCCATGGATGCTCACTTATTCCGGTTGATTTATGTTGCTGTTTTTCTCTGAATTTCTTCTCCGCTGGACGTTATTGTTGACCACGGCTTCTCTTGCATCTCTGTTCTTCTCTTTACAATTCAAGATGTTTCATCTTAAGAGGGGAGTGTTTGAATATTCCAATATTAGATTCTTCTTTTAGATCATTCTCTTGTTTGTTATTAGATGCTTATTTTAGATCCTTCTTCTATTTGTTATGTACTTAATTTGTTAGATTTCACTTTATAAATAGAGCATTGTATTCGCCTTTACATTTGAGCATTTGCTGAATAATAAATCTCTCTTCATCATGTTCCTTCAACGTGTTTATTCATATTGAATCTATCATTTTATTTCTGCTAATCTGTTCGTTTCCTGCTAGTTTCGTTTCAATTCAGTTTCTGATTTTAATTTCTACCACAAGCCACACCTACAAACCCAACCTCACCTCAAGCCAGCCCCATCACCGCTCCACCAAAAAGAGTCTCGACAGTCCCCACCACTGCTGCGTGTGTTGTTCCAACAGCAAGTTGACAGAAATAAGAGTTTTTCACATTTTTTCTTCTTTGGTGAAAAATGTTCAGGACTGCCTTCGAATTCATGACAGGAGAGAGTTAATAGTGAAATAAAGTTCACCAAACAGAGAAGGTGAATTGAGTTTTGAAGGGATAAAATGTAAATCTCTTGGCCGTGTGCGTGTTGCGGGATTTTGGAAGGTGAGGGTGGCTGAACAAACCAATTTTGAGTGGACTTTCTTCTATGAATCTTTCTGTACTTTTTAGTGTCTTTATTTCATTCCAATTTTAATGCTTTGGGAGTGTTTTCCCCTAAAAAAAAATTTCTTGGATTTCATATAAAAACGTCATCTTTCTTTAAAGTCTTATGTGCAACAATCAATTTAATCCTTTTACAGGTAATTTATTTGTTGATTTCTTTAATTTTGTCTAAATTGCAACCTTTGATTTGTTAAGTTCCTTTTCTAGTATTGATTCATTCGTGGCTCCTAATTTTTATTATTTCTTTACCCTCACATTCTAAAATCCGTTCAATTCCACAGAGATCTCTTTGGCCTTTTTGTGAATGAACCTCTCAATAGAAAAATATACTCATTCGGATAAGTTGATTAAGGTAGAGACTACAAGAACTTAGCCAGCAATCCGATAGGGTTGGCCGGTGCATAATGGCGGAGCCAGTTGCTCCCACTGCATAATGAGGGGAAAAAATTGTTAATACTTCAAATTGTGAAAATCCAGCCTAAATGAAAAGCAAGCTCAGTTTAGTCATTCTTATTGAAAATGTTTTTTCTTAAATAGCTGGTTTGGACCTGTCAACCTTTTGATTTTGTATCGAATTAAATTGCTTTGAAATGACCTGGTTTAGATTTCAAGTTTTACAAACCATTTCAAACCGTTTAATTTTTTTAATAAATCAATTTAAATTTTATTCAACTTAATTAAAACTAAACACATCCAAATTAAAAATACTCATCCATATTAGACCTAATCAAATTAAACACAAGGGAAAATCATAAGTCGGGTATTAAGTATGCATCAAATCAATTTTCAAACATTATGTTTAAAAATGCAAAGCTCAGATAGTAATTAAATTTTATTAATTAAATAAAAAATTATATATAAAATAACACCAATCTTTCTCTAGTCCGACCACGGTCATGGCATCCGTCCACTACCATCCCTTCTTATAGTCGTCGGCATCTACTCGCCCGTCGACATCCTCTTACAATTATCGACATCCAAATAACTTCGCCGACGAAAGATGGAATCTACAGAGATCGTCGGTGATTAAGCATTTTCTTCAACTGGGAACTGATCGTCGCTCAGCGGCGATTAATCACCGCTCAGCGGCGATTAATCATGGCAGGCTCAAATAATAGAGAGAAAGCAATAAACATAGCGACCATCGAAGAAGAAGGACTAAACATCGTTGGCGACTAATAAACGACTGAGCAGCGCTGGTGTAATTTAAATCTATTTTTTAAAACTTGAATTGAAAACAGCCACATATATAATTTACATAGTACTCACCAGATCAAATAACTTCAATTCTCATCGTCAAAATCTTGTTAATTAAACTTGTCACTAGTTTGGATAAATCAATGACATGTGACCAGTTTTCTTGAATTTACATTGATCAGTTGCCTATGATATTGTTACAATGGCATGTGACCAATTCTCTTAGAGCTGTGACATAAAGACAACCTATGAATGGTGACATATGACCAATTAATAGACCATTGAACTATATCCAGTGACCTATGAACATCTGTGACATACAATATGATCTGTAATTTGTGAATGATGACATGTGACCTATGAACTATAACATTTAACACGTGAACTATAACATATCACTACCTGTTATATTGTGACAATGGTCCGTGACCAATTCTCTTTGACATGTGACCTATAGACATTGATCAGTTACCTATGAATGGTGACCCATGACTAATTAATATTGACCATTGAACTATAGCCAGTGACCTATGAACATATGTGACTAATATAATATGACCTGTGATTTGTGAGTGGTGACGTGACATATGAACAATAACATGCGACTTGTGAACTATAACATATGACTAATTAACATTGACATGTGAATATATAACCTGCGAAATATAACTTGTGATTTGTGAACATATGTGTCCTATACAATATTAACTATGACCTGTGAACTATATTTTGTGACCAATTAATATTGACATATGAACTATAACCTGCGTGACCTATGCAATATGATACGTAACCCGTGAATGGTGACATGTAACCAAAGAACTATAACATGCATCCAATTAATATTGACCAATGAATATAAATTAGTAATCCGTGACCAATTTTATTTGATATGTGACCTGTAACAAGCGCACAAAGATATATGACATGTTATCAGTTCACATGTCGCTGGCCATTATGCACAGGTCACAGGTCATTGCATCAATGCTACAAATTATCTATTATATTGATTAAAGATTAATCCAATTTTTTGGCCACAAACCGTGTTTATACAACCCAACCCAATCCAAACCCAACACCACAATCCCTACCTACACTACCACCACCACCACCACTAGAACTCCCACCAGTACTACCATCGACAGCACTGCCACCTCAAAATCCACCATAAAACCACCTCAAAACAGCTACAAAAATCACAACCTAATTGAGGGGCTTAATTTATTCTGTACTAATGCATAATGAGACGAGGGAGTGGGTTTAGAAAGAGTGTATAGAATTTTGTCCCACTTTATAGAAAATTGGATAGAAAACGGTGAATTTGGAGGGTATCTTGTATCAAATTTCAAAGACTAGAACAATCTAGTAGAAACAGAGGAAATGGTGGGATAACAAGATTGTGATAAATCAATTTTTGATGTCTGACCTCCGAGGTCGGTTGAGTTCGGGTTACTGTAGAAGCATAATAGGTCTTAACGTGAGGTCGGTGCGGTAATTAGAATCTGAGGTCAGTCATTGAAGTCAGGTCGTCTATTGTTGCTTGTATGAGAAGTTTATGTAGTTTATCGAGATTGAAAGAAACATGATGATTGAAGATCAACGACGAAATATATAGGTATCCAATCAGCTGAGTGCATATGTAAAGTTTTGACATCAGTATCTGCAGTATCAACCAATCAAGTGATTAGGCTCTCTCCCCTAAGTAATTCATTAATTACTAGGGACCACCTGCAGGATTAATTCATGATGATCTGACATTCCAAGCTTATTCGCCAATCCAATTGGTGCAACAATTTACTTCTTCAGCTCGGGAATTGACAAGACATGGGAAGCCGGATACATGCATTTTTTTTACTATAAATAGTGAATGAGAAGTTCCTCTAAGACAAGAGGATATCTCTAAGGATCTATGAATCATATTTCAAATATCTCATATGTAAAAGGAACAACAACCTAGACTACTGTGGTGATATAGGAACATTGCGATCTTTTCCCATCGATAAAACTTTATTTTCCATTAAGTTAGCTTGATTATTTGTTTATGCAAATTTCAACTTCAACATTTTGCACTAGAATGAGGGCCTCCAACTTGAAAAAGCAACCCCTTTCTTCACGAAATTCACGAAGGAAATATTGTGATGGAAGAATCATCAGCATCTAGGAATCAATCCCGTACTCATCCCGACCATACTAGCTACCCACGAAGTACCAGGCAAGGACGAGGTCAAACGGACACCATCGATCCCCAGATGATCGCAATGAGAGAAACCATTGAAAAGCTAGCAAATGTTGTCAACAGGCTGGAGCAGAGTCAGGTTCTCGCTCCACGATAGGATACCGAGGTCGAATCCCCACAAAGGGAAAAAGCTAGATGACCTCCGACCAGAAGGACCCTCCAGTTCTCAGGAGGGGAATCTTCCAAAAGTCGAACCGAAGAAATTAGAAGTTCTCCCATAACCGCAAGACCAACTGCGAGGAACATTGGCAGCAGTGTTTAATAGATTAGGCTCTCAACATTCCCTCACACCTCCAAGCAGACTTGAAAAATCCTATGCTAGACGCTCAGTAGAACGACCAGGACTCGAAATGAGCACCTTAAGAAAATGCATCGCCGACCTCGAAGCTAAAAACAAAGGGAGTACGGAAGAATATCTCACAAAATGCCATTCCCCCTTCACTGAGGACATTCTTGCTTAACCTTTACCCGGAAAGTTGAAGATACCACAGCTAACCGGATATGACGGGGAATGAGATCCTCCTAGTCACTTGGATAAATATGCTTCCTGGATGGAGCTTCAAGGTGCAGGAGATGCCATAATGTGTCGCGCGTTTCCATTCACTTTGGGAGATAAGGCCCAAAGGTGGTTCAAAAGGCTCCACCAAAGATCCATAAAAAGTTAGAGTGATCTTGCCACATAATTTCTTGGCTAATTCATGGGTTCTAAGGTAAGGACCACACCCAAAGAGTGGTTAGTGAGCATTAAACGGGGGGAGGGGGGACTGAATCGCTAAAAAGCTATCTTAGTAGATTCAACAAACAATTTATGGAGATTGAAAAGATTTTCGACGACGCCCACTTATGGCAATCCTCTATGGATTAAGGCCAAAAATGAGGTTCTGGTGGTCTATACATGAGGATGGATCTCGGACATACCACGAGCTTCTGAGCCAAGCTGAGAAACATATTAATGTGGAGGAAGCCACATCAGATCAAGAAGATCTCAAGCCAAATTCAAATCATCCAACTTTGCAACAGACAAAAGGTAAAAGGAATAGGGAATGAGAAGTTCCTTTAAGACAAGAGGATATCTCTAAGGATCTATGAATCATAGTTCAAATATTTCCTATGTAAAAGGAACAACCTAGACTATTGTGGTGATATAGGAATATTGCGATCCTTTCCCATTGATAAAGCTTTATTTTCTATTAAGTTGGCTTGATTATTTGTTTATGCGAATTTCAATGTCAACATCAATCATGGAGAGCAGAGAACCTCTATCTCCATCTCCACCACATCACAACCACAATCACCACCCAACAAAAAAAATCCCAAACCTGCCGTCGCCACCACCTCAAATCCATAAAGAATAGAGAACTAATCGAAGGTCTTGGGAATGGGTGCCACCACATCTGAGTGGAGGCATCGAAGAAGCGGATGTTGGGAATGGAGACATCGAAGTCATTGAAGAAGCGGTTGTTAACCACCGGCTATAGTGGCGTTGAGCGACGTTGCTTTTAGAGCGCCGTTTGCGGCGCGACGTCATGAGTGGAGAAAATGCGACGCTCACACTGACGGCACCTGTGATCAATGTAAAGAAGAAAAAAATGGTGGAGAGAGTCATTTCCGTTGCCTCTGCCATTAGTGAATTGTGAAGAAGAAAAAAATGTACAAAGAGAGAGAGAGAGAGAGAAAATCGTCGGTGATGAAGATACAAATGAGAATTAATTTAGAGTTTGGGTAGTGGATGTGGGTTGGTGGGTAGATTTTATAATATTATTATTAATATACATAATTAAATTATTTCCTGATTTGTGAATACTTAAACATCATCCCTAATTTTAGAATAGTGATATTTAAAAATAGGATGGGGTGTAATTCTCACTAAACACAATTAAACTAAAGATGACAAAAAAACTCGACAAACCCGATACATGTGGGGCCTCGTCTCGAACGGGACGGGGATAACCCCCTTAATCGGGTATTCGGGGCGAGGGATGGGTAACGGGCGCCCCACCTCGCCCTGTTAATTTTTTTTTTAGAATTCAATATTTTAAATAAAAAATTTCACAAAATTTCATTAGTTCTAATAGAAAATATCAACTAAGAGCCTGTTTGTCTACCATTATTGGTAGAGAAATGGAGTAAGTAATAGTATTTTTTGAAGAATGTGTGGTTGAAATTTAAAGTAATTTTATTGGTTTGTGTGTGGAATATTTTATCGAGTGAATATGTGGTTGAGATTGTTTACTTTAGAAAACAATTTTTGTAAAAATGGTAGACAAACAAGGGCTAAATTTATTTGTCTAAATCTAATGAATATGGGCAATAAAAATAAATTATTAAAAAATAATAAAATTAAAAGGGTAGTAAACGGGGCAAGGACCCCGCCCCTCTCCGCCCCGTCTTAAACAGGTAATGGGGAGGGAACGGGACTAGGCAGGGCCGTTGCCATCCTTAAATTAAATTCAATACCCAACTAGGTAATCACCCATCCCACTTAATTAATTAAATCATATCCAATTATTCATCAATTGGCATAATTGCGAGTGCAAAAACCTCAAATGGCTGGAGTGTTGAGCGATTGCTACTCAACCATATTCATTAACCGTCCATCACAATTGAGTAGAATATTAAATCTAGATTTTAATTTAAACTCAATATTTTTTCCTTTTAATAATTTTGTTGAATTTCGACTCAGTTTTCAAGTCACTTTACCAAAAGTTTATATTTTTTTTATAATTGTTTGCTATATTTTATTGGTAATTGTGTTGTTTTGTTCTAATTTGTATTGGGCTCCCTGGAAATTTTAACTGAACATTACTTTTTTTATTTGCGTCTCAATTTCCTAGTCAGTCACTCAATTTATTATATAATTTTTTTTAACATAGTTGCTAAATATTACAAGAATGATTTGGTGGATTACTTAAATGATTATTGTGAAGATTGATTAATGAACATTTCGACATATTTTTTGGTTAAAATTAATTACAAATGAGTACAATTATCTCCCAAATTATCAAAAACGTGTTCGCTATTCAAATATCTGCAATTGCTTTTCATTCTCTATTAGTGGCGGGGGTTTTTATTTCTTTAGGAGTTCATCATGTGCAAAGAGGTTGAGACAGTGATTTTCACTAAGAATTCGTTGAATGATTCAGAGAAAGATGTAAAAAGTATTATCGTATTTGATTGTTCTATTCATTTTCTTTTATTAACTAGTTTTTATCATCATATTTGTTATATTCTTACTTTTATGTATACTAGTGTGGATCGTGTGTTGCACGATAATCATTAGAATTTTTGTTATTCCACAATTGAACAATGACAAAAATAACATTAATCTTTTCAAGTGATGAGTATTCAGGTACCCTTTAAATTACACAATTTATTTAATATTTAATATTCAAATATATATTAATACTACATTTTTTTCAACCAATTTTACAATAACAAATATAACAAAACAAGAGTAATAAAATGAAATATTATAGTACCATTCTCACCAAATTGTTTTCTAGTTTTGACTTTTTTTTCTTTCTGTTGTTGAGTGCATGTATTTTCAGTTAAATTATTAATTTTTCGTACTCGCTTATTACAAAATTCAGTTACCACTGAACTCTCTGAACCTTTACCTTTAAAAGAACAACAAATATTATAAATGAAAATAAAAACGTAAATAACAAGAATATAATTTATAATTGATATAACTCAACTTGTAACATAAAATTAAAAGAAAAAAAAATCACAGGTGAATCAACAGAATCAATAAACTATAGATATAGATGCTAACCAGTAGAAGTGGTTGGAATGTAGGTAATCTCATAATTCAAGAAAAAGAACCTACTTCGACCGGATGATCTAACAGATTGCCGACAATGTTGCGAATGAATATTTTCTTCCATAAACTCCTTGCAACTGCTTTATACAAAGAACAATGTGTTTAAAATAATGTTTCAGTGCAATTAAATCAATTTTTGGATGAAATATGTAATCATTTAACTTTTTGTTCATGTTCAAATTTTGGAGGTCGAACTTTATATCTCATATCTGATTGAGAATTACAACATTGTAATGAACAAACTCAATTTTTGTCAATTTCAATATGATCTTATCTAAGCAAAATGCATGGCTAACAGTGCCTTCACAAAGATTCGCAAGAATTGAAAATAATAATTTTAAACAACAATCTTTAAAAGAAATAGAGACTTTCAATAGATATGATGTACCTTATCCATATTTCGTAGATATTCAAAGGATTTTATAAACGATTTTACTCATTCACTACAAGTAAACCCGAAATAGCTTTTAACAACTACTTCTTCAAACTCGTACTTGGTATAGAAATTATTCGGAAAAGCAAATTTCTTTGTCACAAGTGACTCAATGTGCTCTGTCGGAGTTGACATTGAAAATTTCGCTTTTCCAAGTGATGTTTTGCTTCAAACAGAGAGTTTGATCAAAAAAAAAAAAAAAATTCAAAAATGTAAATTGCAGGTGACATTTTAATATGTCAAATCCTCAAATATCAAGAACCCTACTATTATTTACTATTTCAATCCCCTGTAAAAATGGGAATGGGAAACCATTGATTAAAACTTGCTAAAAATGGAAGCTATAGCCTTGCAACACCTTCTTTTGATGCAAACAGATTCCATGATTTTAGTTTCTATCCAGTAGCTAGTTCATACATAGAAAAAGCATCATAAATATTTCGCTCCAATTAGAAGGTCACCCATCCATAAAATATGAAAGAGCACTGATGTAATGCAAGTAAAACTTTAGTATTGAAGCAGATAAAATGTGTTTTGTTGTTGATTTCTTGTAAAGCAATTAGAAATAACTTAATATAAGGTGGTGTTAAATAATAAAATTATTCGGAATGAAATTATACCTTTGAAAAGCCCTGCAATGCAGAGTAGACCTGTAGCCAAAAGAAGAAAATAGTTAGCAAAATGAAATGTCATCAAATTCAGAAATTAAGAAATTCATCAACTGTGATGAGAAAATCAACGAAGCAGGATTGGATATTAAGATCGCAGAATAAACTTCCAACAAATGTAACTATAATAAGTTGGTAATTATTGAAATGATGAAGAGCACTTAGTTATTTGTATTGGCCCAAAATGATGGACAACCTTGGGTCGACACTTTCTGATTTTTCCCTTAGAGTCACTACATTATTTATACGGAGTTATAAACATATTGAGAGCTCAACATATTTTCACATACTATCAATAAATAATTATTTTTCCCTTTTTGCTTTTCTTTCCTTTGTTTCATCAATGATTTATTAGACTTCTCTTAAAAGCTCTCCAGCCAAAATGGCCAAATCTCTGATATATTGGGCAAGCTACAAAAACTTCGTTTCTTGTACATGTTTCTCTTTGAACTTTATGTTATATAATATTATTTATTTTTGATTTTTTTTCTTGAGCTTTCATTCCTGCTTGTTGGATTGAAACTTTGCCCTTCAAAAATAGTAGACAAATGGGACTCGGTGTTTTTTAGGTGACCAAACACCGGGTGGCATTATTTTCATATTTTCTCATATTTTTCTTTTCATTCTCAAGCTCTTCGTTTTTCTGATTATCTAGTAGGCTCTCAAATTTCATTTTTCTGGGCTTCTTTACCTATTATCCAGTTATCCTCACAGATTCCCACAAAAAATCAAGTATTTGTAAGGTTATTGAAAATTTAAATCCATAAAAGTTTGTTAATTAAGAGTTTCCTTTCTATGCAATATTGATTAATATTCTGCAATATCATCCTCCATTAATGGATTATTTTACTTCTCTATGCAGCTTCCAATCTAGATTGCTGACTTTTGAAAAGAGCATAAAAATCCTTACAACACTATTTTTCTTCACAAAACTTACAGATTTAGACAATACATCTATGCATAAACATAAACTTGCACTGATTCACAAACGCAAAATTTTTGTTTCGCATCACAAATGAGAGAAATACAGAAATAAAAACCAAAGTTCTTAACAAACGGTTCCCACTAAAAAAATCGTCATCATACAGATAACAATTATAATAAAAAACAGAAGAGAAAGAAAAAAATATATTACCAAGAGATATAGATAAACGTATGTCTGTATAGGAGGAAGAATAAAGATTGAGAGAGAGCAAAAAATAATATTTGCTTTCTACTGTAGAGAGAGAGACAAAGGGTGTCTGTGATAGATGAGGAAATGCAAATACAAATGGAAATGATGTTCAAATTTACGTAAAATGAAATGTAAATGTAAATGTAAATGAAAATGAAGTTGAAATTTACATGAAATGAAACAATAATGTTCAAATTTACGTGAAATGAAATGTAAATAGATGAAATGTAAATGTAAATGTAAATGAAAATGACACTAAATAATTTATTTCATATACATATATATGATGTCAGCATGGGATAAGGATGATGCCTTATGAATAGTAACCAACTCTCCTCTTTTATATATTGGAGTGATAATAAATCATGTATTACAATTGGAGATGTTGCGACAATTAATATTGACTAAGAGTTAGAACTAAATTGTTTTTATCATATTATTTTATTGTAAGAATTAGAATTGTAAAACTTTGATTTATTATATATATATATATAAAATGATATTAATATTTATTTTTTAAAATGAGATTTTAAATTAATATTAGTGATTTAATTTGTTCATATATTTTTTTGACTTGTTAAATCGTGATTTTAAATCAAATCGAATCGAAAAAAATGATTTGATTTGATTTGATTTGGTTTGAAAAATTTTCAAATCATTTTAGATAGTTCGATTTGAAATTTTTTCATAAATTGTTCAAATCAAATCGTGTTCACATCTAATTTTTAGGGTAAAATGGACAACTTTGTGTTGGTGGAGATATTTTAGCCATACTCTATTGGTGGAAGAAAATGAGTTGCTACTTGCTATGTTCTCCATGATGGATTGGACATTGGAAGGAGTCCATAACATGAACTTCTTTCATATGATAATGATTGTTGAATAGAAACTTGAATTTAATGAGTTTCATATCGATTAACATCGAATCTCATAATTCACAAAACCGATTAAATTGAATCACATTCTAATTTTAAGTGGATAGTACTTGTCTAAAATATTGGTCACATTTTAAGGAAATGATTAAGTGGATACGGGCTTTCTTAAGTGGACCAAACATGAAACGCTGGTCAATAAAGGTGGATATGGTATGCGGGTCCACAATATGGATCAAGTCAGGGTCGTCATCATTGAAATGTTGGAGAACCAATCGAAAATGCCAATTAATTATTTGAAATGACTTCAAATGAACATCTCTAGTCTCTGTCTAATTATGCATCCTTGTCTTCAATAAATCATATTTCCTCAAATGTTTAATACTTTTTCATTAACTCAACTATTTTTTCTTGAAGATCGCGTCACTTGTCATGAAATATTCGGATACAAGAATTATGCAATAGAAGAATTTCAAAATTCTTGGTAAGATTTAAAACTTGACCAAGCGAGCCTAGGCTCCCTTAAAAATCCGATGTTGTACCTTGGACATGCTCGTTCCTTCACTTGAGTGTGTCGTGCCGAGCAATAGAGGTCAAGCCAGGATGCTTCTTGGATTGGCCCATGATTGGCTAGCACATGTTACAAAAATGAAAAAGGAAAAAGGTGTGTCAACCTTACATAATTCTTTTAACATCTCTAATTTTCAATAAATTTGAAGCTCGATCCTCATATGACGATCTATAGTAACAAAAGAATATATGGTTTGATCATTCGAAATACGCTAAAATTCTGGGAAAACATTTTAAATAATTTCCTATCGAGACTAATTCTCAACATATCCTCTCTCCGGCGGGGGCATGCATGCTTATTTTGTAAGGTCTTTCTTATGGCAAAAATTAGAATAACCAAATTGGTTTAGAAAGAATAAACCCGATAACCAAGCACTCCTACCCCAAAATTAAAGATCACGGATATTCTTTTAATGTTAGGTTTCAAGAAGAAAGGAACATTCTGAAAATTTCTTTGAACAATAAATACATATTACGAAATTCTTCATCTCTTTTCTTTTCACTCTTAAAAGTTTTTATCTTGTATAAAATTTATGAAAACTAAATTTGTCACCTCTTGAAAAATATTTCTCGTCTAAAAATGTCAAATATATAATAAATGTAAAATATAATTTGAAAAACGATTAGACACTATTAATTTGTAGCTAGAATCTCGTCGTCAAAAAGAAATATCTCTTCACATTCCTACTTTGTAGGGGTGGAAGTAACATCAATTGAGAAAAAGTTATTACATTAAGCCAAAACTCCCTTAAATTCTTCATGATTATAATTGAATTTGTTGAGTTTGGTTGCTTTCATATGTGGGATTTTGCTAGCTATCCAACTTGTGACTTAAGGACACGTCATGAGTTGGAATATTTGCCACATTATTTTGCACCAAATTTTCTTTATTTTCTAAAGCATTTACGAATATGATAAATTTGTAATTAGCTATATATATTAGCCCGTGACTTGATGTCAAATCTTAGTGTGGCTATCTTCCATTTGTTCTTTTCATCTTTCCTTGGTTTTCTTCTTTGGTCAATTTTTCATTTGTCTATGTCATACAGCTTACGGCATGTTTGGCCAGTCCCTATTAGACTAGAAAATGAATAATTTAATATTTATTTCGTGTTTGGTGCAATTCATACTCGAATTATATTAATCTCAAGTGTTTGTCCTCCATTAACCAACCTAAGTCGGTTTGGAACGTATTATTTATTCACCATTTATGAATTATGAAAGGATTAATAAAATTGAAATAAATAAAAATGCACAACTTTACATATAACTAAAAAAGTTACTACTAAGCAAAAAATTCACTTGTAAGTGATGATCATTTGCGTACAAGTAAAACAAATTACTTATGAGTAAAAATTACTTATAAGTTATAAAAATCACTTTTAAGTTTGATTATTTAAAACGAATTATTATCTTGTGGGGTAAGTCAAGGAAAATATATTATTGCTTCATTGTGAAGTAATAATCAACATATAACACTTTGAACTTCTACTTTTAACAATGTTGCCATGATATCTCTACGGTAAAAATGTTTATGAGTAATAATTGGGAAAGCGACCGTGGTCCCAAACCTTTCATTTTGGTGTAGATTACACCCAAATCTTTTATTTTTACGGTCGAAGTCCCAAACCTTTATATGTAGTTGCAGCTCGGTCCCAAGCCTTTAATTCCGTCCATAAAACCCTCAGTCAAAGTTTCAACAGTAATTTTGACTCGAAAAAATTGCAATGCTGGTCCCAAGCCTTTCATTTTGTTGTAGATTACACCCAAACCTTTAATTTTTGCGTCGAAATCTCAAACCTTTTTATATAATTATAGCGTTGGTCCATTTCACGCATTCCGTTCATAAAATCGTCAGTCAACGTTCAGACAGTAATTTTAACTCAAATGACATCTTAATTGATAGGTAAAATTATCAAAACAAGTTATCTAAAAAAATGTTTGTTTTATTCAAATCCTTCAATCTTTTCACATACATCACATTCTCATCATCGATAATTATCTGATCAGATAACAATTTGATCTGATTTGTTATAATAATCGAATCGATAAATTATTTTTATGACATGTTATTTGTCACTAAAATAAATAAATGAGAAAATAAAATAAATAAAATACATTTGGTATTATAATTTGTATGTATTATTAAATAATTTTTAGATTGATTAAAAATTAAAAATAATATTAAAATAAAAAAATAAATTTTTATTAAAAATTAAACATAATATTAAAAAAATTTATTTAGTGCTAAACTTTTTTATTTTCTCATATATTTATTTTAGTGACAAAGAACATGCCATAAAAAATGAAAAAAATTGCAATGCTAATCCCAAACCGGCATGTTTAGACAAAGCCTAGGCATAGATATTATTAAAAAAGTATTTTCTTATTTTAATATTATATTTAATTTTTAATCAATTCAAAAATTATTTAATAATATATATGAATTATAGTACCAAATGCAGTTTGTTTATTTTTATTTTTCCATTTATTTATTTTAGTGACAAATAACATGCCATAAAAATAATTTATCGATTCAATTATTATAACAAATCGGTTCAGATTGTTATCTGATCAGATGGTTATCGATGATGAGAATGTGATGGCTGTGAAAAGATTGAAGGATTTGAAGAAAACAAACATTTTTTTTTGATAATTTGTTTTGACAATTTTACCCATCAATTAAGATGTCATTTGCGTTAAAATTACAGTTTCAACGTTGACTTATGATTTTATAGACGGAATGAAATAGACCAACGCTGTATTTATATATAAAGGTTTGGGACTTCGGCAACAAAAATTAAAGGTTTGGGTGTAATTTGCAACAAAATGAAAGGTTGGGGACCATCGCTGCAATTTTTTCGAGTCAAGATTACTGTTGAAACGTTGACTGACGATTTTATGGACGGAATTAAAGGCTTGAGACCGACGTTGAAACTACATATAAAGGTTTGGGACTTTGGCCGCAAAAATAAAAAGTTTGGGTGTAATCTGTAACAAAATGAAATGTTTGGGACCACGGCCGCAATTTTCCCTAAAATAAAATAAAAAGTAAATACATAGACATATTTTGCACTCATAAAGGGATTTAAATCATCGACAAATTAAATGTTATAAAAATTTAGGCAATGAAAATTTGATGATTTGTCGCTATTATTAAGGGTTGCTCATGCATCGGTTAAATATCTGCCATATAAACTAACATATAAGTGTTTGCTAACAATGTTGACATTTTAATACGGAATCTTAAGTTTTAGTACAATATTAGAACTTGTTAAACTCTAATGAACAATCTAATTCGATTAAGACTCAAAAAAACATTCATTGATATGTTCAAAAGAGCAACCATTTTACAGGATATGTTAAGAGATAAATCACGGATTTGTTAAATATCGATATGTAGATCAATATATAAGGGTTTTGACTATTTCTCTTAATAAAGTTGACATGCTAAGATGAAATCTCAAAACTTAATATTAAGTTCAAATGAACAATTTAATCTCTCTAAAACTCAAATGCGTATATTAATTTTAAGATTGGTTTACTCAACGGAATCATCATCATAAGGGGTTATACTCAGAAATAAATTTCATATTGATTAAATATCGAAATATAAACCAATATATAAGGGTCTTGACTACTCATGTTGAATTATATATATAGAATAGCAAGTCTTTGTAGCTACAAGGACACAATAGCTTATGTAATTGTGCAACTAAGGTAATCAAAGCCCTTTATAGAAGTATATTTCCTGGACCATAATATTCACACATATGACGATAGAAAAAGATGTTATATGCACATGCAATGTACACGGGGATGGACAAGGAAACATTTATAATGAGTACATAAAAAGGGGTGTATACATAACATGTTGTAAGGATTGTTATCCATTAGAAGATAATTCACCAACTCTTTGGCAAATACAAGTTATTTTAGATTTAATTTCCGACTTGTTCAATCGAGATATCGTTACACCAATTTAAGAATGTCATTATACCGACCATTTAAGATGTTGTTTACATATAAAATATTATGAATAAAAATGAGATGTTTATAGGCATTTCTAGATCTTATATGAAGTTCTGAACCATCACATCTAATCCACTGTATTGTTACATCATTTGAGGGGTACATAAAAATGTAAGCAATCAGTTATAAAATTGGACCGCCCAATGATATAAAACCATATGATAACTCCTAGTCGTAGGGCAAGTAACTCTTGCTTCTTTAGGGTTTTCATGTACAATATTATAACTGTGTTGGATGGATATTATTGAGAAAAAAATGTATTTTAAATAGTGATATAATGAGAAATACGTGGTTAAGAAGTAAGGAAAAGTTATTGAAGTGATGAAAAATATTATTTTATTGAAGAACGTGTGGTTGAAAATGAGTTTTGAAAGAATGTGCACCAAACAGGGAGATACAAAAGAATCCGAAAGGGCGAATAGCTTGACCTCCAACATACAAACGCAAAATAAAAATATACTAATGGAACAATTAATCCATCGATTGACATACAAATTACACAACAGAAAAAGATTAGTCCTTTATTTGATCAGTTTAATTCATCAAACCTTTTGGCAAATTAAGAAGAGGTGAAAAGTTACAAAGCTTTCATGGCCTACAGTCCCTATGAAATGCAAAATGGAATTAGGGCAAGAGACAAGCTTAGGGCATGCAGGATGTGTGTTTTTGCGGTGGATTGTTGTGATGATTAATGCACACATGTGAGTAGGTGGGTTCGTTCTGCTTTGTCCTTGTGGAAAGGTGACAATATGAATTATTATCTATTAAAATAGAAATGAACAAAAATTTTAACCTGTATAGATTCGTTGTAAATTTTTTCAATAGTATGACAGATAAAAACTAGTTTACCTAATGTAGTTGTGTGTGTGTGTATATATATAAATATATATTCTCCGATTTTGAGTAAATATAACAGTAACGAAAGCGTTTTACATGGAACAACTGAGTTAAGAGATTAAGGCGTCACATTTATCATGTCATATCACGTCTTTTATTGAAGACTAAAGCTGAATAATTCACTCTCTAATAATTTTGAATTTTAGATAAGAAAGTTTACATTATATCACAAAATGCAAGAAACTTGGACTCAAGTCGCATGTCAACATTTGGTCCTATCTTCATATGAGGAAGCGTGTTGAAAAACTAACTTCGATAAATAAATGTACTATTGATTCTCTAATAGTTTAAGATCATTTAAGTTGCAATAAAAGATTAATTTAATTGAACTTAAAGTCATTACAAATAATCATAATTTGTTGTTATTGTTGTATGGATCAGATTTGTTGTGAAAATTGGAATACTCTGATACTAGTTTGTTGTGAAAAAATAAGGATTATAACCACAATATGTAGTAAAGGTTACAAGAATAATATAATTGGTAGAGAATTGTGATTTTATTATAATATGGAGAAAAAATGCAAATATTATGTATTTACAAAGTTTCTAACTCCATCTAAAATACAATGAAGAGACAACTATATATAGGGAACAAATAGTGGACGTTCAAAATAAAAAGGAGACCAAAACATTGCAGAGAGGTAGAACAGGTGGTGCCGCGGAGCCACTCTCCAGGCACTACTGTGACCTTGCTATTGAAATTTCAGCTGTCGGCACCTCGTCTCCGACCCAAATTCATTCCAATGATTTTTCTTCATTTCAAAGTATTTTTCAACTCCAACACAAATTCCTACTCTCAATGACTTCCAAATAAAATTTCAATTTAGAATTCGCCAAGAAAATTTTAATAGAATTTCACAGTTGCATTCCAAATATGAGCCTAATTAATGTGCACTTTAATTAGAACTTTCAATTATTTTCAACAAAGAAGTCGGGTCACATCCAAATTCTAACAGGATTCACCGATTTAAAGATTATAATTGAGGGAAGAGTTTGAAAGAACGTTTGATTGACTATATATCAATAATTATTTCCGGACTCACAGAAATAAATAATATTCTTATATTTTAGTATAGGGATGTTTTTTGAAGTGAATTTTTTTTTATAGCGTGTGGACCCTGAATTTGCTTGATTTATTAAACCATACTCATGGACTTGATCTTAGTTTTGCATTGATGCTTTCTTGTCTTGTAATTTTTAGGTGTATTGCTTGAGCAGTATCTCCTAAATTTTGTATTATTCCAACGTTAATATTAATTTATTAAAATTGCAATACAGTTGTCAATGATAATTACATTATTGTCTGATATAAATAGTTAGGGAATATTTTCTTTCCTTTCTCAGATTATATGCAATGAATTTGTTCCTTATTTGAACTCAGACTATTAATTTTTTTTGTATTACAGTATTTAGACATTGCATATTATATAGTATCGCGTCAACGTTCTCACATTTTAGTTGATGTAAGTAATTAAAAAATAAAATAAAATTTTGTTCGTCATACTGTCTACTTTTGTCCGATACTTCAATTTCTTTGTACAATGATTAATAAATGGCCCAGCTTTAATCATTTTTTTAAAAAGCTTTAGAGTTGTTTAAAGTGTTTGCGTTCCACACGTTTAGTTAACTAATGCCTCGAGTATTTACCATTTCATTGTTAATGTGATAAGAGTGTGTACTCACGTGCATAGAATTTTACAAATTTTGACTGCATGTCACCACGAATAAATATATTATATTATATTTTATATATACAAAGAGTTTCAATGTCAAATCAAGTTTTGTCTTAAATGGGATATCAATTTCTCGGGACGATAACTTATCATGATGCCCTCGAGTCGATCAACCTTGTTTAGAAGAACTCGAACTTTTGATTATTATTTTCTTATTTAAGTAATGCATTATCGGGAGGAAAACTAATAACAAGTGGTTCAACAATTTTACTTTGTTAATTAGAAAGAAGAAAGCAGCAATAACATCTTAATATTATTAAAAGAGTTTTGTGAAAAATTTTAGGAATTCAAAAACATTCTTGTTATGTTAGATACCCTTCACCAAATGCCAAATTGTCATATGGTTTAAAGCATTTAAACTAGTACAATAATATACAAGTTATGTTTGATTTTGTTAAAGATCAGATTTTTAATAGATTTCTGATAAAAGTTGACGAGATTTATGGTTGAAAAGCTGATCAAAGTTGTAAGTCACGTGAAATTTATAATTGAAAATGAATTCGAGAAAAAATAAATTTTAAAAAGTGAGGTCAAACAAGGGCATAATCTCCTGTGAAGCTTGTGGTATAGTACACTAGTAATCATGCATGAAACAAACAAAGAAATCGTACATTGTTTGGGGGCTCATCTTCCTTTATAAAAAGCCTCCAAGTACTGCTCTATTTGTTTCTCTGAGAGTTTGTGTGTGTGTGTGAGAGAGAGAGAGAGAGAGAGGCAGGCAGGCAGGCATGAATTCCAGGAAGCAAAAGAGAGCAGCTCTATATCAACAACTTCGTTCTGCTACTAATTCCACTTCTGTAAGCACTTATTATAGGAAAAACATTAGACTGACTTTGAGGGACTTTCTTATGTTTGATTTATTTTCAATCCTTAAAGATAGGAGATTTTCGATTTTGATAGTTTCAATCCATTTCTCACTGAAGAGTCTCGTCGTTCTACTTCTCTCTCCTCTTGCAATTATAATTTTGAATTTTCAGATATGATCATAAATATAGATGCTACAGAACCCTATTTTTCTTCCCTTTAATTTCTTTACTGTAAATTTATATTTTACAGGTGACTACGACATCAATAGTTGTGGATGCTACAAGATACATAGAGGAGTTGAAGGAAAAAGTACAAAAACTAAATCAGGATATTGCAACTATACAAACTTCACACGAACAAAGCTCGTCATTACCAATGGTATAATTAATTAAAAACTCATCCGGCATGTTTTGTACGTTCTCTAAACATTATTAAGGAAGAAAACGAAACTATGTTTTTGTTTATTGTAGCATCCAATCATTTCTACATACAAAACTTTTCGAGGCAATCGAGCTTTAACTTAAGGCTGCTTTATATGATTGTTTTCTGTTTAATTAGTCATTAACTTGTCTTAAATTTTTGTCTTAATAAACTCCAGCAGGTTACAGTGGAAACCCTAGAAAGGGGTTTCCTAATTAATGTATATTCAGAAAAGAATTGCCCTGGTTTGCTTGTCTCCATACTGGAAGCATTTGAGAGGCTAGGCCTTGAAGTACTCGATGCTAGGGTTTCTTGTTCTAATAATTTTCGTCTCGAAGCCGTTAGTGAGGTAATGAATTATTTCCTTCTTTATCAGTTTATATCTACTTATATCTGATGCTGCTTATCTGGTCAATTAATCCCATTATAACTTCTACTGTTGTACATATCAATCTCAAATATTAGTTATGCATTTGAATTATTGCAAATGCCACCATCAAGAATCAAACTCATAGTTTAGTTGGAAATCAACCTCGAATTCGCGCCATACGATAGTCTATTTTAATAATTCTGATGAACTAATACTGCAGAAGAGTATTTAAAATAGTTTCTTCAGAATATAATGTTTTATGCAAATGAAAATATAAGAAGAATTTTGGTTGCAGAATGAAGGACAGGCTGACAGCATAGATGCCCAGGTGGTTAAACAAGCAGTAGTGCAAGCTATCAGGAATTGGAGTGAAAGTAGTTAGCAAAATTGATTTGTTGGCTCTTTGTTCTGATCATTTCATATTTTCCTTCTTCCAACTTTATGCATCTTGTTTAGTTTGAAAGCTTTTATCTAATAAAGTATAACTGATTATACTTTACTGAGTTGTTTTATAGAATTATATGTTATGTTAGTTTATAGGAAGGACGAATTAGATAGTCGTCACATGCTCAACTTATTCGATCGCGTATCTATTTGAAGTATTTGTAATTCAGATTCTCAAAAACTGGTTTTCTAAGGTATTTTTTCAAATGAAAAATGAATTTTTTTTTAAGACTGTGATTGAAAATAATTTTAAAAACGTCTCTGGCAACAAATCCTTAGTTCAATGATCTCTTAAAAGTAGCCCACCCAAATCTTGTAAATTTCAACACGCTCCTTAGTCCTATTCAGGACCTAAACTAAATATTAATAGTTTCCAGTCCAACTGGGATCAGTCCATTAATATTGGGCCAGTCCACAAAGTGCCCAATATTGCATCTCGTGTTGCAAATGTTTCAATTAAAAAAAGTGTAATTTTGATACTTACCCTAACTTTTTTTTGTTTTTTAGAAAAAATTAAAAAAAATACCCTCTTTATATCTACCACTTAAAAGCCTTCAAAAAGGGGACTAAGATGACCTTGATTCATAAAAATTAACTTTTCAAATTCCAATCAAATTCTAATATAAGGTCTCGGTCATCTCTTGCCCAGGTTGCAATCGGGCCGGACTCTTAAAAATCCAACTCTTTCAACTAAACTCCCATTTGATGGTCATTATTTTGAGAAAATTGAGTTTTAAATAGTGATTTTTAAAAAAAATGTGTGGTTAGAAAAAAGTTTTGTTTACGTACAGAATATTTTATGGACAAAACTACTTGTACATAATTTTCCTTACCGAAAATGTTACACCCTCTCACATGTGCGCGGGGTTCACGTGAATAAAAAACTCCCAAAAATGTGGTCCCTACACCCTATTGTGAGTGTAGGTAAAAGATTATGTAAAAAAATTATGCACATGTAGCATTGCCCATATTTATTGTGTGGTTGAAAATGAGTATGTGGAAAAAAGAGTTTTGAAATAATGGTTGTCAACCATGGGCTAAATTGTGAATTACATAGGCAGCTGGGAAGAGTTAATTATATGCTAAGTCCTTCAACGTTTAAATATTTTTAAATTTTGTTCCTCAACTTTTGAGTTAGTCATCTAACTATGGATCATGTTCAAATTAGTCCTTCACATTTTTGATTCGTTTAGTGACTGAACTTTTCTAAAGTTCAATTTTAATCCTTATACTTCACAAAATTCTTCAATTAACTTCCAAAGCTCTTCCAATCAAATCCTTGCATTTCCAGAAGTCATGCAATTCCGTCCTTTTTCTTAATTAAGCCTTTTTTTTTTTTTTTGACTTCTATAAATTCATTCACCTCAAACTATTCTCACATATAGGTTAAGTGATTGATATTTCAAAATAAGTTTGTAAGATAAATTGCAGCCTAGTTATACCAATTCAAGCAATTCAATCAATCTTCTCCAAAATATTCTCAAACCTAAATGACAAGTAAAAGTGGCTACGTGCTCAATAATAAGGTCTTATACGGATAAGCATGGTATGAAAATAGTGAAAATTACACCCTCTCCTATTTTGAAAATCCAAATTCTAAAATCAGATTTTAAGGTTTAAGTTTCAAAAATCAGATATTTTAATATAGATACAGTTTTTTTTATATTTAATTAATATTAATAATAATATTTTAAAAATATATACTTCAATCCCTAATTTAATTCACACTTCTCTGTCCTCTCTCTCTCTCTCTCTCTCCATTTGAAGCCCGTCGCCTTCTTCTCTTGTCGTTGCCGCCCTTCTCCTATCTACGCAACCCGTCGCCGCCCTTCTCTACGCAACCCGTCGCTATCTCAAGAAGCAAAAATATCTTCGTTACTCATAACTTTGGAACGCTGTTAATCTCAGATTCATCATCCGATCTATCCCCAAATGATAATCCCTAATTTCTCCATCTCTTCATTATCTCCTGCGGTAAATCCCTAATTTCTCTCTCGTTCCAGTTTATCTCTCTTCCTAATTTCAGAAATGCTGTGATTGAACTCATGTGTAGAAAGGCAGATTTCGATCTGAGCGCCGGCAGGTGGTGGAGGTGGCTGATTTGTGTAATTTGTGTGTGTTGATTTGTGTAATTTGTGTGTGCTGATTTGTGTAATTTGTGTGGTGGTGCTGGAGATTGATGTCTTTAATTTGTTGGGTGTGTTTTGGTGGTGTGCAGACTGCAGTGGTGGTATGTTGTCATGGATCTAATAATTTCTGTGGTGGTGGCGGCGATATTGTTGGTGCTGGAGATTGTCATGGTTTTTGGTTTACCGTCGATTGGTGAGACTGTGTTGGCGATGTTAGTGATGGTTGTTGTGGTGAGTTGCCGGCTGTGGTGGCAGCGGCGGAGTTAGGTTAGGGTATGTAAGACGATGATGGAAGTGAGGTGGTGCTGTGTAGTCTATGTGACAAATCTTTGTGACACAGGCCACTGTCTTTGTGACATTTGTCTTTGTGACCTATCTTGTGGCTTTGGAGCCATGTGCTGTGACCTATGCTGTGACTTGTGCTGTGACCATTTGAAAATAATCGGTGACTATTAAAAAAAATATGAGACATGAGCTTTAACGTGTTATCAATCATTATAAACAAAAAATCATGCGTTTGTGACCTGTGACCTGGGCTGTGACCTGTGACCTGGACTGTGACCCGGACTGTGACTTGTGACCTTATAAAAAAATTCATGTCACCGGAGTAGTTACTAGAATCAGAGTGTCTCCGGAAAGGTCGTCGGGAAGTCACTGGAGAGGTCGCCGGAGAAATCATCGGAATTGGAGACGTCGCCGGAACGGTCGCCGGCGTGGTGGGGGTGGGTTAATTTTATACATATATATTTTTATTTATTTATATATTTATATGTATAAATAAATATTTATATAAATGTGTATGTATAAGTCAAAATTTCTGATTTTTGAAATGTAAAAGTTGTTTTGTTATTTTTGAAATAGGGTAGAGATAAAGTTGGGAAAATGAATTTTTCCCATGAAAATAAGCACAAGTAGGCCCATTCGGTTGCATATAATACAGAATGAGCATTTCGAAACTCATGTTTGGAAAAGATCTAGGGCCTGTTTGGTAGGGATTCTCATTTTCTACAGTAAATCAATTCTCATTTTCAACCACACATTCTTCAATAAAAAAATATTTTCCATCACATAAATAATTTTTTCTTCTTTTTCAACCACACATTTCCCATCATATTACTATTCAAAATCAATTCTTCCCCCAAAAAATTCCTACCAAACAAGCTCCTAGTTGCAAAAAAAAAAAAATAATAATAAAATAAAAAAATATACACACACACACACACACAATCACACACACACAAACCATTTAAAAAAGCAAAGTCTCGCGAAAATGGAACGATCATGTCGAAAATAGATTTCGATTTCAACTCATGACTGGAAAGCTTGCTTGGAATGAAAAATCTCTATTCACTAGGTTTTTATTATTATTATTTGACCCTCTGCAGATAGGCATTGATTTCGATCTGCTATGCCCAAGTTTTGAAGAACTTTGTGCTATCTTTGACCTAACGGTTCAGAGTGAAAAAGTGCTAATTTCAACTCAATTTCAAACATAAATTTATCATTTTCAACCAGGTTATCCAGCTAAGTAAAACACAAACGTATTCTTTTGTTTATTTCAATTTTCTTGAATTTTTGTTAAAATATATATATTTTTAATTATTTGAAAGCAATAAAAGCATTAAAAAAAAAAAAGATTACTCACAGAGAAGACTCCACTCCAAACTTAAAGATAAATTGTCCTCAATGTAAGCACAAACTATAGCATAAGGAATGCTAGCAATGCTCAACATGTTATATGTTGATGTCGTCACTTTAGCACTCGACCCTGGGTCATCTTTTAGTCCTTTATTTGATTTTCAACTTATCTCCATTATACCTTAAAAAAGATATGAACACATAAATAATTACAAAATGGTCAGTTGCACAAAGAAGAATATGAAATCACGTGGAGCATAGCGTAAAGGACCGCCCATTCGGCCTCCGAGTTCCCTACAGTCCCGGGGTAGCCTTCCCCACACATGGTCGGCAAGCTAAGATGTATAATATAAGTACAACACAAGGAGATGGGAGGTTCGCCATCGTACCTACATACGAGACATCATCAGTGTTCTCTCTGATAATTTGACATTAAACCCGCATTTAACAATCTTGTCATGCCGCATGGGTAGGAGAGTTCACTAGGCCCGTGACTCACTCCTCTACTCAATCCACTAATTCCCTAGTAACAAAACGTGCGCTTCGCCTCCTTGTGCATTGCATACTCCTCTATGCTAGTACGTTAAAAAATTCTCCACAATTGCGGCATTATCTCCATGATGTGCGAGCTTCCACAGTGCCCCCTGCATCTCTTCTTGCAATGACGTGTACATGCCGCCTTCAACACCACCTTTACCTTGTGCACCTCTGCATTGGTTCCTCTAATGGACGGCTCCTCTGGCCGTTGCGTCACCGTGTATGTTGAAGCATTCCACACAAATGCCCCCACTTTTTTATCTCCTTAGCAATGCTTTTGTCATGCTCTGTGAAATAAACATTTGTGTAGTAGGCAAAATTGCATAACGCATGCCCCTGCTTTTGTCATCCTGAAAGATTTCCATCTGGGATTCCAATTGCTTGTTGAAGCATTCCACACAAATGCCCCCACTTTTTGATCTCCTTAGCAAGCTTTTGTCATGCTCTGTGAAATAAACAGAAACATTTGTGTAGTAGGCAAAATTGCATAACGCCGCCCCTGCTTTCGTCATCCTTAAAGCTTTCTATCTTCGATTCCACAGTGTCCCTTGCATCTCTTCCTACAATGACCTGTACATGCCGCCTTCGACACCACCTTTGCCATGTCTTGTGGCTTTCTCTCGTCTTTGGCCATCTCAAAATCATTTTCATAGGAATGTACGCCGTCAGTCTTAGGTAAACCAACAATGCAAAGTTTGGAACGAACCTGCTCCGATACCAATTGTAATGGACCCCGTTCGGCCCACAAGTTCCCGACAGTCCCTAGGACAACTTTCCCCACACATGGACCTGCAAGCTAAGATATATAATGCAAGAACAATATAAGGAGATGGGAAGCTTGCCATCTTATCTATATATGGACATCGTTAGTGAACTTTTTGATAATTTGATATTAAATCCGCATTTGGCAATCTTGCCATGTTGTATGGGTAGGGGGAATTCACTATGCCAGTGACTATAGGCTTACTTATTTTGATCAACTTGACTCAAAGTTCTAAAATGCTCAAAAAAAAATAAAAAAAAATAAAAATTCTAAACTAAAAAGTGAAAAAAAGGGGATAGAATTTAGAAAATTAGGTTGCCTCCCGTAAGCGTTTGTTTAAAGACATTAATTTGACTTTTAGCAAAAATCGTTTCATGGAACTTAGAATAGGACTTTGAAGGTCTTGCTTTGCTTGCATCGATCGACTTTGAACCATTTTCACTTATCATCTAAAAATCAATCTTGCCATTCTCATGAAAATATGACTTGACCTGATCACCTGATTCGAACTTAACTACGAAAATCTTGACTTTCTCATCAGATTTGATCACAAAATCTACTTCAGAGTAATCATTTCGGTCGAAGGATTGCTTGATAGTTCCCCTCCTTAACTATGAATTGATAGTTACCACTAAGAAATTCACTTTGTCAATGCTTCTTTAACTCGGTGTCACAACAGGTGTATCCTACTTAGCATAGAGCACTCATCAACAAAGAAATCAACGCTAAGAAATCAAACGTAACAAAAGCGAATATATTTCGTTTTTTAATGCTTGAAACTGGAATTCTTGCATGGCATATCTGTCTGAAATTCACAAACGAAATTTAAGAAAGAACAATAAAAGACTGTACAAAGTAAAGCAGCAAAAAAGCCAAAAGAACACGTAATAACCATAACTTTATCTAAGGTTACTCACTTACTCAATACACCGTCCTTTTATTGGATCACTAGACTGAAGTGCAATCGCAATTACTACAAGGTCAGCATAATGACAATAAAATTGCTATGATTTGGAACACGAAATTGCAAGGTGCAAATTTGTATAAATTAGGAACACGAAATTGGAAGAAATCATAAAAACTAACAATTGTGTTATTAGCTAGGTGCAAGAAAGAATTTCTGTCTTCGTATGAACTCACGAGTCAAAACTGGGGTTTTATTAGGTGGAATGGAAGGGAGCTTCTCTACTACTTGACGGATGACCATCTATGCTGAAATTCTATAGTTACCACCTTCATTGACATCGACAACTGCTTTGCCAAAAAATTCCATTTGAATCACAGATTAAAGTTTCGGAATTGTCATGAGGCTTAGGGTATCTCAAGGCTCAAGGCTCTTAGCGAATGGCGCAGAGGGCGAACCTTTTTCAAATCAAAATTAAGACATGGTAAAGTTCGGGCCCAAAAACTAAAAACTCTTCCCAAAAACTTATTTTTAATTCATCATAAAAGCCTAGAAAAGATTAGCCAAATCTAAAATTTAATTTAGCACCGCCCTTGACATCACAAAACTAAATACTTGCGACATTGTTTGTGTTAGGAGTCCATATTAGTTCAACCCTCGACTAGAACATTGGATATTATATTCAACCCATGGTTGACCACATTTGATCAATTTTTATCAAAATATACGAAAATTTAAATGAAATAGGGGCTCATTTTATTTGTTAGAGAAAAGAATAGGGAGTCACTATTTTTAACCACCATCTTATATATTTATCCATTTTTAAAAAACTTCTATAGCACTTTTTTAATCTTATGTAAAGGCTTATTGGCGCAAAACTCCCCTAACTTTTGCCCCTATTGCGGATTATCCCATATTCTTTCATTTTAGCGGAAAACTCCCTATATGACATTTGAGATGTGGAAAACCCAAATTTTCTTCCACTTTCTTAATAAAATCTTGTAAAATGACAAATATACCCTCATATTTAAATAAAAAAAATAAAAAACTAATTTCAAATATAATCCATCCTATTTAAATAAAACAAAAAGAAAAATAATTAATTAATTAATTTATTGCAACTGTATTCCCAATTTTTTCAAAAAATTACAAACGAGTCCTAAATAAATAATTAAAATTAAAAATAAAAATAAAATTAAAATTAAAATTAAAATTAAAAATAAAATCATTTTTCCCCCTACCCCATCTTCCTCCTACCCACCACCACCATGAAATCCTCTTCGATATCTCTTTTCAATAGCGAGAATAATAGGATATTATTTGGTTCTTAAATTTGAAAATAGCTATAGACGCAATAATCGTGTATTCTTTGGTTCTAGATTCCTACTTCGAATTTTAGCGAGAAGTAGCAATGGCGTAGAGGTTGTTAATGTTGGGTTATTTCCTCTTACGAGGAGGAAAATCCATATTTGAGATTATATTATAGCCCAAATCCCATTAGATTGTTAAACCTAATGATGAATACATATAAGAAGATTAAAGAAAGTATGAGTCCAACTCGTTTTTGAAAAGAAAGGAAAATAATTTTTTTTTTCTCTACGCCTAGATTTCATCAAAGCATCGATCTCGAGTCATCCACGGTCCGATCAAGCTGAAATTTAAAGGAGAGGTTCACAAGACACAGAACTATAATATGAATGGTGGATATCAGATTTTGAGTTCGAAACATTGGTTAATGTGCATGAACAGTAACCAAATTTCTTAATAAAATTTTCCTATTCTTATTGTTTTACCAAGATCTTTGTCATATTTAAGAATTATATGTTGTAGCCTCTAGTTGTGATTAGAGCAGACTTTGTGTACTTATTAATTGACTTTGTGGAGGTTTTGACTGGACTGGGTCCCGTGGTTTTTATTTATCACATCGGAGAAGTTCTTCCACGTAAAATAATTACTTATGTTCTTGTGGTTTGATGTGATTATTCTTTTAGATTATTTCTAGCATATAGAATTATCAGGAAAGACATTTTATTTATTTGCTTTTCGGAGAAGAATTATTTTGCTGTGTTTATTTGTTTGCAACTCTCCCGACAAGTGATATCAGAGCCAAATTCTAAGATTTGAGTTTTCGATTATGGAAACGAATTTGAGTAAAATGATTAATTTGAATAGTTTAAATTCTAACATATGGAAATGAAAAATGGAGGATCTTCTTTATGTGAAAGATTATTACCTACCAGTATTTGCAACTGAAAAATCAAATAACAAGTCAGATGAAGAATGTAGTTTGTTGTATCTATAAGTCTATGGGTATATCATGCAGTGGGTAGATGATAATGTTTTGAACCATGTTAGTGGGGAGACGCATGCTCGTACTTTATGGAGTGAGCTTGAACAGTTATATGCTATAAAGAAATAATAAGATGTTTTTGATTGAGCAGATGAAGGCGTTGAGATACCAGGATGGAACTCTTTTAACTGGTCATCTAAATACATTCCAAGGAATTATTTCAATTGGTTGGAATGGGTATTAAGTTTAACGATGAGATTTATGGGTTATGGTTGTTTAGGAGAATTTCATTATCTAACTCTACTCTAGATGGTGTTATCACAATGGATCTAGCCAAGACTAGTATGTTAAATGAAAAGATGAGAAAAAATATCACAGGGACATTCTTCACAGTTAGAGGTTTTGGTTAGAGAAAATAGGGGGATAAGTAAAAGGAAAGGTCTGAAGAACAAAAACAGAAGCAGAGGCAAGTCGAACAAGTTAGCGAATGCCGAGGGTTATCATTGTAGGACAAAGGGACACATCAAGAAACATTACATGCAAATGGAAGAAAGAAAATAAGAACGAGAAAGAGAATTATACGAAGAACGAGAATGACAGATAGTGATGATAGAGTTGCTACCACCACTCCTGCGGACTTTCTCATCATTTATGATGATCTCAATTTTGCAAGTCATGAAACCAATTGGGTGATTGACAGTGGTTTCCTTAGAGACGCGTTCCAACATCTTTGAACTCTTTTCCACAGTGACTAACTAGAAGGCCCTTTCTATTCTCTTTCTAGTAGGGTTCCTCCATGGCCTATTTTTTGATTGATCTCTCTTTCGTAAGCAACCCACTCTACTCTATCATTCAATTATGACAACCTACCTAAATCTTGATTCTCTGAAGCAGCAAACTCTTCACGAGTGAACATGACTATTTTGGTGTATGCAATAAGAATCGGCTGTTCGCTGAAGCAGAATGAAGATTTCTTTATCCACTTAAATGGTGCGAGCGTAGTCAGATGGAGTGAGCGATGTAGCTTCGTTCATCTTATAATAAAAAAGAGTACATTCATGCTATATCGCAGAAGGATTTATTTACATCTTATAAATTTGGTGATCTCGGAACTGTAAAGACAGGTAATGATGGCTTGGTTAAAGTCACTGGTTTGGAGATGTGTATTTGGAGATAAATAATGGTTCGAGGTTGGTTTTTAAAGATGTGAAGCATAGTGATAAGTGCTTTTTTCAACACTTATTTTGCCACATAACATGAATAATTGTTGACAAAAGTGTTTGAATATGGCTTAATTTCGTATTGTAGCACTATATTGATGAATGTGGCCGAACTTAACAGAAAAGATATGAAAAAAGGCCAAAATGAAAGAAAACGAAAGTTCAAGGACCAAAGTGCAAATAGTCGAAAGATGACCCGAAACACAACTTGAGAATGTAAATGAGCTAAGTCCTAATTTGATGAGTACAAGGGATATTAGAAGAAGGAAAATGAAGAAAAGAGGTTAAAATGACATAAAAGAAGGTCGATGACTAAAACGACACATTCGAAAATTTGTCTCTATCATGTAGCCACATGGTAGAACTATCCATGCGGTTGCACGAGCCTGGGCAGAGACTTCAAGTGCCCCAATTTTATGAACCATGGATGACTCATAACCATGCGGCCGCTTGGTTGTTGTCTGAAGCGAAACTCTGGTTTCCTTTTTTTGTTCAAACACTTAAGGAAATGAATCTTGAGATGAATATATAAGCTGAGAGCTGTCAACAACGAGGGGAGGAGGCATTCTAACAGAGAAAGCAACCCTGGAATACACATTGAAGGAGATTTTGAGCCTAGAAGACGAAGAAAAACACAAGATTGACGGGATTTCAAGCATAATATTAATTCGTTGATGTCATTTCTTCAATTATTTGTGTGTTTTGTTATTTTTTCCATGTTAGACTAAATATTTCTATACTAGGAGAACGATGAACCATATGATTTGATCTTTTAATTCATGATTTTATAATTTTGACATTACAACACGTTGTTTGAATTTGAATGATTTATATACAATTATTTTTCTCCACGACTATGTACGCATATGATTGTGTGAAACTGGTGGCATATTTCATGCATTTGAGAGAAGGGAAATAGACTCGACAAGATATAAATCATTGTACGATTCGATAGGGAATAGATATATACATCTATGCCTTACGTGAATCTCTAAGTGTTCACAGAAATCAATGCATTCTTATATATTTGCAGTCGTCATAGGAATATAGTCGGATTGTATGTAAGAGTATGCTCAACATTACTCGAGAGAGATTGTTATGTTAGGAATATTGATTCTTCAAAACTTCAACCGTGTTGTTAATTTGTAGAATTTGGATTAAAAGAGATCATTGCATGGAGATTCGTGATCCTAGTACGCTTTATATTCATTGAATTTAATAACTCATTTTCTAGCATTATTTTGCATTTTAGTTCAGTTAGTTTGCTTGCAATCGCTTTAATAAATTAGTTTAGTCATAATTTCCATTATAACTATTTTCTTGTTTTGGTTAAGATCAAGATAATAAAATTGAACTACATATATTTCGGTTCACGAAAATATATTTCGTATAAGAAAAATCACCACAAGTGTACGGTTCGTAACAAGTAATAAAATGAAATTTGGAGTTCCGAATATCGTTCCCACGGGGATTGATTTAGTTCAATTTTACTATTTTGACCTTCATCGAAAAAAGAAAATAGCACTTTTGTTTTGTAACGGAAATTATGACTAAACTAATTTATTAAAGTGATTGAAAGTAAACTAACTGAACTAGAATGCAAAATAATGCTAGAAAATGAGTTATTAAATTCAATGAATGTAAGGTGTACTAGGATCACGAATCCCCATGCAATGACATAGTCTATACATCCGTTTAAACTTGATTTCTACAGGAAAACTTATTGATGATGGGCGTGGTAGTACTTTGGTAATGGCTAGTGGAAGCTCATTTGGGACGCTATGTTTGTAGCTCAAGGAAAAAGGGCCTCATTCGTTGTATGTTTTGTAGGAAAAGCTCTCCAGTGACATTGTTAATGCAATGAGTGAAAAATGATAAGCTATATTAAGAAAAAAATGTACTAAGTGGACTAAAAATTACACATCTGAAAATGTGTAGATACTGTTTGTCTGGAAAGTAGAATAGAGTCTTTTTTAAGAATTTTCCTCCTTCAAGAAAGTTAGAAATACTGGATTTGGTACGTTTAGATTTATGTGGTCCTATGAAGACGAGAACACTTGGAAGCTCCAGTTACTTTATAACCTTCTTAGATGACCATTCAAGAAAATTATGGGTTTATACCTTGAAGACAAAAGACCAAATGTTGACTGTGCTTAAGCAATTCTAGGCCCTGGTTGAGAGATAGACTGGGAAGAAATTGAGGTGCATCTGAATAGATAATGAGGGAGAGCATTCTGGTCCTTTTGATAATTATTGCAGACAATAGTGAATGATGTATCAAAAGACAACTCCAAAAACTCCTCAGTTGAATGACATAGCTGAAAGGATGAACAAAACACTAGTTGAGAGAGTGAGATGTTTACTTTCTTAAACCCAGTTGCTAAGATTCTTTTGGGGTGAGGCATTGAGCACGGTCGTACATGTGTTGAATTTTGCACCTTGTGATCCCTTATAGTATGATGTAACAGACAAAGTTTAGAATGATAAGGATGTTTTCTATGATAACTTGCCTGTGTTTGGGTGTAAAGCAATTTGTGCACGTTCTTAAAGATGAGAGGTCCAAACTTGATGTGAAAACACGACAATGTGTATTTTATGGTTATGGTCAAGATGAGTTATAATCCAAGCTTTATAATCCAGTTGAGAAGAAAATTGTGAAAAGCAGAGATATCGTATTTGTTGAAGATCAAATGATACAGGATATTGAGAAAACAGAGAAATATGTACCTTAAAAGGGTCTTAGTTTGATTGATTTGGATCTGATTCTTATGAAGAATTTGCTAGCTTAGGTCGAGAATGATGTTCAGGATGGCGACCAGCGTATATATGATGTTGATGCTTCCTTGCAGGCTTAGGCATATGATGAGATTGATGAGCAGTTGATAGTGTCAGATATTACACTAAAGGTTTTACTCAGGATGTCTACCAGAGATTGATATCCTTCCACACGGTATTCAGCAGAGTAGTATGTGCTATTGAATGACGAGGGAGAGTCTGAAAGTTATGTAGAAGTTATGGAAGATGAACATAAGACAGAGTGGGTTGAGGCAATGCAAGATGAAATGCAATCATTGCATGATAACCACACTTTCGAGTTAGTGAAGCTACCTAAGGGTAAAAGAGTTTTCAAAAACAAGTGGATTTAGAGGGTGAAGCAAAATGAGTTCAATTCACTACTGCGGTATAAAACTAGATTGGTTGCAAAAGGTTTTAATCAGAATAAAGGTGTTGATTTTGACGAGATCTTTTCTCCAGTTGTTAAGATGTCATCTAATCGTATTGTTCTCAGCCTAGCAACTAGTCTTGACTTAGAAGTTGAACATATGGATGTGAAAACTGCCTTCCTTGATAGTGATTTGGAAGAGGAGATTTATACAGAGCAGCCAATGGGTTTCAAAGTGAAAGGGAAAGAAAATTATGTGTGTAGGCTGAATAAAAGTCTTTATGGTCTGAAGCAAACACTGAGAGAGTGGTACAAGAAGTTTGAATATGTTATGGAGGAGCAAGGCTACAAGAAAACAACTTTTGATCACTGTGTATTTGTTCAAAAATTCTCCAATGATGATTTTATCATTTTATTACTCTATGTTGACGATATGTTGATTGTTGGTAAGAATACTTCAAGAATTGACAGGTTGAAAAAACAATTGAGTAAGTCTTTTGCTTTAGAGGACTAAGGGCAAGTAAATCAAATCCTTGACATAAGAATTAGTCGTGACAGGAGTGCCAAGAAGTTATATTTGTCACAGAAGGAGTACATTAAGAAAGTGCTTGAGATGTTTAGTATGGACAAGGCTAAAGTGGTTAGGTCTCCTCTTACTACCCACTTCAGATTGAGCATTGAACAATAAACAATGTCCTTCTATAGATAAGGAAAATGAAGACATGGAAAAAGTTTCTTATGCCTCAGCAATAGGAAGTTTGATGTATGCGATGGTCTGCACAAGACCAGATATAGCCCATGCAGTTGGTGTAGTTAGTCGTTTCCCATCAAATCTAGAAAGAGAGAATTGAAATGCAGTTAAGTAGATCATGAGGTATCTTTGAGGCACTTCTAGTTTGAGATTCGGTTTTGGAAATGGAAAACCATTGTTAGTTGACTACACAGATACAGATATGGCAGGAGATGTGGATACCCAGAAGTCTACATTGGGTTATTTGATTACTTTTGCAGGTTGGGCTGTATCTTGGCAATCAAAACTTCAAAATTGTATTGCCCTTTCTACGACAAAAGGCTTGGCAATCAAAACTTCAAAAGTGAATTACCCTTTCTACGACAGAGACAAAATTCATTGCAGCAACAGAGGCAACTAAAGAGTTTCTATGGGCAAAGAAATTTACAAGAGAACTTGGTTTCAAGTAACAGAAGTATTTGCTATTTTGTGATAGCCAGAGTGCTATTCATCTTGCTAGAAATTTTAGTTTCCATGCAAGATCGAAGCACATTGATGTACAATTTCATTGGATCAGGGATGCGTTGAATGGGAAGTTGTTGGAACTTGATAAAGTTCATACCGATTATAATGGTTCTGATATTTGACGAAGACATTACCAAAGAACAAGCTTGAAGATTGTTGTTCAATTGCTGGAATGTTGAAGTCCTCCCCATAGTCGGAATGGAGAGATTTGTTGGGTTATTTCTTCTTATGAGGATGAAAGCCCATATTTGGGGTTTATATGATAGCCCAAAGCCCATTAGGCTATTAACCCCAATGATGAATATAAATACAAGAAAATTGAAGAAAGTAACAGTCCAACCCGTTTGTGAAAAGAAAGGAAAACAAATTTTTGCTCCGCTCCCAAATTTCATCAAAGCTCTGATTCTGGGTTGTCCATGGTCCGATCGAGCTAAAATTTGGAACAGTGGTTCACAAGACATAAAACTACAATCTGAATGGTGGAGATCGGATTTTGAGTTCCAGAATATTGGTTAATGTGCGCGAACAATAATCGAATTTGTTGGTATATTTTTCCTATTTCATATTGTTTTACCAAGATGTTTGTTATCTTGAAGAAATATTTGTTGTAGCCTCTAGTTGTGATTTGAGAATACTTTGTGTACCAATTATTTGATTGATAGTGAAGGTTTTCACTGGACTAAGTCCGGTAATTTTTATTTTTCACATTGGGAAAGTTTTTCCACGTAAAATAATTGCTTGTATTCTTTTGGTTGGTGTGATTTTTTTTAAGAATATTTTTAGTATATAGGATTATCAGGAAAGACTTATTTGTTATTGGAAGAAGAATTGTTTCGCTATGTGCTTATTTGTTTGCATCTCTCCCGACAGTTAGTACGAAGAGAAAAAGCCACGAGAGTAGAGAAGATAGTGGTGCAACTAGCAAGAAAAGCTTCAAGAGGATTGCAGAGTTTTCTTAGTTGGTGGATGTTGTAGAAACAGGTAGAAAATTTGGTACCCAAAAAATGGGTCACTGCGTGCATGCTCTGTGTCAGAACGAAGACCCATTGGGGCGGAGAGATTTGGGTAAAGGAGTGGTGTAATGACATGAAAATTGAGTCATGGAAGTTGCTCAAGGAACTTGCCAATTCAAGTATCCCTATCCTCTTTCTCCCGCTAATTGTAAAGAAATTTTTGTTTATTTTTGAATTGATTATGTGCATTTGCAACTCAACATAGAGCCATTGCTTTTTTATTTTTTCTTCTTTTCTTTTTATTTTATGTAAATAGGAGGGTATACTCATCATTTCACAAGGTTTTATTGGAAAAATGAAAGAAAATTGAGTTTTTCGCTCCTCCAAGATCATATATGATGGTTTTTGGTCAAAATAAAAGAACAGGGGCTTATTTCGCAATAGGGAAGGTCAATGAAATTTTGTGCCAATAAGTCTTATGTAAATTTATTTAAATAGATAAGATTAAAACTAAAATCACTCTAAATTAATCCAATAATATTATTCTTATAAATGCTTTGGAATCTTTTATAATCTTTTCCAATTTTTTCTTTATTTTTCCAATTAATTAAATTTATGCTATTTCTAGCTAATGATAATGCCCGATAATATAGGATTTAAAATAAATTCAGCTTAATAGGATGCAGTTTAATCGCTAAAGGTCCATTTTTATTCACTTCATCTCTTTTTTTTTCCTTTTTCTTCTTTTTCTTCTTCTGCTTCTTTTTTTTTTTTTTTTTTTGAATTCTTGATTCTTTTTGTGGGATTTTTTTGAATTTTTTCACGGTTTCTTGATTTTTCTCCCTCAAGAGCCTGCAAAAATGATGTGAATGATAAAATAAGTTCTCATTCTGATTAATGTTTTATTTGTAATAATATTTTCCATTCTTTTTAATTAGTTATTCCTTTGTGATTGTTATTTTTATGTACTCTAGAGAAAACAAATAGATTGCAGTGGGGGATTGCCTCTAGGGCTGGATATGATCCAGTCTAGTTTGATTTTAAAGAGAATTGTATTGAATTCGAATTTTCGGGTATTTAGTAAGAGAAATCGTCATGTTTAAATTTAATTATGGAACAGTTGGAGCTCGGTTCCATTCGGTTCCCGATTTTCGTACAATAATTTTTTAAAAATATTTACAATAATGCTAGATTAATTCAACTATGGTATTTTCAATCTCAACTATTATAAAATAACGTAGTTCAATCCCGTGATATTTTTTTGCGTCTCTCTTTATTGAGTTTTTCATAAATTTAATTATTAAAATCACAAAAAGAGGAAGATAGCGAACTCACAATAATGAAAAGATGTAGAACAAGCTTCCAATTCGATTCTCTCGACAGAAACAACATTATGTTTGAATAAGAGATTTGAGAAAAACTTATGTCAATTTAATTAAATTGAGCTTGGTTGGAAATTAAAAATAAGAAAATCATATTTTGGGTTTGGACTAAATTAATTAGTTATCAAATTTATTTAGAAAAAACAAAATAATATGACTTATTTAAGATAAAAAATCAAAAAAATTATGGAGATTCGATTCTTATTCGGTTCTTGATCTAGAACCGATAATTGAACCCGTCGATTTAGGATTTAGATACTCGTTCGGGTATTTTACTTAAGAAAAATCGTTTGATTTGGTTTAGTTCGATTTGGGTTCGACTCGATTCAGTTCGAGAGTTTTGTCCAGCCCTACTTGCCTCTGTGCCATTGATTATAGCCTTGCAACAAGCATCATTTCCCTTTTCTCATACACTTTGATACTTAAAAGTAGAAACAACATTGATGCTAAAATCTTACATATTTTGTTACAATTATTTAATATTTTGTTTATTTATTCATGTTTTGCTTCAGGAATTCATGTATTTATGCACATCAATAATGCTAGATGTACATCTCATCTTACCACATGGTTAACATTCCCCTGCGTGACACAATCTGGATAGTGATATGAAAGATTGTTGGGAAAATCAAAGGATAAGGATGGTGCAATGTGGAAGAATTTAAAGGAAGATGTCAACTATCATATTAATGTAGCATGATCGTTATACACATATAGCTCTTTATGGCTATTGCATCACTTGTGAACGCTGTCCGAGTGCCGAACTATGAATGTTAATGTGTGTCTTTTATCTGACTCTCGTTAGTGATAGAGCTTATATACCTTACTTCTTTGTGAGTTTCCTCATTAGTTCACTTACATGTAGGGCAATAAAAACGTTGTTGGTCACTTAAACTTTTGGAGCTCCTATACCTTCTTTATTTTTATTTTTTGTTAGTGATTCTTTGTCCAACACATTTTAGACCAACTAATGTGAAGAGGAGAGATGCAAACAAGGTGATTGATTTTTTTTGTAATTGTAAAAAATTATTAAATCATATGCTATCTATTGTTAGCACATGGGATAAAAACCTTAGCTTTATAGTCTCAATAATTTCTAGAGGTAAGCAATGTAATCTGTTGCAAATTAGCATAATATATTGACCTTTGTTGTTTAGAGGTTGGATAAAGTTATTGCTCTGATTGATTGATCCACATTCTTCTTAAAATTCATTTTTTCAAAACTCATTTTCAACTATAAATTCTTCAATAAAATAATATTACACGCAAATTCAAAACATTTCCTTAGTTTTTAATGACATATTTTTCTTCATATCACGTCATAAAATGAATTCTTTTCTAAAAAATGTGCATCAAACATCCCCTATATATGTTCTGTTGTTTTTAATAAAATTGTTAATTTTTGGTTAAATGGTGTGGATATGTAGTTCTTAAATGAATGGATTTAATAAGAGTGATGCTAGAATGTAATTCGGATGAATATAGTACTTTTTTAAAAGATTAAAATTGTAATAGAGATAGATTTTGTTTAAATGAATGAATTTAATACATATATAAAAACGGTGTGAATATATTTTGTTTAAATGAATGAATTTAATAAAAATAATGTTGGAAAGTAATGTGAATTAATTTAGTACTTCTAAAAAAATTTAAATTTTAACGGGGATAGATTTAGAGTAGGGGTGGGCAAAAAAATGGAAAAACCGACCCGACTCGGGTCGGTTTGACATAGTTATTAGTTTGGTTTGGTTTTATTTTAAACAAAACCACGGTTGTTCGGTTTGGTCATTGTTTAAAGCGTTAAACCACTGGTTAACCGACTCAATCCACTTACACATATTTCCATTTTATTTTATTTTTTTTGAAAATAGAAAAGTCCAAATTAAAAAGCTTAATGATGTTCTCCAGAATGTTGAGGCGCTCAAGCTATTTCTTTGAGTAGTCTTGTTAAATACTATATAAACATTTTGTTTTATGATGACACTTTCAAGGAAACATTGATATTATTTTATGTTTTTTATAAACATTGTTTTCTGTTTCGGTTGGTAGACTTTGTTTTTAGTTAATTTTTTTAATAAGTTTTACTTGTAATAAGTTCGCTTTCTGAAAATGCATGTTGAGATAATGATTATGGATTAGTTACAATATTGAATCTTTTTAATTACATATTATGTTTTGATTCCTTAATTAAAGTTTAGATATTGTGAAAATGTAGGTTGCGATAATTATTTTCATTCTTTGAAAACTGAAATTTCAAATATGTTTTAGTTGCTATATGTTGTAATTCAAATAAAAAGTTGTATAAATCAAAAATAAAATTATTTGTACTATAAGTGAGATAAAATTTGAGAGTTTTTTTTTTTTTTAAATTCAATTTGGACAAAAACTCAAATCGACTAACCAAACCAAACCAAACCGATTCGAATCAGTTTGGTTTGGTTTAAGAGCAAGATTGGGTCGATTTGGGTTGAAATTTACCCAAATCGACTAATTTGGTTTTGATTTCGGGTTCGGGTCGAAATCGATCCAAACCAAACCACGCCCAGACCTAATTTAGAGTGAGGTATATAAAAATGGTGAATGAAAATAACGTCACCCAAAAAAAAGCCCCTGTTCGATTCCTATTTTAGAGGTAAAATGTATTATGAAATAGTGATTTTTTAGAGAATGTATGACTAAAAAGCAAAGAAAAGATTTTGAAATATGTGTATAATTATTTTATGTGAGAATGTGTGATTGAAAGTTTTGAAAAAATTGTATTCTTGAAAAAATAAGGCTCAAACAAGGACTAAGTTAATTATTTTTTAATAGCTTCTTGTTCACACTCAAATAAATAACTTTTTTTCCTTACTCATCATAGGAAAAAAAGAGAGGATATTCATAACCAATTATATATAGGGAAATTTACAGAATACGCCATTTTATAAATTTACACTTTCTCTAATTTATTTTTATTATGGTAATAAAAAATCAACTTTTGTTAAAATATTACAATATATATTTATTAATTATAGTAATATATTCTTCTCTTTTGTGTAGCGCCATCGTAGAAGAAAATCATTCACAATAGATATCAACATATTACAAATGAATACTTGACTTTTTTAAGTTGAAAAATTACACAGCTTAAAATGAATAAGAAATTAATTTTTAACTAAAATAAATACAACTAATATAAAAAGTCATTCTCTTCAAACAAAAATTATTAATTATAAGATAGAAATTGTTAAACTTGGAGTTTCATACTAAAATATTAACCTTATTAAAGGAACCACGTTCAAGTCCTTATAAATTTGTCTATATTTTAATCTTTATTTGATATTACGTTATATCCCTTAACATATACCACAAGATGGTGGCTCTTTTGAGCATACTAATATTGAAATTCTTCTGCTCCTTTTTTAATCTTTTAATTGGATTAAATTGTTTGTTGAAGTTTAACAATTTATAATTTTTAATACTATATTAAGACTTGAGTTTCATATTAAAAGGCAATGTTATAAAATGCGTAATACGTTGCGAGGCGTCGAGGTCGAGAATCAAGAATCACAAGTTTAGGCTTATCAATGCCAAGAATAAGAGACATAATACGTTTCATATTTTTAATATTATTTTAATTATTTTTAAGGTATTAAATATATTTTTATATTAAAAAAATAGATTTTTTAACATATCATAAAAACAAATTTTACAAAAAAAGAAGGGATTAGGCAGGATAATGCGCCGCCTAGGCGGGCTTAGGCCCGCGTAGGCGGCGCATTATCCCACATTTTAGAACAGAAACGCATTTTTCGTGCATACTCCGAATTTGACGCGTTTTCTACCCGCATCGTGCCTAAGAGCGTGTAGGCGGCGTATTTTCGAACATGGTTAAAAGGTCAACGTTACTAAAAAGAGTAGTCCAAACCCTTATAAGTTGATTTATGTTTTCATCTTTATTCGATGTAAGGTTTTATTTCTTAACAAAAATTCATAATTTCTATTTCATTTTACAAAGTCGAAAGAGTCAAATGAAATATTTTCTATATATTATTAACCTATAAAAAGTGATTTTTATTGGTTTGACCATTGATGTTAGAGTTTAAGAATAGAGAAATAATAAATTTTATAAATCTCACAAAAAAATGATATTTTAAGGAAAAATATTTAAGGAAAAATCAAAGTTTAGAAAATGGCATAGGAATCCTTATTTAAGGTAATATATTATATATATATGGTGTGATTTGTTATTAAATAAAGGATATATATAATTTGTTCAGCCATTTATAATAGCATATTTGTAAATTTTGCAAGAAATGATGACTTTTGTAACACTTTTCTTATCATAAGACAACATTTTCGCTTCCTTAAAATGTCTCTGACCTCAACTCCTAATTTTAATTAGAGATTAGCTGTATTATCTATACTATTCAATTTTTGGTGAGTTATTGTATTGACTTTAGTCCAAAAAATTAATTAGTTTATTGGTTTTGGCATTGAAAAATTGGTATGAATGAAATATGTAAAAGTCTTTTCTTAAAGTTGAAGTCAAATGATTAGGTAATATAAAGTGTTTATCAATCAAACGCTTCCTTTCATGGGAATTCTATTGACTATGTCCATTTGAATGAGCCTCGCGTGCGACAATATGCCTCGGTAATATTTGCATTTGATTAATGATAGTAGGATGAAAAACCCCATTTATGTAAAATCCTTAAAATTTCTTCAAATATATAGTAGTTCTTCCTTTGGCAATAAATTCAAAAATTAAACCAATTTTTTTTTTTTTTTTTAAATCGTGATATCTATGAATATTGTTGGCCTAGCAATTAAGAGTATGTTCTCTTTACCATTTTCAAACCGTTTTCTGTTTTTGATTTTTCAAAACATTGAAAATGCGTTATCTTTCCTATTTTCGAAAACGAGTTTTTGAAAACAAGTTAAAAATTTTCAAAGAAAACACAAAATGACAAATTTGTCGTTTTGGGTGTTTTCAGTTATATTTAAGCCAAAATTTTCAAAATGTGTTTTGGGTGTTTTCAAAACAATTTTTCAAAATGCCAAAAAGAACACATTTTCAACAATCTCTAAATGAACACTCAAAACACAAAACTCAAAATGAATTCAAAACTGAAATACAAAGAGAACAGTCCCTAACTTTTTCTTTTTACACTTTTCTTCAATTTTTGAGTTGAGGTAAAGGAGTGTAATATATCGACAAGTATACTAATTGCGGAACATTGTGTTTGCAATTGAATATGATCAATAAAGTTTATAAAAAAATTTATTGATGGCATTTATGTATAAATAGTTGCTAAATACTTCATTTAAAAGTAGAAATTATTAAAAAAAAAATTGGATTTATTTTTTGAATTTAAGGCCAAAGGAAGAACTACTATATATTTGAAGAAATTTTAAGGATTTTATATAAATGTGATTTTTCATTCTGCTATCATTAATCAAATCTAAATATTACTGAGGCATTTTGTCGCACGGCTCATTCAAATGGATTAAATTTTATTTGTCTATTCTTAATATTCAACATTTCTTCATATTCAAACTCAATTTTAGTTTCTAGGCAAATACTTAGCAGGTGAAATGTATTAATAGACACAACAGTAAGAATTTAAGCACGGTCTTGGCGTATACTCTAATACAATGTTTAATAATACATTATCCAAAAGTTTACCTCTTGAATATAAAGAAAAATACATTTTATTTTCAAGGTTAAAATTACAATAATTCTTTTTCCCTTGGGATTTCCCTAACAAATAAAAGAGGCACTTTTGGAATTACTGTTCACAGTTTCGTCCGAGTGAAACGACGTCGTTTTGGCAGAAACGACGTCGTTTTGGCTGGAAACCGAAATAAAATATATTTTCCTCTCGACATCTCTCTCTCTCTCTCGCAGACTTTCCCTTCCCGTTGGCACTGGACGAAAACCCTAAGCTTATTTTCCTCTCGACATCTCTCTCTCTCGCAGACTTTCCCTTCCCGTTGGCACTGGACGACGACTTCTTCGCCGGTAGCAAGCCTCGAGCGCTCGACCTCAGATCTCGCTTTGAGCTCTTCGATTTGTAGGTTTTTGAAGTGGTTATAGTTTTTTCCAGTTTTGGAGTTGTCATTTTCGTGGGTTGTCGGTAATTTCCTTATTTATCTGTAATTTCCTCTTTATATGTAAGAATCTGAACCTCGTGCCTCTTCACCGGTAGGAAGTTTCTCACACGCACAGCCTCTTCGACCTCTCCGTCGGTAGCAAGCCTCGAGCGCTGGACCTCGGCTTCCGCTTCGAGCTCTTCGATTTGCAGGTTTTTGAAGCGTTTATAGTTTTTTCGAGTTTCGGAGTTGTCATTTTCGTGGGTTGTCGTTAATTTCTTTATTTTTCTGTAATTTCCTCTTCATATGTAAGAATCTGAACCTCGACCTGGGCTCCGGCCTCGGGCTCTTCGAACTGCAGGTTTCCAATTTCTCAGAGGCTTTTGGAGAAATAAAGACTCACATATCCAACTCCGATTTCATAGCCGTGTCGTTGCAGCAAACCGGTGCATACTCCGCTACATCGCAAAGGGTTCTCCCGTAGACACCGAAGAGACAGCGTATCTGAAAGCCAAACGTGCCGCCGAGCGATTTCAGGTTCTTCAGTTCACAGTCTGCCCTTTCTCTGTCAAAGCTTCCAAGCTCATAGCTCACCCGTAAATTTTTTTCCCCAAATCTTTCATTAGCTGTGCCCTATATTTTATACCTATTTCACTTTTGAGTTACTGCTAATAGAATGAAAGCTGTGAAGTAAGTGATTTGGATACGTCATAAGAATTTGTTAGTGTAATTTGGCCTTTTTTTAACTGTTGCTTGACGTGGCAGGAATATTTTCCTTAATGCTGAGAATCACATTTATAATTTATATTATTGTAATTGTTATTTATTGTCACTAGAACGATGGGATTTGAAGGCTGGGAAGCTTTTGATTTTAGTAACATTTTACTGTCCCCAAATCCTGGGAGATATAGTAGATTTGGCCAAGAATTATTTGCAGAAGGCACAGAGAAAATAACTCATATGTTTGTGAGGTATCAACAATTCTTTTATTTTAGGATGTCTTAGTTGAGGAAAATGCAGGAGAATGATCAATTGATATGTACTTATAATTCCAAATGGCTAGAGTGATAATCTATGAGAAATAAAATAAATGGCCCTGAAAAGAGGTTTCTATAGCAAGAAGAAGCAAGTTGATGTGGAGCATCACTTGAACATGAGGGTGGACTTATGTCGTAAGGATACTTTGAAGTAAGAGCCGAAAGGTATAGTTGCTTTGAGTGGATTCTTGGGCTTGATCGTGGGTGAGAAAGGGCTTGTTGCGCTATCCCACTAGCTATAACTTTTATTAAAGTAGTAGCATCTCCAAACATCACAAGTCAATTTTGGGGAAGTATAGTTCACAGTGTCAACACCATCTGCTGAGGGCTATGCTCAAGTTCTTGTGACAGCACTTCATACCAATTCCTTAATTCGCATTTAGAACTCAATGAGATTAGTGGAACTTTAGTGTTGAAATCTACTAAAGGAATAAAAACAGTGTTAAAAAATATTTAAAAAGCATAAGAAGATGAGAAGAAAATAAAGTAGAAGGGGACAAGAACCAATAAGACTGTGTTTGATAAGGGAGGACTGGAGGGGCATTGAGTGTAGTCTGAATGTTGTGTGAATATGAAATAAAAGGCTGCATACATAAAAATTATTCATAGTAAATGTGGTAATCCCTCTATTCCTTTTGTTATTGTTCATTATTGGTGGATAGATAAAAAAAAACATGGAATTTTTATCACTTCAATTTCTAATGTTCCAAGTCCATTCATGACTCTGTTCACTGCTTTGGTGGAATTACAAAATAAGCAATAAAAGCGTAGAAACATATTGCTTGTGACTTATGATTATAACTCTTGTAATATTTTTATGAAGTTTTTATGGATTGAAATATTGCCTAATTTATTCAATCAGGATCCCATTTTTCCCAGTTGATAAATTAGGGGTTAATGAATTTGAAAAATAGGTCTTAGTACTGTTTCGAATTTTAATTTTCTTAAAATCAATTTAAACAATTTCAGTTCTTTGTTAAGGAAATTAGCCAACAGTCTTGCATCTTATTATTTAAATTAGTTCATAATTCTTTTGATTTGTTATCAAGTTTTTATGGGATCTAAATATGTCAAAAGTTTTAATAAATTGAATATCTATATGGGTTTTTGGTTATTTGATAAAATAAGTGCTAATTCTTGGCTTGTTTCATGGAATTGACTTTTTTTTTTTGGTGCCTTCTGGAACAGATCTTTGGTTCTCAGTTGAACCTTTAGGAAATTGAGCAGACCCACTTTGAGATTTTTTGATACTTTCAAGTAAGTCTCTCGAAGTTGTAATTATCATCTTTTCCTGTGAATTTCAGTTATTTAGATGTGATATTTTTTGATCTTAATAATCAGGTTTCAACGTCTTAATTTGTAAGAAAAACCCAATTAAGAGTTGGCTTTTAATATTTAGATATGTTTGATGTTATATAGTTGTGGCTTCTTGTTTGTGACATACTTCTGCACATTGATTTGAGTGTGTTTGAGGAGATTACAAGGAAAATAAAGTTTGATGTAAATTTTAGCAAACTAATTTTTCTATCATAGACACCATTTTTGGTAAGAGACAGTTGATACAATGGACATTGATATTGCAAGTTCTACCCTAAAATCCTGCTTAATGTGTGAATTGCTAACATATAATTCCCTTGCGAAGATTCTTTTTGACAGTACTTATGTGCCAAATATTTATAAGATATAGTTCTTTCATCTTGTCAAAATGTGACAATGGTGAACTGGGCTCAATTTTTCAATTTCACTAAGTGGCCTTAGACTTGTCACAAGGGACATTGTCATGATTTCATGAACAGTTCTTCTTGGAATTTGCTATCAGTTTCAAATTGGAAGCTTTGTCAGCAAAATGTCAAAATGAACAAGCCATTAAATGAATCCAGATAAGGATGCTTGCTAAATTGCTAATTTGTTCTTTAGGTCATTAAAATGTCATGAAATGATGTACTCTGTCGGTAATCATCAGATGGGATAACAAGTATCAACCTTCTACCATTAGTTCTAACACCTTGCAGTTAAAATTGTCCCCTCCTTTACTAAATCAATGTCTTCCTTTGCGAAAAAGAGATGATGAAAATTGTTTATCAAAAAAAGATTTAGTGTTGATTTCCCATTATGCACTATATAGAATTGTTTATCGAGAATAGATTTAGTATTAATTTCCCATTGTGTATATTTTGTTTGGTGACTTTTTTTACGTCCTAAATCACACATTTTTGGCCTATTTACTTAATCGATTCATTCTTTTATTTTTCCCATGCATGGGATCTGAATCATTTGATTGCCACATATCATTAGTCGATGGACTTGGCACAACATGATAGCTGATGGATGATCATTATTAGTTCATGTGTAAAAATCCAGTTGTTTTTCAATGTTTAACGATGTTATTTTTACTTTCAATGTTTTTTCTTTCTTTTGAACCTCTTTTGTCACAATTTTTATTATAAATCTCATGGACAATTGTTTTTTAAAAAAGGTTGAACGCCAACCTTTTGCACATGGATGGTAACAAAGAAAGCAATAGATATGTTCCAAATGTTAGTCTGTCAATGACGAAAAAAGATGCTCGCAATGAAAGACGTCGACAGATGTACGCAATACGCAAGGAATTAGATCAACCATCTGGATCTCATTCATTAAAATCTAGAAGAATCTCACAAATACAAGGCAAGTTATATTATCACGAAATACATTTTCACACATTTTACTTATTTTACTATTTTCGTCGGTGTAGTTTTTAAGCTTATTACCGTTCGAGGTTATAATGAACGTACATTTGTTAGTTTTTAATGATACTTTATGATTTGTGTTCTTTCCAGCTGATCGGTATAATGACACAAGTTGTCCTACGGAGGAATTACCTCCTACTTTGGATGATGTGATAGCAAATCCATTCCATCTTTTGGATGAAGGTATAAATTAATCACAAATCTTTTATTGTTTGGCATCTTCATTTCAGAACAACAATTTAGTACATCCCTTTACAATCCAATCATGTCTTCGTTTGTTTAAATTTTTTTAATTATTGCTTCAGGTAATTCTGAATCAAATGCTGATCCTTTTGATTTCCTTACAACTACAATGTATAACACGGATGTCATAGAACTTGAGATACAACCAGTACTTACTGAATCTTATGTATTAAACCCCCCTACAATTTGTTGTTTTTGTGGTGCAAAGAAATTTCATAGAGAAAGCAATGGCTTTTGTTGTTCTAATGGAAAAATTAGATTGCACAATAACACTGTACCTGATGAACTTTTCCATTTGTATACATCAAGCACACATGAGTCGCTACATTTTAGAACTATTTGTAGAAGCTATAATAATCACTTTGCATTCACATCGTTCGGTGTAAAATATGATAAAGACTTGTGCAGGATGAATAAAGGGATTTACACTTTTAGAGTTCAAGGTCAAGTTTATCATTACATAAATAATTTAGTCCCCATTGATGGGAAACCATCTTTTTTACAATTATATTTTTTTGATACTGAAAATGAATTACAAAATTGTCTTCAAAATTCATGCAAATTTAGTGAGCAACTCTTACAAAAATTACTGGATATTTTACAAATTAATCCTTATGCAAAATTCTTTCGCTCACTAAATAGCATAGAAGCTTTAGAAACATATAAAATACAAATACGTTGTGACCCTGGTCTTGACCAACGAGTATTTAACACGCCATCAACTTCTCAAGTTGCAGCAGTTTGGGTTGATGAAGATCCAAACGCAGATGTTCACATTCGAGACATATCTATTTATTGTCATTCTGGTCATGCACATAAAGTCCATTACTACTTTGGGTGTTATGATCCGCTTCAGTATCCTTTGTTATTCCCATTCGGGGAGCCTGGATGGCATGAGGGTATTGAATATTTTGATACTCAAAAATCTAACATTTCGATTGTTAATGAAAATGTTAATGATATCCATAGTGTTAGTTCAGCTGCCGAGTTTATTGAAAAAGAAAATGCAGGTTCATGCTCTGTTCAGTTTTACATTATTCTACATTTTCTAGCTTCATCTAATTACTTACAATTGACAGTTTTTTTATATTTCTATTATGCTGCAGGTTTGAAAAGAAAACGCAAGCGTTTAACTGTGTCATGCCGAGAGTACTATTGTTATAAACTTCAGATTAGAAATACAGGTAACTCTATTCTTCTTCATGCTGGTCGTCTCTTGCAACAGTATATAGTTGACATGTACATAAAGATAGAAACTTCTCGTTTGGATTATTTTCGAAATAATCAAGCACATATAAGAGCTGAGCTCTATCAAGGAATTGTTGATAGCGTTGAGATGGGTGAGACTAGAAGTTCCAACATCGGTCGTAAAATTATTTTACCTTCATCTTTTACTGGAGGCCCCAGAGATAATAAAAGAAGATATATGGATGCTATGTCTTTGGTTCAACGTTTTGGTAAACCCGATATATTCCTAACAATAACATGTAATCCTAATTGGCCTGAAATTAAACAAGAATTACGCCACATTGATGAGAGCCAAAATAGACCTGACTTAATAGCACGAATCTTTAGATCTAAATTACAAGAATTAAAGAATGATTTGTTAAAAAAACATATATTTGGTACAGTAGTTGCTTACATATATGTCATAGAATTCCAAAAAAGAGGCCTCCCACATTCTCACTTTCTATTAATTCTGAATAAAAGTTCAAAAAACAATTGTATATCTTCAATTGACCGAATTGTTTCCTGTGAGATCCCAAGCGAAAGTGATTTCCCGTACTTGCGTTCCCGTGTTATAAAACACATGATGCATGGTCCGTGTGGATCATTAAATCCTAATAATATTTGTATGCAAGAAGACAAGACTTGCAAGAATAAATATCCTCGAGAATTCGTTACAAATACAACTATAAATGACAGCTCTTACCCAATTTATAGACGACGAAATACTGGTGAATGTGCAAAGGTCAGGGGATCCATTTTGGACAATAGATGGGTTGTACCTTATAATCCTTATTTATTAAGTAAGTATGATTGTCATATTAATGTTGAAATTTGTTCAACCATAAAAGTTGTCAAATATTTATACAAATATGTTTACAAAGGCCATGACAGAATAAGTTTTTCGATAAATACTAATGAGAAAGATATTGAATATGATGAAATTTCAAGGTATCAAACAGCTCGTTGGATCTCTCCGCCGGAGGCAGCATGGAGAATTTATGGATTCCTTTTAGCTGAAAACTTCCCGACTGTCATTTCATTACAACTACATTTAGAAGACTGTCAATTTGTTACATTTAGGGAGTTTGAAAGTTTACCATCTGTTATCTCTAGAGATTATGTTCAATGAACCATGTTAACTAGATTCTTTCGAATGAATATTCACGATGAACTAGCTAGAACTATTTTGTACAGGGATTTTCCTATTCATTTTGTATGGAATTCTCAAAATCGAATTTGGACTCGTAGAAAACAAAAAAATGTAATAGGTCGAATTGTTACAGCAAATCCGACTGAGGGTGAACGATATTACTTACGAATATTGCTTAATCACATTCGAGGTCCAACATCATTTAACAGTTTGAAAAGAGTTAATGATCTTCAAGTAGCATCTTTTCGTGAAGCAACTCTCTTACATGGCTTGTTAAATGAGGATAATAGTTGTGAACTTTGTTTAGCAGAAGCGATTACATATCAAATGCCTACCTCATTACGCAGACTTTTTGCTACCGTACTCTTATTGTGTTCACCGAATAACCCGTGTTCTCTTTGGGAAAAATTTAAGATTCACATGTTTGAGGATTACATGAGAGATGGTTTGTCTTATAACGATGCCGAATTAAAAGCAATCAAATACATAAGTTCCTTACTCGAACCTTTAGGAAAGAATATTAACGACTATAAATTTGTTCCATACAATATAAACATAGAAGAAAGTGAGAGATTGTCAAATATGATTTCTGAAGAAATGCGAAATTCTGTGTCTAACATGGATACCAATCAAGAAATACTGCTGAACGAACATCAAAAACAAGCTTATGATATTGTTTTAGAAAACGTTTTTAATAACAAAAATTCCATGTTCTTTATTGATGGTCCTGGAGGAACTGGCAAAACTTTTTTGTACAAGAAATTGTTGTCAGCTGTAAGATCTAGAAATTACATTGCTTTGGCTGTAGCTTCATCAGGCGTAGCTGCATCCTTGTTACCAGGTGGACGTACAGCTCATTCAAAGTTTAAAATTCCTTTGGAATCCAAGATCAACAAATTGTTCTATTAGTAAACAATCAGCTTTAGCAGATCTTTTACGAATGACAAAACTAATTGTATGGGATGAAGCTCCTATGGTAAATCGTTTCACCATAGAAGCTTTAGATAAAGTTCTGCGAGATATTAACGATTGTGATTTACCTTTTGGTGGAAAAGTAATAGTTTTGGGAGGAGATTTTCGACAAATCTTGTCAGTAGTACCAAAAGGTACCAAAGTAGATATAATAAAATCAAGTTTAGTTTTCTCATACTTGTGGCCTTTATTTACAAAATTATCTTTAGTGCAAAATATGAGAGCTCATTTAGATATATCCTATTCTAATTACTTACTTGATATAGGTAATGGATTAGAAGTCACTCATTCTTGTGATATGATTACTCTTCCTTCTGAAATAACCATACCTTACAAAGATGAATTAGTTTCCTTAAATGAGCTAATGAACATAGTGTTCCCAGATTTACATAATTACGCAGATAATTTAGCTACAATGATAAATAGAGTTATTTTAACTCCTAAAAATGAATCTGTTGATCAAATAAACACAATGTTACTAAAACAAATTCCAGGACAAACATTTACGTACTACAGTTTCGATGAATCCATAGATAAAACGGAGCAAAGCATTCAAGAAGATTTCTTAAATACATTAACACCAAATGGTATACCTCCACACGAGCTTACTTTAAAAAAGAATTGTCCAATTATGCTCCTCAGAAATATTAATCCTTCAGAAGGTTTATGTAACGGTACAAGACTTGTTTGTAAAAATTTTGAACGAAATGTTATAGACGCCGAAATTTCTATTGGTGAACACCATGGGAAACGTGTGTTTTTACCTAGAATTCCTTTTATACCACTAGAAGGAGACAAAAATTCAATACCATTTAAGAGAACGCAATTTCCAATACGCCCATGCTTTGCTATGACAATTAATAAAGCGCAAGGACAAACATTGGATTTTGTTGGTTTGTATCTTCCCGAACCTGTTTTTTCCCACGGACAATTATATGTAGCTCTATCTAGAGCTAGAACAAGTAAATGCATAAAAGTTTTGATTAAACCATCAGCTTTACATTCAATCACTTTACACAGTCTTTGTACAAAGAATGTCGTTTATAGAGAAATTTTAGACTTAGTACATGAGGTACAAAGAAATACTACAATTTAATTATAAAGTCTCAAGAGGTTTAAATTTGTTGAATCTTTTATATCGTCCCGTTTTCTACAATTCTTTCTAAGGTGAGTTATGTGTTTAATGTATTTATTTATTTTTTATTTACGTTTCTATCAATTTCTGTGTTTGACAATCCTTAATTACGCGTTACTTGAAGTGTTTATTAATTATTTTTACTTGAAGTTGAGTCCTTGCTTCACACAGTGTTTGGGAGAATTTTCAAGAATTTGAGACATTTGCAAAAGCTAAGAGGGGAGGAATTTACTAGGTAAATAGATAAGCCAAAATGATATGTTTAATAAATGATTCTCAAACCCATAAAGCGGCAATTATTTTCCTCAATAAGAAGGAAAAATCCCTTTTTAATTCATCTTTATGATTTTCCATTTTTTCATTTCAGCGGTCTTTCCAAACATTCCTTTGCTACAATCGCAATACCTGAAAACACTGAAAGTTGCTTTTCACTATGCCGTCAAGGACGGGTTATGTATAATTACCCCATTACATTGGTACGTTTTTCTGTTACCTCTTGACTTCCTTTTTTATAACATCTTATAGCCATTAACACAGCGTTCCTTTTCAGGCAGTCGTGCCCAATATTAGATTGTCGAAACAAGCTACCGTTGGAGATGTGCTTAATGTGATCAAAGAAAGGGTTAATTCATTTCTATAAACATGCTAATTTGCACATTACTATTTTTTAAAAAGTGAAACTTATATTTTTTTCATTATTCCTTTTAAATTTCACTTGCCTGTTGGAGTTAATTTTGCTTCATCTTTTTGTCTTTTGGGAAAAAAGATATATAATGGAAAATGAAGATGACCTGTGATAATTAATTTCCTTCTTCCAACTCAGCTCTGCATTAGATTCTTAGGTGAGAAAAAATGGGGTAAGTTTGACGTCTTTTATGTCTTTATGCAGGTAAAGTTCTCACATCCAAATGCCGAACTTAGGTTGCTTGAAGTTTTCCATCACAAAATTTATAAGGTAATGCCCCCTGTGCTAAAGTAGAATTGATCAACCCCTAATTGTCGGCATAAATCTTTGTGAACTATACTTTATAGAACATGACCATCTTATCTGTTCTTCTTGGCTGGGCAGCTCCTCATCTGGTAAGAGTGATTTCAAGTCCATGATTTCAGTGAAATATGAGGCTGCGGTATTCTTCAAACCATGCCGCAAAAAGCCAGAAGCTAAATTAAGCTCAGCTGTCTTGTCAAGGCAATAGAGAAGGAGAGGCATGCCATTGTCAATTGCAAGAGCAACAAGAAAAGCATAAATGGCTGCAAATTTCATACCACCTCTGGCCACAATGCATCCCGCTATTCAACCACTAGCCTTCTTGCTCGGCACTTGGACAGGCCAAGGCGAGACTTCTGTATGTTTCTTCCATTTTTTATTCAAAGGTGAAATATGGTGCAGCGTTCATCAAAAATAAAAGGTTTTCTGATCTTCAAACTGCCTTGCATATGCATCAATCTTTTTTGCTTACTCTCCATCCCTTTTCATGGGATTCATTTTTATAAATTTTCGCTAATAACACACGATCATGGATTGTATAGATGCCTTCACACGAATTTAGTTCATAGTTGATGGGATCTGGACTCTATTTGGATTGCTTTTTGTACAACCACAATGAAATGGATAAAAGCTCTGACATGTTTGTTTAGCTTTGAGTCCATTGACGTATTAAGTCGGTGTGCAAAGTAGAGAAAGAGAAAAGAAGACGTCTATTGGAAGTTTTAACGAGTCTTCTGTTATCTTTTTCCTGCAAGTAATAAGTCTATAAGATGAGTGAGAGTAGAACATCTTATACCTATTTCTCCATATCTTGCCTAATTTATTATTCTTTCCAGAACAAATAGAATTTTGTAAAATTGGTTATCCTAAATGTTCTGTACCTACCTTTCCAGCTGAAGTTTACATTTTCATTTTCATTTACTAACGACTTTAAATTGTTCCAAATTATAATTGTGATTCACCTGTGTGTTTGGTTTATGCATGTTTTATAACCAAAAGTAAGTGAAAACTTAGGATTTTTGAGCATAAAACATACTCGATTAACTACCAAGTTCACTTCTCTTTGCCCTCTACTGGAGAATATCCGCTTAGTATATTTGACCAATTTTTCACTGTTGATATCTTTTCGCTTGAGAACTATATCTATCTTCTAATTATTTTCTATTCCGTCTGATTATAGTCCAGTTAGGCATACTGGAAATCGCTGCTGTGATTGTTCCTAGAAAGTTCAGCCAGATAAATTAGTGTTCTTTATACCTGGAGGCCTGGCATATTTTCTGTTGTAATCTTGAAGTTCCTTCTGAAGCTTTGCCTTAGCATCTTACATTATATTTAGTCTCATTTCAGTTTCGTTTGCTGCATTGTTGATTTGGAACTTTTGTTTGAACCTATCATATTATCAATAACTGTCAGAAATATATCTTATTTACCAATACATGCTTATTGTCTATATGTATATTCTTATTGATTGTTGCATCTTCTCTAATATTTGAGCATCAGATTGAAGAGGCAAGGGAAAAAGGAGTTGAATTGGAGTTCGACCCTGATGTTAAAGTAATTCCATGTTTCCCATGTAAATGATACAAGATATCATAAGTTTCTTAATTTGTACTTCTTTGCTTAACTCACTCATTACTAATAGGCCAGCTTCTTGGGATTGATGCCACTACGGTCCATTTCAAGATTGTGGGGTTACTTGACAAGTGTGGTGAGTGTTTGATTTCATTTTGTATGAACATTCAATTTAGGCTTGGACTGATTTTTGAAGTATTGGAATGATCATGCATATATTTTTAGAATCGATTAATTTGTCACTTCATTTACTTTTTCTTGCATTTAAAGGTTGGAATGAATTGTATTTTGAACTCCTCTTGACATTGTACTAATAATTTTCTACATTAATTTGGACCAAAAGGCACACATTTTTATCTTTCAACATTATCGGGAAAAATAATTCAAAATCACTCCACGCTATTAAATACCCAACTAAATTGTAACACGTGCATCGCACGTACGATCACTAGTAAATCTAACAAGATGTTCTTTTCCCTTGGGATTTAAATACCAATTTCTAGATACTTGAGCTAATTCTCCTTGAGCGTACACAGAATTGAATTCGTTACAATGAATTTAGAGTATCGAGAAACATTATGCGATAATTCAATCATGCTTCATGTACACGTAGAGGTTCACATAACCCCCACATAATACACAATAAGGGGGTGTGTGGGTAAATTTTTTTACTTTTTTATTGAGGTGGATCCCACACACCTCATGTGAGAGGTGTAGGAAATAAAATCCAACCATAATGTTTACCGTCATAAGATCGTTCATGTTGGATCATCAAGAATAATTAACCAAAAGCGGAAGCGTACCTGGATCAGACATGATTATCGCAATGAATAAGTCCTGCGGTTTCAGTCTTCCAGATCAACACGTTGTTCCTTAGTTTCTCTCTGAAGATGGGAGTCGTAATGTAATGACCGTAACGTGTGATCCGGGGACCATAACCGTATATTTATACTGATTGCCTATTGACCTAATCCGGCCCATCATGGAATTAGGAATAGGCCCGGTCTCTACACATATGAGCCCATACTTTAATTAGATGCTTCAAAGCCCAAAATACCGAAACCTTATTAGATCACTTTAAATGGGCTTAACCGAAATTGATAGCCTTTAATTTAATACACAATATTTCACATATAAGCCCACATGTTCGATTAAAAATCCTTACAATCTCCCACTTGGGCTATATGTGTTACCTTATATTTGTGCATTAAATATAACCTTATGAGTACTCAGAATTTTGCTATCATTACCGAATGCATCCCCAAACAATCCGGTCCATCAATCATATCAACATAGGATCAAAGAGGCTTTCGCTACTTGTATCGTAACTAAACCCATCAATGGTCACGTATATTGACATAACTGAATGACATGGATCAAGCATGGATGTGTAGCATGGAAATTTCATGTAATGTGATCTTAACATGCCTATTTCCAACTGGTCCACCTTAATACCTTAGTGAGATCATTTTCAAATGAGTTCAGAGATAATAAACCAAAAACTTTATAACTGAAAATAACTTTAACCATAAACCATATCCAAAATGACAGTACATGTGTCTAATATGAAAAACACAGAAATACAAACTCCTACTGAAACTAGATATCATCAAGAAACATTACACCCATAAGGGCAGTGTGTTCATGAAAGAAATTGGGTATTAATCCTTTAGTAAGGAGATTTGTAACCATGGAGTTTGTTTCGATATGCTCTATTGACACATGTCCACTCTGAACTCTTTCTTTAACAGCCGGAACTTGATCTCTATATGTTTTGACTTCGTCGAGCTCCCGTTATTGAAATACAGTACTGGTGATTTGTTGTCACAAATAACTTGAGTGGTCTTTCTATATTGTCCATAATGATCAGCCCAGCAACAAAATTTCGCAGTCATATTCCATGGTTTGATACATCATAACACGCTATAAACTCCACTGACATGGTGGAAATGGCAATGAGTGTATGTTTAGCACTTTTCCAGGAAACAACACCTCCAGCAAGCAGGTAGATATAGCCTGAAGTAGATCTTCTACTATCTTGGCATCTCGCGAAATCGAAATCAGAATAACCGATGATCTCCAACTGATCCGATTTCCTGTATGTGAGCATGTAGTCCTTTGTTCTCTGTAAATACCGCATGACCCGTTTGGCTGCTTTCCAATGATCCATTCCCGGGTTACTTAAATATCTCCCTAACATCCCAACAATGTACGCTATATCCGGACGCGTACAAACCTGAGCATACATCAGACTCCCTACAGCTGAAGAATAGGGAATCTTCTGCATTTCTTTAATTTCCAAATCATTTTTGGGGCATTGACTTAAACTAAACTTGTCTCCTTTAGCCACATGGGTGTCACCCGGTTTACAATCTTGCATGCCATATCTTTTAAGTACCTTTTCGATATAGCTCTTTTGTGATAATCCTAGAATACCCCGAGAACGATCCCGGTGTATCTGAATTCCTAATACAAAAGAGGCGTCACCAAGATCTTTCATCTCAAAATTCCTTGCTAGAAATCTCTTGGTTTCGTGCAGTAAATCTATATCGTTGCTGGCAAGCAATATGTCATCCACATATAAAACCAGAAAAATATACTTACTCCCACTGAACTTGTGGTATATACAATCATCTACCAAATTCATCTCAAAACCATACGAGATGATCACTTGATGAAACTTGTAATACCATTGACGAGAGGCCTGTTTGAGTCCATAGATGGATTTCTTTAGTTTACAAACCATTTGCTTTGCATCATCCGACACAAAGTTTTCTGGTTGTACCATATAGATTGTTTCATCAATGTCACCATTGAGAAACCCTGTTTTAACATCCATCTGATGTAAACTCAAGATCGAAATGCGCTACCAAAGCCATTATAGTCCTGAAAGAGTCTTTCGAAGAAACTGGAGAGAAAGTCTCTTTATAATCGATGTCTTCTTTCTGTGTAAAGCCTTTTGCGACAAGACGAGCCTTATACCTCTCCACATTACCTTTCGAATCCCTCTTGGTCTTAAATATCCATTTGCAACCAATGGGTTTCGCACCTTCAGGCAATGGAACGAGGTCCCATACGTCATTGTCCTTCATGGACTTTATCTCTTCATTCATGGCATCGAGCCACTTTTGAGAGTTAGAACTTTCTATGGCTTGACGGAAGTTGATCGGATCATCTTCCACCACTCCAATGTCAACTTCATGTTCTTGGAGAAATACGATGTAATCATCTGGAACCGCACTTCTCCTCTCTCTAGTGGACCTTCTTAATGGCATTAGTTCTTGAGGCTGTAGAGTTTGTTCTTCTGGAACAAGTTGTTGACTTTCAGAGGTAGATATAATGACATTGTCTTGATCCGGAGTTGCTTCTTGAACAATGTCAGGAATAGAAACCTGATCCCGATCATTGTCAATGGCAATTAGAGGGGTTTCAACATATTCCTCATCAAAGACAAAGTCTGTAACCCTTTCTCCCCCCGCAAACTCAACATCCTCAAAGAACCGTGCATTTCCTGTCTCGAAAATTGCCTTAGTTGTGGGATCATAAAACTTGTAACCCCTGGAACTTTCGTAATATCCAATAAAATAACAACCGATAGTTCTTGCGTCCAGCTTTCTTTTCATTTGGCCTATAGGGCCTTGCCTCTGGATATCCCCAAATGTGTAAGTGCTTCAAACTAGGCATTTTACCCGTCCAAAGCTCATAAGGGTTTTATCAAGAGGCCTTAGTTGGAACTCGTTGAGTATATACGCTGCGGTCTTTAATGCTTCACCCCAGAGTGATTCTCGTAAGGTAGAATGAGTGATCATACTCCTCACCATGTCCTTAAGCGTTCTATTTCGTCTTTCGAGAACACCATTCATAGTGGGCGAACCCGGCATAGTGTAATGTGGGACGATACCGCATTCCTCTAGGAATTTAGCAAATGGTCCTGGACGTTGCTCACCTGAACCGTCATATCTGCCATAGTATTCACCACCACGATCAGATCTGACGCTTTTAATCCTTTTGCCAAGTTGATTTTCAACTTCAGCTTTATAGTTTTTGAACACGTCCAAAGGATCGTGATTTTTCATGAATGAGATATATATAGCCATATCTTGAAAAGTCGTCTATGAACGTTATAAAGTATTGTTGACCATTCCAAGAAGCCGTAGGGAATGGTCCACAAATGTCCGTATGTATAAGTTCTAAGACGTCCGAAGTCCTGTTGGCTTGAAATCTCCTTTTGTTGGTTTGTTTTCCCTTTATACAGTTAACACACATATCATAATCTGTAAAGTCAAGGGGATCGAGAATTTTGTTAGACACAAGTCTCTCAATTCTCCGTTTGGAGATGTGACCTAATCTCTTGTGCCATAACGAGACTGAATTCTCACAGGTTAATTTTCGCTTTACACCTCTAGTACTTATATGCAAGGATTCATTAAAAGAAGCAATTGTATCAATCAAATAAAGCTTATCATAACCTGATAAAGAACCGGAACCAACCAATTTTGAATCATGAAACAAACTAAATATTCCATTCCCGAATGAACAAGAATAACCAGATTTGTCCAAAGCAGAAATAGAAATCAAATTCCGTCGAAATGACGGTACAATAAATGTCTCATCAAGATCCAAATAAAATCCAGACTTTAACAATAATCTAAATTTTCCTATTGCTTCTACTTCCACCGTCTTGCCGTCGCCAACATAGATGTATCTTTCACCATCACCTGGTTTTCGGCAACTCAGGCAACCTTGCATAGATACACTGATGTGAGTTGTTGCACCAGAATCTATCCACCATGTGTATCTAGGTACCGAAGTTAAATTAACCTCAGAACAAACCAAATTAAGAAGAATACCTCTCTTGGCACGCCATGCGTGATAGTTGGTACAATTCTTCTTCCTATGACCTGGAGCTCCACAGAAGAAACAACTACCGTCAGTTGGTTCCTTATGCTGTTTCTTTTGTGATGCTGTACCCGCAGCTTCCTTATCAGTTTTCCTTTTCTTGTTCCTTTTGTCCTTAGAGGTGGTGGCTAAATGAGCACTTTCTGTCTTGTCATGCTTCAATCTCTCCTCTTCCTGGACACAATGTGAGATGAGTTCATTAAGGGACCGTGGGTCCTTTTGACAATTATAGCTCACCTTGAATTGACTGAATTGTGCCGGAAGGGATATCAAAACCAAGTGCACTAATAAACCTTCAGATATATCCATCTTGAGTGCCTTCAGTTTTGAAGCAATGTGAGACATTTCCATAATGTACTCCCGTATGTTTCCTTTCCCTTTGTACCTCATTGAGATAAGATTTGCCAAAAGTGTACTAGTTTCAGCCATTTCATTCTTGGCAAACCTCTTCTCAAGATCCTCAAGGAAATCCTTAGCCGTAGTCACCTTATCGGACATAGTGCCCCGAAATGCTTCTGGAATAGCACGCTTCATGACCATCAAGCTTATGCGGTTAGATCGTTCCCACTTTTCCATCTCCCTCTTGTCATCAGAGGTACTCTTTCGATAAGTGCAGTAGGTTGATCGACCCGTAAAGCAAGATCCAGATCCATGACTCCGAGAACAATCATTACGTTCTCTCGCCATGCCTTAAAGTTGGTGCCATTAAGCATTGGAATGGAATTGATGTTAGCGGAGATATTAGCAGCAGAACCTGAAACTGAATTTAGAGAACGATTAAGTTGAAGAGCTCACAATCCTTAATATGCAAATATTAATTTCAAATAGTGGTAGGGCCCATCACAAGATACCTAGCACAACATCAATACTTAGTCTTTGGACAGAAATATTGACTTGTAAGTGGTACTCTTGTTGTAGTGATCAAATATTGACAATAAAGAAACATGTCAATCAATAAACCTGTCTTTGGACCGATTCATTGATCACACGTTAAACCAAATAATCGCCACATATTTATCACCACAGGTGTATGTGCAATTCGGCCAAATACTGACCTTCCTTGTTAAATTCGAAAAATAATGAAATTAATACAAGAACGAAATTAAAATTTCGATTCTCAATGATTCAACATGAAAAGTCTCTGATACCACTTGTAGGAAATAAAATCCAACCATAATGTTTACCATCATAAGATCGTTCATGTTGGATCATCAAGAATAATTAACCAAAAGCGGAAGCGTACCTGGATCAGACATGATTATCGCAATGAATAAGTCCTGCGGTTTCAGTCTTCCAGATCAACACGTTGTTCCTTAGTTTCTCTCTGAAGATGGGAGTCAGAACAGAATGAACAGAACGTGTGATCCGGGGACCATAACCGTATATTTATACTGATTGCCTATTGACCTAATCCGGCCCATCATGGAATTAGGAATAGGCCTGGTCTCTACACATATGAGCCCATACTTTAATTAGATGCTTCAAAGCCCAAAATACCGAAACCTTATTAGATCACTTTAAATGGGCTTAACCGAAATTGATAGCCTTTAATTTAATACACAATATTTCACATATAAGCCCACATGTTCGATTAAAAATCCTTACAAGAGGGTGTAGGGGTTCACACATCCTGTACATTTGGCTTGATTGTGCGATGATTAGATCAATTCAACCTTAGTTCACGAAGGAACAATTCCACTTATATATATATATATATATATATATATATATATATATATATATATATATATATATATATATATATATATATAGTTCTTAAATGTCTTCATAATGATGCAATGTGTATAAATACTGAAAAAGACTGCAACTTCATATGACTCTTTCAATTTCAACCCTTCCTAGCAGCTTTGCCTTTAGTAATCAGTTTCTTGCAAAACTTAATTACCTTCGAGTCTTAAAAAATGATAGAAAAGTCAGAGGCCAGCAAAAAAAAAGAAGAGAGTTGCAATTTAGAAAATTAAAGCGGCAATTAAAACCTAGAGTTTCCGTGTTGTCTCAGTCTTAATATGGATCTTCTCCGACATGCATGGCTATAAATAGGGTTCTAAGTTAATTCTCAAATCATCCCACAAGTATATAGTTAAATTAGCTCCTAATTCTCTGCATCGGAGTTCATCGAAATGGGTTCATATAGTTTCTATATTGCTGTCTTGATCACGTTTAATCTTTCATTTATGGGGTTATCTTCTCCACTTAACCCTTACTTCTACACCAAAGTGTGCCCACAAGCTTTGCCAACCATTAAACGGGTTGTGGGTGCTGCTGTAAAGCAAGAGAGACGCATTGGGGCTTCTTTACTCCGTCTTCATTTCCATGACTGTTTCGTTAACGTGAGAAAAAATTGTCATTGTTTCCTAATGTTTTGGTGATTGTTTCTTTTTTTTTTTGTAGGAATAACCTTTTTTTTTTTTTTTGCTGTTATTGCAGGGCTGTGATGCTTCTATTCTTTTAGACTCGACATCTGCTTTCACTAGTGAAAAAAATGCATTGCCCAATGCGAATTCCGCTAGAGGATTTGAAGTCATTGATAGTATCAAGTCGGAGGTTGATAAGGCTTGTGGCCGTCCGGTTGTGTCTTGTGCTGACATTTTGGCGGTTGCAGCACGTGATTCCGTAGTTGCAGTACGTACTATATAACTTACACATATTTATAATTATTACTCGTTATTATCTCTATATTTTGTAAGACCCACTATTATTTTTCTTTATAAAGTGATTTATAAATTTGCCAAATGGAGGCTAAATGTATAAATATATAAATTTAGCTAAGGTTATCTAGAAATATATTTAACAAGGAAAATGGTTTCTTTGGGTGCAGTTAGGGGGACCAAGTTGGGAGGTTCAACTCGGGAGGAGAGACTCAACTACGGCTAGCGAATCTAAAGCCAACGATGACATCCCTTCGCCATTCATGGATTTACCGGCACTTATTGACTCATTCCAAAAACAAGGCCTGAACGTAAAAGACCTCGTCGCGCTCTCTGGTGGCCACACCATAGGGTTATCTCATTGTCGTCTCTTTAAAAATCGTATTTACAACGAAACCAACATTGATCCCAACTTTGCTCGTCAACGTCGAGCTACTTGTCCCCCCAATGGAGGTGACTCTAATCTTGCTCCTCTAGATCCCACCCCTGCTTCTTTCGACACAAAATACTTCCGCAATTTGGTGTCAAAGAAAGGGCTCCTCCACTCTGATCAAGCATTATACAATGGAGGTCAAACCGATTCTCTTGTTAAGACTTATAGTACAAATTTTGGTGCTTTTTCCAAAGATTTTGCTTCTTCTATGATTAAAATGGGTAACATAAAGCCATTGACGGGGAAGAGAGGACAAATCCGATTGGATTGCAAGAAGGTGAATTAATTAAAAGCTTCTTAATTATTTCTCAATATTCTTTGTTAAGATGTTGATAAATTCTTAAGTATGGTTTCTTTCTGTTAAATAATAAACATAATCTTTGTATTTGTGTTGGGATTTGAGGAGCTTGACTAAATGTAATTTAAATATATAAGTAAAAGAGTTTCTTTTTACCTTCTTAATTTTGCTGTAATCAATTTGTATCCTTTTTCTTTTACTTTATGTTTGTAAATTAGGTCTAAATTTATATATATTATTGCTGGAAGAGGTTTGACCGTCTTAAGAAAATCAACTTAAACCACCCATATGAAGAAAAAGAGAGAAGTATTTATTAAGTAATGTTATATAGTTTCACTGTGGTTATAACTTCAGTTTAGGTGATGTTACATAATAGATTAAATGAAATGTGATATTAAATAACCCTGAGGGGTTGTTCAATTGGTCAGGCCTTGGGTTTGCTCCCCAATGATTACCAGTTCGAATCCCCTCAGGGCCACTGCGGTAAGTACCCGGCCGTAAACTTCAGGGCCCCGTGGAATTAGTCGAGGTGCGCGCAAGCTGGTCCGGACATCCACGGTTATCAAAAAAAAAAATGTGATAAATGGATTATTTAATTTCATGTATCATATAATTTCACATTAATGTCACCTAAATGTAACATTAGTGGAACTAAATAACATTGCTCGTATTTATGTAGATGAAACTGTAAGCATGAATAGTACTGGATCACAAATGAGAGTCTGCGCACGAATTAAAGATTAAGTTCATAACGATTTTGCTGATATTCAAAAATAGCCAAGATACAAAGAACACTTTATAGTGTTTGAATAGGACAAAGCTTGAAACAAAACTAACCTAATTGGGACTCAAAACCCTAAATTAATAAGACACTATTGCCCTTAATTAATCAAAGTACCTTAAACAAGTAAAATAAATGAAAACAATTTATATTTGTTGACTCCTTTAATTTCCTCCCATCAGAGAAATTTTGTGCCTTGAAAATTTTTGGTGGCATTTTTCACACCCAACGGACCAATTATTACTTATATACAATAGGTGTGCACCTTGTTTGACACCCTTACTAGTATTTCACCCGTGCGATGCACGGTGCGATGTACAAACTTAAAGTGATATGCTAATTGATTTTCCAATCCAATTAGATGCAAAACACTTTATAAAATTAACTTGCGAGTGAATCGGTAATTTTAAATAAAAATATATACACCACACTCCAGGAAGAATACTAATGAAAACTTGTGCAAACTCAAACATAATTTCCACAACATTTTGAAAATTTAAGATCCACAACTAACTCGGTTGGAAATATCTACCTTGGCTTCCTTAATTGGTGCAGCTTCAGCAGGAGCAGATTGACCTCCAATTCTCACTCAAACAGTCTTCCCAGGAAAGCTATACAATTACATATAAAGCTCCAAATAAGCAAAATGAATATCAGTACAAACTAAAAGGTAGATATATACACAAAAATAGATAATTATGATTTTCCAAACTCTTGACTATCTGAGCTCACAAAATCTTGACTAATCTACAATCAACAATCATTTTCCAAACTTGAAACCAAATGAAGCGAGTGTTAAGAATTATGATTTTCCACATAATTTCTTACTTGCAAGAAGTATTTCATTATGCAATAAATCACAAAAGCACAAAAGCCCTAATGAAAGAAGCACAGTTGTCAGATGCCGGCAATGTAAAACCGGTTAATCCCAGAATTAGGAACCTCGCCCAGAGGATTTAGGCCGTCACCACCAATCTGCAAATTTCAAATCCGGATTCAAATACTCAAGCCTCCGCGTGCGGAGGTTGGAACCTCCGCGGCTGGAGCTCCGCAGCGGAGGTTCCAGCCTCCGCACGCGGAGGTTGGAGCCTCCGCGTGCGGAGGCGGAGGCTGGAACCTCCGCTGCGCCTCCGCGTGCGGAAGGCGGAGGCTGGAACCTCCGCACGCGGAGGCTGGAGCTCCGCAGCGGAGGTTCCAGCCTCCGCACGCGGAGGTTGGAGCCTCCGCGTGCGGAGGCGGAGGCTGGAACCTCCGCTGCGCCTCCGCGTGCGGAAGGCGGAGGCTGGAACCGCCGCACGCGGCCGCGGGAGCTCCGCAGCGGAGGTTCCAGCCTCCGCACGCGGAGGTTGTGCGGAGGCTCCAACCTCCGCGAGTTCCAGAACTCGCTCGTGCGGAGGTTCCAGCCTCCGGACGCGGAGGCTCCAACCTCCGCACGCAGAGGCTGGAACCTCCGCGAGTTCCAGAATTCTACCTTCGCGAGTTCCAGAATTCTACCTCCGCGAGTTCCAGAATTCTGGAACTCGCTCGTCTTCTCCCTTCCAGTTTGGTGCAATTTTAGAATTGGGATTTCACAATTGCCGGTTTGAAGCTCGGTCACTTGGGTTTTGTTTGTGTGGCTAATGGGTTGAAATTTGGCCCAATTAACCCAAATACTGAAACGAAACGAAGGGAAAAAAACATGTGAGCCTTTTCAAATTACTGAGCTTCCGCGTGCGGAGGACTGAGCGGCTCGGCATTTTTCGAACGCTTACATAAAAGAGTAAGCCTTTTGGTTGGGCGGGATTGACTCCAAAATTTTGGGCGGTATTCAAGTCAAAAAATCTGGGCGGGAGTCGAGATGTATTCGAAACATTATTATTTTTTTTTTTTTAACTTGGGCGGGATGGAGGCCGAATTATGGGCGGAACACTGTTGCCTTTTTTTCAGTCTGCATTCTCTTTTCCTTTTTTCCTTTTTGTTTTTTTTTTCCATTCTTTTGGGCGGGAAATTGGGGCGGCATTTTAAGCGGGCAACTATCCTTCTTTAATATAGTAAATAGATATGTGTCAAAAATCTAGCAATTGATTGAAAAAAGTGTTAATAAAATCAATGTATAAAAATCTGGCAACTCACATGGGTGTCAAACTAGGTGTCAACCTTGATGCACATATAGTATAGTTGTTAGGTTTTTTTATATGCCATAAGCAAGAGCAGCAGCTTGCTTCCTAGCAGGTTACCAATCTTTTGTAACAAGTGGCTCACAACTTTTTTCAGAACTTTCAAATCATTTACCGTGACTGCTGGGAAGAGGTGATTCTAGATGGAAATTGGACGAAAAAAATTTCTTTAGCTACTACATGAAGGGTCAAAGGTTTTGGAGTTGGGGTTTGAGTATTCATTACCTGATCATTCACCAAGGTTATTTTAGTCAATCTGTGTAGAAATAGTCTACAATACATTCAATTATATAGGTGTGTTCTCCTACCTCCAAAATAATTAAGGTTCTCTTGTTACATCAGTTGTGAATTTTTTTTTTTTTTTTATTGTGCTCTCCTGCTCTCAATGGACAACATCCGTTTTGGATTTTACAAGTCTTATCGGAGAGCTCTAAATTTCCTTTACTTTAGGGTGGTAGCAAAGGCGCTTCCAGCAGGCTAAAGATGGATTCCACTTTTCTCAACTAGGCTGTGAATAGGTATTGGGAATTTGCTTAATATACACAGCGAAAAATAAATTATTTTTCAATTCCCACCAAGGATCTGCTTTGTGCTTGGATAGAAATTGTGGAATTATACCTTTGATAAATTCTGTAAACTCCTTTACTGATTTTCGAATACGAACAATCACGAACTGCAATTTACAGCTGTCCAATTGTCCAGCCTCCAATGAAAATCCCCACAGGGAATAAAAATGAGAGAATTATAAATTTTTTTTCTAGCAAGAATATGAATTATGTTCTGTTCACTTTTACTGAAACCCTATTGGTTATTAATATAGGTTCAAGTGGGCTTGACCCGTCTTTTAAATTTAACCCGATCCAATATTTAGCTAATTTAATTAATTAAATTCGGTCTATAAATTAATTAATTAATCCGGACATATTAACAAACAACCCAATTAATTAATTGTCAAACACTTATTAATTAATTGGTGAATCTCATTCTTTTGATTCTCATTTTGTGTGTGTGACCCATCAGTTTTTCGATCACGATGCCTAACGACGTAAATTATTATTTGATATAATCAAAATCGATAAATTAAAATACCAATTTTACTTTATCATCAATTCACATTTGTCGTCTCAAATTAACATCTAGTAATGTATCAGGGCAATACATGTGACAGAAAATGTCACGTGATAAATTATTGTTTGATATAATCAAAATCGATAAATTAAAATACCCCTTTTAATTTATCATCAATTCACATTTGTCGTCCCAAATTAACATCTATCAATGTGTCAGGGCAATACATGTGACGAAAAATGTCACGTGGTATAACAAAACCAAACTTGTTCGTTTACCTTGAAACTATAATCTTTTCGTCATTATGATCCGATCAATTATGAGATATGTATATGTGTCAATCTCAATTATCAATCATATCTTTCATTCCACTATTAAGTTAATATGAGTCGAAAACTCCTCTTCGACATATGAGTACACATTGGCCAGTGATTTCATTATTAGCTTAATAGAAAATTGAGTTTTTGGCTCCTCAAAGGTTATATATGAAGGTTTTTGGTCAAAATAAAAGAATAGGGGCTTATTTTGCAATAGGGAAGGCCAATGAAATTTATTTAAGTAGATAAGATTAAAACTAACATTACTCCAAATTAATCCACTAATATTTATTGGGAAAAATTCACTTTCCATACTTTATCTTTACCCTATTTCAAAAATAATAAAACAACTTTTACATTTCAAAAATCAGAAATTTTGATTTATACATATACATTTATATAAATATATAAAAAAATATAAATAAATAAATATATATATGTATAAAATTAACCCACCCCCACCCCCACCACGCCGGCGACCGCTCCGGCGATGTCTCCGATTTCGAAGACTTTTCCGGCGACCACTCCGATTCCGGCGACTGCTCCGGCAACCTCTCCAATGACTTTTCCGGCGACCGTTTCGGATATTCCAGTAACTACTCCGGTGACATGAATTTTTTTATAAGGTCACAAGTCACTGTCTAGGTCACAGGTCACAGTTCAGGTCACAGCACAGGTCATAAACGCATGATTTTTTGTTTATAATGATTGATAACACGTTAAAGCTCATGTCTCATATTTTTGTTAATAGCCATAGATTATTTTCAAATGGTCACAGCACAAGTCACAGCATAGGTCACAGCTCATGGCTCCAGTCACAGCATAGGTCACAGCACATGGCTCAGGTCACAGCATTTGTTACATAGACTACACAGCACCACCTCATTTCCACCATCGTCTTACATGCCCTAACCCAACTCCGCCGCTGCCACCACAGTAGGTAACTCACCACAACCACCATCACTAACGTCGTCAACACAGCCTCACCAATCGACGGCAAACCAAAAACCACGACAATCTCCAGCACCAACAATATCGCTGCCACCACCACAGAAATTATTAGATCTATGACAACATACCACCACTGCAGTCTGCACACCACCAAACACACCCAACAAATTACAGACATCAATCTCCAGCACCACCACACAAATTACACAAATCAGCCACCTCCACCACCTGTCGGCGCTCAGATCGAAATCTGCCTTTCTACACACGAGTTCGATCATAACATTTCTGAGATTAGGAAGAGAGATAAACTGGAACGAGAGAGTAATTAGGGATTTACCGCCGGAGATAATGAAGAGATGGAGAAATTAGGGATTTACCATTTGGGGATAGATCGGATGATGAATCTGAGATTAACAGCGTTCCAAAGTTATGAGTAACGAAGATATTTCTGCTTCTTGAGACAGCGACGGGTTGCGTAGAGAAGGGCGACGACGGGTTGCGTAGATAGGAGAAGGGCGGCGCCGGCGAAAGAAGAAGGCGACGGGCTGCAAATGGAGAGAGAGAGAGGACACAGAAGTGTGAATTAAATTAGGGATTGAAGTATATATTTTTAAAATATTATTATTAATATTAATTAAATATAAAAAAACTGTATCTATATTAAAATATCTGATTTTTGAAACTTAAACCTTAAAATTTGATTTTAGAATTTGGATTTTCAAAAGTAGGGGAGGGTGCAATTTCCACATATTTATTCTTATAAATGCTTTGGAATCTTTTATAATCTTTTCCAATTTTTTCTTTATTTTTCCAGTCTTAATATGGATATTCTCCGTCATGCATGGCTATAAATAGGGTTCTAAGTTAATTCTCAAATCATCCAACAAGTATATAGTTAAATTAGCTCCTAATTCATACTAATTCTCTGCATTAGAGTTCGTCGAAATGGGTTCATATAGTTTCTATATTGCTATCTTGATCACGTTTAATCTTTCATTTATGGGTTTTTCTTCTCCTCTTAACCCTTACTTCTACACCAAAGTGTGCCCACAGGCTTTGCCAACCATTAAACGGGTTGTGGCCTTGTGGGTGCTGCTGTAAAGCAAGAGAGACGCATGGGGGCTTCTTTACTCCGTCTTCATTTCCATGACTGTTTCGTTAACGTAAGAAAAAATTGTCATTGTTTCCTAATGTTTTGGTGATTATTTAGATTTTTTTTATTTTTTGTAGTAATGACCTTTGTGTTTTTTTTTTTTTGGGTGTTATTGCAGGGCTGTGATGCTTCTATTCTTTTAGACCCGACGTCTGCTTTCACCAGTGAAAAGAATGCACTACCCAATGCCAATTCCGCTAGAGGATTTGAAGTCATTGATAGAATCAAGTCGGAGGTTGATAAGGCTTGTGGCAGTCTGGTTGTGTCTTGTGCTGACATTTTGGTGGTTGCAGCACGTGATTCCGTAGTTGCAGTACGTACTATATAACTTACCCACGAACATGTTTGATATCCACGTATTTATAATTATTATTCGTTATTATCTCTATATTTCACTACAACAAAATTGTGATTTCGCGACAAGATTTTTCGCGACATACAAAAAATTGTCGCAATAAGTGACTTAACGCGACATATTTTTAAAGTTTGTTACGAAAATTATGATGAAAAAAATAAGTACCAAATAATATAAGGTGACGTAAAAAGTTGTCGTGAAATGTGAGAAATTGCGACAAACAATAAAGAATGTCGCCAAAAATATGAGGGAAGTAAGGCACCAAAATATTTTTGGTGGGAAACTTATGACGACAAACTTTTATTTCTTGCAACAAATTGCTTGTGATGCAATAGGGTCTACTTTTTGCGATAAAAAATATTTGTTGCTAAAAATTCAGTAATTCAAAGAAAAAATCGCTATAAAAAAACAATTTTTTGCAACAGACAAAAAATGTTGCAATAGATTTTTTACAATGCTTACCCCGTATATTGTAAGATCTAATATTGTCATAGATTAGTAGGACTCCAACTACAAGCTTGTCAGTCTTCTCTCAAAATAGTGATTATTAGGTTATCAAGAATCTAAGTTACTTTCGAAAAAGGAAATTGATAGAGCTCAATGGTCTATATTTGCAACTAGGGTTGGGCAAAATGTCCGAACCGAACCGAACCGGAATCGAACCGAATCGAGCGGGTTTTTTTAAATGAAATACTCGAACGGGTATCCGAATCGAGAACCGAATGATTTGGTTCGATTTTCGGTTCTAGATCCAAAATCGAAGAATCGAATAAGAACCGATTTTTATATTGGATAAATCAATTTTTTTTATTTTTTCTAAATAAATTAATAATTTTTTTTATTAAATCTTATTAGTTGAACAATTCAGAGTTTATTTATATTTGTTAGTTGTGTTTTTTTCAATTTTTTCTTGTATAGTCTCTTAGTAGTTAGTATGGAAGAAAATTATCACAAAATGAAAAAAAAAAAAAAATTGCAACGAACAAAAAATATTGTCATAGGTCATTCACAAAGCTAATCCATATGTTGCAATCTCTCATGTTATCGTAGAAGTTATTTAAGGTACATCAAAATTATATTACCCATTACAAACTACACTAAGAAAAGTATAAAAAAAAGTTGAAGGACTAAAATGTAACTTACAAAATGTTTGGAGATTAGTTTGAAAACTTCCAGAACTTGAAGAGAACCGATTTTTGAATGAATATGGAGATTTGGTGACCAATGTCGAAGTCTTTGCGAGTTTCGGAATCAAGCAACTTGAAGTATGGACCAAATCATAAACTATATACGAATTGATGACTGAATTGAAATATTATGAAAATCATTTCCACAAACTTTTCTGCCCTACAAAATCACGTCTCTATCTCAACCCCTCCAATTGTCCATCCCAATTCACTAAATCAAACCCTTGCGACGCCAGAAGCCACCTCCGGTCAACCCTCGTCACTAAATCAAGCCCATACGGTGCCTCTGAATCAAAGCAGTTGATGAAAGGTCCTTTTTCTTTTTCATTTTTCATGCTATTTATATAGTACAATAATTTTAATTTTGTTTGTTGATTATTGTGTCCGTTTCATCTTTTTAAAACCCCATCTAATACTTTAGCAAAGTAGGGTTAGGACTTTAGGGGTTCTTGGAATTTTACCATTTTCTTTTATTTTGGTTAATGGTTTTAGTACTGAGTTAAAAATTTTGATTATTTGGAAAGAAAGAAATACGGTCTTGAATTTTTTTTTCATTTTTTTATCGTTTTAACGGAGAACTAAAGATCCTGATTATTTGGAAAGAAAAAAAAAAATTGACGCTCTGGTTTGTTGCTTCAAATGTTTGGGTTTTATGTTTATTGTAAAATAAAATTGTTTCAGTTACTGTTTTTTACATCTCGTTTCACTGAATTTGTTTCCTATTTATGCTTAACAGGAAGTATTGGATTCTTATTTCTTATTTTACTCAATAGGAAGTTGTTTCAGGTTCAACTTTGCATTCAGACATTGGATGTATTGAATTGTGGTGACATTGGGGTGAAGTATGGAGAGAAACATATTCTGAAAGGTAGCAACAATCTTGGAATACTGTCAAATTCTTCGAGTTTATCATAGGTTGATTTTAGCTATCAGTACTTCTCCTTATCACACATGACTTGGTCTTAAATTAACAATTGTCTAGTGGCAGGGGACCGAAAAGTATTATAACTATCTACTTCAATCTTTATTGTCAATGGCCTTTTCACGTTTATCTCTCAAGGTATTTTTTTTCTCTATAAATTATATGTAACTAGGTCAAATGAATTGTTCATCTAGAAATTGTAATTTGGATTGACATCAGGTTAGATTTTAAAACATACAAATTTTGTAGATCTCTGCATGCCAATTTTAAGGTTGATCTAATATATGCCTGCATAGGTTCTTCCTTTATAGTACTCTTAAGATTTTGTTCTCTATGCTTTCAATAACTTTCGATATTGTGTTGCTTAGGGGATTGTCAATAATGAAACATTGGGTTATTTCATTGGGACAGTCTATTTATTTTTAACTCAACTTGGTATCGACAAAGATCGCTCATGATTCCACCAACATCTGGCAATTGTTCTTTTAATTGTATACACTATACATTGGTAAAATAGCTTTTTTATGTAAAATATTTTCTAATACTATTATTTTTGCAGGTGCATTCCATGTAGATATAACAATGGTAACAATGGAGGCACCGATGAGGAGTTAGAGGTTCTTGTGATCAGTTAATAAAACGTCAAGCAATGATGTTTCTGAAGGTAATTGACCTTGTCAATTCTATAGGTCAAACGAATAACGTTGCATGTTTCTTATTGCGACGAATGATTGAAAGTTGTCGCGAAATACATTAGGTGACTCATATAGTGCGACAATGCCTGCAACAAACATAATGTTGTCGCAAAATTATTTTTGTAACAAAATCTTTATTTATGCGACAACATTTTTTTGTCGCGATTTGGATATTTTCTTGTAGTGTTTTGTAGGATTCACTATTATTCTTCTTTATGAAGTGATTTATAAATTTGCCAAATGGAGGCTAAATGTATAAATATATACTCCTTATGAACAGAAAGTTTAGCTAAGGTTATCTGGAAATATATTTAACAAGGAAAATGGTTTCTTTGGGTGCAGTTAGGGGGACCAAGTTGGGAGGTTCAACTCGGGAGGAGAGACTCAACTAAGGCTAGCGAATCTAAAGCCAACGATGACCTCCCTTCGCCATTCATGGATTTACCGGCACTTATTGACTCATTCAAAAAACAAGGCCTGAACGTAAAGGACCTCGTCGCGCTCTCTGGTGGCCACACCATAGGGTTATCTCATTGTCGTCTCTTTAAAAATCGTATTTACAACGAAACCAACATTGATCCCAACTTTGCTCGTCAACGTCGAGCTGCTTGTCCCCCCAATGGAGGCGACTCTAATCTTGCTCCTCTAGATCCCACCCCTGCTTCTTTCGACACAAAATACTTCCGCAATTTGGTGTCAAAGAAAGGGCTCCTCCACTCTGATCAAGCATTATACAATGGAGGTCGAACCGATTATCTTGTTATGACTTATAGTACAAATTTTGGTGCTTTTTCCGAAGATTTTGCTTCTTCTATGATTCAAATGGGTAACACAAAGCCATTGACGGGGAAGAGAGGACAAATTCGATTGGATTGCAAGAAGGTGAATTAATTAAAAGCTTCTTAATTATTTCTCAATATTCTTTGTTAAGATGTTGATAAATTCTTAAGTATGGTTTCTTTCTGTTAAATAATAAACAAAATCTTTGTATTTGTGTTGGGATTTGAGGAGTTTGACTAAATGTAATTTAAATATATAAGTAAAAGCGTTTCTTTTTACCTTGTGTATGTTTGCCGTTTAAATGTCATTTTTCTTAATTTTGCTTTAATCAATGTGTGTCCTTTTTCTTTTACTTTATGTTTGTAAATTAGGTCTAAATTTATATATATTATTGCTGGAAGAAAATTGACCGTCTTAAGAAAATCAACTTAAATCACCAATATGAAGAAAAAGAGAGTAGTTATTGAGTAATGCTATATGAATTAATCCCCAGGGATTATTTTCACAGGGGCTCACCAGAATACTCACATGGGTGGCCCCACCATGTATTAAAAAAAATGCATGGGACCCATATGTGTGTGTCTATAAGTGATCTGTGAAAATTTTCCTGCACGTGAAGCATTGTTTAATGTTATATAGCTCCATTGGAATTATAACCTTAGTCTAAGTGGTGTTACACGATAGATCAAATGAAAGAATTATTTGATTTCATGTATCATATAATATCACATTAATGTCACCTAAATGTAACACCAGTGTAACTAAATAACATTATTCGTATTTATGTGAATGAAAGTGTAAGCAGGAATCGTACAGGATCACAAATGAGAGTCTGCGCACGAATTAAAGATTAAGTTCATAATTGAAGTACACTCTTAACGATTGATATTCAAAAATAGCCATGATACAAAGAACACTTTATAGTGTTTAAATAGGACAAAGCTTGAAATAAAACTAACCTAGCGCTTGTTTGAGAATGATTAAAATCCAATTAAAATTGAAAATATAATCGTTATTGGGTCCCACTTATCTAATAAAAGTCAACTCCAACGACTATATTTTTAATTTTAATCTGATTTTAATCCCTCCCAAACAAGCTCCTAATTGGGACTCAAAACCCTTAATAAGATATTGTTGCCCCTAATTAATTAAAGTACCTTAAACAAATAAGATAAATGAAAACAAATTATATTTGTTGACTCCTTTAATTTCCTCCCATTAGAGAAATTTTGTGCCTCGAAAATTTTTGGTGGCATTTTTCACACCCGACGGACCAATTATTACTTATATACAATAGTTTTGAATTAATTTAGTTGTACGCCCATTGTGCGCACCTTGTTTGACCACCTTCTATATGTCAAAAATCTGACAATTGATTGGAAAAAATATTGTTAAAATCAATATATAAAAATCTATTAACTCGCATAAATGTTAAACTAGGTGTCAACCTTTATGTACATATAACATGGTTGATAGGTTTTTGTTATGTGCCATAAGCAAGAGCAGCAGCTTGCTTCCTAGCTGGCTACAAATATTTTGTAACAAGTGGCTCACAATTTTTTCAGAACTTTCATATCATTTATCGTGACTGCTGGGCAGACGTGGTCCTAGATGAAAATTGGACGAAAAAAAATTTCTTTAGCTACTACAAGAAGGGCCAGAGGTTTTGGAGTTGGGGTTTGGGTTTTCATTACCTGATCATTCACCAAGGTTAATTTAGTCAATCTGTGTAGAAATTGTCTACAGTACATTCAATTATATAGGCGTGTTCTCCTACCTCCAGAATAACCAAGTAAGTTCTCTTGTTACACCAGTGGTGAAATTTTTTTATTGTGCTCTCTCGCTCTCAATGGACAACATCCATTTTGGTTTTTACGTCCAAGTCTTATCAGAGAGCTCTAAATTTCCTTTACTTCAGGGCGGCAGCAACAAAGGCGCTTCAAGCAGGCCAAAGATGGATTCCACTTTTCTCAACTAGGCCGGGAATAGGTGGGTCAAACTTTTTACTGCTAAAAAAATTGCCTCCCACCCAAACAGTTTTTTCAAAATCTGCCTGTTCCCAACCCTATTTCACTCAGATTCAGCATTGTCAATCATAGATTTCAGTTTCCTTCATGCTTAGAACCGATAATCTTAGGTTTCCCCAAGTTAGGTCGGCTCGCCTGGAGTGTTATTTACACTTCTAGTGCATATTTTGTCATCTTCCAGTTGTTCCAATTTGTGACTTACACTTTCAACTTTGAGATGGGTAAGAAATATTCCTATCAATACATGGTTTCGAAAGCTCAACAATATCTGGTCAAGCAAAGTTAGACTGCTGTCCCAGCTAAGCCTGCCTTTACCTCAACTGATTTTCCAACACAATGTACTGTTAGAAATATTACTAGTTGTAATATAGTAAAGTGTAGAAATAAAATTTATCGTCTAATCGAGTCTCGTGATAGCACGATATCCTAAAGCGAAATTGCCCGTTGATAACTGCTGCGACCTCTGTGGACAATCACCTCTAGGATACAACGATCAAATAAACCAATTGTGCAGCAATTACAAATGGTTTTCAGAACTCTCAAGTGTACTCCAAAAAATATGTAAAATTGAGTATAATATTTTACTAAATAGGAAGATACAATTTCGTATTTGTAGTGATATTCTAAAGCCAAGATGTGTGTTTATATAGGCAAAAAAAATGGTGTAACTGTCTCCACAATGATCCAGTATTATTTGCAATTTTTATGGTTAGTAGTAATGGGTTGTTAATATTGAACAGTTAAAAACTGTCATATTTTACTGGCTAGTTGACCCATTAAATAATTCCGAAAATGATTAAAAAAATAACTATTACTAGAATCAAGAAAGTTCAAGGCTCCAAGACCCCAATCAAAGACATTTTAATATAATGCGTAAGGTGTGACTCAAACCCCCCGACCTCTCACACAAATTTCACACTTTTCACTAATTAGGCACTTCATCTAAATTAATTATTTCTTTCACATATTATATTTATAGTATAAGTATCTAACATCTTCTTTACAAAATGCTACTCAAGTGTTTGCAAAGGCAATGAAATCCTCAAATATTCAAATACAAGGTAAGGAAAATGAAGTCATTCCTTCACAAGATACTGTCTAAAATTCTGCTATATTATTTTTGGAAGAGTTTAAACGGAATAGTTCTAAATCACAAAGTGTTTCTCAAACACTTGGTGAGGAAGACACGGAATCTGATGAATCTGAAGAGGACGACACAACTTCTGAAGAGGAAAAAATAGAATCTGATGGTGAGTCGGCTGTAAAACCTCAAAATGTTGGGGGACTACTCTTAAAAACTGACTCTATTATAGCTTCGTGGACTAATCTGTTTAAGGATAATAAAAATCGTGACAATGGGTTAAAGCTTCAAACCTTTGAAGATCAACCGGATGAAGTGGTCTTAGGGGAAGATGATGTTCAAGCATCTTGAAGGTATTATATGGTAGGGTATTTTGCTGGAAGATTCCCGGCAAAATTGCACTTTTACAAATGTGCGATCTAAGGAAAGTGAACTACCAATATTTTGTGCATCAAAGTGATTGGTTGGTATTCAAGTTTGAGAATGGGGATGATAGACTTAATGTGCTTGAGGGTGGTCCCTATTCTATTTATGGGAGACCATTAGATGTTGAAAGTCATGCCTCAATGCTTCGAGTTTGATGATGAAGAGATTAGTGCTATGCCGGTGTGGATAACCTTATCGGGGCTTCCATATGATTGTTAGAATCCAAATGGTTTGGGGAAGAATGCCTTCAAAAGGTAGACTATCTTATGCAAGAATACTTATTGAAATTGATGCTTCTATAGAGTTGGTTGGGTCAGTTAAGCTGAAATTGCTCGCTGGAAAGTCGAGGGATCAACAAGTTATTTATGAACACGAGCCTAAATTTTGCACTACTTGCAAGATGTTTAGCCATACTACTCTTTAATGCTGTAGAGGAATAGATCTTCAATTGTGGATTCCGGGCTCAGATTAAACTTACCAATCAATGTCAATCAATCAACCAACCAAAAACTTCAACCCACAACTATATTAACTTATGGTTGCTCTTTTCATTTCTCACTCTCAAAAGGAACAATGTTTGGTGGTGATTTGCAAACCACTAAGGCAAAAAGAAAACAACAGAGATGGTAGAACAAAGAGGTAGCTGTTTTCTCTCAAAATCGAGGGAGGGGGAGGGAAATACACACCAAATGGGCCAACACAAAGAAAATGGGCCAAGACACAAGAAATTCATCCTATGAGTGAATTTGGACCAAGGCAACATTAACACATTTAAGCTGCTACTAGTGGTCCACGTTGCTTTCGAGTTGAGCATATGGGTTGACTGATTGATATTTATTTCACTCGTTGGTAGAGGCCTATAAAATATAATCCGATACTATTTAATATCATTGTCCGGGATTTATTGAGTATCAAAAACCCAACAAATCTCCACATGGATGCCCAATCAATATCTGCAAGAAAACAAAACGTAAAGTTTATACTTGCCTAATTAAGGTAATCAATAAATTTGGAATCACGGACCTTACCTCATATTTCGGACCCAAAACACATACCATACCTGCTCCATACATTCATCAGAGCTAATGTTAAGAACACCGAAATAAAAGCAGATAATTATAGTAATCAATCAAGATCAAATAATCATACGATGAAGATATTATATATAGGATAACACATAAAAATCAGTTCAAACATGTTCACACAAAACCACATATTAACACCAAGATATTCAACACACGATCAACACATATGCAACAAATGCATAAATGACCCCATGAAGGATCTCACCACACTAATCCTATCACATTCCGTGTTGCTCCAACCTCGAGAACACATATCTTACCTCATCGCCCACCATGCTCACTAGACTAATCACTCAACCGACGTCTAACTGGTAAGCCACGATATATCCTAAGTTCTTGGGATAATTCTCTATCACCACATCATTTCTCCCAACCTAAGTGGATAATGGCTCTCCACCTAACAGAAGTGATGAAAGTGTCTCTCACACTACACCTGATCGGGGTCTTTCACAGATAAAGGATTTCAGACATTTAATCACATCTTCACCCGTGATCCAAATGTCACACTCTATATCCCCGGTATAAACCACCAATGTGCCCCGAGCATCTGTACTCCACCTTACCGAAACACATACAACATACTGCTAATACATCCCAACCCACTATGCATGCAAACAATTGCACCAAGTAATAAGACCACTCCAATTCATGCCAATGAACATATCAAACACATTGAAATGTAACATATAATCATGTAACGGAATTGAGCAATCACACATATGTAGAAAGGATTACACACGGATACACATCCAGTAACTAGGTTTACTCTCAATAAACCTCACTAGTTTCATCAATTGACCATATAGCCAAATTCGTCTCACCTCTCATCTTACCATTTTGCTTATCCTTCTTCTCGGGACAATCCCTAATGAAGTGTGCAAACTTACCACAGCTGTAACATCGTCTACCACTAGACATGTCTCGTCCCATGCCTTTCTTCTTATCCCCATTATCACTCGAACCACTACTGTCTTGAGCTCTACCCAAATTCATTTGCCTAAATTTCATTCTACTCCTTATCTTAAGTAACTCACCACCATGCTTATCTTCTTTTTCAACCTTAATCTCTATCTCCTTACTCTTATAGAGAATCTATGACAATTTCAGGTGTTAAGGTTCCCTACCATACTTAATTATATTCTTAACCTTTCTATATGAATCAGGCATGGAATTAAGCAAAATAATAGCTTTATACATTTTAGACACATTTCCGTCATAATTAACAATATCTTGAATAAGTTTGTTTAAACTATCCAGATTATCATCAAGATCTTTTGAAGGATCCATTTCAAAAATTGAAAAATCGTTCAAACAAGTACAACTTATTAGGAGTGGACTTAAGAAAATATAACTCTTCTAACTTTTGCCAAAATTCTTTTGTAGAATCAAGTTTTCCAATTTTTCTTAAGACAGTGTCAATAGGTGTCGAATAATTAAAGTGTAAGAAAGTTCATCATATTCATCTTTTTATGCTTCTGTCAAATTCGCAGAAAATTTGACATTTATGGCTTTTGAAACTTTTTGTAGAACCAAAATCCCCTTCATATTTTGTTGCCAAATTAAAAATTTCCCTTTTCCATTGAAAATTCTAACTTCGTAATGTGAAGATATTTTGAGAAAACAGAACAATAAAAAAGCACGAATAGGTCACACAAAGTAATCCTAAGGCCACAGTATACACCGTTCTAAATTTTCAGGATTTTGTAAGATTCACGATCTTAGATCAAGAAAATGTTCGAAAAGGTCAAATTTAGGTGTTCTAATAGGAAAATCAATGCAACGCTAAAATATATTAACAAAAATTCAAATTTCTACGCAATGCAGTCTCACACAATAATTAGATGACAATTAGAGCACAAAATCAATAATCAATTTGCAATCAAACTTCAACACTTCAAATAGAGCAAATAATTCCTAAATTTCTAGCACAAGCAATGGTTAACCCTTCATGGTAACCTCAATCCTAATGTCACCCCTACACGATGACGCGGTAATGCTGAAATTTAAATTGAGATAAACCAAAATACCAAAGGAGACCAATCTGAGAAATTACGAGTAATGCGAATTTATCACTTTAGGGTCACCACTATTCACCCTAAAGTATCTAGCAACTACAGCAACCAACCGAGCAAAAATTGAATCACAAACGTGCAGGGGTAAAATTGTCCAAATTTTACTATATACATTGAAACAGAAAACTAACAACACAAAATCGTTAAAAATCATGTTATAAATGTTTTGCCTGGAGAAACTGTCGCCGGAGGAGGTCCCACGCACCCACACCTGCTGTTGTCGGAGTTCCGTGCTCTGACCACCACGAGCCGACACCGTCAGTCACGCGCCACCCACCCCAGGTGCGCCTCGAGCTGCTGAACACGCCGGTGGTCTTGGTTTCTCCAACAAGTCAATGGTTTCACCAGAAAATGGAAAAACAGATTCAGGCAAAATTGAAAAAAAAAAACTGGATAAATTTCTACTTCAATTATTTCTACGATGCTGGGCTATTTTTGGTCGATTTTTTGCCGAAAATCCACCACCAATGTTGCTGCGATACCAATTGTAGCGGAATAGATCTTCAATAGTAGATTTCAGGCTCAGATTAAACTTACCAACCAATATCAATCAATCAACCAAAAACTTTAACCCACAACTATATTCACTTATGGTTGCTCTCTTCCTTTCTCACCCCCAAAAGGAACAAGATTTGGTGGTGATTTGCAAACAACTAAGGCAAAGAGAAAACAACAAAGACAGTAGAACAAAGAGATAGCCGTTTTCTCTCAAAAAAAGGGGTCAAATACACACACTTACAATGTGAAGAGAAAATGATATATATAGGTCAGCTTAGGTTTCATGACTTTGGCCAATACCCAACAAATGGGCAACACAAAGAAAATGGACAAAGACACAAGAAAGTCATCATATAAGTGAATTTGGGCCAAGGCAACATTAACACATTTAAGCTGCTACTAGTGGCCCACGTTGCTTTCAGGTTGAACATATGAGTTGACTGATTGATATTTATTTCACTCGTCGGCCGAGGCCTATGAGATATAATCCGATACGATTTAACATCATTGTCCGGGATTTATTGGGTATCAAAAACCCAACAAATGCAATCTAAAGAAACAGGCTGCAGGTATTAAGGGAAATCTCAGCATGGTTAACGTCCCTAAGAAACCTGTTGTTGCTATACAAACCCAGAAAATGGGTACACATTTGGAGCAGCCAACTGGTCCAAGTGTTATTAGCTTTGATAAAGATGGTGTAGGGAAAAATGGGTGATTTGTGTGTAAATAAGTTAACAATTAACATAACAATTTTAAACACGAATATAAGCAATATAATTCAACAATAATATAAACATAAAAGGAGGGTTGGGAAAGTAAGCCTTAGGAATTCACATCAAGGACGCTGTCCTAAAATCGTGTTGCGTCACATTCGTGCGGGTACTTTCGACACTGAACGACTTCAAGATAAAACATATATGGCTCACAGCTGGTTCTCCTTCTATGGGCAGGATCATATGGAGATAAAAAACGAGTCTTTATCGAGTTGTCAAATATATAAAATATATAGTATGAAAAATAGAGGGAGTATTTTATTTTATATTCTAGTTTTCTTCTCAAGTTCTATATTTCATGTTACGAAAATTAATCCCTTTTATAGGGAAAAAATCACCCCCACAATGATGAAAAGTTAATCCGTTTAATATATATAATAGTGACGACATAATACTGCACAATAAGTGTATGTGTCTTTTGGATTTGAATTTTACTTAGTGATAATAATTTTCATTTGAGGGAGTTATAATGGACTAAAATTTGAATTAGGTCCCTTTGGCCAAACTTCAATTATTCAACACACATTATCGATTTAGACTCAATTCATAATGGGTAGCTCTGTTAATGGTCATACTCTCTAACCTTGATTCTAGTAAGCATCTCTAGAGAATAACTTAATCCCATAGTCACGACCTTATGGCAACTCTTACATAGGTAGTCCTCCAAGGATGCGTGTGATCCACACCTCGTGAGAATTGTCGCATCGGTACTCATTCGGGGTTAAACCCTTCCTAACATCACATTATTATAGCACTATCACCATGGAGATAAACACAAATAATATAGTGTTGTTACAAGTGACACAGTACGGGTTCTTTCTATCATATTGAACCCTCTTCATGTGATCTCCAATCAAAAAAGTTGAGTTACTTTCGGAGGTGACTTCCTTATGGGTTTAAACCCCCTCCCCCGCCGGCGGATGATTTATGTAGGTCCATCTTGGACCACAATTTATTTATGTCCCTCTTTGACAATAACTTGGTACCATATTTTTGCAAAGCTCTTCCACTTGCAATCTGCATATTTGTAAAGTCTTCTAAAACATTTCAAAATATCAAAATCACATATTTAAGTATAATACGATAAAAATGTGAACTTTAGAAATTGATTTTTGGTAACACGTTTGAGCTAATGCATTCATTGAGCTCTTGCATTTCACCTGCAAGTCTACAATTAGTTTCAACGCTTTTCAAAAGTAAGTTTTTTCAATTAGAATAATAAAATGTAAGGTGTATCCGTATTAAACACCCCCACATTCCAAATATATAGTAATTCATTGTCAAATAATTCTAAATCTCCACAGATCACAACATAATATTGATCTTTGTAGTTGACTAAAACTAATCAACCATCAATGTATATTCTACTTATACATACCCAACACATATGTAGATGACTATATTAAATTATTAATTACCATAGCATTACCAAAATTTCCAACACTAAGCAATTCAGTGCAATCCTCGTTGGATGTAGAAGTATTAAATTCTTTCACCTTTATTTATTCTTCAACTTTATTTTGAAGAAAATAGAAAACCTGTTTATTCTTCAAAATTGGAAACAAGACACTTAATTGATACTCATATTAAAAAAGTGAACCAAATATATTTATGGAATCACAAACACTGTTGGAAAACTACTAACAAACTATTATGAATAATATATAAGAACTTATGTATTACACATTCTAATTTGTATATAGGTTTTCTTTATATCAAATGTGAGTACGTGTTTTTCTAATGGGTCCAAACCAATAGTGTGCATATGTCAGATACATCTCTTGCATGTACAAAATAAAAAGAACCCAATTCCAAAATAAACTCAATTGCATTGAGAAATATTTTTTAATTCAACCGCAAAAAATTCTGGTAAATTGAGCTGATAATAATTTTATGTTTCCTAGGAATTAAAGTTCCTAGTTTAAGATGTAAATTTTCCTCATATTCTTGTGGTTGATATTTTATCTGGTATCATTTATATGTACCATCACCATAAAGACAAAAATCTTCCAAAGATAGTAACAAACATTTAGCGATGCATAAGCTAATGAATTTAAGGATATGAATATTGTTCTTTCACAAAAAAAAAAAAAATCGATTTAAGTGTTCGATTTCTTTCAATGGCTTAATCGGCCTATAATTGATTAAGCCACTAATGAACAAGGGAGAAGTACTTGAAGGCTCTAGACATACTCCTTGAAAGAAATTATTTTCTCTACCTATGAGTCCCAATTAATTCATTTTATCGACTATCATATTATAATTAAGGATTAGGCTGGGCTAACTACCAGTTCGTTGAAATTACATTCTACAATTTGGGTAATGCTACATGTACACACACACTTTTACACAATCTTTTACACCTCTCTCACATGGAGGGGGGTTCACGATTATTTTATTATGTGTGGGCCCCCTTCCATGTGAGAGAGGTGTAAAAAATTGTGTAAAAAATTGTGTACACTTAGCATTATTCCTACAATTTTTATCTATATATCATGGCTCTTAGCCGGCCAATTGTATTAACTCCTAAGCCCTACTTTATTTATACATGTTCACCCTCATCAACTTCTTCAATGAACAGCTAGAATGCAAGGGTTTCATGGGCCTCCTAATTTAAAATTTACTTCACTTACACCAAGGACAAATTATGGGAGTTCATTCGCAATTTTGTAAATTTAATTAAAAGAATAAGAAATTTTGCAATGTTACTAGTTCGAGATCATAAAACTAATAATTTATACACAAATCACATAACAAGAATTGTCTACATACAAATCACCGAACATGACTTTAGATTGTTGGGAAAAATGGGTGATTTGTGTGTAAATAAATTAACAATTTTAAACATGAACATAAGTAATATAATTCGACAATAATATAAACATAAAAAGAGGGTTGGGAAAGCACGACTTAGGGAGTCACATCAAGAGCGTTATCCTAAAGTCGTGTTGTCTCTCCTTTGTGCGGGTGCTTTCGACACTACAGGGCTCCAAGATAAAATTCACATGGCTCACAATCGATCCTCCTTCTATGGGCACGAACATAGGGAGATAAAAAATGAATGCTTAATAGCACAAAACGTCCCTACGTTTCATTTTTTTTTGTATTTTCGTCCTTATTTCAATGTTTCATTGCGAAAAACATCATTTTCAAAACAAAACGTCCTTACGTTTGACATTTCTTGTGGAAAAATCCCCACGTTTCATTTTTTTGCATTTTTGTTCTTATTTCAACGTTTTATTGCTTAAACAATAATGCTATGTAGCCCCAGTGAGGATGCATCCTCAGTCTAAGTGGTATTAAATGATTGGCTAAATGATAGGTGAAATTAAATGACTTATTTAATTTCACCTATCATTTAATGCCACATTAACGCCACCTAGACTAGGGATGCAATCCCAATGGGGATGAATAACATTGCTCTTGCATAAAACATCATTTTCACCATTTTTTTTAAAACTTAAAATAACCAATATACCCTTCTATTTAAATAAAACAAAAAAAGAAGAAGAAAAATAAAGAACAAATTAAAATTTTACTCCTGAACTTTTTTAAAAAGTGCAAATGAGTCCAAATAATTTGTTAAAATAATTATTTGTGTAAGTTCTATAAAGTAAGGGATAACTTAAAAAATAATTTATTCACAAATCAAATATTTCATATTTAAATATTAAATATATAATTTTAATCTCAAACCCTAATCAATTTCTCCAAACCCTAAAATCGCTTCTCCTCTCCCTCTCTCTCTACCTTACTCATCCTAACTATTGTGGTGTCGCACCCACCCTCTCACCTGGCATCAGAACCACCGCTCTTGGCGACAGTAAGGCGACAAATGCAGTAGCTATGCATTGCTGCTGGAGCACCGGCTAGCGTAACGAGACAGCGCTACTGTTCCAAAGCTGTACAGCGTCGCCTTGGAATCTTGCGAGGCGATGTTGCTGCTGCCTAAATTTTGAGTGCCGCCTCGATTTTTTTGGGAATTTTTTGGTTTTTTTATTCGATCTACTGGGTGGTTTTTTGCTTGGTGATTTTCTGATTAGACCTACTGTAGGTGGCTTGTTGGTTGCTGCTGTGGTGGTGGTGTGAGGTTCTTTTTTCCCCCAAAAATTTTCTGTTAGGTGACCTATAATTGACAGTGGTACTGTGGTCGGTAGTGGAGATGGTGGTTGTGGCAGTGGTTTGAAATTTATTCGAGATTGAAATGTAAATTTGTTGTTTGGATCATAGAGAAAATGGAAATAAAACCCAAAAAAAAGATCAGTATGTAGTGTAGTTTATGCAAAATTAAGCTCCTGCTTAAGCGCCATTTTCAATTTCAATTTTAATTTACTTGCTACCATAATATTGAAAGAGGACTTGAGAATATCCATCAATGAGTCAAAATAATTATTTGTATTTTAAAAAATTATTTGGACTCATTTGCACTTTTTAAAAAAGTTCAGGAGTAAGATTTTAATTTGTTCTTTTTTTTTTCTTTTTCTTTTTCTTTTTTTTTTTGTTTTATTTAAATAGAAATGTATATTGATCATTTTACGTTAAAAATGATGAAAATAATGCTTTATGCAATGAAAAACATTGAAATAAGGACAAAAATGCAAAAAAATGAACCATGGGGGCCTTTTCCACAAGAAATGTCAAACGTGTGGACGTTTTGTTCTGAAAAGGATGTTTTCCGCAATGAAACGTTGAAATAAGGACGAAAATGCGAAAAAATGAAACGTATGGACGTTTTCCACAAGAAGTGTCAAACCTATGGACGTTTTGTGCTATTAAGCCAAAAATGAATATTTATTGAGTTGCCAAATATATAAGAATAGTATGAAAAATAGAGGGAGTATTTTTGTTATATTCTAGTTTTCTTCGCAAGTTCTATATTTCATATTATGAAAATTAATCCATTTAATAGGGAAAAAAATACCCCCACAATAATGAAAAGTTAATCCATTTAAAATGTAAGTTACTCAAAATTATTAGTTTTAATTTTATGTTAAAACTGAAATAAAGACAGAAAATTGAAACTAATCCTTTATTTGAAAAATTAAAACTTTTATGGGTTACAGCAGATGGAACCAAGGGTATGCAGCATGAAGGGTATGCCCATGCCCCCATTTATTTTTATTTTTCTTTTTTATTTATTTTATTTTTTGCTTTTATTTTTTTTATATCTTTAGCTAGTAAATATTATTACTTTTTTACCAATTTGTTAAAAATAACTTATGTTCCCTTTAAAAATGATGATAAATTTATTATTTTTGTTTGATAAAAACTTAAATTTGAAATTAACTTCAAACGGGGCGGGTAGCGAAGTGGGGACTATGTTTCCCGTACCCTTCTCATACCCGATTAGGGGCAATGACCCTCGTCCCGTCCCGTCCCGTCCCGTCCCCTCCCCTCCCCGTCCCGTTTACCCGATTATGCGGGTAATCCCCGTCCCATTTGGGGCGGGGCGCCACGGGTATCGGGTTGAACGGATTTTTTTGTCATCCCTATAGAAGTTTCGCTCGATGACGTTTTTAATAGAAAGAAACGTAATAAAGAATCGAAGGGACATATCGCAAAAAATAGGATACAATAGAATGGGGGTGTCCGATTGCAAAGAATGGTTAGATCAGCATCAAACTGGGGCTGTAGATTGTGAAGGGTTCGAAGGCAGCCTCTGATGAAAATCTCAAAGGAGAACTCGATGAGCAAATTACCAAAATAATTAAAAAGGGTAGAAAGTAGAGGAACTCCCTTCATATATCCTCAAGTAGTTAGCAGCGGAATTCGACAATTCATATTTCGGAAACGAAACTCGATCGGCCGTAGTTACTTTTTTTTTATATAGTATACCCATTTTTGGATTCAATTTGAATCTCTTGCTTTGAATTATTAAGTCTTTGTAATGTTTGTCATGAAAGCTCGGGTACGCTCCAAATATGTGTACTCTATTTTTGATCTACTAGTCAAAGTCAAATGTGCTTGCACATTATTTTGAAATATTCTATACGTATTGTAAAAGTAATATTTAATACCAATTTGTTGGGAAGATTTGATATGTCTCAAACGAAGTAAAAAAAATAAAATTTAGAATAGAAATTTAAGAGAAAAAATTGTATCCCAAAACTCAACTTCTATTATTTAAATTTTTTGTGATTATAAAACGCTACAAATGAGTAACATTTTTATAATACATTTTGTACATAAAAATTAATTGCTAATAAATGAGTTTAAACACCCATTAAAATTTTTAGATATATGAATAGAAATAAATTCATCTATAACAACTATAGATTCATGTAGATCAAGATTCATCAAGTCAAAATTCATTGAATCTAGATTAATATGAATATTAATTAATTGAGAATTAATAACACAAAATTCATACATGGCAATGATTTTTTAGTATTTATTACAAATTGAAAAATGAAAAATAAGATATTATTAAAATAACTGAATTGTAATAGGATTAAAATCGTCCAAAAAATAATTTTCACTTGATGTGATATTTAATATATTATAGACACATATTTATTTACCTAAAAAAAACTTTTTACTGCTGTTTCAGAGAACCATAAAAATATTAACTCGTGCAAAGTAGGACATATCATTAAAAATATATTGCCTTTAAAAAAAAAAAAAAAAGGCATGGATGCAAAACATTCAATTTTGGCCATTTGTTAAGACAACGAGTGTATTTGAGTCACATTATTTTGAAAAAATATATTTTGGAATAATAGATTGATAGAGAATGTGTGGTTGAAAAGGAAGGAAAAATTATTGATATGATGAAAAATATTATTTTATTTAAAAATATGTGGTTAAAAATGAGTAGAAAAATGAGAATGAAAATTTTAATGTGGTTCAAATGGAGGCAACATGTAAAATTTAGACATTTCCCATACTGACGCGATTAAATCTTTAACAAAAGAATAATGCTATTTAATACCGATAATGTTTAATATGTATTTAAATAATAGTATTAGTGACATTAAATCGTAATAATATGTTTTTCTTATCTTCCCTAAAATTGCAACCGAGAAATCCAATGAACATGAGACCGATTCGTGTCACCAGGAACTTTGTTTATTCCAATGTCCAATCGTGTCGTTGAAAGAATTGAAACCAATTCCCTCCACTTTCCCTAGCCGCTTTTGCAATTTGAAACCTCACGCGCTTTCTGAAAGAATCCAAACGTTACACATACTTTGGACCTTGACATCTCCGTACAAAAGTTAACGTTTACTCTTGTTCAGTCAGTCCTCCTCAAACAATATTCTCTCCATACAGTCCATTAATCTTGTCTCCCTCCCAGACTTCCATCAGCGAACGGAGCACAATTTTCTAGTCATTACAAATTTTATTGTGAGTTTATTTTCTCCAGCAATGGCTGCAAAAACCCTAGAAGCCAATGCTGGGGGCTTGATTGATGGGGGTCCGACAGTGGGTTATGGAAGTGAGCCGGGGTCCGAGGAGAAGGGGAGATCTAGGGCTGAGATTGACACGTCGGTGCCGTTCGAATCGGTGAAACAAGCGGCAAATCGATTTGGTGGGATGGGTTTTTGGAAACCCACCTCTCATAAGCCCTCTGAACATGCCCCAGAGGTTTCCGCCCCCCTCTCTCTCTCTCTCACAAGTCACACACACACACACACACACACACACACAATACATACCCATACTGAGAGGAGTTACAATTTTGATTGTTGTCTTTAATTGAATTGTAAATACTAAATATATAATTTTGGGTAGCGCTTAACTGAGGGATGCATTCCAATAATGGCAATATTGTTTTTATGTTTACTTCTTCATTAATTGTATTTATAATGATTTATGTGCTTCTTCTGTTTTAAATCATTAGCAGTTTCACCTCTGTATATTGTAACTCGATTTAGGAATGGTAATTTACGTTTTGGCCAAATATATGGAGGAGAATGCTCTCTATGTTCCGAATTGAATTTGATGATTTACAGTTTGGGGGTTAAACCAATTGGTTACTGGAATGTCTTTTACTGAAAATTATTTTGCTCAAAGTCAATTAACTCATGTGCATCACCATTCCATACGATTCAGATACCAATTCTGTGCGCGTGTTTTTTTTCTGCTTTCTAGAAAGAATTATATAGTATTAAACATCAAGATAAGTAGTAGGTCACGATAAAAGAAAACACCGTGTCATATGGTGTAGACATTGTATTTGTTTTAGCTCTGTGCACATGTGCATCATATGGATGTCCACTTGTTGGTTGGTTCGTAAATGCATACATCGTAATAATGGTGTTCGAAATGTTTGTGAATGGCAGCTCAGTGAAGAAATGGTTGACATTGTAAAAGTAGAGGAACAAGCTGCACAGTTGGAAAGGGATCTGATTGTGAAAGAAAGGGAAACGCTTGATGTTCTCAAGGAACTGGAAACCACTAAAAATATTGTCGAAGAGCTGAAATCAAAGCTGCAGAAAGAAGCATCTGAAATCAATGCAACCCTTGCTGCAAATTCAGTTGATACCAAGGTCAATTCTGCTGCTGCTGGCATATGGGAAAAGGAAAGTCATGCAAACAGCTTGAATATTCATCAGAATGGGATTGGCTGTTTGGACAAGTGTCCTTCCTCGGCTCCAGGCTTCATCCTACTGGAACTGAAACAGGCTAAACTGAACTTAACGAGGACTACTAATGATCTTGCAGATATTCAAGCTACAGTTAACCTATATAACAAGAAAATCGAGAAAGAGAGAACGTCGCTTCAGAAGACTCGTCAAAGGTTGTCTTCAAGTACCTCAAAGGTTTCGTCTCTCGAGGAAGAATTAATCCTTACAAAACAGAAACTACAGCTGGTAAAAGACACTGAGGACCTCAGTAGATCTCAAGATCCCTTGGATTTCGTACGAGAGCTAGAAAAGCTAAGTTATGAAACGGAACAATTTAAGAAAGTGGGAGAAGTAGCAAAATTAGAAGTTTTAAGGGCAACGTCTGAGATTGAACAGACAAAGACTAGGATTAAAACTGCTGAGATAAGGTTGGTAGCTGCTAAAAAATTGAAGGCAGCAGCAAAAGCTTCTGAAGCTGTGGCTCTTGCTGAAATCAAAGCAATATCAAACGGTGACAATTCATCTGCAGATTTGAAGCAGAAGTCGGAAAGTGTAACTCTCACTCTTGAGGAATACTCATCCCTAATTTCCCGAGCTCGAGAAGCGGAAGAAGCTTGTAAAGGGAGGGTAATGGATTCAGAGGTTCTAGTCGATGAAGCTAACGTGTCTAAAACCGAAATCTTGAAAAGGGTGGAAGAGGCGGCTGAAGAAGTTAAAATTACCAAAAAGGCCTTGGAAGAAGCATTGAATAGAGTGGAGGCGGCAAATAAAGATAAATTGGCAGTTGAAGAGGCACTCCGGAAATGGAGATCCGAGCGTGGTAAAAAAAGACGTTCTGTACACAACTCTACCAGATTTAAGAATTCTTATCCATCTCACCTTAGGAAAGAATCTTCTCTTCTTGATGTAAGTGGTCTGGATTTGGTCAGTAATGAATCAAAACCAGTTTTGAAGCCGAGTCTATCCATAGGGCAAATATTGAGCCGGAAACTGCTTCTAAAAGAGGAATATGAGAATGGGATGCAGGCAGAAAAGAACAAAAAGCAAGTCTCCCTGGGACAAATGCTTAGCAAACCTAATAATGATCCACTTTCTGTTAAGAAAAGTGGGAAAGAAAATGCTGAAGAGCAACTCCGCGGAAAGAGAAAGAAGTTTGGTTTTGCTCGGATCTCACTCTTTGTGACAATGCAAAGTAAGAAGAAGAAGAAACAAAAGGGAAGTTCAAGGTTTGACAACGACGTATAAATAAACTTGTTGGATCATCAAGTTTCTTTGTCATTAATTCTGTAACTGGTTTATTAGGCTTGTTTAGTGTAGAAAGGTCGTTTGGTCTCGTAGATGATTGGTGGTAACTGGTGGTATGTAGCTCTTTTATATGAGCAAGGAGTAGTGCCTATTGCTTTAGTATCTGTGACTAAGAAATTGTGGTTTGTGTAGAAATATATGATTTAACACGGATGTGTAGTCCTAGTCTGGGATGTCATTGTGTGCAAAATCTTCTGCTTTTGACAATTGAGCTGTCGATTTTTAATTATTTTTATGCCATTGTGCAACAAATATATTAAGGGGTCGTTTGATGTAATAATTGTTACAAAGATCACTTTATATTTGCATTCAAGTACATACAATTTCAAAAATATTGTTAGTTTTTAATTCAGAATAAACATACAAGTAGTAAACCGACCAAGTGCTTTTCGGTTGAATTAGTCGGTTTTCACCTTTATTTTTTGAGTGGTGCTATTCATAGTCAACGATTGTAATAATCGACATCTTATGTGGTATAGCATTATTAAAATTATACCACGTAAGATATCACGTAAAATGACTGTCGTAGTTACTCACTAGTAGATGGTATGACTACGGTATTGTTGTCCGTCCATCTTCAGATCACAAGTTGATTGAACCTTTTATAATATAATTATACTACTACTTCCATAATAAATTATTTAGGGTTAGTCTAAATGTACACAATCAATTACCTAATGGATTACACCCTCCTCACATGGAGGGGGGACCATAGACAATAAAATATTCGTGGTCCCCCCTCCATGTGAGGGGATGTAATCCATTAGGTAATGGATTGGATGTACATCTAGCACAATCCAATTATTTATTGGGTAATACATTCTTAGTTGATTATGATATTCCGTAAATTAGCTTCGTCTACCATTTAATTTATTATCTATGGTGGGCCATACTGTCGTTGTCATTGGAGAATAGCAGCAATTGCATTTGATTCCAACTCTAATCCAACCATTCAAGTGCTGCCTTTATAAAGATAAATTCATTGCGTAAAGCAAGAAAGAAAATTTGCTGACACGCCATTCTCGTTCTAAATTAAGGTAAAAAAAATTATTTATTTTCCTTTAATTTCGATTATTATTTACTTCATGGATGATATCGTGTCTGAGTCTGGGAAAGTATTGTTAATTTATACGTAATTGCATGCTTAGGGCATCAATTTCATTGCCTTTTCGTGGATTTTACTGAATAAGTGGGATTCGTTTTGATTGCTGGCAGGTTAATTCAGCATCAATTTTGATCATTCACCAATTTTTTGTCCAGTGAATTTATATTTGCTTATAGTCTCAATACATAAAGGGTTAAATTTTCCTTTTCGTGACAATTTTGATGTAAATTATTGTTCCAGAAATTTTAAGTCAACTTCTTTCCTGGTTTATACTTCTTACTTTTTTGACAACCAAATGATATTGCCTTGTTGGTTTGTTAGTTTAAATTATGCTATTTTCTACTAATTTGGGTCTTAGCTGCTTGTAGAATTTTGACTGATCCCAAAATTATAGAATTGTGCCCATCGAATCTGTACGGCACATGATATATTGTGGGTATTCTTTGAGATTGGCTGTAAAGTTGGTTCTGGAGTCATGCATAAGCAGTAATGATTTTAGATTAAGCTCAAGCTTCTAGTTTTTTATCTTAAAGTTAAGTTTGAATTTCAATTGTCAACGGAGTGGATGAGTGCAAACCTGATAAAAAAAAAATGATACGATAAACAATATTTAAGTCAAAGTGATGATGATATAACGATTGTTCTTTTTGCCTACGGTATAGGCTAATTTGTTATGAATACGGTGCCTGACCGAGGCAATGTGCTGGCTAAATGTTTGCAATAGTGAAATTGTGCTGAAGAAGGCATAAATAAAGTAGAACTATTAATTTCAGCCCAGGTTTTTGAAGTTCAACTGTACCGTATATCATAGAGAAGTTGCTCAATTGGGTGAGAGTAATTTATTTAATTTAATTGTATTGTGCATATTTTCTTTGATTATTGTGTTGGTAATAACAATCTTGCAACGGTTTTATGCAGCTTTCAGATTGTGTCTTTAGTACGTTTCCCTTCTGATGTGCTTGGCATCATAGTAGGGATTGTAATTAATAAAAGGTTTATATAAATATGAAATTTATTTTTATTTTTGTAGATAATTTATCATTGATGTGATCAAAGAACACATCATAGGTATGTGGTGTATTCCATATTAAGTAAAGGTGAATATTATGGCCAAGTAACTACATGTTAGCTTTTAATTTCCACCAAAAAGACTTGGGTCATTCCTTTTTAATTGTCATCTTGTAGGTTCTGCCTTTCTCTAATTGCTCTTTAGTGAATGATGTGATTTAACACTAATTACATTTGTCTATGTGATCTCTCTTCATTTTTTTGCATGTATATATGCAAGTCAATTCTAGATTGTTGGATTTCTCTCTCTCTCTCTCCCCCTCCCTCCCTCCCTCCCTCCCTTTCATGATTTGGGCTGACGGAATGTTCCTTTAGCAGCATGGATATGAGGGTGCTTTTATTTATATTCATTGTCAGCACATGCTGGTGCTGTAATGCTAGAGAGCTGTCGACTGCTAACCACTTTAATAGAAAAGATGAGAGTTTTTCAGGTACTTCTTTGTCTATTTCTCTTTATCTCTTGGGGAAACCCACTTACATGACATATGCTTCTCACCGTAAAATGGACTAAGCTTGATGAAAAATCCATCCAAGAATTTATTCAATTGGGATTGAATTGCCTATTCAAAAGACGTAAAGATTAAAAATAGTCATTTAATTTTTTATGTAAACTTTTTGAAACTATTCAAATCCCTTCTATTACATCCTTATAGAGCACCCACATGTTGCTAATCTGCACGCCTAGTCCTCCTTACAGAAAATAAATAACTTTGGTCCCTATCTTATTGCAGAACAGGGATCTGTTTGAAACTAATATGGCTTTTTTGATAATATGAACAAAAGTAATTTTAATGCCAAAAACATATCAAATAATAATGCCTGTCTTGTGCTACCAGTCATGCAGACAAACAACAAGCTGTCAGAGGGAGAATCCCAACTTGTGAAAGAAGTTAGCAAGAACAATGAATTGTGTACATTATGCGAAGATTTCGCTTCTGAGGCACTTAATTATCTTTCAGAGAACAAAACCCAAACAGAGATCATTAGCATCCTTCACAAATCCTGCTCCAAGATACCTACACTCAAAAAGCAGGTATTTGTAGAACATGGACTGAAGTGATAACTGCTTACCAAAATTTAATGTTGGCATTCTATGCGATCATTAAATGATTGTGATCCTCTGAAGTGATCTATCTGAAAGTACTTTTAACCACATGAATTAGTCACCACTACTTAAATTTTTCATAATTTGCGAGTATGCTCGAATTATTGCGGGTTCAAACTTCAACGTAATGTTTTTCTTCTTTGATGATGTAACTGCATTACCAGTCAATTGGCTGCGTGGATTTGAAAAGCGAATACTGCTATTCAATCTTTTGAGGAATGATATGATGATAAATTGTCGGACTATATTTATGTTTTCATTCAAAAGCATTAAAAAGAAAATCAGTTTTATGTATTTGTTTTGATGGTTATTTGTACCTTCACCTGAATGACTCCCATTTGTTTACACTAGGGCTAATTTTTTTTTTCCCCCAATGTAAACAGTACATGTTTTGTAGATTCCGAACTATATTTTACTTAAAGTTTGTTGAAGCATAATGTCCTCAACCGTATGGGGCTGATGTAGTCATTTATGAAAGGACACTTCGCTGGTTAACCGTGTGAATTACTTCTGTATGGAAACTTGAGGGATCATTATTTCTATTTATTCTGTGCACTATAGGCAGAGGATAGAAATTCCAATTTCTCTTGCACAAGAATTTAGTTCCAGTACCTGTACTTGTGCTATATCAAGCCTAACACTTCATGTCCCTAAATTTTGTCCATGCAGTGCATCGTCTTGGTGGACTATTATGCCCCTCTCTTTTTCTTAGAGGTTTCCAATATACAACCTGAATATTTCTGCAATAAGGTTGACCTTTGTGAACGAGCGGTTTCCATGTCTCAGCAGCTGTCTAAAAATACATGTGATATATGCCATCATGCTGTTTCAGAGGCTTTACTAAAGTTGAAAGATCCTGACACTCAGGTACTTTTATGTCCTCATCTGATAATCACAATATTATGAACATGAATAGCTATAATGCAACTTAAAGTCTGTGGATGCTTGCATTTCTTGAATAAGAAATTTCGTTGTTTATACAGGTTTGGTTTTGGATCCAATGCTATTCACTACCTCTGTGATCTTTCTATTAAAATACAACAAAATGTCACTCTGACTAACGGTTCGCTTGTTTGATATTTCTCTATGCTTACTTTAGGGATTGCTAATTGTCAGTTATGAAACTGTCCATAACGTATCTCATTTAGAATTACACATCACATGGCAGTTGCACTTCTTATTATGATCATTAGTTCAAGAAAAATGTGTTGATGAAAGTTAAAACACACATAGAATGAACTATATCCGCCTATGTCATTCCCTGTGCTTCTTTATAACGTACACACATACATAAGTTATTAAATCCTCACAAGCACACACTTGTAAATTGAAAGCTGTACTACAATTGTGCTGGATGATTATGATAGAACTCTACTGGATGAAAAAGAGAATGTGAATTTATTGAAGAAATTGATAGTATAGCATAAAAAAACGATTACAGTAAATGAACTTGTAAACCTCACTTTCACTCAATAATTGCCTGCCTCTAATTCCCTCTTCTACACTTATTTATAGAGCTAGTCTAACAGAATTCAGTATTTTCCCTTAACTAACCCTAAAAGACCTTCCTAACTGCTGCCAACTTGTCCAGCCCACTTCTTAGCCCTTCTAGAATAAGTATATATAACAGGAGGTCTATAACTACCCCCGGTTTCCAAAAACACCTTGTCCTCAAGGTAGAAGTGTGGAAAGTGTTGGAGAATTGATGCCATTGGTTCCCACGAAGCTTCGAAGTCAGGCAGCCCTTTCCATTGTATCAGAACTTCGAGTCCCTGGCGTTGTCCTGCAGGCGCTTGGCGCACCCCCAGAACCTTTTTTGGTTCCACGTTCCATCCTCATTTAGTGTCCAGAAATGGAGGCAGCTGTTAACATGACACCATGGACCCCAGTGCTTTCTTCAATTGGGACACATGAAAAATCGGGTGTATTGCGACAGTGGAGGGCAAGTCCAAGCAGTAAGCCACCGGTCCAATACACTTCACGATTTTGAAGGGCCAAAGTATCGTGGGCCCAACTTCTCATTAGGTTTCCTTTCCAATGAGCGGAGGCGATAAAGGCGGAGTTTGACATAAACCGTTTCCCCTTCCTGGAATTTCACCTCTCTTTGATGTTGGTCAGCTATCAACTTCATCTTAGCATGTGCTCGTTCAAGATGTGATTTTAATTCTACCAAAATTGCATCTCTATCCGAAAGTTGTTGTTCCATTGCTGAAACGGTTGTAGGCTGCTTGTCATAGCGCAGTAACGGAGGAGATTTGTGACCGTACACAACCCGGAAAGGTGTGGTATTCGTTGAGGCGTGAAAAGTGGAGTTGTACCAATATTCCGTCCATGACAGCCATGTGTGCCAATTGCGAGGCTTGTCGTATGTAAAGCACTTCAAATAAGTCTCAAGGCAACGATTCACCACCTTAGTATGCCCATTCGTCTGAGGGTGGTATGATGTGCTACGGCGAAGAACAGTCCCCTGCAGGCGGAACATCTCTGTCTAGAAATGGCTAAGAAAAATCTTGTCGCGGTCTGATACTATTGAACGGAGAATGCCGTACAGCCTTACCATCTCTCTGACAAATACTCCAGCTACTCCTACCGCCGTAAAAGGATGTTTGAGTGCTACAAAATGGTTATATTTGTTCAGTCGATCTACCACCACGAATATAGAATCATACCCACCCGATTTCGAAAGCCCATCAATAAAATCCATCGAAATATCCTCGCATATCTGCTGCGGAATGGGCAGGGGCTGCAGCAACCCTGCTGGAGAAAGCGCAAGACTTTTATTCCCTTGGCACACCAGACATTCCTCAACAAATTTCTTGACATCCTGCTTCATTCCTGTCTAAAATAGATCCCCAGTGGTGCGTTTGTAAGTCCTCAGGAATCCTGAATGTCCCCCCGACGTGCTGCTATGAAACTCATGGAGAAGCTTTGGAATGAGAGAAGAAGATCGTGGAGGAGCTTTGTAAAACAGCTGATTGCGCTTTACCGAATAACTAGGGTGCTTCCTTGAATCCTCTAATTTTCCTTCTTGATTTTAGAAAATTGGGGATCTTTATCAACTTGCCTAGCCACTTCTTGTACATCCAAAAATGCAGGGGCTGAGACGACTGAGAGTTCTATTGGCGGAGCCATACGGGATAGAGCATCGGCGGCCTTATTTTCCGTTCCGGGTCGGTATTGAATCTCGAAATCGAACCCCAAGAGCTTGGTTAACCATTTTTGGAACTCTCCTTTCACATCTCTGTTCCAACAGATATTTTAGACTCCGCTGATCGGTTCGCACGATGAAATGACGTCCCAGAACATAGTGTCGCCACTTTTGGATGGATAAGACGATTGCCATTAACTCCCTTTCGTACACAGACTTGAGGCGGGTTTTAGATGACAAAACTTGACTGGAGTATGCTATGGGTGGTTGGTTTTGCATTAGGACTGCCCCTATTCCATATCCTGATGCATTCGCCTCAATTACGAAGGGTATTGAAAAATTTGGAAGAGCTAATACGGATACTGTAGTCATAACTTTCTTCAGCTGCTGAAATGCAGCCTCCGCCATCCCCCATCCACCTAAAAGCATCTTTCTTGAGTTGTTGCGTAAGTGGCCAAGAGATTTCGCCGTACCCAGCCACAATGCGACGGTAGTACCATGTCAGACCTAGAAATTCCCGTAACTCCATGATGTTTCTAGGGGTTGGCCAGCTGGTCATGGCTGTAATTTTTCTCGGATCTGCTGCTATCCCTTCTCTTGAAACCAAATGTCCCAAGTACTCGATTTGGTCTTGGGCAAATTGACACTTTTTTGCATTGGCATAGAGCTGGTGTGATGCTAACACCTCGAACACCATCTCCAAATGTCGGACATGCGTAGCCACATCCTTACTATATACCAGAATATCGTCAAAAAAACCAACACGAACTTTCGTAAATACCCATGAAACACTTGATTCATCAGAGACTGGAAAGTGGTTGGGGGCCTTGGGGCATTGGTTAGCCCAAATGGCATCACCAGGAACTCATAATGTCCTTCGTGTGTTCGAAAGGTTGTCTTCGGTACATCTTCCGGCTTTACTCGAATCTGGTGGTAACTTGATTTCAGATCAAATTTTGAAAATATAGTTGCTCCATGCAACTCATCCAACAATTCGTCAATAACGGGTACATGGAATTTGTCCGAAATGGTCGCCTTATTCAAGGCTCTATAGTCAATACAGAACTTCCGGTTGCCATCTTTCTTTTTCACTAACAAAACAGGACTAGAGTAAAGGCTAGAACTAGCCTGTATTATTCGTGCCTCCAACATGACCAAATGCTTAATTTCATTCTCTTGGATATGGGGATACCGGTATGGCCGCACACTAATCGGATCAATCCCCTTCCTTAGTCGGATGACGTAGTCCACTTCTCTGTTCGGAGGTAGCGTCTTTGGTATGTGAAAGACTTGCGGGTATTTCTGCAGAACTTGCTGCACCTCTACACAGTTGTTCCTCCTTCAGTTCCCTTTCTTCCACCCCTAAACTTCTTAGCTCCACCAAACTCCTTGCCCCTCCTGCTGTAAGGCCTTCCATGGTTTTGAGAGAAACTTCAGTGTGGTTACGCCCTTGATCCCCTTTCAATGTAACTACCTATTCCCCGATCTGAAACTGCATGGTGAGGAGCTTCCAGTTTACTTCCCAACCTTCCTAACCATTGCATTCCCAGAATGACGTCGATGTTCCCCAACTCCAGTGGAAAGAAATTCTCCAATATCTTCAGTCCTTGCATCTCCACCATCACCCCCTTGCAAATTCCTTTACCTTGTAAAAACACTCATGTTCCCATCACTACCCCATAATTAGTAGTCGCCACCGTCGAAATCTCTAACTGTTTGATCAGTTTTGCTATAATAAAGTTGTGTGTAGCCCCACAGTCGACCAGTACCGTCACTTCCCTCCCCTTTATTACCCCATTAGCTTCATGGTCCCTAGAGTTGATATCCCGACTATGGAGTTGAATGATAACTCTACGGTTTCAATGATCTCCACCGGTTCGTACCCTTCCTGCGGCTTCCTCCCCATCCCCGTTAGGCTCCTCCTCCTATAATAGCATCACCTTCAATTCTCGGTGCTTGCACTGATGCCCTATCGTATATTTTTCGTCACAACGAAAACATAGCCCTTTTCCCCTCTTCGTCTGCCATTCCACGTCGGTCAACCTTCTAATCGGCGCTTCCCTGCGTGGTGCCGGCATTTTTTCACCCACATTGACCACCCTCGTTGGAAACCCTTCCACGCTTCGTTCATCTCATCTAATTGGGGTTGAAATTGGTTTAAAACTCCTTGTGCCTGGTGGGTTTGTAAGTGACTTCATTATTTGATTCATTTTTTCTACCCTTTGGGCCATCTCCATGATGTTGCCCAGCCCACTTGGTTGATGTAACCTGATTTCGGCCCGTATGGTGGGATTGAGCCCATTAACGAAGGTGCTTTCTAGCACTTCTTCAGGGCTGTCGGAACTCTTTCACCAAGCCTTCTTGCCGAATGGCCAAGAATTTTTCTCAAAGGCTACCCTCCTGTGTTGGATGGAACCTGTTGAGTTTTTTTATATCACAAGTGTACAATATCGTAACAAGTAATATAGTGAACATTTGAATTCGGATTATCGTTCCCACGAAGACTATACTTTAGGACTTAATCTAACTTTTCTAACTCCTATTTGACAAAAGCAAGTAAATATTTATGATAATTATGATTATTTTTTCTAAAATGGATAATTGAAAATTCAAATATGTAATGAATATTAGGGAATAACAATTTCATCTTATTGATAACCTTTATTTTTAATTCAAGATTCATAACCTAATGTAGTTTTCTATCGAATTCTTCTATTGTATTCAATTTACCCCTCTCGAGTTCTCATTGAGTCTATTTAACTAATTCAATTTCATCTCTATGCGAATCAATTTTAGTTAAACGAAACACTAGTTCTAAGAATTCATATTATGGCTGCAATAATTAGTATATGTATCTCTATATGTTATACTAATTTACTGAATTTTACTATATGGTCTAAATTTCAAACTCACCTCTCGATTCATAAGAGACTCACATAATTATTAAATTATTAATTAGGTAATTTAATGCATTAAATTCATAATAAAACCAACGCATAAATAAATAAATCACAGAAATCTTGAATAGAAAAATAAAGAATCACAAGTAGATTACATTGTTTTCCCTAATATAAAAATTAGTTATTCATATTGTAAAAATAAAAACAAGCAAAAGTAGAAAGATATCACCAAAAATTGACGAAACATGAAAATTTCCGGTGTTTTTTCAGTTTCCTTTCCTTTCTTTTCTTTTTCTCCTTTTCTTCCTTCTTCTCTACGCCATGTCATTTTTTTTCCTCCTTGGACTTTTCCTCTCTCTCTTTTCTTTTATTTTATTTTCTTTTTTCTTTCCAGCCCTTCCATGTTTTTTTCCCGTTTTCTTCCTTTTCTATTTTCCTCTCCGCCGCCCGTGTTTCTCTTCTATGTTTATTATGCGTCCTCCCCACTCCGTGTGTATCTTTTCATCTATATATATATATATATATATATAGGTTTAATTTGGTCTTCAATTAAAATTTTCAATGCAAATCTATTGAAGTCCATATAACTCAAACTCATTTAATGAAATATTTCTCTTCAAGGTTTCATCTTTTCGCCACTATTGCATTCTTTTTTTCAATTTTTTATTAAATATAAAATTTTATCTACAAAACACAATATGACATAAATTAGGTAGAATTTAATTCAAAAAACAATAAAATATCATGATTTAGGGCTGTAAAAACTACACTTATCAGAACCTCAGTGACAGTTTCTGCCTGAATGATTCCCAGCTTCTAAAAGGCTCCCTCGCGTTAGTCCACTGAAGCCACGAAAGGGCGCTACCGTCAAGACTTACACATACTGCCGCCAACTTCTCCTTCTCCGACAAGACATTTATCTCAAAATACCTCTCCGCTCGATATACCCATCCATCTGAGTTATCCCCACTGAAAATTGGCATCTCCAGCTTGTGAACTCGTCACTAATCCCCACTTACGATACTCCGGTCAGAAGCCGCCATCACCCCTTCAGTACTCGCCTCACCCAACCCTTCCGGCCATTTTCCACGGTCTTGTGGTCGTTGATCTATCAAGGGCCCCTGGTTCACATTGATTGGACGTCCTCTGTCTATCGCGCTTCCGGCTCCGTCCCCTTCCAGTACCCATTCCTTTGCCACTTGCGGATGGGTCCAAGTAGCCATGGTTTTCTGCGTTTCCTCTACTGTCCGTAAAATCCTTGCCGTGTTTTGAGTGAGATGTTCCACCGACCATTCCAAGCCTGATAAACGCTGCAGCTCTGTTTTCAGTTCTTCCACTTCTCTCTCCATCGCCTCTACCTTGCTTTTTGTTTTCTTTTGTGCCATCAGGACTGAACGTGCTCTGATACCACTTGATAGAACTCTACTGGATGAAAAAGAGAATGTAAATTTATTGAAGAAATTGATAGTATAGCATAAAAAAACGATTACAGTAAATGAACTTGTAAACCTCACTTTCACTCAATAATTGCCTGCCTCTAAATCCCTCTTCTACACTTATTTATAGAGCTAGTCTAACAGAATTCAGTATTTTCCCTTAACTAACCCTAAAAGACCTTCCTAACTGCTGCCAACTTGTCCAGCCCACTTCTTAGCCCTTCTAGAATATGTATATATAACGGGAGGTCTATCAGATTAATAATTACAAACCACATGGAAATGAAATTGCTGCTGCAATAGTTGGGGTTTCTGGTACTAATATTTTTAAGATGACTTGAAGTTTCATATTCACTTAAGATCCTACATTGGAAAAAGTATGTTTGATCCCTAGAGCATAGTGGAATTAACACATTGGCATAGAGCGGTTTTGTTCAATGGACAAATATTGAAGAGTCTTCTATATTACCATAAAAACCTGTAGTCAAAATGCAAGTTGTGCAGATCAAATATTGTTTCAGTTATTCTCTATGATACTGAGTGTTGATCCGCTAAAGAAAAAAATAGTCTAAGGATCAACATAGAAGAAAATGAAGATGTTAAGATGGATGGTGGATGTTTGATCATTCTCAAGTGGATAAATAAGAAATGAGGGTATATGCCAAGTTGCCAACTAGTTTAGGAGGAACTACTTAAGAACTAATTAAGAGAAGAACAATTTAGATTGTCAGGGCATGTATTTGGGCAGATCTAAAGAACTTCTTGTTTACAAGATCATTCCAATCAGTAGATCACTTTAGAATAGGCAGTAATAGGCCAAAATTAAGGACCCAGCATTGTTGCAGAAGTTTCATTTGACCTTTCGATAGATGGATCTGACCCCAAAAATGTTGAGAATTAGGCTTAGATTACTGTTGTTGTTTCATCCTTTAGAGGTTTGTGTATTTGAAGATGGCAAAATTCAGACAGCAGGACCTACTGCTAAATATATTGCACGAGGGATTATTTGTTTCGGAGACACTTTCGAGACCTTGAGCTAAATGTGGAAACATTGAAATGTGAAGCTCAGAGAATGTTTTCAGGAAGCATGCTTTCAATGGAAAGAGCTAGTCCACTCTAAAATTCTATTGAAAGCTGATGTCTTTGGCTTGTAGCAGCCATGGGATTATAGGTGACACTTCTGTAGCATCTACTTGATGTTTTCAAGGCCTAAACCAAATAAATGGACTCATCGAGGACTGATTAACACTTGACTGCTGTAGAAAAAGAATGGATGGAATAATGATTGCAGTTTCTGAACTTTGCAAGAAATCCTTGTTGAAAAATAGTCAAAATTTCATGGTGAAATTTGCCGGTATTTAGGTCATAATGTCAGGGATGATATGTGCAGCTAAAGGCTGTGTTAAGGTTCATAGCTCATTCATTATCTTCTCTTTAATAGTTACCACCCACAATATTTCATATTGATGAAATAATTTTTTTCCCTAAAACAGCTGGAATCTTTTCTTTCGTTTGCTGCAAGACTACATAGTTGAAATTCTCCTTCAACTTTGCATTGCTTGTAATTTGTTCATATTACCTGATCATCAAGTATATTTATGTTTGACTGCATGCATCGATATTCCTGATCGCAATGTTATTGTCATTAAAATCTCACCTGAAACGTGGATATTAAATTTTACTACACACATCTATATGGTCAGGCTACGCATCAAATATAATCAAACCTACCTAATTCTCCAATATGTTGATTTTATGAAGCACAGCTCTAACTTATTTTATGTTCTTCTTGGCCTTTGTTTCAGTTAGAGATAATTGAGCTGCTTCTGAAGGCATGTAATTCTGTTGAAGGATATGCTAAAAAGGTAAGAAAATTTTGTGATTGACCTTGGTAAATGCAGTGAATGATCATGAAAGTCCTTCCTTTCGGTTTTCATTTCTATTCGACAAAGCTGTTTGGTGACCTGGGCTGTGTCAGCCCCTAGCTTGGGGGAGATGCAATCAATTCTTTCAGTGTACTTGGCCTGCGTAAAGTATGCCTTCATGGCTTAAAATTGGTCGTAATTTATTATGATGGTTTATATCCAGGTTTTGGTTTAAATTTGGCCATTCATTAATCCCCGTATGGATGGCAATTTTATTTATTGAGGCAAATCCTTTTCCACGACAGCAATTTCTTTTGAGAAGGATTGGAAATTCTGACGTTAAAAGTCTCTGAACTCATATCTAAGCCTCTGTTTGGAAAACTGTATAAATCAATTTATAATTGGTCAAACTTCATTTTCAACCACACATACAATGGATCCACTAGTACTATCCACTTTCCACCATTCATTTCTACTTTTTTATAAATTAAACCATTCATAAATTCTTTCCCAGCGGAGACTAAGCTAAGCGATCAGGGGAGGGTGCCAATATAATTTTGTATTTATACTAGATCTCTACATTATCCTACATTAGCTACATGATCTTTAGATGGACTGGAAAAAGAAAGGGCTGGTTATTCCAACGAATAGCCTTAAAAAAAGGTAGGCCGAATAAAATTGTTTCGAATTATCCAGCCTTTTTACTGTATTACTATTTTAGGGTCCATTTCCGTGGTGAATACTATTTGGAATCTGTTATTTTCTGTAATCCTTTACTAAAAATGATTTACTGCATCTCATCTAATAATCTAAAGGAATGTCTCTACTTTCAACTGATCGTCTAAAGGCGTGTCTCTACTTTAAACTGATCTTCAGATCATAGATAATTTCTTAATTCACATAAAACTGTGAAGAAGGTTTCTGTTGGTCATACAAATATTACCATGACTGTTGTATTATCTCGACAGATTAAAATGTTCTTACTCGTATCTTTGCTGTAGTCCCTTGCTTTTGAAAAGAGTTGCAATGTTCGTAGTTCCTGTTACATTCACATGTAACTCATAATTAATCATGTTATTAGAGATAATGTCATGGCAAATGTTCTTCTCATTAATTTGATGTGATCTTTGATTCATTTTGCAGTGTAAGAGATTGGTGTTTGAGTACGGTCCACTAATTCTTGTTAATGCCGAGCAATTCCTGGAAAAGAATGATCTATGCACCGCATTGCATGCTTGTAATTCAACTGCAGTTAGTAAAGAACAAGAAGCATTGCCAAGGACAGAGATATCCATGCATTCTGCATCTTAAGGGTCGTGATCCTGACCAGTTTGGTAAAATTGTCACATTATTACACACTACAATTTTCATATGAAGATTGAATATTGGCTTCGTTGTAAAATATATTTTTACATTTCATGACAGATTGTCTTTGCATCTCAACTCTGTTGTATTTGCCTGAGATAGATGGATAGTGGTTTCTTTCAAACTTAATATTACATGTCCATTGCAAGTTGCAACTAGTATTTGGGTGTTTTTGCCTGAGTTGAATGGTATTTAGCTATGTAGTTGATCCAATCGATTTGTTTTAACTACCGAATATCTCATCGCTAAATTTGAGGAAGCTTGTAACAACATTAATAATACTTGTGAAATTTCGCGAGGAAGATTAAACTCTACTGGACAAGATTAATGCGAAAAAGAATATGACAGATCTGAAATTTAACAAAATAAATGCACGACTAAAAATCGCTAAAACGTGAAAAGTTACTCTTTTCTTTTTTTTTTTTTGGAAAAACACTCTATTAAGCATTAATAAGGCAAATTTTGGATACAAGGAGGAGTTTCCTCCAACACTATTCTCTCCTCAGAAAGTTTAAGTGCTTCCTTTGCTAAGGTATGCGCAACCACATTAACCTTTTTAGGTATATGACAAACGGACCAAGAAAGAAAAGAGACAAGCATACTCTTCGTGTCCTGTATCAGTAGACCGGCATAGTTCCAAACCTCTAATTCACCATTGAGTCCTTTTACAACATTCATCGCGTCGCCCTCTAAAATGATCGACCTCAATTTCAACTGTTTACACAAACAGCTTCCATTGCTCCAATAGATTCTACCAGAAAAGCGTCCGGGAAAACTTTCCTTTGGGACATTAGCGATGCTATAACTTTTCCTGTCCAATCTCTCACAGCTACTCCAATACCAACTCGACTATTAGCCTGATCTACCGCTGCATCCCAATTAATTTTGTAATTGTTTCGTGGAGGCACAACCCAAGATTGGGAGTCAAGGTCTCCTCTATTCCGAAGCCTGACCGGTATGGAATTCACGCTTCTATACTCCAATGCATTTTGTCGAGCCTTGTTTGAGACTATTTCTGGAGTTTCAAATTTATTCTCAAAGACAAGAATTCCTCCTCTTCCAAATCAGGAAGGCGGTAGCTACAAAAATCTCCATTTCTTTCTCAGATAATTTTTTAAACAGATGGCAGACTAGTTCTTTGAAATTCAACGGCTTAAAGGACATCTTCTGTATCTTGCGTGCACTTGAGCCCCATACATCTTGGGCAGAAACACACAGCCACAGAGCATGAACTGCAGACTCCTCTTCCTGCATGCAGACTGGACATAAAGGGGACTCCCTTATTTTCCTTCTATTCAAATTCAAGTTTGTGGTAAGGATTCATGGGTCGCTCGCCACAAAAACATTTTTACTAGAAAATCCATCTGTTTCCATTTTATGGTTCGTTCATATTACCAAAGAATTAAAGAAATAGGGTGGAAATTGAAATAGGGAAATTTGACCTAATCCAAATAATTTACTTGTTCCATACTAGAAGAAGGTTCTTGTTATTGAAGAATACTAATTACTAAAATACGAGCTTTACTGTTGTCTAAAATGACAAATAATTTAAAATGTGTTTCTTCCAAGATATATAATACCACAGCAATGTTGTTCTTCGTTTTGTATACTCGTTCCATGCCTTAAAAAATTCTCCTCCACCTTTTCAGTACCAAAAGCGGTAGGGGTTTATTTTCAGTACCAAAAGCGGTACTGGGGGGTTATTTTCAGTACCAAAAGCGGTATTTTACGTTTGGAATTTACTGTTAAATAATATGCCAACAAATTACAATTTTCATTCATATGGTATTGAATATTGAATATAACGGACCTTTGTCATCATTTATGTCAACTAATAATTAGTTACGTGTAAAACTGGCCATAATTGAACGAAATAATATAGTCGAGCGCAGGCATTCCAAAAGTGTTCCAACTGTAAATTTTTCTTGTATAGAAAAGAAGGAAAGTATAACATATCCAGTTTATTCTCCTCTACATGAGGCCATTTCATTCAAGACCACCCACCTCCGCTATGTCATTCCTCCATTTTTAATTATAAGACCAAAGATGTTGTGCATCTGAGGTGGAGTAAAGGCCACCGATATGGGGCCTCGATGTTGAAGAGTTTCCAGTGCCGTCTCTTGAGCCCTCTCCTGTCCAGTCCTTTCTGCAACCGAGAAATTCAAGAAACTAAGCACATTTACTATTGAAAATAGTAACCAGATGCACAAACAACCAACGGTAAAACTATAATCATAAGAGAATGCAAGACGAAAGAAATCAAAGTTACCAGAGTATTAAATAGGGGCGATACGAAGGATTGGAAATGTAATTACAATATTACCTCTAATTCTTACACAGTAAGACCAAAAACTACTAATTTCTGTGTTTCAAAGTAAACGACATCTTTTCCAGTTTCGGGTATGTTCCAAAAATCAGAAGGAATGACCAACCTCTCAAAATAGCAAAGATTTCCACCTTTTTCTTTCACAGAACACCCAGTGGTACCATACGCTAGAACTTGGTCATACTTCCCCTTTGAAACTATCTATATTATACTCATTTCCCCCCTCTTATCTTTTACTTCCCTTCAGTCACTCCAAGCTTTTCATCTCAGTTGAACACCCATTGGCTTGTTTTGCTATATCTTACGATTATTTATATTTATATAATTATATTTTAGCCCCTAACTCATGCAGAAAGGCCAAGTTCTAATAGAAATGTATCATTAACATTATTTTTTCAATTACTTGCCTAGCAGATATATCCAATTATCAGTCAACGAAGTTCGCTAGTAATTTTTGAAATTTCTCCCAAGTATGCTTAACTAAGAGAAAGGTAAACAAAACATAATATAACAAGACAAGAATAAAAATAACTAGAAGCTAAAGCCTAGAAAAATAAACAAAAACACAAGTAAACTGTAGACTGGCAACAGATTAATTTGTTCAACAACCCACATGAGCTGTTATAGGTAATAAGCCAAATTCCAAGACTGCACATACAGAAAGAAAGAGAGAGTAGCACAAGAGCCTAAGCTCTAAAATGGCATTTGTCAACAAGGTCAGAGCAAATGAGGACGAATGTGAGAAGATGAGGTTGGCCGAACTTCTACATCTTTTTCACAAGGTAGCTGTCATCTATTCTTAATAACACGCTACATAAGAAAAACTTCCACACTTCCTAAATACCAAATAGCCCAATGAAGAAGAATAAGGGAGATATGGAAATGGGAAAATTTCGGCGACCTATGGTATTCTTGTAGGCTATTCCATAGATTTAGGAAAGGCGAAACAGCATTTGATGCTCAGCTATTCTGCAAAAGATGCTTGTCAAACGCTTGCAAGAATGGCATTGAGATGTTAAAAATTGTGTCAATTCGAAGAAAATAAAATCACAGTTATTATGACAAATTGAGAGTCCTGAGGATAATCATCTTGGCAATTCCGTATTTCTTGGAATACTAAATGCCATTTGATGCCCAGCTATCATGTGAATGATGATTGTCAAACACTTGCAAGAATGGCAGAGACTTGTCTTGTGGTGTCTCAAAATTGAGAAAAATAGAAGCTCAACTCATAATGGTAGAAAAAACCACATGACAGAACAAGCCGTTCACTTTATCCTTGTTTCTCTTCCAGGTTGCAAAGAACGTGTGATCAATTTTGGTGGATAAAATGCAGTTCAGAAGAGAAAGAAGAAAAATAAATAATCACTCCATCTCCTATTGGCTATTCCTGTCCATATGTCCTCATACAGTAAGGTTTACTTTATCCAGATATAAATTCTTTTTCTTTAGATAAGGTAATATTCATATTTGTGCAGGTCAGTCGTCATTTATTTTACATACAATGACCTAAGAGGTGGGGGTTTAGATGGACCCCTACTTATTAATTAAAAGAAACAGGACACAGAGGATTAAGGTTATGTATGCAATTTTGTTCTATTAGTAGTAAAAGGAGCTAAAGTAGAACTTCACAAAACATGGATACAATAAAAGTTAGCCTTATGCAACCTCTTAAGGGAAAATAATAAATTACAACTTAAATGTTTGCATAGACATGCTTTTAAGCACGCTATCAGATATCTAAACCAACAAGAAACAGGCAATGAGGCAATTATTACACCACAAATCAAAAAAATGTACAAGAAAAAACAACAGAATATGTGACTTTCAATGTGAATGTTTTGAAAAAAACTATGCATAGGTAAAGGCATACTGCTTTGCCCAACAACAAAAGTAAAGAAACAGAAGTTCTAAATAAAAGAGATTTTAAGGGTTAAAGAGCTTACTTGGCCCAAGAATTAGCTGCAGACAAGTCAAATTGATGTTGAGCAGCATCACTGGAACTCCCATAAATTATACCATTACGATCAGATGTCTCCCTTGGATTCAACAAAATTTGGTTCTCACCAGCCGAAGTTGGGCCGTACAAAGTTTCTGGCAACCATGGACCATCAACAATGCTAGGCACAGAACTATCAAATGTCCCAGCATTCTGAAAATTGCCAAGAAAAATATTTTGAGAAGAATGAGTGCCAGCATTGATATGCTCATCATTCTTAAACAGTGAAGCCATTGTTTTCTGAGGTACCGGATGCATAATATCTTCCTTTGGTCTGCTCAGTTCTGGAGGCAAAAGCCAGCTGATGGATTCACCTACCAAACCTAGACCAGCCTGACCTAGAGGCGAACTATTCCACATCTGCCATGTTCCACTGTCATTTGCGTCGTTGGAATTATCCTGAGCTTTAGGAGTACTAGGGGGAAAAACAGAACTACCCTGCCTTTCCTCTGAAACTCGTGATCGGGACAATGGGGACTGAATTGGTGATGGCTTGGTGACTTCAGATGGTGCAGGTGTACTCTTCACAGCACACGATGCTTTCAATACTGTATCTGTAACAAAGCCGAGGTCCAAATCAAAGTTATAGAGTGATTCAGAAACTGGCCCAAGCAAGGATACAGGGTCTGGAACATAACAAGGGTCTTCAAAAATCTCTGACTCTGGTAAAAGTTGATCTGGCGCTTCTCCAATCCTAGGTAATATAGCTTCAGACGACAGTGGATGACATCGACTGCTGCTTGTTAGTCTAAAAGGAAGAGAGGGTAAAGTAGATGGTGGCAGCTGTCCAAAGTTAATAGGTCCATCAAATAGTTGTAGTGGGCTCTGAACTTCTGTTTGGGACTTCACGTTTGGCCCACCAATGACATTCGGAATAGAGGGTGCAGAAACAGAAGATGAACGAGTGAATAATTGTTGCCATGATTTTTTGGGGGCTGGACATAGTTGAGGTTCAGTGAACACCTGCAGAAAAAACAACAGCATAAATATGTGTCCTACATACAAAGAAACCACGACGAAGGCCGTGTGACTAGAGACTACAATACAATAACCCGTTTACAGTTCTAAGAGATGAACTCAGGGTTGACTCATTCAAAATTTACTGTGGACAAAATAAGATTGAAACACATGCCAAGTTATCAATCACCTGAAAGGACATCTCATTGGCCACCAGTAGAAAAAGTAACATTACGTGCATTACCAACATCAGGTCACACTATCTATATTGGCCAAATACAGAAAATTGGCTTCCTTACTGCTTCAGTTAACTAATAAACCAATTAACAGCCAACCCAATCCACAATAAAGATAGTCAAACTAAGGTCAAATAAAAACCAGAGATAACTTACAGGACGATAGACATTCTTATCATCTCCATTTACATTTGATCTCCCAGATACCCATTCCGGTTGCAATACATCTTTCCTATATGCAGAACCTTGAACATGATCTACAGATGCATTAAGTCTGTGCTCGCTTGAAACAGTAGAAATATTATCACTTCTTCCCAAAAAACCACCTCCGGTAAATGCTCTAGAAGAAGATATAAAGGTGCCCTTCATACGATCCAGGTATCTTGTTCCAGCAGTTCCTCGGTTATGACTGTTCATAGTAGCACCCTTAAATCCATGACCCACTTCTGCACTATGAGATTTCACATTTTCAGATACATTGCTGTATTGTTCGCATTTGTCACCATCTATGTTTTTGTTTCGTGTGCTCTCCTTGCCAAATCTCTTTTCTGATTCCTCTGCATCAGAATTGCTTTTGCTTGATCCCCTATCTCTTTCTTTCTTTCTATCCTGATGTTTCTTTTCAGTTTCTTTTTTCCTATTTCTATCCTTCTCAGGAGGGAACTCTTTTCCACATTTTTTTCTGTCTTCCGTCTTCTCATCCCGCAATCTCCTACGTTCTTCAACCAACCTCGCAACTTCTTCTCTCTGCTTTCTTTCCTCCTCCTCGAGTAGCTCCTTCTCTAATCTAGCCTGCCTCTTCTCCTCAGCTTTTCTGCGAGCTTTCTCTCCTCTACTCTCATGAAAATTCCCTCCACTCTCACCTCGCTTATCCAATAGCTGTATGAGCTCTGCATCAGTTGAAGTATTATCACTGGATGAACTAACCCTAAAAATCTTCCTCCAAAACCACACTATAGTCAAAAAGAAAGTCGTAGATACCTTGCAAGTAAAAATAAAAATGTGGGAATAAGACTTCTCTGCCGAAAAATGATTTTCCTCACCAACACACCCACCACCATTCTTCTTCCAATAACTTGACTTCTCATCATAAGGTCTCCCAACCCAATTCCCATTCTCTGACCAAACCGTTCTGTTGAACATTGTCCCACTTTTCCCCACTAAATACTTAAAAATCCCTGAACTCCCCAAATCCAGAGAGGCGGGCAAGTCAAGAACGGGCCTCTTTGAAATATGCCCGCAATATGAGCACGTAAACTTGCCCCCACCAGGACTCTGATCCCGATATGGAGTCAAACAATTCCTACACCTCCGTGTAGCAGTCTTCCTCAACTTTTGAATTTCAATTGCCTCAATCCTCTTCCTCTCCCTAAGCCAAGCATTCCTCCGGACCTGCCAGGCGGACAACTTAGGCATCAAAACCTCATACCAAAAAAGGGTTACTAACAGCACGAACACGCATGCCAGCCTTGGCGATGTGATTTCAAAACGGAAAGCAGGGGGCAATAGCTGCGATAGAGCCCAAAGCCCAATCAGTGGAATCACTAACCATGGCAACATGGTAGCAACCCTCCTTGACCACTTCTGAATCACACACAGTATACACATTATCCTCCTTATGGCGCACCTCTCTCACCCAATCTTAAATGGGATAAATACTTTTATCAATTAAACCCCCAGGTAAAATAATAGAACGTATGTATAATTGCTCCTAAAAGGAGAAGATTTCAAAAAATCATATGCTCCAATATGTCCCTTTTCTCGATTATTCCAATGCAATACCAATTCTCGCGTTTCCTCCAAACCCTAGAGGAGCAATTCGTGAAAAATCACCAATTTAAAAAAATGATTAAATCGACAAATCATTTTCACATGCCAAACATATCCGAACAGTGCTGTTTAGAAGCGCCAAAACCTAAAGAATACCAAAGGAATCGTATCAATCAAAGAAAACTAAAAACGTTATATGAAAACATATATTGAGCTAAGTACGAATATTCCAGCCATCTAAAAAACATCGGCCATATCGGCGGCGTGTTAACTTTACCGGAGTTGATTGTATTGTTTTGATTAGAAAGAAAATAATCAGAAAGGAACGAACAAATAGACAGTCAAAGTTCGCTTATAGAGTTCCATATATATAATTGGGTCAGACCGGACCGGATCGGACCGGAGAGATGATATTGGACTGGTTGTTAGGGGGGGAAGATTGTGTGCGAGCGGGTATTTATCAATATTTAGTTCTGGCGCAAAATGTTGTTATCATTTGTTTATTTTATGCAAATCTTTTCCATCATTTTAAGTTTGATACTTCGACCGTCAGTTCGATCAAATCTTGTGTAATTCACCTCGTATCGTCCAATTCCCCCAACTTTCCCCACCAGTCAACAATGGCATGCAATCAACTAAAATGTCCAAGGACATTATGGCCAAAACACTAAATTATGGTCTTTCAAGACAAATCTATTAATCCTAAAATAATAATTTTATGTGTAGATATTAAATAGTATACAAAGTTTTCACATCTGAAATTACGCATATGGATCATTGTGCATTATGATTTGTTCTTCCTTTTATCAAGCAAAATGGAAGTTGTAGATTCTTATTTTGGTGCAATGCGCCTATGTGTCTTGGATTTGTGAAGATTATTGTGTTAGATCCACAAATGCATATGTACAAGTCTTGGAATTGAGATGACTTGTTATGCTAGAACGTGGGGGTTTTTTGTTTCGTTTGTGGATTTTTTTGTAATGAGGGTTATGAATGGTAGAACTTGGAACTTTTAAGATTGTGTTTTGGTAGGTAAATGTAAGTTATCGATATCGTTTGTTGTAATATGATAAGTGTATTTTGTACACTAATATGGACCATTAAAATGAAATTAATTATTGTGGATTTGGAAGAATTGTGGTTTAATTATGTGTATATTTTGCTTGTTATGTAAAATTTGATGCAAATCGATGAAATTGGAAGAATGGAGCGAAAAAAGGAAGAAATTCAAAGTTCAAAAATCAAAGTAAAAATATTCAATTGTTGATCCGAACCGCAAACCAACAGTTGAGAAATTTAAAGAGTCAATTAGATGCAAATGGAAGTTGAATGACCACAATAATATCAAGAAAGGACTCAAGAAGACCATTAGAGAAAAAGCGGTGACCAAAATGTCAGTTTTGGAAGAATGAAAGTGGCGGGCACGCACCGCCCATGACGGCGTGTACACGCTGGCCACCTTTTGAAATCTCAAGAGCGGATGAATGCCATGATGCACTTGTGTGGTTGTTTCGCGTCAGATGAATGAACAATTTTCTTTTACAAATTAAAGTCATTTCGAACATAATTTGGACACGGTTTTGACCTACTTTTCGACCCTGTAAATATAGAACTTCAACAAAAAATTGAAGATCCCTCTCCACCGAATTAGAATTTTGCTTTGATTAGGATTCATTTCGACTATTTAAATTAGTATATGTTAAGGGGTTGAAAATCCTATAGCCATTTTTGATTAATTAACAATCAGTTTTTCAGTCACCTGGTGGATTTCAATATTTTTCACGTTTATTCGAACGAAAGTCGAGCAACACCCATTCACGTGTTAACAACAAGATTCTTTTTATTATTATTCACATTTTTTTCATGTGTCAACTTCCTTATCTAAAGAAGATTAATGGTCCAATCTTATTAAGATTATTTTAGATCACATCTACGATGACAAAATACTTTGCATGTGCCCCAAATATCTTGAATTTGCCCAAATTTTTTTATTAAATACAAATCTTCTAAACTTGGGCAAAGTTCATCTAAGCTAAAGCGGAAGATATGCTCTTCGACATTTCAAAACCGTTCAACAAATAATTAAACGAACGGTAATTATGGATATATTAATACCGCCCCATATCTTTCCGGCTCCCAAAAATCCTTGACAAGGTTGCGACGGGAGGGTTGCCACTCCTTTCTGCAATTCTTAATTGTAGCGTGTTTCTATCTAATCAGTACTAAATATTTGAATGAAAAAATCTATCACTAAATTTAATGGTCTAGTTTCACACGTGTGCGATTAACTCGTCATTATTAGGTAACCAAGATTATTTTGGTACGTTAACATGAGATTTGATAAAGAAATATGTAAATCAATATATTGTAAGGGAACACGTGTCGTTTCATGTAATAATATTCGGAATAAATTTATACGTAATCGGAAGTTTTGGATCTTGAATTAATGAGTCGGTCAGTAGAGACCAATTACTGTTCTTTAATTCTAGAGTTCTCTATCTGATAATTGATTATTAATATGATTAGGTTGTCCAATAATTTAATAAGTGCAAATTTATTATATTGTGACTCGAGATTAAAATTAAACCCATACAAAAGGTGCATCCAAATTGGGAGATTTTGCAAAATGACCTATGAATAGTGGCTTTTTAAGATTTTTGTTAAAAAGTCAGTTTTACCCTTAATGAAATGGGTCATTTATTGCAGATCAAGTTCTCAATCTTTATAATTTTTTCGAAATTAGTTTTATTCTTGTTTTTATTCATCATCACTGGACGTTTCTTCTAAATCTGATTTTTCTTCAAATATTTCTTCATTTACTTCTATTTCTTCAATATCAACTTCTTCACATTCATCTCTAATTTGTTCAAAGTCCGTAATTAATATTCTAACTTTCTTTTTTGGGCATTCAGTGCTAATATGACCTTCTTCATTGCAATTCCAACATTTACATCGTTTTTTATCTAATGGTTTTTTATTATAAGGTTTATATTTTCTTCTAAAATATTTTCTTTTTGGTTTAAAATATTTCTTTTTAAACTTATTATATTTTTTATATTTCTTGGGTTTTATTTTTCTTTTTCTTTTATAATCATAACATCCCCAATTTCCTGGTACTTCGGTATCTCTACAACAAACCATATCTTGTATAAATCCTGATTGTTTATAAATCATTTGATTACTACGCATAGTACTTATTTCGTCTTTTATAGTTCTTATAATAAATCCTAATGTATATCCTTCTTCATTTCTTCCTAATTGTTTTTCTTTAATCTTATTTTGAAAATAACTATTCCATGGTGGTGGTAATTTTCTAATAAAAACTTCCTTATAATAATTATTATCAACTCCACTTCCAAACATCATATAATAATATTTACTATATTCACAACAATATTCATTGAGGTAACTCATATTACAAATTTGTAAATGTTCCATTCTATTTTTAGCATCTTCTATTTCTTCTAATCTAGCTTTAGTACTTTCATTTACCCAATCTTCTCCAGCAAATTCTCTATAAATTCTTGTAGCAACTCTATTTATTCCTTCTATTATGCTAATTCCAAATCCTGCTTCAATACTATCTTTCCAAATACCTTTTGTTGTTTCTTCTAATCCTCTATACCAATTAAACACATTTCCTTTAAATGTTGCTAATAGATATTCAGTTCTATTTTTATTATCTCAGACATCACATTATAATTAAAGTGTGCTATCATATTAGTACTCCATTCATTTATAGCTCTTCTAACATCTAATTCACAATCTAAATTTAAATATGATCCTGCAATTTTCATTGGGTTTGATTCTCTTAAAACTGGTTTAAATTGGTCTCTATACATTCTTTCTTTGGTAGTTTTAAAATCTACTTTTGTATTAACATATCTTCTAGGGTCTATTTCTGCTTCATATCTAGCTGTGCTAGTTTCTCCATATTCTTCTTGTTTAACTGCTCGTGGTCCTCCTGTTTTTCCAATCATATGATTTTTAGTTATTTCTTCACAAATTTTTAAGTCTTCTAAGTCAAATATTAAATTTTCCATTTCTTCTTTCATTGTTCTTCTATAATTAATTTTCCTTCTTCTTTTTCATAAGACTTTCTTCTTGCTTTCTAAGATCAATCAATAATCTTTCTATATCTTCTTTTAATCCTCCATTAAGTTTTATTAATTCTTCATATTTTTCAATTTTCTTTCTAACTTCTTTAAGTTCTTTGGTATAATCTGGTTTAAATGGTTTTTCTTTATTTAGATTTTCTATTATTCTATTTAAAAGATTTTCTATTCTTAAAAAGTTATTTTGTAGTTTTTCTTTCTCTTCTTCGTAGCCTATTTCAATTCTAGTTATTTTTTCATCAATTGTTTTTATATTTTTCTCAATTAAATTAATTTTATCATTCATACTCATATTTTAGGTTTTTTATAAGATGGTTTTTCAATTTTAAATCCTAATTTATTTAATAGAATATCAAGTTTATAATTAATAATGTCTACTTTTTCTTCTAAAATTGCTATTTTATTAATACTATTTTTCTGTGTAATTTTTGATATTCGATTTTGAATTTCTTCAAGTTTAGCTTCATCAAGTATTTCTAAATTATTAATTTGTTCTTTTATTTTATTAAATTGTTTAGACATATTTTTGCTTAAAACTTCTAACATTTCTTTAGTTATTTCATCTTTTGGATCTATATTATTTATTTCGTCTATAGCTTCTACATCTTTAGACTTTAATTGTCCTAATTGTTGCCATAAAAATGCATTAGTCCAATTTGTAGTCATATTTAACCATTCATCTGTATTTCCCCATGAGCTTAAAGGTTGAAATAGAGTTGTATTCCATTTTTTAGTCTGATAACTTCCTATTGGTAATCTAATATTTTCTATTTCTTGTTTATCAAATCTTATCTTTGTTGGTAAACTCATATTAGTCTGGTATATTTAAGGAATTAATTATTATATTATTTATCATTTGTCTTATTTCTCTTCTAAATTGTTCTTCTCTTCTTAATTCTCTTGTAATTTCATTCCTTAATAATTCTCTTTTAATTTTATTCCAATTAGAAATTTCCCTTTCTATTTCTCTACGATTATTGTCAGTTATTATCTGTTCTTCTAAAATTTTTATTTTATTATCACAAAATTTTCTAGTTATTCCAGGCATATTTTTATTCTATATCGTCAAAACTAAGATCAAAATCATATAATTCAGAAACTTCATTATAACTTACATGCTCTATAGTTTCAAAAGTTCTTTCACTGTTTTCACTATCTAACCAGAAAAATATAATCATTTTTATTATTTCTTTAGGCAATTTTTCTTTTAATCCAAATGATACAATTGTAAGGCATTTTTCATAATATCTACTATCTCTTTTTATGAAATTTATTCCTCTAGTATAACTATCATAAGTTTCTGTAATTTCTATCATGTGACTATAATCAATAATATTAGTATATCTAAAAGGTACAGATTTATAATAAAACTCGTAACTTTCCATGATAAAAGTTCTTCAAAGTAAACAATCTCATAAAAATTCTTATATAATAATTTTCATGCAAATTTTCAGACAATAAATTTTCTTGTAGCTTAAAATAAGGGCCTTACCACGCTTCGCCAAATAGCAAGAATGTTATATGTTCCACCTTCGTCACAAGAGTTGGCCAAAGTCCAACAGCATCACAGCAAAGTGGACACAAAGGCATTTAAAACTCTCAAACAGACTCACTATGTAGAACAACACTCAAAGCGAAATAAAGATTTATTTCAAACTCAAAGATTTTATTGATCTGAAGATAGCTTGAAAGCTATTATACAAAGATTTTTACAGAGATTGATACTCCGGAGAGTGGTTTCTACTCTCTAAAGAGAATGATTATAAAGATCATTGTTGAAGGTTTTAGATGGTAGTTCTGGATGAGATTTCAGATGGCTAATTTTCGATGATCCTTTCTAATGAGAAGAGTCTCAATTTATAGAAAGGCTCGCACTTCACCGAGAAGCTTCTGGCCAATCAGATTTTTACAACACAAAAGTAAAAAGTACAATAATTTCAAAAGTGGTTGAATATTTAAAGTGCTTGTTGGTTGTCTTTATTCCAGTTGTAATTTCTTTTGATTCGACAAATTTGACATTTGCCTTCTTATCTTCAAAGTTCACATGGTCTTGTCAGTCGCGTTTTCTTGATCGTCCTTTACTTGTGGACGTGTCCCATGAGCTCGTGAGCTTCTTTAATGCATTCTTCACTTCCAGAGAATTGATCGTTCATAATTCCACGTATTTTTTCTTCAAGAATTTTTGATTCTTTATCTCCTACGTATAAGGATCCAATTATTGCTCATACCATAGACCATGTATCTTTCTCCAAAAAGAACCGCATTGTTAAAGCGGTGATTTTATCCCGAGAGCTTCAAATCGTAAATCATCCATTTTCTATTAATAGTGGGTAATTCTTTAAAAATCTGAATCTCCTTAAGTGGATTTCCATTATTTTTCCGAATTGTGATGAGATGATGTTCTCCATACCATTACGGTTCTTTATATTCAGGACTAATTGTGTAAAATCTCGGTTCAATCGGTTGTTTATCGCCTGAATTTTTTAACACAATTAACAAATTCTTTGTCAAAGCATTCGATTTCTTTTAGATCTATCCTGGGAAGAGTCGATCTAAAAATCCAAATGCCGCTAATTTTCGAACAATATTAGGATCTCGTCTTGAACTCGCACCGATCCTTGGATAAATGTCGCCGTTGGAAGGGCTATCAAATATAGAGAACTTCCTTCTGCGAAATTATATACCCATTCGAAATTCATAATACTCATTTTCCATTGGATGTAGATTAGCTACGATGTGATGAGTAGCAATTATTCCCTTTGGTGATTTAAGGTCACCAATTAGTAATTTTTTATCTTCTTGGAATTCACTTCGATACGTAGGTTTGTTCCAATGGGCCTTTTGATAAGTATGTTTGAGTCTTTGGACTCACGGCTCCTTTTCTACTTGTAAATTTTTCCAACAATTTGTCCATACTGACAGGTAGTTGTTGTGGACCCTTTTTTATGACATTTTCCTCTTGCGAGGTAAGAGAGTCATTTCTCTTAAATTTTGATTCTCCACTCGAGGTGGATGTATTAATCTCTCGAAATGGGATGTGACTAGCCTTTCGGCTGTATTCACCTTTTAAAGGGGGTACTCCTGGCTACAATTTGCAAAAAAGTCTAAACATTCTGACAATTTTTCAACTATTTTTTCTTTGTTATCATTCAATTTTTCAATCTTTTTCCCACTTTCAACAACTTTGCTTGATAAATCACACAAAGTTTGTCAAATATCAAGATGATCTTCTTGAACAGCAAGATAATCTGCATTAAAAATCATAGAAGATATTGTAATTCCTTTGTAAATGCTTCAATCTTTTCCATATTCATGATTCCTGCTCAAGAAATCAGCAAATAAATTATCTTTTCCTTTAATATATTCAAATTTAAAATTATAAAAAGATAATAACACTTGCCATCTATGTAATCTTCTATGTTGGGGTGAATTTGGTAATTTTTTATTTACTAGTCCATTAAGTTGTGTATTATCAGTTTGAACAATAAATTCCTTGGGTAACAAAAACATTTTAAATTTGTTTATTCCTTTAACAACTGCCAATAATTCTTTCTCATTGGTTGAATAATTTACTTCAACATTATTAAATATTCCACTAGTATACCTGCAAATTTCATTTAAATCAGTTTTTAATAAAGCACTCCAATATAAATCTGAAGCATCAGTTTGAACTATTAATTTATCTTTTTCATCAGGAAGTCTAAGTTTAGGTAAATTTCTACAATTTTCTTTTAAATTTTTCACACAAAGAGTATGTTCTTCATTCCAACCTAATTTATTTGATTTTCTTAATAGTTTCTGAAGTTTATTTCTTTTTTCTGCAAGTTTTTCTATAAATCGTTCAGCATAATTAAGACAACCCAAAAACTTTTGAATTTGTTGCTTATTTTCTAATTTATCAGGAAATAAATTTATTTTTTCTGAAATATGAGGTTGCAATTTTATTCCATCACTATTTATTATCATTCCTAAGAATTCAATTTCATGTTTTGCTACTTCTGCTTTTTTCTGACTAAGTATTATACCTTCTTTTGAGCAAAGTGTAGCAAAATTCTAAGATGTTTAAGATGATCTTCATATGTTTCTGAACAAACAAGTATATCATCAACATAAACAATAAGAAAATTATAAGTTTTAAAGACTTCATTCATTCTTTTTTGATAAATTTGTGGTGCATTTTTAATCCAAATGGCATAACTAACCATTCATAATGTTCTTGAGGAGTACTAAATGCTGTTAATGGTATACTATTATCTTCTAGTTTAATTTGCCAAAATCCAGATTTACAATCAAATTTTGAATAATATTTTTTATTCTTAGCTATATTTATTAATACTTCTTTATTTGGTAAATAATATCCATCAAACTTAGTGTTTTTATTAAGTTCTTTATAATTTACTACCATCCTAGGTTTTCCTCTTTTTATCTCCGAATGATTTCTAACCATAAAAGCTGGGCTACTATGAGAGCTATTACTTCTCCTTATAAGTTTTTGATTAAGAAGTTCTTGAATTTGTATTTGAAATTCTTCTTTATCTTCTTGATTATAGAGCATAGGTTTGACTCTAATAATGATTGTTGGTTCTATTAGTTCTATTTTAGCTGTTGTTTTTGATTTTTCCCATTTTTCAAGTGGGTTTTCATTATAATTTTTAGCTAAAAGATCTTTTATTTGATCAAGAGTAATTGTTTTGATTGAGTAATTGAGTAATTTTGGTATAAATTCTATTTTTTCACCACGCTGAGCTGGCTGAACTCTGAATGGTTTAAATTCTCTAGCAATTTTTAGTAAATGGCCGCATGGTGTTTTTAATTGAATAGTATAAATATTTTGACTATATTGACTAAACTGTTGCAGAAAGTCATTTCCAAGAATAATATCACAATCATTAATATTATATTGATAAACATTTCTTATGGTTACTATTTTAGATCCTATTATAACTTCTATATTTTCATTTTTATATTTTAAAGATTCTCTTACTCCAGTTATTCCTTGTAGAGTTAATTGTTGTTTATTTTCTATCCACTTTGGTAATAAAAATTCTTTAAAGACAGTTATCTCAGCTCCTGTATCAATTAGAGCACAAGTAGTTATTTTTGATTCAAATACAGTTATTTATATATATACACTTATTGGAAATTTTATTTCTCTACTCATTTTTCTTTAGGGCAATATGTAGCTATTCCTTGATGTGTAATAATAATTCATTCCTTGTCTATTTTATAATTATCTAGACTATTTAAAAATGAATTTCCTAATAATATTGGATGTTCATCAAAATTCATATTATTATCAATATAGCATTCTATGCTTAATAATAAATTTCCTAATTTAATTTGAACTTGTCCTATGATATCACAAGAGTTTATTTTTTCTTCAAAATCTCTATAACTATAAGGTTCAACTTTTTTCTTTTTAATTCCTTCATCAATAAGAGAACAAATATGATTCTGACTTGCTCCAGTATCAATAAGTATTTTAATTTCATTTATCCATTTATTTCCATTAAAAAACTTTCCCTTGATTCCATAAACACTATTATTTTTACTTTGTATTATTTTTGAAATACTATGTCTTACTGTATTATTTCAAATAATTATTTTATTTTCTTTATATGTTATTTGTTTTGGTATTATAGGTTGATCAATACTTATAGCATCATCATGTCCTATCTCAAAATTTTCTATTTCTTCTATGTCTTGTTCTCTAGGTAAGATTGCTTCTCCTATATCCCTAAATTCTTCGTCAATTTCTATAAAAGGTTTTTCTTTATATATATTTCCATAATTACTATTTGTATAACAATGTAATCCTTGATATAATATAGTAAAAACTTTATTATCATCTTTTAATATTTTATTAGTCATCTTAAAATGTAGACTAAGACAATCATCTAAATTTTTATCATTTATATGTACGCAATATCTTGGATAACAAGTAAATTTTAATTTTTTATAGGCTAAATTTCCTTTTTACTATTCCTAAATTTTCATTTTCCTGATTATACATCTTTCATCTTGTAGATTAAGTATTATAGGACTATTAATTCCTTCTTTAAAACATGATTTTATTATTATTTGTATTCCAAAGAAGTTAAACATAAGATATTTTATCTCGTTTTTCTTGTTTTAATTTTCCTAGGAATTCATTAATATTTCTTTTTGTTATAAGATTTAATTTTATTTTTCCTTGTGTATGTTTAATATCTATGGCTTTTTCTATTTCATGATATTCGTTAATGACTAACTTCTTTCTTCTGAAGGCTGATCCTAAAATATTAAATAATTTATTTTCTCCTGGTGGTTTTAGACTTAATTCTGCTCTATTAATTTTTCTAAATTTTTCCCAATCAAATTTTCCTTTTAAAGCATATCCCTCTATTCCTTCGTATACTTCAGTTTCTAAATTTTCCGAATTTTCAATTTCCATGATTTTTAGGTATCTAATTCTTCAATTCTCCTAATTTCATTATTAAGAACTCTTTGTATTCTTTTTAAAGTTTTCATTTCTATAAGAATAGACATTTTAACAAGATATCCTATGTCTTCGTCTAAAACTTCATCAAAATCTATTAAAAGAAAAGAAATTTTCTTTTCAAATTTTTTCTTTATTTTAATACTATCGGAGTCTTTTATTTTATTAATCAAATTTCTTGATTTATTAACAAGATGTTGAATATAACTATCAGTATTTAAATATTCAGTAGAATTGTTAACGTACCATCCTATGCAAATTTCGTTATTATCTTCCATTCTCTAATGTCTTTAATTCCTCAAGATATAGGGCTCTGATACCAAATTAGAGTTTCCTAAAATGCAAAAATTCAAAAATAAAATTATTAATCAATATCAAATTTTTCGGCTCAAGATAGGTGGAAAGAGTTGATGGTGAAGAAAAGTTAATTTTTATTGCAAGGGGCAAACAATTTTGTCGAATCCAAAATTAGAATTAAAGTTATGAGGACTAAAATGACTTATTTTGAAACCTTTTATATTAAGGGTATTTTAGGTAGTTTATATGATTGAATAGTGAAATGGGTTAGTTTGGGGTTAGTTTGGAATTTTGGCCTTGAATTTGGGTCATTTAGTGGTATATCCCATCCAAATTTCATTAAGTCCAACTATTATGTTCATTAAATCCACCTTTGATCTTCAATCATGATAAAAAGGGTTACTAAATTAATCTGGATGACCCTAAATCAAGACCTAGTGTCAAGGATGTAACTTTATTTAAGCCCGTTGACTCAATCGCAGCCGCAATTTGCCCAACTTCTACTGTACATTGTAAATTTTAGTTCAAGTTTGAGTTGTAATTTCTTTTACATTGTAATAATTTATTTCAATTGTAAAATAGTTATGATATTTGTAAACATTTAGTATGATTCCTCGTCATTTAAAAGTTTACTCATATCACTTAGATTTTTATTCCGCAAGCTATTATAGGGGGTGTTAGTCTTTCAAAAATCTTTCAAGTTTTCTAGTGTTCGTCCTCTGCACCAGTCATTGTAATTTCCTACTTTCATCAATTGTAATTTTTAACTTTCAAGCAATCAATGATCAATCTACTTTCAATGCATCTTAATTTTATATTGCAAGCTTTCTACAAATTGTAATCAAAATTTTCTTTCGTCTCGAAATAACCGAGAGAAGGCAGAATATAATCTAGCGGAGCAGACTACCGCCGCACAGTATCCCTTTCTGTGCTAAGAAGAAAGGCACCTCGTGAAAGTTGATATCAGAGCTATGGCTTATGACCCTCGATAAGAAAGTTGTGGATCTAATTATATCGAATACCACAGAGGTCGTAGATTCGCAAAAGAGGAATGCGAAATAGCGCGTGGATATGCTTGAGGTAACAGCTACTAGGTTGTGCTATGCCATGGAGGGCATTGAGGAAAAATTCGAGGTGGCAAAGACGGAAATTCGTGAATTACATATCCCATTAGATGAAAGCCGAATGGCTTGCACACCAATAACTGAAACTGTTGCAATCATATCTGATCTACATGATGAAATGGAAGCGTTGAGAGCTCAATTACTAGTACTTCAACGTGCAGTTGGCAATGGGCAAACCCACGCACGAGAGTATGTTCCCATTCTCAGAATTTCGGAACCGTGTACCTATGAAGGGGCACGCGATGCAAAAGAAGTCGAGAACTTCTTGTTTGATATGGAACAATACTTTCTTGAGGCTTCGATCGAAGACGAAATAAGAAAGGTTACAACAACTACCATGTATCTTGGTAGAGATGCAAAAGTATGGTAGCGGACAAAGTATGCTGATATTCAGGCCAACATGGTCCAAATAGATTTTTGGGATCTCCTCAAAGAAGCGATCAGATCGTAGTTTTTCTCAGAAAATGTGGAATATCAGGCACGACATGCACTACGAAAATTGAAACGTACAAACTCCATCAAAGAGTATGTGAAAGTCTTTTCAGGGCATATGCTGAATATTCGAGATATGTCGGAATATGCGAGATATTCACCTTCATGGAAGGGTTGAAACTGTGGACACACACGAAACTTCAGAGATAGAAGATTACTGATTTGAGCATGGACATGGGAGCCATCGAATGCTTAAATGACTATTAACCGGAATAGAGAAAAGATCGACCTTCGGGGAATAGTCAAGCTATTGAAGGTGGGAACAGACCTTACAGGCCCAGCTCGAACTCAATTGGGGGAGAGCGTTACTCTCATAATAAAGGAGGAGCCCATCAAAGCACCCGACAGAGTAACTTGCAGGGAAACTATCAAAATAGCCGTCAAGGAAACTATAACGGTAGTAGTAAAAAAAACTGGAATAAAGGAAAAGCAACTGAGGGCAGAATTGATGCCACTCTTAAATTGATGTGCTTTTTATGTGAAGGACCTCATCAGGTGACTAAGTGTCCTCAGAAACGGATGGTGAATGCATATTGTCAACTAGCAAGTACTGGAATGAGTTCGAAGCAAGATGTCCCACAAGCTAGCTGTCATAGCGAGACCGGCTCGAAAGAGGATGAGGATGCCATTCTCACATTGGTGCAATACACTATCGTACTGAACTTCTAGAAATGGTGATGTTCCCTCGAAAGAGGTAAATATGGAAAAATCAAAGGCTCGCATTTGTAGGGCCAAATGCCTAATGTACATTGATGTGAAGATCAATGGAAAGTCAATCAGGGCTATGGTAGATACTTGTGCTACCCATAACTACCTCACAAGAACCGAAGTGGGGAGACTCGAACTTGTTCTAGAGAAAGGTAGTGAAAAAATCAAAGCAATCAACTCCGCTTCTCAACCAATAGCTGGAGTAGCGAAATATGTGTTGCTGAAAGCGGGTCCTTTCGAGGGAAGGACAAATTTGTCTGCAGTTCAGATGGATGACTTCAAGCTTATTCTGGGATTGGAATTTCTTCGAGAAACTAAGACATCAGTGTTGCTATGTTTCGATTCATTAATGATGATGGGTAGTAAACCGTGCATTATCACTACACAAGTTGGGAAGATGGGCAAGAAGAGTATCTCGACCATGCAATTTGGTAAGGATTTCAAAAAATATGAATCCTCATTTTTATGCAATCTTCGATTAGAGGAGATTGAAGAGGTGACTGACCCTATTCCAAAACCTATCAGAAGGCTTATTAAGAAATTTGAGGACATCATGTCGGATGAGTTATCAAAGAAATTTCCACCAAGGAGGGCGATTGATCATGAGATTGAACTTATTTCGGGTGTCAAACCTCCTGCCAGTGCACCCTAGCGTATGTCTCAGTCAGAGCTTGAAGAGCTTCGAAAACAATTGGGAGAAATGTTGGAAAGTGAGATTATTGTTCCTGCGAAATCATCATACAGAGCTCCCGCGTTGTTTCAGAAAAAGGCCGATGGTTCTCTTAGAGTGTGCTGCAACTATCGAGCATTGAACAAGATCACTTCGAAGAATAGTTATCCTATTCCGCTGGTCGCAGATTGCTTCGATCAACTGAGTCAGGCGAGATACTATACCAAGATTGATCTCAGGTCTAGATACTGGCAAGTTCGGATCAAAGAGGGAGATTAAGCAAAAACTACAGTGATAACAAGATATTAAGCCTTTGAATTTAAGGTGATGTCTTTTGGCTTAACGAACGCTCCAGCGACGTTCTGTACGATGATGAATCAGGTGTTTCGCGGGTTCTTATACAATTATGGTGATGTACTTGGATGACATAGTAATCTACAGCGAGACATTGGAGGAACATGTACAACATGTGATGCAGGTTTTCAATCGGCTGCGAGAGAATGAACTCTACGCCAAATCAATTTTTTAGGTCACATCATGAACAAGGTAAAATACTCATGGATTCGAAGAAGGTTACAGCCATCAAAGATTGGCAACCACCAAAGAATGTACATAATGTATGTTCGTTTCTCGGGTTATGCAATTACAACCGAAGATTTGTGAAAGGGTACTCATAAATTGCACTGCCAATTATCGAATTGACAAAGAAAGATGAGGATTGGGACTGGTCACCCCAATGCCAAACTGCTTTTGAAAAGTTGAAGATATTTATGTGGACGAACTTAGTGTTAGCATTACTGGATATGACCAAACCGTTTGAAGTTCAGACAGCTAATTTAGATTTTGCACCTAGTGGAGTCCTTATACAAGAAGGACATCCGGTAGCATATGAGAGCCCAAAGCTTAACCAAGCAGAACGTCGCTACTCGACGCACAAAAATGAGTTGTTGGCGGTAGTCAATTACCTTAGAGGATGGTTTCACTATTTTCTTGGGTCTCCATTTATTATGAAGATAGATAACACTGCGGAGCAGACTACTACCGCAGGGTGTCTCTTTCTGTGCTATGAAGAAAGGCACCCCGTGAAACCTAATGTAAGAAAATAGTACGACTTAATTCGTAACTAATAGAAATCAAGAGGCAAATCTAAAGAAAATGATATAATCTACAACACTGGACATATGTTTAACTAGTAATTTATCTTGAGCATACTGGAGTTTTTGAAGGCTTTCTATACTGAATTTGCCTTCGTTTCAATTTTTTTAAAAAAAACCAATCATTTTACTTAACTGCACAACAACTAATGCCCAAATTTTGAGAAACTCGCCTGCAATTTTTTTTTTTACTTTTACGGAATTATTTATTAAATAAAAATTATTTTAAAGAATGCTAGTTCTCTACCTCTCATTTATGCAAAGAAACAAAATGGCACTCCTAAACAGTTTGAGGACTTAAAGAATGTATCTAAATAGTTGGATAACCAAAATAACACTTCTAAATAGTTGGGGGAGAAAAATGCATCTCAATAGTTTGAAGACTAAAACAATGCTTCCAAATAGTTGGAAAACCAAAATAATGAACTCGAGAGTTGGAGGACCAAAACAACTCTTTCAATTAGTTGGAGTGCTCTAACAATGCTTCTAAATAGATGGATCACCAAAGCTATGTGTCACCATAGGGGAGGAACAAAATGATGCTTTGAGAGATTGGAGGACCAAAACAATGCATCTATAGAGCCGGAGGAATAAAAAAATGTATCTGAATAGTTAGAAGACCAAACACTTTTATTTAGTCGGAGGACTAAAACCATGCATCACAATTGTTAGAAGATGAAAATGATGCTTCTAAATAGTTGGAGGATTAAAAGATCATTATTTGTAGTTGGAAGACCAAAATGAAGGTTCATATTAGTTTAAGGGCCAAAACAATGTAATATAATAGGTGGAGGATCAAATCAATGCTTGTAAGTAGTTGGGGACCAAAACAACGTATTTCAGTAGTTAGTGGACATGGACGATGCTGCTAAATAGTTGGGGGACTATAATTATGTATATAATTAGTTGGAGGAACAAGGCAACGTATCTCCATATATAGGGGACCAAAACCATGTATCTCAGTAGTGAGTGGACAAAAATGACACTTCTAAATAGTTGGAGGACAATAATAGCACTTCTAATAGTTAGATGACCAAAATGTCCCACCCTTAAAAGTAGTTGGAGGATTAAAAGAATGCCTCTCGTTAGTTGGAGGATGAAAATAATGCTTCTAAATATTTGGAGGACTACAAACGTCCATATTAGTTGGATGACCAAAACGAGGTTTCATAATGCCCCTGTTTGACACCCATTTTGAAGAAAAAATAAATTTTGGAATAGTGTTGATGGAAGAATGTGTGGTTGAAAAGTAATAAGAATTTTTGGGTTTATGTATAGTATTATTTTATTGATAGAATGTGTGGTTGAAATGAAAAAAGAGAACAAAATGAGAATGAGAAGAAAATGGGTGTCAAACGGGGGCAATATTTATAGGCCCACATATATGCAACTAGATAGTTGGATGGTCAAATCGATGCTTCTAAATGGTTGTAGACTATAACGATGCTTTCCAACAGTTGGAGGACTAAAAGAATGCCTCGTACTAATTTGATGACAAAATGATGCTTCAAACTGGATAGAGCACCAAAAAAGCACATTTGAATAGTTGGTTAGCAAAGATGAAGTATCTCAATAGTAGAGGACTAAAACAATGCTTCTCAATAGTTGAAGACAAAAACAAGACTTCTAAATAGTTGGAGGACAAAAAGAACGACTATAATTAGTTCGAGGATGAAAACGACACTTCTATATAGTTGGAGGACCAAAGTGTAGCTTCGTTAAAGTTGGTGGATCAAAATTATGCTTCTTAATAGATTGAGGACCAAATCTCTGCTTCTAAATAGTTGGAGGATTAGAACGTTGCTTCTAAATAGTTTGAGGTCTTTAATGATGCTTATTAGTAATTAGATGATCGATTCGATGGAATTCACTAGCTTGGGATGAAAAAGACGAAGTCAATAATTATTGCCACCAAAATGGCTCATCTCATTAGCTAGAGAACCATAACTACCCATCCCATTAGGTAAGAGGAAAAAAGGTTGATGCCAATAGTTGGCTTATTCAAAACAATGAAAACTATCTACATCAACAGTTTGAGGACTGTAACAACCTATTTCAATAGTTGGAGGACCATAACCACGTATCGCAATATATGGAGAACCAGAACAACGCATCTCAATAGGGAAAGACCAACACGGCCGATCCCAATAGTTGGAGGAACTAAATAACCATCTCAATAGTGAAAGAACTGAAACAACGCATCTCAATAGTAAGAGGATCTAACTGATGCATGTGAATAGTTTGAGGACCGAAATACTAAACTCAAACGAAACCCCGACCCGACTCTACAGTTAATACAAACCCAAAATCAGAATCAAGCCTCAACCATGACCAAGCGAATTTATATCAATAGTTTTCCAGATTTCAATTCAAGTACAGCAATGTGAATAAATCAAAATCATCCGAATTCTAATTTTGAAATCGAAAAATTTATTGATATAATCTCCAAAATTCGTTGAAATCAAATTGTTGGTGGATTGAATAGAATAGGGCGGTGTCTAGGAACACCATCAAATTTATTCAAATTCCACGAATTTTTATGTCATCCTAAACCAACTATTAACACCCGTTAACACTACCTTAACACAACCCCAATTACAACTCCATTTAATGATTAGAGTCGCTTAGACCAAACAACCTCATTTCCATATCTCATTGTGTGTGATGTGGGTAACTTAACATTGTCTTGATGTTATGTTGACTGTTGACCTCGAAAAATGGCTCGGACACGTGGCCAACAGGATAGGTCTTCAAGTCAGCTCTTCCTGCACACGTAGCACGCCGTTAGTCACTCGTGGCCTCTCCCGGAGGGGGTGGGAGCGGCCGCAAGCACTCCGACGGTCAAGTCAGTTTTATATTCAACCGGAAAATGGTTCGCCGACGGTGGAACACTCGCCGGGAAGTGGTTGATCAAGTGTGTATAAATATATTGAAAGTTTTTTAGAGTTAAAAAGACTAGAATACCCGGATTAGAATGGGAACCCTTCTTCATTATGGAGAGGGGGTATTTATACTAAGTATGGGAAGAGGAGGGCCATTGGATGAGAGGACACGTGTTGTCAGATCCTCAAGGCTCGTCACATCCTAGGTGTCACTCTGTCCCTCCATAGGTCGACTGGCATTGAATGTTCCAGCCATGGGCTGCTGATTTGACCGTTTGAGAACCTGCCGCACGTCCCATCAGTCAGAGATTTGACTTTGGGAAGATCTGTACAAAAGATCTTCGTAGAGGCGAGGTGTGACAGGTGAAGCGTTGCAGCGTTGTAGAAGCGGAGTGCGGGCCTTTGCATCCACTGTGTACTTGTGGATGAGTCCGGTTCGTTCGCTGACGCGTTTTCAGTTCGTCCTTAGTGCAATCACCTCGGCATGTACAATCAGTTTAGTTTTTGGGTCAAGCACCTCGTCCGGCACGTGGCTCGGGCCACGGGTGTTGACACGTGGCGGGTGAGGTGGCGGGTCTGACACAGGCCCGTAACAATAGTCCCGCAAGTCCGTGTATGAATATTTATATAATACAAGGATTTTCAATTCCGAGCTGGAAGGCACGGGGGGGAGTCGTTGGTGGTGGTAGTAACACAGGATCCCGCTATGGCCGAGGTGAAAGGGGTTGGCAACTCTTGGTGGAGCTGTTGCAACACTGCATTCTGATGTGGCCGAGGCGAGATGGGTTGGCAGCTCTTGGTGGGGCTGTTGCAACACTGCATTACGATGTGGCCGAGGCGAGATGGGTTGCGCTCTTGGTGGGCCGTTGCAACACTACATTCGATGTGGCCGAGGCGAGATGGGTTGGCGCTCTTGGTGGAGCCGTTGCAACACTACATTCTCGATGTGGCCGAGGCGAGATGGGTTAGCGCCTCTTGGTGGAGCTGTTGCAACACTATATTCTGATGTGGCCGAGGCGAGATGGGTTGGCCGCTCTTGGTGGGGCTGTTGCTACACAACATTCTGATGTGGCCGAGGCGAGATGGGTTGGCATCTATAGGTGGAGCTGTTGCAACACTATATTCTGATGTGGCCGAGGCGAGATGGGTTGGCAGCTCTTGGTGGAGCTGTTGCAACACTACATTCTGATGTGGCCGAGGCGAGATGGGTTGGCAGCTCTTGGTGGAGCTGTTGCAACACTACATTCTGATGTGGCCGAGGCGAGATGGGTTGACCTTGAACCTTGTGCTAATGATTTGGAAACCTTCGTACTTTCCCAAGGCAATCATGGGGAGGCGTTCGCTTGCTTTCAAGGCACGCCTCCCTTGGCATAAGTGATAATAATGACGGCGGCTCCCTTTACTCAAGGCGACGTCCTCACACCAAGCGTGTGGCCCACTGCCTCATCAAGGCCGTTAATTCAAATGACCATTGATTTGGACGGAGATCCTTGCATTTGAGCGTTGGATGGCTCAGATTGTGCTTAGGTTGATCCAACGGTTGGGGTGAGTTTGGAGGGCTTATAAAAGGCCCATCTTTCTCATTTCAAAACCTTCATTTCGCGAAAATTCTGAGGTTTAGAGAGCATTTTGCGATTTTTCTTTCTTTACTCTGCATTTTACGGCGGTCCCTGTCAAATCTCCCAAGACGAGCTATTCCGGCAATCGACTTCGTGAACTCCTGGCGTTGAACTAGGTAACGTGGCTTGATTCGCTTCCTTTCTTTTTCTCCTTTTTCTTCGAATTCTTCCAAGAATCGGTCATGGCAAATGAACAATGGTGAGTACCTCGGGGAGTGAGGGGAGGAGAGGTGAGGGGGATTCTGGGTTGATGGAACCGGTATTGGTTTCTCCTGACGAGCCGAGTAGGGCCATTAGGGCCGGGGAGAATATTTGGAGAAGACCACCTCCCCGTGGATACTTCGGTGCAATGGGGGCTTCCAGCTTATCCTTCCGTCACCAAGGAGGTTCTAGAGAGGTGTAGGGTCGTTTTCGGGATCCCGCATAACATAGATTTAATAATACCCGAGCCTCATGAGAGAGCTTGCTATCCGAGGCCGGTGTGTGGCGGTAAGTGAAAACCTCTTGAGGGCGGGGTTAAGACTTCCTTTCCATCCCTTCTTTAGGTTAGTACTCGATCCTATGGGTTGGCCCCGACCCACCTGAACCCAACGCGTGGTCCCACATGGTGGGAACGTGGATGCCGTGGCGCCGGCTAGCATCGGGGTGGACATGCCATTCAGCCGTGTTCCACTCTCTTTCTTGCCGAAGTGCGTGGCGGGGGAGGAGAGTAAGGGTGGTACTACTTGGCACCCGGGGATCGCACGCCCGTTTGTGGATCGGGCTGCCCACCTCCGTTAAGGGATGGAGGAACTCTTGGTTCTGGGTCGCCGGGAGGTGGGACACCATGGAGGGCGATCCCATGGCGCCTCTTACCATCCCCACCACATATTCCACTTACAGTAAGTTTCTTTCCCGAGTTGATTCTACTTCACATTCGCTCATGTTTTTAATATTCGTCGTTTGCAGGCTCTCTGCCGAGGTGTGAGATTTCTGAGGAGGAGTGGGATATCATAAGCCACCTCTACCAGCTACCTCCAAAGGAGAGGAGTTACAAAGAAATTATCGACAAGAACACGCACTTCACCACTCACGGCCGATGTCGACTCGAGGTAAACACCTAAGCTCGGTTCTTTGTTTGCTCTATTTTTGTGACTAAGTGCTCATTCGTTAATTCTGTAGGAGACTTTGAGAAAAAGAAGGTGCCGAGGCCTGACTTTGCGACAATCCGCCGGAGTGTGGCGGAGGCGAAGATGTCAAGACGAGTTCGCCGTATATAAGAAGCCGATCGGAGCGTACGTCGCGCTCGCAAGTGCTCCCCAGCCTTCTGCGGAGGCCGAGGCGGAGGAAGGAGCCCCCCTTGTTAGAAAAAGGAAAGTCGGCCCGGTGAAGGCCCCTGCCCCCGCCCCATCCAAGGAGACCCCCGCCGCTCGGCCGGGTAACCGTGGCGGCCCCGTCGACCATCCCTCGTGCCGTAGTGCCTATCACCGCCACTTCTCCGAAGGCCCGGCCAAGAAGAAAATGAAGAAACCCGTATCCGCCTCGGCCCGGTAAGGCCACCGACTTCTTGGGGAGCCGAGACGAAGACCTCTCTCGAGGCGTGCGAGAGATGCCGCCCGAAACCGCCGCCGCACGGATCCATGGGAAATACTGGACCGAGGATTGGCAAAGGCACGCCGCCTCGTGTGATATTGAGGATCTGCTGGCAGCGAGTAACGCTTGCGGTGCCAGGGCGCTAAGTGTGGGCGCCGCTGCCGAGGATCTGGTCCGAGGCCTCCGCAAAGGAACGAAGAGCTTGAGGAGAAGGCCGAAGGCTTCGAGTCCCGGGAGGCCGAGGTGGCCAAGGCGAAGAAGGAGGCGGAGGAGGTCGAGGAAAATGGATAGCCGCGCTACCAAGCCGGATTCGGCAGAGATCCGGGTGAATAATCCGAGGAACGAGCTCCACGAGTCCGTCTCCCAAGTGGCGGCCCCGACCAAAAGAGTTGACCGTGCCAATGATCACCGGAGGATCGCTTCGGATGCTCCGGGCCGAGGCCAATAAGGTAAGGGCCGAGCTAAGGACTCGTGCGAGACCCAAGCAGCGAGATTGACTCGTTGAGGGCCGAGGCGAAGGCGGCTAAGGAGGCGGCGATTGAAGACTATAAGGCGAATTTTGACAAGACGCCCGAGTATGACGACTTCGCCAACTTCCGGGCTTCCCGGGGTCGCTCAGAGGTGATGTCTCGCCTGCGCGAGAGTCACCCAGGGTTGGACCTTGGCCCCATCGAGGAGAAGTTCGGTGGGCCTACTGGGGGCAGGCCTGCGGCCGAGGAGCCAGTTGAGGAGGGAGAGGAGGCCCCCCTGGAAGAGGTGGGAGAGGGGGCAATTGTAAATATAGATTGAATGTGTAACGGCTTCGGCTCATATTTGAAAATGAATTTTATTTCGTCAAGTGTTGTTGCCTCTTTTCTTCTTGCTTGTTTCATTGTTTCGTTGAACAGCTTTGAACAAATGACACATCGGACATAATCACTTGGTAACATGGAAGAAGCCAATGAATGATAACACATCGGACTTGCTCAACCGCTTAATAAAATGGAAGAAGCCAATGAATGAGATAACACATCGGTCTTACTCAACCACTTAATAAAATAGAAGAAGCCAATGAATGAGTAATAACGCATCGGACTTACTCAACCACTTAATAAAATGGAAGATGCCAATGAATGAGTAATAACGCATCGGACTTACTCAACCACTTAATAAAATGGAAGATGCCAATGAACAAGTAATAACGCATCGGACTTACTCAACCACTTAATAAAATGGAAGATGCCAATGAATAAGTAATAACGCATCGGACTTACTCAACGCGTGAATGTTGCTTCGTCCAGGATGGCACCCACACCACCTCTGGCTTAAGCAGAATATCTTGGGGTGTACCCTTTGAATGGGCTTGCACCTTGCCAAGTTTGTTTGATTTGTGCACTCTGCCTCGTCCAGGATGGCGCCCGCACCATCCGCTTAGGCGAGAATATCTTGGGGTGTACCCTTTGAATGGGCTTGCACCTTGCCAAGTTTGTTTGATTTGTGCACTCTGCCTCGTCCAGGATGGCGCCCGCACCATCTGGCTTAGGCAGAATATCTTGGGGGTGTACCCTTTGAATGGGCTTGCACCTTGCCAAGTTTGTCTGATGTGTCCATGCGAGAACTAAGTGAACATAACATCCGTTTATTTGATTGCAATATTTACAACAGACACATCCCCTACCGATAATATTTCCTTAAGTGCTCAATATTCCAGGTGAGGCGTCATTCTCCCCTTCGCATCTTCGATTCTATAAGTTCCAGCCCGATTTCGCAACCACGCGATAGGGTCCTTCCCGGCTTGGCCCCAAAGTCCCCCGTGCCAGATCTCTCGGTCGAAGGGAAGACTTTGCGAAGCACCAAGTCTCCAATGCGAAATGTCCTCTTCCTCACCTCGCGTTATAGTAGCGCATCATTTTTCGTTGGTAGGAGGCGAGCTTAACTTGGGACTCGTCCCTCTTTTCTTCGAGAAAGTCTAGCTCAAGCCTCCTTGACTCATCATTCATCACCTCATCGAAGTGGAGGCGGCGGGGAGATGGGACGCCAACCTCCACAGGGCTCATAGCCTCGGTTCCATAGGCCATAGAAAATGGAGTCTCCCCAGTGGCAGTTTTGCAAGTGGTCCTGATGGCCCATAAGACCTGTGGAAGCTCGTCGACCCAAGCGCCCTTGGAGGCGTCCAGCTTCCTTTTCAGGGCGAGCTTAATGGTTTTGTTGACCGCCTCGACCTGTCCATTTGCTTGGGGATGATGGGGCGTGGAAAAATGCTTTCTGATTCTAAGCTCATCACATAGATCCCGGACTTTCTTGTTGTCAAATTGCTTGCCGTTGTCAGACACTAGGGAGTGAGGTATGCCGAACCGGGAAATGATGTTTTTCCAAAGGAACTTCGTGGTATTGGCCTCAGTGATCTTGGCTAGAGGCTCCGCTTCCACCCATTTGGTGAAATAATCAATGGCGACTATGGTGAAGCGAGCATTCGCTCTTCCTTTCGGCAAGGGGCCAACAAAATCCACTCCCCATTTGGCGAAAGGCCAGGGGCTTGATACCACTGTGAGCTCTTGAGATGGTTGCCTCTGCACATTGGAGAAGCGCTGGCACTTGTCACACTTGCGCACGAATTCAGTGGCGTCCCTTTTCGTGGTTGGCCGCAATATCCCCGCCCGAGTATTTTGTGGGCCAAAGCTATTCCACCGGAGTGATTTCCACAAACACCTTCATGTACTTCCCGAGGATGTAGTTTGCTTCTTCCCCTCCCGTACATCCGAGAAGGGGGAGGAGAAGCCACGCTTGAATGTAATATCGTCCCGTAGGATGAAGTGCGCGGCCCTTCTTCTGAGCTTCCGAGCCTCGATTTCGTCTTCTCGGCAAGCTTTGCTCTTTCGTGTAGGCCGCATGGGTAGCATCCATGGTGGGGTGCTTTCGGTCCACATTAGTTTCTCGCCCTCCTTAATAGATGGTTCGGCCGGGTGTTCGATGGGAATCACCTTTAGAAGCTCCGAATCTCTTGCCGCCGCCGCCTTTGATAGGGCATCGGCGTGGCAATTCTCTTGGCGGGGCACTTGGATTAGCTCAAATTTTTCGAAGTTGGGCAGGAATTCATGACCAGCCTTGTAGGCCGCCATATGCTTGTCCCCTGGCGACGAAGTGGCCATTGACCCGATTCACCACTAACTCGCGAATCACCGTTTGTAACCAATCTTTTTACTTGCGTTCCTTGGCGAGCCGGAGTCCGGCCAGAGAGCCTCGTATTCACCATGTTGTTGGAGGCCTTAAACCCGAACCTTATCGCAGCTTAAGCTGTGCCCTCCTGACTTTCTAACACTATACCAGTTTCTCCGACGAACCGTCGACGAAGAGACTCCAAGTGGGAGGCTCTGTGGTTCCATGTCCACCTCGATTTCGTGGGTCTTGGTGAACTCCGCGACGAATCGGCCAGCGCCTGACCCTTGATGGCTGTCTGGGGCGCGTAGATTATGTCGAACTCGCTGAGCTCTACTGCCCACTTCAGTAACCTTCCCGAGGCGTCCGGCTTCTGCAAGACCTGCCTTAGTGGGAAATTTGTCAAAACATGAACGCTGTGGGCTTGGAAATACGGCCTCAATTTTCGAGAGGCGATGACCAATGAAAGGGCCAATTTCTCCATATCTGGGTATCTCACTTCGCGGGAGCAAGGCTTTGCTCACATAGTATATTGGCAGCTGGTGCGCCGCTTCTTCCCGTACAAGAACTGAGCTGATTGAGCTTTCAGCCACGGCTAAGTATAGCAATAAGGGTTCCCCTTCCCTTGGCTTGCTGAGGAGGGGTGCTCGCCCCAAGTAGTTTTTCAACTCTTGGAACGCTGCCTCGCACTCCGGAGTCCATTGGAACTTCCCGCCTCCTTTGAGGGTTTTGAAAAGGGCGGGCACTTTTCGGTGGCCCTCGAGATGAAGCGATTGAGTGCGGCTAGTCCGCGCTAGCCGCACTTCCTTGGGTTTCGAGGCGACCTCATCTCGATTAAAGCTTTAATCTTTTCTCGGTTGGCTTCTATTCCCGTTGATTCACGATGTACCCCAAGAATTTTCCGAAGCCACGCCAAAGGCGCATTTTAACGGGTTCACCTCATGTGATACCTCCTTAGGTTACGAAAGCTTCACCGTGTGTTCGATATGCTCCTTAGCCACGAGGCTTTTCACAAGCATGTCATCAACGTAGACCTCCATCGTTTTGCCGAGCCGACCGGCGAACATTTTGTTGACTAACCTCTCGGTAGGTTGCCCCGCGTTTTTCGGGCCAAAGGGCATCACCTTGTAACAAGAAGCCCCCTATCGGTGATGAAGGAGGTGCTTTCTTCGTCGCCCGGGAACATCGGTATCTGATTGTAACCCGAATAGGCGTCCATAAAGCTCAACAATTCGTGCCCAGCAGTTGAGTCTACAAGTTGGTCGATCCGTGGGAGTGGGAAGCTGTCCTTTGGGCAGGCCTGATTGAGGTTTGAGAAGTCGATGCAGACCCTCCATTTTCCTTTGTACTTCTTCACAAGCACAGGGTTCGAAATCCACTTCGGATAGTTTGCTTCACGAACGAAACCGTTGTTGATGAGTCTCTCCACCTCCTCTTTCAGGGCCTCATACCTTTCGGCGTTCAACGCCCTCCTCTTTTGTCTATGCGGAGGACAGCTCGGATCGACCCGCAAGCGATGGCAGCTAACCTTGGGATCTATACCAATCATGTCCTCATGCTTCCATGCGAAAACATCGGAATTTTGTCGAAGGAAGCTTTTCAGCTCCTCCTTTATTTCCTTATTTAATTCTTTTCCGACTGCAGGGACCTTGGAAGTGTCTTGGGGATCTACCGGGAACGTTTCTAGTTCCTCCATTGGGGCGCCTTGCGATTCGACTCAACCGCCCTAGGGTCCAGCTCTCCTCCGTAGTCGTTTCGTATCCGGCCTTTGCCATGATTATATCTCGGGTCGGAGGTTGTTCGGGGGCCTCCGCCATTTCGCATCCGGCACCATGTTGACTCGAGGTTCGCCTTCCTAAGGGAGTTAAGATAGCACTCCCCGGATCCCATCTCGGTCGCCTCGAACGGTTGCGATCCCTCGTTCGGTTGGGAACTTCATGCGAGGTGATGGATGGATGTGACGCCCATAGTTCCTTTAGGGCGTGCCTCCCCAGACGCCATGGTAGGCGGATCGGCGGTCGACCACTAAGAACTCCATGAAGTGATGCGCTACACAGGGTGAGGTTCCCATTTCGACAAGGGTGATTTTTCCTCCGGGAGTAATGTCGTCCCCGAACCCGTAGAGAGGCGAGCTCATAGGTGTTAGCTCGTGATCCACCGCCATTTTATCAAAAGTTGTGCCAAACAGATGTTGATCGAGCCGCCATTATCTACCAAAGATGCGTTTCGGCCGTTGCGAGCCACCACGGCTCGACTACTAGGGCATCGCAGCGTGGGAAGTGTACCCCCGTCTTCTTGAGTGAATGTTATGGGTTCAGCAACTCTTCCACCTCGTGATTGGTTCACCAAGTAGCTGACCATAGGTGGGGTTTTCGCCTCCCTGGTATAGTTCCTCTGAGCATTTTTTGATTCGCCTCCTACGTGAGGTCCTCCAATAATGGTGTCTATCTCACGGATTGGTTGTTGCTCGTTTGAGGGGGCCGAATCTCTCCTGGGGCGTTGCCCGCTCCGGGGCCTTTCCCTGTCATCGTTTCTACGACCTGGGGAGTGCCGCCTCGTCTCGCCCCTCCTTAGGGGACTGCGCCTTGGATCATCGCCTTCATAGTTGTGTTCCCTGTTGTTACGAGGGTTGCTTGCAGGTCTTCCTAGGCTTGCACAATCCCTGGTGTCATGACCATAATGGCGATGAATGGTGCAATAAGGTCGCGTTTCTGGGGGCCTATCTCTAGGCCTTCCTCCCCTTCCCCTATTTCTAGAGGTGGAGGGTCGTCCCGTATTTCGCGGGGTTGCTCGCGCCCGGCCCAAAGATTTTCGTAAGCCAAGGTGGGGACCGCATTGAGTGTAGCAGCCGGCTAATGCTTGTCCCGAGGTGGGGGCCACCGTGTGCCCGCCTTGAGTCCATTGTTGGCTCACTATTCGGGAGGTGGGCCCCCGCCATCTCGCCTCGAGGTGGTGGAAGGCCTTGGGCGCCCCGTTCTGTGATCGATCATCTCTTCGTTGACGATTTCTACTTTCATCATTTCCACCGGCTCGTCATACGTCGAAGGGTTCTTGCTTCAGACGTCTCTCCAGAATAAAGTATTCACGTTCAGTCCTCCTTTTAGGGCTGAAAGGGCTTCCTTGTCCGTGACTGCTCGCTGCGAGGTTATCTCGTCGATAGAAACGAGCAAGGTAGTTTTTAAGGGTTTCCCCTGTTCAGCTTGCCTCATATCTTGCAAACGTTGAATAGGCGCCTCTCCCTCTTTTCTAGAGAGGTATTGGTTGAGAATGCCTTTTCGAATCCGCCAACTCGGTATGGCCGAGTGGTGCCAACCTACTATACCATACCTCGGCGGAGAACCGCCAAGAGTCGGGTGGAAGGCCACCGCATTTCGTAGCGAAGGCTCCGAGGCTGCATCTGTGTTTTGTATTTGTTGAGATGTTTTCGGTCGCCCTTCCCTTCGTACTTTGGGATCTTAGGAGGAACAAAGTTGTGAGGCATCGGAAATGTGCGAAGCTCCCTGGAGAAGAGCGGATTGTCATCATCATCATCGAGCTCATACGACCCTACGGGGGTTCGTCGGAGTCATTGCCGTGCACTCTTTCGCCGAGGTGGAACTGAGCCGTTTCGGCTGTTACCCCGATCCATTTGGCTTCGCCTCTCCGCCTATTTCTAGGCGGAGGGGGCTTGGACTTCTTGGCTTTGTTCGTGTCCCCGCCGTGGGTGGTTTGCGGCGGGGTTGGTTCCTATTTCTAGGTGCCGTCCGTCCGATCGAAAACACTAACAGAGACCTCCAGGCCGCTCATATTCCGGGAAACTCTCTCCGCTTGAGAGGTCCCAGGCCGGAGCGGCGGTGTAATTCAAGTGTCCATTCCCACATCCCTTTCCACGGGGCCTCTCCTTGAGGCTCGCATGTTCTCTCGTCTTTGGATTCGCCGCCTCGCTTTGTCGTCCACGTCACGATTCTTTGCGGGTGATGCGGGGCTTGAAAGCCGCCTTGGTTTTGCACTTGCATGAGTAGTTCTTGCACCGTTGCATTCGAGCCGTGATGGTCCTCATGTTAGTGGCCATCACGGGCCACTTCGGCCGCCAACGCGGCCTGGATTCGTTTCTACGGTAGCGATGATGGGGGCGGCGTTGCGTAACGTTGGCTCGGATGATCTCTTCTTCGAGGAGACATCCCTTGCCCTCGCATTATCACCTTCAGCTGGAACTCATGGTCCGAGGCGGCTTTGAAAGACTCTTTCTCAAGAATCGACCCCTTTTTCAGCGGGGAAATACCAACCGGGCGTTTTACAATTTTTGTGGGAGAACTCGTGGTTAAGTTAGTTCCCACGGACGGCGCCAATCTGCTGACCTCGAAAAATGGCTCGGACACGTGGCCAACGGGATAGGTCTTCAAGTCGCCTCTTCCTGCGCACACGTAGCACGCCGTTAGTCACTCGTGGCCTCTCTCCGGAGGGGTGGAGCCGGCGCAAGCACTCAGAAACGGTCAAGTCGGTTTTATATTCAACCTAGGAAAATGGTTCGCCGAACGGTGGAACACTCGCAGAAGTGGTTGATCAAGTGTGTATAAATATATTGAAAGTTTTAGAGTTAAAAAGACTAGAATACCCGGATTAGAATGGGAACCCTTCTTCATTATGGAGAGGGGTATTTATACTAAGTATGGGAAGAGGAGGGCCATTGGATGAGAGGACACGTGTTGTCGGATCCTCAGGCTCGTCACATCCTAGGTGTCACTCGTCCCTCCATAGGTCGGCGCATTGAATGTTCCGGCCATGGAGGCTGTGATTTGTACCGTTTGAGAACCTGCTTACGTCCCATCGATCGGAGATTTGACTTTGGGAAGATCTGTACAAAAGATCTTCGTAGAGGCGAGGTGTGACAGGTGAAGCGTTGCAGCGTTGTAGAAGCGGAGTGCGGGCCTTTGCATCCACTGTGTACTTGTGGATGAGTCCGGTTCGTTCGCTGACGCGTTTTCAGTTCGTCCTTAGTGCAATCACCTCGGCATGTACAATCAGTTTAGTTTTTGGGTCAAGCACCTCGTCCGGCACGTGGCTCGGGCCACGGGTGTTGACACGTGGCGGGTGAGGTGGCGGGTCTGACACAGGCCCGTAACATTGACCATAATATATCTGATAATCTGGTAGCAATGCTTTTGTGAGCATCACAGTTGTGAAATTACAACTTATATCTAATATTATCGGTTTGTCCATGAGTTATTCCAGTAACATGAGGGTGGCTTCCAAAATTATACATGCACAGCTCACTTTTCCTTTTCCTTTGCTGCTCATTGACAAAGAAGAGAATCATGTGCAATGAGTATCTGGTATATAAATTTGTTCTGAAAATCCGGCAATAATGCTGCTCCAGCATTTCTAATCAACTTTTTTCAGCTCCACTGTATGTCAGTGCTATGGCAGTGTCAAATTTGTAGAGAAGTCGAGTTTGTTGCAGTAGAAAGACCAGTTGAAGCATTCACAAATATTATTTTTCGCAAATGGAAATGTAGGCCATTTTAAACGGTGTAGGCCTTCAACATTCTTTTACGATGCTACAGATGTCCTCAGAGTTCTCGTCTGTATATATGGTGAACTCTTTAAGAATTCCACAACTTGGACCCCCCTCCCCCCCCCCCCCCCGGCTCATGTCCTTTTAATTGACATAGACCCCGATGGGATGCTACATTGGAAATTATCGGGATAACTATGCTGGTAGAGCAGAGGACTGAAAATTCTCGTCTAACCAGTTCAACTCTGGTTTTTGGCACAACCTCTTTCAAATATACAACATGGATTCTGGCAATGCAATGTAATTGGACTCTCATGTGGATTTTGATAGCAAAGGTATCTTTGAAAAAATAAGCATCAAATACAATGGGAAAAAGGAGGGACATATCCTTTAAACCACTAAGAACAACTGCAGAATTTTGCGATTTCCTTGCTCTGTCCATATATATATTCAAGCATGGCAATTGTTCGCAGCTACATATGTGAAATCTTGATGCATATTAACTCACATTTATAGAAAAATGAAATGAAATTTGTTGATAAAGTTCTAATTTTAATATAGCATAGTTATTAACTCACGTTATGTGTCCCTTTCTCAATGTTTCTTGGAGTGCAGAAATTTACATACATGGTTCCTTTTCAACCTTTTTATTCATTGTTTATTTATTTATTTATTTTCTCTTTATCACTATCATTTTAATGTAATTCTTGGATATTGTTAATGAGGAGTGATTTTAAAAGTGATAAAAATGATTAATCATAAGAAAAAAAAACAAGCAAAAACAAAAGGAGAACCAAAAATAGTAAAGGCCGAAAAATGGCCTGTGCAGTTGCATGGTCTTTGTTGCAATTACAGTGGCCATCCCATCCTGTTGAATTGGGCGGGCACCCGTACGAAAATTTGTTCATTGGGGTTTTGAATTTTTGTATTGTTGAACGGTTTCACACCCTTTTGCCTTGATTTTTTGCACATTTTCGTGCATGATGAATGTGTATATATGTGTGTGTGTGTGTATATATGAGTGATTTTCATGATTGGAAAAATATCACAAATATCAAATTGATTCCATTACATCCAAAATTTAAGATCAAATCAAGTTTTTATAATTTTGTTATTTGTTCATTTTTCCAAGTTTTATTTGTTTGATTCAAACTTGGATGGACGTTTGTTTACTCGTACAAACTAATTGTTATAAAACCTTTAAGCACTTAACTCAGTGACGACAAATATTGTTTGAGAACAGCGATTTATAATCATGTTCAAACCTTCCATTTTTACGATTAATTATTGCTAGTTTTATTTTCGTTCTTCATCAACTTTTCTCAACCATTCCGTTATCCACCATAATGTCCCTACGATTCATGTAATTTAACCTCACTTTGGAAATTCTTGTGATCAAAGTTAAAGGACGTTAATGGAAAAAAGGTGGAAGAATTTCCTTTGTTTTATAATCGTTCATCTGTTCTTTTCATCACCTAATTCGCAATGGCCATTTAACCTTCCCCAGTTTTTCCTCTAAAATGAAATTATAGACTTCTTTCGATCTTTTCATAAAAAAATCCTTTGGTTGTATGATGTTTCTTCACATGTAAACAGTTTCGACTGGAAGAGAATATTTTTGTTGAGGTTAAAATTTTGGGTGTTTTTTGGTTATTAATATTGTTAGCCTTTTTAAACTTAGTATGTTCCCTCGACCTTTCTACACAAGGATTTGGTGATGCTGACTATCTTGTCATATTGCGATCAACTTTTCCCCATAACCTTGATTCTGGATTGCTCTTCCCTCATTTCTATTAGGAAATTTCAAAGGGCAAAGGTTATTAATTTTTTTTTACGTGTGGAACGAAGTTATCGACTTTCATGTTCTTTTCTATAATTAAAAAACTCGCGGTTGATCGAACCTTCGTGTATTGAACTTGGAACTGTTATAGATTGAATGGGTAAACACATAATTTCGGATGAAAATGGCAGAAGGAAATTTTAACCTTCGAACGGCTGTGCTTAGAGATCCTAATTGTAATTCTTTAAAAATAAAAAGAAAGTTGAGCTTGACCCAAGCTCAGCCATAGTCAAGATAACACTGCTTTTAATATTGAAATTAAAAAAATTAAAATTATTTTTCAATTTAAATTGTCGGCAAAAAATTGTGGTCGGCAGGTATCGCTCTCAAGTCTCACGGCTTCATTTTCACTAGAAACTTCTAAGACTATTGTTTATTTTATTAAAACGACTTCTAAGTTGCCGTCCAAAGCTGAAAGAAAAATGCATTTGAATTATTCCAATTAACAAGTTTTAGATGATTGCGACCGCCTTAGGTCCCGTTTGAGATTAATTTTAAAGCCTAATTTTAAATTTTATATATATATATATATATAATTTAACTCCGGTTAATTAAAGTAATTCTTTCTATTATATGGACCGTGCTTTTTATTTTGTAATTTTATTCGTTTTGAGATTTAACAGAATTTTTTGGGGGGAAAAACATTGTTTTGGATAGTGATTTTTTAGAAAATGTGTGGTTAAAAAATAGGAATATTTTTTTTAAATTTTACGGTTTGAATATTTTATTATATAAATGTGTGGTTAAAAATGTGTATGTAGAAAAATAGTTAAGATTTGCTGTCCAAAATTGATTGTCCAAATTACTGTCTACTAATGATTTATTTACACACATTTTTAATCACAAGTGGCGGTGAGATAAAAGTTGGACAATGTAATTTAAAGTGAATGTGTCAATGAATCATTAGATGAACAGTAAATTGAACAATCAATTTGAACAAAAGATTTCAACTAATAAAATGAGAGAGTTGAAAAAATGAGAAACAAACGGAACTTTGTAATTGTACATAGAGAAATCAATATATCACTATCTTCATCAATAATTGATTTTTCCTACAGTCGATTCCTTTTACAGCACAGTAAAAAATTATTCTCTTAAAAAGAACAACAACAATACCAAATCAAGTCTCAATGTAGTAAGTACAAATGCTAACGTAGATTATATTTTTATGGAAGGATAATGCTTACCACGTAAGCAAAGTAGATATATGTGTCAAGAAAGAAAAAGCACTACATCTGCATTGTTATCCGAAATTGACCTACCTTCTGTACCTAACAACCAATCATAAGTCGTGCTGTTCTTCCTTGTTCTGGATGATTCCTGATTTATTTTTCAATTCATGACAACTAATTTGCAAAGATAGTGGGGACAAAGACAACCCCAGAAAATCATTATTTTATTTTGATTCTCCACTAACCTATGCATAAAAGAAACTATTTAATTTCACCAGAGGTCCCTGAAGTTCATTGAATTTGCATCAGCAATTATTTTTCAATGTGACGACAAAAACTAAAACTGAACAAATCATTGCGTGTCTCGGATCACATCTAATGCTATCAAGTTCAACTTGCCAAAAATGAAAACTTAAGTTAAAACATACAACTAACAAATTTCATCTCATCTCACATTTCTCATATCATCCCTTTTACAATTGTTGGCAAATTGTCCCTAGCCATAAAAATATTCATAGAAAAGGAAATCCACCCATAAACACATATAAACCAAGAAAAATAAATCGATTAAAATATACTGAGAGTAGAACATACGCAGAAAACCAGTAATCTTCTCCAGTGGGAGAAACTTAGGCCCTCGACTTTTGTTTACTGTTTCTTTGAACCTTACAACAACCCTGCCCTTTTTTTGTTGAACAGACAGAATAACATTAGCTTAATATTACAGTGAAGAAAACAGCATTGGCCATTAACAAATTATTCAACTGTTTCCTGTAAATATTCGAACTTTTCTATTGATTTTCAGGACAATTCGGCAACCTGCCCTTTCGACTGGTAAATCAAATCATTCAGCTTTGGCGTGAATTTCTCCTTCCATATATCACGTCCACGTCCACTTCTTTTCACCTCCACCACCACCAGCTCCTCCGTTAACCGGTTAATCTCCACCATAACGGTGAAATTCCCCTGCAGTCTTATCCCCTTTCCCTTCTTAGTCACCTTCATGCCTTCCTCTTTAGCCACCTCCTCAATTCTCTCAATTATTCTCTCCGGTGATTCGGCTGATATGAACATTTCACTAGTAACACGATTAGGATTGTTATTGAACAAACCGGACAGATCAACACCGGAGGAATGCGATATAATATCGAATGCATTCAAGAACTTATTCCCCTCCATGTCACCACCAGAATCCTTGAACTCGAACTCATTATCAACCGGGTATTTGATTTCCTTGTACCCCTTTTTGAACCAGGGGTCGTTCACGATCTCATTAACTGAAATCCGGGTAATCGGGTTCGGGTCGAGGATTCGGGTCAAGAACCGTTTTAAATCGGGTGAGATCCATTTGGGACACCGGAATTCACCTTTGTAGATTTTCCTGTACATCACCATCAAATTCGGGTCGTTGAACGGCAAATAACCCGCACTTAGCACATACAGTATAACCCCACAAGACCATACATCAACCTTGGCGCCATCGTAACCCCTTTTTGCGAGGATTTCCGGCGCCACGTAGGCTGGGGTTCCACAAAGGGTGTGTAGGAGGCCGTCGGGTCGGATCTGATCCGTCAAGGCACTGAGCCCGAAATCCGTGACCTTGAGTTCCCAATTCTCGTCCAGCAACAGGTTTTCCGGTTTCAGATCACGGTGGAAAACGCCGCGTGAGTGGCAATAACCTATTGCAGAGATCAATTGTTGGAAATATTTGCGGCTGAGGTCCTCGCTGAATCGGCCTTTCACGACTTTCGCGAATAACTCGCCGCCCTTGGCAAACTCCATGACGAAGTAGATCCGTGTCTTGGTCGCCAAAACCTCGTGGAGGCGGACGATGTGGGGGTGGCGCAGCCAGCGCATGATAGAGATCTCCCTCTTGATATTCTCCGTGAGATTTCCCTTGAGGATCCGCTGCTTGTTCACGACCTTGATCGCCACGCTCTGGCCCGTTCGCAAGTCCCGTGCGTGGTAGACCTTGGCGAAGGCTCCGCATCCCAGGAGCCTCCCTAGCTCGTATTTCTTAAACAGGTTGACGCTGGCCTCCTCCGCACCTCCGCTGCCACCAGCAGCACCGGCGGCTTCCCTGATGGCTTCTGGTGGCAGTAAATTACCTTCTTCATCGATGATCTCTGGCATAACTTGATCCAGAGACCGCTAATACGTCGCCCCTCCAATTTCTCTCTGTCCCGCATTAATTAATCGAGCAAAATTTGCTCGACAAAGATAAAATCACCAACAGGGCTGGAATATAGAAAAAAAACTCAAAATAAAAAGAGCTATCAATTATTGAACCCAATGAATCAGACGGGTTTGTTGATAAAAATCGAAAAGGGACGAAAATCAACAAATAATCCTACCAAAACTCAAATCATTTTTTTCTTTCTGCAATTGATGTTCCAAAAACAAGGAGGAAATCAGATGACTGCTGAGAATTTAGGAAATCTAAACTGACAATTTCAATTTGCAGAAAAGTAAAAAGAAAAAGGAAAGAGATACAGGTCTGTGGCGAAATGGAAATGGCCGAATTGGATTGCGGAATCAGAAAATCGGATTCTCTCTCGAAAAGTCTACAAGAAAAGGGAAATTACGGACTATTATTTGAAGGATTTCCCTAAAAGCAGTCTATTATTTTACATTTTTATATTGCATTATGCGTTTAACATGTTTACTTAATCGAGTATTTGATACGCATTCGGTGTCAATTATTTGTTAAGTTTATAATTTTAAATTTGAATGTCAATTATCTACCATATTTCTATTCAACTCTTTCATTTTTTTTTTAAGTAAAGTCTGTCAATTTTTTTAATTCCAATAATCTATTATTAAACTCTTAGTCTTGGATTAATTTTGATTTAGGTCTCTACCTTTCAATACGTGTTTACATTTTACGACAATCTTTTGAAATTGTGATTTCTCAATCGGATGGCTAGGTGTACTAAAAGTTACTTTTAAGCTTTTAAATATCACTACTCACTAGTAAACTTACGGCTGTACTTTTTTGTATTTTTGTCCAATTTTTAGTGAAGATTTTTAGATTATAGTTTTGACTTTTGAGTAATATTAGGGGTGTCAACGAACTGAACTAGGTCGAGCCACGAGCTGAAATTTTAAAGTTCGAGTTCGACTCGAGTAAAAATGATTCGAATATTTTTTTGCTCGAGCCGAGTCGAGCTTTTGTTCGGCCAAAAAATTTAGGTTCGACCCGATCTTTCGACTCGTAAACTCGAGGCTTTACGAGCCGAGCTGACTTAATTTTTTTCTTTTTCTTTTATTTTTTCATATTTAAACATAGTTGCCTGCGTTTTGCAGGCAGCTGTCACAGTCAGGCAACTGCCTGCGTTTGCAGGCAGCTAAATGATTTTACTCTTTTTTAAAAAAAGAAATTTAAAACTTGGCTGAGACCCGGGCCGTCTCGAGCTCGCCTTTGCCCGAAAATGGGGTTCGGCTCGAACTCTTTCGGGGCGAGCCACGGACTACTCGTGTCAATTAACCATTTTGCCATCCCTAAGTAATATCAAAGAAATTAGTAATTCTTTCTCATCAAAACTGTACTAATAATTAATTAATTACAAGGTTTCCCAAATTAATCAAATTGTATAAAAATGTTTGGTATGGAGTTAGGACATCTGTCCCTACTCCCACGTTGCTTCTCAACAAAAAAAACCAACCACCCATAAAGACAATAATATTACAGAATACTAATTAATTAGTTCTTATTTCCAAATTGTGTACAAATATTTCATTTATTTATTAGATGAGATACTAATTTATTAGATGAGATGAATTTTAGAGATTTTAAAAATTTTCTTATTTAATTTTTCTTTGATTGTGTCGGTAAACTGTACAATGAGAATATATTGTAAAAAATAAACTTCATGAATTATTTATGTTATTATTTCAAAAAGAGATTAGCTGTCCGTACAATATGTTATTTTATGTTTTCTTTGATTATCCATGCTTATCTAAATTATAACTTTTACCTGTCAAGGCAACTAGCTATAGGCCTAGGTAGGTGATAAACTTAAGGAGTAAAGCCAAATGTACGGAATAGTGTTTCATAGAAGTTTTACCAATACACACAAGGGTGGGGCCCACTGTAATAAAAAATAAAAAAAAAACTCCACCCGCTTTCCATTTGTGAGTATCTGTGAACCAACCACCCCACCTCCGTATGAACCTCCTTCTAAAAGCCAAACATGGTTCAAACTTAAGAGTTATGTGCCCCTATATTTGACTACGAGAGAAGCCAAGGTAGTCAAGCCAAATGACAGATGGCAGAGAGCAAACAATACAAATAATGAAAAAAAACGTATCTTTCTATGTGTAGAATATATTGAATCATACCCTTCGAGGGTGATCGAGTTAGTGGACCAGGTAAACGAGGAGACCCAAATATCACGAGTTCGAATCCCTTGACAACACTTCCTTGGTCAAGCTCGTCGCACCAGACTTGCCTAGTACGATTTATCTCTCCCATGTGGGTTGCGGACTATTGCACATGGAGTGAGATTAACGGTTACGGGTTCCTATGTAAAAAATAAATAATATATATATATATATATATATATATATATATATATATATATATATATATATTGAATCGAACAATGTTCCAATTCCACGAGAGTGATATTCATTGCGCATCGCTGAGTTGGTAAGATGATCGTCTTGAAACACATTTTATAATTTTTTTTTTTCTACTTCATATACATTGTTTTTACCTTGGTGTTGTATTACGAAAAGACACATTATTGATATGAACTAATCGTCACAAACGTTGTCTCCCATATTTGTTCATGTCATTTTGATTTTGATGATTGAGTTTGCTCTAAAGGGAGCAAATAATGAAGAGTAGTTTATGCTAGATTTGCACTTGTGAGCATGCAAGTTTGCACTACTATTTGTATGAGGTGCTCTCTTTTGATAATATAGTTGTAGATTGCTTGAATTTTAACTTTTAAAATTTTTTTTTATATGTTATCTGATACAATAAGCTATCCAAATCTATTAAAAGAACAACTCGATCATGTTCAAAGGGTCCCTTGGTAAGTACGCTTTTTTGGTTGCACTACAAATGATTTTAAATGAGTATGTCACGGTCATTATCTAGCCGAAATGTCAAGATAAATCTCATAATTATTCTTGTGATATATTATAGATGATCAGTGTAATTACTTGTCACGTCAACTTGACGATTAATCTACCTTAAAATGAACCAGCATTTATTTGGAAAATCCAACATAATCAAACAATGATAATCAATTTTTTTTCTTAATCTACCTTGTTTAAAGTGAATTGGGAGGACAAGCTATCATGAGTGTCATGTAAACTGGCCCCCCCCCCCCCCCCCCCCCTCCCTCTCGCCCTTCTATTTGGGATAAGATGGGAGATAATACATTCAAGAATGGTCCCATATGGATTGAGTTTACATTTTGCTTTCAAGAAAAGAGACTGCCTCTCCCTATATGTGGATGGCATTAAAGTCCAACTCAAAACGTAAACTCAACCACAAAGAAAAAAAAAACTACTTTCATTCTTTTCAAGCATCCACATCCCCCCAGATATCTTTCAATTTTAAGATATATTCCTTTAATTTTGGAACTAGAATATAAATCATATTTCACCTCTCTACGGTGGGGATTAAAATTAATTTTTTGGTAAATTTTGATAAAATTTAATGAAATGTACAGTCAAAAAGTTGTAAATTCCATAAAATATGTGGTTAAAATTAATTATTGACTATAACTTAAATTAATAAATTTTAATTTTTACCAAACAGGAGTTTAGTATCCTTTTTAATATATTTATTGTTGATGCTGTATAAAGGAGGGAGATTCATTGCTGTATATACGTAATCTTTATATTTATTCATTTTTGCATTTGGGAGGGGTGCTCGTGCTTGTGCTGGTCGGTGTCGAGTATTCCTAAATGATTTGAAAATTCATGGGCTTCTAGAAGAGTTTGGTAGGCAAGGAAAAGGGATTAGCTCAAAATATATACTTTTGGGATAATTGCAGCAAAGGTCCCAAACCTTTCAAATTTTTGCGCATTTTACCCTAACCTTTGATTTGTGCCAACGGAGGTCCCAAACCTTTCAAAAATATGCACTGGAGGTCCAAATGGACGGTTTCCGTCCGTTTGACCGTTAGTTGACCCAGAATAGTAAACTTTGACCAATTTTTATCAAACTAGAAGGGGCATAATTGTAACTTGACAATTTAATTCCATAAAACTATTAAAATATAACTAAACCAAAATAATAAAAAAAGAATAATATTCATCTCCATCTTCACCCTACGCTACCCTATCCTACCCCCACCCACCTACACATCCAAACCAAAAATCATCCTGCCATCTTCTCAAAACCGTAGCGTCGCCGGCACCACCTCTAGCCCCGGCAACATCAAAACCATATCCGGCACCACCGCCAATAAAGACTCCAAATTTACCATCCCCTTCCACTTCAAAACCCATCTCCTTTTTGAGGTTTAATCTGCAGAATCAACCTTCAAAACCCATCTCCTTCAAAACCCACTTCAACAGCGATTCCGTTTGTAGAATCAATCTGTTTGTGGTATCCCTATTGTTACATCAAATAGATTTAGTTTTGCATACTGCATTGTTGTAATTCTTCTGTAGAATCAACCTTCAAACCCCAGCTCCTTCAAAACCCATCTCCGACGGCGGAGTTTTGGTAGATCCGGCAGAACATAGGAAGGATCTGGAAAAGAAAACAAACCGATTCTCCACACTGCTGAGAAGTACCTTGAAGATGTTTTGCAGTTCATTGTTGTCTCTAAGATTGTATTGTCTATGATAATTTGCGAGATAGAAAGAGAGGTTTTGAATTGAACAGCCCGATTTTGACACTTCGGACAGGAAAAGAGAAGAGGGGAATGGAGTGAGTGCAAAAGGAAATTGCTGAGCAAAAGGAAACAATCGGTCTGAGGGAGTAGAGCTGCAGACTTTTGGTGTTGCGTGAAATGGTAATTTGCAGACTTCACTCCGGCGACTGGGATTTTTGGTTTGGGTGTTTCTGCTTGCGACTTCACGGTTTACGGATTCTGCAGCTTCATGGGTTTTTATGGTGTCTTTGGATTCTGCAACTTCACAGCTTCACGGGTTCATATGGTGCCTTCACGAGTTAAATGATTCAAGCTTTTTGGTGGTGGAAGGTGGTGGTGGAGATGGTGGTGGGGCGGCGTTGTTAGGGATGGTGGCTGAGTTTGATTTTTGGGTTGGGGTAGGGTGAAGAAGGAGATGAATAGTTGCAATTTCTTTTTGGTTTAGTTATATTTTAATAGTTTTATGGAATTAAATTGTCAAGTTACAATTATGCCCCTTCTAGTTTGATAAAAATTGGTCAAAGTTTACTATTCTGGGTCAACTAACGGTCAAACGGACGGAAACCGTCCATTTGGACCTCCAGTGCATATTTTTGAAAGGTTTGGGACCTCCGTTGGCACAAATCAAAGGTTAGGGTAAAATGCGCAAAAATTTGAAAGGTTTGGGACCTTTGCTGCAATTATCCCTATAATTTATGATGAGTAAAGCCAATTAAAATAATTTATAATAATCCCCATATCTAAATAATATATTTTTTTTTTCTGAATGTAATCTTAATTATCTTTTCGTAGAGCGGTGGGATGTTTCACTAACATGTCTGTTTGACACACTAAAAGTACAGTCCAAATTGAATAGCTCAAAGAGTGAAGCCCAATTGGAGAGTTCAGAATAAAGACCCAAATAAGGTTATTGATAAATGTAGAGGAAGCCCAGAGTTTGGACAAGTGGAGTGCCTCACGTCACTCAGAGGACAACCTCGTTTTCGCTCGAACCTTCGAGTCGCCCAGAATCTTAATACATGAGATATTATGGTCATCCAGAAATAGCAGTTACTGAAACAGTTATCGAGCCGATTATCACATTCCACGATTTAAGGAGCCCATTTGAAGGCAGTTGAACGACAAAGAGTAATGACAGCAGTTAGAGATGGCAGTTCCACGACAAGTTAGCCACCATGAAGAAAATGGGTAGCAGTTTCCAAACGGTTTGTCACGAAAAAATCATCATGGGAATATAAAAGGAAAGAATAGACATAGAAAAAAGGACCCCGAATCAAACACTCTCAAACAGAGAATATGTAATTTCAATTTTTTAGATTAATTTTACTTATCCTTTTTTCAGTACTCGTGTGCTTGCGCCCCTTAGAGGCATTCTATTTATTTCCAGTTGTAACTCTCATCAATAAAGCACCCCTTTTTGGGATTTTATTTCAAGAGGTTTGTCCCTTACACAATCGTCTGAATTTCTTTTTTAATTGTTAGCGACTACCCGCGCGAAACAATTTGGCACGCCCAGTGGGGAATTGGTGTTTAGTGTTGAAGATACAAAAAGTGAAGCATTATGCCTCATAAACATTCTGATAAGGAACCAGCAAGTCAAGGAGTAGTCCAGTCTGTAATCGAGCGATATGAGGAGTAGCAAAACTCTCCATGAACAGAGGGACAAAGTCAAAGTAGTCACAGTCGTTATGAACTAATGACAGAGTTGAGTCCTCGAACCATGTGTGCATTGCTCGGCGAACTCACACAGGATGTCGTTGAACAAGTAAATTTACGAAATGTTCATAATATGGAAAGATTTACCCAAAGTGAGAATGCACATTATGATAATATGGCCAAACAACTAAATACATTAAATGAAATAATGAACAAGTTAGTAGGCCAAATATGTCAACCAGTTATGCCTGTTGCAAACCACTTTAAAACCAGGACAATTGTATGACATAATTCACCACATAATTCTTCTGGTTTGAACTTAAATCAAGGACTAGAACCACCATTTGGTCCATCTACTTCAAACCAGGGGGGTAGTGGGATACCAGACTCGCATGGTGGTAATGGGATTAACAACCTCGGAAGTAATTCAATTATAAGAGATAATGTCCTGAATGATAGACAGAACGCCCCGCGTATTAATGATGGTTTAAATACTCAATTTAATGATAATAACGGCCCAAACAATGGCAATTTTGTTGCCAACCAAGGGCCAAATGTTAGGCCTCAAGCGAATCAACCATTAAACCAACCCGTAGGAATTCCATATAATCCCAATGTCACGTTGAGGAATCAAATCATGGAGATAGTGCAGGATCAAATGGCTCTTGAGGTACGTCCTGTCATCAGACCTACTTATACGAAGCCATATCCTGATTGGGTAGATCAAGCATATCCATGACCTAGAGGGTACAAAGTGCCAGAATTTTCATTATTCACTGGTTTAAGGGAAGTATCTACTCTAAAACACATAGGGCGATTCACACTGCAGAGTGGTGAAGTAACCGACTACCATAAAATGAGGTTGTTCCCTAGTTCATTAACAGGAGTAGCCTTCTCCTGGTTCATTAACTTGCCGGCAAACTCTGTTCAAATATGACAACAATTGGAACAATTGTTTCATGCTCGGTTTTACAAGACTGAATCTGAAGTTATTTTGGCCGATTTGGAGAATCTATGTCAAATGCCAAATGAATGGGCGGAAGGTTTCCTTCAAAGGTTCAAAACAGCAAGAAGTAAGTGTTTTGTACCTCTGCCCGAAAAGGAATTTGTAAAAATCGCTCAAAGCTGTCTAAGCTTCGATCTAAAAAAGAAATTCCAGGATAGGGAATTTTCAGATCTTTTCCAATTGAGCGCAAACGTGATTAGATATGAACGATTAATAAAAAAAGAAGAACAAATGAAAAATTCTAGTAAGGGAACTTATTATATAGACCCAAATTTTGATGTTCATGCCATTAATGACGAATATTTCGACCAAAACGAAATATGTTTGGCCGAACTAATCAAAGGAGATGCATATACTTGTCCTGTAATGGTTAAGCCTAGAACATCGGGCAAAGATGAGCCTATAAAAGATGAAGGCAGAAAGGTTAGAACGTTCTCGTTCGATGTAACCAAAGATGACCTTATATTCGATAAATTATATAAGGATAAGTAGATAAAGCTGAGCGATAAACATAAGTTACCGAGCCCTGAACAAAATAAGGGTAAAAAATATTATAAGTGGCATAATGCATGGTCACATTTGACTAACAACTGTTTGGTTTTCCGTCATATGTTACAGGATGCCATCGAATCAGGACGAATTACGTTCGAAGATAAGAAGAAGATGGCAGTGGATGAGAACCCTTTCCCACAACAACTTGGAGTGAATATGGTGACAACTGGTTTTAAAAACAAGTTGTCAAAATTCAAATTGGTCATAGATAACGGAGAAGAAGACTCTGAGCAACTCCACAGTGTCTTCGAATGCATAAAAGGGAAGGAACCCAAGCAGGATGAAGACGTCCAATGTGCAAGATGTAAAGGAGAAGTGAGTGCGAAAACAAGGAGCTCAGGAGCATGGCATCGTCATCATCGCCCTGATTTTGTTCCAGACGCGCAGCCAGTTAGAGGGTGAGGTACATCATTCTATAGATGACCGCCTTTTGAGAGGCAGTTCAAGCCAACAAACAATGTGAGGACATTTAGGCCGCAACCTCGCCAACCAAATGTATGGCATTCATGCCAGTATATTGTAGGAAGGGTAACACCCTTCAACGAGATGACTAGAGCCCAACAAAGGGGTTTTCAACGGAATTATGGACGAATGATGAGACAAAAATAGGGATTGACACGTCCTAAGGCACCTAAGATACTCGAGGTGGCCAATCAAAATGTCCTCGGAGACAGTGAAGAGATTGGTACAGGCGAATCGATGGGAGAACTGCTAGAAAGTTCTTCTTGGAGGTCGAAATTTGAGCGAGACAGAAGGGATGAAGAAGATCCAGATCAACCCCTTACTATTCTGTTTGGTACGTTACCTTCCGTCATGGCTAATAATTATTTACCAGACAACGAATTCAAGAAAAAAGAGGATAACGAAGAAGAAGCGTGTGTCTTGGAATGTGAAGAAGGCCAAACTTTCGGAGGGGCCTACAATGATGAAGAACTGTGACGTTCCCCCTTAATGTAATTAATATTTATTAAAAATTTTTATTTTCTTATTCTTTCCTTCTTATCTTTTTATTCTATTATATTATTAATTTTTTTTTTTGAATCATTCTAGAATTTAAAATTTATTCTTAGACATATCAAAATAAAACTAAAAGATATCATGAAGATTAAATTAATAATATAAAGAGTTTAAAGCACCGGCAAACTTATATTATAACCAAAAGAGGCTTGCTTTACAAAATACAGTTAATGAGTTAGCTATAGACCATTCAAAAATTCTAGTCAAAAGAAGTGCCTGCTAACTTTCAAAAATATTCCATATATCTAATATATCGCAGGCTAATGTAGTAGCGTACCCATGTCGGCTAACTCATGCCATATTTACTACATTCTTTTACTATTTTCCATCACCTACCTTACATCACTATCTACTCTACAGATATCATAGTATTTATATATCGCCCCGTGATCAGATCATACACGTCAACCATTACCAACACAAAATCCTTATATTCTTCAAAAGTTTCAATACCTTCAACATCGTCAACAACCATATAAAAACGTGTGTAGTGAGTGCGCCTATATATCACATGTATAGCTGTTAGGTCTTCAATAATTTCGGCATGTCTGGTGGTATGAATAACCTCAGTTGCCTGCGAAGCCATCTACAATACAAAATACACAGCATGAATAATAAAGTTCAGTAAATATGATGGTGCAATGATATCACTCACACACACTTGGGCCCGAATCTTCATTATAGTGTACCGTTTGAGCTCACAATAACATAGCCTTAACTTGTGCACAAATCAATACCAAGGCATCCGTCCTTGCCCACCGAGACTCAGGATACCTCATCAGAATATATATAATATGAACTAAGGCCTGGCACCGTGCCTATCCGTAGTCCCAAGGCCACCAAGGGACCTCCTGACACCGCCTGTATACAAGTGCCGAACTCAAAATACCCTTATCCTTGGCTACCCTTAGTGACCGTCAGGAGCTTCAAAGCGGTATATTTATCCGGACACCATAGTACGGTACATCTATAATGGGATTCACATGTAAAATTCTCAACCACACACTTTATGAAAATGATAACATAAATATGCATGGCCTTGAAAACGTACTATCCATACGTTTTCTAAATAAACCCAATAAACAATGTCACATCACCATGTCACATAAAGACAGCAAACACATATAAACACATAACTTCACATAATCACGTATTTTGTACTGTAGTTGAAGAACATCAATATTTACCTTTTTCGCGACTTGCTTGATCAATATCTGCATTAATAAAATAACCTCTACATTAACCCTAACTTATCATGTTATTTCCATGTTATAAATCTAAACTAAACCTATGATATATTTTACTTAGTAGAATACCACTTGTAACAATACTAATAATGATCTTACTTTATTACCAATAACATAAATGAGATTTTCTTTATTTTTATAAAAGAACTTCCATAACTTCTAAAATAAAATCCATACGTATAAAAATTAAACTAGCCAATATACTACCATATTCTTTCCCATTTCATGTTTGATCCATTTTGTCTTTACCAAATTTTCAACATACCTCACCCATTATAACATTTTACTTCTCATATTATCATATCACCAAATCAAAATAATTTAAGTTTAAGTCTCAAATGCTAAATGTTTTCTCTCCAATTGACCATGTCTACATATATATATATATACCTATATTAATGACCCAATTTCCATAACTAATATCATGATGATAGTAACAATTATTATAGTAAATCATTTTCTACTTTCTTTCTTCCTTAATTACTTCCCATCATTTTTCCTCAATTTCATCTTTTTTTTTTTTTTTTTTTCAAATCTCTTTCACACAATCATTGATTTAATTAATTAAATTTAATTCCAATTTTATCTTCCTTCAATTATCAAGGAACCTTAAAACAATAATTTTGATTTTCCACTCATAAATCAATTAAGCACTTAAATCAAATAATTAGTTAAATTACTATCTAAATAAATAAGTAATTGACTAAATAATTAACTCCATCATTCAAAACTTCAAGTGCCGAAAATAACCGAACAATTAATTAAATTAGTATCTAATTAAATAAGTGATTAACTAAACCATTAACTAACTAATTAACTTATAAAAACAAGAAATTGGAATGTACCAACCAATTAGCTAATTATATTATTAACTAATTAAATAAACAAATAACTAAATAATTAACTAACTAATTAAATTAAACAAAGAAAGAAGGAAAAGTTAAAACATACCTTAAAAAGGAAAGAGAAGTAGACCTGCCTCACTTCCCCCAAACCCTTCCATATTTATAGTGATTACTAAGGGTTGATTGAGCAATTTACAAATTTACATTTTTAACTCCTAGGATAAAAATGTCAAGTTTCTATTTGTTGATGATATTATACATGTGCACTTTTAGCCCCATGAGAAAGATGTTAAAATTTTATTTGTTAATGAAATTGCACATTTGGTCCTTGGGTAGATTTGCAATTATTTTATTTTTAATAAAATTGCACTTCCAATACCCATAATATTATTTTAATTATAATTCATACATAATTTACACTATCAATTCAATTAAGTCCCTAAAATTTCTAGAAAATTTCGGGATGTCACAAGAAGATGATGGCATGACAGACATCGAAAAAGAAATTGATCTGGAGGCAGAAAGAAGAAAGAGAGGAGTATCGCGTAATACTCTATTAAAACAACTATATCGAGAGGGAGTTCGTGAAGTAAACTTGTTGGGGGAACCATCTGGGCGTTCTTTCGATTATTATGTGCTGTACGGGATGCCCAAAAGGAAAAAAAGAGTACCTCGCTCTGAAAAGTATGGATCGCCTCCAAGAATATTGCCCCCTCCCACATGTTGGGTAATTGAAAAGGAAGCTCCGAAAAGTAGTAAAAAGGAAGTTCGAGAAGCAGAAGCTCATTGCGACATACTGCACGTTGACTTATCACAAAAGGATAGTTCAATAGAAGACAAGCAAGAAGTGGAAATAGACGCTGCCGAAAAGGTTATTTTCAAAAGGCCAGCCATGAAGTTGACCAAGCACTTGAGGCTACTATACGTTAAGGCTCTAGTTAACGGCATACCTGTGGTGAAAATACTCATTGATAATGGAGCAACTATAAACACCATCCCATCTAGGATGATGAGGAAATTTGCAAAAATAGAAAGTGATATGATTCCAACAGAAGTCATCCTTACAACTACTAGTACCACAGTCTTTTTCGTGATAGATGGTCCTACCGGTTACAATGTGTTATTAGGAAGGGATTGGATACACGAAAGTCGCTGGATACCTTCATCACTCCATCAATGTCTGGTTTTCTGGAATGACAAGGGTGAAGCAGTGGTGCAGGCAGATCATAGACCTTTTGTCGCAGAAGTAAACTCCGTGGAAAGGTTTATGTACGAGGGAAATTATGGACCTGTAAGAGTAATCCAAGATAGAGAAGAAACTCAGATTGTTGTGTAAAGCGAAGAGCCATTTTCAGTAGATGAGTTCACTGATATGTTCAGTCAAATGAGGCCAAACATAGTGGCCCTGGAGGACCCAGTAATTGGCAAAAAAGTAATCAAAGAGTTTTAAATGAGCTGCAAGCAACAAAGGCAAATGGCCAATATTCAGGCCTTCAAAGTCAAGTTATTGGCTTTCAATAAAGAATGCAAAGACAAGACGAAAGAAGAAGTAGCTTTAAAAGCATTGGGAGACAAATTGGCAGTGTTCGAGTTGGAACAAAGTATTGGCCGAGAAGTCAACAAAGTGGACTATTTAGAAGAAGAAGTGCCTGTAAGAGACATGGATGATGAAGTAACGGGGATCACCAAGCTTGGATATGCTCAAGCACAAAACCTTCTGGTCAAAGTGAATATTGGCAATGAAGAAGAAGATCGCCCAACATTCGTCAGACAGATGGTCAATCAAGAGGTTAATAACAAATTAATCGTTTTATTAAAAGAATATAATGATTGTTTTGTTTGAAAATATGAACATATGCTTGGTTTAGATAGAAATTTGGTAGAACATAGATTACCAACCAAGCCAAATTTCAAACCTCATAAACAATCCCCTAGGCATTTTGCTCCTAATGTACTTTCTGAGATAAAGAAAGAAATTGAGTGATTATTAAAAGCAGGCTTTATTAGAACGGCTAGATACGTTGAGTGGTTGTCCAATATAGTGCCGGTACTAAAAAAGAATAGTAAGTTTAGGGTGTGCATAGACTTTATAAACCTAAACCTGGCCACACCCAAAGATGAATATCCAATGCCTACAGTAGATTCTTTAGTAGATTCAACTGTCGGGCACGTAATATATTCCTTCATGAACGGATATTCAGGATATAATCAAATTTATATAGTTGAAGAAGATATACACAAAACTACTTTTAGATGCCCTGGATCTTTAGGATGTTTTGAATGGGTAGTTATGACTTTCGGCCTGAAAAATGTAGGAGCGACGTATCAAAGGGCGATGAACTTGATTTTTCACGATATGATAGGTAAGTTTGTTGAGGTGTATGTAGATGATATAGCGGTCAAATCTATTAAAGAAGAAGACCATTTTGAACAGTTAAGATGTTCATTTGAGCGAATGAGACAATATAAACTAAAATTGAATCCTTTGAAGTGTTCATTTGATGTTAATGCAGGAAATTTTCTTGGTTTCCTAGTGCACAAAAGGGGAATTGAACTTAACAAAAATAAAGCGAATGCCATTTTAGAGGCCAAACCTCCTAACAATAAAAAGGAATTACAAATGTTTCTAGGCCAAGTAAACTTTTTAAGACGCTTTATTTCTAATGTGCAGGGCGAACTAAAGCTTTTTCGCCGCTTTTAAAGTTGAAAAATTAAGACGAATTCGTTTGGAAGGAAGAACATCAAAAGGCTTTTGAAAGCCTAAAGACATATTTGTCAAGTCTACCAGTGTTGGTGTCACCAATCCAAGGACGGCCAATGAAAGTATATATATTGGCTGAACAAGAATCAATAGTTGGAATGGTCGAGTAAGAAGACCAATTTGGAGAAGAAAGGGCTATTTACTACTTGAGTAGACGGTTGACAATATGTGAATGTAATTACTCTACCATTGAAAAATTGTGTCTTGCATTGTATTTCACATGTACAAAATTAAGGGCTTATTTACGGCATGTGACCGTTTATTTGATTTTTAAAGTAAATCTGATTAAATATATGTTTTCTCGCCCTATTTTACATCAAATGATTGGTCTTTGGACTTTAACGTTATCAAAGTTCAAAATACAATACCTACCCCAAAAGGCAATCAAAAATCAAGCTTTGGCCAACTTTTTGGCCGATCATCCATGCCTTGACATGCCTAAAGAAATTGAATTAGAAATTAACTCATTCGAATTAAAATCTTGGGTTTTATATTTTGATGGGTCAAAAACCTCTAAAGGCGCAGGAGTAGGAGTGGCATTGATAAATCATTTGGGGATTCGTTACAAATTCGCATTCACTTTGGATAGAATATGCACCAATAACCAAGCTGAATATGAAACCTTAATTGTGGGTTTAGAATTAATGATAAATATAGAGATAAGGAATGTGATTGTTAGGGGTGATTCTCAATTGGTAATTCACCAATTGATCGATAATTTCAAGTGGCAAAGTGATTCTATTATAAATCAATATGAAATCGCCTAAGAATTGTTGGAAGAATTCGACCAAGTAGAGTTTTAATGTGTCAATATGATATATAATGACATAGCAAATGAGTTGGCTCAGTTGGCATCGGGATATTCAAAGATTTTAAATTGGGAATCTACTTGTGAATATGGAGTAATATTGCCTGTAGTCCAAAGAAGGACGAAAAGAATAGAAATTCATTGCATACAGGATGGAGATGCGATGGATTGGAGGACAGAGATCAAGAGGTTCCTTAAAGAACCTAATAAAAGAGGTGATAGAAAAATGACGTTGCGTTTGCTAAATTACACTTTGATAGATGAAGGTTATTCAAAAAACGCTCTGATGGTATATTACTGAAATGTGTAAGTTTGCAAGAAGCCAGAACGATCATGGCTGAGGTGCATGAATGGATATGTGGAGCCCATCAAGCCGGCCAAAGGATGAGATGGTTGATTATTAGGAGTGGATATTTTTGGCCCAAGATGGGAGAATTGTGTGTTCAATACGCGAAGAGTTGTCTAGCATGCCAAAATCACGGTCCAATACAGAGAGCGCCGACAAGAGAGATTACACCCATCATCAAACATTGGCCGTTCAAGTGCTAGGCGATAGACCTGATAGGGAAAATTTATCCCCCATCGTTCAAGAAACATACATTTATTATAGTTGCGACAGATTTCTTCACTAAGTGGGTAGAAGCGATACCTTTAAAAGAAATCACCAAAAAGAGTGTCATAGAATTTATCCGTGATCATATAATTTATAGATTTGGAATTCTACAAACTTTGATAGTAGATCACAGAACTTCCTTGAATGGAGATCAAGTGAAGGAATTCTTGGGCGAGTTTGGAGTTAAGTTAGTGAACTCCACACCATATTACGCTCAATCTAACAGACATGCGAAATCTTCTAATAAGATTCTAAAAAATATCATAAGGAAAATGATAGATGAAAATGCCAGAAATTGGTATGAATGTCTAAACAAGGCCTTATGGGCTTATAGAACGTCGCCTCGGTCAAGTACCAAAGTTACTCATTTCCAACTTACTTATGGACATGAGGCCGTTTTGCCTATGGAAATCAACGTGCAATCAATTAGAGTATGTTTGCAACATAAGGTAAATGATGGTGAATATGCTAAGTCACTAATTCAAAACTTGTTGGAATTAGACGATTTAAAATTAGACATCCTATACAGATTGCGAGTCCAGAAACAAAGAATGGCTAAATTTTACAATAAAAAAGTTATAACCAAGTCCTTTAGCCTGGGCGAGTTGGTTTGGAAAATAATACTCCCTTTGGATAGCAAGGACCCGAAATATGGCAAATGGTCGCCCAATTGGGAAGGGCCATATAAAGTAAATAGTGTGTTGCGTAATGGAGCCTATCATTTAGAAGATTTAGATGGCACCAAGTACATGTGATTTATTAATGGAAAATATTTAAAAAGATATGTTCATTCCTTATGGGAAAAGTGAACAAATAAAAATGTAATCAATATTGTGTCAAACGACTGTAGATAAACAACACAAGAACGAAATACGTTCAAATAAAGTCCTTTATTATCAAATATTCATTACAAAGTATGAGATACAAAATATTGAATGTTCTAATAGTTACAATTGAGAACAAACTAATTCATCGGTCGATCACCAAGTAAGAGGGTGAACTGGCCTTGATCGCTGTCTTGATCGCACTGCTGCAAGGGCAAGTAGAGAGACTGAAAAGCACTCTCAACAAGCAACAAGGAAGAAATGGACCCTCAAAATTGCCTTCCTAATTGCATCGCTGCAATAATAGGCAAGGAGACTGAGAAGCACCATTAGCAAGCAAAGTGGCCTGAAAGTCATCCTCCAAAATCGCCTTCCATCATTGAATTCCTTATGGAGAACGTGGAGATGATGGGAAGAACTTTTCTAGCCGAAGAACATTTCTTATACCTCCCATACCAAAGGTAACTCAAGACCAATGAAAAAATGAGTGAATCAAATAGTCCATTTCTATTTTAGATCAAAATTTTGGATCAACCGTTGAAGTGCCAAAACGATAGCAGCAAATTAATTTTTGAAGAAGATAATAGAAATGAGAATGATAAGTGCGAAATACGCGAGCATTTATAGAGTCGTGAAGATGAAAGGACGGAATATGAACAGCCACAATCGTGTATAATAACTGAAATCAAATGGCCCAAAGTCTCGAGAAAAGAGACGGAAATACCAAGAGAGAATGTATATGAATCTTAGCATAAAGCAAATAAATGCTTGAGGGGTTTGACGATTAAAGACAACGTCAATAAATACGCAAGTAAACAAAACAATTGTTCATTAATGACAAAAATTTCTGTTATATAAAAAAAATTAGCAACGTCATTTAGCGCGAAATTACAAAAGGAAAGTTAAGGCACCGGATGTCTTAATTATAATTCGCCCCAAGCCGAACGTATTTTTTCCCTAAGTTTTCCCCAATCCTCGCTCTGCTGAGAAGAAGCAACGTCCAATTCAGTTACAAAATCGTCATCAATATCCAGTTTTTTGTACTGCTCAACCAAAGCTTTGGCTCGTTCAATTCCCTAAGAAGCATTGCACTTTTTGACAACCATCATTGCCCTACAGTCCTTCATCTTCGCTTGAAACTCCTTCATCTCTGTAGCCAAGCTCATCATCAAAGAGTCTTCGACCATAACTTCAGAGGAGATTTCTTTTAATTCATCCTCGACTTTGTTAATCTCCAACAACAAAGATTTTCTTTCAGACGAAGCACGAAGATATTTAGTATTCCTGACCTTTAAGTCTGCATTTTTGGCTAGCAAGGAAAGGATGTCAGAGTGGAGAACCTTCAATGTCGCTTTAAAGTCAGCAGAAACGTTGAGCGAAGGGAGTGTAAGTGCTTGTGTCAATTTCGCACTCAACAATTCAAACTTATCCTTCTGTTTAGCAGCTCTGGCTTGGCCAATTTCCATGTCCATGAAAGACATATACTCGAATACTGACTGCTTGAGAGATTTCATATTTTCTTTCGAAAAAGCGGAAGATGAAGTAGAAGAATGACTGGTTGAGGTAGGACGATGTCTTTACTTGTTCCCAAGAAGTGAACAAGTCTTGGATGGAACGCACAATATCATCAGCACCCTGAAAAGAAAAAGGTCAATAATGAAGACCTTCACTATGATGAGTAAAGTGAAAATGAAAGTGAATTAAAAAGTTACCGTATCATCAATCTTGAGAGATTCAGGCATGTCACCAGTTGGTTCCACCACTTGTGGGGACTTCCCCTTATCTGGACGAGAAGATTCTGCCACAACGGGCAGCTCTATGGGCGCCTCTGGATAATTCAAGAAAGCAACAAATAAAAACCAGAAGCACGAGCAAAGGTAAAACATTAAAATATGTATTACCTTCTGGTTCAACATTTGGGGGGTCGACGGCCTGGGAAGTAGGTGGCTTTTCTACTGGTTGCAATGAAGATTTTGGAACTAAGGGTTTATCTTTGAGCATGGTCCCTTCATCAGTTGATTTGGACGAAGCAGCCTCTGCAGAGGGCGATAAAGCAGGAGTTGCCAAAACCAGAGCCTTCGAAGGAGAGGCTGAACTTTTCTAAGGAATTCAGGTAAACCATTAGTACATAGAGAAGTATGTTTGTGAATAAACAAATTCAGTTACCTTTCTCCTAAAGATGAGAGGAGTATCATCATCTTGCAAAATGGGAGATGCTGAAACTGGCCGTTTGCGGCTGGAGGTGCCTTTGGCTATGGTGGTCATGGTAGGAGGAGAAGAAGATGGAGGAATAGAACGTTTAGCGCGATCTGGTGAGGAAGGATTCCTAATGGGACACGGGGGCAGCCAAAACAGGAGAGATAGAAGAAGTGTTTGGCCGATCCAGTAAATGGAAGGCGCGATTAGCATCAGTTGCAAATAATTTGCGCTTCACTGATGGCCAGAGCTGTTCAAAAAGATGATGTATAACAGCGGTAGAAGTGAAAGGGGCTAAAGAGAAACCTTCAACCAAAAGGTTATTACGGATGTCAATGGCCTGCGCCTCGGCTATACTAATAATGTGGAAACGCTCGGTCAAACTCTTAAAATAACAAGGAGGAACATGCCACGTCTAGCCGAAACCAAGTTGGCGAGCAAAAAATTGGGGAGCATATATCTCAACCCCTGCTTTATCATTTGTTCCTGTGACAATGTCATGGAACAATTCTCTTCCAACCAAAAACTAAACCCAAATGGGTAAAAAAGTGCTCACTTCGACTAAGGTAGAAGGAGGCCATACGTATAGAGGGATTTGGTGAGGAAAAAAGGAAAGAAAGAAGACGTTGAATTCAAAATATAAAAGAATGTAAAAACGTTCATGCTGGACATATTTACGGGGTTCATTTGATAAATGAATAGCCCATAGCAGCTAACTGTTCGAGGAGGAGATGGTGGAGCACCAAGTTGCGGAAAATAGGCTCTCAACCACAATTGAGCAAGCCAAAGGGGCCTACTACTAGTAGGAGACGCACCATTCCTTAATTGGAGTTGAAGAAAAGCCATGCCTCTATAAAAGGCGGTCAAAAAGAACGAGCAAAAATTCAAAGGTCTGCCACGTGCTAATTCATGCGACAGGGGCAGATAACTCAAGGAGGGTTTCAGGCTAGGGACACAAAGAACGTATTTACATAGCCAGGCCTGAAGGAAAGCAACACGTTCAGGCGTTCAGCATGGGTAGGCTCAGAATTGGAAGCAGTATAAAGGCTTTGCATGCTTGAATAAGATTCGGCAACCTTTTTGTCAAATTGAGGAGCAACACTGGAAATCAAAATACCAGGAAAGATAGTGTCACCCAAAGGCGGAAGATTCACTAGGGCTCCAACATCCCTTAGAGTAATGAACATTGGGCCAAGAGGAAAGATAAAAGTATTATACTCAGATGACCAAAACTCAGAGCGATTGGGAAGAGCACTGGGTCATAAGTTGGGGGGAAAAGGGTAATTTCTAATAGGTCCAAAATCTTAGCACGATCAAAAATTGCTTTGGTGGGACCATGATTCATCATACGTGCATGCCATCTACGAAAATTAGAATTAGGTTTTGGCCAACTACGAATACATTTATCGCAGATTGGCTTCAATGGCAAAGAGTTCAGAAATGGAAGGTCTTCCGTGCAAAGGAACAACTGGCCCACCGCCACCTGTTCAATGGTTTCGGCATTATTGAATGATGGACCTAAATAGAATTCATTGAGATCAGCATTGGTTGGTGCGAGAAAGTTCAGATTTACATACGGCCTAATAAGGATACTCCGAAAATCTTCGAAACTAAAAGCATCATCAGATTGAGTTCGTAAAGTCGCCATTAAGTGCAAAATGCAGTCTTGTTAAGGTTTGCCTAAGAAGCGTAGCAGAGAAGCAAGAAGATGAATAGTAAAATAGCGGGGAAGAAGGACGAAATATAGAGACGTAGTTTAGTGGTGCGATGAAATGGCGCGTCTTTTGGGTTTATAAGGGTTTGTAACGTTGCACCTTTTTAGGCTATAAAAAGAAATGATAATTGAAATTCTCGGGAATTTCAAATATTGCTTAGGAAATACAAGGTGAATATGACATAAGTTAATACTTGGTATTAAATTTGTCATATTTCGGGGTAATTGTAATTGTTGACACACTAAAAGTACAGCCCAAATTGAATAGCCCAAAGAGTGAAACCCAATTGGAGAGTCCAGAATAAAGGCACAAATGAGGTTATTGGTAAATACAGAGGAAGCCCACGAATACAGTAATATCACCGCCCAAGCCTGCAAGACGCCTAGAGTTGGGACGAATGGAGTGTCTCACCGTCGCTCAGAGTGACAACCTCGTTTTCACTTGAACCTTCGAGTCGTCCAGAATCTTAATACATGAAATATTATGGTCATCCAAAAATAGCAGTTACTGAAACTGTTATCGAGCCGATTATCACATTCCAAGATATAAGGAGCCCATTTGAAGACAGTTGAACGACAAAGAGTAATGACAACAGTTAGATATGGCAGTTCCACGACAAGTTAGCCACTATGAAGAAAATGGGTAACAGTTTCCAAGCGATTTGTCACGAAAAAATCATCATGGGAATATAAAAGGAAAGAATAGACATAAAGAAAAAGACCCCGAATCAAAACTCTCAAACAAAGAATATGTAATTTCAATTTCTTAGATTAACTTTACTTATCCTTTTTTCAGTACTCGTGTACTTGCGCCCTTTAGAGGTATTCTGTATAATTCCAATTGTAACTCTCATCAATAAAGCACCCATTTTTGGGATTTTGTCTCAAGAGGTTTGTCCCTTACACAATCGTCTGAATTTCTTTTTTAATTGTTAACGACTACCCGCGCGAAACAATGTCCATCTATTCAAAAGATGAAAAGATCCAACAAATATTGAATGAAGTTGTTTGAGACGATATATATTAGCAAATTGATAAATTTTCTTGAAAAGTAACTTGAGCATGACTTTGATATCAAAAGAGTTGGAGCATCTCTAATGCAACTGTAAATCACTTAAAAATTGTTTTACACAAGTAAAAGTAGATAACGTGTAAAAAGATCATTTTCACTACAAGGTAACAAGGATTACGCAAAGTTGACATGGTAAAAGATAAGGGCAATGTCTATAATTTTGTCTAAATTTAGAAGATAGAGCGACTTGACGAATTGAATATTTCTATTCCAGAGTTGGCTCAAGCATTAGGCGAGTTAGGTGGTCTTCTAAGGCCCTCGAACTATTGAAAGCCCAATTTTAATGTTTTATATATTTTTGTCTTTATATTTTGGTTTATTAGCACAAAACGTCCATACGTTTGACCTTTAGTGAGCAAAACGTCTCTATATTTCAATTTTTTTTTATTTTCATCCCTATTATCACGTTTTATTGCGGAAAACATCATTTTCCTAATTTTTCATCCATTTTCTTTATAAAAATCTGTGAAACGACAAATATATCCCCTTATTTAAATAAAACAAAAAGAAAAAAAAACCAATAAAAACTAATTGCAATCATAGTACCAAATTTTTCAAAAATTACAAATGAATATCGAACAAATAATTATAAATCAAAACAAAATAACAAAATAACTTCATCCTCTTCCAAAATAATAATAATAATATGGAACAAACGGAACCGGCCTCCATCTAGCCAACCACCACCCAACCGCCACCTAAAGCGCCGGAGCTCACACGACAAACAGCCACCTTCAACCCCCAAACATTTTCTCATAAATCAATTGAACAAACAAGGTATTTATATGGCCAAAATCAACCAAAAATGCAGCTAGTCGCACGGACACACACTGCATTTCTTGTCAATTTTGGTGTCGACAGTGGTTCCCACCGTCGCGGACCACCCATTCCGCCTTCACAACATCACGCCGCACCCACTACAACAATGGGCTTCTAAAAATTTCTTGAGTTTGTGAAGTTTTCCCACAAAGATCGATCATGAAAATGGGTACACAAACCAATCTGAAAAAGAAAGACCCCCCCCTCCCCCCCCCCCCCGGGGAAAAACATAGAAAACCAGATTCAAGAAAACCGAGATTTATTAATTATATATCCACCAATGGATTTGTCCAAAAAAATTGATTTGTTTGCTCCCTCGTGTTGTTGGCAACATTCACTAGTTTTTTGGGACAAATCAATCCCATATGAAGTAGAAACCCAGCTACACGAATCACGAGAAAAATGAAAATCAAGGGGAAACCAAATTGTAAATTAAAGTGTATTGCTAAGAAGGAGAGCAAGGGGCTGGAATCTTCATTTTTCGGAAGCAACATTGAAGCCCGTCCACCAACCAAAAAAATAGCATCAACAAATAGCTGAGCCTCCAAGCTATTGCTGCAAGTAGCTGCAACCACGGTCAGATGAATATTTTCGGCATCCAAGGAGTGCTACATCTCCATGTTCTTCAGAGTCATGGCAGCGGATTTTGTCTAAATAATAATAATAATAATACAAACTTTCCCAAGTTTAGGAAATGGTTATCTATGTTTTGAGTTGTTGTGGGAACGAGGGAAGAGGATGAAGTTATTTTTGTTTTTGGTTTTGATTTTTAATTATTTGTTTGGGACTCATTTGTAATTTTTGAAAACTTTGGGTTTATGGTTGCAATTAGTTCTTTATTTATTTTTTATTTAAATAAGAGGGTATATTTGTTATTTCACATATTTTTAAGAGAAAATTGAGGAAAATAATGTTTTTCACAATGAAAACGTAGAAATATAGGTGAAAATGTAAAAAATTGAAATGTAGGCACATTTTACACATTAAGAGTGTGTTTGGTAGGGATTTTTGAGGGAAGAATTGATTTTCGAATAGTGATATGATGGGAAATATGTGGTTGAAAAAGAAGAAAAAAGTATTGATGTGATGGAAAATATCATTTTATGTAAAAATGTGTGGTTGAAAATGAGAATTGATTTACTGTAGAAAATGAGAATCTATACCAAACAGGCCCTAAAAATCAAACGTATGACGTTTTGTGCTAATAAACCTTATATTTTCTATCATTTAAGGAAAAGAAAAAGTAATTAAAAACTATGAACGGTTTTTTAGTTAGTAATCTAAAAAATGTAAATAGTTTAATAAATTTAATTTATCAAAGAAAATTTTATCAGCAAATAAATTAACAAAAAATAAGTACTAGCTATAAATTCCGTTGAAACGAAATACAAGTTTAAAAAATAATTCATTAGTCAATAATATTAAAAGGAAAATGCGAGGGACTAATTCATCTACCAATTTCTTATAAACAAATAGAAAAATAATATTTTGTGAGCGATACCAATAACTTTTCGTTACTGAAGCATCGTTGTAGAAAATCACTAACATTTCTATTGAAATCCCTTGGTTGTTCAAGAAAATGATCGGCGAATTTCCCCCCGCTTTTCCCGTCGGGGCCAAGTAGGGCGGCGTTTGTTTCAATTATTTTTCTTTTTCTTTATTTTTTTAAATATTTTTGTTTTATTTTGTTTCTTTCTTTATTTTATTTTATTTGTTTGGTTGTTTTAAATTAAACTAAAATAACAATAGTCATTTTATTTAGAATCACAATTTTTTTCAGAGAAATGCTATTCATCCACATTGGGGATGCATCGCCAGTCTATGTGGCGTTAATGTAGTATTAAATGATTGGTGAAATTAAATAAGTCATTTAATTTCACCTATCATTTAACCAATAATTTACATCCACATAAACTGAGAATGCATCCTCATTGGGGATGAATAGCATTTTTCTTTTTTTCATCAAAAAGAACATCCGGCACACGCATTTGAAAGGTTTACAACCCCAAATGCTTGAAATCAAAGTTCGAGACATCCTCACAATGTTCAAAATTTCGGAATCCCAATGCTATTTATCCTTATATTTATAATATAGAATATTTTATTGGAAATTGATTTAGAAGATTGAAAATTTGGTTTAAGTGTCAAAATCAAAAACTTGGAAAAGTAACTTTCGTGTCAATTTGGACCAAATATTCGGACTTGATCTGATGATCAAATTACAAATATAAATAGATCAACTTGTTCTACTCGTCAAGCAGATCGTCGCGGTATATTTGAAATCTCAAAATCAATTTCAGATGAATAAGAAATTGCGGTTCAAAGTTGGAAAGAAAATAGAGAAAACTACCGGATATTTGCCTAAGTGTGTCGCTTACCTGACGCTAGACTGTCGCTCGAGCGAAGTGATGGCGACAGATTAACGACAGTGAATGATGTGACATTTGGCAAGAGTTACTGAGTTTAAGACGCGAAACTTCATTCGCAACCTCTCATCATCTATATATAAGACCCCTTAGACGTTTATTTGTCATTCAATATCATTCTTTTCATTTTATGTTGCATAAAACACTTCATCAAAAGTGGTTTCTTTGCACAAAATTCATAATTTGGAAAAGACAGAATTATGTACGAGTTCGTTGGTCTAAGCCATTTGGAGTGCTTTTATGACTTGATGTGGTCGTTGTATCTTGGGAGATGGTTGCCGGAAACCGTTAGCACAAATGCGAGGCAAATCCATCTTAAGGACAAAGTGTTCAACACTTGCTTGGCCAATCACATCATTTGCATCTCTTCTTTCCTTATCTTTCTCATTTCTGATTTCACTTATATTTGATTTCAGAATATTGTTAACCTTATTTATATGTTTATATTGCAAGGTTTGATTGAAGAATGACATGTTTTCATTCAAAACTGGAAAGTGATGAATCCATATCAATTCGATAAATCATTACGTCGTCTTCTCAACTATTTTAGTAAGTTGAATTATGTTTCGATTTCATGAACATTATCGGTGTAATATCCCTAACAAATTTCAATTTATTTTTAGAAAGCATAAAATTTTCGAAAGGAAAACAACAAACCAATTGAAACTTTCACGACATTGAAATATTTAGCTATTAACATTAAAAATAAAAATAACTTCAAAAAATTAATCTATCAAAAAAAGAAACAATAAATAAATTAATAAAAATTAAAAATTACACAGAAAATTCCATTGTAACAAAACAAAAACTTAAAAATAGCTTGTAAGTAATATTAAAAGGAAATAATAAAAAAATATTTTAACTTATGATTTTATGTCGGTGAGTTCCGACAATATCAGTGACGACATTGTTGTTGGTAATTATGTACACTCTCATTATCAATACTTCTATCTGAATCACCAACATATATTGATTTTAATCAAAGTCATCAATAGTTATCTTGTAGGCGATCACCTACGACTTCTCGTTTAATGAGTAAAGTATCATTGTTGATTCCCGACAACATCACTACACTGTCATCGATAATCGTTGACGAAAGAGTGTGGGTGATCATAAATAATATCACTGTGATTAATTCCATCTGAATCACTAACAAAAATTGAATCACTAACGTCTTGCCATCGATGACTTGAAGCACCATCAATGATTCCTGATAATAGCAATGAAGGTGTGTCAGTGATCACTAACTATTGTTGTGGTAATTCTAACTAAATTACCAACACAATAATTTCAGCAAGAATAACCAATTGTTATACCACATATCACCACAGACAAAATTTTCGTCCATGATCATTAGCCGCATTATTTTTTTTATTAGGCATTAATACCACATAAATCGAACGTCTTACAACTTTCACGTTATACAGATAGCAATATGTAGAATGCACTGGAGATGCTCTTGCAACATAAGCTAAATTAGGCAATGTTTACAAAAAGTTCATCTTCAATACGACATGTCTCGGACTATGCCTAGCAGACGTGGTAAGAAAAAAGTATACATTGTCAAGAGATTGTCTAAATGTAGAAGCTCTTGTAGACGAAGTGAATCACTCGTATTTAATATTTCTCTCTTTCTCTCCCATGTTTCATTTTTTTTTTCTTATGTTCATTAAGTTTTCTCTCTCCTATTATTTAAATATAGGTTAGAGATGATTTTGACTTATTGACAAAATTCATTGGAGATAAGTTCAAACTAGGTTGTCTATTAAGTTGTGGACCTAATTATTGTCGTTCCATGGATTCGGTATGTGGATCACCCGTTGGGGTTGGAATGTAATATATATTAATGTAATGTGAATCAAAAGCATTTTTATTTAAGTGCAACTAAGATTGCAATCCATTAAATGCATTGAAGATGCTCTTAGCAAAAGAAAAAAAAAATAGATATAAAAAATTGTAGGATTACGGGATGTGAATAGTTAATGTGAGTTGAACCGACCCACAACCTATTGAAAATACTTTGAAGGAGTAGTATGATTTTGTGTTCAAACCTTCAACCTCCCATTAACATGTCTTGCATTAAAAATAATGTATATGACTGAAACAAAGCAAGAAATTGGTGCTTAATATATATGAAAAAATAGAAATATTGGCTCCTAATAAAAGGTATCCTGTTCTCGTTCAAGAGGTGAGACGAGTTACAAGAAAGTGACTAAAAAGTGCATAATGAGTGAAAATCTGTCTAATAGTTCACACCAAATCCTGACGACGGTTGAAAGGCTCTGTTTGATGAGCCTGTATAGTATTCTGTAATTGGTCAATCAAAGATTTAACATGTTGTGGTATGACCCAAATTCTATGTGTTAAGGGATAGAATCTCACATCGAATAGAGATGTAAATATAAACTAACTTATAAAGGATTGAGTTACACATCTTAATAAAGTTGACATTTTAAGATGGAATCTCAAATCTTAATATGGTATCAGAGCCCATTAACCTCTAACAAACAATTCAATCTGCTTAAAACTCCAAAACTGAGCATAGGAATTTCAAGATTGGTATGCTCAAACCAGCCACCATCTTGCGGGGACATATTAAGGGATAGATACCTACATCGAATAGAAATATAAACATAAACCAACTTATAAATGATTATGTTACTCCTCTTAATAAGGTTGACATTTTAAGATGGAATCCTAAATCTTAACATCATGTGATTTGGTGTTGATTGAATAGAATAAATATAAGGAGTTTTGATTTTCAGAGTCCTAATTAATTTAGATCAAATTTCATCAAGAATTGAGAGTTCGGCTTGGAAAATAACTTTGGGATGATGAAAACATCTTTGGAAAAATTAAACCCTGAAGTGGGGCGACGTGGCAGAGAAAACAGAAGCAGATTGCCCAGTGCCGATGCCCCTGTTTGGAAAATTGTCCTCGGAGTCGAGGCACCAACTTGGTGGCGCCGTGACGAGTTTTATTCCATTTTTTTTTCGGATTTTATGTTTTCTTTTTCATGTAGAACTCCAAAAGAGGCTCCTATATATATTCCACATTATTGTATCTCCGTATACACATTCAACAACATTTTGAGAGTTAGGGAGCTTAGATTTCAATTAAGGGCATTGATATCTTGATATTGTAAACACATTCATCATTGATTATAGTGAAATTCTCATCTTCTTGTGATTTTTTCCCATTTTGGATTTCTACATAAATTTTGGTGTTCTTATTTGTTTTTGTTGATTTCATTATTATCATTATCTTGCGATCAATTCATAACATTACAAATCAATGATGCTTAGTTGGTCTTTTTAAAACTAAGAAAGGGGAGAGTGCTTACGACTTGTGGCTTTGTTAGTTGGCTTAATAGCTTGCTTGTTCTAATTGTTTTACGTGATTTATTTTGTTTCCTTTTCCTACTTACTGAAATTTTGAAAGGAAAAAACGTAGTTCACATCTCAATTTTGTAAAAGATTCTGGACCTTGTTATTTGATCCTTTCACCTGGTCAAAGGGAAAGAATCCTTCAAATCTCATTACCTCCAGTGCTGCACAAAAAAATCTTAAAAACGCAAATGGAACCGAAATCGTTAATATGAAACCGTTGGTTCGGATCCACGTGGACCTGCGATTTTTTTTTTTTTTCATTCAAACCGAACCAAACCGTTTCAAAATGGTTTGATTTAGATTTCAATTTTCAAAAATCGCATAAAATCGAATCGAACCGTTTTTAAATTTTTTAATTAAAAAATTAATTTTATTAACTTAGAAAACTTAAAAATTTTACTTTTTTGAAAAAATAACAATTTCGCCATACAAATTACAACCAACACATTAAAATAATCATATAAAGATAGTGTTTGGTGTGAATTAAAATTAGATTTTTAATGGATTGTGATAGAAATTTTTGAAATATGTGGTTGAAAAGATGTGAGACACATGAAAGATGTGGTTAATATTAATTGTTTGACTTTGATTTAAATTAAAATCAGATTTTAATCTGGTACAAACATGCCCAAAGTAAATTAAGTTCATCATTATTGGCCGATAGTTTTATAAGTCCACAACACACGTTGTGACCCGATATCTAATCTAAACTAAAATTAATCCCAAATCATATGAAAAAAGCATTTATTTTCAATAATCCAAATCATAATACAACAAAACTACGACAGCAAATCATGTCCACAACTTTAGAAGCTACCTAAACTCTCATTTCTCAAACATTTGACGCTTGCCTGCCACTGCTGAACAAAATGCCATTCGCAATTGCAAATCGTTAATCATCTTTTGCTTGTTAGTCTGTTAATTTCTACCCGAATCACCATTTCTCTCTTCTCTCTTGATAAGTCTTAGATTCTCATTCAAGTCATTGTTTTCATTATTCCTTCTTTTATTTGTTATTTTTTAACTTATTATACACTTGTGAGTTATGATTTAGATTTTTAAAAAATGATTATTTGTGCGCATAAGTGATTAATGAACTTGTTTGTTGTTTAGAAAGAACGAAGAATATAGCGTATTGATTGTGTGAAAATATTAAAGTTCCCTAACCAGTACTACTACATTCTACTTTCATAAATTCGTTGAGAATAAAATTTGTCAATTTTCAATAAATCTAAACTATATCATTCTTTATACATTTAAACATATCATGTTCAGTCCTTGTTTTTATTTTACTAGTAGGACGAAAGGAGTTTTAACCAAACTATTATAGTAAAATGTGATTCTATCTTCACCAACCACTGTAGGACAATATGAAAGGCATACAAGAAAAGGTAAATAAAAAGGAAGAAGTATATATTTGTTCTATTAGTATCTTTTAGCAACCAATTTTTAAAATAATTTATTCATGGGTTTCGTGGGAAATATGAATGTAATTTAATATTTAACATTAGTAATTCTCGTTTAAACTTATACGTTAACTTATTTTAAATATATTATTATAATGTCGATAAGTAAACCGCAGATTAAACCGAACCAACCCGCAAATTATGGTTTGGTTTGGTTTGGTTTGGTTTGATTTGAAAAAATTCCAAACAGTATGAAATTGTTTGAGTTGAAAATGTGGCACAAACCATACAAACTAAACCGCGTGCACCCCTAATTACCTTTATATGATCACATTTATAGAAATTTTGAAAAGTAATCTTGTCAAAAAGAAAATATTTACACATCTCATTTTTTCTTCAAATTACATTAGAGAAAATTGTCCTATTGAATAGCAGAGGTGTAAGCGATCGGATTTGACAAAAATTTTGTTTATAGATTTTCAAATCAAATCATTTTAAGCGGTTTGAGAAAAACTCAAACTTAAATCGAACCATTTAAAATGGTTTGAGATTTTCTCAAACCTAAATTTAACGATTTGGTCCGATTTTAAACCACAATTTGAATATATATTTTTCTTCATGTTCATTTTGTCGTTACTAATTCAATTATTATAAAATATTTGCATACTTTATGGATGAAGATAAGGTATATATCAAATTGTAAGTTTAAATACCGACAATAAAAATAGACTAAAAAATGGGGTTATGAAATTAGGGAAGGGTAATTATATTAACACCACATTTTTTCGTTGATCGCACAGTATTTTAATTGGAATAAATGTAATAAACTTTTATTCACTTTTACACTTATCTCCCCAACTTTTTTTCATTGCATTCTTATCTTCAACTTTTGATTAATATGCACATATTTTTCATGCTCGTCCTAAAAGGATAATTATGTTAACATTAATTTCTTTTTAATAGCGCCACATTTAATTGCAGTAAAGGACCTCAAACTTTGCACATTTTTGTACTAATATCTTCATATTTTGTCACATTTTTATATTGAACATTCAATTGATTAATACGTCCTGTCTCTGATAATGATTAACACATATATGCACCTACATATGATGAAGATAATTTACATTGGAATATAAGCATATGCAACTGCTCTAAGTGTCGATGTACGTGCCTGTGTCGATGTATGTACCTTTATGAGTTAACCCATGATTTTCATGTTGTGATTATTCAATAAAAATGCTAAGAACAAGAATCACGTATTCTAAATTGGTAGATGAAATTCATATATACGGAAGATATTTTTGTTTATAAATATTACCAGTTAGATCTTTTTTTCCTTGCTTCTCAAAAATAATCGATCGTCAATGGGGCAAGTCAAAACGATATGGAAAGGAGAGGGGACATAGCCATTATATAGGAAATTATAAAATCGACCAATTACCGACTCTAACTCTAATTAGGGTTTACATAATTTCGATTCACATACTTAAAATTACCACATTATAAATAATAAAGATTGTAAGGTGTATAACGGCCCAAGCGATCGCTAACATATTGGGTCTAATCATAGTATCATTACAAACCATATATCTAACCCATAAAATTTGTAATCAAATGGAAGTCCATATAATAGAATTATTCTAACATTTCAAGCCCCATGTTGTTGGAAAGATACTTCTGAATACGATCTCTGACTACAGTTAGAGCAACACATTCACCTTGTTGTGCATTGCCATTCGCCTAGTCTGTTTTGCTCATCGAGCTACTCCTTTAGCAATATGTTGAGAAAAAGGATGCTTGTTCATTTATTTTGCTATTAAACCAGAAAATATGAAAACTGGATGAAATCTTACTGTAAATAAAAGTGAATGCACAAGGATTCCGCTCCATCCCCATAAAATTGAGCTTTCAGTGCCGTTGATTAGGAGCAAAATCACAACAAATTTTGTCACTAGCAGTGAGAGAACACTTCATTATCTATATAAACTACATTTGACATCTTCAACACCATTCCTTTTTGTGATTAGACTATAACTTATTATGGCGAAAACATATGATAAATGCATTTAATGCACTTATTCGGACTATATTGCTAAGTTTTTATGTCTTCAAAGCGTTAAATTTTACTTAAATTAGGTTGATTTTCTTTTATTTCAGTATGGACTCATTTCAAAGCAATTGGAAAAGTTTTTGGACTAAATCTCACTTGAATAAAAGTTGGAGGATCAAAATCGAGGTGAGAATGAAGAAAAATTGGACTTGAAAAAGTAGGGGTAACGCGATCTAGTATGAACGGTTTTTGCCATTTCATGCGGTTTAGAATTTTTTCAAACCAAACAATAATTTGCAGTTAGGTTCGATTTTAATCCACGGTTTACCTATCGACATTATAGAAATATATTTAAAATTAGTTAACGTATAAGTTTAAACGAGAACTAATAATGTTAAATATTAAATTACATTCATTTTTCCCCTGAAACCTATGACTAAGTTATTTTCAATATTGGTTGCTAAAAGATGTTAATAGAACGATTATATATTTCTTCCTTTTTATTTACCTTTCTTGTTTGCCTTTCATATTGTCACATAGCGGTTGGTAAAAACAGAGTCACATTTTGTTGTAATAGTATGGTTAAAACTCATTTTCGTCCTACTAGTGAGATGAAAAATAATGACTGGACATTATTTGTTTAGATGTACAAATAATGAATGAGTTCAGTGTTATTGGGAATTAACAAATTTTATTCTCTAACTATCTTGAAAAAGTAGAAAGTAGTAGTACTAGTTAAGGAACTTTAATTGTTTTCACACAATCAATACGTTTTGTCTTTTGTTTTTTCCAAATCACAGACAAGTTTATTAATCACCTAGGCACGCAAATACTCTTTTTTTATCGAAACCACAGCTCACAGGTGTATAATAAGTTCAGAAACAACAAATAAAAGAAAGAACAATGAGAAAAAATGATTTGAATGGGAATCTGAGACTTAGCGAGAGAGAAAAGAGAAATAGACGATTCAGGTAGAAATTAGCAGTCTAACAAGCTAAAGGCGATTTTCGATTTGTGATTGGAAATTGCATTTCGTTTAGTAGTAGCGGCAAGTGTCAAATGTTTGAGAAATGAGAATTTAGGGTATGGCTTTTGAAGCCGTGGACGTGATTTATTGTCGTAATTTTGTAGAATTATGATTTGAATTTTCGAAAATATAAGCTTTTTTTTTTTTTCATTTCATTTGATATGGGAATAGTTTTAGTTTAGTTTAGATATTGGGTCAAGATATGTGTTGTAGACTTATAAAATCATGTGTCAATAATGATGAACATAATTTACTTTATATGATTATCTCAATAGGCCGGTTGTAATTTGTATTACTAAATTTGTATTTTTTTTTAATGAAAATTGTAAAATTTATAAGTTAATAAAATTAATTTTTTAATTAAAAAATGATTCGACCTGATATGATTTTTGAAAATTGAAATCTAAAACAAACCATTTTGAAACGATTTGTTTCGATTTGAGGGAAAAAAATTGAAACCTAAACTAAACCAATTGGCACAAACAATGGGGGCGGATGGAATAAAAATGGGTTTTGGCCGCTAAGATTGAAAAAAAGAGACGCAGATGACCATAATTTAGACGAAAGGCTGGCCAGAAATTGGAACATACACGCAAAAGAAGACAAAATGGTACACGTAGAAGACAGAAGACTGCAGCAGCTAAAAGATTGAGAAATAATCCCAAATTTTGTACAATAATTCATCAATAATTATGTAAGAAATTTGAGAATTAATCACGTTCCGTCAATTTCTCGGTAATGTCATTTAAACTTTATTTATTTAATTTCAATATTATGAGTAGCTAGTATTTTTAGTGCTAGGTTTACGATGAAACTTATATCATAAACTTTTGATTTTTGATTCTTAATGTTTTTCATATTAAAGTGTGTTCTAGTTATTGAATGATTGAAATGAATTTATTTTTTCTCTATAATTTAGTGCGCAATAGCTGTTTGAGTTTTGTGACTTATTTTATCTTCGAAAGATTGAAAAGAAGTTAGATATAGTGTTAATTGTCTTAGAGTCCGATAGGGGATAGAAATATACCACTATATTTTATGTGAACTTTAAGTATTCATAAATTCTTAATACATTTTTACATGTTCGTATCTGTCATAAAAATATAGTCGGATAACATGTAAAAATATGTTTAATTTTACTCGAGAGATTGTTAAACAATTTAGGAATATTGATCTTCATAATTGAATCGTGTTGTCAAATTGTCAGGTTCAAGATTAAAGGGTATTGATACAAGGGAATTTGGGATCTTGGTACGTTTTTCATCATCATATTTTTATAAAACTTACATTTAATTATAGCCCCTGTTTGACACCCATTTTTTATCTCATTCTCATTCTCATTTTTCTACAGTACTCATTTCTAACCACACATTCTTCAAATGAAATAATATTACACATAAACCCAAAAATTCTTCTTACTTTTTAACCACACATTCTTTACATCAATCACTATTCAAAAACTCATTCTTCAAAATAATGGGTGTCAAACGGGGCCATAATCTTGCATTTATTTTAGTTAAATTAAGTCTTGCATTCAAAAGTAGATTATTTAATTTATAGAAAAAATCACAAATTTCAATTATTTCAATTAAGACTAATTTAATTCGAATTTGAACGAGTACATCTCCGTGGAAACGATACTTGAACTCAAAATTTATTTTACTACTTGTTAATGAACCGTGCACTTGCAGTAATTTTAAATCGAAAAGATTTCGAAACAATTTCTTAGCTCTGCTGCCGAAAATTGTATTTGAACTTAAGTTCATTTATCTTGGCACTAATTCGAACATGTTTTTTTTTCTTTTATTTAAATTCTCTATTTCAATTTTTTTTAGTGCTTCTATTTTTCCTTCCAACGTTTTATACAATATTCAGGAGGCGATGAACTGATACCACCTTATTCGAAAATTAAATCTACTTTTTACTGTAGACAAAAAGAAGCACAACAACAAGAGATGCTAATGCACAAAATACTCTGGTTATCCAAGTGAATGAAGAGACGATGGTCGATGAATGAAATATGCTAGTTGGGGACTTCATGACTCCACAAATTCTTTATAGAGCCAATCTAACATCGCTTATCCTCGCTTTGGGCATCTGAACTTTCAGTTGAAGACCAATGGCATCCATTTATTTCAGAATGAACATCAATTCTATGGCAAGGCTGAAGAAAATACACATGCACATGTCTCTCTATTTTTAGAGATATGTCAACACCTTAAATATCAAGGACTTTCAAATGATGTTATCAGATTGAGCTTATTTCCACACACTCTATGTGATAGAGCATTTGAATGGTTGGACTCATAACCCATTGTCGGTATCACTAATTAGAATGACTCTGCAAAAAAATTCTGCACCAAATTCTTCCCATCAGTAAAGGGCTTCAAGTCCAATATTTTTATGCCGGTCTACTTCCATTTTACAAGAGTATGATGGACTCATCATCCAATTGCACCTTATCTATGAAGACAATTGATATAACCTTGGAGTTGTTTGAGAGAGTAGTTACTACTACAGTCATGTGGACCTCCAAGCAAGTTGTTCATAAGAAGGCGCCATGAGTATATGAGGTGGACATGTATACATCATTATCTGCAAAATTTGACTCTTTGGTGCATAAGGTTGAGAGCATACACAGTCAGCTAATGCAGTACAAACCAAGCGTCCAAGTTGTGAAGAATGCGGGGAGTATCATATTACAGCGGATTGTCCAATTCTTACACACAAAATAGAACAAGTTAAATATGTACAAGGAGGTCAGCGGCCGACAAAATAACCAATATTCTGACACTTACAACTCTGGTTGGAGGAAGCATCCAAATTTTTTTGGAGTAATCAAAATCCCACTGCACTGCATTATTATCAGTATCAGCAGCCTCAAAAAAGAATTCCGTTGGAAGATATGTTTGACAAATTTATGGAAAAGATAGAGCACTACATGGAGGAAAACGATCAATTCATGAGAAAACCCTTCAAAATCAGAGTGCTACAATCAAGAAGCTAGAAACTTAGATAGGACAAATGTCATTTGCTATACCAAGTAAAGCATTAGGTACCTTGCTAAGCAATACTGAGATTAATCCCAAAGAGTAAGTAATGGCCATAAGTATTTTCAAGAATAAAATAATTGAGGATCCATCCGTAAAAATAATCACAACTAGAAGTGGAGTACATTTACCTAATATTACAGTCAAAAGACCAGTTACAATCATTAACAAAGCGCCTACAACAAATGGGAAGCAAGTTGATGAGTCTAAAAAATCAACTGAGAAAAATTTGAAAGAAATTCAAACAATCCACAAGCTAAGACAACTGCTCCTTTTAGAGAATATGTACCTTACATTCTATTCCCACAAAGGTTGAAGACACACGAGCTAGACAAACAGTTTGAGAAGTTCTGAATGTGCTAAAGAAACTCCACATCAATATCCCGTTCATAGACATGATAAGGCAAATTCCAAGCTATGCAAGATTTTTGAAGGATATGATATCCAAAGAAGAGAAAGCTCTCGAAACTTGAAACTGTGGCGCTGACAGAGAAGAGCGGTACACGATTACAAAATAAACTGCCTCCCAAACTCAAGGATCCAAGGAATTTCACTTTGCCTATTTCAGTTGGAGAAGCTAGTTCTTTTAATAGTTTATGTGATACAGACGCAAGTATTAACTTAAAGCATTTGTCTGTATACAGGAAATTGGAATTAGGATAAGCAAAAGAAACAACTTTGTTGTTGTAGCTGGCCGATAGAAGCATCAAATATCGAAGATGGAAGGTTGAGGATATACACATCAAAGCTGGTAAATTGATATTTTCGATAGACTTTATTATTCTAGACATAGAAGAAGACAATAATATTCCAATAATCTTGTAGCAGCCATTCTTAGCAATAGTTCAAATTTTGATTGATACGGAGAAATGTGAGCTAACCTTGAGGGTGGATGAGGAACAACAAGTTTTTAAATTATATAATACATCCAAACAACCATTAGAACTCGACGAGTGCAATTATATTAATGAAAATGGACTACCCATTCAACAAAAATGTTAGAAGAGAAAACGAAGATTTGGAGGAATTCTTAGTAGAGACAAAAACCAGTTCAATGGTTGGAGAGAAAAAAGATGATGCAAGTTGGAAATTGCAAGGAGTACAAGGGTGAAACATTTCAACTTGAACCACCATGAGTAAATCACCAAAAATCGAGCTCTAGACTATAAATCGAGCGCTTGATGAGAAGCAACCCATTTTCTGTCATTTTCACTTATTTTGATTACCTATTGCATTATACATAGTTTTAGGGGTTGCATTAGTATTTTATGACCATATTTAGGAACTCATGCATTTAAATGATTTTTAACACATTTTAAATAGTATTTTGAAACTTGCATTAGTAACTTAGGCATGTTTACTTATTGAGATCATTTTACTTAGGCTTATCATTTACATCCTGACATTATAGAGCTTAGACAAAAAAAAAAATTTTAAGTTAAAAGATTAGAATTCTTTTTGGTGTGAATCCATTGCAAATATTTAATCTTATATGCTATCACTAATGTTTATTTTAAATTCTTGAAAATTAAACCCTAGCAACAAAATAAAATTAACGGTTGTCCTGTCATCTCCCAGTCAGATCAACTTGAACCTTCTACCTATCCGTATCTACCCTCGAGAAATTTCTGATCTTGCTCCTTTATTTAGATTGTTTTTGTTCTTACATTGGGGACAATGAAATATTTTTTGTTTGGTGGTGGGTAAGTATTAGAATACTTAGAATATATATTTTTCAACTGCAAATTGGGTCTCCATAGCCATTTAATAAAAAAAGTTTGAAAAAGAAATTGAAAAACCCAAAAATAGTGTTTAGGATAGTGTTGAACGACTTACCGGCTATAATGATATTTATTTATTTGAATTGAGTATAGCTTTAACGAGAATTGGACAATATCGTATCTTATACTTTTACTTGAATACTTGTCCATGTTGGACTTGTTTCTTTCTTGAGCACATAGCCATATTGACTTATCACTTACGTTGGGGCATGATTTGATTATGTGGATTTAACTGTTGATGTTGTTGACCTATTCTTGAGTGAATTCCTAAATCCTTAATATAAAAACCAAAATGCTAAAAAGCAGTTTGGGGGTTGGATGGTTAGCGCATGTATTCATAGAAGTTTGATAGTTTGGAGTTATAGGATCTCACCGTTGGTTGAAAAAGTTTGAGTTAAAGAGTCTAAAATAGACACTGACCACTTTAAAAATTTGAATCTCGTATTAAAAAAAAGTGCGATACATCTTATACCTCTTTTTGTAGCCTTTACGACTAAAGTTATTAAGCATGTTAGGATATCTAAAACCTGATGTCCCATGGTCTCTGTCTTGAAAGTTATTGGCCTAAAGCTCGCTATAGGGGTCATTTAAAAAGTTTAATAGAGATAAGCCTTGCACATAAGATGTTAAGAACAAAATTACACAATAAATATATATGTTCATAGAGAAAGAAAAATTTAGATTATAAAAAACGAGAGGTGCCCAGTAAGAATTTTGAGACTCGAAATGTAGAGATTGACGATATGACTTTGAGAAAGATTTACCATCTCCCTTCTAAATTTACAAGTATCTAATTCTGACCAGTTTATGTGAAAAAATACGATGTAGTGATTTTTAGGAACCACATATGCTCGAAATACCTCAGGATTGAAGAGAAAAATATAAGGAGTGATTTTGCACGAGAGGTGTGAGGAAAAACTAACCACGGGGGGATTCAGATTGAGAGTAAATCAACAACACTTAGGTTGTGTTCTAGTATAGGTGTAAGTTCAATGTTGACTAATCACACGTACTAAGTCGAGCATCGGATAAGTAAAAATTTATTTGTGATGTTGTTTGGATTTCTTTAAAGTGTTAACTTAAATTCAAACATGAGGGATATGGGAAATAGTTCAACGTTGAGTTTGTTATTTGTGATTTGCTTATGTTAGTAATATAGTTTATGCCTATGCTTTGCTTTGTTTTGTTTCGTTCGAGGACGAACAAAAGTTTTAATTTGGGGAGTATTTGATAAGTGCATTTTATGCACTTATTTGCATCATATTACCAAGTTTTTATGTCATCAAAGTGTTAAATTTTACTTAGCTTATGTTGAATTTCTTTTATTTCAGTATTGAACCCGTTTCAAAGCAATTGAAAAAGTTTGTGGACTAAATATCACTTGAATAAAAGTTGGAGGATCAAAATCAGGTGAGAATTAAGAAAAAGGACTAACTTGCATTATTTGGAAGAAGTGGAGCATTGGAAAGAAATATTGTATTAGTTGGGCTTTCAAATTGGACTTGAAAATTGGAGTGGTCTAATTGGACTCCCAATTGGCACAAACAATAGGAGCGGATGGAATAAAAATTGATTTTAGTGGATGAGGTTGAAAAAAAAAAAGAGCGCTAATTCCCCTTGTACAGAGGAATTGCTGCCAGAATTTCAACAGATGTTGTGGCATTATCTGTTGGTCTTTTTTTTTCTTTAGTCATTTTCCAATAGAAAACTGTCAAGTGTATTTTGGCAAAATTTTGGCAGCCATTTTCTATACACACAGCAGAACTGAAAAAGAGACGCATGCAAACTGCCAGAATTTAGACAAAAGTCTTGCCAAAAATTGGAACATACACGCAGAAGAAGATAGAAAATGGTACACGCAGAAGAAGGAAGACGGCAGCAGCTAAAGATTGAGAAATAATCCTGGATTTTGTACAATAATTCATCGATAATTGTGCAAGAAATTTGAGAATTTATCATGTTCCGTCAATTTCTCGGTGATGTTTAAACTTTGTTTGTTTAATTCCAATATTATGAGTAGCAAGCATTTTTAGTGTCAGGTTTACAATGAAACTTATATCATGAACCTTTGATTTTTGAATCTTATTTGTTTTTTATATTAAACCGCATTTCTAGTTATTTAATGATTGACATGAATTTATTTTTCTACAATTATGTGCTCAATAGTGGTACGAGTTTTGTGGCTTATTTTACATTTGAAAGATTGAAAATAAGTTAGATATAGTGTCGATTGTCATAGAATTCAATAGGGAATAGAAAAATATCGCTATGTTTTACGTGATCTTAAGTATTTATAAATCGTTTATACATTCACATATTTGCATCCATCATAAACATATAGTCGAATTATATGTAAGAATATGTTTAATTTTACTCGAGATATTGTTAAACAATTTAAAAATATGAATCTTCATAATTGAATCGTATTGTTAAATTATAATGTTTGAAATTAAAGGGTATTGATATAAGAGCATTTGAGATCCTAATACGCTTTTCATCATCATATTTTTATAAAACTTACATTTAATTATAATCTTGCATTTATTTCGATTAAAGCTAAGTTAATTCGAATTTGAACTAGTACAATTTCTATGAGAACGATACTTCAACTCAAAATATATTTTACTACTTGTTAACGAACCGTACACTTGCGATAATTTTAAATCGAAATGATTTCACAATAAACATAACCCGGATCAAGAAGCTAATTTCCATAATCACCTTTCCTTTAAAAGAGAGGATGCGAATTCCACTGTTCAATCTGTGCCCTGTCTTTCACACTTTAACTGGTTTTTTTAACTGGTTATGTAACAGTGTCATACCTTTCACACATATCAATTAGCATGTTATTTTTTCTTTTCTTTTTTTAGGTGATTTAGTCTTGACATGTCGGTTACTATTCATTTGAATTTGACATGTCGGTTACTGTTCATCGTATCTCGATTTTTGTCCCTACTATATTAAAAGTGATTATTAATTGCTAACAAATATTGTTTGTTTTCCACAGTTGTTAAAAAAAAAAAAACTACACTTAAACTCCCCGTGCGTGCACGAGGAGCATCAAACTCCCCGTGTGCGCATGGAGAAAAACTAACTCCCCGTGTGCGCACGGGAAGATTGCAATAGAATTTTTTTTTTCCTTTTAACAAATTCCAAAAAAAATATTAAATAATATTCATAATTCACCTACCATATTTACAACTACAATACATTAAATTTCTTAAATTGTCATCAAAATTTTAATTACAATACAAATTTTAATTTGTCTTATTGAAAATGCTAAACTTTCATTTTTGTTTTACATATTACCATTTAGTCACACACCTATCTTTCTTACATCAAATAAAATTTACTTACATAATACTTTATCGTAATAAATTCCCTATGCAATTGCTACATTCAATTTATACAAAATATCTTTTTCTTCTGGTGAAATTATAATGTCATGCAAAAATATAATTTATTTATTCATTTAATTTTTTTTCCTAAAGGGGATAAGATTATAAATGGAAAGAAAGTGAGGCGGTGGTGGCGGTAGGGATAAAACAAATCCTTTATTTCTCTTCTTCATTCAATCCACTTATAATTAAAAAAAAAACAAAATCTGCAACTGACTTACTCATACTGTATGTATTTTACCACTTTCTACACTATATATATAAAACATGCAAATGCACTAAATGCAATTGCAATCACATAGCGCTGTCAAGTGGCAATATATATAACATGCAAATGCACTAAATGCAATTGCAATCACACAGGGCTGTCAAGTGGCAAAACAATCTCTTCAAGGTAGGTTTCTATTTATTGTTGTTATATTTTTGCTTTTTCATTTCATTTTTTTTTTTTTTTTTGCAACATGGTTTAGGTTTTTCCGTTTTTGTTTAGTATTTTTGCAGTGAGTTATTTTTTCCCCGGTTAATTCGGTTTTTTTAATAACCTCAAAAAACGAAATTCTATTATTCATGAAACAAGGAACGTTCCAAATGTTTAAGTAAGAAGAACAAAATAGACATCCACTTTATTAAAACAATTGAAACGCCAAAAAAAGATCCGTTTTGTCAATTTCCAGTTCAATTCCTCTTCAAACTCTAACGTTAATTGTCCTACATCAATATATTTGTTGAAAGTGATTATTAATTGCTAACAAATATTTTTTTTCAAAGTTGAAAAAAAAATTACAATTAAACTCCCCGTGCGCACACGGGGAGACACCATCTCCCCGTGCGTGGACGGGGACACAGGATCTCCCCGTTTACGCACGGGGAGAAATGGAACTCCCCGTGCGCGTACGGGGAGATGTGAACTCCCCGTGCGCGCACGGGGAGACACCATCTCCCCGTGCGTGTACGGGGAGAATTTAACTCCCCGTGCGTGCGGGGAGTTCGTTTCTCCCCGTGTTCACAGTCATCTGGGAAGTTTCTAAATAAACATGTCTTCATCTCCCCGTGCGCGCACGGGGAGTTTCTAAATAAACACATCTTCTTTCTCTCATCTCGACCACCAAAAAATCCCTAGACCGCTCTTCCGTTCATCCATTCATCTTCTTAAAGCATGTTTCAAAGAAAACCCTACCTCACCCCTTCCGTTTGAAGATCAGCTCACATTTTCAAGACACTTCCCTATATTTTTCTTCTAGCTTTGGCGGTGGTTTGGAGTTGGGCAAAGGTAACCTCGTAAGATTATTACAACGGAGAAGAAAACGATACCTATGTAACTCTCTATCGTCTAAGATTAGATTATTTGTTTTTTAATTCGAAAATTGAAATGGGTTTGTTGTGTTCTTTTTGATTTTTGATTTTCTATGATTTCTTGAGTTTGATTATTTCCTCAATTTTTATTTTTGCTTTTTTAGTACAAAAATAGAACTGGGTTTGAGGGGTTCTTTTTTATTTTTTCTACTTTATGTGATTTCTTATATTGATTCATTTCTACTTGGTTCTTAATCTCCCTTTTATCTTTTGTGTGTGTAATTATGCGTATCTACTGTGAATCGGTTTTGTAGAAATTCTCAGGTAATTGTGTGAAAATATTGTGCAAGATACTAAAGGTGAAGATGCGGATTTGAGTATATACAAAGGGAAAGTCTGCTAGTTGTCAATGTTGCTTCCAAATGGTTCTTATTCTTGTTACTTGCTTTACTTAATGATTTTTTTATTGTTTACTTTCTATCAGTGAAATTTTCCTTTTTGTTGTTACTGGATTTGATGGGGCTTCTGACTTCTGATTGTTTATGTATTTCATTGGCTAAAGCAGCGGATACACGAATTTGAACTACATCCAATTGACAGAACTTTACAGCAAGTATAAGGGTAAGGGTGAGTCCCTTTTCTCTTTATTTCTTTTATCTTTAGATTTATTTCATCTTTTTATATGCAAGACCCATAAATAATTTTTCTGTTATCTGTGATTATTTTAATGTTTTGATATGTTTTGATGCTGTAATATAAGAAGTCTCATGATAATATCTCCCATGGTCTAACAAATTGGCTAATTTCAAGCATCAAATTATGTAAAAATGGTCATAGTTTGCATTTGATTCCACCATCCCAAAGTTTCTTTTATGGAAAAGATGTATAATGTGATTTTAGTATCAGGTTTCAAGATCTTGGCATTCCCTTGCAATCAATTCTTGTATCAGGAACCTTGGTCAAGTGAGGACGCAGAACAGTTTGCTTGTACAAGATTTAAGGCTGAATATCCCATCTTTCAAAAGGTAAATGTTGTCACATCAACTTCTGTTTCAATTTTTCTTTTGATGCTTCTTGCAGAAAGCATTTGTTGTCTGGCATGCTTCAATTCTGTTATTTAGTTCTTGTCTTTCATTTGTTGGAAGTTGGTAGAAAGGATGTGTAGATTCTATTGAGTTGTCTGTTTATAAGTTTCAATTGTGCTTTTTGGTCCTTGCCTTTGTTTTTTGGTAGTTGGTAGAAGGGATGTGTAGTTCCATGGATTAACTACTGTACATAATTGCTAAAAATGCAATTTATTACATTATGTTAGAATATAATCCTATTCAAATGTACTTCTACTTGAAAGTTTAAGGAAACCAAATATATACAACTACCTCAATCTGTAATAGTTTTGATTATTCCTCTCTTCATTGGCTTTTTTTTTTTTTTGGGATTCTCTCTCTTATAAGTGAGATCTTTTTCAGATATACACTTCAGAAATTCACCAACCATTTAAGGCATCGTACCCTTAATTTATCCACCCAACTTTTCCTTTGATCAAGATGGTGGCGTTGCAGGTTGCGTGTGAGGATTCCTTGAAGGATTCAGAGGTAATTGGCTTAAAAAATTGATTTGGATGGATAATTGTGATCTTTGTGTTATCCTTTTACTTCCCCCGCTATTATAGTTTTTTAGGGGTTCCATTTTTTGAAAATATTTATTTCCCTTCTTCATTCTTAAGTAGCTTTTACTCTTTTTGCTTCATAAAACAAGATGTTACAATTAAGATTGTTAATTATCTTTGATTTGCTACTTAAATGCTTGAACAGTAAATTCTGTGAAGAATTGAGAAACAAAACAAGGTGACGTGATAAGTTATTTGCTTTATTTGTATTTTATTTAGTGGTCTGGTTTTATTATGTTTTTATTGTTGTTCACCTTTGATTATGTGTTTAATATGTGTCTGGTTATATAAGGATGCAAAGGCACTTCAAAAACAGGTTGCAAAGAAGACATCACAGGTTGTAGGGTCTGCCCATGCTGGAGGTAAACAAACAAGAAATAGGAAATTTTCTTGTTCGTGAGTTTCAAAATCCATATTCTTGCTTAAAATGAGCTTAGTGTACTTTCCCCCTTCATTTTATGTTTAATATATGAAGAATCAACTTATTAAGGTAAAAGTAAAACTAAGATGTATGTGTGTTTTTCAATTTTAAAAGTTGCTATATTTAGAGATTTTTGTTCTTTTTTTATTGCATAATTTAAATTTCAGATATGTTGAGTTTTCATTTGATTTTGTTTGGTTTGGTTTCGCGATTCAGTTTTTATACAAGAATTTAGTGTCCATTGAGTGTGTAGCGAAATTAGGAGTTCGTGTTCTAATGTCATCTTCTTTTGTGTACATAAAGGCTTTGCATTAATTAGTTTGGTTTTATTATGCAATCCTTCTATTACGAGGCAGTCAATTATTTGTCTCTGAGTATTAAAAATATTTTTTTTATTACAATTCTATTCAACAAGTCTAATTTCAAATCCTTAAAGTCTCATTGTACCCCTAATTCATGCTTCAGTTTTGTCCACATGGGTTTTTTTATAGCCTGAAGTCTCATTGTAATTATGCTCTGGACATGATCTGCACACCAATATTGCTTATATCACTGCTTCAAATAACAGGGATAGAGATCGCTATGTGCAAGGTGACTATTGTTTTACATATGGATACTGCAAGCACGATCCTCGAAAAATGGTTTAGACATGGGTGGATAAATAAATACTTTATTTATTTATTTAATCTTGGTTCAAAATAAATGAAACTGAATTTCTATTCTCTGATATTTGAACGTTACACTGGGACATCTTTGTTTAATGTCATTTGTATAATTATTTGTTACAAAGCTCAAATTATAATTAATATTATAATGGATTTGCCTCATCGTTTAAGTGGGAACTGCAGGGGAAATTGAATTTAACCATATGTGCCAGGCCATTCATTCATAGTTATCTTACAGACGCGTCTATAGCCATTTTCACCCTTTGGAAGAGTCCAAAATCACATAATAACTTTTTGTGAGTTTCGCTATTGTTTTTTACGAAGTGACTTCATTTTTTTTATGAACTGTAAGTACACTTTCTTACTCTTCTAGCATTTTTAATACTCAATTACTGCAGCTTGAACCAGGAAATAATCAGATAAAACCTTCAGCGATAAAGATTGAGACAGACCAAACATTGTTCGTTGGACAAACGTTTAATTCACTGAAGATTGTTGCTGTTAGGTATCTCACTCATTTAACTTTTCTTAGCTCTTATAATCACTCCATCATATTATGAGAATGGCTTTTTCTGGCACACTGATTTAGCTTTGTAATTTTCGATGAGCATACTGTTGCAGAGCTTTGTCAATCAGTCAAGTTGAATTTTCCATGAAGGTCGATATTTACTCACTCTTTGATGTTCACCTTCCAGTCACAAACCTGGAAGAACCTTCTTCTCAAGATACTTGATTGCTCTTTTGACCTATGATGGTGTTCCCGGAGACTTCTTCCTGAATTTAATCACAAATTCTTTGGGAGAGCGTCAAAACGTATACTCCAATAGAATCGCAGCTTTGAGAGGTAATTCGTGACCTAACGTTTGCTAGCTTAGATTTTCAGTAATCATCCCCCCTTCTCTGCATGTTCTAATACGAGTTTATTGTCTTTCTTTTCCAGTATGGTCGCTAGGAGTTCCTGAAATGTAATTTGATTATTTACAACTTCTGGTGCAGAATTGCCCAGAGTTAGATGGGTGCTTCCTGATTCCTACTTGGATGTCAAGAAGAAGGATTATGGAGGTATGAACATTCATACTGTTTTCGCATGTATTTGGTCCTTAGTGTTTTCTTCTTTGTAGTACTTGTGAAAAAAATTGTTGCTTTCTCAATCACAACACATTTAAGATGCTAATTATGACTTTTATTTTGTATTGAAAATGTCCTTTATATCTAACATATCATAAAACCATCCATTTTTACCAAGAACTCAGTCCCGTTAATTACTTTCTTTTTGAAGGGAAAAGAGGATTTTCGTGTAAGTCTTTTCATTCAGCCTGCACAAGCTGTTTAATCTATTAATTTTCACTTGGGCATTGTTCTAGGTTCAACAGTACATATCTCACTGACTTTTTATCGCAATTTTTTTTTTGTTTTACTCTATGGATTTTCTTCAATTAAGTTTTCCTCAAAAAGTGTTTGTCATTTTTGTAAGGCCCTTTTGATTTTTGAAATAATAGAGGAATGGATGATTGAGGAAGAGGAGGTGGTGGATGGTTTGTGGCGGTGAGGCAAATTTCGCAAGGTCTTGATCAAGGGATCGCTTGCCATTTTAGCTCTGTTATATTCAATTTTCTTGAACTTTCCATCTTTCTATATATATTTTCTCTCTCTCGTTCTCTTCACTTTTCGTTAAACTTTATATCCATGTCTTTGTCTATTTAATGCGTTGGAGTGTCTTTATACTTGTATATTATGTGTAACTATATGTGTGTATACTGAAGGTCTATGAATTTGAAATTAGGCTACTTCATATTTCAATTATGATAGTGAACTACACTTTGTCAGATACGATTCACATTTTTTTTTACATTCAGAGCGAAATAATTGTTTTTTTCACCTGCATAAGATTGAAGTGTAGTAGTATGTGACAATCACTTTTTCCTTCTTATTCTGTAGCTGCTATCCAACGTTTTTAGCTATGTTGATGAATGGGTGGAGCATTTGCCATTAAGCTGCACATTACCATTATGTATTCATCTGCAGTAAGAAAAGAGAATTTGAACACTATATAATTTTGGCTTCCGATCTACTATAACTAGAAATCGATCTATTTCAATTGAAACATGATACATCTTTAATTGTCTACAAATGCAAACTATTAATATGAATATTAAGCATATGAGAACTTTAATACAACGAGAGGTATTTCTCTCACATAAAATGTTAAAATTTCTTTTTGTCTTATTTGTTTTTTGCAAGATCGATGTTTACGAAGTTATTCCCAATTGCAGTTTATTGTCCATATAATATCTGATTATAATTATAGGGACCCTAATATATCCCTCTAAAAATATGATTGCAGGACATTTGTTGGAGGTTAAAGTATAATTATCCCATAGTATATGTCTACCCAACTTTATTATTCCTTCTTTTGGCTATTGAATGTTATGATTCAGACCTAGAATGATATGAAATTCTCATTAAAAGCTACACATGGTTGAGATTTTAAATTTGGATTTAAATGGTTTTAAGATATAACTGTGATATGTACTTTTTGGAATGAAATGAACCGTTAAAACATGATATGAATACATTAGATAAATCCTTTAGTTAAGCATCATTTGAATACATCAGATATTCCAGTGTAAATATGATCTTATTTCTTTTCTGAAATATATGTGAACTTCAGTTTGGCATGTGGAAGTATGATATATCATGTATGTATTAGCGGAATGCTTGCCTTCTTTGGATTTTACAATATCCCTGCCTTGCCATATATGGAGATGAATCTTATGCTTAAAAACCATCTTCTATTGTAGTAAACACTAATTTTCCTTTTTGGTCATTTTGCAGTTCCATTTAGACACGGAGAGTGCAAAGGTATTACCTATCTTGTATCCCAGAAATATACTGGAGATAGTGCAACAATAAAAGTTATAAGCGTAGTTTTTATATTTTTGTCCGCTTTTGGGATTTATGTATGTCAAATTTAGAGAGGTTATGATATCGAAGAAAAGGCTGCAAGAGCTTATGATTTGGCAGCACTGAAGTACTGGGGACCTTCAACCCATATCAATTTTCCGGTAATGCTTTTAACTTCACTCGCTTAATGTATAGATCTATTATATTATAAAGTGGGTCGAAATATGATCCTCGATGTTAATGCAGTTGGAAGATTATCAACAAAAAACTTTACGAAATGAAGAACGTGACCACACAGGAATATGTTGCTCACTTAAGAAGGTTGCCCTTTGCCCCCCTTTGCAGTTTTACTAATTCTTCCCTTTGTTTAGTCCATTTGTTTTTAACAAATGAATACTGTCAACATTGCAGGAAAAGCAATGGCTTTTCCAGAGGTGATTCAATGTATAGAGGAGTCACAAGGTCTTAATATACTGCCTTATTTCAGCTTTTCGAAGATGAGGGAGAAAGACATTTGTCCAAGTGTGCAGTCATGTAACATTCTAATTGACGGTTATGGGCGGAGTCGCCAGTTTGAGAAGTGTTTACAAATTCTTGAAGAAATGGAAAATGATGGGTTGAGGCCTAATGTCATATCCTATCCTATGGTTCTCTATTAAATTATCTATGCAAGGATGGCCGACTTCTTGAAGCTGAAGTACTTTTTAAGCATATGGTGAATAGAAGCATTTGGCCAAATGTGCAGATATATAATAACTTACCTCATTTTATTACCTTCATAACTTATTGGTTTCTTCTTTAATCACTAAACTCGTATCATTATTAGAAACGCTAACATCACTTCAAAATAATCCAATCCGTGCATTGCACGGGCGACAAACTAGTCTCTATAAAGACGGCTCAACCTGAACTTCTATTATCATACAGGAACGAGTTACAGATAAACCTACAAGCCACCTCGTGCTTTAAAAAATAAATTAATTTCTGTGTCATGTTTTATTAATAAGGAAAGTGTGTACATTCCTTCTTCCAAGCATCTTTTTACATTCCTTCTTCCACGCATCTTTTTGCCACATTCAGATGGATATCGGTGGAATCTCATCTTCATCGTAGATATAATGACTTCAAAGTAACCCTGCATGTTCAGAGCAGTAAATAAAAGCTCAAACAGAAGACTACTTACGAGTAATAGTTAGGTAAATATTCGTCTAGAGATTCTCTTACCTGTCGTGATCCCTGCTAAATGCAGGTTTTGGCCCTTGCATCCCTGAGAACAAAGATTTGAAGTCTGAAGGGAAGCTTCTTCGTTATGAGAAGGGTGTTCCAAAATGTATATGCACAACTGGTCCGAATCCAACTCCTTGGTTTGGATGTCTAAACATTCACAGTAAGATGCCCCCTACAGGAGAAAATGACTGGCGGCTATCAGGTGGCCTAAGCTTCAAGCTTTCATCGAAAACTTCAGACTGGGATGGCTTATGGCTGTTTCTATCAAGCATATTAGGCTTCTTAATTTATTTATTTTTTGTTAGGGACCATGACGCCATCTGATCTCTTCCTTCTGCATCAGGCCTATGATGTTGTAGGGGTTGATTCTGCAAAAACAGAAGCCATACAAATATAAACCAAATCTCTCTCATTCTTAACGACTTCCAGCCATATCGAGTTCAATGTGCCAAAAATCAAAACTTGACAAGATAGTTAACAAATTTTATTGCATCTCTCTCATCCTTAATCATGTCCAGAAGGCAGAAATGTGGGGTTCAATGTGCAAAAAATTAAATCTGAATAGGTCAATTAACACATTTTATTACATAACTCTCATTCTTAATCATATCCAGCCAAATTTGAGTTCAGTGTGCCAAAAATATTTATAATTTGACAAGTCAATTAACAAACCTCATGGCATCTCTCACCTTCTAGATTATATCTAGCCCTATCGAGTTCAATGTACTAAAATCAAAACTCAATCAAACAGCTGACAGATTTCACCACACGTGACTCCTACTTGAGCATGTCTGATCCTATCAAGTTCAACATGCGAAAAGTGCTCTTAATCTTTTCTTCCCTTTTAAAGTTTCTATTCTCAGAAACAAACCATTCCTTACATTTATCATTCCATCCTTTCAACAAGGGTTGGCAAAACTGTGCATAGGAATCAGAAATTCAACTAAATTGAACTCAAAATTGTTCATAGAGAAGGAATTTCAGCTATAAATATAGAACGAAAGGACAACTCAAAAAAAAAAAAAATTAATATATTTTACTTCTGAGTAATGGAACATAAAGAATATATAACATACCAGGCAAAAGAATATTAAGGATGCCATGTAATTAGGCTGTTCATCTTTCTCCTCTATAGCAGAAAATTTTGCCTTCAACTTTTCTTACTGTTTCTTGAACGCTGCATTATGCAAACATCCATAATGATTCAGAAATAGGAGATTAAGCCATGATAATTCCTTTTCGAAATTAGATACTCTTTATTTGATAAAAACATTGTATATATAAAATAAAAATGTTTTTATCTATTAAAATATTCATTTTCATCAACAATCTGAATAAATAATACAGCCATTTATTAGTATTGACTCGATATCTAAAAAATAATATTTTTACAAAATTTAATAAAATCGTAGAATAACGTTCAACGCGTGTTAACTACAACTAGGTTGATAAAGAAGAGTTCTTGATATTACCTTTTCTTATTTGACAAAGAAATCTATCATTAAATTTGCACCTAAAAAAAAAAATTATTTGATAAAGATGAGTTCTTGATATCACCTTCTCTTATTTGGTATAGAAATCTAGCACTAAATTTTGCAGTATTTTCGATTACTTGATAAAGAAGAGTTCTTGATATCACCTTCTCTTGGTAAAGAAATCTAGCACTAAATTTCGCAATATTAAGGCCATGTTTGGGAGGGATTAGATTTTTCTACAGTAAATCAATTCTCATTTTCAACCACACATTCTTCAATAAAATAATATTTTCCATCACATCAATAATTTTTTCTTCTTTTTCAACCACACATTTCTCATCATATCACTATTCAAAATCAATTCTTCCCCCCAAAAATCTCTCCCAAACAAGCTCTAAGAGTTCTTGATATCACATTCTCTTTTTTGACATAAAAGACTAGTTAATATCACCATCACATTTTTTTATTGCTGCCCTTAAGCAATGTTCATAGAATCCACTACACGCTACACACGAGCTATTAGTTAACTCAAAATGTTTCTTGCCAATGAACCTTTTCATGCATTTATCAATAACACTGGAAAATACATGAACAAGGAATTTTCAGCTAACTAAAGATTAACTCAGCAATTTTCAATCCCTTTTCTGTCCAATGCACAACATATACCCATTGGTCGAGAAACTGGCCAATCGAAAGTTCTAATTCAGGTTCAGAAAGAAGATACTAAGAATGTTTTGGCAACATGTAAAATGTGATGCTGCCAAAAAGGGTGCTTCTAAACACAGCAAAACATGCTATTAGCAATAAGTATCCCGATCCACGAGAAATATCAGAAACTAACATAATTGAATTCTGCTTGGCGAGTACTTAGGCCAAAGCTTTCACCTACCCTTTATCCAACATCCAACCCATAGAGGAAGTTAAAAGAGACTAGTAACCAACGTCATTTCAAATTGTTCCAGTTTTCATGAAATGACAATCATTTCAAGCTCCTTAATTATTTGAGATGCCCTACATATTTATGTCAATTTAAAAAGATTCGGCAGGCAGATGGAGCCTTCACCAACACTTTGTTTGGTTCAAGTAAACAATTTCTAATTATATCATGTAAAAGTAATGTACTTCTAACATCTCCACTCCATACTACATGCATACTCAATATGTTAAAGGTTTTATACTGAGATTCCCAAAAAAGGCTAAAAAAATATAACACTTAAAGATCATGGTATTAAAACAAAACTGGAAAACAATAATATATCATCTCACCTCAAGAATCTGAAGGGAATTCAGCGTAGGAATTGCAATTTCTTTGCCCTCACAATACCTTGGTGTAACGTTGACATGGTAAGGCTATCTGGCGGTATTCCTTTGGCTGACATATTATCTACAAGAGTTATAGCCTTGTCCACAAATCCCTGCTTGCAATAGCCACATAGAAGGGCTGTGTACGTCACAGTATCAGGTGCTAAACCTCTATCAATCATTTCATCAAAGATGCCAATGGCATCTTGAATGTTATCTGATTTGCAGTGACTGTCAATTAAAACTGTGTAGCTAATGACATCAGGTGTTAATCCCATTTCCTCCATTTCACGCCAAATGGCTGAAGCCATCTGCTTCACTTCCTTGTTATTTCTTGCATCTGTTCGACATCGGGCCATTTTCCGATTTCCTTTAGAAAAGCCATCAAGTAATACTGTAAAAGTAATAACGTCGGGACTAATACCCCTCTCCTTCATATCATTAAAGAGATTTCGGGCATCGTGCAGGCAATTCATCCTACAATAACCATTCAATAATATGGTGTAGGTAATTACATCTGGAGATACTCCTCTCAAAACCATATCGTTAAATGTCAATCGGGCATTTTTCACATCACCAGCACAACAAAGAGCAGCAATAAGCCCATCATACATTTTCTTACAAGGACCGTCATTTAAGGACAGCACCATCTCAAATAGTTTGACAGCTTTGTCATATTCACCTTCCAAGCAGAGGCTGTTAAGGAGTTTCAAACGAGAAGCCTTTTTCACACAGCGCCCTTCCTTGAATAACTTAAGGAAAAGTTTATATGCCTTTGTTGAATTGTCAGATTCACAGTACCCGTTAATCATGGCAGAATAGTTTTCTATATTCTTATTTTCCAATCTATTGAAATACATTTCAGCTTCCTCCACCTTTCTGCCCAAACATAAGCCTTCAATTATCAAGTTGTGCGTTGCGGTGCCTGGAACCAAACCTAGTCCTTTCATATCATCCAGAAGAAGAAATGCATATTCTGCAAGACCACTCCTAGAGAACCCCCCAACAAGTACGTTATAAGTAATAAGATCAGGCTTGGGACCCTTTTCCGTAATTTCTTCAAATAAACTTAAAGCATCAGACATTTTTCCTTGGAGACAATAGCCATTAATCAAAGTGGTGTAGTGCTTAATATCTGGAACCATCTTTTCAGCCTTCATCTCATCAAGCAACTGTACAGCCTCATTTAAATTTCCAATTTTGCACAAGGCATCAATCACCACATTATATGCAATCTCATCAAGAAACACACCCAATTTTTTAAAGTGCTTGAACTCGTCTACTGCCTCGGGTGCCTTGTCATTTTGGCACAAGCTCTGAAGGATTAACGTGACAATCACACAATCAGTTTTTACACCCTTCATTGCCATCGCATTGTGGTAAGCCTGAGCTTTGCCTGTATTCCCAGACTCACAATATCCTTGAATTAAGGCACGATAACAATCTTTATCAGGAACTAGTCCTTCCTTTTCCATGTCAACTAAAATAAAATCTGCCTCTTTCAGTTTCTTTTCCTTAACAAACCCATGAATCACAACTCTATAGCAATGCACATCGATTGGTACATTTTTAGCTTTCAGATCTCGTAAAACTTCATAACCTATATCTGACCAACCATGCTCACAAAGTCCTTCAAGATACGGAGTGTATGTCATAACATCTGGTGTCACCCCAGCTTCCCCCATTTCCCTAAACACACGATCAGCTTCTTCAAAACAACCCTTACTACAATACGCCTTGATCACAATCCCATAGGTATATACATTTGGGTTCGGGCCACACTTCTTCAACTCATTATAAATTGCAACAGCTGTGTCCACTTTCCTGTGTTCAACCAATCTATTAATCAAAAAGTTACAAGACCACAAATGCGGACCAACTCCACACCTTTTTGTCTCGAACAGTACTTCAATGGCCTCATCAAACATGTCTAAACTAACATATACCTTAATCAAAGCATCAATAGCCCGACCTAATGAACTGTGTTGCTCGAACTTAATCCCCTTGACTATCGCCTCCAACAAGTCCAACACTTGAAAACCGAAATGCTCCTTTTCCGACTTTATAACCTCTGATAAAACACAAAACAACTTCATATTCATGCGCCAATAACAAAGTATCTTAATAATTTCCATGTACGTCCGAACGTTGTGTAGGAATCCACGTTCCTTCAATTGGTAAAAGAAAGAAAATGCAAAATAAGGTTCTTTTTTCAAATTCTTTAGAATCTCAATGACCCCATTTGAACTCAACTGTACAAAATTATTATTGCTATTTCTCTTTTCTACACAAACAATATTTTTCTCTGTACCTGAATCTGAGTCATCTGAAAACGAGTCAGCATAGTATGGATTGAAATGGGCAAGAGATGGAACGGATTGAAATCGAATAAATTTGAGGTTCTTGAAGAGAAGCTTGACAGAAACTTGTCTGATTGCAGAAACCCTCATGGATCTTTCAGAGAAATTTTTGAAAGCGTTTTGGTTTCCCGCCCCTATAACTTCAACAATAGAACGGAAATTCCAGTGGAAGTGAAAGCCGCGCCAAACGGTAGGTGGAGCGAGCAGTGGTTAAGTTCGGCGAGGTATGTGTTCTTTCTTCCTTTGTTTTCTCTCTCTAAAAATATAAGGAAAATTAGGGTTTGGCCCCTCAATTTCTTCACATAGTACGGTTACGAGTTTCTGCATCGCAGTGCGTTTCACCAAGCAACAAGTATTACGAGAATAGAGACCCCCCGGATAGGGCAAAAAAACCCGTCCCGAACGGAGGGGCGGGGCGGGGCGGAGATGCTCTATCCCTAACCTGTCCCGTGAAGAATTAAAAAAAAAAAAAAAAATTTGTTTTGGACTTTTTTTGTTTCCAGTACTTGTTTTGAATATTGATATAGTTAGTTTGAATATTATTTATTTTAAATTTTAAAATTTTGAATTTATATTTTAAATAAAAAAAAAAACAAATGAGACATGGAACGAGGCAAGTTCTCGCCCTCACCCCGCCCCTCACCCCGTCTCGCCCCATCTAAGGCGGGGTGGGACGCGGGGCAGGGAGGGGAGGGGGAGTGGCGTGGTGGGACGGGGTGGGGTGAGGGTGTCCCGCCCTGAACCCGTTCCATTGCCATCACTATACGAGAAAGGTAATTATTAGCACATAATGTCTCCATCTTTTATTGTTATTGTTGAAAACATTGTTACCTTTTATTTTTTTAACATTTTCACCCTTATTTCCAGCATTGTGCAAAAAATCATTTTTATATATTTTAAAATTGTGAAATGATAAAAATATTTTCTTTTAAATAAAATAAAAGGAAAGAGAAAAAAAATAATTGTAATTATAATCCCATTTTTTTGAAAAGCGCAAATTAGTCCCAAAGAAATTATTAAAGGGATAATTAATATGCAATGTCCTTATCTTTCACCTTTAGTGTGAAAAGCGTCCATTCCTTTCATTTTTTTGGCATTTTCACCCTTAATTACACATTTGATTGTGCAAACCATCATTTTTCACTCATTTTCATTCAATTTTTTAATAAAGAATTGTGAAATAATAAATATACCATCATATTCAAATAAATAAATAAATAAATATATATATATATATATATATATATATATATATATACAGAAATGATCTAATGAGCACCGGTGCTCATCTTATCCTAAGCACCGATGAGTTGGCATATTAATTCATTGGTGGATAAAGATTTTGTGAGTTCCAATCCACCAATGAATTAATGTGCCAACTCATTGGTGCTTAGGATAAGATGAGCACCGTGCTCATTAGATCATTTCTGTATATATATATATATATATATATATATATATATATATATATATATATATATATATATATATATATATTTTTAATTCTTTAATAATTTATTTGGGACTCGTTTGTACTTTTTTATTAAAAAAAAAAAGAACTATGATTACAATTAATTCTCTAGCTTTTTTATTTAAATAGGGGGTATATTCGTTATTTCACTATTTTTTATTGAGAAATTGGATGGAAATGGATATAAATGATGGTTTGCACTATCAAATGTATAATTAATGGAGAAAATGCCAAAAAAAAAAAAAAAGGGTAGGGACTTTTTTACAATAATAGTGAAAAGTATGGACATTATATGCTAATTACCATTTTAATAATTTATTTGAGACTCATTTGCATTTTTAAAAAAAAATGGGACTATATTTGCAATTATTTTTTTTTCTTTTTCCTTTTGTTTTATTTAAAGGGAATGATATTTTCGACATTTCACAATTTTTAATTGAGAAAATTGATAAAAGTGACCTGTTGCGCAATGAAATGTGGAAATATGGGTGAAAATGTCAAAAAATGAAAGATAATGACGTTTTCCACAATAACAGTGAAAGGTGAGGACATTAAGTGCTAATTACTTATTACGAGAATATGCAAGCTTATACAAAGTATCCGCGTAATTATGCATTTTTCAATTTTTAATATTCTCAGCTAATAAATAAATAAAATAATACATTCTTTAAATTTTATACATATTCTTTAAAATTTAAAAAAAAAAAATATTGCTCAATATTATAAATACTACAATCACTCGAATTTTAAACATATTCTTCAATTTTTTAACAAAAACATAATGCTCAATCTCATAAATATTACAATTACTTGGTATTCAATTCCTACAATTAGATTAAATACGAAAATACGCTTAAAAAATATTAAATATTTTCTATTTCTTTATCGAATTCTAATTCAAACTCCTCTTCATCCAAGTCATCTTCCGTGTCATCCGATGTAAAATCATTTTCATCAAACTCCCTTATTTCAACTCAAGATTTTCTACTACCTTTTGTAAATGAGAGGATATCATTATTAACTACATCCTCATCATCACAACTTTCAACAATCTAAGATTATTTATTACTAGCATCACTTGTTAGTAAAACTAGAAAAAGACCGAAAGGGGATGCTTGAGCTCAGCGTAAATAGTTTGCATCTCTACGAAAATTTTGTTATAATTTTTTATTTTTTAAATGTCAAAACCCTAAGATTGTTGTATATAATTCATTGGCCTAGATGATTTGGTTTAATTTGATGTTTGTAGGGCTCAATTTGCTTTTTTAAGTTATATGAAAGCTATTTCTTCTTCTCGAAATTCGAGACAAATTGAAAAAATATTGTTTCATTTTTCATTAAGAGTATAATAGACAATTTAGTACTAAATTTGACCATTTTTGTAAGAGTTATTAAAATTAGACGTTTTTTAGTTGACAAGCAAGGAATTAGACATTTTTGTAATTTCTTTTTTTATATATATAAAATTTAAATGTACAATTTAAATTAAACAAGTTGTAATATGGATATAAAGAGTCCAAATTATCGTCCATAGAAACTATTTTTCCGAGTTTCAATTTAAATAACATTACCCCTTATTTTGCGAAAACAAAATTTCAAGCAAAGTTTTGATTAAAATTAATATTAATTAAGAAAAATAAAACCAATTAAAAGAAAAGTGTATATTTTGGGGATTGTGAATAATTTTGATTAAAAGCTCAAATGAGATGGTTAAAGCATTGAGACGTACGATTTCACCTTAGTTATCACATTTAGTCTCACGTCTCTTAAAGTTGTGCTCGGTCGAATTCACTAATTAAATCAATACAACTCTTTCAAATTCAAATGAATCATATTTAGTTAAGTCAACTAACTATATCTCTGGGTGAATTTGACTAAGCTTTAACTATACGCTTTCAATCACCTAGGAATTAAATTAAAGACCACAGCACAGCATTTTATTCAATCGCCAGTTTTACTAAAATTCACAATTCATGAATTAGTGATCAAATAATTTCAGGCATTAGGAAAAGAAATAAAACCTATATATATCAATTAACTATCAAAGCTTGAGAATTGCAATTAATAGTTTAAATCTAAGTTACAATATTTACTTCAACTAATGATTTAGTTACTCATCACAAAATAAGAAAAATACAAAAAGTAGTGGAATACATGACCATGTTTAAAGAAAATGAGAAAAAGATGAATGTCTTGCAACAAAAATTTTCCTTCTTCACTCCAGAGTCTTGAAACCCTCTCCTTTAATTATTTCTCCTCCTGCTCTAATTTGACCTTCAATAGGTCTTTTTATATAGTTCTTAATTTGCATTGAACATAGTGTGCACAAGGACCAAAATAACCCCAACTAAAACAACAATTGAAAAACATGATGCTTCGGTTGGACTGTGGATGTATCGCGGTCTGCATACCGCAGCTATTATCACGAAAAATCGACCCACTTAGTGATTACTGGTTCACCGCGGTTTGCAAACCGTGGTCTCAATCTTCCATTTATCCTCCTTTTGCATTTTGACACCTACTTTATGTTCTTTATAGGTTTTTGTCCTTATGCGGTTCAAGTTTTCGACATTGATCTCGCAACTCTCCAAAAGCTTTCCCGTTGCTCCCTCGAATCTCCCAAGTCACCTAAGATTGGTCCTCCTCAAATCTTAGAAGTGTGCAAATCAGTCCCCAAACTTTCCACAAGTTGGATTCACTCTTGTAACTTGTGACCGTCCTTCAACTATTTGTTTAATGCATCTTAGCAATCCCGTGCCATCAAGTTAGTCTTCCATTGCTTCAAACCAACTCCAGTCATATTCAAAATCTTCATTTTTTCCTCCACCCACCCCGAATTTTGATTTTAATTATGATGATGACGCTAAATTAAGTAAATGTTCGTTCAATTTGCAAATACATATCAAGTTTATAAATTAGGATAAGCTTGTAAAACACCCTTATCAAACACCTCCATACTAATTCATTGCTCGTCCCAAACAAGATTATCTACTCATACACATAAATAATTAAAAAATTAATTTATTAGATATATTGCCGTATTTGACTCAAGTTTTGAAACTACTCAAATAATTCATAAAAGACTTCTAAAACATGTTACCAAAATTAATTTTTACTTATTCGATGCTCGACACATGTATGTTTATAGTTAATCCAATCGCCATAAGCTTTTAGGTTGATTATATCACTACCCTCATGGATCAATTATTTTCTTCTTTCTGTGTTATATTTGAAAATTATTATGGTCCACCTATGGCTCAATCTTCCATGGTAAGAGGTCCAATGACTCCAATTTCGTACCCACATGTCATGGAATGAACACTCATGCCTTAATCGTCGAGGCTTGCCGAAAGGAATGTGTAGGGCTCTAACACTTGGACCAAAAGCTTGATTAGAAGCTTCAAACATGGACGAGCTCATCTTAGTGCAAATTTCAACTAGTCAACCTTAGTGTTATCGACTGTCACATTTAAAAAAAAAAAATTCCTGGACAAATTTCATGAAAACACAAATATTAATAAACTTTGAAAACGAGAACTTAATCGTGATTTTCAACAAAATAATGAAAACGTCAAATCATAAAATGACTAAAATGCCATTATTAATCTCCTATAAATGAACTGTGCTGTATGTACAACCTTTTTGTACATTCACTATGACAGCGGGGGTGTGGCCCGCGATTGTGGGCCCCACCCTCTTGTGAGTGGGCCGTCAAAAAGGTCGTACATTCAGCATTTTTGCCTATAAGTAGGTCATTCCACAATTAACAATGTAGATTCAAATATAGGAAATTCGATAGGCAAAAACTCCGGTGGGGAAAAACTATGCAGTGAACCTTGAGGAATACTATTGGGTCAAAAGTTTGGCACCATAAATCGCGGGAGGAAAACACACGCAAGTTAAAAAGAAAGCCAAAAATGAGTGGAAAATACCAGAAAAATTAGAAAAGAGGGTCAAATAGTGATGAAAATTCTAGAACTCGATAGAAAGTTCTGTTGTCACCCACCATGGAAGTAAGTACACGAATAAGAAGAACTGAAGGTCATAAAGAACGGTGACAAGGTAAACACTAGTAGTAACTGATATGGCTTCTACCATGCACTTGCTGATGAGAATGCCACGATGAGGCAGTTCTTAATACCGCAAAGACGTGCAATTCCTCCTTTCAAGTGGATGAGGTGAGGGTGGTGCCGAAGGCTCAGAGCGCACAATATTCCCCCCATGTTGCTGACCCACGACGTATGGAAGGGCAAGCGCCTCATCTTGAGGGAGAGTGGAAACCTTCTAGGACCATTAATGTTTTCAGTAGGTTGGGGGTACCGAGGCCGCTAGGGGCAAAGCCCCGATAGAATCTAGAAAGAAACCTGGACGAGAAGATGCTAATCAGTTCATCAATGAAGAGGACCAAACTTCTCCATTTATTCCCATAGAAGGAATGAGGAACATGTAGCTTTGTCCAGAGAAAATGAATGACGACGACGACGAAGAATATGCTCCTTTTCTGAGGCAATCTAGAGCCTAGCAATTTTTTCGACGCCAAAAAGAACTGCCTTGGATGATGTATTCAAGTATCAGAGTCAAGTGCAAGTTAGAACAGAAAAATGAAAAGACCAAACTCTAGGATCAATTATTTGTATACACAGCACAAGTAACTTAGAACCCGAGTCATCAGGTTCGTAGGGTAAAATATTTTTCCTATTTTCCTTCCTCTGATATCCGCACCATCTCAAATTATCACCATCAATTTTGTCGTTCAAATATTAAGGTCAAAATTCCTCTTCCCCGTAACATCAAAATTTCTTAGAACTAAAAAAGGTGACAAAAACTCAAATTCACAATTATCAGACATTCAGACCTCAAAACAGTTACAATTAACCAAGATAAACATAGAAGTATCCTGCTCAGTAACGATTTACCCATTAAAATTGAATTAAACAATAAAAATAACACATCGACCAGCAAATCAAAATGGTGTTAAGTATGAGGAAAATACGAGAATTTAACTTGCTCCACAATAAGCTGATTTACCTAATCCTTTTGACATTGATAAACGAATTAATAGTGCAAGTTCAACATTTTTAATGTTAACCGAATTATAATAATATACTATTAATTGAAGGATGAATTCAGAATTATTAAATATAAAGGCAGTTTCGTCCAAAAATATTTCTGCCATGTTGAGACTTTTATATATATACTATAGATCAATATAGATGTATCAAACGTGGTTTAGACCAGTTACGGGTAAAACTAGCCATAAATGAACAAAATTAATATAGTTAAGCACAGGCATTCCACCACTATTAATGTTATTAGTAAATCACCCTTGTATAGAAAAGAAGATATGACACATTCAGCATTCTTCTAAATTCTCCTCTACAAGAGGCCATTTCATTCAAGTCCCCCCAGCCTATGTCATTCCCCCATCTTTAATGATATGGCCAGAGACGATGTACATCCGAGGTGGAGTAAAGGCCATCAATATGTGGCCTCAATGTTGAAGAGTTTCCAGTGCTGTCTCTTGAGCCCTCTCCTGTCCAGTCCTTCCTGCAAGCGAGAAATACAAGAAGCTAAGCACAACTTGCTATTGAAGATAGTAACCAAATGCACGAACAACCAAAAGTAAAAGGAGAATGCCAAGCCTAGCTCAAGTGATAATACGGAAGCCTTCCTATGCCAATGTACTACTGGTTCGAGCCTCCTTTGGAAGAGGGGTGAAATTTAAATCATTTTACCCCCTTAAAAAATAGGGAGGAAAAGTAGGGATGGAATTCAACAACTCAAAAAATGTTGAAACACTATTACCTCTGATTCTTAAAACAATTTATAATATATTAATCTATTACGTCAAGTGAGAATCATTTTTTGGACGATTTTAACCTTACTACCATTCAATTATTTCAATAATACCTTATTTTCGTTTTTCAATATGTAGTAAATACTAAAAAATCTTTGTCATGCATAAATTTCATGTTATTAATTCTCAATTAATTAACATTCACATTAATATATACTAAATGAATCTTGATCTACACGAATCTAGGAATTTTAATTGGTGTTTAAATTTTTTATAGATGAATTTATTTTTATTCATGTATCTAGGAATTTTAATGGATGTTTAAATTCATGTATTAGCAATTAATTTTTATGTACCAAATGTAATATAAAAATGTTGCGTATTTGTAGTCTTTCATCATTGCAAAAAATTTGAATCATAGAAGTTGAATTTTGAGAGTACAATTTTCTTCTCTTAAATTTTTATCCTAAATTTTATTTTCTTTAATTCGTTTGAGACTCATCAAATCCTCCTAACAAATTGATATCAAATATTACTTTTAAAACACTTATAAAATATTTCTAAATAACGTGCAATGCACGTTCAACTGTGGCTAGTAAGGCCAAAAGGTGATAAGTTCAGTGTTACCAGGTATATGTCATCTTTTCCAGTTTGGGGCATGTTTTAAAATGAATCTCCATCCTCTCAAATAAATTTTAAAAAAAATAAAAAATCACCCCTTTCTTTAGTAGAACACCTTTCTTTCCCAGAACCCCTCTTAGTAGCATACACTAGAACTTGATTGTACTGCACTTCAGAAATGATCTGGATGACACTCATTTTCCCCCCCTTATTTTGTTCTTTCCCTTCACTCTCTCACAGCTTTTCATCTCTGTTAAAGCCCCAACAGCAAACCCGGTGAAACTAACAAGCAAAACTCGTTATAATTTGTCTATCATTTATCTGTTTTTCCCTATTCTTGGCTTTTTCGCTTTATCTTATAGGTGATTAGTTATTGTAAACTCGTCATAATTTGTATATCATTTATCTGTTTTTCCCTATGCTTGGCTTTTTCGCTTTACCTTATAGGTGATTACGTATTGTAATTGTTGTCCCCAATTCGTACAGAAAAGGCCAAAGTTTTCATAGAAATGTATCATTATCAATATTTTTTCAATTAGTTGCTAAGCAGATAAATAGACAGCAGTCAGGCAGCTGATTGAAAGTTTCAGGGACCCAAGTGAGGTGTTATAGGTAATAAGCCAAATTCCAAGACTGCATTATAGTGAGTGCAAGAAACGGAGGCAGTGAGATAGATAAAGAGGCACAAGAGCCTCAGTTCTAAAATGGAATTTGTCAACAAGGTAAAAGAGAATTCTTCCTGTTATCGGGGGTGAATGTGAGAAAGTAAGATATCAGCCAAACGTTTACATCTCTTTGCACAAGGTGGCAGTCATCTATTCCTAATATCACTCCATATAAGAAAAAACTTGAACAATTCCCAAAGGGAGACGTGGAAAGGAGAAAATTTTGGTGACCTAAGGGTAATAGTCCAGGCAATTCCATAGTTCTCAGAAAGTAAAACGGCATTTGATGCTCAGCTATTATCAAAAGATGCTTGCAAACACTTGCAAGAATGGCATTGAGATGTTTTATGCTGTGTCGATTTCAAAGAGAATAGAAGCACAGTTAATTTTAAAACAAAATTAAAAATATATATCATTGCAAGAGAGAAAATTTGACAGTCACGAGGGTAATAGTCTTGGAAAATTCATAGTTCTCGCAATACTAAACATCATTTGATGCCCAGCGATTAGGTGAATGATGTTTGTCAAAGACTTGCAAGAATTGTATAGAGATGTCTCGTGGTGTCTCAAATTTGAGTAAAATAGAAGCTCAACTCATAATGTAAAATTAAGGGTGTGTTTGAATCTAATTTTGAAGAGAATAGAAATTTTAGAATAGTGATTGATGTGAGAATGTGTGGTGAAAAAGTGATAAAAAGTTTTTGATTTGTGTGTAATATTATTTTATTTGGAGATTGTGTGGTTGAAATGAAGAATGAGAATGGAAATGGAAATGAGAAAGAGAAATTAATGGGTGCCAAACGGGGGCTAAATAAATAACAACACATGGCAGGACAAGCCATTGACTCAATCCTTGTTTCTAGGGGTGGGCGCGGGTCGGTTGGGTTCGGTTCGGTTTTTTTCGGTTCCAGAAATTTTCGGGTATTTAGTAAATGGAACCGTCGGTTCCAAATATAATTTTGGAACCGTTCGGGTTCGATTCCGTTCCGTTCCGTTCCGTACTATAATTAAATTTTTTAATATTTAAAATAATACTACATAAATACACCTGAAAGTAGATACTAATATTAATAACAAAAAGTAGATATAAATACCAAGTTCAATCTTAACTTTTACAAATTAACGTAATCTAATTTAATAACATATAAATAATAAGTTGTCAAATACAAATACGAAAAAGTAAATATTACTAATAAAACTTCGATAATTCATATCAATAATTCATTTGCTTCAAACATTCAAGTCTATATAAAAATGAAATATAAATTAGAAGTAATAAAGATAAAATATTTTAAAGTATTGATAATACTTACCAACTATTTAATGTAATAATCAGTTGCTTGACTTTCCATACTAACTACTAAGAGACTATACAAGAAAAAATTGAAAAAAACACAACTAACAAACATAAATAAACTTTAAATTGTTCAACTAATAAGATTTAATAAGAAAAAAATTATTAATTTATTTAGAATAAATAAAAGAAATTGATTTATCTAATCTAAAAAAAAAATCGGTTCTTATTCGGTTCTGGGTCTAGAACCGAGAACCGAACCAAACCATTCGGTTCTCGATTCGGATACCCGTTCGGGTATTTCATTTAAAAAAACCCGCTCGGTTCGGTTCGGTTCGGTTCGGACATTTTGCCCAGCCCTACTTGTTTCTCTTCAATGCTGCAAAGAACATGTAACCAGCTTTTGAGGATATAATATAACATCCGGACACAACTTAGGGAGCTGTTAGATTTGAATTTAGAAGGCTAGAAGTCTCTTTTTTTTTTAATTTGGGGACCTAATTAAATGTTGACCAATAGTGTAGGACCATAGAGCAATTTCCTTTACACGTGCAGATTTTTCCTAGGCTAAATCTTAGTAATGTGATTGCATGCTTGTTTTAAATATTGTATGTCTATTAAGCTAATTAATTGGTTAATTATTATAACTAGAGAAGCTTTCATTTATTAAAATTAGAAACATTATTTACGCATGTGTAATTAGCAATCTCATATTTTTATATGGTATGTTAGAATATTTATTGTGACATAATTTAAATCAAATGTTTAATTATATGATCATACCTTATTAGTAGCAATTATATATTTATTAATATAGTTAATTGGGTAATTAGTAGAGTGATCGATTACAATCTATATGGAAAAACATGTGGCATTAATAAGGGAATGAATGTTAGTACCAAAAATGGGTAATAGGGTCAAACTTTAGAGACCCCTATTTATACCCCATATCACTTGCACTCAAACACACCACATATCTTGTACTTTGTATCTTTCTTTCTTTTAACTCATCTTTCACATACATTTTCACAATACAAAGTTTAGCATGCACAGTTAAGTGTAGTAGTACGAATTGCTTTTTCATTATTTAAACTACGAAAACTTATGTTATGAATACGATGATATGGAACTTCAAATTATGAATGTGTTTGGTAGGGATTTTTGGAGGAATAATTGATTTTTGAATAGTGATATGATGGAAAATGTGTGGTTGAAAAAGAAGAAAAAATTATTGATGTGATGGAAAATATTATTTTATTGAAGAATGTATTGTTGAAAATGAGAATTGATTTACTGTAGAAAATGAGAATTTGTACCAAACAGGCCCTATGATTATGATAACGGTCTCATATGTGTAAGTTCAAAGGAACGGAGTTTAGTGGCGCTGCGCACGGGAATTATAGCCACGAAATTCAAATTTTAATTCCCGTGTCTCCATATGTATATTATGATTTTCCATATTTAAATATAAGATGAAATTCATTATTACTCATTTACTGAGATTTATGTCTCATATGTATATGTTAAAAAAAAATTTTGGTAACTAAAAAGGCGGGTTCGAGGCGATTAGAGGTGGATTGTGCTTGCATTGGTGAAAAAGGAAGAATAAATTATGTAGTTAAGGATTATAATGTTCATTGTATTTTTCTTAAAACCAATTTTAAATTCTCGCATGTTAAGAAATTATTATGTTTTTCATTTATGAAAGTATTCTTTTACGGCACAATGCATAATGATTCCAAAGGTAAAAATTTGGGTCGTTACATATAATATAGTTAGAAATTTTCAGAAGAGAGAGAAGAAAATAAAATAATCACACTACTTCCTATTCCTGTCCATATTTCTTTGTAAAATAAGGTCAATCTTTATCCAGATATAAAATTTCTTTACTATAGAAAGTTATTCTCCGATAAGGCAATCATCATATTTGTGCAGGTCAGCAAATCACAATAAAGTATTAGCCTTGTTTTTTTTTTTTTTAACAATAACTATAAGCAATGGGGTTTAAGCTGAACAAGACATGCAGAGGATTAAGGTTATGAATGCATTTTTATTCAGTAAGTAAAAGGAGCTAAAGTAGAATTCGACAACACATGGATATGATAAGAAGTTAGATAACTATATATTAGAGCTTAAAAATTTGCATAGACATGCTTTTAGGTGACATTTGGTTGGACAAGAAATTATGCATAAAAGTAGACGAGATAATACTAGGTATATAATATTAGGACGGATAAAGGTGGGTAATGTTTACAAGTTTTTCATACAAAAGAATATTATTTGCACTATCTTTGTTATCCAGCTTAAACCATCTCCTCATTCCATATTATGTTATCCAGTTAGCATAAGAAAGATAATACAGATAATATTCTTTTGAATAAAAATGAGTACATAATATCCAACTTACTCCACCCTAATACTATCTGCACATACTGTAATACACTTAATTCCTTATACTACAGTCTAATTACCAAAGTGAACCCTAAAGCACACTATCAGATATCTAAACCAACAAGAAACAGGTAATGAGGCAACCATTACAACACGAATCAAAAATTATGTAAAAGAAACAACAACAAAAGCTAAGAAACAGAGAAGGGATTTTCAAGGTTAAATAGCTTACTTGGCCCAAGAATTAGATGTAGATAAGTCAAATTGTCGGTTAGCAGCAGAATCACCGGTACTCCCATAAATCATACCATTCCGATCAACTTTCTCCCTAGGATTCAACAAAATTTGGTTCTCACTACCTGAAGTTGGGCCATATAAAGTTTCTGGCAACCATGGACCATCAACAATGCTATGCACAGAACTATCAAATGTCCCAGCATTCTGAAAATTGCCAGGAAAAACATTTTGAGAAGATCGAGTGTCAGCATGGATTTGCTCATCATTCTTAAACAGTGAGGCCATTGTTTTCTGAGGTACCAAATGAATAATATCTTCCTTTGGCCTGCTCAGTTCTGGAGGCAAAAGCCAGCTGACAGATCCACCTGCCAAACCTAGACCAGCCTGACCTAGAGGAGAACTATTCCACATTTGCCATGTTCCACTGTCATTTGCATTGTTGGATTTATCCTGTGCTTTAGGAGTACTAGGGGAAAAGAAAGAAATACCATGCCTTTCCTCTGAAACTCTTGATCGTGATAAAGGGGACTGAATTGGCGATGGCTTGGTGACTTCGGATGGTGGAGGTGTAGTCTTCACAGCACGTTGTTCTTCCAATACTGTATCTGCTATAAAACCGAGGTCCAAATCAAAGTTATCGAGTGATTCAGAGACTGGCCCAAGCAAGGATATAGGGTCTGGAACATAACAAGGATCTTCAAAAATCTCAGTCTCCTCAGGTAAAAGTTGATCTGGCACTCCTTCAATCCTAGGAAATATAGCTTCAGACGACATTGGAAGAGATCTACTGCTTTTTGTTAATCCAATAGGAGGAGAGGGTGAAGTAGATGCTGGCAGCTGTCCAAAGTTAATCGGTACATCAAATAGTTGTGGTGGGCTCCGAACTTCTGTTTGGGACTTCACGTTTGGCCTACCAATGACATTAGGTTTAGAAGGTGCAGAAGGGGTGAATAATTGTTGCCATGATTTTTTCGGGGCTGGGCATGGTTGAGGTTCAGTGACAACCTGTAGGAAAAAACCACAGCATAAATATGTGTCCAACATACAAATAATCCATGACAAAGTCCATGATACTAGAGACTACAATAACCTCATGTATGGGATGAGCATAGAAGTTCAGAACACAGGGTTCACTCATTCAAAATTTTATGTTGGGAAAAGTAAGATTGAGACACATGCCAAGATATCAATCACCTAAAAGGACATCTCATTTGCCTCAACTAGAGAAAGTAACATTAAGTGCATTACCAACATCAGGTCACAATATCGATAATGACCACTTACAGAAAACTGGCTTCCTTAGCTATCTTCAGTTAACTAATAAACATACTTACCAGCCAACCCAATCCCCATTAAAGATAGGCAAACGAAGATCAATTAAATACAAGAAATAACTTACAGGACGATACACATTTTTATCATCTCCATTTACATTTGATCTCCCTGATACCCATTCAGGCTGCGATGCATTTCTCTTATATGCAGAACCTTGAACATAATCTACAGATGCATTAGGTCTGTGTTCGCTTGAAACAGTAGAAATATTTGCACTTTTTCCCAAAAAACCACCTCCAGTAAAGGCTCTAGAAGAAGTTATAATAGTGCCCTTCATACGATCTAGGTATCTTGTTCCAGCAGTTCCTCGGTTATGACTGATCATCGTAGCACCCTTAAATCCATGACCCACTTCTGCACTATGAGATTTCACATTTTCAGTTACATTTCTGTATTGTTCGCATTTGTTACCATCTATTTTCTTGTTTTGCGCGCTTTCCTTGCCAAATCTCTTTTCTGATTCCTCCGCATCAGAGTTGCTTTTGCTTGATCCCCTATCTCTTTCTTTCTTTCTATCCTGATGCTTCTTTTCAGCTTCTTTTTTCCTATTTCTATCCTTATCAGAAGGGAACTCTTTTCCACATTCTTTTTTATCCTCTGTCCTCTCATCCCGCAATCTCCTTCGTTCTTCAACCAACCTTGCAACCTCTTCTCTCTGCTTTCTTTCCTCCTCCTCCAGCAGCTCCTTCTCTAATCTAGCCTGCCTCTTCTCCTCAGCTTTTCTGCGAGCTTTCTCTCCTCTACTCTCATGAAAATTTCCTCCATTCTCACCTCGCTTATCCAATAGCCGTGTTAACTCTGCTTCTGTTGAAGTTTCATCTCTGGACGAACTAATTCTAAAAATCTTCCTCCAAAACCCAGCAATACTAAAAAAGAAAGCTGTAAATACCTTGCAAGTAAAAATACCGATGTGGGAATAAGACTTCTCGGCCAAACAATGATTTTCCCCACCAGCATACCCACCTCCATTCTTCTTCCAATAACTTGACTTCCCAGCAAAAGGTCGCCCGACCCAATTCCCATTCTCCAACCAGTCCTGCCCACATATCCACCCATTATCTGACCAAACCTTTCCGTTGAACGTCGTACCACCTTTACCCACTAAATACTTCAAAAGACCAGAACTCCCCAAATCCAGAGACTCGGGCAAGTCGAGAACTGGCCTCTTCGAGACATGCCCACAATATGAGCACGTAAACTTGCCCCCACGGGGATTCTGATCCCGATATGGAGTTAAGCAATTCCTACACCTCCGGGTAGCAGTCTTTCTCAATTTTTGAATCTCAATAGCCTCAAATCTCTTCCTCTCCCTAAGCCTAGCATTCCTCCTGACCCGCCAGGCCGACAACCTAGGCATCAAAATCTCATACCAAAAAAGGGTTACTAACAGCACGAACACGCACGCCAGCCTTGGAGATGTGATTTCAAAACGGAAAGCAGGGGGCAATAGCTGCGATAGAGCCCAAAGCCCAATCAATGGAATCACCAACCATGGCAACATGGTAGCAATCCTCCTTGACCACTTCTGAATCACACACAGTATACACATTATCCTCCTTATGGCGCACCTCTCTCTCCCAGTCTTGAATGAGATAAATACTTTATCAATTAAACCCTCAGAAAAAATAATCGAAAGAACTTCTCTAATCCCACAAACATATATGTTTAATTACTCCTACAAAGGAGGAGATTTTAAATAATCGTATCTACCAATACGTCCCTGTTCTCAATTCTTCCAATGTAATACCAATTCTTGCTTTTCGTCCAAACCCTAGAGGAGCGAATCGTGAGAAAATAATTAAATCGATAATCAATTTCATATCAGGAATATATATTGGTCAGACCGGACCGGGTCGGGTCGGATGGATCGAAGAGATACCTGTTGTTTGGCAAGTGCGAGAAGGTGTTTGGTTCCCGTTTTATTTTGTGGTGTGTAGAGGTGTCAATTCGGGTGGTCCGGGTCGGGTCGGCCCGCCAACATGTGAGTCCGATAACGGCCCGCGTGAAAAAAAGCCCGCCCACTGCGGGTTCCGGGCCGGTTACGGGTCGACCCACAATTTTCGACTACAACCCAGGCCCGCCCGCTGACCCATCCGGGTCGAGCCCATGCGGGTCACGGGTCGTGCGGGTCGCGGTTCGTTCCGGTTTGTCTCGTATGATTGTATAAATAAATTTATAAAAATATAGAATTTTTTATATTTATAGCAAAAAATATATTTTTTTGTTAAATGTAAACTAAGAATTGAACAAAATGATAAATTCATAATTATATCAAGAAATTTTTACATAGAATTCAAATTTAATGTTACATGAATTATTTATAACTTTGCAAACTTAAATTTAATTTAAACAAATAACAACTACATCAAAATACATGTTTAATTATTATTATCAAATATTTATAGTATAAGTACATCCCAACTAGGTTGGCACCTACTTTTACTATAATTTATAGTTTAAGTACATCCCAACTAGGTTGACACCTACTTAACTATAATTTTTGTTTTCCAATCAATTTTCAGGAATTGCAAGATTTTTGAAGTTTTCAGCAATATCATCAATAATTTTATCTTGTATCCTTCGATCCGCGAATATCCAATCTTTCACGCATATGAGAGCTTCCAAAATATCTTCTTTAAGTCTAGATCTTCTTTCGTCAAATACCCTCCCACTAAGCGTTGAGAGAACTGTTAGTAGATCTCGTGCCATTTTAGATAATACAGATACGACCGCTCATTTAATTTCCACCATCCTAAAATATCTAATTTATCAACTTCATCTTCAGGTATTACACTATAATGATCAAATTGATAATATCTTTCTAATTCAGCAGGTGTGGCATTTGGATTTGCAGTTGAAGTTGTAGATGAAGAACCAAAAATATTACGTTTATTAGCTATCATGGAGAAAAAAGAAGATTTGTCTTTCGAAGTTGTAGTAGAGTTTGTAGAAGAAATATTTTCATTGTTACCATATTTAATAAAATAGTCGTTATACATTTCATTAATAAAAGTATCCAATTGTCGATTTGTAATATTTATGTTAAAAGCTAGTGTATCAGAAAGTGATTCTAAAGCACAATGAACACCAAACAACTTAATGCGAGGATTCATTACAGCTGCCAGTGGAAAAATTAGTGGCATGTTTTCATAATATTTTTTAAACTTTTCCTCCATTGAGTAAATAATTTGAAAGAAAAATGGATCGTCTCTAAATGATGAAAATTGTTCATCAATTTCTACTAATTGTAAAAGTACAAGATTACTAGTTGGATAATAAATTCCAAAACTAACTTTTGTTGCCTTATAAAAAGGTTTCAAAAATTTCATAACTTGAAATGCTTTTTCCCAATCCGAATCAGTTATATAAAATTGACTTTGCTTTGAATTAACAAATGCATTAATAGCATTAGTATAGCCAACACACGATTTTAACATTAAAAATGTTGAATTCCATCTATTAGGAACATCATCAACAAATTTTCTTCTTCTCAATCCAAGATTTTTACAAATTTTTGCAAATTCTTGTTGTCTAGAATCTGAACAAGAAATATAATTAATAGATTCTCTAATTATACTTATTTGTGGTGTTATTAATTTCAAACCATCTTGCACAACTAAATTATATATATGACAAACACAACGCATGTGAAATAATTTAGAATCATATAGGGGTCTAATCGCCCTAATTAAAAGCTCAATACATGCATTATTAGCACTTGCATTATCAAAAGGTAACACTAAATAGTTTATTTAACACACCAAATTCATTAAAAACTTGTAATAAATTTTCACACAAATTTACACCATTATGTGGATATTCAAGTAAACGAAAAGCAATAATTCTCTTATGCAATAACCAATTATTATCAATGAAATGTGTCAGTAACACAAGCATAACCATTATGATTTCGTCCAGACCAACAATCGACGTGAAACACATAATTCCATCAATTTTTTTAAGTTCATTTTTTAAATTCTCACCATTGTATGAAATAATTTCATAGAATCGTAACGAGCAAAGATTTCTACTTACACTCCTGTAAGAAGGTTGAATGTACTTTTGCAGGAATTCTTCAAAATACTGATCTTCTGCAAATGTGAAGGGCATCTCACGAGCTGCTAAAAATTTCGACATCCCAACTCGCATTCGTTCCTGCGAATAAACGAAATTAGTAAAAGTGACTGATCCACTAGCATTAGTAAAACCAGTAATTTGAGTTTGTCTAGAATCCAAATGTCCTGTTTCATTTAGATATTTCTCTTTGTGCCTCCGTAGCGTGCCGGTGCCTTGACCATATCTCCCGACATAATCTTTTTTGCAGATATTGCATACTGCTTTTCCATCCTTTTCATTTACTGTAAAAATTTGCCACACCTCTGATATTTGTTTTTTTTTTCCTTGATGATTGAGATGATCCAACTTCTGCAACATTATCATCTTCTAAATTTATTGGGGAGCAACTATCATTGAAAATAGGATTTTGAGACGAAAAATCGTGAGAATCCATAATATAGTAGTATTAAACAGTTTCGTAGTAAGAAGAAAGAAATATAATAGAGATTATGATAATATTTGTAGTTGAAAGGCGAAAATGAAGTGAACTAATACTACCAATTAACTGAATTTATACATGTTGAAAATATTACCGTTAGTTACAAAGTGATTTACAAAAAAAAAAAAATAATAATAATAATAATAATAAATAAAAATGGATGCAGGCGTAGCTGGCGCTACGCCTGCATGCGGCGAGGCTGTGGGAGAGCCGTTCACGTTGAACGGCTCTCCCTCCATTTTTTTGAAAAATTTTTTTTTTCTTCACGGGCCGCGGGTTAACCGCGGCTCATGAAGCCTAAACCCGCGAAAACCGCGGGTCACAACTCTTTGACCCGTGAACCGTCCGCACGGGTCACGGGTCGGCCCGCGGTCCCGATTTTCAAGGGTCATGGTCGGCCCGCCCGTCTTGACACCTCTAGTGGTGTGAAATCAGGGGGGTATCGATATGAATCTAGTTTAGCTTCTCTTTGATTTAGCTTATGTCTGACACACATTCTTTTAAAATATATTCTTTCAAAACTCATTTTCAACTACACATTTTCCACTTGAAGAATGAGTTAGATTGACAAAATCAACAAATATCCAATTGGTCAAAATAAAAAAGTCAAAGAGGAAAATGATGCTCTTTGTTCCAAAGCTCCATTTGTCGAAGCCCTCACTCCATTTGAAATTCCCTTTGGCCGAAGCCCTGGCTCCATCCGAAGTTCTCTTTGGTTAAATCCCTCACTCCATCCGAAGCTCACTTTAGTTGAAACCCTTTCTGTTTTTAAAGGATTTGCAGACAATCTTTATGAATGATTGTTGTAACGTTTATAATAATGAATGTCAAGATTAATAGCCCAATGCATAGGGTGGCTGAACCGTTGTCAATGTATTAAATGCGTAGCAGACTGAGTGATGTGAAGTTTCGACTTGGGAGATGAGGCTACGTGGTTCCTATTCAATGGCAACCACTTCGGCCAAAACTATATATCTAAGTAACTCTTGTAACATTTGTTTCTAATGCAACTCTTTACACTTTAAAAACACAATCAATTTTCTCTCTTGCTTATCCCCTATTTATTTGCCTGAGTTAAGTTTGTTTTTACTTTGGTAGAGTTGTTTATGATTGTTTATTTGTTTGCAATCATCTTTAATCATATTGTCGGTACTTAAAACATTTTTATCTCACGTTGTAAAGTATTTCCCAAGTCCATAAACGCCACCTTTCCCCGTCCGAATCCCCAGTCAAAACGTATTGGAATTTGCAAGCAGGACGCTAGTGGACCCGACATCCGTTATCCACGTAACCATTACAAAAAATAGGGTAAACAAATTGGCATTGTCGATGGGAAATCGCACATTAGACCACGAAAAATCTGTAGAAAAAGATGGTAAGGATATATATTTTGGCACTTTCTTGCTTTTGAAGAAAAGGGGTTATTCTTGAAGAAAGAACTACCAAATATTCCAAGAGGAACCACTTTTTGGATTCCAGTATATTCCTTAAAAAGGGAATACCATTCTCATAGAAAAAAGTCAAGTTGTTATTGGAGGAAGAACATTACCATGAGTTCTGACAATGAACAGTCAGCGCCTCGAAGAGCTAGGGAATACCTTGAAGAGGAAGAACCCTCGTACGCTGTTCCAGCAACTTGCCATCGATTTCATCAACAACACTGTCGAGGTGGATCAAGAGCTAGACTTACCAGGAAGGTAGCTACAATGGCCACAAACATAAGAGATATTACCTAGCAGAACATTGCCATGTACAAGCTGTTTAGGAATATATAGAACTAGGGAAGATACCCAATCCCTCCATACATAGTTCAAGGGAATACCTTCTTCCATGATCCTCTCCTAGGTCCGCATAGGAATTACTAGCATGGCGAAGAAGAGATCCAAAGCCAAATAGTTGATTATCAACATTACGCCAAGGAAAAGGCCCCTCAAGAGAGTGAATTTAAGGTTGATACATCCACCAATTATGTCACTGATCGACCTTATGAGGTTTCATTCAACTTTCCTCCAAATTACGAACCAAAAGACATGCGTGAGAGATCCATAAGTGTCTTTGACAGATTAAACCTCAAAAAACCTAGAAATAGGCAGGCTCAACCTTCCTTTGCACCTAGAAATAGGCATGCTCAACCTCCCTTTGTACCTAGAACAGGGGTTACCTCAGTTCGAAAGGCAAAATAAACCTATTCATGGCAACCTGCCTCAGAATCCTTCGCCTAGGAATAGGCGTCAAATGAGAGCAGAATAAACCAAGAATCAAACAGGATTGTCCCAACCACCTCATGGACCTCAAGTCAGAGAGGATGAAGATTCTGATGAACCATAAATGTCTTGCGACCTTGACGAAGATGATGACAATTTGTCATTCTCCCAGGGAATTAGGGATGCCCATGTCCGAAGCTACTTCGTGCTTCCTAAAATTCCTAAGTACGTTGGAAGTGGTGATCTCGGGAGGCACCTCAACAGTTTCAAAACCCACATGAGCCAAGGGGTTCAACTCTCACTGTGAAATGAGTCTTCCACTTGACCGTAAGTGGAGTAGTCGAAGTATGGTACACGACTTCCAGAAAGGAGTATCAAAAGTTGACCGATTTCAAAAAAGCTTTCCGTAAGCGCTTCGTAACAAGTAAGGAAGGCGAAGGGTCTATACATTGCATCTAAGACATGGGGTAGCAGCATGAAGAGTCATTGAAAAGCCTTTTGTCTCATTTTATTGATGAAATGACCTATAATGTGCAATTTACCGATGGATGAGCACTATCGCCCTGAAAGGATGGCTAGACGTGAATTTTCTCTTTTGGAGAAACATGCAAAACAATGATTCTACTAATTATGAAGCCCTACTGATAAGGCGTGAGATCATCAATGAAGAATTGAAAGATCATTTCAATAGTGGCCAACAGGGGACTTTTACCTCCTCATAGATAACGAAGAAAAGGTCTCACCTCTCATTTAATAGAACATTAGGTCAGACAGTCAACCAACCTCAATCTAGGGCAAGCACTGGCTATGGTAACGTTGAATACAATACCAGCTTTGTCCTATGAAGAAGTCAACTCCACTAATGAGGTACACCAATGAAGGTCCAATCACTATTTTTCCAATGGAGAAGGGATAGAGGGCGAAGTTTTGAACCTAGGAATAGGGATGTGATACCCCTCTATTACACTTACCATTACTTATACAACCATATATACAACTGACTGTAGTGACATTGCCTTACTTCCACAATCTATTACACTTACCATTACTTATACAACCATTACTTATACCCCTCTATTACACTTACCATTACTTATACAACCATATATACAACTGACTGTAGTGACATTGCCTTACTTCCACAATCTAGTAATCAAGCAAGGAACAAACGTCCACGAGGAGACGCATCTTCTTGGCAAGATTGACAACCTAAGAGGTTAGAGGCCAAGTATCCCGTTTGAAATTATGTTCCTCTGAGATGAGAAAGTGGTACGAAAAAGCCTAGGAAAGGTTAAAAGGTAAAGGAGGAGCCCTCTAGCTAACACTAGCCGCGAACCTATTCGAGAGATTGGCACAACCTTTAGAGGTCCCTATGTTAGAAGGAAAACTAGAAATGCATAGATGAATGATGCAAGAGAAGTCTAGGATACTTAAATGGCAAGTTTCATAGTCAACAACAGTCAACCCTCAATTGGAAGACGGGTCCAACCCATTACTTTCACACAAGACGATACAATTGGCTTACATTATCCACATTGTAACGCCTTAGTAATAAGGGCCGTTGTGGCATGAAATGGCCTTATTAGTGGATAATGAAAATTCGGTGAATATCATATTTGGAGCAACCTTTGACAAAATTGAAGTAGACCATGAGCTCTCCCTTGTATGGCTTTAATGGTGACAGTATCATCCAAAGGGGAAAAACCACTCTAGTAGTGGCGATGTGGATTTCCCCATTGATTGCTCATCATTTTATAGAGTTCTTGGTAGTAGATAAATGTTCTGTCTACCATGGGGTGTTAGAAAGACTGGCGTTGAAGGAATTATGGATTGTTACGTCCATTCACCACTTGTATATGAAGTTCCCTACTGAGAATGACATCGCCACTATTACAGGCGACCAAATATGTACAATGGAGTCCTATTTGAACTCACTTAGGAAGACATAACCTAGGAACATCGATGTAATTTTGATGGATATTGACATGAATGACGTCCCTGAACAAGGACAGATCCCTAAATAAGGGAAAGATGTCAAAATAATATACGCTTTTGAAGAATAAGCTGTCTTTGAAGTAATGACAGTCCCTAAAGAAGGGAGAACCGTTGGAAAAGTGGCTAAATTTGATGAACTGGATCCGCATATCATTGATTGTGAACCTCAAACAACCTAGTGAAAGACTTGGAGAATTTTCCTGTAGATCCCTAGGATCCCTCCAGAAGCGATCCCCTCCAAATCCTTACAGGTTAGAAATGATATGCTAACGAAGGTTAAGAAAAACTAAAATACTTCTTACGCAAAAACTTGGATATCTTTGCTTGGAGACATGAAGACATGGTTAGCATCGACTCAAAGGTTAGTTGTCATCACTTGAAGGTTGATCCTAAAGCTAACCTTCATCGGCAGAAAATGAGGACCATCAACCCAGAAAGGTATGAAACCCTAAAGGATGAGGTGAAAAAGTTGATTAACAATCGTTTCATCGGAGAATCAACTTATCTGAAGTAGATATCAAACTCTGTCCTTGTTAAAAAACATAATGGCAAGTGGAGGGTACGTGCAGATTTTTTCAATGTTAACCAAACTTGCCCAAAAGACAGTTTTCCACTTCCACGAACAGACCAACTCCTTGATTCTACTATCGAGCACAAACTAGTAAGCTTCATGGACGCTCATTCAGGCTATAATCAAATCCTAATGTACCTAGCTAATGAAAATTATACGTCCTTTATAACAGACATGGGGTCTCTATTGCTATAAGGTCATCCCTTCAGATTAAAAACGCTGATGCCACATATCAGAGACTTGTTATTTAAATATTCACAAACCTTTTTAGAAAGATAATGAAGGTGTACTCGATGATATGCTGGTGAAAAGTTTGAAAGTAAAGGATCATGTGAAGTACCTTGATGAAGCCTTTCGAATTCTGCGAAGGCACATAATGTGGCTTACCCCCTCAAGTGTGTATTCAGAGTCGCCTCAGGGAAATTCTTGAGATACATGGTTAACCAAAGGGGCATAGATGCTAATCCTAAAAAGATTAAAGCCATGATAGAATTGAGGTCTCCTTGGAAGCCTAAATAAGTACAGAGCCTCACTGCTCGTATAGCAACCTTGAGTCATTTTGTCTCAAAAGAAACTAATAAGTATCTTCCTTTCTTTAAGGTCCTAAAGGGAGGAAAGAAGTTTCAGTAGACAGAGGAGTGCGAAGTAGCATTGCAAGAGCTGAAGAAGCACTTGAGAAAACTCCCATCCTCTCCAAACCTAAGATTGGCAAGCATTTACAACTATATTTGGCAATTACCACGGACGCTATCAGTTCGGTACTTGTAAAGGAGGAAGGTGATCATCAATTGTAGTTTATTATGTAAGTAAAGCACTTTTGGCAGTAGAGACCCACTATCCAGACATGGAGAAGTTGACTCTCTCTTTGGTGATCGCCTCCCAAAAATTGAGGCCATTCTTCCATGCCTACACCATATAAGTGCTAACCAACTTCCCACTCAAGCAAGTACTCCAGAAGCCCGACTCTTCAAAAAGAATGATGAAAGGGGTTGTAGAACTTAGTGAGTTTGATATTATGTTTAAGATAAGAGCTACCATCAAAAGTTAAGTCATAGCAAATGTCGTGGCATAGTTCACCCATATTCTAGAAATAGAACTTGTCGAACCTCCCACCTGGAACTTGTTTGTTGATGGTTCCTCAAAAGACACTGGATTTGGGGCATGAGTGGTTTCAATCAACCCAGAAGGATATAAGCTTAATTGTGTTGTGAAGATCGGATTTAAAACTACCAACAACGCAACAGAATATGAGGCCCTTCTAGCTGGTCTCAGATTGGCTAGGGAAATGTAAGTGGAGAATCTCATTATCGATACCGACTCCTAGTTGGTAGTAAGCTAAGTTAATGGTAGTTTCTCCACCAGGGACAAGAGAATGGCCGCATATCTGAAGCTGGTAATGGAACTTCTTCCATCATTTGAAAAGTTCCAGTTGGCTTAAATCCCACGTATGGAAAATGCCCATGCTAACGCTCTTTCGAAGCTAGCAAGCAGCAAAGGTTCTAAACTACTTAATGTTGTGCCTATAGAACACCTTTCTAGACCCTCCACTTCTGATGGTGAGATGTGATGTGGGTCAACTATACTCTTCCATGGATACAACCTATCATAACATTCTTCAAGAATCAAGTGTTGCCCTCTGAAAGAAGAGGCTCAGAAGACTAGTTACACATTTTGTTTTTAAGGATGATGTGCTGTATAAGTGAGGTTTCTCCCTATCTTTACTCCAATGCATATGTGGCAAGTAGGCCACTGACGCGTTCCAAAAAATTCATGAAAGGATTTGTGGCAATCATACAAAAGGATGGGCTCTGGCACATAAGGTATTGAGGTAGGGATACTATTGGCCTACATTGAAAAAAAGATGCTCAACAGTTTTTGAGAAGGTGTGACAAATGTCAACGATTCGCGACAATATAAAGACAACCTTCCCAAGAATTAATGTTGTCTCAAGCCTTTAGTCTTTTGCCAAGTGGGGGTTGACCTTATCAGGCCCCTACTTAAAGGAAGGGACAGTGCCAACTTCATAATCACAGCCATTGACTATTTTACTAAACAAGTGAAACCTGAACCCGTGGCTAAAATTATAGAAGCTAGCATTTCTAAGATCTTATAGAAGAACATTATTCACCGAATTGGAATCCCCCACTCAATTGTATTTGATAATGGACAACAGTTTGATAATAAGAAGGTCAGTGACTTATGTGAGGAACTAGTAATCAAGAAGCACTTCTCCACCCCCTATCATCCTTAAGCTAATGGGCAGGTGGAAACTGTCAATAAAACCATCAAGTACACACTCAAAAGAAAGTTGGATGCTTCCAAAGGGCTTAAATGGATTAGCTAACTCATGTCCTATGGGCTATTCGAACCACTAGGGCTACTTGAGAAACTCATTTTCTCTATGATTTATAGAGCGAAGGCTATGAGCAGGATTGAAATAGGTTTACCAACAAAAGATGGCCCGATACTACAACTCTAAGGTCAAGAAAAAATCCTTCCGTGAGAACGACCTTATATTGCGAAGAATAGCCTTATATTGCGAAAAGTATTTATATCCTCTAAAGAGCCAGAGTGGGGAATCTTGGTCCAAACTTGGAAGATTCCTACCGCAACAGAGAAAATGTTTGACCTGGAACCTATAAGATTGAAAGTTTGGATGGTAAGCCACATCATCCTTGAAATGCAGAACACCTAAGGAGGTACTAACAGTATAAATGTAAATACTCAGTTTGTGTACGATTTGTTTAATTCAATAAAAACAGCCTTGTTAAATTTTTTTATAAAGTAAATAAAAATATCCCCTAATGATAAAGGTCTTGGGAGAAGCCTCTGCCTGATAAGCCACTCACCAGGCAGGAAAACGTAGATACCTTGATGAAGAGATGTGATGAGAATCACGTAGCAACGAACACAACGCAACCTACAACAAGATTGAAGATCCCAAGAAAATCCAAAGAATAATCTCGATTTTGAGTTTGAACTAAGAATTAATGAACCAAGCAATCAAACAAAAATGAAGTTTGAATAACATCTTAATTACACAACACGTGATTCGCACTCGATGTTGAACGCCACAAGATTCCTCTTGATAAGTTCAGAATGTTCTAAGAAGAACAATGTTTGAAAAGCACAATAGCCTATCAAATATATGTCAATAGTAAATTTGTCAAAAAGTTCATACATTGAATAATAAAGTCATATTTATACTAATGGCCAGAAAATCTGGTAAAAACATAATTAGATTAAAAAATATTGTAAAATTGGAAAGGAAATAGAATTCCAGTCTAATAAGAAAATTCGCGAAAAAATTAAAGTTCTCACCAAATTGTTCTTGGCATGTTTTTGTGTAATCACAAGACCAAAAGTACCATATACCTATGTAACCTTATGTAGAATTTCATGTCGTTTTCGAAATGTACTCATGGGTGAAAATCTGATAGCCGAGCTGAAAGTTATACCCATTTTCATCCATGCTACTCGTATACTGCTTGAATCGAGTTGATCCATTTGGTTTCTTTGATCCATTTGGTTTCTTCTTCCGAACCCAACATAAAACTTGTTCCTTGACTTGTTAACTTTGAACCTTCCTCCATCATAACTTGAGCAAGCAATCTCATTGCCTCTTTCATCCGCTTTGCCTTCGAACGTGTCATCAGTTCTCATTCGATAATCAACGGATCCCGTCCCGAGCTTGTCCTCGTTGGGTTCGACTCCTAAATCATATCATCCCCTCTCTCTTCAAAAGGATTCATCCTGGAATCTGCACCTACATTGAAAGAGAGAGATTAGACACATTAAAAATTGCTGAAACATTACTCACCCGGAAGATCCAATTTGTAAGCATTGTCAATGACTTTCTCCAAGACTTGAAATAGACCATCCCCTCGTGGTTGCAACTTTGATTTCTTTTGTTCTGGAAAGCATTCCTTTCTGAGATGTACTCGAACCCAATCTCCTGGTTCAAATGTCATGCTTTTTTGACCATTGTTTGCTTGCGACGCGACATATTTGTTTTACTTTCAATTTGCGTCCTTACCTTTTCATGGAGATACTTTACCAATTCGGCTTTTCTTTTACCATCTAAGTTACCGCGTTCATTCACAGGAAAATGTATTAAATTCAAAGGTGTTAGTGGATTAAAATTATAAACAATTTTAAATGGTGAAAACAAAGTAGTAGAATGCGTGACCCTATTGTATGCCAACTCTATGAACGGTAAACACTCTTCCCAACTCTTAAAGTTCTTATTAACTACAGTGCGTAATAATTGCATCATGGTCATATTCATTACTTCAGTCTGACCATCGGTTTGTAGATGACAAGTTGTTGAAAACATAAACTTAGTGCCTAACTTACCCTACAAAACTCTCCAAAAATGACTCAAGAACTTCACATCCCAATCAGATACTATGCTCTTAGGTACCCCATGTAAACGCACTATTTCCTTAAAGAATAAATCGGCATTGTTATTGGCATCATCGATCTTATGATATGCTATGAAATGTGCCATCTTATTAAATCTATCAACCACCACAAATATTGAATCTCGTCCCTTATTGGTCATAGGTAAACTCAAAACAAAATCCATTGAAATATCAACACATGGTTTATTAGGCGTAGGTAACGGTGTGTATAAACATTGAGATAAAACCCTAGATTTAGCATGTTTACAAGTTATGCGTCGACCACAAAATCTTTCAACATCACTTTTCATTTTAGGCAAATAAAAATGCTCCCCCAACATTTCTAAAGTCTTTTTAACTCCAAAGTGTCTCATTAATCCACCACTATGTGCTTCCCTCTCTAAAAGCTCTCGCATTGAACAATTAGGGACACGCAATCTATTTTTCCGAAATAAATATCTATCCTACTTAAAGATCTTATCTACAGCCCCCTTATTACATGATGCACAAATTTCAGAAAAATCCAAATTACTAACATACATATCCTTAATATGCTCAAAACCAAGTCACTTAGAACTAAGAGAAGTTAGTAACACATACCTTCGAGATAATGTATCCGCCACCACATTTTCCTTACCTTACTTGTACCGGATGACATAAGAAAATGTCTCTACAAACTCCGTCCACCTCGTATGCCTTTTGTTCAGTTTGCCTTAACCTCGCAAATGCTTCAATGATTTATGATCCGTGTGTATCACAAACTCCTTAGGCCACAGGTAGTGCAGCCATATCTCCAAAGCTCAAACAAGTGAATATAACTCCTTGTCATACTTGGGATAATTAAGTGCTACTCCACTCAACTTTTCACTAAAGTACGCAATTAGTCTTCTAGCCTGCATCAAATCATCACTAATACATATTCTCAATGCATCATATTCAATCTCAAAAGTTTTATCAAAATTAGAAAGTGCTCAAACCGGTGCCTTACACAACATATCCTTAATTGTATTAAATGCATGCTCTTGTTCATCACCCTAATGAAATTTCACACTTTTTTAACAATCTATGTGAGTGGTGTAGTAATTGTGCTAAAGTTTTTTACAAAACACCTATAAAAACTAGCCAATCTATGAAAACTCTTAACTTCAATTATTTTTCAGGTGTTGGTCATTCTTTAATAACTTTTATTTTCTCTTCATCAACTTCTACCCCATTAGTACCCACCACAAATCCTAAGAAAACAACATTTTCCATACAAAATGTGCATTTTTTTAAAATTAGCATAAAGTTGTTCTTTCCTTAAAACCACAAGTACACTTTTAAAATGGTTTATATGCTCGTTAAGGTCTTTGCTATATACTAAAATATCATCAAAGTACACAACAACAAATTTACCTATAAAAGCACGTAAGACATGATTCGTTAAGCGTATAAAAGTGCTCGGTGCATTAGTGAGTCCAAATGGCATAACTCACTATTCATATAACCCATATTTAATTTTAAAAGCAGTTTTCTACTCATTACCTTCCCGCATTGGAATTTGGTGGTATCCATTTTTAAGGTTAATTTTGCTAAACATGCAAGTACCATGCAATTCATCCAACATATCATCTAACCTAGGAATAAGATAACGATACTTTAACGTTATGTTGTTGATGGCTCTGCAATCCACACATCCTCCAAGTTCCATCCTTCTTCGGCACAAGTAGTACTTGAACAGCACATGGACTCATGTTTTTCCTCACATACCCATTGCTCATCAATTCCTTCACTTGCCTCTGAAACTCCTTTGTCTCCTCTGGGTTACTTCTATAAGCTGATTGGTCTGGAATGACAGCTCTAAGAACGAAGTCAATTTGACGTTCAATGCCTTGAATGGGGTGGTAATCCACTAGACATGTCCTCTGGAAACACATCTTCAAATTTCTGCAATAAGGAGATAGTCAAACTAAAGAGGGCTGTGTTAGGTTCCTCAAAATTGAAAGGTGATTTCTTATAAACCAACAATACCATTTATTGTCTCTCATTTATTACCTTTTTCAACTCACTCCCCTTTGCAAAGAAATTTACTTTCATCTTGTCTCTCTTTTCAGAAGACTCTCTTTTTTTCCCTCATGTGGCTTCCCTCTCTTTTGCTTTCCACTACCCACCTCAACACTTTCTCTCGTGCTCACCATCTCACTATTTTCTTTCTTCTTTTCTAATTCTTTCACTCTCCATTCTTCCTCATTTTTCAATTTGATTTGGTCTTCATAGACTTGTGCCGGTGTCAATGGCACAAGGGTAATGGCCTTCCATCCTTAACAAAATTATAACAATTTTTGTACCCATCATGAATGACTTTTCTATCATATTACCACAGTCTACCCAACAAAATATGCCCTATATGCATAGGTACCACATCATACATAATTTCATTCTTATATCTATCAATGGATAAACTAATCAACACCTTCTTATTCACCTTAACTTCTCTACTATCATTCATTCATTGTAACCTATATGGCCTAGGGTGTCTCAATAAGGTTAATCCCAATTTTTCAACATGGTTTGTGCTAGCCACATTAGTACAACTTTCCCCATCAGTGATCATGGTACATACCGTGTTGTTAACGTGACATCATGTATGGAATATGTTTTCTCTTTGCTGCTCCAAATCATCTGTCTTGATTTGAGTGTTGAGAGCTCATCTTGTGACCAGTAACTCGCCATTAGCAAATTCAGTGTCATTTCCTTCACTAACCTCCTCCAAAGCCGGCATGCCTTCATAATCATCCTCACTTTCACTTACCACATCTCCATTGCGAACAATCATCATTCTTTTATTTGGAATTAAAAAGCAATGTGTCCATTTCCCAAGCACTTGAAGCACTTGATATCCCGATTTCTAGCTGGTTGTGGCTCTGTTTTGAAAGTTGTTCTGCTAGCTCCATCATCTTTTCCCTTTGGTAGTTCAATCCTTCCTTTTACAACAGCTCTATCACCTTTGTTATCTTACTTCGGTTTCCAAGACGAATTAGACCTCGAAACACCTAATGGTTGTCTAGCTGTCCCCTTCCTCTTCAACTGTTTCTCCACCTTTATGGCCATATGCAACACGCCTTCAATTTTCATATAATGCTGCAACTCCACAACATTAGCAATGTCTCTATTCAACCCATTTAAGAAATGAGCCATGGTGGCTTCCCAACCCTCTTCCACATTCACCCTAATCATCAAAATTTTCATCTCCTTAAGTATTCTTCCACACTATTCGGCCAATGATATAAACCTTGCAATTTTTGGTGCAACTCCCTGTAGTAGTGGCTAGGTACGAACCGCTTCCTCATGATAGTTTTCAACTCATCCTTAGTATTAATTGTTTGTTCTCGATTCCTCCTCCTTGATGTAACCACTTGATCCCACCAAGTTATAGCGTAGTCAACAAACTCAAAAACTACAATTTTCACCTTCTTCTCCTCCGAATAATTATGGCAATCAAATATTAACTCCACCTTCTTCTCCTACTCTAGATAATCCTCTAGATCACTCCTTCCCTTAAACGGTGGAATTGAAATCTTAATATTGCCCATATTCTCATCCATTTCATCTCCAAAATGACTTCTACCCCTTCTTTCAAACATTTCTCTTCTACTTCTCATTCTACCCATATCACCCACCATCGATGCACTATCATCCATATCACTCCTAATCCATAATCATCATGCACATCCATCCTAGGCTCCTGCCTACCCAGTCTCCATACATTTGATTGTCCCCTATGAAGGTTTGCCACCGATATATCTAACGTATCAAGCCTTTCATTCACATCCCCAAGCACCCGCTCAAACCACCTTATTACATCATTTGCCATGCGATTTTGATTCGGCTGCTGTTTAAATTGGAACATTTTTTGTAGACATCCTAATTCTATTGAATTTTTGCCTTACAAATGATCACGAGTGTATCACCCAATTATTAGCTTTTTCCTTTATTAATCTTGTCACTCTGTCTTTTACTACTCAATGCTCACCAAAATACTTCAAAGAACATGGTGAACTCAACCAATATTGTATTCTCGTGGATCCAGCCGAGTATTAATTATGAATTATGATATGAGAAAGAAAAAAAAAAGATGAAAAATGATTCAAAAACATGAAAGAAGTGAAAGGATGAAATATGAATTCAATGAACTATTCAAAAACATAAAATGGAATAAATTTTGAATGATCTTTTTTTTTTACTCAAAGCTGAAATCTAAATTGCTGAAAATTTCTCGGTAATAACTATACTTTTTTTCAGATTTTTTTTACTCGATAATTCAACAACAAATCCAGAAAAATAAACGAAATTTGATTTGGACTTATGATTAGTCCAAAAACAACTTTGACTCTTTTTTGTAATTTTCTGAATCAAAACTCAAGAAATAAGACGGACCTGAAGAACGCGAAGAACAATGAAAAAAAGACTCAAATAAGAAACAAAAGATATAACCTGATTATTTTAGAGTATTGCTCTGATACCAACTGATGAGAACCACGTGGCAACGAACACTGCACAAACCACAACGAGATTGAAGATCCCAAGAAAGCTCAAGAACAATCTCGATTTTGAGTTTAAACCAAGAATTAATGAACCAATAAACCAAACAAAAACGAAATTTGAATGACCTCTTAATTACACATCACGTAACCGCACTCGGTGTTGAATGCCACAAGATTCATCTTGATAAGTTTAGAATGTTTTAAGAAGAAAATGTTTGAAAAGCACAATAGCCTCTCAAATATATCTCAATAGTAAATTTGTCAAAAGGTTCGTACATTAAATAATGAAGTCCTATTTATACTAGTGGCCAGAAAACCTAGTAAAAACGTAATTAAGTTACAAAATATTGTAAAATTGGAAAGAAAATAGAATCCTAGTCTAACAAGAAAATTCGCGAAAAAATTAAAGTTCTCGCCAAATTGTTCATGACATAGTTCTGTGCAATCGCAAGCCCAAAATATCATGCGCCCTTGTAATATTGTGTAGAATTTTGTGCCATTTTTGGAATGTGCTCATGGGCGAAAATTTGACAATCGAGTTGAAAGTTATGCCTGTTTTCATCCATGTTGCTCGTTTGCTGCTTGAATCGAGTTGATCCATTTGGTTTTTTCTTCCGAACCCAACATGAAACTTGTTTCTTGACTTGTTAACTTTGAAACTTCGTCCATCATTGCTTGAGCAAGCAATCCCATCACCTCTTTCACCCGCTTTGCCCTCGAACATGTCATCGGGCCTCCTTTGATAATCAATGGATCTTGTCTCGGGCTTGTCCTCGTCGGGCTCGACTCCTAGATCATATCAAGATTAGGGATGGCAACGGGGTGGGGCGGGGCGGGGAGTGCTCCCCCGTCCCCCGCCCCGCCAAGCCCGTCCCCGCCCCATCCCCGCCAAGCCCGCCCCCCGTTTAAGGCGGGGCGGGGAGGGCGACAGCCCCGTTTATGCCCCGTTTTTTTTTTTTTCTCTCTCTCTATAAATTCAACTTTTAATATATGTATTTGAAGATATTTCCATAATACAATAAATATAACTCCCTTAAAAATGAAATAAATGTTAGATCCAAACTCCAAAGTCATGTTATATGATTACAAAACCCATAAAAGCAATTAGCAAAGTATATGACATTTCCATAATACAATAAATATAATATAAAACTCTTAAAAATGAAATAAACGTTAGATCCCAAATATTTTATCATAGCGCGCAAACATAACATAATGCAACATTTCATGTTGTAGATCTTCAAGTGCTGTCATCTTCTTCTAGAATATCTATATCAGGCTCCTTAAAAATTGATGACTGCAAAAAGTGATTATTAGTTAGACAAATAATATATTTAACTATTTATATTCAAGTCCATGTAAGAAAAAATCAATTTACCTCATCTTCAATATCCAAAGTGTCACTCAACTGTGTACTACAGCATCCAAAGTACGATGAAGGTGGTGAATTTTCTAACAATAAATAAAACAAGTTAGCAGTAAAGAAACAATAAAAAACACAATTATGAAAATCAAAGGAATTTGTATTTCTTGTACCATGAATGTCAGCCCATAACCAATCTCTAGCACACATCAGAGCCTCCAAAGTATTTGGATGAAGCCTATTTCTGTGTGGACTAACAAATCTACCGCTAGTACTGAATGCAGACTCTGACGCCACCGTAGATACTGGAATAGCTAAAACATCTCTTGCAACTTTTTGCAAAGAAGGATATTTTGTTGAATTTACATTCCACCATGCCAACATGTCAAAATCATTAGACCTAGGTAATAGAGGCTCGTCCAAGAAAATATCAAGCTCCGACTTCGTACTATCAGTATTAGTGGTATTAGAAACAAATAAATCAAATTGCACCAATCGATCTTTTTTGCTTATAGAAGTAGATGCCTCGATCTGGTTTGAAAATTGATTCACATTCCCACTTGATTCATGTCTTATTTTGTACTCATTTAGTAGCTTGTGACAAAGTTTCCTAATCTTTTCAACCTCAAGATGTGAAACTTCATTTCCAAAAATCATTGGAAAATAATATTCAACCAACTTCATTTTAAATCTTGGATCCAATACACTAGCTACTGCCAAAATTCCATGAATCTCACTCCAATATTTTTCAAACTTTTCAATCATACTTGAAGCCATCATTTTGATTTCCTCATAAGGCGATTTCATCCAATCATAAATTGATAACTTTATCTCACAAATATTAGAAAAATAAAGATTTGATGTTGGGTACTTAGTCCCGTAAAATATTTCGTCACTTCAAAAAAACCTCCAACCTGTCACATATCTCTTTCGCTAATTTCCAATCTTCATCACTAGGCAAACATCTATATTGTGACTCACGTTGCTTTAGTCGAGGAAAAACATATCTATACTGTAAAGCACCATGAAGCATTAAGTACGTAGAGTTCCACCTAGTTTTGTAATCAAGTGCTAACTTTTTGGAACAAGAGATTTTCAATTGACGTGCAGAACTCTCAAATTTTTCTACTCTTTTTGGAGTTGCTGTCCAATATACAACACTGTCACGAATTTTCTCAACACTCAAGTGAATGATATCCAAACCATCTTTAACTATCAAGTTCAATATGTGTGCACAACAACGCATATGGAAAAATTCACCATTTAACAAAAGCGAACTACTAGAAAGCTTATCTAAGAGAATGTTGATCATGGCATCATTTGTAGTACAATTATCGACAGTCAAAGTAGACAACTTACGGTCGATATTCCAATCCAATAAACAGTCCATCAATGATGTACTTAATGCCTCAGACGTGTGTGGACACGGCACATATATGAACCTATATTAAAATAAAAACAACATAATTATGACATATAATTTTAAATAGTACATATAAATAAGCTAAATAATTTATGCAAGATCAAATTACCTCAAAATACGACTTTGAAGTTTCCAAGCGTCATCTATAAAATGCGCAGTGATAGCCATGAATCCTTTCTTTTAATTAGAAGTCCACATATCTGTAGTAATTGCAATTTTTCCATTGTTCTTCTCCAATAAGCGCATCACTTTCAATTTCTCGTAATCATAAATTTTCAAAATATCATTCTTTATAGTGTTACGAGAAACGTTCTTAAACAATGGTTGCAAAGCATTCATAAATCTTCTAAATCCAATGTGTTCAACCATTGAAAGTGGATACTCATGCAAGATTATCATACTTCCAAGTTCCTTCCGAGCAATGTCCTGATCAAAGGAATAAGTACCCAATGAAACCTTTCCACAAGGTCCCTTTACTGGATTCAATACTGTCTGCCTAATGTCCTTTTGATTTCGGCGTGGACATGTTTTCATATGATCATGCAAATGTTTTGTCCCATTCTTACTTTTACCCCCTAATTTTCTATCACAATAGTTACAAATTGCCTTCTCGTTCCCATCAATGACTTTTTTTTTGAAGTGATTCCACACTACCGAAGTTAATTTCCTTTTCTTACCTAGTCCACTGCTCTCCTCCTCTTCCTCACACAAATCTATTGGATCTTGTTGTGTGTTTGCCTGACTAGGTAAGTCTTCCAACGATGGATTATTACTTGATCGTACTGGAGTACTTCCAATACTCGGTACTGGTGTACAATGATGTGAATCATGTGATCCAAACATCTGACATGGAAAAAAAAAAGTATACTACTAAATAAACTCACTTTTAATTACTATTTGGTCTTCAATTTCTACATTGACTACATTATATACTACCAAATCTACAACCCAGGCAATAACTCTAAAATTAAACCCATATGCAAACTCTCTGTTATTCATGAAAGTGAACAAGCATCTCCAATCAAGTGAACAAGCAGTCAAGCATCTGACATGAAAAAAAAAAGTATACTACCAAATAAACTCACTTTTAATTACTATTTGTTCCCCAATTTCTACATTGACTACATTATATACTACCAAATCTACAACCCAGGCAATAACTCTAAAATTAAACCCATATGCAAACTCTCTGTTATTCATGAAAGTGAACAAGCATCTCCAATCAAGTGAACAAGCATCTGACATGAAAAAAAAAAGTATACTACCAAATAAACTCACTTTTAATTACTATTTGTTCCTCAATTTCTACATTGACTACCAAATCGACAACCCAGGCAACAACAGGGAAACTGCAACTGATGATGTTTGGAACAATAGGGAATTACCGAATTAGGGACTCACTGACTCATGTAGTACCTCCAAACAATTAAAGAAACTGCAACTGAAAATGAAAATGTAGTACCTCCAAACAACGAACAGGCGACGACGATTGCACAGAAAATTAGCACAACTGAAAATGAAAAAATTAACACAGAAAGAACAAAAAATTAGCAGCTGAAACTGACGAGAATGCACCGAAACTGCGAAAAATTAGAAATCGAAAGTCGAAACTGTGTTACTGTAACTTGTCTTACCAAAACCAAATCTATGGCGGCTAGAGACGACGATTGCACAATTTTGTTTTGGTGGAAATTGAAAGTAATCTCTCGGTTCTCTTCCTCAGCTCACGCCTCACGCAGTCACGCCTCGAAATTGAATGGATTAGGGAATAGGGATTTCCGATTTCGCCATTTAGGGTTGCTCCTTCTCCTCTCCTTCTCACTTCTGGAATCTGGGACGGGATTGGGGGCTCAGGGCTGGGTTTAGGATAATAGATTTTGGGCTTGGGCTTGGGCAATTGGTTTGGTCCAGTCCATTACATAGGAAATCAACAAATTCAAAAAAAAAAAAAAATTAAACTATTAATCTATACGGGGCGGGGCGGGGACCCCTTCCCCCGACCCCGACCCCGCCCTATCCCCGCCCCCATACCCGATTAAGCGGGTAATTTCCTCCTCGTTCGGGGCGGGTCCCCGCGGGTATCGGGTTTAATGGGGATTTTTGCCATCCCTAATCAAGATGGATCCTAAAAGGGACCACATCTTTACTCGTCGAGGTAGATAACATATGCCCTTCAATGACAAAAGTCATGGAAGAAGCGTCAGCATGGATGAATATTCAACCCTGTGCTCAAGAAAGATAAAGTAGAAAAGATAAAAAAAAAATGCGAACTTCTAACACTTATACAAATTTTTAATGAGACTAAAAGCTGAAGCACGTCAAAAAACAATAACGTATGTAAAATTCATCAAACAGTCAGAAAATTAACACAAGTATAACGAAATAAATTTCATTTATTGAATCTTGTTACATTGGGGGCCGAAGCCATTTACAATGGATAAATAAAAAAGAAATTACAAGAACCTAAACTAAGCAGGTGGAGGAGGCGGATTGGTGCCAACTTTCTGTAGGTCAGGCATCGTCCTTTGCCTTGTACTAGTAATGTGCTTTCTTCAAAGCTAGTCATGCCTAATGTAAGGAGGACGATTTTCTCTTTGCCATTAAGCAGGCGACTAGGCTGGTTGTTTGATACGTGACATAGGATAAAGAAAGATGAGTTTTTGAGCTAAATGGAGGCCATTTATCTTATTCACAAGGAAGTAAGAATCAAAAAAAAATTAAATGGCTAGAGCTCATTATGGGAATCAGAACTGGAACAAGAAACCAAACCTAATCCCCGTGCTTACCTAATAACTCGGTTTATTTGACTTAGGCACTCACAAGGGTAGCCCCACGTCGAGCTGACAATCCAATAAGAATAAAGGTGCCTTATCTAGAGATTCTCTTACTGGTCTTGATATCTGCGAAATGCAGGTTTGGGTCCTTGCATTCTTTTTCATAAGAAGGACGTTCCAAAGTGTACATACCAAACTAGTCTGAATTCAACTCGTCCCTTGAGTTGAATGACTTAACCATTGATAGTAGGATGCCCATTTCCACCTGGAGAAAATGATAGATGGCTATATGGTGGCCTAAGCTTCATGCTTGAATCCACAAGAACTTCAAATTGTGAAGGCTATTTTTTATCAAGCATGGTTGGATCCACAAATATCTTATTACCTGAGGACATTGATGCCATCTGATTTCTTCCTTTCATAAAAAGTCTATAACATTGTAAGGTTGATTCTTCAAAAATAGATGTTATGCAAATGTTTATCAAATCTCTCTTTCTTAATCATGCCTTGCTTATAAGAAGTTCGACGTGCAGGTCGTTTTGTACCCAAGGACGAGTATGGGTACATGTGACCTAGATTGAACATTTGATTTTACACAACAAAAAAATTGTGATTTCGCGACATTCAAAAAGTTGTCACAATAAGTGACTTAATGTGGCATATTTTTAAAGTTTGTCGTGAAGATTGTGATGAAAAAATTAAGTACCAAATAATATTAGGCGAAGTAAAAAGTTGTTGTGAAATGTGAGAAGTTGCAACAAATAATAAAGAATGTCGCTAAAAATATGAGGCAAGTAAAGCACCAAAATATTTTTAGTGAGAAACTTATGGCGACAAACTTTTATTTCTTGCAACAAATTGCTTGTGATGCAATAGGGTCTACTTTTTGATATAAAACATATTTGTTGCTAAAAATTCTATAGTTGGAGGAAATAATCGTTATAAGAAAAATATTTTTTTGCAACGGACAAAAAATGTTGTAATAGGTTTTTTACAATGTTCACCCATATATTGTAAGATCTAATATTGTCGTAGATTAGAAGGATACGGCAACGTGCAATACGCGTTTCAAAAGCCCTCAAATGTACGTTGTTGTACAATATACCTCTTCCGTTGCTTTTATTATATTTTGTAACAATTTTTGTTGTCTTAACTTCTTTTTGCAACGTCATTTTTTTGTAACAAGTGTTTTTTTTTCGTCTGGCTAAATTTTAATATGCAATAAATTTTTTTTTAATTTTAATTATTTTTAGAGGAAAATTTTTATAATAAAAGCTTTTTAAAATTTCCAAAAAAAATTATTTCCCAAAAAATTTTAAAAATCATTAGACGGTTAAACTTTCGATCACATAATAACTTACAAAAAAAGAACTACAAGGTTGAACCAATCTATTAAAAAAATAGATTTCTCAACACTTAAAGCAAATAAATAAACAAATCATAATTCATATATTATCAGCAGGCGGGTGGCATGCTGAATATTGCTGTTGGTTCAGATTGTTGTGGAGACATGTCAACTTGACTCGATACGAGCTATGCATTAGTATCTCAAATTGAGAAAGTCTGGCACACATATCTAATAATTCTTGCTCCTACTTCTGTATTTTCTCTTGAAGGGCTATTGACTCAATATCAATCGATGTCAAATGAACAAAGTGGCTTGAAGGAGGTTTTGGACCATGTCCAAGTCCTCTAATGTAACCTCTTGATTTTCCTAAAACCTCCTTCATAATCTCAAGTTCAGTGGAGGCCTCAAATTCCTTTTAAACTGGTTGCTCTTAAATCTAAAGCATCATCTCCTATATATAAGTAAAGAAAGAAGATGGAATATATAAAAAAAGTCAATAAAGATGAATAAATTGTTAATACACTTGCATATCTTATTCGTGCTTCATCGTTTACCCACCCTTTCTTTTCACTGTAATGAATCTCATAATAAATGTTAATTTCTCCTTGTGCGTCTTTAGTAATTGATCTCTCTTTGAAATAATATATACCACATAACATAAATATATATTTTTTTTATAAATTCAAAAGAAAATATTACATTTTCTTCTAGACGTGCAACAAATGATTTTGATCCGTCAAGATGATTATATTTAATGCAGACATGGCTTGCTAAATTATATATAAATATAATTAACTCCTTATTATAATTTTTTATTATTTTTAATTATATTAATTATTTTAACATAACATCTAAATTATGTTATTATTAATATTTACAAGTATTAATATTTTTAATAAAAGTTACCTGAAATTCAGGGGTAGACCAATGTTGACACAACCAGTCCCAATCAACTTGCCTTACGTTAGCTGGGCAGTTCTTCATTGCATCATCCAATGTTTTGCCGTTGAAATATTTCTCTTTGAGTCTACATCTATAATCACGATATCTTCTCATTAAAGTATCGTTCACACATTTATGGACATGCTCTCAAATCAAGCTTTAATTTTGCCTACCAAAAAAGAAAAAGAGTGTGTGTGTGTGTGTGTGTGTGGAAACTAATAACTATTCAACAAAATTTTGTAAAAAGTGAATTTGTTTATCACTTACCAAAACCCGATCATATAATTTATTTTTTTCTTCAATGGGTATGTCGATCCACCTTTTGTAACGGAGTGGAGTAAATGATCGAACGACATAGCCACACTCACTAGCCAAACGTGCTTGTAGATTTCCAATAGCTCTTCCCAATTTTTTAGAAATCTCCAGTGTTATTTTTCCAGCTGCACTGACGATATCATCATTGTCCTTGTCTCTTATAGGACCATGTCCCTTCCACTTCAAAGAATGAGAATCCATTAAATAAATTACTCAAAGGATGAGAATATATAAACAAAAAATTGAGATTCTATCAATTAAATGTATACATTAGGATGATTTTATATCATAAATATAAAGATAAATTATTACCGTTGGAATTGAGAATGGTCTCATGTGTCAATGTGGTTGCATGTGATGAATTAAGTTGAGGTTGAGGTTGAGATAATGGGGTAGGAACCTGAAGAGGTTGAGGTAATGGAGTAGGAACTTTAACATTACTAGTCTGAGACAATGGAGAAGAGATATTAGCTTGAGGAGTAGTCTGAGATAACGGACCTTTGCATGATGCCTTTGACAAGGAAACTTTTGAACTCATAGGATGTAGTAAAAACTCTATTTTTCTTGCCAATTCTTGTTCCAGAAGCCATTATCTACCCAAAAAAAGAAAAAAAAAAGTGATCATTTTCATCCAGAAAAATGTCTCTATTCTTGACCATTGTTTTTAATAGTATTAAGTTATTAACAAGTATTTAGGATCTGATTCAGAAATTTTAGTAAAAACCCAAAATATGCTATGTATTCTCCCTTTTTTTGCCTCTGGAATCAGAAGAAAATAGAATCAAATATTCACCTCAACGTAGCAAAATTTACTCCTTTCAAAATTATACAAGTTTCTAGCAAATCATAGAAACAGAGAAATGTTCAGACCAAATTCTGTTTCTGTCCATTATCTATAGAGATTAGTAATGCTTCTCCTAGTCATTAATAAGGTATGGATCATGTACAAGAATATAGAAGGCGATAACATCTCGGATGTCACTTCTAGATCCTGCCTTTCAAGTGAAGACCCAAGAAAGTGGAGTTTGTCCAATTTACTTGTCATTAATGGACCGTGTATTAAATGGTTTATGCATGTTCATCGAAAAAGTGAAAATGTGTCTTAATTAATTGCTTGATTTCATTAAAAAACCACGGTGTAGCAAGTCTTGCATATGGAATGAAAGTTGGATCTAACTTGGAAAATTAGATACCTGAATGACCACTCAAGTTTCGATCTTTTCTGAAGCTCAAGGAGAGTTTCATCCATATATTGCCAACACTAAATCAAACATTCGACTCAAGCCACTTTAAACTATTGTTGCCAACAAGGAGTCAAGTTTCCTTATTGCAATTGAGTGCACAGTGAAATGGAAACAGCATAATCTAATGCATTAGTTCTAAGTTATGCCCTTATTTGGTTTGGCTAATGATGTTAATACTTGAAGGGTGGGCATGCACTGAGCTTGTCTCTCCACCACATGGATTGACTAAGATTCTCCCTCAACTTAAGATAACATCGAGAATAAAAAATGACCAAATTTGTTGAAGAATATAGTGTGATGTATACAGATGATATGCTACCAGATTGTGCTAATCATTACCAGAATTGCATCCTTAACGATATAGCAAAACAGAGCTATTCATATACCTATCAATTAATTATCTCTAAATGATATTTGTTACTAATATTCATCTGGATAAATTTGGAGCATCATATTTAACCATATGTCGAACTGTTTACACTTATTGTAGGCCACTTTTATAAATTGATGATTGTGAAAAGGACTGTTTGATAAAATCAAAGAACGGATATGAGATTTGAAGCTAAAATTAAAGGAACTAAAACTAACAGAGACCGATCAAGGAAAGGTTCTGAAATTGAAGCTGAAATTATTGAAACGAAAATTGACAGAAAAAGAAATAAAGGGATAGGCCTGCTGGAAGTAGGGAAGATGATTAACAATTTCATTCATTCATGCTTGAGGAAATGACAAGGTAATCTATTCCATTTATAGAGAAAATAGTTAACCAATTATCTAACAAACTAACAAGATAACAAACTAAGGAAGGAACTAGAAGAAGCTAGAATCTGGAAGAAGGAGCTGCTGTTGAACTGAACGTGCTGATGGTCTTGTTGTAGAACGTGGGCTGCTGGTGCTGAAGGTGTAGGTGAGCTTGCATATATTCCAACACTCCCCCCTCAAGATGGAACATCTTGAACCATAGAGAAGGAGAGTAGAGATGCAATCAAGGAGCATCTTGTTTCGAATCAATTTCAGTTTTCTTCAATTCCATTTGTGGTCTAAAGCTCCATTTCATTTTGAGCTACTTTTCTCGGTTAATCTTCCTTCTCTTTTGAAGGAATATCTTCAAACAATCTTCAGAGAAGCCTGCCATTCCACAGGTTCTTTCTTCAATTCCAATTCAAATTTCGTTTTTTGATTCCCTATCTGGGAATAAATCATCCATTGTTGTGAAACTTCCTGGGAAGCCCATTTTCAATGAAGGAAAAGGGGATTAGACTCCTGGGGAATTTCCTCGTGATGGTGGAGATTAACCGGTTAACGGAAGAACTGGTGATGGTGGAGGTGAAAAGACGTGGACTTGGTCGTGATATATGGAAGGAGAAATTCAAACCACAGCTGAGTGCTTTGATTTATCAGTCGGAGAGGCGGGTTCGCCGGTGACTCAAATTGGTTGGTCCTTTTGCCCTGAATCAACCACTGATGTAATGGAAAATTATTGGTTTGTTTTTTTTTTTTTCCTGTTATTGTTTTTGAATATTCTCAGAATGATAAATGTGAGAATGGTTTGTTTCTTTAAATAGAAACTTTATTTACATTGATTTTTGTTTAAATGGCAGAGAAGTTCCACTACACTTTTGTCTTTTGGCACGTTGAACGTGATGCGATTAAACATGATTAAGAATGAGATAAAATTTGTTGCCTTTTTTATTATGTTTTGATTTTTGACACATTGAACTCTCTAGAGCTAGATATAAAACTAAAATGTGAGAGATGCGATGAAATTTATCAATTGACTAATCAAGTTTTAATTTTTGGCACCTTGAACTCGATATGGCTGGTCAGGATAAGGGTTGTAAATGGATCGGATCTGCCTACATCCGATCTGATCCGATAAGAAAATTATCCGATCTGATCCGATAATCCAACAGATATTTGATTATTAAATTCATATCCGATTTGCTATGTTATCGAATATCCGGTCCCAAATTAATAAAAATTAGGAAAAAAATCAATGTTCTTTAAAAAAATTTGAACTAACTTGATGTCCACATGTTTTTACTAGCAAGCTCAATAGTGACTTTCACTATGATGATGTTCCTTTTTAAATAAGAGATCATCTTCTAATTTTCTATTGACATTCGATATGGGATAATGTAAAATTGAATTTCAATTCTAAATATAAATATTTTATTTCATTATTTCCATTAACAAATCAAATTATTCGTTACATATTAATTATTAGTTTTTGAAATTGTAAAATAAATTATAATAATAAATTTAATTAAGAAAAATATAGATATTTATTTACTTAAAATTAATAAACTAAAATTTAAAAAAAAAAATCTATTGTTTTTAAAATATTTTACATTTATTTGTATAGTTATTGATTCAATTTGACAACCGGTTCGATACTGATTCGACCTCAATTCAACTTTTTGATTTTTGACACTCTTCCTTTTTCGGGTCGATGCCCGGGTCGATTTTTAAAATATTGGTTGAAATCAATTTTTTTTTTTTTCAAAATTTTCAATTCTTAAACATGTTTAATAATTATAAATTTTTCAACTTTTTTATGTTATTAATTTAATTACTTTTTATTCTAAATTTATTTATTTTAGTGACAAATAATGTCATAAAAATATTTTACCGACTCAATTATTTATAATAAATCGGATTGAGTGAAATTATTGAAAATACCCCAAATTGAACAATAGCCTTTTCATAGTGGTGTCAACGGGTCGAGCCGAGCCGGCTCAGCCCATACTGGCACGAGCTGAGCTCGTGGCTCGTTTCCAATGAGCAGCTCGACTCCCCGACTCGTCAAATTTAAGGTTTTTTTTTTAAACACTACTATAACTAAATCTTAAATTTAAAAAAATATATATATACACATTTTCTATTTTTTTTTAAATATACATTTTCCAAAATATTTATAATTTTTAAAATAATAAATATACATTTTCTAAAATATTTTTATTTTTTTATTTTTAAAAAGATAAACCCTCCTCCTTTATCTGGGTTTGAGATCGGTTACTTCAATTTCGAATAGGCGGAATTAAAATTGTACACGAATAACTTATTACGTGCACAATTTTTTTAAAAAATTATAAAGGTATGAAAATAAAATTTTGTAATGAATGTAGTGAAATTAAATATCACTTACTTGATTATATGCAATTTCGGCATATTTATGTTGAATTCGATAATTCGCGTCTTCCCAATCCTTCACGCACATTAACACTTCCAAAATATCTTCTTTTAGTCGACTTCGAATATCAGAGAGAACCCTATTTCCTACACTAAAAGCAGACTTCGAAACTACAGTGCTAACCGGAGGTGTTAATAGATCTTTTTTCAATTGTAGAAACTATTGGCCATCGACGTTCGTTATTTCACCATAATTCAATGACATCTTCTGAACTTTTCCTAACTGATTTGTTACTAGGCATAGTATAATTAAAGTAATCAATTAATTCAGATGACAATGCATTTGAACTAGAACTCGAAGTTTGAGTACATACAGTGGAAGACAAACTATTACTACTAGAGAAACCACATGCATATGCATTTGAATCATATCTATATGAGTTTATATTTTCTAATAAACTTAAAACTCCAGCGTCGTCAACATTTATATTAGTGGGAGGAGGAGTAGGTACACGAGAAATTTGTATACCTATTCGTGAAGCATATAATTCATACATTTCAGTTAACGTTTGTTTCAAATTCCTATGAGTAATAGGCATATTAAAAGTTAAAGCATTTGAAATTTGGTCAATTACAAAATTTAGTACCCGATAAATTATATGGGGAGTGCATGACGCATGTTAAAGGAAATAACATAGGTAATTCTTCCCAATATTTTCTAAATTTTAATTCAATGGCATATATAACCGCATGAAAATTAGGATCATTTTGATATCTTTCAAAAGTCCTAACAGTTATATAAAGACGTTCAAGAACTATACAACTAGTGAGATAATAAACACCAAACAATATATTTGTAGACGTATAAAAACTTGCCAAAAAATTTTTAATTTTAAAAACTGTAGTCCAATCGGATTCATTAAAATATTTTTCGTCTCTAATATGCATACTGTTATAAAATTCAGTGATAAACGTTTCAAAACCTTCACAGAATTTTAATAATAAGTAAGTTGAATTCCATCTATGACCTACGTCAGTAATAAATATTCTTGTATGCTCATTCCCAACTTGTTCACAAAATTTCTCAAATGCTTGTTTTCTACTAGGTGTAATCATGATATATATATATATATATATATATATATATATATATATATATATATATATATATATATAAGTGCATTCCTAATTTGGCTATTTTCGTCGTTCACATGTTTTAAACCGTCTTGTACAATTAAATTAAAAATATGGTACACACATCGAATATGAAATCAATAACCACCGAAATCGGGTTGAAATACTCTATGCAATGTATCGATAACAACTTTATTTACGAAATCATTATCAAACGTAAAAGAACGAATTTTACTCTCGTATTTATATTCTCTAATTATTAACATAATAGTATTAAATATAGTTTGAGCGTTATGAGGATACTCAACAATTTTAAAAGCAATAATTTTTTATGCATAACCCAAAGTGGGTCTATATAGTGAGCAGTTGCAGCTATATAACCTCTCTTATTAATCCATTCCCACAAATCTGAAGTTAAAGATATCACACCCCCATATTTTTCTAAATCCGCAATCAATAATTTCTTTGTATAAAGAAAATATTCAATTGTATTAGAACGAAGAGTATTTCAACTTATCCCAACGTACCTCGGTTGAAGATATTGTTTGACGTAGTTTACGAAATGTTGGTTGTCGACTGTTGCTAGTGGCAGCTCCGCCGCGGCAACGAACTTCACCATTCCCGTTCGAGTTTCCTCCTCCGAATACATTCACGTAGAAAGTGGCGTAGTAGTAGTATCGACGCTACTAGTACCAAACTGTAGTTGCGTTTGACCAGGTGGAAGAAGCCCATGTTTGGCCGCACATGTTTTGTAGTGACGGTTGAGGTGAGTGGTTCCAATACCTTTTTGCCATACCAGTCGTTGTTGACAGTATTTACATACTGCTTTGGTTTCTGGAAGTGAAGAATACAATGCTTTGGTTCTATTGCCTTTTTGTCATGCCAATCGTGGAATTATAAACGATCAATTCTCTAGAAGTGAAGAATACATTAAAGAGGCTTGTCGACTCATGGGACACGTCCACAAGAAAATGACGATAAGAAAGTAACATCACAGACAGCACCATGTGAGCATTAAAGCAAAAGAGGACAGCTCAAAAGTTGGAATAAAGTAGCCGACAAAATGCTCTAATTATTTCAACCACTTTGAAGAAATAATTGTACTTTAACTTTTGTATTGTAAAAATTTGATTGGCTAGAAGCTTCGTGGTGAAGTGAGTGTCTTCTATAAATTGAGTCTCTACTGAAGGAGAAGATCATCGAAAATTAGCTATCCGAAATCTTATCCTGAATTACCAACTTCAGAATACCAACTTGAAAAATGATCTTTGTAATCATTTTCGTTAGAGAGTAGAAACCATTCTTCGGAGTATCAATCTTCGTAAAAATCTTTGTATGATAGCTTTCAAGCTATCATCAGATCAGTAAAATTTTTGAGTTTGAAATAAATCTTTATTAAGCTTTGAGTGTTGTTGTACACAGTGAGTCCGTTTGAGAGTTTTGAGTGCCCTTGTGTCCATTTTGCTGTGATGTTGTCGGACTTTGGCAAACTCTTGTGACAAAGGTGACCAGGAACATATAACATTCTTGCTATTTGGCGAAGCGTGGTAAGACCCTTATTTTAAGATACAGAGAAATTTATTGTCCGAAAATTTGTACGAAAATTATTATATAAGAATTTTTATAAGATTGTATATTTTGAAGAACTTTTATTATGGAAAGTTATGATTTTTATTATAGAAATGTACATTTTAGATATACTAATAGTATTGATTATAGTCACACGATAGAAATTTCAGAAATTTATGATAGTTATACTAGATGAATAAATTTCATAAAAAGAGATATTAGATATTATGAAAAATGTCTTACAATTCTATCATTTGGATTAAAAGAAAGATTGCCTAAAAAAATTATAAAAATGATTATATTTTTCTGGTTAGATAGTGAAAATAGTGAAAGAACTTTTGAAACTATAGAAGAGCATGTAAGTTATAACGAAGTTGCTGAACTATATAATTTTGATCTTGATTTTGATGATAGGGAATAAAAATATGTCTGGAATAACTAAAAAATTTTGTGATAATAAAATAAAAGTTTTAGAAGAACAAATAACTAGTGATAATAGTAGAGAAATCGAAAAAGAAATTATTAGTTGGTATAAAATTAGAAGAGAACTAATAGAAAATGAAATTAGAAGACAATTAAGACAAGATGAACAATTAAGGAGAGAAATAAGACAAATGATAAATAATATAATAATAAATCTCTTAAACTTACCAGACTAATATGAGCTTACCAACAAAAATAAGATTTGATAAACAAGAAATAGAAAATATTAGACTACCAATAGGAAGTTATCAAACTAGATGGTGGAATGCAACTCTGTTTCAATCTTTAAGTTTATGGGGAAATACAGATGAATGGTTAAATATGACTACAAATTGGACTAATGCATTTTTATGGCAACAATTAGGACAATTAAAATCTAAAAACATAGAAGCTATAGATGGAATAAATAATATTGATCCAAAAGATGAAATAGCTAAAGAAAAATTAGAAGTTTTAAGTAAAAATATGTGTAAACAATTTAATAAAATAAAGGAACAAATTAATAATTTAGAAATATTTGATGAAACTAAACTTGAAGAAATCCAAAATCAAATATCAACAATTACACAGAAAAATAGTATTAATAAAATAGTAATTTTAGAAGAAAAGATAGATATTATTAATTATAAAATTGATATTCTATTAAATAAATTAAGATTTGAAATTGACAAACTACCTTATAAAAGACCTAAAATATGAGTATAAATGATAAAAATCATTTTAATTGAAAAAAGTATAAAAAAAATAACTAGAGTCGAAATAAGGTATGAAGAAGAAAAAGAAAAACTACAAAATAATTTTTTAAGAATAGAAATTTTTTTAAATAGAATAATAGAAAATCTAAACAAAGAAAAATCATTTAAACCAGATTATACCCAAGAACTTAAAGAAGTTAGAAAGAAAATTGAGAAATATGATGAATTAATAAAACTTAATGGAGGATTGAAAAAAGATATAGAAAAATTATTAATTGATATTAGAAAATAAGAAGAAAATCTTATAGAAAAAGAATAAGAAAAAAGAGAAAGAAAATTAGCTATAAAAGAATAATGAGCCAAGATATGGAAAATTTAATATTTGATTTAGAAGATTTAAAGATTTGAGAAGAAATAACTAAAAATCATATGGTCGGAAGAACAGAATGACCACGAGGAATTAAACAAAAAGAATATGGAGAAACTACCACAACTAGATATGAAGCAGAAATAGATCCTAAACGATATGTTAATACAAAAGTTGATTTTAAAACTAAAAAAGAAAAAATGTATAGAGACCAATTTAAATTAGTATTAAGAGAATCAAACCCAATGAAAATTGTATGATCATATTTAAATTTAGATTGTGAATTAGACGTTAGAAAAGTTATAAGAAATAGAAGATGCTAAAAATAGGATGGAACATTTACAAATTTGTAATATGTGTTATTTTAATGAATATTGTTGTAAATATAGTAAATATTATTATATGATGTTTGGAAGTGGAGCTGATAACAATTATTATAAGGAAATTTTTATTAGAACATTATCACCAACCATAGAATAATTATTTTCAAAATAAGATTAAAGAAAAACAATTTGGAAGAAATGAAGAAGGTTATACATTAGGATTTATAATAAGAACTATAAAAGATGAAATAAGTACTATGTGTAGTAATCAAATGATCTATAAACAATCAGGATTTATACAAGATATGATTTGTTGTAGAGATACTGAAGTACCAGGGAATTGGAGATGCTATGATTATAGACGAAAAAGAAAAATAAAATCCAAGAAATATAAAAAATATAATAAGTTTAAAAAGAAGTATTTTAAACAAAAAAAGGAAATATTTTAGAAGAAAATATAAATCTTATAATAAAAAACCATTAGATAAAAAAAGATGGAAATGTTGGAAATGTAATGAAAAAAGACATATAAGTACTCAACGTCCAAAAAAGAAAGTTAGGATATTAATTATAGATTTTAAACAAATTAGAGATGAATGTGAAGAAATTAATATTGAAGAGATAGAAATTAATAAAGAGATTTTTGAAGAAAAATCAGATTTAGAAGATACATCTAATGAGGACGAATAAAAATAAGGATAAAACTAGTTTCTAAAAACTATAAAGTTTGAGAACATGATTTGCAATAAAAACCCATTTCATTAAGGGCAAAATGGACTTTTATATAAAAAACTCAAATGAGTTATTTGACCCGGCTAATTTGAAAATTCTCCCTCGGATTGACCTATATCCATATTTGATCCATTTAGTTAACCGATTATCGGATTCGAATCTTCATCGGGTTATCGGATTGAGACCATAAATTTATCTCTCATTAATCTCGTCAGATTCGGATCAAAATACAATCCATTGATAACCTTAGTCAGGATAAAGAATGATAGATATGCAATACATTTGTTAATTATCTTGTCAAATCTTGAATTTTCGAATACAAAATACCTTCTATTCAAAAGAGCTCACTTCAGAAAGATTTCAAGCTCCAGCATGCCAGGACATGAATTCGATGCGGATGAAGTTATATTGTAACACCAAAATAAATAACTGATTTCGCGACAAAAAAATGTTGTCGCAAAAATTGAGATTTTGTTGCTAAAGTAATTTAGCAACGACAATATGTTTGTTACAGGTATTGTCGCACTATATGAGTCACGGAATGTGTTCTACGATGACTTTCGGCCAAAATCGCGACACTATTTGTTTGACGTAAAAAATACGGAATAGCAACACAATATTTGTAGTCATAATATATGTCGCGAAAAATTAAAAAGGTGACAAGTGAGTTTGTCGCAACGAATATTCCAATAAATTTTTTACGAGAAATATGGTTATTGCGAATGTTGAATCACAGAATGTATTCTACGATAACTTTCGGCCATTCATTGCATTAACAAAATCGCAACACAATTTGTTTGGCGCAAAAAATACAAAATAGCAACACGATATTTGTAGCCATAATGTCGTCACAATACATATATGTCGCGAAAAAAACGAAAGAGCGACAAGAAAGTTTGTCGTAACGATTATTCCAATAAAGTTTTTATGAGAAAAAATGTTTGTTGCAAATATTCTTTTAAATGTGTAATTTTTGCTACCTATTTTATTTTGCGACAATATATGCTCGTAGCAATATATCTTTAATTACAAGTAACGTTTGTCGTGAAATATGTTTTACAATGTTTTTGATATGTCGCATAATATATTTTAATATATTCTACATTTGTAGAACAATTTATTATGTAACAAGTTGTGTTTGTAATTAAATTTATTTTGCAACATAGAGAATTTATCGCATCATCATTTGTGCAACGATGTATAGTTGTTGCCTAATTTATTTCGTGTTTATTTATACTGATGAGATATTTAAGGCCCATGCTATTGCTTATAGGGTTCAACAACCATTTTCATTTTAAATTCTGGAGTTCACAATGAATAAAATAATCTAAAATGACTTCTTACTAATGCATACGGAGACTGACCTCTTTTTGGTTAAACAGAACAACGTAGTCCCACATTGGGGCTGATTACATACTCTGACACATAACTAATAATTGCTTCCTCTTTTTTCTTCTCCTGGGGATTATAGGAAGAAAAAAAAGAGACTAGGTGTTGAGAAAGCTTCTGCGTCTTTTTAGGATTGCCAGTAGGTATATTTTACAACCTCCAATAGAATCTGTTGCCAAAAAGATTGAAAGAGAGGAAGTTCAGAAAAAAGTCCATACCATGGGATTCAAACAAAGGGGATTTATTCACGAATACGATTTTTATTGATTGAATTTCCTTGTTCACTTCGCAAGAATTTTGAGCTTACCTTATTCAATTATTGATGTTGATTCATATAATGTCGGGATTCTTCATCTTCTTTTGTCAAATAATTGTCGGGATTCTTGATGTAAGACAGAAAAGAGATGTAAATTTATGAGAAATGGTGTGTGCGGTGCATTCAAAACGTAACATAAATTGATTTGAATCAGTTCTATTAAAAAAAGAAAAGAAAAGAAAAACAAAAAACCCTTTTCTCAAGCGCCATCTCTATGTTTAATTGTTCTCTTTCCTTATCTGAAGAGTTATTTGTCTTGAACAGTGTTAGAAATATTTGGCCTAACTCCACCTAATAAAACCGGCTTACTAGGGGAGAATTGCTCTCACCTTATTAAGTGGATTATTTATATTTTCCCAAACAATGTGGGATTCTAATACACCTCATCACACACAGTGGGACCATGCCAAACAACTGTGAACAAATCGATATTGGGTAGCACCCAACATTGAATAATTGGACCTAACTCTGATACTTGTTAGAAAATATTGGGTCTAACTCCACCTAATAAAATCGACTTATTAGGAGAGAATTGACATCGCCTTATTAAGTAGATTATTTATATTTTTCCAAGTAATGTGGGATTCTAATACAAACCCTTCACCGGGTATTTTATTTTCTTGTAGCCATTTCTGAACCACGGATCCTGGCAGATTTCGTTAACTGTAATCCTGGTAGTTGGGTTCGGATCCAGCATTCGGGCCAATAACCGGTTTAAATCAGCTGAGTTCCATTTGGGACACCGGAATTCCCCTTTGTAGATTTTCATGTACATCACCACCACATTTGGGTCCCTGAAAGGCAAATAGCCCGTGCTTAGCGCATACAGTACAATGCCGCATGACCTTACATCAACTTTGGCCCCATCGTATCCCCTTTATGCGAGAATTTTCGGCGCCATGTAGGCGGGAGTTCCGCAAGTGGTATGTAGTCGGTCATCGGGTCGGATCTGATTTGTCAATGCACTGAGCCCGAAATCTGTAACCTTGAGTTCCAAATTCTCGTCCAACAACAGGTTTTTCGGTTTCAAATCGCGGTGGAAAACGCCGCGAGAGTGACAATGACCAACTGCAGATATCAATTGCTGGAAGTATTTGCGACTGAGGTCCTCGCTAAATCTTCCTTTCACGATTTTTTTAATAATGCTCCACCTTTGGCATACTCCATTACGTAGTATATTCGAGTCTTGGTCACCAAAACCTCGTGAAGGTGTACGATATGGGGATTGCGCAGCCAGCGCATGATAGAGATCTCCCTTATGACATTCTCCTTGAGGTTTTCCTTGAGGATCCACTCCTTGTCCACGACTTTGATCGCCACACTCTGGCCAGTACGCACATCTCGTGCATGGTAGACCTTCGCGAAGGCCCCATATCCCAGGAGCTGCCCTAGCTCGTATTTGTTGAAAATGACGACACTGGACTCCTCCCCACCTCCGCTGCCACCGGCGGCAGCTGCTGGTGGCAGTAAATTAAGTTTTTCATGGACAATATCTGGCATAACTTGATCGAAATACCGTTTTAATAAGTTCATTAATAGAGTAAATCCAAAATTTGATTGATAACGCTAGAGTTAACGATGAATCAAACTGGGTTTGAATGAGGAAGAGTTGAATGAGTCTGGTGGGGAGAGCTACAGTCAACTTATTTAAAGGATTACTTTAAAACCAACCTATAATTTTATTTTTGTTTTTTTTTTTTAATTAAGCTACGCTTTAAACATGTTTACTTATTTATGAAGTTTTAATTTTTATTACATTATTAAATGTTATGACATGTTTACTTACGTATTATGACTTTTTGCTCTATTCTAAAAAGCTTGTCTAGGCACGAAACTTGATGAAAATGCCTCGCTTTGAGACTAAGCGACAATTAAGCGATCAACGACAATGTTGACCGCTCGTTAACCGCTTAAAGTGCGCATAGGCACGCCTAGGGGCCCTATGCGGCTAGTGCGCTTTCGTCTTGGAGGCCCAATTTTCCCCCCCTTTTTAAATATAACCCACAGCAATTAAGATTATTATCAAGTAGTGAAGTTATACAACTTAGAATAAAAGTGTTTTGCATTTATCAATGATTCAATAGTAAAAACGGGCAAATATAATCTAGGCTTCTGCAATTAAGAATTCGTCTGAAACTGTAATTTGGGCTTCTGTAATTAATCGAAAATCATTTGTTGTGAATTTTTATTTTGTATATACATATGACATATCAGTTTGAGACTTCGAGAGAGTCAATTGTAATTTATAGCTCTCATAAATCTGATGCATGACAATGATTCCGAACTGATTGTGGAATAATTCCTGTAGAAAAATCTAAAAATTTAATCAAGAATACTTTTTAGCCCTTGACGTGAGGCACAATCAGTGTTTTACTGTTTATGTAACTAAATTTTCATTTGTTTTCACGTTCACATGCTTTTGGGCTCTGGCTTTTGTAAATAATAAACATTTGTATTATTTATCTTTTTTTTGTAGGAACCAATGGAATAAGATGATTCCTCAACAACATCTAAATTTCAAGCTACTTTATGAAGGAATTATTAAGTAAATGCAATATTTTATAATTTTAGATGTTTGGTACGTATTATTTGAATTGTTAAATTTTTTTACAATGATTAAAAATTTAAAATAAAAAAATATTTTTTTACGCCTAAGCTTCGCCTAGGCCCGCCTAGGCTCTTAAAGCTTGAAGCTTGGCCTCCACACCTAGCCACGCTTTACGCTTTTTAGAACACTGCTTTTTTAATACTCTTGTTACGGACTACACGGTTTAATACTTTCACTCTATCTTCTTTCTTTCATTCTAGTCGACTTATATTTTTTTAAACTACATTTAAACGTTTTTTGATTCTAATTTTTAAATTTTAATTTTGGAGACTTGAGATTATACAATTTATCACATTTGATTAGGAGTATGAAATTTGCATGAAAAAAAAAATTCTAAGCAATTCTAATGCATATGACTTATTTGTCTGAAATTTTTTAATTAAATGTATTTGATTGATCTAGTTTTCAACCTAAAATATATTATATTTGTCCATTTTTTTAGTGTGGATAGATGAGAGAGAGAGATAAAGGGTGTGAATTATTTGAAAAATAAAAATCACTTATTTCTCAAGAAAATAATTTCTTCGCTTTTGAAGAAAATATGGTCATGTGATCAAAAGTTAGAAAATATTTTTCATGAAAAAATTGTCAATTAAACACCACAAAAGTAGGAATTTAAGTGAAAAAAATGACATTTTTCATGAAAAATAAAGCAAACCAAACACATTCTTGTTGTACGAATAATCAGTGGCCCTGAACTTTTGGAAATAAGCAAGCTAATACTCAATCTATTATAACAAGATTAAGCTCCTTTTTGTTAGAGATTAAAATTCAAATTTTAATCTAAATCAAACTCAACAATTAATTTTAACTACATATTTCATATAAATTATAACATTCCAACCATACATATCTTTAACTTTTATAAAATTTACTAAAAACCCAATTTTACTCTCTGACTAAATAATCGGTGATTATGGAGCAACGTGCTTCAGTGCATCAATTAAAAGGAAAATTATATCAAAATTTTGTCAGAAAACATTCATTCTCTATATAATTCCCTTTCATGATGGCAATTGGCAACAACAAAACCTGGATCAAGAAGCTAATTTCACAATCTATACAAAGACAGGAGCTCAACATGAACCTCTATTATCAAATTGGAAGAAGTCATAAATAAACCTCTAAACTACATCACTCTTGAAAAAGAACACAATTTTGTTGCTCATCCATCAAGTAGTGGTGGAGCCCCACAGGCAGCCGGGCTTGTGCTGTTTGATAAGAAAAAGCTCTTGTATCGATTTCCTACTAAATTTGACAATACAATCAAGTATCTTCTTATCGAATTCAGACAGACAGCGGTGGAAAATCATCTTCATCTTTGAGATGGTAGATTGACTTCAAAGTTCAGAGCAGGGAAAAGAGCTCAAACAGAAGATCAATAATCTGAATAACAGTAAGGTAAATATATATCTAGAGATTCTTTTACTGGTCTTTGTTCACGAAAATATGTTTCGAATTTAAATCACCGCAAGTGTACGGTTCGTTGACAAGTAATAAAGTGGAAATTGTAAAATTTCGAGTATCGTTCCCACGAGGATTGATCTAACTTAATTTCTATTATTGTAACCTTAACCGAAACTATAAAACTCAAATTGGTAATTTTTGTGACTTTATGATGAAATTGTGAATAACATGCAAATTAAACTAGAATTGCGATATAATTGTAAAACAATGGTTGAATGCAAAATTTGAGGAAATTAATGTATGGAAAAGCGCACTAGGATCCCGAATCACCAAGCAAAGTTCACTCTTAAACCCTATCTCACAATTTGACAACACGATGAATCGTTTGAAGAATCAATGTTTCTAACCTATCCAACAATCTCTTTCGAGTAGAATTGAACATATCCCAGTATACCATTTGACTATATTTCTATGACAAATGCAATATATAAGGATGCATGTAGTTTTGTAAACACTTAGAGATTCACGTAATGCATATCGGTATATTTCTATCCTCTATGAACAAAACGACGATTTATACCTTGTTGAATTTATTTCCCTTCTTTCGAATGCATGAAATAAACCACCTAAACTCACACAATTATCGTGCACTATAATTACGGAGACAATAAGCGTATATAAATCATTCAAAACCATCAAACGTGTTTAATTGTCAAATTGCAAAATAGAATTAAAGAGATCACAATGCGAGGTTCATCGTTCACCTAGTACATAAAAAGTCTAGCCTAGTATAATGAAATTAAAACAGCAATAAAAATGATAGAAAGAAAACATCACCAAAAAGTAGAAGTTTAAAACTTGAATCTTGGATCGTGAGGTGAAACCCTAGCTCAAGTTCTTCTCCTTGCTATCCAAAATCGACTTTTTCTCTCTAAGAATGCATAAAAAAACCTAATTCTGGACGAGTTTTAGTTTAAATAACGTGCTAAGATATCATTCCATAAGTGTTTGATTCGGAAAAGGAAACAAAAAATTCTCGCGCAGAAATTACCCCATGCGATCGCAAGGGCAGATTGAAATGCTCCAAGCTTGTCCCTGGTGATGCTTGGGCAATCGCAAGGTGTCCTACCATGCGATTGCAAGGAAGAAGGTGAATTCCTTCTTGTTCATTTTAGTCCCCGAAGTTTCCTTCCGTCCATCATTGGTCCAGCTTCCTTCTCTACCAACTTCTAATCATCCATGTTATTGACAATTAGGTCCTTAGTAGATATTCATGCTCGATTGATCATTCGGGTCAACTTCTGAGTAATTGCAAAATTAGTCCCTGAACTTTCATTGACTTGCATGTTGGTCCTTTTCGCCTCTTTTCGCGTACATTTCATTCATTCCATCAAAGTAGCTCTACAAAAACAATATATAACAAATTAAGTCCTTTTCGAGCTTTTTATAACAACATTCAATCTATTTTGTGTCATAATTAAGTGTGTAAAACACACTTATCAAATACCCCCAAACTTGAATTGTTGTTTGTCCTCAAACAAAATGATAACTTATCTTAACACAAGGCATGGTTTAACAGCCTACCGTGTCTCAGCATTAGAGTTCAGTAATAGCAAAATGAATAATTTCAATAGTGCAGAATCCAATCAATTTTCACCTGTCATGTGTAGAACTCGATGTGTATGTGGGTGCTTACTCATGCAAAGCATACCAAACTGATGATGGGTGTAAATCCCGACCTGTAGTAGTCAAATATTTCCTTTCTTCACTCGAGAGATTCACACCCCCCCAAACTTGTTTCTTTCGCTCAAAGATCAACATGTGTGTTCTAGAATAGAGTTTTTGATTTGCTTAAGTCCTCACCTCTCTTAGTTTGGATAGATCTCACAGCCACAAGTTTGCATTTCAACAAGCAGGGGTTCTCCTATTTATTTGATTGTTTCAACCGTTGAGACTAGACTCAGTTACTTGCTTCGTATCAGAGAAATGATTCTATCAACTGGATGTCTGGGGCTAATCAGTGCATTCCATACATAGGAGTATGTATGTAATTCATCAATGGATAAAAATGTTTTTTTTTTAGACATCGTCCATTTGCTTTCTATATAACCCCTGTAGTGAGCTTTGGACCGATAACTCTCAAGTCAGATGACCATAGGGCACCAGGTTTTAAACCCTTACAGACTTAATCACTCGAGTTATACAAGCTCGAACCGATGTTTATTTTCAATGATTAGTGCAATGCCCCTTTTTTTTAGACATCCAGTTTCCAGAACTACCCTCTTACTTGAAACTTTTACATTGTTTTCGTCTCATTGGTCTAATCAAATCCACACAACACAATTTCCACGCATGGAATCCCTACTCATTTCAATGTTCCCCTGTGATAGCTAAATCATCTCCAAACTTCTAAAATAATGGTTTCTTGATAAGTGCAATAGAGGTTTGCTGGGTTGACCTATCATGTCCATGTCTACTCTAATTCATTCATCCATCACTAGCTTAGCATGCCCAACATCAGTATTGTGCGCATGAATGTCAAGTTTCCACATAGACAAGTGTAGATCAATTCAACATGCACAATGTCCACAATTCATAGCCATACTGTTTCCAATATTCTCATCATTGCCGGTAAGGCTATTAAACCCACACAAGCACACAAAATATAAATGCTGAAGTGAACAAAAAGAAATTTTTTTTTTAAAACAAGCACTCAAACATGCAACAAAACAACAGCATGCAAAATTTAAAAATGAATGATAAACTAAAATTACTGAAATCATATGCATCTCCACCCCCCAAACTAAATCTAACATTGCCCCAATGTGTAAAATGTAAGGATAGAGAATGAGAATAAGGGCAAGGGAACTCCCGGATCAGGCTGGAGGTGGTGATGGTGGTGGAGGAGCATCTTGTTGTGGAGGCAGTCGTGCAAGAATCTGGCGCATCAACTCGGACTACTCCTGAAGAAGTATAGATTGGCCCCGAAGTAGCTCTGTATGCTCGTGAAGAATATTGGACTGTCGCTGTACCTCAGCCTCAAGGCTGCCCAAACGAGTGACTGTCACATCGGTGCGGAGGTGTATATCATCGACCCGTCCAGTATAGAGGCTCAATCTCCCTGTCAATGTCTCGACCGCTCTACTCGATGCGAGTACTTCCCGACCAATATCGGATGACACAATGCGGGTGGCTAGTGTATCAGCCCGCACCCGCTGCAAATCTGTGCTCATGGTCCCGAAAGTCTGCTGTAGACCCTGGAGGTCTCGGCTGTAGCCAGTCATAGTGGCGAACATCTGCCTCAAATTCTATGTGTCGGCCCCAATAGGTGGTGGTGGCGGTGCTGCCACTTGAGGCATATCCACATCGTCATCACCTTGTACAGGTGGCTGCTGGGCCTGGTGAGCGCACTTGCGCTTCCTGTCGCTTCAGCCTCGCTCTATCTTGAGCTTCCAGTGTATTGTGTTTAATGAATAGGCTTGATCTGACTGGAAGTTCCCCTGCTGGGAAAGTGACGCCCGCGCGCTTGCAGATGTCGCTAATAAGGCTGGGGAAAATCAATGAATTTCGGCAGTCACCTGAAAGTCCCAGTGTATGGATCTGTTCATATATGAGGGATATGAGATCGATCTTATGTCCTCGAACCAAATGATATAGTATGCCGGCTTTGGGATCCGGGAAGGTGGAGCGGTGTCGCGTAGGTTCAATGTTGTACCAAATGAAGAGCCAAAGGATCGCGATGGAGGGTGTGAGCTCATTCTGATACCACTCATCTGTGTCTAGCGGCTAGGCATTCTTGCGCCCCAACAGAACCTCCGCCATCTCGGGCCATGGAAAATCCCCAGATATTGGGACGATATTATCCCATGTCAACTGATAGTAGTCCTAGATCACTTCTGGCGTGAACAGCACCCATTTGCCCCGAACTCATGTCTGATGCTGATGCTCTGATCCAGGGGTGTCTATGTCCTCATTGAAGTTGGCGTAAAATTCCCGGACTAGAACTTCAAAAATAGGATGCGGGTTTGATACCAATTTTTCCTATCCACAATGATGGACCAACGTATCCAGTTCAAACCCTACGAAATCCTCGAGCTTAACTGGGCGCTCGGAAAGTAGCTGCCAATGGGAGATGACCTCTGTATAACGAAGTTGACAACTGGGTCCCAGAAAACGCCGCACACCCCTGTCAGTGATTGGGTGCGGGCTGTGCCAGAAGAGGATCCAACCTTCTCTTTGCCTTTAGAAGTGCGTTTCGACGGCATCCTGTATGAAGAAAATAGCAAAAATTAGTCCACAGCATACAGTGTGTGAAATCGTTGCACATCAGAAGATAAACATGAGTAAGATATGGTAAAGACATGGCAAGATGTGAACCATCCTAAAAACAAGTCGAAAAATTGAAAATTTAACATGTAAGACTATGATCGACTAAGCAACTTTGCCCAGTGACATCGGCATGAGATCTCGAAGTTTTCCCGAACAACATTCGGGCATATGAAAGAGGGTAAGTCCAACTACGAGTGTGTCAAATTTGGTGCCAATCGGAGGTCAAATGGTTGGTGAAACCGGGGGACGAAGTAGGTGACGTGAAGTAACATTTCCTGGCCATGTGTGCAGTGGTGTCCCCAAAATGCAAAACTGTGGATTGGTGCATCATCGAGGGATTGCATCATGAATGTGCATCACCTCATGTAGCTAAACATAAATAACAACCAAGCAAACTTTGTAATTCAAGAAAACGAAGAAATTGGCAAACAGACATTTTGTCGAACACATTGTAAGCATGGTGTTCGGCTTCAAGTTTCACAACAATGGGAGGGTGTAAAAACTATCCAAATTTCAGCAACACAAATCATGCAAGACTCCATAACTACCTAAACCCATACTCCCATTCACCAGAATCATCAAAAACGGAGAATCACGAAAGTGCACAATGAAGGTCCAATGTCGAGAATGCGTACCTTGCTAGGATTTGGTGATGGAGTGCAAAGCGAAGGTGGACGAGGATGGTGAATCTCTAAGCGAGAATGTAAAAGGAAGGATTCCTTTTGTGTAGTGGAGATGGACTTGCTAGAGATCCTTGTGAAATCGAGGGGATGAGTGAGTGTTTGTGCAAGGGGAAGTGAAAGAATATGTGGTGGAAAGATGGGTTAAAAACCCGTTCCAACTTCTGCCTTGTGATCACAAAAGCTTACTGCCTGCGATCGCAAGGAGTGATTAGTCAGGACCAAATTTGGTCCTGACCAATTGTGGGCGATCGCAAGGTAAATAATTTTTTTTCTTTTTTGGTATTCAAAAAATTAAATTGTGAAGCAAGGACAACCACGACACATCACCCCCCTAAGATAAAATAAAATAAAATAAATGGAAACCCGAAAACTCAATATTGGTTTATTGGCACGAACCTCGAATGCCAAATCTAAATGTCACTCAATGTTTCAATGCTATCATGACTGAGCGCTATTCATTTTTAAAGTGCCGTGTGTGCGTGTAAATCATGAATTTCATGTCAAGAGCTCAGAAAACACAAGTGGAGTTCCGAAAACTCAAGATTGCTCTTACGCCCCCGAAACACGTGAATCATGAACAAAAGCGATAAATGACCCCGTACACACCCCTCAAACTGCTTCTCAAAATGTCATAAGTAACATGAAACCATGCTTGCATGTTTAAAGATTGATAGAGATGGTGGATCACCTAACATGCTAAAAATAAGAAGAATCATGAAAAATAGTGCAATGTTGTACTCAAAACTTCATGTCATCCCTTAATGTCAAAATAGAGGTTCGAAATGCGTGCAACCTACACAAGCTAACACCTGGCCATAAAATACACGTGGAAGCACGATGTGGTGTGAAAAAGCATGCTGTAACTCAAAAACCCAAGTTAACCTAAAAATCACAGCTGTGAGAAAATAGTGTCATAAATTGCTCAAATACCCCCAAACTGTATCAAAACACATTGCTCACTTCCCGAGGTGTTTATAAGTAATGAGAACACGTCCAAAATCGAAATCAACCATGAAAATACATGTTGGACTCAAAACACAGGAAAATGAGTTTTTGGCCTAGAGAAACTTACATTTTTTTTTTTTTTCGAAACACCCACAAATGATTCCATAACCACGTAAGACATGTATAGTACAATGAAAACTAAAAGAGACTACTCATGAGCATGTGTGGATGGTTAAGACAAGGTGACATAGAACTACGTGATCAAAGCAGAAAAATGAACAACTATCAATATAAAAACAGAAAGCAAAATAAATAAAAGGGTAGAAACGATGGGTTGCCTCCCATTCAGCGCTAGGTTATAGTCGATAGCTCGACTGTACCGTATGAAGATCATTCTGGTTCCTGAAGGTGAACGGTGGATTTGTCTTTCGAGAATTCCCCGCTCTAATAGTGCTTTAAGTGCTGCCCGTTGACCTTGAATGTCCCTTTACTCTCATGTGTGATTTCAACAGCTCCATGTGGGAACACCTGGGTAACAGTATACGGGCCAGACCACCTTGACCTCAATTTTCCCTGGAAAAAGCTTCAAGCGAGAATTGAATAACAGAACCTGCTGCCCCACAATGAATTCTCTTCTCTGAATATGCAGGTCATGAAATTTCTTGGTACGCTTCTTGTATATTTTTACATTCTCATAAGCTTCCTGGTAAAATTCATCCATCTCATTCAACTGTATTAATCGCTGTTCAGCAGCTGCTTGCAAATCCATATTTAACCTGCGAAGTGCCCAATAAGCCCGATGTTCCAACTCAACTGGCAAGTGACATGCTTTCCCAAACACAAGACGGTATGGTGACATGCCAATAGGTATCTTGAAAGCTGTTCGGTAAGCCCATAATGCATCGTCCAATTTCTTGGACCAGTCTTTCCTTGATGAGTTCACCGTGACTTCAAGTATTCTTTTCAACTCTCTGTTAGAGATTCAATTTGCCCACTGGTTTGAGGATGATATGGGGTTGCTATGCGATGTTTGACTCCATACTTACTCAACAACTGCTCAAACTGGCGATTACAAAAGTGTTTTCCCCTGTCACTGATGATAGCTCTCGGTGTGCCATAACGAGTGAAAATGTGCTTCTTTAGAAATCCAATCACCACTTTTACATCGTTAGTAGGTAATGCCACTGCTTCCACCCAGTTGGAGACATAGTCAACAGTGACAAGTATGTATTGATTGGAGAATTACGGTGGGAATGGTCCCATGAAGTCAATTCCCCAAACGTCAAACAACTCTACTTCTAAGATACTTGTTAAAGGCATTTCATTCTTTCTCGAGATATTCCCTGTGCGTTGACACCGATCACATCTCTTCACAAATTCAAAGGCATCTCTGAACAATGTAGGCCAATAAAAACCTGACTGTAAGACCTTAGCTGCCGTCTTGGAAGCTCCAAAATGTCCTGCATATGCTGATGAATGGCAATGCTCCAGAATCTGATGTACTTCTTCTTCAGGCACGCATCATCGAATAATCTGATCTGCACCACAACTATAGAGAATGGGATCTTCCTAAAAGTAGTATTTCAAATCTGCATAGAACTTCTTCCTCTGGTGCTAGAATATTCAGGTGGAGGAATAGATTTGGCCAAGTAGTTGACAATATCAGCATACCAAGGTGCAGTCTCCATACTGAGAATTTGTTCATAAGGAAAAACCTCATTTATCTCCACTGACTCATCTGGTTGGCCAAGCTCTAGTCGAGATAGATGATCTGCTACAACGTTCTCATTACCCTTTTTGTCCCTGATCTCAATGTCAAACTCTTGCAACAGTAACACTCAACGAATCAATCTTGGTTTTGCATCCTTCTTTGTCATTAGATACTTCAGTGCAGCATGATCAGTGTAAACCACTACTTTTGATCCAACCAAGTAAGGGCGAAACTTATCAAATGCATACACCATTGCCAATAATTCCTTCTCTGTGGTTGCATAATTCAGCTGTGCATCATTTAAAGTCTTGTTGGCGTAGTAAATCACATGGAAAATTTTGTTTTTCGCTGCCCCAAAACTACTCCCACGGCATAATCACTGGCATCACACATCAATTCAAATGGTAACTCTCAATCCGGTGCAACTACTACTGGAGTTGAGATGAGCTTTTCTTTGAGAGTGTGGAAAGCTGTTAAACACCCATCATCGAAGTCAAATGGATTGTCTTTCATCAATAAATTGCAAAGTGGCTTAGTTATCTTCGAGAAGTCCTTGATGAACCGTCTGTAAAACACGGCATGACCTAGAAAACTGCGAACACCTTTAACAGAAGTAGGTAGTGGTAATTTTTCAATGACTTGAATTTTTGCCCTATCCACTTCTATTCCTTTTGCTGAAACTCGATGCCCCAAAACTATGCCCTCTTGCACCATGAAGTGACATTTTTCCCAGTTTAATACCAGATTCGTTTCCCTACATCTTTCCAGAACCAACTTCAGATGTTTCAAACACTCATCAAATGAAGATCCAAATACAGAAAAATCATCCATGAAGATCTCTATGAATCTCTCAACCATATCGAAAAATATAGCCATCATGCATCGCTGAAACATGGTTAGAGCATTACATAAACTAAAAGGCATCCTACGGTAAGCAAAAGTACCCTAAGGACATGTGATTGTGGTCTTCTCTTGGTCCTCTGGTGCTACTAGAATCTGATTGTAACCGGAGTACCCATCAAGAAAGCAGTAGTGTGAATGTCCTGCCAACCTCTCCAACATTTGATCAATGAAGGGGAGAGGAAAATGATCTTTCCTAGTAGCTGTATTGAGTTTGCGGTAGTCAATGCAAACCCTCCAACCTGTAACTGTTCTGGTAGGAATAAGCTCATTCTTCTCATTAGGTACAACTATGATTCCCCCCTTCTTCGGCACTACTTGAACTGGACCGATCCACGCACTATCAGATATGGGATATATGATTCCCACATCCAAAAGCTTCAATACTTCAGCTCGAACTACTTCCTTCATATTTGGATTCAACCTCCGCTGACTCTCCACACTGGGACGAAAACTCTCCTCCATGAGGATCTTATGCATACACAACGAAGGGCTGATCCCTTTAATATCTGCAATGGTCCATCCTATGGCTGTTTTGTGTTCTCTGAGTACCTGAAGTAATTTTTCTTCCTCCACCTCACTGATTGAGTTTCGATATAATCACTGGAAGAGTGCAAGAATCTCCAAGATAAGCATATCTGAGGTGTGGTGGTAGCTGCTTTAGTTCCAACTTAGGCGGCTGCTGAATCGAAAGTATATGCTTCTTGCTTTCTGTTCCAAGTTCTTCAAAATTTGGGAAGTGCTGTTTTCGAAAATATGATGGGTTGGTCTCCATAAACCGTGCACAAGTTTCAATCTCAAGTGAATCAGAATTGATTGATTGAGAATGAGCAATGCACGCCTCATACGCATCCGAATGATGTTGAAGTAGAAAAGTATCATTCACCACCTTATCAATAACATCGATTTTGAAACAACTATCTGCCTCTGAAGGAAACTACATGGCCTTGAAAACATCGAATGATACCTGCTCGTCACCCAATCTCAAAATCAGCTGCCCCCTGTGAACATCAATCAGTGCTCTTCCAGTGACAAAAAATGGTCTGCCTAGAATTAGTGGAACATCTTTATCTTCCTCCATATCCAAAATGAGAAAATCAGCAGGAAATATGAATTTTTCCACCTTGATGAGCACGTCCTAGATGATTCCTCTTGGGTGTGTCAACGATCTGTCAGCCAGTTGCAATGTAACTGTGGTTGCTTTAGCCTCTCCTAATCCAAGTTTCCTGAAAACAGATAAAGGCATTAAATTAATACTGGCACCAAGATCACATAATGCTTTATCAAAGTAAATTTCACCAATGGTACAGGGCACAGTAAAACTCCCTGGATCCTTCAGTTTTGGTGGAAGCTTGTTCTGAATTCTGGCACTGACTTCTTCAGTCAACATTACAGTCTCGTGATCTTCCAACTTGCATTTGTTTGATAAAATATCCTTCAAGAACTTCGCGTAGCTCGGTATTTGGAAGAGTGCATCAGCCAATGGGATGTTTATATGGAGCTTTCTGAACACTTCAAGGAACTTTTTGTATTGCTGCTCCATTCGTGGCTTCCTCAACCGTTGTGGAAATGGAATGGGTGGTTCATAAGGATTCACTGAGTTATCTGGAACTTGCTGTGGCACTGCTGGTCTCTCCTTCACTGGTGTCTGCTCGGTGCTATCAGTCTCCTCTTCAGTCTCCTTCTCCGGTGGGTCCACTATCTCTTTGTCTACTCCTGGCCTTTTCACAAGTATCTCAGGTAGCTGAACTCCACTTCTTGTAGTAATGGCCTGAACATGCTCCCTAGGATTCACTTCTGTATTGCTCGGTAAAGTGCCGGCACTCGTCCTGTCATAGATAAAGCTAGTTGTCCCATCTGAGTCTCCAGATTTTTAATAGCTGCACCCTGATTCTGAAAGTTTGTTTCAGTCTTCCTCATGAACTGATTTGTGGTTTCCATGTATTTATCGGTCTTTTTCATGAGCTTTGCAAACATGTCTTCCAACTGAGGTTTTCTCTCCTGCTGAAACTGCCCCTGAGCCCGAGTATGATTCCGATTGTGATTCTGATTACCACCCCAAGAGAAATTGGGGTGATTTCTCCATCCTGGATTGTATGTCTCAGAGTGAGGATTGTTCTGTTGACGTTGACTCCATTGAGCGAAATCCACATGTTCCATGAATTGTGTAACAATGGGACATTCAGTTGTACCATGCTCTGCTCCACATTCTTCACAACTGGGCTTCTTCACTTGTGCTGAATTCACGGTCTGTGTTATACCCTCTATCTTGTGAGAAATAAGGAGTCAATCTTTACGGATAATGCCGAATAGGTATCTACCTCATACACTCCAACTGCTTTCTTTGCACCCACTCTATCTCTAGACCACATGGCTGAGGTACTAGCCATTCTCTCAAACAACTCCCAAGCTCCCTCGACTGACCTGGTGGTTAAGGAACCATTTGATGACGAATCTACAATGCTTCTAAAAGTTGGTGTTAGTCCCCAATAGAAGTATCTGATTTGTTCTTTCTTGCCGTATCCATGTTGATGACACTTCCTTAACATGCCCTTGAACCTACTCCATGCTTCATCAAGTGATTCAGTTTCATGTTGGCTAAAAACTGATATGTCATGCCTCAGTCTCGCCACTTTAGCCGGTGAGAAATATTTGGTGCAGAATTTCTGAGCCAAGTCATTCCAAGTAGTTATGCTCGCCACCGGGAGTGAATCGAGCCACTCAAGTGCTTTATCCCGAAGAGTTAGTGGAAACAACCTTAGTCTGATTGCATCTTCTGATATCCCAGGGTATTTGAAGTGTTGACACATATCCAAGAAATGGGATATATGTGTATGTGGATTCTCGTTGGCTGTTCCGTAAAATTGATGTCCATTCTGAAAGAGTTGGATGATATTTGTCTTTAGTTGAAAGTTCGGCTGTCCGAATGCTGGGTAAACGATGCTGGACTGGCTTTGAACAACGTACGGTGCTAGAAAATCCCCGAGTATAGCATTCCCATCATCCTGAGCTTCAGCATTGGCTGGCGCTGCATGACCTATCCTCGGTTCCATTTGTTGTTCAGCCATTTCTACTTGTCCTTGATTGACCTTATGTGATACTCTTACTTCTCTCTGTCTGCGATGAAAAGTTCGTTCAATTTTCAAATCAACTTGAAATAAACCACCGCTGATTGATCTTTGCATGCAATATCTGAAAAAGCAAAAATAGTAGCAGCACTTAGCTCAGCCTAAGTAATTGAACTAAAAATAAAATAAAATGAAAACTAAAGAAAAAAATTTCGAATTAGTGTCAAAATAACAAAAATCAAATTAATACTCAATCCCCGGCAACGGCGCCAAAAACTTGTTCACGAAAATATGTTTCGAATTTAAATCACCGCAAGTGTACGGTTCGTTGACAAGTAATAAAGTGAAAATTGTAAAATTTCGAGTATCGTTCCCACGAGGATTGATCTAACTTAATTTCTATTATTGTAACCTTAACCGAAACTATAAAACTCAAATTGGTAATTTTTGTGACTTTATGATGAAATTGTGAATAACATGCAAATTAAACTAGAATTGCGATGTAATTGTAAAACAATGGTTGAATGCAAAAATTGAGAAAATTAATGTATGGAAAAGCGCACTAGGATCCCGAATCACCAAGCAAAGTTCACTCTTAAACCCTATCTCACAATTTGACAACACGATGAATCGTTTGAAAAATCAATGTTTCTAACATATCCAACAATTTCTTTCGAGTCGAATTGAACCTATCCCAGTATACCATTAGACTATATTTCTATGACAAATGCAATATGTAAGGATGCATGTAGTTTTGTAAACACTTAGAGATTCACGTAATGCATATCGGTATATTTCTATCCTCTATGAACAAAACGACGATTTATACCTTGTTGAATTTATTTCCCTTCTTTCGAATGCATGAAATAAACCACCTAAACTCACACAATTATCGTGCACTATAATTACGGAGACAATAAGCGTATATAAATCATTCAAAACCATCAAACTTGTTTAATTGTCAAATTGCAAAATAGATTTAAAGAGATCACAATGCGAGGTTCATCGTTCACCTAGTACATAAAAAGTCTAGCCTAGCATAATGAAATTAAAACAGCAATAAAAATGATAGAAAGAAAATATCACCAAAAAGTAGAAGTTTAAAGCTTGAATCTTGGATCTTGAGGTGAAACCCTAGCTCAAGCTCTTCTCCTTGCTCTCCAAAATCGAATTTTCTCTCCAAGAATGCATAAAAAAACCTAATTCTGGACGAGTTTTAGTTTAACTAGCGTGCTAAGATATCATTCCATAAGTGTTTGATTCGGAAAAGGAAACAAAAAATTCTCGAGCAGAAATTACCCCATGCGATCGCAAGGGCAGATTGAAATGCTCCAAGCTTGTCCCTGGTGATGCTTGGGCAATCGCAAGGTGTCCTACCATGCGATTGCAAGGAAGAAGGTGAATTCCTTCTTGTTCATTTTAGTCCCCGAAGTTTCCTTCCGTCCATCATTGGTCCAACTTCCTTCTCTACCAACTTCTAATCATCCATGTTGTTGACAATTAGGTCCTTAGTAGATATTCATGCTCGATTGATCATTCGGGTCAACTTCTGAGTAATTGCAAAATTAGTCCCTGAACTTTCGTTGACTTGCATGTTGGTCCTTTTCGCCTCTTTTCGCGTACATTTCATTCATTCCATCAAAGTAGCTCTACAAAAACAATATATAACAAATTAAGTCCTTTTCGAGCTTTTTATAACAACATTCAATCTATTTTGTGTCATAATTAAGTATGTAAAACACACTTATCAGTCTTGATCCATGCTAAATGCAGGTTTTGGACCTTGCACTCCCGGGGATACCGAGGAAAAGAGGAGACATGTCTTTGGTGTCTGTTTCTTTTGAAGAAGGGTGTTCCAAACGGTAACTGCCCAACAAGACCAAATCCAAATCCTCCCTCGGATTGTACAACCAAACCATTGACAGTAGCATTAGTTGGGAATTTACTTAATCATGCATAGCGGAAATAAAACAATTTTCAATTCCCACCAAGGAGCTGCATCGTGTTTAGATAGAAACTGTGATAAGAATTATATCTTCGATGAATTCTGCAAACTCCTTTGCTGATTCTCGAACTCAAATGATCACGATCTGCAATCCGAGCTATCTGATTGTCCAGCCTCCAATAGTGATCTACACATAGAACAAGAACGACGGTTACGATTTTCTTTTCTCGTGCTAGCAAGAATAATGAAAAATTTCATACAATTTATAAACCCTAACAGCCTATTAATATAAGCTCAAATGGGTTTGGTCCATCTCTAAACTGAACCCGATCGGATATTTAATTAATCAAATTAATTAAAGTGGTAATTACATAAAACCATACTTTTCAAGATTTAAATTCATAAATCAGATTTTAAGTTTTAACTTTCAAAAATCAGATATTTAATATATAAATACAGTTTTTTTTTACTTTTTTATATTTAATTAAATATTAATAATAATATTATAAAAATTAATATATACATACACCCACCCCCACCTCCTAAATTCACGTGTCTCACTTCTCTCTCGCTCTCTCCGTCTCAGTCCTCTCCGGTTCTCCTCTCCCTCACCGCCACCACTAAGCCGCCACCATGCTCACCAGGTCATTTCCCCATTCTCCCTTCATTTCGAGGAAACACTTTCTCTCTCTACCTCTCTCCTCTCTCGCCGCTCTCCTCTCTCGCCAGCGTTTGGGTGCGGTCTCGCCACCATCACCACCGGACTCTCTCTCGCCAGCGGTTGGGTGCGGTGGTGGTGTCTCAAAAACCCACCACCACTGTATCTTAAAACAAGCTTTGCTTTGGTAGGTTTTATCGGCGGTGAAATTCGTTGAATTGTAACTATCAAGAACGTATGTTAGCCTTTGCTACCTGGTTAGATCTCGAGAATTTCCTGCTGATTATTTTGGCTTATTATTTAATCCTGATTATTTGGGCTTATCCTGTTGTCGAAGAGACGGATTTTCCTTGGCTTCGTGGGTTGGCTGTGACGGAGTTGTGAGGGATTTTATTGAGAGGGAGCGCACTGGTTGGCTGTGGTGGAATAGCAGTCCTTGGCGGAAGTGGATTGGATTTCCTATGTGGATTTGATTTGGTTGTGTTTGTAGTTGTTGGCGATGGTTGTGGTGGTTACGGTTGCTGGAAGTCATGGTAAGTTGGTGTATTGTTTTGTGTGTGGTGGGTGTGGCCGAATCTAAGTTGGTGTATTGTTGTGGTGGTGGCAGCGACGACGATGTGGTCGGTGGCAGTGATGACTCATGAGGCAGTTGTCGGGGGTGGTCACAGAAGTATTGTTGTGGTGGTGGCAGCGGCGGCGATGTGGCTGATGGAAGTGATGACTCATGAGGTGGTGGTCACAGTTGTCGGTGGTGGTCACTGGGGTGGTCACAAAAGTTAGTGGTGGTCGCGGGAGTGGTCACAGAAGCCGGTGGTGGTCACGAGGGTGGTCACAGAATTCGGTAGTGGTGACCTTAAAATTGTGACTAAAAATTAATCTGTGACGGGGTGGTCACAGAAATTGGTGTTAGTCACACAAAAAAATCTAACTGTGACCTTAAAATTTTGACTAAAAATTAATTTGTGACCAATAAATTTGAAAATATATGACTGATTGATAACTCTGACATGTAATTCTTTAATCTGTAACTAATAAAATAACATGTGACCTGATTTGTGACCACGAAAATAATCCGTGACGTGACCTACAAAATTTTTGATCCGTGACCAATAAAAAAATCGTGACCTATAATTTTTTTGATTTGTGACCTCAAAAATAATTTGTGACCAATTAATTATGTATATTTGACCATTAATTGTATAATTGCAACAACATTATATTTAATTAATAAAATAAATAAATATTTAATTAATAATATAAATAATTGTCAGAATCGAAAAAGTCACCGGAAAAGTCGTCAGGAAGTCGCCGAAAGTTCGTCGGAGTAGGAAGGTGATTGGAACGGTCGCCGGAGTGGTGGGGTGGTGAAGGTGGGATGTGTTAATTATATTATATTAGAATTAAATATTTAATAATAATTAATTGAATAATCTATTATTTCATAAATAAAAATCTGATTTTGGTAATTTCAAACTTGTTTTCTTATTTTTGAAATAGGCTAAACTTATTCTCTTGAATATGTAATCTTCCTTTAATTAAATCAGATTCATGAATTAATTAATCCAATTAATTAATTCGGATCTATTAATAAGCAATCCAATTAATTAATTTTGCAACACTTATCAATTAATTAATTGATAAATCTCATTCTTTTGGTTCTCTTTTGTGTGTGATCAATTAGGTTCCCGATCACGATACTTAACGACATGAATTATTATTTTGATCTAATCAAATTGATAAATTAAAACACCCATTTAAATTTATCACTAATTCACATTCGTCGCCCCAGATTTACATCTACCAATGTGTCTGGCAATACATGTGATGGGAAATGTCATGTGATGTGACAATCCAAACTTATTCGTTTACTGTGAAATTATAATCCTTTCGTCAATATAATCCAATCAATTATGAGATATGGATATATGTCAATCTCAATTATCGATCATCATATCTTTTATCCAAGTGTTAAGTTAATGTAAGTCGAAAACTCCTTTTCGACTTATGAGTTCACCTTGGCCAAGGATTTCATTATCAACTTAACTGGATAAAATGTAGATCATAATATCTTACTATCTAAGAGTGACGAATCATCTATTGATCATTCACAATCTTTATATGATTCTTGACTTACCCGAATGATGTTTTATTAGCGACCCTTGGTAGAGCAACATCCAACACCATCAAAGTATGACTGTCCTCATATAATGTACTATGATGACCTCAAGTCAAATGACAAATTCTACTGCCGAACGTTAGAGATTAACCACTAACACTCACATAGTTATCCATGTAGAATTTCCCAGCGAGTCTCCAATGTTTTGTTATATAACAAAACATCCACATATTCATTCAAGTGTCACCACACTTTAACTTGTGAGATCAGCTACTTACTTCACAAGTAAGAATGTCACACGCGATGGTCTACCCGTAATAACGATATCCGTATCTCGTTATTACTTTGACCACGGACAATTTAAAATTCAGTCATATGTAATTTGGATCTCACAATCACAACTCATTGTGATTAACAAATCACCAAGACTTAAATTTACGGATTCTATTATCTAATTTATTAGAATATTAATTCAATTAAATAATAGAAATCGTCATACATATGCATCGATTATATATATATATATATATATATATATATATATTCAAAGTGTTTATGTCCAAAGTTGATTGAACATATATCATAACAGCATGCCCATTACCACAGGAGAAAACGACCAGTGGTTATCCAATGGCCTAAGCTTCATGCTTTCATCAACAAGAACTTCAGATTGTGATGGCTCGTGGCTGTTTCTATCAAGCATATCCGACGCCTTAAGTATCATAGAAAAGGAAGATGTGAAGTGATGAACAAATCATATCACACAGGTATTTCATGCAATCAGCACATGCTTCAAAGGACCACTTGTATGTTATAGTGGTAGTGGTATACCGTCTTGGGAAAATATGTTACCGTTCAGTGTGGATATGAGTAGAAATAATGGTTTGCGTAATCAAATGTGTAATTAAAGGTGAATACCAAAAAAAAAAAAAAATAGTAGGGACGTTTTTCGCAATAACGGTGAAAGGTAGGAACATTATGTACTAATTACCCTTCTAATAATTTATTTATGACTCATTTGCGCTTTTAAAAAACATTTGGGACTACGATTGCAATTAGTTTTTTTCTTTTTCTTTTTATTTTATTTGAAAAAATGGATATATTTGTTATTTCACAATTTTTAATTGAGAAAATAAATTAAAAGAACCTTTTTGCGCCATGAAAGGTGGAAATAAGGGTGAAAATGCTAAAAAATGAAAAGTATTGACATTTTTCACAATAATAATAAAAGGGGAGGACGTTTTGTGTTAATTACCCGTAAAATTACATTTGATCGGCTGAAAGTATAATTCAAGATAGGGCTATCCGTGGGTCGTTCGGTTCGGTTTTGAAGAGAACCGAACCGACCCAAAACTTTCGGGTATTTAATAAATGGAACCGTCGGGTCCAAATATAATTATGGAACCGTTCGGGTTTTGTTCAGTTCGGTTCCGTTCCGTACCATAATTAAATTTTTTAATATTTACAGCAACACTACATAAATACAACTAATGACATTTCATTCGTAACTTTTACAAATTAACATAGTTCAATTCAAAAATATATAAATAACTAGCCGTCCAATAAGATTAATTCAATGCATACAAATACGAAAAAGTAGATATTAATATTACAGCAACACTACATAAAATAAATTCATTTGCTTCAAGCAGCCTTTGCATAAAGAAAATGAAAAATAAATTAAAAGTTATAAAAATAAAATATTTTTATGTATTGGTAATACTTACCAACTATTTGATTTAATCATCAATTGCTTGATTTGTCATGATAAGAAACTCTACAAGCATAATTGAAAAGGCATGGTAATAATCTGATTTATTTAATTAATTTGCTAATTTGTTTTAAAAAAATAAAATAATTTAATTAATTCAATATAAAAAATAAAAAAAATTATTTAGTTTCGAATTTTATTCGGTTATTCGGTTCTTGGTCTAGATTCGAAACCCGACTCAAATCTATCGGTTCTCAATTCGGATAATCGTTCGGGTATTTAATTTATGAAGTACCGTTCGATTCGATTCGGTTCGGGAGTTTTGAACACCCATAATTCAAAAACACCCAAACATGCTATTCTTTGCCAAGGAAGTACTCGGTATTGGAGTCAATGACATTAAAATCGCGCTTCTTGCACATCTGTAAAACGCGAGAATAGTTGTGCGCTAGGAGTGCTCCATACAGGTTCATACAATTCTCTTCCGACTGTTGATCGGTGATTGAGGAAACATGGCGACAAACTGTAAAATCGCCGCTGCGATGACGGCGTTGATTACACTACAGGTGATTTCAACAGCATCGCCTTCACTCGCTTACAGACCGGGAGATATCGTTCCTATGAGCCGCATGGGTCAATACCACTCTGTAATTCTATCTCGCCCTTTCGCTTTCTCTCGTAGATATGTCAAATGAATGTTATAATTGGTTAATTTGTATGGTTCGGGAAATTATGCAGACTAGGACTGTTTGGCACGATATGATCGGGAGGCACTGCCCAATCTTCGCTGTTAACCGCGAGGTAATCTTCTCATTCCTAGTTTTGATTCCATTGACTGTAGGCTAGGGTTGTTTAGCTTTTAAAAAAAATTGTTCTGAATTTTAATCCCGACTTCTTCTGGGGTTTATAGACGTTGATTCCAATACCTAAACCCACTGGTTATACTGGAGCTGATCCATATAAAATGTGAGCCTCCAATTCCTTCTCAAACAAAGTTTTACGTATCATTTTTTGTTACTTTCAATATTAAGACAGTTTCAATGTATGTCCTTTTGTTTTTTGGATTTCGATTGGGGTATAAATGAAGAAAATATGAATGGAACAATTAATAGTCTTGGAAAGGAAATTGAATGTTGAAGGGAAGTTTTGGAAAAGGAGTGCCTGTTTTTGAATTGATTTAAATTTTGAACAAGGAACCACCCTTTTACACATCATGATTTCAATAGAAAGGTGGGAAGGGTAGACCAAAACTGACATGGCCTGTTGTGGTTGCTAAGAATTTAGTTGCTTTCAATCTTCATGTATGTATCTAGTATTGAATTGAACAAAGTGGCAACAAGGATTCATGTTGCACGCCTTAAATTTACTGAAAAGAAGTAGTAGTTTGTTGTTGCTGTGGAACCCTTTTGCCTTATATGTATAAAGTAATTGTATGCAATAATAAGTTTATATTCATAAAAACAACAGGATATTGAGGTAATATTTTGCTAGTTATTCCCCTTTTTTTTCTTTTGAATGATTTTGCCAAATATGTGAATGGCTGCTACTCTTGTCACTTCATGCTAAAAGATATATTACAGTTTCATTATTCTCTAGCAATCGGTTTTGGATTATTTTGTATAGGCTTTCCTCAAACATTTACATCCATTAGAACATTTTAATTCTTTACTTTAATACTCTGAGGTGGCCCCAAAAAGATGATACTGATCTAGACCATCTAGATCTTGAAATGGTTTTGGGCCATCTCTTCAACTCCTATTGTGGTAAAAGTCAAGTTTCTTTTGACTCATCCTGCAAGCCAATATATGGATGTGGATTATGATTTTATACTGTGGAAATTCTGAGCAGATACTAGTCAAATATACTCAAGAACTCTCTTTTATATCAATTTTAACGGTATGTTGTTTCAAATGAAAACTTCCATTGGATTTTTCTTTTGATTAGTAATTAATGATTGTGGCGCAGATCATTTCAAGTTGGAAGAGAAAAATTTTATATTCCGTGGCTTTTTGTGATTAACCGGAAGAACTCAGAGGTCCCAATGATTGAAATGCATTTGGTAAGTCCCGTGTTTGTACAGAAGAATGTTCATAAGTTGAAATTGTTTCATAATCTTCAAAACTGCTTCATGCAGCCTGGAATGAGGGCCTCAAATTGCAATATCATTCAAATTTGAATTGACTTCATACGAATTGTCGGAACTTAGACTTATCTACTTTGTGATATCATCTTAGGAAGTTCTTGATTTCATGTATTATTTTTTCTATTATACTAGTGTGCTATGATGCATGGACACGGACACGTGTGTCCGACACGATATGTGTCGGATACGCCAACACGCAATTTTTAAAAAAAATATAGACACGATACATCATCGACACGTTGATTAAATTCTTAAAAATTCTTCATTTATATAGTATAAATTTAGTTTTATACTTGTTATTAATTTTTCTTGTTGAAATCTTTTAAATATGAGTACCTATTTGTTACTTGCTAATAATTTTGAATTAATAATATATAATATTTCTAATATAAAAATAAAAATGATTACGGTAGAGTGTTCGAGAACTATTGGTATCGACTCGTGTTCGACACGTGACACGCTACCCTAATTGAAGCATTTGTGCTACAGAGCTAGTGTGAGTTAATTAGGATAATTTTCCCTGTGAATGAGAAACTAATTTAAAAATCTTACAGAGGTACTCTGGGACTGATTTGCTTGGTGTCACTGCAAAAGTTATAGATATGCCTCACAGCTGTAAGTTATTCTTATTTATTTCTTAATTTCTCATGGCTTGAAGTATTTAAATTTCCTGTTCAAAGTTCGGAGATAAATGCTCTCGTGTATTATTTAGGCTAAATTGACGTAGCTATCTCTAACCTGTACCCCCTTGTGCACTTCTATGTCTAGCGTTTGTTTCTTGCCGTCCCCATCTGCAACATGTTGTAAACTAGCAGCTGCCATACCTGATAAAGGTTTCACCCAAAATAGATGTTAAGTATACATAGAAGATAAAACTGTCATCAGCTTTAAAATAAAAAGGAAGTATAATAACACAAAAAAGACTAATCAAAGAAGAAAAAATTAGAAGTTATCTTCCCCGAATCCTACCCTCTTCCGAAGAGTCCCCAGGGGCTCCCAACTCAACCTACACCATCTCCTCCACCTCCAGCACCAGCACCAGCACCAGCTACGCTCTCCACTCTCAAACCCCTTTTGTAAGTTTTAAGGAATATTATTACGAAATAGATTCAGCAAATGGGTTTTGTCTGTTTGCTGAAATGGGGACAATATTGAATGGAAGATCAGAACTTCCCAAACCAATGAAATTCCTTTCCAGCACTGTTCTCATATTTTTCTGAGCTCTCCTTGCAATCACATATCCACCAACCCCCTTCCTCCCAACTCGCCTGTTTGCAGCGGCTTTTTTCCTTCCAATCCCATTGTTCGAGACTCCCAAAAGACTTGTTCGCGGCTTTTACCCCTCCAAAATCCCATGTTCTTGTCACCTCTTGGAAGATTATGTTTCCTAGAAACCGAAAGGACGCAAATTTGGCTCCTTTTTTCATTTTATTTTGTGGGTTTAGTGAAGTCTATACATGTAATTCCAAGCTTTTCATTGTACGGATTTGTGGTTAGTTAATTCTCCTTCCTTTATCATCTTTTTCTTCTTTGGGCTTGGGGCACGCAGAGCAGTGGCGGCGTGATGATGGGGTGGGTCTTTTCTTCCTTTTTCTTTCCTTCCGTTCTTCCGTTGCCTTTGTAGCAATGCTAAGCGTCTGAGTTTGGCTAAGAAGCATGAATTTGATAGAAATTCAAATAAAAAACGATACGGGTACGTCAATACAGCTTTTTTTTTTTAAATAAAAATATTAGGATACGCAGATATGTGTATTAAAAATTTTAATACAATTATCTATTTTCAACAATACAATTATAGTTGTCAATTATTAACAAAATTTTACATGTATTAAAGGTTTTATTACTATTATCTATTTTAAATAATAACACGATTTTATGTATATAAAAATTTAATACTATTGTCTATTTTTAATAATAAAATTCTAGTTGTAGATCAATTTGACATTCTAGTTGTCAATTGTTTAAATAACAAGTGTAAATTGCGTAGTTATGTATTATCTAAAAATACGTTTAATTTTTTGAAATAGTTAATTAATAAAATATTATCTATCTTAAATAAGTTATTAATAATAACTATATTTATCTATTATGTAAAAATATTGTCATCTATTGCTAATAATATTGAGTTGTAAAAGAGTTTAAAATTAATAAAACTCCTCTTTCATGTCTCATAATATATTCGATATCTAAAATTTTAAAAATATAAAAAATATGAAATAATTAAAAATACGTATTCGGTATGTATTAGAGAGTATCCAAGCATATCGAAGTCGGGATACGTGTTTGCATACGGGTTGCAATAAGCTTACAAGTATTTATGCTTCTTGCGTGTTGGGGTGTTGGGAGTAGAGAGGGTTGGGAGCAGGGTGGTAAAGGTCACTAGGAGTTGGTACAGTTAAACAACATGAATACGGAGTCTCTTTGTGCTGAAATGCCTTCCAGAGGAAATCCCCTTCCCCTTCCTCATCTCTTTCATATGTGAACTAAGACCTGAAATTTTAAAAAGATGACGCTCTATGATGTTTAAAAAATATTAACAAACGTTGTTGACAACATATGAAGGGACAGGTGAGTGTGTTGCTAAGCATATTAAAGATTTACTCAATGCTTCATTTAATTTCTCCCTTTCTCATCCATAATACAATCTTACAAGACAAATCCACTGAGAGAACTGGGTTGACATTTCTACTCTGTACTTTCCTGTCCTGCATCTGATTTTTATCTTCTTCCACTTCCCTTCTCCCTGATAAATGATGGTTATATTGCACGGTACACCAGGAGAAGAAGTTCTAATAAAACGAAAGCAGTGAAAGTGAGGTGGAAGAAAAAGGAGGGAACTTAGCATTCAGCTAAGCCGTTTCCTAATTCTTGTACCAATAAAGCCTGTGTTCTTTGATAGCTCTCCAACTGGGAGATTTGCTTATTTCGCTTAGTCTCTCTGATGATAAGCTCCCCATTTTACTTAGGCTTGCAACTTTGTCTTACAAGGAAGAATGATGGAAATGTTTTTCCTTGCTTGTGCAAACTTAAATGTGCTCATTATGCTGCAGCTACATGCATTCATTCCTAATTTCATATGTTTAAATTCAATTGCAAAAGGTTCAATGATACGATTGAGTAAAAATTTTAACATATCTGTGCTTGGCTTGTTTATGTTCGACCTCAAGTATATGAGCTGTTCTTTCTATGGTGCAATAATCTTGTAAGGGTCCGTTTCCTCAAGAAAGCGCCTCCCCCCCCCCCACAATCTTGCTAGTTTTATTATCTTTATGTGTAGTCTCTATGAGGGAAGAAAATTTGAAGTTAAGGCGATTAGTCTGTCATGCTGAAGATGATTTGATCTATTATTTGTTCTTTCTTTTGGATAAGGCTTGCGTCCGAGCAAATTGTTATACAGCCTTAGGCTAATATTTACTTGTGTTAAACAGATTTAGAAATTCATCCAGATATTCATAAACAGTTTTGGGATCAGCAGCTATGGCCAAAACATATTCTTGTCAGACACACGTGGTAAATCTCTGTTTCTTGTGGCTATCTGTTGATATGATTGTCAGGCTTTATCTACTGCCATGTGTAGGATCTGAAATGAATATTTAGTTATCGTAATATGAAAGTCTATATTATTTGTTATTTAACTTATTTCTTGTACCACAAACCTCATAGTTTAGTAATTGAATGATAAAATTTTAAAAGTAGGAACTTGTTTAATCAATTTGTTGCAACAAATACTTGGATATTGAATTTCTATGCATGGATGGGAGTCATGTTTGATTCTCTATGGACAATATGTTTAACATGTTCTGCACTTCAATAACTTAATTACAGTAAAACTCTAATAGTTTGTTCCATCATTTGATTCATTTCATATTTAACTAACTGTTGATTGCATCTTGTTGAACTTATTTAATACATATCAAGTGGAAAGTAATTCATGCAGGAAAAGCATGCAAACCCACTTTTTTGAACTAGAGAATTGTATTTCTTTATAAGTTTACTGGTATAATGCAGTTTACAGATGCCAACTTGGATGATGTGAACTTCCTTCTTGCTTGCTTGTACTTTTAGAATTTGTGTGTACATGTTTACAAATATCTGATATGAAGCATTGCTCTGTTCTGGCTGAAATTTTTCTTAATCTCCTCCTTTCGAGGATTAACAATTAGATGACAGTGCTAAAGACGTGTATTTTTTAGTTGAGCATCAGCCTCACGTACAAGTTCAGCATGTTGGGAACTGTTTTTGGTCCAATATAATTGATTGGCATCTATTGCCTATATCTCAGCTTATATTGTTTCCAATTCTTTTCTTTCACATATCACAATTGATGTTTTCTAACACCATGTTCTGATTTATGATAGGGAAGAGCAGTCGGAGATTGATGTGGCTTCTGGATTCTATGTTCTCTTTGGATCAGGTAAACATGCTTTCGGAGTGGCAAAATACCCAAATTTGATGATTGGCATTTAGTTCTTATTTCTCACTATCTGCTTGATTTTGCACAATCAGGTCTTGTACTTTCGTTTATGCTCTCAATTTTTATTTTGCAATCATCCCAAGATAAATTAGCAAGGTACTATTCTATTCCTCTGTTTATCTTCATTCTCTTCCAAATTATGAACTTATTGATAATCAATTACATTGAGCTCATGAACAATATTCACCCACTTATATTTGATGCCAATTCTTAGGTTTGTGAGAGAGACCGTAACTGATGGCAGCATGTCCGGTGGAGGCATTGCCAAAGTTGAATGATGAATATTTGCTGAATTTTGAAACACCTTTCTGCAGTCATATATTTCTTGATGAAATTCTTAGCTTACCACATTTTTGCAAGTTAACATGAATTGTGAGTGGCAAAGGGGGACTTGTCAGGAGGATGGGGGAACTTGGAGTCGAGACTGTAGAATGATGGCGTATTCTATGTAGAAAATGGATGCGCCAGCTGCTAGTAGGGATCACACACAATTTTCCTTTTTATGGTACTTGTACTTTGTTTTGGGTTTCTTTCTGAACTAGTTATTCTAGACCTTTATAAACCATTGACAGACAATGTATGGAAAATGCTAAATAGTCAAACAAATAAATATGCTTACTAGCAATTTAGGCCCTAGTATATGTAGATAGTATGGCTATTTGTCAATTATCATACATTCTTCACTGGAATTTTTGCTAATGATATATTTTTGAAAATGGTATTTTCAATATAGTATTAAAAACTTTGAAGTTTCTAATCCAGAGAGAGAATTGTTATTCAACTGTACTGTGCCAACGAAGGCCCCTTAACATGCAGCAGTGATTCCTAACCTTTTAAAAATTTTATAAACTTTATCCTAACCTTCAATTTGTGCTAACGAAGGTCCCCTAACATTTTAGAAATATGCAGCAAAGGTCTAGTTAGTTGATCTGAAAAATGCAAAAATTGAATATTTTAATCCTTTTAAGTAAGGGTATTTTTGTCAATATTAAAATTTTCCTTTGATTTAAAAACAACAATTAAACTATATATATATATATATATATATATATATATATATATATATATAGTTGATCGGCCGACAGTGGTAAGTTTTCTAGATTCGATTTTGGTTTTTTTTTTAATTTAATTATCACTTACTATATAATTGTATTTGTATTGCAAAATATAAAGTTGTCATGGAATTGATGAAAACACCCTTGCTTAAAATTGTCAAAATATCTATTTTTTGTATTTTCTAGACCAACTGACAGTTTTATAGACGGTTTCCATTAATTTGGACCGCGTCTGCATATTTATGAAATGTTAGGGACTTTCGCTGACACAAATTGAAAATCATGATAAAGTCTGCAAAAATTGAAAATGTTAGAAACCGTTATTGCAATTTTTCCTTATGTTTTATTATTATAATATATGGTCTAATAATTTAGGAGTTGGTTTTATGACATATTTGATCACATGCAAGTTGTGACCACACCTTGTTTGCTCAATTAGAGTTTTCATAAAGTAACTACTTTCTATTAGCAATTTGGTTCTAAAATTCAATATATAAGTACACAACTTTAATTATTCTTCATAATGTGGCACTTGCTCTCCTTAAAAGAAAAAAAATCCATATTTCTCTCTCTCTCTCTCTCTCTCTCTCTCTCTCCCCTTCAACTACTCCGCTCTTTTATGGGTTTTTCCTTTTCTTTATATAATAGACTTTATTCCTCACCTTTGGGCAACGCTTAATGTTGGCTCAAATGGGGAAATTCTTTTCCAAATTAAGTAAAAGTATCAAATAATTATGCTCTAAAAGCTATATTAGTAGACAACTAATCTCATTACTTAAATGGAGTTTAGCACTAACAAGCATGATAATGTGAGATGGTGGATCAGTGGTTGATCCCCACTAGAAAAAAAAAATAGAAAAATGAAAATATTTAACTTATAATTATTTCTTTAAAATTATGTTGTATGGTTGAAGGGTATTAGTAGGGTGAAGGGGAGACAGAAATCAGAGAAGTTGCCATTAATCTTCTTAAATTAATGAAATTTTTAATGATAGTCAAGTAATTCATGTAATGATTCTTTAAAATCTTCAATTGGATCCCAGTATTCTAATTTTGTTGTCTGATAGATTAAGTTAATTATTCAGAAAAATTTGAAAGAAGAATAAAACATATTATCCTATGCATGAAAGTTCATCAAAGTCCGGAAAAAATATTTTTTTTTTATAAGAAAAGAGGAAAAAGAGAAAAAAAGAAGAAGAAGAAGAACGATTTCATGGGACGTTACTTGTTAAAAAGTAAGTTAAAAATAAGTAACTTAAAAATAAACATCACATCCAAACATGAACTATTCTGAGTTTGAATGAACTACAGTAGATTGATAATTATAGAAACTTGATGTTTTTTTTTATAATGTCAACAGTATTAGGATAAGTATTAAAAATCTTGTTATATTGGCTATTTATTTCATCTTTACTTGATCAATTTATCTCTTTAGATCCCCTTTAACATGATGGTTCATTTGAGCACGTTAAGAGAATTTATAAGATGCTCTATATTTTAGAGAGTTTGGGAGTTAGCGCTCTATTTCATTGGTACCATTCAATCGAATCCAATTCTAAAAAAGGGATAAGGACTGGCCAAAAATTACTTAGTTTTCGAGACACCGTTAGGAGTTATTGAAAAAATAAAATAAAGGAGCAATAAACTCTGCCCAAACTTTTCTAGTTCACCCCAACATTCTCCACTTGTCCGACTGTTGCTGAACAATTTTTGGATATAAAATGGAGGAACGGAATCATTTTCTTCCTTTTTTTCCGTCCGAGAGACTCAACTAAGGCAATCGCATGCTGTGCTCGAAGAATAAAGGGCAAAGGAATTGATCGAGAAAGACTCTATTTAAATTTTTTTTAAAATAAAAAGTTGGTTTGATTCTTAAAATTTGGAGAGCAAAATTCATTATCTATTCTTACTTTATAAATTTTAATAATTACATTTAGTACTTGGATGGTTATTATATAAAAAGAAATTGGAGAAAAATGATATTTTAAATAGTGGTTTTTTTTTTTGAAGAATATGTGGTTAAAAGTAAAAAAAAAAATAGATTTACGAGCTAAATATTTTATTGTGTGAATGTGTGATTGAAAATAGATATGAGAATTGAGAAATAAAGAGTTTTAATTTAAAGAAAATCAAACATGGACTTAATAAATTACAAATTTCAATACAATATTTTTATTAGACTATTTAAATTATATTTGAATCTATTGGTCATTGACATATAAAAAGAGTAATGTTATTTAGCACCATTGCTGTCAAGCACCAATTTGATGGCAATTGTATGATATTAAATTATAAATTCACTTAAATGTAATGTCATATAATTTATTTAATTGATTCTATAAAATGTGACTACTTCAACTGATATTAGATAACATTATTCTAAAAAAGAAATGTTAAATAGACGATGAGGAGAAATCAACAAATATTTTTGGAAAAAAAAATGAAGAATCAAAATAGAGAATATAGTTAGGGTCTATTTGATTGCAAGGGTGGAAAATGAGTGGAAATAAAATGAATTCCAAGGAAAGTAATTGCCTAAAAATTGTTTTTCAGAGAATTGGAAATTAAGCGTGTTTGATTTGTATAATTTTCCACCCGAAAATTTTTTAAATTTTGTTTGTTTGACTTTATTTTACATGAAAATTGTCTATGAAAAGGATAATTTTTTCCACAATTGATTATAAAATTTGTTTCCATTGCCAAATAGTAAAAAAAAAATGAATTTTTTTCCTAACAAATCATTTTTTTAATTAAAATTTAGTGTTCGTTTGGTTTTATTTTACATGAAAATTGTCAATTAAAGTGAATTTTTTTTTTTTTACAATTGATTATGAAATTTGTTTCCATTACCAAAAAAATAAAATAAAAAACAGCAACATGGAATTCATTTTCCCAAAGGTGGGAAAACCAATTCCACCAAATCATGAAATTGGCATATGTATGAGGGAATTGTGGAAAAGGTTTTTTAGGAAAAATTTGTACTATCAAACATGCCAAAAGATGGAAAAATTGAATTTCCATGAAAAATATCCCCTATCAAATACACCCAGTGTATAAAAAATTTATTCTCTAAACTGTACATAATATGTTTTTTACAAACAAATAATCTCTTGAAGATGTTTTATCTTAAAATTTGAAAGCTTATTTGAGCTTTTAAACGGATCAAATTAATTATTTGAGTTTAACGAACTTTAATATAAAGACTAAGATTTTACGTTTAAAAGGTCAACTTTAATAATAATCAACTTAAAGTCTTATCATATCACATGACGCGAAATCTTTAATACACCTAAAAAGCAGACAGTGGAACAAAGGGAAAAACTTTTTCAGCGTTCAACTTGTCTGTTTTTTAACCAGTTTAGGTAAAATAATTTCAACCTTCCAATTAAATGAGACGAAGCAGCAGTAACGCTAGCTCAAGAAATGATATCCTCAAACGTGCACTCCTAAAAACAATTTTAATTTTTCAGCAAAATCAAGTGGATAATCGTACGGCTCTGAACCTATGCATGTTGTGTAAGTCTCATTGGTTTACCTCAGCATATTTGCACACCACCGTTGGATTACGAGTGCTAATTATCATCGATGACAAAAAAAATTCCGTTCTAACAACTAGAGATTCAGCGACCACACATCATTCGTTGGTATAGAGTACTTTCACTTACCATAAATTGGTTGGTAGTGTTCTAAGTTTCGATCAATTTTTTCATGCTTTATTGTGACCAAATTACATTTGGCCTCTAATAATTATAGCAAGACTTGTAGGTTTTCAACGACCACTTTTTATTGGATGTTGAATATAATGTATCAGCATCGCTGATGCTAATGGGTTCATCGACTCTTGGACCGTTTCAATAAACGATTTAAACCCTCCAACAATATTCTAAAGACGGGTTTCATAAAGTGGACTATAAAGTACTGGACATCATTAAGAAAGAAAGAAATAATTAATTAAAATCTGGATGTTATTCAGATAATTATTCTCTTTCGTTTGTTGTTTTCTTCTCACATTTTTCCTCCCAACATTTATTGTCGAACCAAAGTTGGCACATCGCAATCAAGTCAATTTATCTGAATTAATGCAACATTTTATCGTGCTCTAATTAAAGAAACCCTACAACTTGTGGGTTCATGTCAAGAATCAATAATTTTGTTGGAATATTGCTAACTGGGTACATCATTTTACTAATAATAGGTCTTATGCACCCTTAAGCATCATCTCATGTTGTCAAATCCAAGATTCTTTTGATAGAAAATATAATATAATATCATATCATATAATATAAATAAGTTTTTCTTCTTTTATGATTTAAGATTGTTACTCTAGTAGATAATATAGGAATATGCGTAAACTTCGTTACCTTTTCAATGTTATTCTCAATGACATTTTTTGTTCTATGACAAAAAAGTTAACCCCGTTTGTACATTTCCGTTGAAGATGATTTTTTTTTTAAAAAAAATACTATGAGTATCATGTTCGTCCTTCAAAATTCTATCACATCCCGAATGCTAAGCATTGCTTGAGTAGGTTACGAGACTTTATCATGACTTTGACGGCACAGAAGACCAAAAAAAAGGGACGCACTCTTCCACTTATAATAAAATGATATCTTATCGTCTTCTAGTACCGTAATATACTAGCTCTATCTTATTTATCTTATAGGGATTTTTGGATCAATAATTAACTTTGCAAACTCCTCTGGTTTTCTTCCTAATTCTATCTCGACATGTTCGATTTTTTGGACTTTTCTAGACAACTTTGTAACATACATATTGTTCTTAATAGGGCTGTAAGCAAAAACCGTCAAATCGGAAAATCGAAACAATATTTTAGAAACCGTCGATTTGGTGTCATGTGGACCCGTCAACGAAATGGTTTTGAACCAGGTCAAAAGCGATTGGTTTGATTTAGGTTTGAGAATTTTAATTGCGGTTTAAAATCAAATCGAACCGGCAAAAAAATATATAAAAATAAAAAATAAAAAAACGATAATTTCTGAAAAATCTAAATATGTAAAATTCAAGAGTTTTGTCATGTGTGTGTATTTTTGTTAATTTCTAATTTTCTATTACATATATATTATTATTACCTAATAATCCTAATTTATATCTAATAATTTCAAGACTAACCTAATATATCAAAAGCTATTTTCCTCTTCAGAATTCAAATGAACTTTAGCCGACACCTAACACAGCCTTGAGCCACCGCATCACACTAAATTGGAGACAGAGATCTTGGATCTTCGATGATAATATTTGTTACGAATAAAGTTTCAGATCAATAATTTTTTTAGCAAATTGAGGTAAGAAATCTAAAATTATATAAGCCATGTTTGGTACACATTATTTTTTTCATTCTCATTTTTCTACTCATTTTCAACCACACATTCTTCAATAAAATAATATTTTCATCACATCAATAACTTTTCCTTCATTTTTAACCACACATTCTCCATCAATCTACTATTCAATAATACATTCTTTCAAAAAAATGTATCCCAAACACACTCATACGAGTTTCGCATTTCTGTCAACTATTAGATGATTGTGAAATAAATTTATTCAACCAGTTAAGGCCTTGTATGGGAGGGATTAAAATCGGATTAAAATTGAAAATATAGTCGTTATTGTTGACTTTTATTAGACGAGTGGGACCCAATAACGGCCATATTTTCAATTTTAATTGGCTTTTAATCCCTCCCGAACGGGGCTTAAGATTTATAGTAGATATATTCAATTGTTTTAGATTTATTGCTAGTAAAATATAAATATATATTGAATTCAATAAATTAATGACATAAAAATAGACAGATAAAAAAATATACGACAAAACCGACGGTTTAAACAAACCAAATCGTTAGGTTTAAGTTTGAGTTTTTTTTCAAACCGTTCAAAATTGTTTGGTTTAGGTTTAAATTTTTCTCAAACCGGTTTAGTTTGAAAATCTATCAAAAATCGATAAAATCGGACCGCTTACACCCCTAGTTCCTAAGGCATGTTTGATGTGATTTTTTGAGAATTAATATATAAAAAGTGATATATATATATATATATATATTAATATATATATATATATATATATATATATATATATATATATATATATATAGCTGTTTTTTTAAATTGTCCAATAAAATGAGGATACTTCTAGGTGTACATAATTTAGGTTACATAAGGGCATCCATACTCTCACATGGGGGGGGATCCATGTGAATAAAAAATATTTCATTTAAGTGGGTCGCACCGCTATGTGAGGGAGTAGATATCCTTATGTAATCTAAACTATTTACCACTAGCAATGCCTATAAAATGATATCATGTGACAGAGTGTAATGAATGATGTAAAAAATAATGTACACCAATCATGATTGTTCGTCTACCAGCTGAACATGCCCTATTTTTTATTTTTTGTGTGTACAATCATTCGCCAGTCTAGTTGGTAGGAGTACTCAAAGACCACCATGTAGGATCCCTTTTATAATGAAGTTGTTAAGATTAGTACCAGCAAGTGTGTTTTAATTAGTCTATATATTAACTGTAAAATTAATGATATTTTTTTATATAAGAAAAATCTAAAAGAAGAATTAAAGAAATGATTGGCCAAGAGACAAATGGTGCACATTACAAATTGTCCCTAAATTATTAATTTCTATCCTATATATCTTGATTTGGAAGCAATGTCAAAGGCAAAGAAGAGATATTGAATTAGGTCTTTAGGCAATGATAAATAATGGTTGTCATGTTATGACTTCTTGATTATATACATTTCAATGAGCAACTTATACTTGATTCGATTGATTTTTTTAAAAATGAATCAAGAGAACATTCTAAGGCCCTGTTTGGGAGGAATTAAATTTTTCTACAGTAAATCAATTCTCATTTTCAATCACACATTCTTCAATAAAATAATATTTTTCATCGCATCAATAATTTTTTCTTCTTTTTCAACCACACATTTCCCATCATATCACTATTCAAAATCAATTCTTCCCCAAAAAATCTCTCACAAACAAGCTCTAAATGAATTTGACTTTATTTTTTATTTGGAGACAACTCTAAGAGATTATCACTATTTCGATGTGAGTACCACTAATATGATACGTATTTAATATCATATGTACATAATAAAAAAATTGTTTACACTTAAATACAACTGTGAAGCAATAGAGTGTATAAAAAGAGAAGGGAGTACCAACACGTAACGAGAAAGAAATGTGATAAATATTTGAAGAATAGAGTTGTATAGAATTTTCGAGATAATTAGAGGAAGTTCTCACTAATTTTTAAGGTCGAATATTTTCTTCTTACTCTAAATTTTATTATTTCGGGTATGAATATGCATGTAGAATGGAACTATATAATTATTATCATTCAATTAGTTTGAAATGGGGTTTTTAGCACTTGTTTGAAACTGATTTTTTTTTTAAATCATTTTTTCGTCATATTATTTACAACCACACATTCTTCAAAAAAATCATTTGTTATATTTCTTTATGACTTCTTCCTTCTTTTTAATCATACATTATTCAATAAAATTACTTCACAAAATCATTTCTCAAAAATCAACTTCACATAAGGGCTGGATTCAATTTGAGCATGCCATGGTTGGTAAATATTTGATTTGGTTGAGTGATGATGATTGTTTCATTTGTTCACCGATCTAAGTAATTTTAACTTCTTTTATCGTGTTGGCAAAAGATAATCGTAGAGAAGTAACTTTGAAAAGACGTTTCTCTCTTTCCAATAAAGTAGAAGCTAACGTCTCCGATGACACCATTCTTTTCCATAGATACAATACCAATAATAACAAAGTTTTATTCTTAATAAATTTGAAGTCGACTATAAATCTTTATTTGTCATTCTGCTCAATTTATCGCTAAATCTACTCCCATACAACGTGTCGTTGGTGGGGGCACATTCAAATGAAATGTTTATTATAAAATTCATATTATAAGATGTGACATTGTCTATCAATTTGACGCATCCCTCTTCTTTTAATCAAGTTTGAGACCAACTATGAAAAGTAATTTAAAAAAAAACCCTATAAAGTAATTTTAAAAAATTCATATAAAGGGACTTGAAATATATTAAGAATAAATATTACTTTGAACTCAACCCAAACATGCTTTAATGAACATCAACAATTTAATTTACACACACTATCTTAAAGTTTGAAACTTATGAATTCACCAACTGGTACCTTAGTAGTAGTAAAAATAATTATTTATCGAATCCCAATAATTGTTTCAAGGGGACCGGTAATATGATATGTTAATTAATTAAATAAAGGCTAGAGAGAATAAAGGTCGGTTGGTCTCATCTGTGACCACCCTACAAAGGCAACATGTTACTCTGTATAATTATTTTTTGGTGTATTTAAATTATATTATATAGTTAAAACAAAGTACATTTATTTATTAAGTTGGCTTGTTTGTTTGTAGAAATAACGAGTGTCGAATCAACTTTCTTTTTTTCAAAATTTTATTATAAGATATTCGAAACGTCTGAATGCGATCAGGTCATCGTATACGCAATTTTCAAAAATTCGTAATTTATTAAAAATCGGCCCTGAAAAATTTGTATGTGTGACTTGAAATTATAACTATTAAACGTAATCGAGGTATCTTTGTGCAACTTGATACATGAAAGTGTACATTTAGTCATAAAATAAGAAAGAACTAAATGGTGATATTATATCTTTCATTTTAGTCGAACATATCATTATGCAGACTTAAAGGGGAACCACTAGTGTTACAAAGTAATTAATAATTAAAGATTAATTGACTAATCACCAACCAAATTCTAGCAATGGTACTCAATTAGTGGGCAAATAATAATATGATATATAGGCCCATAAAATAAGTTGCTCACAGTCACGTGATATGATCGTGCACATTGCCATTTCCAATATCTTTACTGTCGCGTGGGTGCTCTATAAAGCAAATTTAATAACATATTTACATGTTGATAATAGAGTGTAAATGTGTATATTGCATTTATCTTATTTGCGAGTTTAACACTAGTATTTATAAAGAAATAACTTGTACGGAGGGAAGTGTTGTTCCCTCTCGTGAATCTTGCTCCTTCCTTTGGTGCGATAAGTTTTAATACATAAGTAGTGATATGAAAACATCATTGTTTGTCCATTATTCAACTTTATTGCCACTTTGTAGAGTGCGTAGACTTGATCAAATGGTCATGCCGAATAATCTCGACCTTTTGATTTTGCTCGACATATGAATCTTTAGTTGTGAAGAATTAATAGGAGGAGTTTATCATCTACTCGGTCTAGCGGTAATTGGGTTGCTTGAACAAGTATCACTAGAATGGTTGGATAACCACATGTTGGACGAGTTGGAGAGAGCTCCTTATCTAGAGAATTTGGAGGGATTATGGATGACCAAACAATGAACCTCTAAATGGTGAGACAATCATCTCCTAAAGAACAATAAGGATCCATTTGATTGGTTTAAATTTCATGAAAAATGTCACATCTGATGAATTCAATTTCTACTTTCACTGTTTGATACGAAGGTGGAAATGTAGTTCGAATTCCAAGATACAACCACTTTAAACTTGTTTTTTTCTTGAAAAATGCATTTTTATGGAATACTTGAATTTTTGTTTTCCAATTTACATGAAATTAGAAATCATTTCCATCTTTTCCAATCAAACGGACCCTAAAATTATTGATATCGGGGTTCTATCTTAAAAGATCAATACTATTAAGGAAATTGATCTAAGTTATATATTGGTTATTGGTTTTTTTTTTTTTTTTAAAGTGAGATTTATCTTTTAACATGTCCTCACAAGATTATGATTCAGTTGAGAATATCAATGTTGACATTAAATTACTCGTTTGAATTTAAGGGTCAAATATCATATTAGGCCTAGAGGTATCAATTCGGGTGGTCCGGGTAGGGTCGGCTCGCCAACATATGAGCTCAGTAACGGTCCGCATGAAAAAAAAGTCCACCCGCTACGGGTTCCTAGACTGGTTCCGGGTCGGCCCACAAATTTTGGACTATAACCCAGGCTTGCCCGCTGACCCATCCGGGTCAAGCCCATGCAGGTCATTGGTCGCGGTTTGTTCCGATTTGACCTGTATGATTGTATAAATAAAATTATAAAAATATAGAATTTTTCATATTTATTGCAAAAAATATTTTTTTTGTTCAATAAGAATTGAACAAAATGATAAATTCATATTTATACCAAGAAATGTTTACATAGAATTCAAATTTAATGTTACATGAATTATTTATAACTTTACAAAGTTAAATTTAATTTAAACAAATAACAACTAAATGCATTTCTAATTACTAAGTTGGTACCTACTTTTTTTCAAATATTTTTAATTTTAATTTTTTTCACGGGCCAGCGGGTTAATCGCGGTCCATGAAGGTGCAACCCGCGGATCCCGCGGGTCATACCTCCTTAACCCATGAACCACCCGCTTGGGTCACGGGTTGGCCCGCGGTCCCAGGTCTATCCAGGCCGATTTTTACGGGTCTGACCGGCCCGTCCGTCTTGACACCTCTAATTAGGTCTTGAATTTCATCTTAAAAGAGTCAATCATGTCATAAGCGGGGGGTAGTCTAAGCTCTTATATCCTCGTTATTGATTTTATCTTCATCCAGTGAGAGATTTACTTGACAAAAGCATAATAGGCACAAGGACCAGCATTGAATGCATAGTAGCTCATAAGATTTATCAACCATCATCATTGTATAAAGAACAATATAAAAGAGTATGGAATTCGTCTCAACAAAATGATAGATAAAAGTAATTCATATTTTAGAAATTCATCTTAATTTTATAGTTGATTATTTTACTACTTATTTTTGCTGTGTTAGAGGAATGGAGTCTGACGCTGATTAATACAACTTCAAACCTACACGACATGTTTACTAGGTTTGATGGCGCGCGCGCACAAAAAGTAATTAAACTTACTTATATTACTTTCCTAAGAGACAAAAAGTTTTGGTTGGAAAATCATAGATTCTTCAATAAAATTAAAGGCGAGAAAGATTAAATAAATCACCTTTCCATATGGACTTCAAAAACTAGTTGCAAGTGGAGTATATAAATGAAGGGCTATATGCATCTAGGTAGCTACATTCTCAATACATTCTTTTCCTTATTTCCCACAATAGTTCCAATGGCATAGCCAATTAGGAGGGAATCACACTGATTTTTCCCTCTGTAAGGACACAGATTTGAAGATACTAAGGTTTGGAAAATCTTTATTTATCTTATATGTTCTTTATACTTTATTATTATATTAAATACGAAAACTCTAAGTTTACATAATGAGATTTCATATATTTAGTAATGTTAAAACTTTCTTGTATTATTGTCTGTCTTGTTCAAGTTGTTCACTCTCCACTTTGTGTCTGTTTGCAGCAGTCATGTGCCAAACGAGTAAATCTCGAGAGGTTGAACTTGGTAGTTTTGATGGCACTACTAGTACTGGTGACGATATTACAGTGGAGGATGGAAACAATATTAATGAAAGCAGAAATAAATCAAGAGAAGATGAATCTAGTCGTGACTTTTTCCGAAGAGTTCCGGTGAATAAGGTAACCCATACCCCCGTCCACCCCTATTCTTCTCATGCACATACACGCATGCACGAGCAGAAATACATACATACGCCACCACAAAAACTTTCGTTCTTCTAAGAAGTCAATTTTTTGCCACCAAGGTGCGTGACTAGTTCTAGTTGTGTGTCGCCATACATATAAGTATATATGAACTAGTTTAGGTAGCAATGGACCCGTTTCCCCTTCGTTGGTGATCAGTTAGTATAACTCGAGGGAGGGGAGAGGGCCAGACAGGTACCAATTTTTGCTCTCTTTCTGGGTCAAAATTTTCCCGTCCATCTTCATCGATTTTCTATTATCAAGGAAAATATACGAAGGGTTGTCGTTTAATTTCGTACACAATAACAAACCTTCTCTATGATTTGACTTGGATCCATGATTTGATGGTTTAACAATCTTAGGGTTAAACCCCTTTACCAGGGCCTACGTGGCCCTGGTAATGTAGCATGATTCGCAATCTTAATACGGGCACGTTTCTTAGGCACTAGTAGATTATATTTCCACTTTTTTCTTCCTTAAAACACGTACAGTGTGTTCATTCCAACGCAACAAGCACGTTGATGCTGATGAAAATTCATGACTAAAGTCTATTTCATTTTTCTTTATTGTCTTTCTGATATGAAAATTTTGCCCTTTCGAAGCATGCAAAATGTCTACTCAGTTATTGGACCACTACAAGATTCTTATATAATTCAGTTGTCCGTACCTTAGATTTAGCACCATATTATAAAATTCTGGGGTTATTAGGTAGGTAAACTGAAACCTGGAATAAGGGTCCAAGAAACACAGTCATCTCCAGCACCAAACCTGTCAGCTACAAGTAACAATTGTTTAAACAAATCTGTGAGTCATTGAAGTATCCTAATAACATTCACTACGCATACAAAAACTTTGTTCACATACTCGTTTCTTAAACATGTTAAGTCGAGTCTAATTCAGCACGTCAAACATGTCATAATGCGGGGACTTGGACATTTTTGCTTCAAGTGGCAAAAATTTCTTCCCTAACAACTTTGTGTAAATGAATGCAGGCAGCTGCAGAGTTACTCTCACTGGGGAAAATTGCCTGTCCTGTGGCACTAACAACATTTCTTTTCTACTCAAAGACAATAATCTCAATGCTTTTCTTGGGCCATATGGAGAAAGCTGAGCTTGCTGGAGGCTCTCTAGCAGTGGGATTTGCAAATATAACAGGATTTTCAGTGATGAAAGGCCTTTGCACTGGAATGGATCCAATTTGCTGCCAGGCCTTTGGAGCCAGGAGATGGTCAGTTCTCAGCCAGACATATATAAAAACCGTCCTCCTCCTGTTACTCGCATCCATACCCGTGGCATTGCTTTGGCTAAATGTCGAGCCTGTATTCCATCGACTAGGTCAGGACCGTATCATAACTAAAATTGCAAGAGGGTACCTCGTAATCTCACTCCCAGAGTTATTTACCCATGCAAACCTCGTGCCTTTGCGGACATTTCTAAGGACTCAGGGACTGAACTCCCCAAACACAATAGTCGCCACATGTGTGTCTATCCTTCACCTTCCTATCACCTACATCCTTGTAACATATTTGAATTTAAGGGTAAAAGGGATAGCATTAGCCTCTGTTATATATTCAATCAATGTCAATATCGGCCTTTTACTGTACTTGTTTTTCTCCAAGGTAGCCATAAAGCCATGGAATGGGGCTAGTTTTAGCTCAATATTCCAGGGCTGGTGGCCATTATTGAGCCTAGCATTACCAAGTTTATGTTCAGTGTGCCTCGAATGGTGGTGGTACGAGATTATTTTGTTCCTGAGTGGCTTATTATCCAATCCAGAGTCGTCTGTAGCAGCAATGGGAATCTTGATCCAGACAACAGGCACAGTTTATGTATTTCCATTTGCTCTCAGCCTGAGCATATCGCAGCGAGTTGGCAACGAATTGGGCGCAGGCGAGCCTGAGCGCGCACAATTAGCAGTCATGATTGGGATATGTATAGGTCTCGCATATGGAATTTCAGCCTTCGGGTTGAGTATAGCCTTCAAGTCCTTGTGGGGAAAATTGTTCACAAATGAGCCACAGGTTCTTGCTTTAATCTCAGCAGCCCTTCCAATCTTGGGATTAGCCGAAATTGGAAATGCTTCTCAAACAGCAGCCTGTGGTGCCCTTACTGGCTCTGCACGGCCTAAAGTCGGTGCACGAATAAATATTGCAGCGTTTTACTTGGTAGGCTTGCCATGTTCTGTTCTATTCACATTCAAACTGAAAATTGGATTCCAGGGACTCTGGCTGGGATCAGTAGCCTCACAGGCCGCGTGTTTAAGCATGATGCTGTACATTTTGGCGCAAACTGATTGGAGACACGAGGCGAAGAGGGCCGAGGAGCTAACATTGTCTGCCGGGGAAAAGGATGAAGGGGTCAACCTGGTGGCTTAATCTCCCACATTGAAGCACCAAGTTGACATAGCATATGAGGGCCATACATTTAACTGAGTGTAAATCCTTTTTGTTAAGAATCGGGTCTATTGTTTGTAACTGGTGAAAAGAGGGGTAGAGTACATTGATTTATTTAATTAACTTGAATGATTAGTGGGGGGAGAATTCTTTATCTTACTAAAGTGCAATTTTGTTCTGATTTTTTTCTAAAAATCTGATTCTAAAATTTCTAAATCATGTGCTGATACGAAATGACATCTGATGCTAATAGCTTATAAGAAAATGTTCAAATGAAATTTTGTTCAAATTTCTAATTCTGAAACACAGAAATAACTGTTTTGTACTCTATAGCTAGGGCTGGACAAAAATCAATCCGAACCAGTCAAACCTATCAACTCAACCCAAACCAACCGGTTTGGGATTGATTTTTTAGTTCGATTGGGTTGGGTTCGGGTTAAGAAATCAAATTTCAGGTCGGGTTCAAGTTGGGTTCTAAGTTATCTATTAAAACTCATCAAACCCAACCCAACCCAATAAACTAAAAAATATTAAAAAGAAAATTAGTACTTAAAACCAAAAACCTAATTATCAAAATTCTTCTCTGCCTCATGTCTCTTCTACTTCTCATTGCTGCTCGTGCCTCGACTTCTCAATTCGATTTTTTGACGTAAATTTTGACTAAATACTTGGATTGAATGAGGAAATTTTGTATTGAGTTTGGATGATTTAACATTTTTAGTATTTAGGTTGAATTCATTTTATTCAATAGGTGTAATATGCATGTATTCAACATATATTTAGATTGATGTAATATGTATTTAATTTGATTGTGGTATAATCTATTTAACAAGTTTTATAATATTTTTAATTTATATTGTTCTATTGAAATTGAACTTAACCCTATGGACCATTGATCCAACTTCAATCAACTTAAGGTCTTTTAAATCACAATTTTTAATGTAGCTGAAATTCATCCAAATTGAAATGGAATCAAACTTTAAAAAAATTGTTCAATTCAACAAAAAAGGTCACAACCATTGGACCCATAAAAAATTGTCCAACTTGAATTAGACTCAAGTCCAAACCAATCAACCAAACTCAAACCAACCTGAGTTTTGTCGGTTTGTATTGAGTTGGGTTTCAACCCTGAATGGGTTGACTCCTGATTGAAATTTTGTCAAACGGAACATGTTGTTTGGGTTTGTGTTGGATTCAAAACCAATCCAACTCAATCCATGCCCAACCCTATCTATAACCTAACTAGTCTTGGGATAGTTCCTGGTGTTTCGAGTCGAACCTTATATACAATCCAATTTTCGAAAACATTGTTGACGAAGAATTTGAAGTGAATCCTGCACATATGCAGTCCACACACGCGCACTATTAGTGCTTTGTGGGTTGGGTCTTTCATTGGGCCAGTTAAAGATCATTTGATTAATATTCAAAGTGTTATGAGATTGTAGCAGGTTAACATATCAAGCAACATATCTATAATTCTTGTTACATATATATGACCACGTAAGAACCCACAAGAGATCATTTGACATTAAAAGCAAGACCAATTGGAGATGACTGTGAGATTGTAATTTTGGGCAATTTCAAACATATCTTGTTTTTTTCAAAGCTTCCTCCATTATTTGTGTAAGATCGAGCAAATCTGCAAGTACTTGTGTTATCACTATCAACAATTTTTGTGGCGATAGTAAGAGAAATAAAATGGAGACACGTTAAGATAATATTAGAGGGCCAACCTTTTAGCTTTCGAATTTTGTCCCTCATTGACAACCATTAAAATGGGGGTTTTTTTTTTTTTTTTTGGAAAAAATGAGTTTTGAAATAGTGATTTTTGAAGAATGTGCGATTAAAAAGTAGAAAAAAATTTTGGATTTACGTGCAAAAATTTTTTTTTTTTGTGAGAAAGTGTAGTTGAAAATGATTATGAGAAAAAAAAAAAAAAAAAAGAATCTTGCTACAGACTTAATGACAGATGTGATACGTATCAATACATGATTGGACAGTTTGGAAAAAAAAAAAAAAACCACAACACTCAATCACTGTGTGCCACACCACCCTATCGCTACATCCTTGTCATTGTCCTTGTCAAAGGAGCATTATTCAAAAAAGAGTTTTGTTTCGGTGGTTGTCAAACATGGACATTTGTGTTTGCCACTTCTAATTATTTTTTAAGAGGTTATAATAAGAAAGTGAGCGTACTCTCAAATCGAATAATTTCTTTCGAAAGTAGTTTTTTTTTTTTGAGACTTAAATATTTATTTAAATCCTGGATGCCCAATTTGATCGATACAATGATAACATGATTATCTGTAAAATAATGTTGAATGGTTCAAAGTCGTGTCTATTTTGGGTTCACAAAATCCACGAAGGATGTAACGTGTCTCAAAAGAAAGGATATGTTAAATTAGGTAACAAATGAATCACTATTCTCGAGTCTTCTAACCGGAATGAAAATGACATTTCAAAGTCTTTGCGTGTTAAATCCTAGGCATATTCGTCAAAGACAAATTTAAATTATTGTAGTAAAATTGGTATTCGGTGTCGTAGGTGGTTGGCTTTTCAAAATCAGCTACACTGAAGAATTAAGACGGTGCTGACTACGTCTATTATTCTACGTTGATAATGCAATTTCTATCATTTAACTTGCTGGACCATTCAATATAGCAACTATCTAACAAAAAATATGGGTACGAGGGATAATTCCAATTAGACAGCTTTTATGGGGGCACATCCTCCCAAAAGATAGCTGAAGGTTAGAAAGATTTTCTCGGACACGATGGAGATTGGTCCTCGAGTGCAAAAGTAAGAGGAAGTTTGATTGCAAGACTCGATTTTTAAGTATAGACGAAAGTCGACTTTAGTGATCCCATAAGAATTTATCTATGCATAATTGGATTCGATGTACGCACTTTTTTTTCAAAATTTAAAAAAAAAATATATATATATATAGAGAGAGAGAGAGAGAGAGAGTAATGATCTGCTAAGCACCGTGCTTAAGTGACAAACTATAAACTAAGCACGGTGCTTAGAGTGTGGGTTTAACTTTGGTTTCTGTGAAAGCAAATGGATGGCATATCACCTTCGCTTCGCATCACTTTAGTGAAAGTTCTTTACATAAAGCATTTTACTTTTTATGAGTTTTATTATTTAATGAGATTCACGTTTTCTTTTCTATAATGAGATGAGGCTATAAAAATTGGATTTCCACATCCATTTAATAGTGGGGACATATCTTTTTATTTTTCTTTTTGTGTTAATTCTATAGTGCCTAGAGATGTCATAAACAACTATTACAAGAAAGATAATAGTGTATTTGTTAAGATCAACGAGTCGGGTCGAGTCTCATGTGCGGCCTGGCATTTTTTTTTTTTTTTGCACGAGCCGAGCCGAGTCGAGCCGAGCCAAAGCCAGACTGAAATTTTGAGGCTTGGCTCGGTCTTCACGAGCCAAGTCCGAGTCGAGCCGACTCATGATTTTTTTAATTTTTTTTAAAAAATTCATGAAATGAAGGTTATATTATCGATATGAATAGTTTTTTAACACTCTGACTTATATTATACCACCTAAGATTAGTAGAATCTGTGATATATAGCTTGAAAATTTTCAGAGTCTGCTATCTCCAAAATGATAGCATTTCAATTGGATTCAAACTACATGCCACTTGCAGTCGGCGAGTTTATTTAAATCCTCTCAAATTCAATGAACTTGTGATCTTGCAAGTTGTGTATGATATAGAATATAATATTTAGTCAATGTCTGAAGTTGGTTGCCTCAAAAAGAGTCTATCAAAAATATTCTTTCCTCCTACCAACTATTTTTCAAAGATTTTTGGAGAAGTATGATGAGTCAAAATAACTATAAAGGCTAGAAAATAGAATCATAGACTAAGCAAAATTATGCACTGTTGGGAGCAATATTGCTTTGAAATGCATCTTTTTGAAAAAAAATAATAATAATAAATAAAAAAAGAAGAAAGAAAAAAATAAAGCATGTGTCATACAGGCCCAATACGGGCCATTTGTTGCCCGTCCCCGAACAGGGTTGGCTCGAGCTTTTCACGAGCAAAGTCAGGTCGCAAGCCCCTCGAGCCAACGAACTTGTTTGACATCCCTAGGATGATCCGTAGACAAAGGATAATGGTAAGAGATTACAAGAAATGACTGTTATAAACTTTAGAGAGAATTATTCAAATAATAATAAGTGGAAAGTTAAATCAGGGATTGGGTTTCCGTCCTGCCCCGCCTCGCCGCTGTATAAGCGGGGATGGAACGGAGAAATCGTGGCAGACGGGATAGGAAATGGGGTAATCATTCCTAGTTGGGTTGGAAATATTTCAAATGATGTGAACTCTTTTCAATTGAATAATGAAGAAATCACTACAACAAATCAAGAAAGTCCAACACAGCAAAATTCTTCTTCTTCATTTGAAGTTTCAAATGCCCTTTAGCAGGAATGTGGCTGCTTCTCCTGTTCTCCAAATAATTCAAAAGAAGATAGTGCATAACCTATAGTCAATCTGAATATTGGAGATTCTTAAATGCAGTCACACGATGGTGAAGATACTGATTCAGATGGCTACCATATGCAAGAAATTGATCAATCTAATCCTAATATTGTGTCTCGACCCATTAGGCCTAGGAGAATGCCACCAAATCTTCGACACTGCACGACTCCAACCACGACAAGCGCCATGGCTTCACAAATGTCCGAGCCAAAAATAATTGACAAAACATTACATTTTTAATGATATATGTGATCACTGGCGAGTAATTTTAAAAATACACCATAAAAATAAAGGTAAAACCATGCAATTGTAGATAAAAATACAAAAAGGATCAATATATTGTATTTCAATTTTCTACATATCTGAATGTTGTGAAAATATTGACCTAGGAAACTCGTACCGTAAGGGTGTTGTTTCTATCAATGATGTCTTTGTTGTTGTCAGGAGTTTTTGTAGGTAAACTCTGAACAGTTAACTGAATTAGAAGAAGTAATAGACAAATTGCAGTGGACAGAAAAAGAAAATATTGCAGTTGACAGAAGATAAAATTGGCGTCTTTGAAGTCGGGGCCTGTGTCGAACACAGTGTCCTTAAAGCAATATTCGCCCCCTCACCGAAGTAATGCGAACAAGTGTGCCGGAACGGAATCACCAAGTGACTGTAAGACGACAGGAATTTGAAAAGGAAGCAGAAAGATTTCGTGCTGTTGTGGTTTTTTTTTTTTTTTTTTTCTGAACTGAAGAGATTGTTCGAGAATTTGAAAAGGAAGCAGAAAATTCTCAAAACGTGACTTGCACTTGGTGGCCAATTTTTGACTCATTCGGTCCGACATTCGTGTACGCAGGTCGCGCCCACACACAAGTTCAAGGCTCGAAAGCCAAGTCGGTCCAAGATTTACACCTCCCCTGCGGGCGCATAGGCCACGGAGGAGTCTCTATGCAACAAATGGTTACACCTTACAAATTATTAACCATATATAAATTGGTCCAAAAACTTATTCTTATCCTATGTGGGATAACTATTTAAGTTTTCCCACTTGCCACTTTCTTTTTTCTTTTTCCAATGTGGGATGGTACTATTTATAGTCCCCATATATTCCCACTTTTCCATTTCTAACCAATGTGGGATTGTTAATCCCTTTTAAGGCTCCTCTTCAAATCCCAACTTTCAATCAATGTGGATTAATTTCACATACACAAGTGAAAATTCATTTGCCAAATAATATATTTTTCAACAGTTTTCTTCTAGTTAACCCCAATTTCTTTCCACGTTTATTCGACTTTGCACACTAATTGTCAATAATATCGGCACATCGAATCCTACCTTGATGTTGCGTTAAGTTTGTACCCTATAATTGACCATTAAAAGCAATAGGAGCGGCCTGCACGTAATCACACAAAGAATGTCAAGCTAAAACATACAATTACTTGCAATTCGACAGACGATTACGTGCAGCCAATTTTGAACTATATTTGAATAAAACTTGAAAAGATTGTCTTTATTGACAAGTAGTGGTTACAAAATTCGGAATGGTTTGAACGAAAGGGAAACAAAGTTCAAGTCTCCAGCCAATAAAAAGGTATTATTCATATTGGTCAACACACATGTTTGGCATGGAATAATACTTTTATTATAGTTTATTTGGTCAAGTAAATTATGATTTGAAGATTTTTTTTTTTTTCAAAATGAGTGGTAAAATATTTAGCCCTCGTTTGAACATGTTTTTTCAAACTGACTTTTTCCTCGTACTTATTTTTAATCACATTTTTTAAAAAATTATTTTTAACATTTATCCTAATTTTTTCTTATTTTATAATCACACGTTCTACCAAAAAATTCATTTCTCAAGAATTATCCTTTTTTTTTTCAGAATATCAACTTCACAAAAGAGCTCAGTATTAGATAATATAATTATGTGAAAAAAAAAAGTAAAATTTATTTAATGAAATGACTACATTAATTAGTGTTTAGAAACTATCTCTAAGAGCATTTTCAACAGACTCATTAAATATAATATACTCTCTATTTTAAAGAGTCAATCTTTAAAAATCATGCAACAATAGACTTTTTAAATTAACATTTTAATTTATAAAGTGAGTTTGACTCTATCTACTCTTTATAATTTAATGCATTGAAAGTATTTCAATTTTCAATAGAACAAAATAATATAATAATTTATAAAAAAAAGTTAGTGAAAACAAAAGATAGGAAAAAAGATAAATATTTTTTGGGAGTAGTAAAATTAAGTATTAAATTTTTAGTAGTATTTAAAAAAAATTTACTTTCCAAATTTATAGATGTTTTCCAAATTGTAGAATATGTTCTTTAAAATATAGAAAGCCTCTTGAAAATGCTCGGAAAGTCATGTTTTGAAATAGCTTTTAGAAGAAGTTCATTGGGTTAACTTCATCTGAGAGCTCTTCTAACCCATAAAAATTACTTTGTAAAATTAATGTAACGAGTCCACAAACAACTTTTCAATTTTAAAATTTCTTTTTAACTTCTCAAAAATCATATCAAACCGGCCCCTTAATTATTTCTACTAATTCTATGGGTTAGGTTGAATTTTGCGTTCAATTTCTTACAACATTTAGAACTTTTTAGAGTAAATATAAAGTAAAGTGGTAAAATCGTTTGATTTTAACAATATTTGGATTTTACTCTATCACAATTTTAACATTTGTTAAAAATCGAATCATTATTGATGTTGGGAGTTGTGAATGTTCAAATGTTATCGTAGGGGCAAAAGTTGCCTTATTGGTCCAATTGGCTCGCACATAGGGCAACAAGATGTCTATCATTGGCCCAACTCATAAAAATATTGTGTCCCAAATCACTATCCAAAATCAAAAGGTCAACCTGAAATCATGCAAGATTTTATCATCGAACGATCAATCCACAACTTACTAGATTTGACTAATAGGAGTTAAGAACCTCTTATCCACACTAATCAAAAAATTCAAAGTCAAATATTAAATGCAAAATTTTCAATAACACTCAAAACCACGGAGTGGGCATTCCATAAAAGCAAAACTATTCAATCAAGTCAAGTATGGCTCTACTCGACATGTTCGTACAGCTCGTTATTTGAGTTGAAACTACTCTGATACCATTTTAAAAACATTAACTCTACATGGCTCTGAAATGCATCTTTTTGAAAAAAATAATAATAAGAAGAAAGAAAAAATAAAGCATGTGTGATACAGGCCCAATACGAGCCATTTTTTGCCCGTCCCCGAACAGGTTGTTGGAATTTTGTATTAGAAATTGGTTGTGACCAATTGAAATGATTTAAGTGAAAATTCCTTGTTTGGTGAATGAGAAATTAAGCCAAACTTAAACCACTTAATATTTGAAATTATTGGAAAATTGTGTAGAATATTGTGGAATATTCTAGAGATGATGTAGATGAAAAGATGTGTCTTTTCATATGGAATATCACGACTTTTGGAGATCATGACTTTTGGTATGAGTAACTTCCAATAATTATGTATATTCAAGAGATATGTCTTTTGGTATGGTTGTGTCTTTTGACAAGCCTTTCCAACTACTAAATATATGAATTCCCTATGTGTTTGGATAAACAACAACAACAAGAAGAAATAAGAAACAATTCAATTGATTGTTTCATATCATTTCATGTTTTGCTTTAGTTTTGCATAAAACACTTTATAGAAATGATTATTTCTTACATCAAAATCATGGTTATGGTAGAGAGGGAACTCCGTTCGAGTTCGTTGGTCTAAGTCATTTGGAGTGCTCCTATGGCTTGACGTGGTCGTTGTATCTTGGGAGATGATTGCCGAGAAACCGTTAGCACCGATGCGGGGCAAATTCATTTTAAGGACAAAGTGTCAAACACTTGCCTCGACCGATCGCATCACTTGCATCTCATCTTTCTGATTTCTGATTTCATTCTAGCCCCTGTTTGGCCCCCATTATTTGGCATTTTTGGGGGGTTGAAAATTTTTAGAATAGTGATTGATGGGAGATGTGTGGTTAAAAAGTTTTAGATTTGTGTGTATTATTATTTTATTTGATGAATGTATGGTTGAGATGAAGAGAGAGAAAAAATTAATGTAATGTAATGGAATTTAATGGGGGCCAAACAGGGGCCTAATTTAATATTCAGATTTCGGAAAGTAACTAATATTTTTTTTTTTTATTTCATGCAAGGTTTGAAAAAAGAATGAAACGTGTTCAAGATTGGAAAGTGATGAATCCATATTCATATATTCGAAGTCGGTAATTCACTAATTTGTCTTCTCAAATTAAATTTTGGTAAGTCGAATGATATTTCGATTTCAAGTATATTAACGGCATGTTCTTGATGAATATAATATGTACATTATCGGTGTAATATCTCCAACACAGGTTTGGCTCGAGCTTTTCACGGGCAAAGTCAGGTCGCAAGCCCCTCGAGCCAACGAACTTGTTTGACATCCCTAGGATGATCTGTAGACAAAGGATAATGGCAAGAGATTACAAGAAAGGACCGTTATAAACTTTAGAGGGAATTATTCAAATAATAATAAATGAAAAGTTAATCAGGGATTGGGTTTCCGTCCTGCCCCGCCTCGCCCCTGTATAAGCGGGGATGGAACGGAGAAATCGTGGCAGACGGGATAGGAAATGGGGTAATCATTCCTAGTTGGGTTGGAAATATTTCAAATGATGTGAACTCTTTTCAATTGAATAATGAAGAAATGAGGACAACAAATCAAGAAAGTCCAACACAGCAAAATTCTTCTTCTTCATTTGAAGTTTCAAATGCACTTTAGCAGAAATGTGGCTGCTTCTCCTGTTCTCCAAATAATTTAAAAGAAGATAGTGCATAACCTATAGTCAATTTAATATTGGAAATTCTGAACTGCAGTCACACGATGTTGAAGATACTGATTCAGATGGCTATCACATGCAAGAAATTGATCAATCTAATCCTATTATTGTGTCTCGACCCACTAGGACTCGGAGAATGCCACCAAATCTTCGACACTACGCGACTCCAACCACGACAAGCACCATGGCTTCGCAATTCGCAAATGTCCGAGCCAAAAACATTTTGAACTGCCATGGAAGCCCACAGTGGATTGATGTCGCGCAAGAATAATTGACTGCACTATGAGAAAATATTAATACTTGGCAGTTGGTACCATAACCTTAAAATACTAACACAGTGGGTTCTAAGTAAGAATATTGAATCAACAAAAAAACAGAAGTTTCGATCGATCGGCTTAGGACACGATTAATGGCAAAAGGTTTTACACAAGTTCTCACGTCGTCTACAATGAAGCTATGAGTTCTGTCATACAACCAACAAAAAATTCAATTAGTTATTGTTGTTGCTTTTTTGTCTATCCTATCACATTTTTCTTTGTTGACATGGGAACCCGCAGCTGCTACCCGTCAGCGGAGGCCCGACCACTATGAGTGCGCACTAGATAAACTCCGCTCCATGTGCAGTAACCCGTAAACCACATAGGAGAGGTAAACCACACTAGACAAGCCCGGTTATCCTATCACTTTCTTTGTTGATAGTATAGTTGATTTTTTTTCCTAATATACTCCTATTTAATGTGTGATTATCAAGAGAAAATAACTTCTTATATTAAAACATTATTTAATGTAGGGGTATATAAGGAAAATTGTAATGAAAAAATTTATGGATAAATATATTCACACCACAAGTTTTAATAATCTATGTAAAAGTAGAAGCAGATCTATCTTTGTGGGATGGAGAGAGTAATATATATGGAGCGACCATTGGAATTTGCAAGGCAGTCAAGCTCATTTCAAGGTACTTAAAAGACACTCCATAATTTAGTCACTAATTAGAGAAGCTCAATTGATAATTTATTGACAAATAGCTGAAGTTGTCAATAAATTACAAACATTACATTTTTATTGATATATATATATATATATATATATATACACTAGGTGCAAGCAACGTGTAATGCACGTTTGCCTAGTTTATATTTAATAGTTTTGTTTAAGAATTAATTTGTTATTAATAAAGATGTAATTTTTTTGGTTAATTAAATAATTAATGATGTAATGTTTATGTAATTGATAAATAATTAGATATGTGATTTTGATATTGTGATGTAAGTTGGTGAGATCGAAGAAAATAAGCAAAAGTTGACAAATTTGGAGAAATGGCTAAATTGTAAGGGATCCAAAGTTCGGGGACTAAAATGTAAATACTTAAAAGTTGTGCCGAACCTCACGATGAAGATTTGAGAGTGCTCGGAGTCAATTGGATAAATGAAGACATCAATGGAATCAAATTTAGTCAAAAGATGATCACAAATCAATTTCTAACCGAAAAGTTATGCTCCGATATTTTAGTTTCATATTGAGACCTATTTTTGACATAGAAAGTGATCGAATTGGAGAATGATGTCTGAATTAAAGTTATAGTCAGATAAGTTAGCTTTCCAACGCATTTTGAATCGCTTCAATCGGATATCGGAATACAAAGTTATGATAAAAACATTGAAAGAAAGTGTAGCTGTCTGTTTAAAACAAGAAATTTCGTTACATAGTCCGTTAAAACAACAAATTCCATTAGTTTTTCCGTTAAAAACAAGAAATTCTGTTATATAGCCACTTTTAATATATAGAAGATATATATATATACACAAAAGGATCAATAAATTGTATTTCAATTTTCCACATATCTAATTGTTGTGAAAATATTGACCTAGGAAACTCGTACCATAAGGGTGTTGTTTCTATCAATGTTGTCTTTGTTGTTGTCGGGAGTTTTCTTCTAGTTAACCCCAATTTCTTTCCACGTTTATTCGACTTTGCACACTAATTGTCAATAATATCGGCACATCGAATTCTACCTCGATGTTGCGTTAAGTTTGTACCCTATAATTGACCGTTCAAAGCAATAGGAGCGGCCTGCACGTAATCACACAAAGAATGTCAAGCTAAAACATACAATTACTTGCAATTCGACAGAGGATTACGTGCAGCCAATTTTGAACTATATTTGAATAAAACTTGAAAAGGTTGTCTTTATTGACAAGTAGTGGTTATAAAATTCGGAATGGTTTGAACGAAAAGGAAACAAAGTTCAAGTCTCCAGCCAATAAAAAGGTATTATTCATATTGGTCAACACACATGTTTGGCATGGAATAATACTTTTATTATAGTTTATTTGGTCGAGTAAATTATGATTTGAAGATTATTATTATTATTATTATTATTATTATTATTTTTCAAAATGAGTGGTAAAATATTTAGCCCTCGTTTGAACATGTTTTTTCAAACTGACTTTTTCCTCGTACTTATTTTTAATCACATTTTTTAAAAAATTATTTTTAACATTTATCCTAATTTTTTCTTATTTTATAATCACACGTTCCACCAAAAAATTCATTTCTCAAGAATTATCTTTTTTTCAAAATATCAACTTCACAAAAGAGCTCGGTATTAGATAATATAATTATGTGAAAAAAAAAAGTAAAATTTATTTAATGAAATGACTACATTCATTAGTGTTTAGAAACTATCTCTAAGAGCATTTTCAACAGACTCATTAAATATAATATACTCTCTATTTTAAAGAGTCAATCTTTAAAAATTATGCAACAATAGACTTTTTAAATTAACATTTTAATTTAGAAAGTGAGTTTGACTCTATCTACTCTTTATAATTTAATGCATTGAAAGTATTTCAATTTTCAATAGAACAAAATAATATAATAATTTATATAAAAAAAAAGTTAGTGAGAACAAAAGATAGGAAAAAAGATAAATATTTTTTGGGAGTAGTAAAATTAAGTATTAAATGTAAAGAGCATTTTAGTAGTATTTAAAAAAATTTACTTTCCAAATTTATAGATGTTTTCCAAATTGTAGAATATGTTCTTTAAAATATAGAAAGCCTCTTGAAAATGCTCGGAAAGTCATGTTTTGAAATAGCTTTTAGAAGTAGTTCATTGGGTTAACTTCATCTGAAAGCTCTTCTAACCCATAAAAATTACTTTGTAAAATTAATCTAACGAGTCCACAAACAACTTTTAAATTTTAAAATTTCTTTTTAACTTCTCAAAAATCATATTAAACCAACCCCTTAATTATTTCTACTAATTCTATGGGTTAGATTGAATTTTGAGTTCAATTTCTTACAACAATTAGAACTTTTTAGAGTAAATATAAAGTAAAGTGGTAAAATTGTTTGATTTTAATTTTACTCTTATCACAATTTTAACATTTGTTAAAAATCGAATGATTATTGATGTTGGGAGTTGTGAATGTTCAAATGTTATCGTAGGGGCAAAAGTTGCCTTATTGGTCCAATTGGCTCGCACATAGGGCAACAAGATGTCTATCATTGGCCCAACTCATAAATATATCGAGTCCCAAATCACTATCCAAAATCAAAAGGTCAACCTGAAATCATGCAAGATTTTATCATCGAACGATCAATCCACAACTTACTAGATTTGACTAATAGGAGTTAAGAACCTCTTATCCACACTAATCAAAAAATTTTAAGTCAAATATTAAATGCAAAATTTTCAATAACACTCAAAACCACGGAGTGGGCATTCCATAAAAGCAAAACTATTCAATCAAGTCAAGTATGGCTCTACTCGACATGTTCGTACAGCTCGTTATTTGAGTTGAAACTACTCTGATACCATTTTAAAAACATTAACTCTACATGGCTCTGCATGACTTGAACTTCAAGAAGGCCATAGTCCATATTACCATTTCCTTTGTGCAACTTAATGTAAAATGAGTCAAAAAGAGACAAACATATTTGATTTCACTTGGTCATAAAGAGTCTAAATCATATATAAATACCTTGACTTTGCTCAAGTTTGGAAGAGCCAAATGTGACAAGTCTATTGGCCTCAGCCACCCTGGAGCTCTAGCACAACAAGGTACCTCGGCTCCGCTCACCTTGACCATAGAGAAATCCAAGAGATGAAAATTCCTTCGCCACTCACGGCTCAAACTACCAAGAAGTTGAAGCACATTGAAAACAATTCGTATATGCTAGACACAACACGATTTTGCTCATTTCAATTACTCTCAACATGACTCTTACCATACTATGGTCTGAATTGCCTTTCTTTTGACCATGTTTTCCATTAGTCAAGACTTGCTTGAGTCTTACCAAAGTTCTCCCATAATCGTTGGTTGTTGGTCGGCTACTCCGAGCCAAGATGTGCAATGAAGGACGCTTTTGGCCCATGTCATATTACTGCTCAGTCAAACCAACTATGCATCCTGCCGTTCACCACGTCCCAGCTATGAGCTATGTCAATTATCGCACAACCACATGACGGCATAATTATCCCAACCATTCAGTTATCGCATTGCCATACGGTTGCACTACCACACGGTAGCCCGTACCAAACAATAACAATACTACCGTGCAATGACATTTTCACTTGAAACCTTGACCATGCGGTAACCCTTACCATATGGTCAAGCCTAGTGCCCATAAGACCCTGAGAAACTGTCCTTCTGACAAAAAAGAAAGAAACTATCAAAAATCTCCAAAACATCCAAAATTGCTCCAAGCAAAAATGAGAGAGAGAAATAAGTGTCCACCACTTCTCCAAATCTTATGGAGAAGCATATTCGACAAGACAAGAAAATGGCTCCAAATTTTGAAATAAAAGTTAATATATTGGTATCATCATACGGCTCGATCGATCTGCGTGGGATTCTTATTTCTACCACGTGCCTTTGCTAAGCCGTGTGGAGCCAACATGTGGTACCCACATCTTCATCGGTGCAATTTTGAATTTCTACGAAATAAACTATGTCCTACAAAAACTCTGATTTTCGTGCAGTAAATCATTTTGAAAATTTCAAATTAATATTTCATCTTGTGTTTGCCATGAAAATCAAATTTACAGCACAATAGTCAATACATCGTGGATCGAATTTCTACCATTGGCACTGTTATTGCATCGCTCTTGTACATTGAAGGATCATCCAAACTAGGCGATCAATCGATCTTCACCTATGACCAATACAAATTAGATGGACAAGTCAGAGTAGATGGTCAAATGATCTTCAACTATGACCTAAGACAAACCACTCAGCCATGTGGAACTGAATGGTCAAACGATCATTGCCTGCGATCAAGTATCAACAAGTGCTACCAACAAATGGTCTAATCAGCCCTTATTTCGGTCTTGTTTAGACAAAATTCATATGGACTATCATTCCATATGTTTGAAAAATTAAGTCATTTGAAGTGGAACTGAATGGTCAAATGATCCTCACCCATGATCAACAAGTGCAACCGACCAATGGTCTGATCAGCCTTGTTTCGGTCTTTTTTAGACAAAATTCGCATGGAATATATCACTACATATGTTTTAAGAATTAATATAGTCATTTGAACTACTCTTTTTAATTAGGTTAAAACTCGAATTAAATGGTATGGGACAAATTGTAGTGGGCAAAAATTGCCTCACTAGCCCAAGATTCCCTGGATATCAAACAATGCCCACTAAATGAGATGTCACCTTCGGCCTAACTGTTTAGTGTCAAAAGTCTCGAACCACGGTCCAAAAACAATGAATCAACTCGAAATCGACAAGACTTTATGATCAAATGTCAAACTACGAAGCTACTAGATTTGACTAGGTATTATCCCATGTTTGGTAGAAATTAGAATCAGATATTTAGTAAATTTTGTTAAAATTGATGAAATGTGTGGTTGAAAAGTCGTGGGTTCCATAAAATATGTAGTTAAAATTAATTGTTAACTTTGACTTGAAATTTTAATTGAATTTTAGTCTAAATCAAACAAGGGCTAAATACATTTTTTGTGGATGGGATTGCCTAAGTAGAGGGGGGACCATCCTACGGATGGCAACGGGTACATGCGGGTCGGGATTGTGACTCCATTTTTGTCCTTCGTCCCATTGGATATATTTGTCTCATTGTCCCCACTCATACCCGATTAAGACAAGATGAGCAGGGCAAGGTTTTGTTTTTATTTTTTCAGACTTTATTTGATAACCATAATTTGAAAATTCTCTCTTTTCTTTTTATTTCATACTCATTTTTAATAATACATTCACACAATAAAATATTTTGCACGTAAATCTAAAACTTTTATATATTTTTTAACTACACATTCTCTTTAAAATCACTATTCAAAACTTTATTTTTTTTTTCCAAATAATGGTTGTTAAACAAGGACTTAATGTTTTTAGTCGGTGAATTTTTTTTATTATGTTTTCAAATTGTAGAGAAATTCATATTTCCTCTAAAGTGGTGATGGTTCTTTTATTTTTGTGTGATAAAAAATTTGTAATTTTGAAATGAACTTTAAATAGGACGGGTAACGAATGAAAACCATGTTTTTTCTTTTTGATTTAAATGTAACCTTACACAATATTCAATTTCAAGAAATAAGAATTTATAAAATTGAAATTTAAGTCAAAGAAAATATCAATTTCCACTATAAAACATGATAATAAGGACCCACGAGTCTTTAATCTTACTAACCATTTTACATAATCCAAAATTATTCTGTGGGTCTAACCTCTATTCTCAATCACGCTTCTAGTCTCGTTCAACCATTTTTTGCATGCCATGAAACTATTGAAGAATAGAAGATTTTGATTGATTTGGTAAGATTGTTTGAAAACATGTTTATTTTGATCAAATTAAAGTCAATTTTGATTTGGTGTGGATCGACAAAATTAGGGTCTATTAATCTAGATTAACAAGGATCGAGGTCTTTTACAATAAAGATATTGAGGGTTTTTTTTTTTTTTTTAATATCAAAATTGGTTATTTTAAACTATATTTTTCATTTATGTGTATTATAACAAGGTTATTTCAAAAGTTTTTAGTTTTAGCCCTTGTTTGGCTCTCATTATTTCCAAAATACATTTTTTTCTCTTATTTTTAATTACACATTTTTCAATAAAATAATATTATACACAAATACAAAAAAAATCTTATTTTTTAATCACATATTTTCCATCAAAATACTGTTCCAAAATACATTATTTCCAAAAAAAAAAAAAAATGAGGCTCGAACGTGCTCTTAGTCAATCTTGACAAAATTTACCTTCATTTTATAACTAGTTTCAAAAAATTATGATCCAACAATTATACTCCCCCTATCTCATTTATATAGACTTGTTTTGTTTTTCACACGAATAAAGAAATCTTATTTATTGGAAAAGCAATTTTTGCCAAAATTTTTTCTAGTTTACCCTCATTTAATTATCAATAACTAGTAATAAATTATTATTGGAAGTAGTAAATAAATAATGGTATATTAATGAATCAGAAATGATCTAATGAGCACTGGTGCTCATCTTATCCTAAGCACCGATGAGTTGGCACATTAATTCATTGGTGGATAAAGATTTTGTGAGTTTCAATCCACCAATGAATTAATGTGCCAACTCATCGGTGTTTAGGATAAAATGAGCACCGGTGCTCATTAGATCATTTCTCATTAATGAATAAACAAAAGAAAACATTCTTAATAAAGAAACAAGACTATATAATTGAGACAAGAAAATAAAGAAAGTGAACATATATAAATGGGACAGAGGAAGTACAATGATAATGTTCTCAAGGTACAGACAATAGTTTTCAAATTATTGGCATTTTTGTAATCTAGACTGAACAATTCAATAGATGGTTATATTGGTACCACAATTTTTTTGTTATACCATATTTTAATTGTAATTAAGTTCCTCTATTTTTGCTCGTTGTAGCAATTATTTCCTTTCTTTTCGTCGAATTTTATTTTCAATCTTCCATTAATTAGTACATTTATTCATTGATGATGATTTATGTCAAAATATTTTATTTCCATATTTTGAAATGAGGAAAAAATATTTTTTTTCGTACTTTTTTATTTTCTAAAATAAGATAAGAAAATAAGTTATTATACGTTATTTTCAACGGACTTTTTGGACATAATCTATTACCAAATACAAAATGTGATAACTAATTAAAAGTTTGATGATAAGAATGCTATGAAAAATCGTTAGGAACATGAATACTAATATACTATAATGAATAAAGATTGAGAGTCTTAACTATAATTAAAATGTGGTGTGAATAAAATTACTCGTATGAATAATCAACAAATGTTCATTATGATAATCTTTTACCTTGTACAAGGTATTCAACTATACGTTGTTACATACAAAAGATGTCTGTATGTCACGTGATATATGTATTAAATTGATAAGTGATTTGTGAGTTATTTATATTTTTCAATTTTATTCAATGTTATTTGTTCCACAATGCTAAGCCCCTTTTGGTTTGGCTAACAATCAAATTTTTAATAGATTTTAATAAAATTGATAAAACGAATAGTTGAACAGTTGATAAAAGCGCGAGTGCACATGAAATGTATAGTTAAAAATAATTGAGATTTTTATCAACTTCTTATGTAAATCAAATAGGGTTAAGGGCTTGTTCGGTAGAGATTAAAATTGAAAAACTAACCGTTATTGTTGACTTTTATTAGACGAGTGAGACCCAATAACGGTCACATTTTCAATTTTAATTGGATTTTAAACTGTACCAAACAGGCCCTAAATATGTTCTTATGTATAATAATCTATGTTTTTATAAAAAAAAAAAAAAAAATTCTCAAATTCCATTGGCCTCCACCTCAATTCGTCATTGGTGCCATGTATAAAAAAGTATACTTCAAAAACGTAACTTGTCCAATCCCATCATCGTATTTGAGAAAGCTGAAAACTTTAGCTACACACCTTTCTCGTTTCATCATCGTAGTTTAATTCTTTTTAATATATATTGAATATGCCTTATAAATTAAATAGTTGAATTAAAAGTACGATCAATAAATTTGTTGTAATCATCTACGTCCACACGGAGGTGACAATCAGCTCGTTCATTAGACACGATAGCTCGACCCATCTCAATTCGTATTCATGATTTGACCATTTGACTCATGGGCCTTATGGATCGAGTCGAGCTGCCACGAGCCTATAACCCAGCAATATTGATAAGTCAAGGATTAAACTATTTGTACAATATTGAATAACAACATTGTTGACAATATATGAGTTGACAAAATATTGTAGGTTGAAAAAATAAGTTGTTGTTCAAACTGTTCAATGGCAACATGTCATGTGACATGTTATCAATAAAATTGTCATCCAACATTGAAATCCTCCTCCTTTTAACATAGACAAAATTAAAATTTGAACGCAAGCAAAAATTACACGTACAAGTTTTTCGTCTAAAAAACTAGAAGAGAAAAATTGAAAATTGACATAAACAATACTTACAAATTATGAAGTCGAGTGTTCGTATATTAATCCATTTACTTTATCAGTCATTTAAATACATTAAGGGTCCGTTTGATTGTAAGGGTGGAAAATGAGTGAAAAGAAAATGTTTTACAGGGAATTGATTTTCTTAGAAAATGTTTTACTAGGAAAATATTTTTCCACAATTTGTGTATCAAAGGGTTGTATCTAGAAAAATGGAGGAAAATATTTTCCGTGGAAAATTTCGCATATCAAACAGTCATAAAAATGAGAGTAGGAAAATCTTTTCCTACTTCTCTAGAAAACTCCGCCAATCAAACGAAGCCTAAGCCTTTATATTCAAGCTGCAAAAAATGGAATATATTTCCATGAAATTCGAAGAAATAATTGGCATCTTGAACCAATTCTACCTCTGGATATGAAAGAGATAATTCGAAAGAGGACGCTTCAAGAAGTGACGAAGAAGAATAATTTCAAAATTTTCCAGGAGGTTAAGAATACAACTAATTTGTTCAAGTCAATAATTAATCAACCTAAAAAGTTCAATCGAAATTCATATATAGAGGAAAAATTAGTTTAACTTGCCAGTTTTTAAGTTGAGTATTGGCTTGAACAATTACTTAATCCTTTTGAATAATATATGGAAGAAAAAGAGGTAAAATAATAGGATTCATACTAAAATTAGATAGAAATAACTCAGTCACATTTTCCATGGAAAATGGAAATTTTTTAGCATTTTCCAACTTTTGTAGTATTTAATAGGCAAAATTTTCCCGAAAAAATATTTTCTAACTTTCCAAAATTTCCACATTTTGAGGAAAATAAATTCTTGATATTTTGGTGAGTAAATATTTTTCAGGTTTTTTTTTTTTTTTTTGGCAATTGGAAAAAATTCTAGACACAATGGTAAAAAAAAATTCACTTTTATTGACAATTTTCATGCAAAACAAAGTCAAATGAATGGTATTCGTTATGATTATTTTTTTTCAATTTTTTTTTCGGCAATTGGAACAAATTCTAAATCCAATGGTAGAAAACATTATCACTTTAATGGACAATTTTCATAATAAACGAAACTAAACAGACATCAAACTTTCAACATTTTTCATGAAAAATTATACTAATCAAACACAATTAATTACAATTCTCAATAAAATAATATTTAAGCAAATCAATTCCTTATAAAACATTTTATTTCCTCCAATTTTCCACATTTGCAATCAAACGGGCCCATAAAACTTTAGATTGCACAATAAAAAAAATTAATATTGATATTACAAAAATTGTAAATTGAGAATGTAATATTTGTGAAAAATGAAGTTAACTGGGGTTAATGTTAAAATAAAAAAAATTATGACCGCATAAAAAATTGAAATTGGACCATTGACCAAACTATAACAATTATGACCTTTGTGCCAAACTATTATATTTATGACCGTTTGGGCAATGATCACAATTGGCCTTGTGAGAAGAATGTGTTGGACTTAAATCATTCATGGTCTTGTGAGAAGAATGTGTTGGACTTAAATCATCCATGGTCGAGTCGGGGTGAGTCGAACCGCTTGCACACCCCTACCTCCACGAGATCGAGAAATCAATTTATTAATCAAAACTTCAAATTACACGAATAAACACGTCGTATGATATACTAATGACGCAATTTAATTTAAAAGTCTAATATTAGCTCCGATTTGACATTCGTTAAATTAATTTTTTTTTCTTAAACTCATTTTTAACAATATATTCATACAATAAAACATTTTGTACGTATTCATCTGGGAAGTCTTAAAAAATTATTAGATAAAAATACTGTATAACAATGTGGATCAAAATTAGAAATCATTAAAAAAATTCTTGGCATAATGAAGATTCGAATTCCACTAACTAGAAAACTAGTTTGAAACATATTTTATTCTCATATTCCTAATCGAGAAATTTAGTAGTTATTTTAATGTTGCATATGGCTTATCTTAATTTAGTTGTACCATCTCTAATTGTGGTGTAAAATTGAATATAAATTGGTATCTTCAAAATTACTTTTACATCTTCATTTACATTTCGGTGTATCTAAATTCAGAATTTGCTCCGATGGAAAGATTTAAATCCATTTTTTACCTTTCGTGAATGTAAAAAAAGTACATTCACTGCCGAAAAATGCAATTTGCATTTTCATTTGCATCTCTCCATTAGATAGGTTTTCGGCCACTTCAGAGATCTAAAACTCAGTTTACATTTATTTTATACAATAATTGAAGATACTCTTATAAGTCTATCAACGAATACCGATTGAGGGTAATGAAAGACAGAGGCAGACGTAAATATTTTGAGTTAGAGTGTACAATCAAATTTGCAAAAAAATTGTAAAAAACATAATGCATTCGTTATCTTATTACAATTGTTTTCTATGCATTTTCATTCTTAACATTCTCAACGTTAGTTTCAACCAAAACATTTTCAAGATTAGTTTAATCAGTTTTATTAGCTTCATTCCCAACATCAATTTAAGTTCTTCATTCCTTTCTTTAACATCAATTTTATCTCGAACGTTACCTTCATTAATATTTTGCTCATCATTTTAAAAATACATATTTATAATTAGAGAATTTGTCCATAACTGTTACAATCAATCAATACAATAATCAGAAGAAAAAACATCCAATTGACATTTAATACTAACAATCCATTAAAATAATTACAATTCAATAAAATTAAATGAAATCGGACAGAATCATTCCAAACCCATTCTACATACACAATTTAAAAATCATTCCAAATCAATTTGACACAATTCAATATATAAGATCTAAAAATAAATAAAAATTCTGAACATAAATCGGATAGAATGAAAATAAACTATAAATATAACTCAAACTCATTTTCTATATCACTTTGAATTTTGTTAAAAAAAAAAGTAAAAATTTGAAACTATAACTTATTGCCGAAGGCAAAATAATTTAAGTTGATTGTTTCTGGAGGTCCAACGAGTGAAGGTGGTGCTAAAATTACAGAGGCAGATATGGCCAATGATGTCGTGATGAAAGTCACTTTGCATCAGTGTTTAAATTAGTAGGAAAAAATGTAAATTTAAGTTTCAATTATTTGAAAATTTGATTGGGAAGTGAATTTTTAGTAGATGTAATAATTTGTGTAAAAATTATAGATTTTTTTTTTGAAGAATTAGTAGGGTTAGAGTTTTGGCAACATGGATGAGGGAGAAGTTACGAGAAAGTGAGAGAAAATGTTAAATCTATTGTGATTTTGTCAAAAAAAAGGGAAAAAATTAGAAAAGGAAAAAAATTCCCCAAAAGTTGGGGGTCAAGTGACCCCCATGACCCTCCCTAATTTCACTAGCGATGACCAGCACGCACGTCATATAATTAATAAAGGGAAATGCTTCTGTAAAACAATCATACATATACGCAAGTTAAGATCGTTCATTCAAATAATGATATTTCAGATCCTGAAAAATTCAAATCACAGCACTTACAATGTCGAATTAATCCGACCACAAATTTTGTTTTTGACTCACCCGTTTAATTGTAAACTGACTAATAAAAAGAGACGTCGATACTGCTCTTAAAATTAATAATATCAAGTTTCAAAAATTCAATAGTTCAATTTCAACATGGACCTCCTTTATGGAGGCCAAAACGTGATATGCACTCCTTTAAAATGAAATTTGTTAGGCAAAGTTATTTGGAAAGCATTGAAAGATCAACTAGTCTTACTAACATATTTTATTACCCGCACTTGCCATAATAAAACCCCAAAAAAATTCAAGAGATGAGCCGAGTATCCGAGCCGGATAAGCCACGAAACAAGGACCTGTTTGTCTGTATCTCCCTCCCTTGCTTTATCATCCTGAACCAGGACCGTCCAAATCTCTTATGCACTGCGTACAACTCCTGTTATTTCTAATCGCCACGCGTTCTTTTATCATTGGCTACAGTAACATCACTCAGTGCACCTCGCATTTCCTATTTTTCGACCACTTCCTTTCCACTTTAAACCCTCTCTTCTTCTTCTCTCTCTCTAATTGAACAGATGCTCTGAAAACACCATTCCAACGCCATTATAAGCAATAAAAAGGGGAAAAATCGAAAGCCCATCAATTTTTGATATAGCTAAAGAAAGGGAAGATTGTTTTTTTAAAAAAATAAAATTCGGATTTGTTGAAGATTCAAAATTTTCATATATATAATCTCATTTGCATATGCATATGCATGCGTGTGTATATATAGAACAGTGGCTTCATATGTAAGTCTGCTCTTCCTTTTTTTTCTTGCTTTCGGTTTTGGCTTTGTTTTTCTTCTTTATATTTTCACTACTACGGAAAGCTTGAATTTCAAGTTGAATTTTCTTACGAGTTTCTATTTCTAAGTCTATTAGATTTTTCCAGGGATTGAAGGCCTTCTTTTCGAGTTATTGTTTTAGTATTTGAGGCTTGTTTTGAGCGATCAATCTGTGGAAGTCATAGTGTTTTATTCTGGTATTCATTTCGAAAAAAAAAAAAGTTGAATTTTTGTTTTAATTTTGTGGTTCTTTAGCAATCGTTTTGTAAAAGAAGAAAAGGAGTATATTTGAAGCGTGGAATGGTGATTTTTCACACGGGTTTTGAAGTATATGCTGGATTGAAGTTTCTATTCATAACTTGAGGAAATAGCTCTGGACTTCCTGAGATTATAATTTAATTGTGGATGGTATTTTTCCATGAAATAATTTGAAATTTGTGGATATATGAGTCTTCTTGGGATACTTTAATACTTGGGGTGGTGGGGAGGAGGCCGGGATTGCAAAGATGAGTTGCAGTAAAAGCAGGGGCAAAGAGGATGAGAAGTGTGAGAAGCTTGCAAGGAAATCAGTTGAAGGGTTGTCATCTCAGAATGGATCGGTTGTGGCCTCCCCACGTTTAACCATCGATGAAAGTGTGCTTATTGACCCAAAATCCCTATTTATTGGGTCAAAAATTGGAGAGGGAGCTCATGGCAAAGTATATCAAGGAAAGTATGTGTGGTTTATTTTCTTATCTCATAGTACCAATTAACGTTTCAACTGTTATCGATTTTTGTGGCTAAACAACTTTACTGAGCTGTGTAAAATGCGAAGCATACAGTTGATCATATCATGTCCAAATAAAAATATTGAATTTTACATTTGAAATGATAATGTGTATTTTTTTCTTGAAGCTGCGTGTTATTGACTTGCCTTGGGTTAGATGTTATCAATTATTTGATATCTTTTTTTTATGACTCATCTTCATTAGATGATGACAACTTAAGTGCTCATAATGATTTATTTTCTATAAGAATGTTCTGTTGGTTCTTTTGTTGAACTAAAGTTATATAACTAGTTTATGCACCAAAGAAAAGTTACAGTTTTGTTTTATTCTTACAATGCTTTCAAAATGAAAACTAGCCTCTTCACATCATATTGCTTAATGTTCAACTTTTTTTGTGCGGTCTTATTGGCATCTCTTTTAGTTATCAATATGTTGGTTTCCTTTTACAGGTATGGAGATCGAATTGTTGCCATCAAAGTTCTCAACTGTGGTAACACATCAGAAGAGAGAACTATGCTTGAGAGTCGTTTTATTAGGGAAGTAATGATGATGTCCAGAGTAAAGCATGAGAACCTTGTTAAGGTGAGATAGAGGAGTGAAATAGCTTCTTTTTTTTGGTGAACCATGCTCCTACGAGTTATTTTGTTGAAGTCAGCATTTGAACTAGGTGCTTAAATTTTTATGTTTGTTAAATCACAATGTTGCATTAAAATGTGACATTTTTGACTGTATATGGTTTCAAGCTGCTTGTCAGAACACCCTCTCTGTTAATCACTGACTCTAAGCATAATACAATGTTTTCCTTTGCAGTTTATCGGAGCATGTAAAGATCCTTTGATGGTGATAGTTACAGAACTTTTACCGGGAATGTCACTCCGAAAGTATTTATCCAGCGTGCGTCCAAAGCAGTTGGAAATGCATGTGGTGTTAAATTTTGCTCTTGACATTGCTCTGGCCATGGACTGTTTACATGCAAATGGGATTATACATAGAGATTTAAAACCTGGTATCTGATGGGGCACTAAGCTGTATAAGATTTTATTCATCTGTACTATTGTTATATCATGTAGTTTAGAACAATTTTATCTTTCAATTTAGATTCTAATTTTTTTATTAAATCAGGATTTGATATCAAGTGTTCCTTTTGATGGTTAGTTTGAAGGTGGTATTTTTATAACAAGTAGGTAAATGAATATCCCAGCATGTTGTGATTTTTTATCCTTTTATTCCTGTTGTCTGGGTTGTTGTGTTACCATCCCCAGACGAAGAAAAAAAGAGAGAAAGAGGGAAATAAAGATAGATGAGTTTGAATTGGTGTTGAAACTTCTCTATGCTGTGCCAACTTGACATATTTATGTATTTCTTACTATAGGCAATTGATGCCTGATAAATTGATGTTTACATTACCAGACAGTAGAATGCGTGCCAATGCATCTCTTTTGTTTTGGAATCTCATGTAGTTTGATGTAAATTTTCTCTCTTAACTGAGAATATTTATGAAAATTTATGGTGCAGACAATTTGTTGCTTACTGCCAATCACAAGTCTGTGAAGCTTGCAGATTTTGGTCTTGCCAGAGAAGAAACTGTAACTGAGATGATGACTGCAGAAACTGGGACATATCGTTGGATGGCACCAGAGGTCTGTAATTTCTTTTTGATTTTATTTATCACCCATTATTGTTTTATCCCTCTGGAACTTGTATTAAAGTATTATATGAAATATTTGAGGGGAGTCCATTAAATTTTCGCCAGTGTTATATTGTTTTGCTGAATCTGTTTTGGTCCTCTATCGTATTTGCTAGTTTGAAACTAAAATATATTGCATTTTAATTATGTTGTATTTTTTTATCATCATAATTTAAATATTTTGAACTGTTTTTGTTTGATTGTTAATATCAGTGACTTAATTGAACTTTGCAGTTGTATAGTACCGTGACACTACGTCAAGGGGAGAAGAAGCACTACAATAACAAAGTTGATGTTTACAGTTTTGGCATTGTCCTTTGGGAATTACTGACAAATCGCATGCCATTTGAGGGAATGTCAAATTTGCAGGCTGCTTATGCTGCTGCTTTCAAGGTGCATAAATAATCTATTATCCGTGTTTGTATTACATAAATATTTTTGGAAAAAGAATCACATATGATCTCTGCTTACATTCTTCCAAGTTTGAGATTTCAAGCACGGTATTATAAAACAAAACAAACGGGAAACATGTATCTACTATCTAGTAGCCATGATGGAAAGAACTAAAGTAGCAGAACATAGTAAATTTATTTTCTAGAAAGCAGGAATTTGTCTTTCGAAATTTGAGATGCTCAGTGGAGTTGTAAGTCTCCGAATTCTATTCTGTAATTTGTTCATAGGTTGTTTCTTGATCACTAAGGCATTACAAAGTTTCTGCCATCAGATTTGGACATCTATTTCTCTAGTTGAATGGCTTCCATGATATTTTAAGTAATTTCAAATAGATGGCAACCTACAGCAGAATAGATGATCTTTCTCCAATGCTACCTCATCATGAAAATAATAATCACTAGAATTTTTTTTGTAGCATTGATACCCATTTGATGAAAAAAATTCAACAATTGATTACGTTCATTCAACTGCTATTTTTACATGCATGGAACCATCACCTAACATTAAAAATGAGGGCAACTTAGGAAGTTTGTGATACAAATTTAGCAATCTGAGTTCTTTCCTGAAACCCAGAGTTGGACACATTTATTTTGAGACTGAGTATTGATTACCCCTAATATCTATTCTTGCTAAACAAATAACCATATTCTTGTTTATGCATACTTTCCGGTTAGTCATAGCCTGGCTCTAGACTTGTTTCGTACTCTGCTGATTCTTACTGCTAAGTTACTTATTTCCGGTTCCTGCTGAATCATTTCAAAGCTGTTACAATGGTGCAGATTAGTTTCAATAGAACAAGGCATTTATCTCCACCTGGTTTTGGAACATGGTTAATCCATTTTCCTATTATCACCAAGTGCATTGCAGGAGAATGTTTTGTCATACCGGTTAGGACCAAGTATAGATTATTCATGCCAGTTGCATGACCGTCTTTAAAAGTTCGAACGCATGAAATTAAGAGGAATTCAGGCGCTGTCAACTTCTTTTCTAGATATAACTCACTTGTCGATTATTTGTTCCTTGTGTCAAGGTTGTGAACTCTATGAAAGACCTTCATTATTAAGGAAGTTTGACTGATAGCATTTAAATCTAATTTTATTATAGATTTCTTGGAGTCCTTTTTTTGATACTGAAGCAGAGACTGAGAAAGACTGCTCTACGAAGATTACTTTCGATTGTCCATTATCTATCATTTTAGCATATTAGAAAAGCTTTAGTTTCTCTGTCTAGTTTTGGATCTTGTGATGACCAGGCTAGTGCTGGCATCTAAGGTGGATTTTTCTTTAGAAGCTTCAAATTTTTTGTCTGACGAGGCCACTAGTTTTACATAGCTAATGGTCATGAGAGAGGCAGCTTATTTAATTATGAGTCTTTTGTGTGTGTTAAAGTAGGATAAGTTAGCCAACCGATAATTTGTACTTGCCTACCAAGAATGAGGTGGTTAAATAGTATAAATCGGAAACCATGACTTGTTTTGAGTCTTCACAATTCAATTTTGTTATCTTCGTCCTTGCCATTATTTGTATATGGCTTGTTATTTATGTTATTATGTGGTTGGGTAAAATGTAATAATTATTATGTACTAAATTTGACTTTGTATGTTGCAGCAAGAGCGGCCTAATCTTTCAGAAGACATCCCAACAGATCTAGCAATTATTATACAGTCGTGCTGGGTTGAGGATCCTAATATGCGACCCAGCTTCAGTCAGATTGTTCGGATGCTCAATGAATTCCTTTCCACACTTCCTCCACAGTCTCCATCTTTACCCGAACATAACTTCTCTGAGGAAGGAATGACAAGCAATGGTTCTATCACTGAGTTTTCTGCTCGGGCAAGAGGGAAATTTGCTTTTCTTCGCCAGCTTTTTGCTGCAAAGAAGGCCAGGAACTCACAATAACAGGTAGTTTTAAGAAGTTTTTACTTGTTGCCAACTTGAGGAAAAGGCACACGCTAGTTATATTTGTAAAGTTCCTTCCTTTTAGTTCTTAGTAAGAAAGGATGAAAATTACTGAACGGATATAATGATTAGCTAGGAAACTTCAAAAGTATTTAGCAGAAAAAGCAGTTGACCACATATTATGACAATGATGCTCTGTGTTCCTTCTTGTGAGTTAATGCATATTCTGCTTTGGAAATTTTTTCAAATGCAGTTTAAGATTTTCTTTCTGTAAATATCTGGTGGATTCTGGAACTGTTAAATTAGCTCATCCTGTAAGCTTCTGCTAATAGTTGTCTAAAAGTTTAATGATCTACATTTCGACTATCAAACTTGTTGCTGCTAACGCTTGAATGTGATGCTTTTGGATTAGAATGAGTAATTTTACTTTTGATTGTGCAACTCCAGTTATATCTATGGTTTTAAAACTATTTGAGGCTTACACCTTGAATCCCGTGAGGCTATCACAGAATGCCTCAGGCATGAACCTCAAGCTGACTAATGCGTTTGATCTTTTGCCTTGCATTTTTTAAACATTTCGTTATTGGTTTTAGCGTTTCGAGTTATTATTTGATAACTTAAAATTTTTTTTACGCATTCTTTTAATTTTTACCTACATGGAAAATGGTAAGAAGAATACATCATTACAATTGGAGGATGATGATAAAGAATGAAAAGAAACTCATGATGAGGATGTCCATTATATAAACAATTCCCTTAGAGATCATATTAGTAGTAGTGATGATATGAGAAAATTTTGAGTAGTTATAATTTTGTTATATGATTACTAATTTGTGAACTTATTATTTTCTATTTTGTTTGTTTGCAAGTTAGATTTTTTATTTTCTTAATTAATTTTATCGTGAATTCTTTGAAATGTTTCATGGTATTAATTATGAGCATATTTTTGTATTTTTATATTCCTTTCAATTGTTTTATTGTTCTAGTCTACTCGCACGAATAAAATGCCTCAGTATTCGATTATGTCTTTTTAAATATCGGTTTTATATACCTAAAAATTGAAGAAAAAGAAGAGTTTCTTTGGACTTTCTATTAGCCTACTAGGAATTCCAATTCATTTAGAAGACACTATACAATAAAGGAAACTATTATAGGCAGAAATTGGTGGAGATTCAAACTTTGTAGGCAATTGATCGGAGCTCGTTGACAGATGATCGTGGAGCAAGTGTAAGCGTGTAACACACCAATGCATGTTTGGGGAAGAAGTTAAAATCTTGACTATCATACCAAATATGCCCTAAATTACGTAGAATTTTTCTCCCACACCCTCCCACTCTTTCGATAAAACGACTACGTAAGAAACTTATCAGGCTGACAATGAATTCAACAGTATATTGTGCTTAATCTTGATTTGGATGCAGCATTCATTTTGGAGGCTTCTTTGTAAAGTGTGCTATTTTTCTGCTGCTATTTTCATTTTGCATACCGAGTAAGTTGTGTCATTTTGGAACTGTAAATGTGCAACGGTATTTTGCATAGTATTTACAAGTATTTCGGTATCTTTCTGAATGAAATTCTACTGTTTATACGAGTTCGATATTGCTTACATATCTATTTCAAAAATCTAGCATCTTTCACAAAGTGACATGCATAATACCGATGTTACAGTTGAAAGTCTGCAAAACAGTGTTAAAATTGTTGTCACTAATCCTCTCTCGAGTTTAAATGAAAAAATGTCTTGATTTAGAATTTTGTGAAGACTCCTCTTTTCTTACTTAGCCCTTGTTTGGTTACGGTACTAATCAGATACCTAATAAAGCGTGAATTTGAATTCAAAAATGGTGGTTATATCGTCAACACAATTTTTTATTTGATACACCACATTTTAATTAAAGTTAAGCTCCTTAATCTTTGCTCATTATAGTAATTATGTACTTAACTTTTTTTATCGAATTTTTATCTTCAATCTTTTATTAATTATTATGTCTAGTCATGATGATTTATAATTATAAAGGGTTCAAGAAATAACAATTGTGGCGTGAATATAATTACTCATTAAAAAATTATATCCAAAAGTGAGACATTTAAAGGCTCCTGATAGCACATCGTTCGCACTTCCTTCCTGGTGCAATGTGAATGCAAGTAAATTGATTTTCTGAAGGACAAAACGGTCTTTGGATACAACTAATGCACAGTGAGATGGGAGGAAAGATGTGCACTTTTTTCGTAATTGCTTAAAGAGACCTCACTAATTAGTGTCAAAAAATCGATTTTCTTACAAAAATAAAAAATAATAAGGATCGGACAAAGGCTTACTAAAACACAAAAACATCAAATACATTCTTATTACAAAAATAACTTGTAAAGTTAGCTCGACTACTACTCAGAGTCTATTGAGTTAGCATCAAATTTTGGAGATCAACCTTTATCGAGGCAGCTTGACAAGGTCAAGTTCTGGGCCCATACAAATGATCCAGAGTAAAAGGATTAGGGTGAAAATTACACCATACAACAGGTATATAAAGATGACAATTCTTAAAATAGGATATTAAGTTTACTTTAACATAAATCAGGTATTACTTAATCTTTCTATCTCACTTTCCAAGTCTTGCACCGTCGTCACAAGAGCTCCAACTTTTAAGAATATTAAGTTTACTTTAGCATAAATCAGGTATTACTTAATCTTTCTATCTCACTTTCCAAGTCTTGCACCGTCGTCACAAGAGCTCCAACCAGCAAGGCCGCACACAACGACATTTTGATCATCGCTGTGAACCGCTTGAAGCACTGATCGAAGGCGGAAGAAATAGCAATACCGATCGTCAAAGCCTCCACCACATTGCCCCAAGAGTGGTGATAAAAGCCGGTTATGTCGGAAAGGCTTGAAGTGGTGGTTGGGAGTGGTTTTGTGATGGTTTGGCGGCGATTTGTGGTGGTTGTTTGGTTGTTAGCGACGATGGTGATAGTGCGATAGTGGTGGTTGTGGTGAAATGTTGCTGATGGATTAATGTCCATGGGTGGTGATGGTTGCGGTGTGTAGGTCACAGTCGATTCAATTTTTGTGACCAAATTTCTTGAATGTGTGACATATTAAAGTACATGGGTGCATAAGTCAAATGTCACATATTTAAAAGATTTGATTACAAGTCATTGGATCAAGTCACAGATCCAAGAGATTTATTTACATACCATTGGATCAGGTCATGATCACACGTAATAGGGCACATGTCAAAGTAAATATGTCACAGATTCAAGATAATTCGTCACAAGCCCAAGATATTTGTTTACAGGTTATTGAATCAAGTCATATATCACATATCACGGATTCAAGAGATTTGACCATAGACCATTAGTTCAGGTCACATGTCACATATCCAAGAGATTTGGTACATGCCATGATTTTTTCGACTTCAGTTATCTGAACTGGTCACAAATTCAAGTAACCAGATTTCGACGGGGTGAAAATTGAAGTTATTTAAGTCGTCTATAAATTACATAAGGAGCTATTTTTCAATTTTAAATTTTAAATTATACCCGTGGGGTCGTGAATAAAGAAGATGATCAGTCGCCGTAGAAGAAATCATCGACAGGGTGGATGTCAACGGATGGGGTAGGGGCTGTTGTTTGGTGGGATGGTGTGGATTGATTTAATTAGATAATATTATAATTTAAAATTAAAGGGTGTTTGATGGATATTATAGAGGAAAGAATGTATTTCAAATAGTGATATGATGAAAAATATGTGGTTAAAAAGTAAGAAAATTATTGATATGATGAAAAATATTATTTTATTGAAAAATATGTGGTTGAAAATGAATTTTGAAAGAATGTGTGTTAAACAGATGCTAAAATAAAAAACTTGACTTTTAAATTTTTAAATAAAACCATGAAAGGTCAATGACCGACCCAAAAATAGGAGGCTGAGGTGTCCTAATTTGAAAAAAAAGTGCCCCACATGAATTCAAATCAAGGGTTGAGATGATGGCATCTCAGCCCCTTATTTTTGGGTCGATCTCTGACCTTGTTTGAACAGCTAATAGTACCATACATACAAGTGGCCCAGTGTGCAGTGTCTGTTCAAACCCTATATTCTAACGGCTACTACAGCTAGGTCACACGTGCCATTTCCATTTCAAAGAAGAATTCCTGACGATGCAAAGAGATGTGCATCAAACATGGACTCTCAGAATTCGATCCAAAGCCAACAACTTCCATTTCCATTTCAATCTGAATTCATCAAAAACCATTCGCAAGTATTTCAAGTTCTCAATCGAGCTTAAGCTCCGCCCATTTCTTTTCAAATTAAAATCCGAACCCGGAACATCATTTTCCTTGAAAAGAAAATCTTTCAAGAAATCCCTTCAGATTTTGCAGAATCTTCGCATTCGACTTGCAAAAAACAAAGCCATTGTAGCTAGGTGTTCTCATAAGGTATGTCCTCGACTGATTTCAAATACTCGCGTTGAAGAAATGGATGTATTTTCGTATTAACGTGGGATTACAACTGTAGGGATCAGTTTGTGTGAGTTCAATTCTGCTTGGAAGCGTTGCTCATTTGTGTCTATCAATATCCAAGAATGGTGAAAATCCAATAGTCATACTTGGTTCATTTATCTGTTTATACTTTGCTTTCTTGCTGAAGAATTATTGGAGAAGGAAAAAACGAAGTAATTCATTGGGAGTTGTAGTTTTTGCAATATTGGGTTGTTGGGCAATTTCGCTTCTGAGTAACCATTTCTATATTTGGAGATATATATGGAGGGCTTGGAATTATGCTGCCTCTCTTTGTTTCTGTGATTTATTTCCCAGGTAAATAAAATATTTCTACAGATTTTTTTTTTTTTTTTGGGTTTTGTTTTCAATTGGAAATTATGAGCCTGAGAATTTTCCAACTTTTTCAGGTAATTTTCCCTGCAGTTTCTGGATACATTGCTGTCGAGAACGAGGTGATCTTGGACAATAAAAATTGGAAAATGTTGATTTGTAAGATTCGCTGATGACTTGATTTATTTATTCAAAATTTTCAAATCATTCAAATTAATCATCCAAATTTCTAACTACTCAACACACGGCCCTCGACAATTTCATTCTCAAAAATATTATTGATTCGAGTTTAGAACGTTAAATTGAACAAAACGTGAAAATGTGGAAAGAAAATGAATTCAGATAATCTTATCTGATGTTGTAATATTATTATCTATCCAAGTACTTCCATCTGTTTGTATGTATATAAATTGCAAGAGATAAATATATATATAAATTTATTATTTTCCATTTCAAAATTCAAACCCTTAAAGATCTGCTGAACGTTTTCCAAATCTTGGGGTCCTTAAAATCTGGCCTATCATCATTTTTGGCACTCTTTTTCCCACGGATTGGTTTCAGCAACTTCTTTAGGACCTTTTGAAAACCACGCCGCCACTGTCGCATTGGCTTCGCCACCACCTGTTGAGCCGCTTGCTGCCGCGAAACACTCGGCTCCGACATACTCCGCCCCAGAATGGCCTGGTTCAATTTCACCTCAAATGAGAGCCTCTCGTACCGGTCCAATAACGTGCTCTGTTCATCCCCAAACCTTTTCAAGATCACTGCCATATCTTCCATTGTTCCCATTTCTGCAACCAAATACTTCATCACTAACTGCATCTATATATATGTGTGTGTGTGTGTGTGTGTGTGTGTGAAATCAGTAGAAAAAAAGGCCAGAGAATATATAAAGGTTTTGAAAGCTAAGCCGAGTGATACAAGCAACTGAGAATATATAAAGGCTGCAAATAATTAAAATGCAATAAATTTATAACAGAGAAAAATGATATTTCTTGAATTGGTTGTTGAATCATTAATTTCATTCCAAATTTGATTTGGAAATTGGATTCTTTGGTATAAATTATTTTCGAATAGTATGTAATTAATGCACTCGGCAAAGCAATTATCATTCAGATAATCTGATACTTACACCCGGTTTGATCTACGTTCTTAAAAAAATACATTCTTTCAATACTCATTTTCAACCATACAATCTTCAATAAAATAATATTACACGTAAATTCAAAAAATTTCCTTCTTTTTTAACCACGTATTTTCCACCATATCACTATTAAAATGCATTTTTTGTTAAGAATTTGCATCAAACGGGGCTTATTACCCAAATATTATGTCGTCAAACTTTCTAGTTTATATCCATTATTCTCATGGTCTCCATAAAATAATATTTAGAAAATGTTCGTTCGATTTAAGATAATTTAAATAATTTCCATGGAAGCCAAGGCCATGAAGAAGAAGCCGGATTGCGCAGCCGAATAATTTTCTATGGCTTTATGCTTCCTTGTTCGAGTAAAACTATGTTTTGTTCTTTCAGTCAGAGTCTCTCTCTCTAGAGAGGTTTGTTGAACACAAAAGTTCACAACTTTAATTCCCTATGCGGCCTTAATTTCTGCAATTAAGAAATTTGCATTCCAATTCGAAAGCTCTAAAGGCAGACATGTTCACATGGAAGAGTATCTATCCTATGCGTGTTTTTTCTTATTCTACAATACTAGGTAATGAATTGTCTACTTTATCAAATAAGTCGTAACAACACATGAGATCTTTTTACGAGGATTTCAAGGCGAGAAAATCAAAGAAATTGGAAACCACAGTAAATATATCCACGAATTGTTTACAATTATCGCTGCAACTCCATTTTAATATTACAATGATGTATTAACCCGGATGCAAAAAAGGACGAGAAAGCACTTAAACGAAGAAGCTCGAATACTAGCGTAATACTTGTATTGGAAGCATCAGTTAGTTAATCGTCCAAGTTGATATTTTAGTTTGTTAGTTGGTTGTCCGGCTGGTTAGAGCTATTATCTTTTGGCGCCAACTTTGTGTAGTATTTATACAACTTTGTACATTCATTTTGTATGATTTCGACCAATAATGAAATATATTTCTTCATCTCAATTCTGAATCTAATATGGTATCAGAGCTTTGCTCTTCTCTGCACACTTCTTTTTCATTTTTTCAAGTATTTTGATATGTAATTCTGGTCTCAAATGGATTTGTCCGCAAGAAATTCTGTCATTGATGAACCTTCAAGCCCCTATTTTCTTCACCATTCCGACAGTCCAGGATTAGTACTAGTGTTACAATTGCTTACAGGAGAAAAACTACGCATCTTGGAGCCAAACAATGACAATTGCATTGTCCGTGAAAAATAAACTCGGATTCATCGATGGAACTATAACAAAACCGGAAGGTTTAAACATTGATTTGATCAATTCATGGATCAGGAACAATAATATGGTGATTTCTTGGATCCCTAACTCATTTCAAAGGAGATTTCTGCGAGTGTGATCTATGCAACTTCAGCATGTGAAATTTGGAATAATCTCAAGGATGGGTTTCAACAAAATAACGGACTACTTATCTTTCAACTAAGAAGAGATATGATGAATTTAGTTCAGGATCAAAGCAGTGTCAACATATACTTCACTAAGCTTAAAACTATATGGGAGGAGCTAAGAAATTATCGTCGTACATGTAGTTGTGGTAAGTGCACTTGATATGGAGTAAAAGAATTGAACAATCACTATCAAATAGAATAGATAATGTCGTTTCTCATGGGGCTGCATGACTCCTCAAAAATCAGAGGACAATTGCTACTCATGGATCCCCTACCTCCAATTAATAAGGTGTTTTCTTTGATCTCTCAAGAAGAAAACCAAAGAAGGATAAGTACATAGATGAATAATGGAAATGACCTTATTCATTAGATAATATCAAAGCCACGTCTGGATCTGGATGTTACAGTAATAATTTGAGATTTGGAAGCACTAGGAATATTAAGAAGAAAGATAGACCTTATGTACACACTGCATTATTCATGGACATTCTATTGACAAATGCTACAAAATTCATAGATATCCTCCAGGGATATAAACTAAGGTGGAGAGAGAATTTTCAAAACTCCTCTGGTCATAATTCTATCAACCAAGTATCTGCTTCTTTCATCACACAAAATGAAGACCAAATACATGGAATTGGGAACTTTGTTAAGAACTTGAACTCGACTCAATATCAACAGTTGATGTCAATGTTATCTACTCATCTGGCATCCACTTCAACCACTGATCATTGGGACAATAACATTGTATCTCATACTGCAGGTATATGTTCTTCTATATCTGTTAATCCGATTTCCTCTTCCAAAGATATTTGGATAGTGGACTCAGGTGCCACCAAGCATGTGTGCTCTATTGCTACTACATTTATGAATATGAAAATTATAGATGATTCTAATGTTATATTGCCTAATCATACACAAATTCCGGTTAGACTATGTGGGGATGTCAAATTGAGCTCAAAATTGGTACTGCGTGATGTATTGTTTGTGCCACAATTTAAGTTCAATCTATTGTCAATTAGTGCCTTGACTCTTGGATTACAACTCACATTAACTTTCTTTCATGATTCCTTCATCATTCAGGATGCCAAAACCAGGAAGATGACTGGCAGGGGTGATCGAATACAGGACCTATATGTCCTTTTCTGAATTCACTTTCTAATGCTTTTGTTAACAATGTTTCTGTACTTATGTGGCACAACAGACTTGGCCATCTTTCCTTTAAGAGACTAGATTGCTTGAAAGATCAATTGATGTGTGATGTTTCCAAATTCAATAAACACATGCCTTATTATATTTGCCTTCTTGCAAAACAAAGAAGGCTGTCATTTGATTCAAATAACAATCGTTCAAATAGTCCATTTGACATCATATACTACGACATTTGGGGAGCCATATCAAGTTACCTCACACTCAGTGCACAAATATTTTTTTAACTTTGGTGGATGATTATTCAAGATTCACATGGTTATATCTATTGAAACTGAAATCTGATGTTGCGACTGTAATTGAAATTTGTGATTTGTAACCCATGAATAATACGTGACATATTAATTTGATAAACTGTGACCTATAAAATTTATGGTTTGTGATCGAGAAATAATACATGATCAATTAATTTGATAGTTTGTGATAAAAAAATAAATTGTGACGTATAAAATTTGTGATTTGTGACTGTGACGTATATAATTGTGACTAGTACATAACTGTGATAATAAATTGTACAATATTATGACGTTAATATATTTAATTAATAAGATATTTTTAAATTAATTAAGACTTGATTTTCGAAATAATAAAACTAATTTCTTAATTTTGAAATTGTATTTTATAATTACCTTATATACGTAATTTTCCCTTTTATGTTTGCTGAAAATTAATTCGCCAACACACCAAGAAAAAGAGTTCGTTAAATAAAATTTTGGGCCAGCTTATTACGATGATTCATTAAAGCCCATACCATTGAAAATTCAGGTAAAATCAAACTATTTTAGATTTGCATATTACGGAAATTAAACAATAAAGTCATAAACCTAACATAAATTATTAGACTCGAACTTTAGGGATGATTTAGTATCAATTTAAATTCACAAAGTATTAATGGCAAACTCTTCAAAGTCAACCAAATCATGTGCGATCTCATAAATTATTAGATTTGCATAACATAAATAAAGTAAGCGAACGTAAGAAATAAAGTACTAAACCTAGCATAAATTATTAGATTTGCATACAGCGTAAGAGAATGTTTGTAACGTGAGTCCTTTTAATCAACCTAGATAATAAGCAGTTAACAAATATAATTTTACAGATTTGACCTGCTATTACACATCAGCAGAAACCATTATCAAAGTATACATGAGTAAGAATGTAAAACATGACTTCATAATCAATTAATAAGAAACACATGAACTGGTAAATATGTTAGAATTGGGTTGTGATCCGAATTCTTATTGGGTATTTGATTAGAAATACCGTTGGAGGAGTATTGAGATTTGGTAGTAGACTTGAAGACTTCTTGAAGGAGTCAAAGGTGAATTGACTCATATTTCATTCTAAATTCTCCATTATTAGTTTTACTCATTGTATTGGGACTTCACCTTATATTAAACTCTTTATGTCTTAATTATTCTAGTATGTTAAGGATTATTTGGTTATAAATATGTAGTGAACAATACATATTGAAATTGACCAATTATCCAATTAGTTATTGGTCTAAAGAGATCATTTGTAACTCTTTACTATTGATTATAATGAATACTTTGCATTTGCCCGTGGTTTTCCCGAATTTGGGTTTTCATGTAAATCTTATTTTCTCTGTGATACATTGTTTGCCATATTGATCATATTATTCTCGTCTTAATTATTTGGGTCGAGTTCTCAACAAGCGGCATCAAAACGATTTTGATATCTGGATTTGTTCACAATAGAATAAGACGCGAAAAACTAACAGATTCAATTAGACCCTGTTTGACAGCCCTTGTTTTCTACCCATTTTGACTTGTTTGATGGCTTCTTTTTCTAGGCAAAATCTTTTCTAACCTCTTACCTCACGCGCCCAAGTTTCTTGATTTTGGGGAAAGTCCCACCTTTTAGGTGGGAAATCCTTTTCCATCTGTGCTGTTTTTTTTTTTTTTTCCTTTTTTTTTTTGTCAATGGAAATAAATTTCATAACCAATTGTAAAAAAAAAAATTCACTTTAATGGACAATTTTTATGTAAAACAAAGTCAAACGAACACTAAACTTTGATAAAAAAATGATTTTTTAGGTAAAAAATTATTTTTTTATATTTTTTTTTCTTTTTGACAATGAAAACAAATTTTATAACCAATGGTAGAAAAAATTATCACTTTAGTGAAAAATTTTCATAAAAAACGAAGCTAAACAGACACAAAATTTAAAAATTTTCCGGGTAGAAAATTATACCAATCAAACACACATAATTAACAATTCCCTGGAAAACAATTTCTAGGAAAATACTTTCCCTGTAAAACATTTTCTTTCCACCAATTTTCCACCCTTCCTATCAAACGGACCCTTAGATGATCACCAATCAACAACTGCTATGTGTAATTAACATAAATGACTTAATTACCCTATGGCATCATCAGAAATCTATAAATATGCATAGTTGGGACAAAGAAAGGCATGCAAATTTGAATATCATTACTTTAAAAAAGTTATTTATCTTCTTGCTCGTGCTTGAGCATAAAATTAATGGGTTTAGGAGCAAAAAATCATAATTAGGTGTGATGAATTTATCAATGGTAATTTTGAAATCAACAATCTCATCCAGCAATGTGGTGGAATTGTAGTGGACAATGGTTATTGGTAACGTCTAGACGGTTGTGGTTTGTTGAAGTCAGGATGGTCTCACCACTATCAACATAACATCTTACGGTGCCCCACTCACAGCGTCGGGGTTTGCTTGCTTGTGTTATTGCGTGTTTTAGTGGGTGTTTTTTATTTTAAAGAAACGATCAATAGTAATAAGGATAATGCTACTTGTACATTAGGGAGTACATAAGGGTGTCCATAATGATGATGTGGCAATCATCCGACATTGATGTGTAAGTGTCAAATTTGAATTAGAGGTGGGATCACATGCTACATCAACATTATGAACACCATTATGTAGATGCTTATATACATCTAACATGTTAGTTAAATTTTACAAATTCCTTATTATTATTAATTTGGTTAAATTTTACAAATTCATCATCATCATCATCATCATCATAACCATTATTATTATTATTATTATTATTATTATTATTATTATATAAAACTTAATCAAATAAATTTTAAAAAAATAGAAAAGACAAATAATTTTTAAATCAATCACATCCCTTCAAAGAAAATAGAGAATTCCACATTTTTCTTTACTACCCACCCACCCACCCCGATCAATGAATCAATGATAACAATCACTCTTTGTATATAATGTCAATATTATTCATCATTGATTAATATGAATTGTCAAAATATTATTCGAGATCTTTTATTACTTTTTAGTTTTATTTTTTAATTAATTTGATTGCATACTAGTCCCCATTCACCCACCTTTGGTTGGTAGATAGAACGCTTTGTATCACCGTTTGGAATATCAAAAGTTTCTTGAGGTCGAACTTGAAGTTTAATAGGATTTTCATCACAGACAAAACTTCATCAACTCAATTGTTACTTTTTCGCATCTTGAAATCACTAAGAAAGCTAATCATATAAAATCCATGTAATTAAAAAAGACTCATATTAACACGTAGTTGAATAAATTAAAATGAACATCAATGTTATTTTTCTCAACAATCTCAATATTGTGACCTACGAAAATGTTCTCCTGCCCGCGGCGGGCAGGCTTATCCCACCCACCTGCTGATGTGGCAGGAGAACCCTACGTGGGGTTCTCTCCAAATGTGAGAACCCCACGTTGGGTTCTCTCTGAGTGAGCATTATAAGCTTGCCCGTCGCGGGCAGGAGAACGGGACTGTTGTTACCTATTTACCTGATTTTTCAAGTGTAACCCCACAATTTTAGCTTATTTTTGAAATTTATTAGACTAGCATGTTTGCCTAAGTTTAAAAGTTATTATAAGTTTAAAAATAATTATTTAAATTTTTATTATTATTTGAACATGTGAATGAGTAAGTTACTTATTTAACTGTAAAATAACGTCACGTGCAAAATGTATAAATTTTTGGATTAATCTACTTGTACATGAGTGTGTACATTGTGAGTGTGGTGGAACTCACGACACTATAGCGCATGCCCCACCCCCACTCACATTATGTACACGCCTATGTACCAGTAACATTGCTCTAAATTTTTACTCAAAAGAAATGCTTCTCGAGGTTAAAAAAAATAGATAAAAAAATAAAATATCTCTCTGTTGTCATGCAAGGTCCATTATATCAATTATATTGTGTAATATGTACGATTTGAAGATGAATATATCTCATGTTTGGGTAATGATAAATTAGAATAAATTGATTTTAAGTGAAGGTATAAATCTTGAAAAAAAGTGAAAAAGTCATCGTTTATTTCACTAACCTGTTCAAAATTGATTAAGCCTTTACGTTCAAATTAAAAGAAACATATAACACATGACAAAAAGGGAGAATTTGTCCTAAGAGTGTATTTTGGGGTGTCGCATCTATCCTTTGCTTGCTAGGTTGTTACCGTTCTCATGGTACATAAAATAATGGTTATATCAACAGTGCCTCTTTATAGTGTTACTTCCGTCAATCTCCCAAAGTTTTAACGATCACAGTTGCATACACACCTAACAGATTCAGTGGGCCCTCCATTACACGTGTCGTCATACGTCATCTTTCCAGACAGGACATTTTTCTTTTCTTTCTTTATGTATATGCCAAGGTATCGCGTATAGCGCTCCTCGGCGCACCTTAGTGACAATCACGCATTGCTTTTCTCAGCTACTTCTTAAACTCCAATGAGCATCAGAATAGACTCGATTACATTTCGAAACCCTAGCTTGAACAGAGCTTTTTCTCCTTCTACAATGGCGCTGTGTTACTCGCCGCCCTCGTCGCTAGGATTTCAAGCCCTGCACAGACCGCACAATTACTATAAAATATCTATTGTAGCCCGAGTAGTTCCTCCCAGACGGTTTGGCCTTAATCTGGTTCCATTAAGGGGACGAAATTTTCGGGAACGTTCAGTTTTGCCTTTCGCCGCTTCTCAAGAGGAATCGGTGAGCGTTATTTCGCACTCTTTTTTGGCTGTTTGTGTTTTCGGATTAACTTTCTCTGAGAAAGATTGGAAGGTTTGCAAGAGTTGCTTGGATTTTGGTTTTTAACATTTTTAATAGATTCGTTTTGGTTTTATTAATTTCCTTTTTTTATGATAGGGAGCGGTTTACGGAAATTGAAACTGTTCTGTAAGCTTAAATAGTTATTATGGTAACTCTACGGGAAAATGTGATTGTAAAATAGGCTGCTGCATCAATGCATCTTATGTAATTGCAGTACTCAGTATTAGTTTGGAGATATCATTTTTGAATGTCACTGGGAAGAGCAATATTTTGTAATCGCTGAGTATTTTCCTTATGTCATTGAAATGTGGCTTTGGAATTGGAATGACAATAATAGCATAAGCTTAGCCTAACATGATATAAGTTCCATTTAAATTTGTATCTTTTGGGTGACCAGGTCCTTAAACTGTAGATGAAGGGTAGTTTGTGAAAAAATAAGCTCAAGTTACATGTATAGTTTACAAGCATGCAATATATTTGTGACTTTCGATGATTGTGTTTGTTACTTTTCTAGGCCTGCCTTTGTTTTTGTTGGTTTTGCCTGGAAATTCTTTCATTTTGAACTTGAGGCCTGATTTTGTGATAATCTACTTCTCAGAAGCCTTCAGATATTGAAATAGAGAAGGGGGGTCTTAAAGCGGGAGCTGAAGAATCAGAAGAAGCATGGAAACAAACATTAGATTCTTTTAAAGAACAAGCCTTAAAGATGCAGAGTATATCAAAGGAAGCATATGACGTGTATTCTAAAAAGGCTATGGTCATTTTAAAAGAAACTTCTGAAAAATTAAAAATTCATGCAGATAAAGCAAGACAGGATCTAAGCAAAATTGCAAAAGAAGTTGCTGAAGAAAGTAAAAAAAATTTAGCCACAGCTGCTGAAAATTCCCCTGAACAAGTGAAGGATATTGTTGTAACCTTTGCCTCCCCAACAGATGATCTGAACGACGTCTCCAAAGTACGGGAATTTTATGTTGGAATCCCTTATGGTATGTACACAAGTTGAAAATCTGTAAGTGTATATATATATATATACACACACACACACACACACACACACACAAGATGGAGAAGAACTATCAGTGATCTCAATCCATTGCTCATGCTTTCCAGGTGCTCTTCTTTGTGCTGGTGGATTTCTTTCCTTCATGCTAACTGGAAGCGTTTCTGCAATCAGATTTGGTATTATTCTTGGTGGTACTCTTTTAGCCATCAGTATATCAAGTTTAAGATCATGGAAAAAAGGAGAGTTATTGCCTTTAGCCTTGAAAGGACAGACAGGTATCTATTACTGGATGCTTGACACCAATACCATGTTCTTTATATATGGCTATCTTGTATTGGTAACATTGATTGACAACCATTCTCTAGTTTAATAGCAAAACATGGAACGCACTGTATTCAAAGACTTGTGAATCTAACTTGTGACACTTGAGATATTCACATGAAAACAATTGAATTTCGAGTTGCTGCTAAAATGTGTTGATGGAAGCATGCATGAAGCCCATGTCATAATTAAGTTTATTGCACCTCGTATTTAAGAGATGCTGCAATAGATTTGTAGGTCAAATTGTATTGACATGTCTATGTTATACAAGCCAAAAAAGAAGATGAGCAAAGAGATATTGCCAAATTTAAAATGTGATTGTAATCGGTCTGTCTATCACAACCAAAAAAGCTAAGTCTTTTAACTCTTGTTCCTAATAAATTTGGGGAAGTCCGTTACATGAGTCCTTTTTTATCAATTCATTAATACAGAGGTACTCGTTTAAAAAGCCTCTGAATCGATTCTTTTGCAATCACTTATGCGGTGCTTATTCTGATGACAGCTCTCTTATGTACCACATTCTATTTCTCCCTCATCAACTCATTCAACTAGAATTACATTGATTTTATGAATGAGTGACCTAACATTTAACATATGTTTGGCAAGTGTTTATAGGCAGATAAGTGAGTAGTATTTGTGAGTTCCACAAAATATGTGGATAAAAAAGTGGTTTGACTTTTAGCAATTACTTGCCAAACATTAGTGCTTTACAGTATAGACTATAGTCTGTTTAATGAAAATTCTAAAACTTATCTTGTAACTTGACATTAACATGTAGTTTGTATTTGTTAGCATCATTTATAGCATTTATCTATACATGTTTATTCTCGCTTCATCTTTATTCTTACCATGACTAGAATTCATTCCATGCATTCTGTGGTACTTCTACACAATAGAAACCAGTTTGCTCGTGACTAGTTTTGGTTTACTTTTAGTTTCTACGTTGGGATATTACCATAGTATTGCATCATTAATGTATTTTGATTTCTGCAGCAATTGCTACCATATTGTTTCTTAGGGAATTGTGCTTGTGGTCCATGGTAACATCTCTTTTTCTACAATTTTGAATATGTTATTGTCTCTTTTTTGTTCTGATCAACAAAGCTTGAGGACACACTCTTCTTTTCTTGTTTGCCTTATTTTCTATTTTCCCTTTCTTTGCAGAGACCGCCTATTGCCAAATTCGTTACAACTATCATAAGGTCTGAATATCGCTGAAATATTAAATTACCGTCCGGAAACCTTTTTTATTTCAGCGTTCTGTTTGTCTAATTTATTTTATTGATATTTTGCAATGACTTGTTAATCACTACCTCTAGTGGAAGTTTGTATTCGAAGATAGAACTAGGAGAGAATAAAATAATAAAAGCTACGGAGTGGGTTAATTGAGATTTTACCAAAATAGTGTTTACATAATTAATAGACATTCATATTAACATAGTAAGAGTGATTTAAATTGTTAATCATAGCAACAAGATAAAGTGATAAATAGACCTAATTTAAATAAAATTAAGAGCATATAAAATGACAAACATAACGTGCCATAAAATACTTTAAATTTTTCTTCTAAATTTTAGTGTGTACAAGGCCTCTTTGCTTTCCTCTCCCCAAAGAAGCAATTATTGGCTTTATCTGGCTTCTGACGGTTAGCTTGCAATGTGCAGTGGTGCAGTGGTGGCGTTCTTTGTGTATAGGATCATTAGAGATGGAGGACACACAAAGGAAGGATCCAGTTTGAAAGTTGGGCCAGAAAATTAATCCTCATATAAAGGTCGTTGCAGTCTTTTTACTTTGTATATTTTGTACGATATCCGTATGAAGCACAGCATTTCATGGTGATATGAGCTTTCTGAGGGATATTGGCTACAATGTTCAGCAACTTTAGATTTTAACCATGCCTTTTCTTATCAGGGTCTCCTTTCTTTCCCAGATGTGCTCCTGGTGAAGGGTCAGTCAGTATGCACTATGCAGTGGATTTGTCAAGAGTTGATACTTCAAGAGTCCAGAATTGCGGAGTATGTTAGAAGTAGAATTGTCAAGTGCCTTGTTTCAATGTGAAGTTCTCGTTTATTATTTAAAAGGGCATAGAATGGTAGGAAATAAATTTGGATGGCATATTGAGAATCTTGTGAAAGGTTATCTGTGCTTGTCTATGGTACTATTTTTCAGTTTTCATTCATTTGCCTCTATTAATGTATACTTTGTATCCTTTCAACCATTTTTTAAGGACTAGAATCCATGTTTCTTTCCTATAGTGAGAAATAATGATATCGCCGGACAACAAACCACACATGCAGTTGCGATCACAATGATGATTGAAACTTGAAAAGCCAGACAGTTAAGTGGTTACTAGTCTTAGTTGGGTCATGCTCACTCAGTACAATTTTAGCAGTGGTTATTGTCTTAATCCATCTAATCGAAATGATTGGGAGTTTACTAAAAGCAGCCAGAATTTAATGAACATGAACACGACCTAGATTTCAGTGTGAGACACGAGTGGGCGGAGAAGATGTACAGAAGCAGCATCAGGACAGTATGACGTTACACAACCAATAATTACTGGTGGCTTAGAAAAAAAATAAATGTGTTCTTCAGGCCATTCTATAAGGGCTAGCTCTATTGTCCCCATCTCAGACATTCCCATGAGAAATGTGATTAGGTACCTCTCCTTGATTATCCAAGGGCGTTTACTGTGCCATGATGGCCCAAATCTCAGAGTTCCTGTAGTGCTGCACACGAATCATTAGTGTGAGAATACCATTACTGGGTTCAATGGGACGACGACCCTATGTGGCAGGTAAGACAAACCGAATCGTACACTGATCGTACCCACGTACAAATTATTTTATCGAAAGAATGCGGGGTTGAAAATTAATTTGAGAAAAAAATAAATTATAAAGAATCTCAACTAAACGAAGACTGTAATACAAAAGATACAATCATGTACATGGAGAGATGTGGAAGGTTACTATACTAGTGAGAAAATGCATACTAAGAGAACTTGTGAGGACCTAACTAAGCATTTCAAAGAAACTGAGAGGAACTAACTAAGCAATTTGAAACGATGACAAATATTTAAAACTTTATCATGCACATAATTTTGAGACTGAATGTTTATACCACAACCACTTGATAATAAGTGTTTGTAATACTTATATATGCCTCTGTATGCTGCTCATTTTTTAGTTGTAGAAAATGAATTTTGTGACCGTTGGAGCACCAACTTCAAGAATAATAAGCCAACAATTCCAGCAAATTGAGGCCTGCAACGGTAGTATTTTTTCTAAAAATGGAGAGAAAATGGGAAACAAACATGAGCATAGTTAGCACGACAAATAATTAGAAATACAAAAACTAAAGATATATAGATACTGTGAAAATAAAGACGTGCTAAGGATTTTTATATATATTTTCCATGTTCCCCACTTGAAATCTTTGATAGTATATTTGGTGATGAATACTATCGACTAAGTGATAAGATGAATGTAGAGAGAGAGAGAGACTCTTTATTGACAATGAGGTAAAAATGATTGTGACTTGTATAGACTTTAATAAAGTCACACTAAGAATGGCCTTTGGCGATCGCAAAAAGTTGTGCAGTGCTTAAATTTGGAATTTGTAATAATGAAGTTTCTAGTGCGAACAAGTCAGTTCAATGAATTTTTATAACTTGATTCATGTATACCACAATTGATCGTGAAATGGTAACACTCACATGTAAAAGGCGAGAAGATGAATTTTAAGGTTGTATAAAAGTGCTACAAGAGTTAAATCCATGTTTGAACCTCATTCTTTAAAACTAGCTTCATTAGAAATTCATTTTTTTACTATGCATTCTCTTAATAAGATAAATTTGCACGTAAATTCAAAATATCTATATATTCTACAAAGAAAAATAAAAAATACTTTTTAGCAAAATCTATTTTATAAAAAATGGGGCTCAAAAAAAGGCTAAAGGTTGAGTATGCTAAGCACAATTTAGCCTTGAAAAATTCAAAGAAAAACTTGATGAGTAGAAAAAATAATATTTCTAAGTTCTTATATGTTTCTTGTCTACAATATGTTATAATTCAAATATTTTGTGAGATTAGTAAGTATTATCGATTTATTCATCACCTACTTAAATTATAAACTACACCAGTGAGTCCGTTTGATTCTCATTATTGTAGAAGAGCAATGCTACTGGTACATAGGCATGTACATAATGTGAGTGGCGGTGGGGCCTACGCTACAGTGTCGTGGGCTCCACCACACTCACATTATGTACACACCTATGTACAAGTAGATTAATCCATTGTAGAATGACAATGAAAAATATAACTGTTATTGGGCTCCGTTAATTTTCATCTAATCCAATCACCAAGTAAACTAAAAAATAATAATAAAAAGAAAAAAAGATTTTTTTTAATTGCAAAGCGACTTTGCACCAAATATTCTACAAATCCATTCAGTGATAGAGATTAAAAATCCCTAAATTTCCTCTATGGTAAAATCGACTTGAATTCCCTGTTTCTTTTTCTGAATTCGGACTCTGCAATAATGGGCTTTCACATTTCTGTTCATCCCTCTTATTTCCCTACAATAAACAAAAACAATTGACATTATTCATTACATTATTCAATATTGACAGAAAAAAAAGGTAAAGAATACTTGCCTTGGTCTGATCTTCCTTTGTATTATTTTCTCTTTCCTTATCTCTTAATGATCGAAGTGGAGAAATTCTCTGTAATATGGACATTACCAAAAGAAACAAAGTAAAATAGTTAACCCATGAAACCAGTTACTACTTCAAATTGGCATAAGAATTCTTGATTCTCCTCAATATTAATGGGTTTTCATTAAAATTGAAAAAAATAAAAATATATTGAGTTCCCAGAAAACAAGAATCTTACCTTGCAAGATAATTTAATCTCATTTAATCGATACAATCTATCAACTTCAATTTCGAGATGCTTCTGCACTTCCCCTCTTTGTACAAGCTCCTTCATTTTCATATCCAGTATCAAATCCCTTTCTTTCAGTGTCATCTCAGTCTTCTCCTTATCTATTTTCAGTCTCTCCAGTTTTTCTCGTATGGCACTTAGCTCCTCAGCTAACGACGCATCAAAGGATTCGATTGGAGCCTTAATAGGTGTGGCATAATAATCGGAAGGAGCAAAATTCTCCTTGTTGGAGTTGTCTGCCAGTGAGATTTCAATACAATCAGGATTTTGCTTTGGCTTTGGATTTTCATTGGGAGTGATTGGAGCGAGGAGTGTATTCTTGGGTTGTAGCGGTTTCCGGCCACTTTTTGGCGGTGGAATCGACTGGTGGCCGAAGAGTGGAGATTGAGATGCTAACATTTTTGGTTATGGTTTAGTGGGAGGTGGGCTTCTGGGGAAGGAGAATATTTGTTTTTGAGAATTTGCGAGTGTGGATTTGAATTTGAAAAGGAGCAGAAGACTAACGGCTACTATTCTACATGCAATTGGACAGTGAGTCGCATGTGTTTGGTAAAGTCGGTCTGTTGACTTTCTTCTGATCTAAAACAGGTTTAAACATAAAATATTAATTTTGAAAAGTTCAAATAAATTATTATTAACTATTTTTAGCTCCGCATCTTTCCAACAATGGCCCATTAGCTCAGTTGGTTAGAGCGTCGTGCTAATAACGCGAAGGTCGCAGGTTCGAAACCTGCATGGGCCATCCCATTTATCTTTTGGCTTTCTTCTTGTTTTTCAAGCTTCAAAACCGTAACTGTATAATAGTATATTTTTTTCCCCAGTCACCGCTTTTATTCAACCCCATCTTCTATTTTTTTTTTACTTTTTGATGTAGAAAAATTGTTCAAACTCGAATTTGCATGTTAAAAATGCTTCCAATCTTTACATTGCTTTCAATATCCATTAAATTTGGTTGATAGAACAACACCAAACAGCTTTATAACCTTCCAATGAAGAAATTACAAGAATATAAAACATCGGAAAGAAAAGGAGAGAGTTGTGGAAGGAGGAAACTTTCTATATATACAGGACCTGAAATCATAAAAATCTTCTCATAAATAATCCATGGGAAGCTCCCAGTCATCGGTAGTTTCTCTCATCTTTGAGCGGTACTTCCGACTAGATGAACGCCTATCCCTGCGTCTGTAATCACCTTGATCACGTCCGCCTTTGTCTGAATCTTCTTCAACTTCGACGAAAGGGTTGCCAACATTCTGGGCATCCCAAAAGCCCTAGCATTGGCGATAGAGTATAATTAGCAAGGGATTATTAAAGGTAGTACAGCTTAGCTAATCAAGAAGAAAACTACTCAAATCTGAGATTTCATACTACTCTCCAAGATGCTCTTTCGACTTTCGAAAATGCAGAAATACACAATTGGTGTAACTGATGTTTAAGTAAAGTGGAAGAGTTTATGTACACATGCGACGTTTTTTATGGTTGAATTGAGCACCTGCATAATCTTACCACATAATTAAGGGGAAAATCGAAAGGAGGAATATTAATTGACATCAAGGTTTGTTGTAAATGGGAACTCCCGTGCAAAAAGTACCTTGGTTAACCTTTGCATGCGTGAAGCGGCAGCTTCACGTACCACTACTGTGTCAGGCAACACTTCCTGCACATCATCAACCAACAAAGCATAGGTGCTCACCTGAAATGAAAACAAGAAAATAATGCTATCTGATGCCAGTAATTTTGAGAAGCTTAGTTTATGTGGTTTTTAAAAAGATGAAAATCTCCAATTCCTTTGAAACAAGATAAAATTTCAAAATCCTATGCATTCACAAAATTTCTGATGTGCACATTGTGCAAGGACTATTCACCTACCAAACTCGACGGAATGATCGAAATTCCGAATGAATCAAGCTCAAGAGATTCCACGGAGCCTGAGTTGATATTGAAGGTATAACCACGCACCTAAAAATGAACGATGCATGATTTAAAAAAAAAAAAAACAAACAAAATGAAGATTGAACGAGGGATGATAGAAAAGCCATTCACCTTGCCAATGCTTCTGCGACCTGGCGTCACAACAGTGTATCCTACCTAGCATAGAGCACTCATTAACAATGCAAACCAACAAAAAGAAATTAAACTTTACAGAAGAAAATAGACTTTGCTACTTAATGCTTGGAATTAAATCTATCCCACGTGGCAAAAGACCATACTATATGCTTGGGCCATTTTCCTTCTTATTTTTCCAATTATAAGTGTAGAACCAACTCATTCAAAGATCAGCACGAGTTGTGCATTTTCATGGTAGTGCAGAACAACACAGTCAATTACCATAACCCTATCTGAAGATGGACTCAATTGCACTGTCATTTCCTTGGATGACAAGATTGAAGTGCAATCACAGTGTCCAATTGAAATCCTATACGAGCTAAATATTGACGATTGTGGTGAAAAAAAGAAGGTAAATCTAATATTCAGAAGAGAATAAGATATTGATTTTATTAGTTGCAGTAAATATGTCGGGGCCCGGTGAATCTTCTGCAAGCTCTGTAAAAATGAAATCAAGTACCCCCTTCATGCTTGGAAGCAATAAAACATACCAATGTCTCCAGTCCGACCAATCTGAACTCATTTTCCATCACATTCTCATCTTCAACAAGTATAACATCTCCAACCTGTCACAATAAACAAAATACAATACCAATTATAGTGCACTGGATTATGAAAAGGAAAACTGTCAAATTTCCCACAAAAAAAAAACAGCAGAAATAACAGCAAAACTACATAAACTTGTTTGGCACACAGAATGAATCATCAAATCTTTATTTACTATTGAGAGAAATCAACAATGTCCAGTCTATTACTTGGATTGAGGTACTAAACTCATTCATCTACCAGGAGACGGAAAGTTTCCTTAAAAAAAAAAAGCCCCAAGATAGAGCAGACAAAAAATTTCTAACTACAAACATTAATTCAATACTATTTCACGCTTAGATTGCAGTAGAAATAATAATTGGCCACAGAGATGTATTTTACACATCATGATACCTTTTCGAATGAGTGCATATGTGAAGAAATTTCTATCTACGCTGTCTCTTGGCATCACAAAAGATAGGCATGAATTGTAACTAAACAATTTGCTGACATGAGATGTAAGTAATATTTGTTTGGTAGGAGAATGGAAAGCCTTGTGTTAGTGAGACAAAATTTACCTGTGTAATGTCCTCCAAAAGAAACCTTTCGAAGTCACCAGAAAGTAAGTTAGGCCTCACTTCCACAACCAATACAACCCACTGAAAAGCAAAAATAACAATTTTAATAAGCTAACATCAAGAGATTGAACATACATTTTTCTTTCAGGAAAACAGATTTGATAACATTAATCTGGCCAGTTGCATCCTCAATGGAATAAAGTATTGTTCCAGAACATGTGCACCCTATAAAAATTGCATAAAAATGTGTGCCCTACTTGCTAAGAAGAACCGTAAATTGTATAACCATGCTGTTTGAAAGTGAACACTGCTCAGGCATTCCCACTGTGAATATCGTACCATTCATGAGACACTGGCCAACGATTCAAGTACCAACAATCATGTTAAATTAGCAACCTAAGACATCCTTTTGAGTTCATTAGGCCTGAACTCCCTGGTAATTAGGGCCAGACTATGGCAAAAAGAAGTGCGGTTAATTCAACACTATCTTTCCTTAGATATTTGATCTGCTCCTCCCTAGCCCATGGACAAAGATCTATTGATCGGACACCATAAATCTTATCTACATTCAATTCTTGCAAGGACCGCTTCTTCCTAGAAGAGAAGACTGGCTAATGTTCCATCTAAGATCACATCTCACAGCTGTAGGATCCAATTTATCCAGATTTCTCATTCTGCAAATCATTTGCCTACATGGTCCTGAGATAGTTATCTCAACCTAGCGAAGCATAACTTTGTCTTAGAATATGCTGTCAACTGTTCCCCAATTGCAAATTGCTATTGCTATTGCTGAAATTATTTTCAGGCAGCACAGAGTATAATTCTATATCAGAATCCAAACTACAGTCATCACTTGCTTGATTATTAGGAATAACATGCAATAGATTATTTAGATTCCATCCTCGACAGAGAATTGACCAAGGTTTGATAAATGACAACTAAAAAAACTCACAGAAGTGGTGTCGACCCAAAGCTGCGAGACGAATCCCAAGCTGAGAGCAGAACTGATGCTGATTACTTGCTTTGCTATGAGATTCGATCTTCTCAACATCTGCTTCCCGCTTCTCAACACCGAAACCGCCTCCGCATTTTGTTGGCTCTCTAATTCCTCCAATTTGGCATCAATACCATTACTACTAACCAAGTCCTCATCTTTCACTAAATAATTAATATCACTCTCGTCACTCCTGAATTTCAAAAATTCGTCGATACTCGAATCCTCTGCTTCTTTATTGGTTCTATTTCTACCAACTGAAATCTCCTTTTTCTCTTCTTCGTCATTGGAATTCAGGCTTTTCTTGAGTTGATTATCCCGTCTTTTTTTGCCCTCAATAAACCCTAAATTTCGATCTCTAAATTCATATTCGTCTGATCGAAAGGGAATTGAATTTTGAATGGGTTTTATTTTCAAAAAAATCCTTTTCAATGGAGAAATGCAAATGCTCGAAACATTTGATAATCTGGAACAACTATTCAGCCCTAAGTAGTGAATTGCGGAGGAAGAATGAGAAGATAAAATTCTAGAGGGAAGGCAATCATGCATGGCGAAAATCGGAAATAATTATCGCCACAATTTGACCAATCAACATGTATTCATTTCACACTCAGAGTGAACAATCCAAAATTTTTCCGCTTTTGCTTAGAATGGATAAAAAAAATTCTTGGAACATTTACGGCTGAGGTTCTTTCTGATATATAGAGGATGGATTTCAAGGTATCTGGAAGTTAAAGAACAAATACACGGAGGTATGTGAAAGTTTGAACTGATTTTGGAGGCATCTGAAAGTGGAAGGACTGATTTGTAGGAGGACTGATTTGCAGTTGTGAGAGAGGAATTGAAAGGTTTATATTTGGATTTGGAGCACTATGAAAGTTAAAGGACGGATATGGAGGTATCTGATAGACAGAGGATCTATATGGAGGCATCTGAAAGTTTAGAATAATGCTATTTATCATATGATGATGGAATATCGAAAATGTGACAGTTTACATAAAATAATGGAATTTGAGAATTCATTTTTTATGAGATAGAGAGGGAAGGAGACGCGGTCCCAAAAAAGAGAGAAATGTGAGAAATAATAGATTTTCATATCATCTATGTTTCATTATCATTATGATAAATAGTATTACTCGAAAGTTTAAGAACTGATTTCATGGTAAAAGAAAGCTCGAGGATTGATTTAGACATAATGGAAAGAAGGACTTGTTTGCTGGAATTTGAGAGTTGTAAAGTGACAGATATTAGGAGGACTGATTTAGTCATTTAGAGGAATTGGAAGGTTTATATTGGATTTGGAGCGCTATGAATGTAAAAGGACGGATATGGAGGTATCTGATAGACATAGGATCTATATGGAGGCATCTGAAAGTTTAGAAATACTATTTATTATTTTTTTGATCGGTAAATACTATTTATTATTATGATGATGGAATATTGATGATGTGACAATCTATATGAAATAATAGAATTTGAAAATTCAATTTTTTATGAGAGATAGAAGGGGTGAGATGTGGTCTAAAAAAAGAGAAAATGTGAGGGATAATGGGTTGTCACATCATTTATGTTTCATCATGTTGATGAATAGCATTATTCGAAAGTTTAATGATTGGTTTCATGGTAAAAGAAAGTTGGATGATTTATTTAGACATAATCGAAAGAAGGACTCAGTTTGTTGGAATTAGAAAATTCTAGGTATAATTTGGAGGTATCTAAAAGTTGAAGCACTCATATTTGGTATATGATAGTTTGAGGATGGATTTGAAGTTATATAAAGTTAGAGGACCGTATATTTTGTATCTGAAAGATAAAGAACTAATTTATCCCTAAATGATAGTTAGAGTTCTGATTACAAAGTATCTGAAAGTTAGACGATTGGTTTGGAGGAGTCCATAAGTTGAAGGATGTATGTAGATTTATCTGAAAGTCAGTAGAGTGGTTAGGAGGTATCTAAAAGTTGGAGGACTAGTTTGTTGGTATAAGAAAGTTAGAGGATGGATATGAAGGTATTGTAAGTTCAAACAATAATTTACCATGTGCACGCGCCATATACAAGTTCAAACAATAACTTACAATACCTTCATATCCATCCTCTAACTTTAATTTACCATGGGCTCAATCAATGTGCACGCACTATATATATTTTACCATTCTTTTTTCTCTTTCAATTTCTTTATTGATCATTCATCTATGAATAAAAACTTGTAAATCAAAGTCTAAATTTCATTTCTTATCTCAGTGCCCCTCCAAAGTTGCCATCATTAATCCTGTGAGTAAAACTTTTGAAAACACTAGAAGTTCTTAAAATGTGTAAATTATCATATTCTTTCACTACATGGATCCTTGGAGAATCTCTTCGTCTTTGAATGTGAAACAATAACTTTCCACAGATCACATACAAAATATCTCAAGTTGTTAGTCCATGTTCTTTATAACTATCAAGGCTTAATCTTCAATCAGCCTCCAAAAAATTTCTCTCAAGGAGGTCATAAGTGATATAGACCAAAGGAATTGCAAATACAAGTGGAGAATCCATAATAAAGGCAAACAATATTTCACTCTCTCCGGGAAAGTTTTCTTAAAAATGACAAATTTTAGTTCATTTTAAGAGAAGCACTATATGTACAGAAAAAAATACCAGAAATCATTCAGAATACACACATGGGGGTGGGCCCCATTTTTTTAAACAATATTTAACTCACATGGGGCCCACTCCCATGTGAATATCTGTAGAATTTTCTGTAAGAAATTTTCTGTACATGCAGAAAATTTCTCATTTTAATTAGTATGCCACCGCGGCTAAATTCTCGTTCCATTGCGCCAACAAAGCAATTAGCAAATCCATATTGGCAAACTGCCTTAACAAGGCTCTTGGCACGATAAATGATCAAGCTCATGACAAAACGTGGAATACACAGTCTTTAATGACAATCCTGACCCTCCAAAAATAGGAAGTGGGACCAATCATAAATAATGTAAGCTTAGAGACATGCTAGACGTGTACTATTGACTTATCCATCAATCACAACCTATGAAAGGATCTTGTTAGTCTAGTTCCCTCCACCAAGGAGCCGAACCAAGAGACGCGGTCCTAGAATGACCAATCTAATAATTTATTATAAACACAAGGCAGCTAGCTAATATAAGCATTTTGTTTACCATTAAGCCAAGATTCTGAAACACTACTTGTGCATGAGAGTATATTAGACTAAATTGGACAAGCGTTAGTACAACTCAAGGGAACTGGATATTCTCCGAACGCATACCAAAAACTAGAGTAGCGTGGAAACCTAACATCTCCCACTGTACAATGGCCGAGCAGATTGATCAAGTTTTAATGTTTTGCATTCATATTGCCACTCACATGAACTTGATTAGGAGAATTCCACACATGATTAACATAAAATTCCCTACATGATTAACATAAAAAAGTATATTTTTCATTCAAAATGTCTCTGTAGCAAAAGCAAAAATTTCGTGATCGCATTACAAGTTGTAACATAAAATATATATATATATATATATATATATATATATATATATATATATATATATATATATATATATATATATATATATATCAGAAATGATCTAATGAGCACCGGTGCTCATCTTATATTAAGCACCGATGAGTTGGCACATTAATTCATTGGTGGATTGGAACTCACAAAATCTTTATCCACCAATGAATTAATGTGCTAACTCATCGGTGCTTAAGATAAAATGAGCACCGGTGCTCATTAGATCATTTCTGTATATATATATATGCACCGTGTCATCAAATCCAAGTTGAATGTTCATTGTGCAAATTGTTCAGAGTTAAAATATCAAACTGATAGAAACTACAACCATTTTGGCTCCACCACCAACCACTTCGATTGTGCAATGACCAATTTGGGGATTGTGCAATAACCAATTTTTTTTTTTTTGGGGGTGGGGGGGGGGGGGGGGGGGGGTTGTAATCGTTAGCAGGATGCTGATTAATTCAGCAGTGGAGTGCCTAGACTTGCATAGTATGTGAAGAGAGAAGCAATCCTTTTAGCCGAAGTGATGTTTATCTGAAGAAACCATTTTTGTCCTGAAAGTGGAAAATATTGGGATTTAAATGATCATGGCTAGCTCTTTAAGTGATGTCAAGGATGCTGTGTCATCGGTTGACTCGAATCCTTCCTCAAATTTGATGACCGCATAAAAGAAGGAAATAGAAGGGGCGTTAATGATTTGTCATTTATGCTTGACTTTGTGTAATGACAGAATACACTGGGAGCGCCCCGAAGAGGAAATTGAACGAGAAAAGAAGAATAATGAAGAAATTGCAAAACCTATTTGCATGAAAAAGACGGTGCATAAGTTTCCAAGTGAAGAGAATGGGTAATATAATCGGCTTCAAGAAGAGTGGCTCCAAGATTTTTCAACTTCTCATAGATTTTATGTTGAAGATGTAACAAAGGTGGACATTGGATTAAACAATAATATGTATGACAAACAACAAAGTAGAAGAAGTTTGTACAGCAATCTCTTTATGAACTAATTAGACTGGTGCACCTCAAAAGAATATGCACGACTTCATGACACCATTAAACAAAACGTTTCTTGAACAATTGGTGTCTCTTAGCTGGGTCCTTGGGCTTGCTTTTTGTCTGCCCATGCACCTTTTTCTGCCCAGTACTGCAGCAAAAACACAAATTTTCAGCTCAAATAACCTTTAGCATTACTAGACAGACTAGAAATTTTACCGGACAAGGAAGAATTTAAAAATTCAGCCTCACAGACTCAAAAATATTTGCTCTAATGAACCAATATCGTGCAAATGGATAACAGTACATATCAAAGGAATGCCAGTAGGTAAATCGAGAAAGGAAGAAAAATTATTTGAAGTGGAGATTACATAGAACCCATACCTGTATTCCATGTATGCCATTCCACTGGCTCCTGACATTGCACTCATGGATCCCCCGAAGCGACGGGCTTTCTGAAGGGCAATGTCATCTGCATCTTCTTCTAATCGCTCCAAACCAACTGCATCATCACCTTGACTTAGCACCTGTCATGAAAGAAAGAAAAGACTATCAGATTCTAGTCGAGACCTTCTCATTGCTTCTATAGGTACTACTGTGTAAAACCAGAAAATTAGAAAACAACTATACGAACATTCTTAAGAAGTGCACGCTGCTCCTCTGGATGAGAATAACTCAACGAAGATCCTGCATCTGAAGGGGGCAAGCCTGTGATTACCTGAAAACAAGTTGAAGAATCAATAGTAAGGAGAATATTCAACAAAAACATTAATCATATCTAAAAAGTCATTAATGGAAAATTTGAAGAGGAATGTGCTACTATCAAGAGAAGATAGACAACCAACATGACTGTAAGATGAAGAAAACTGTAAAGGAATAGAACATTAAATCTCAAGATGTGAGAGAGGCTCTGTACCTTAAAGCTATAACCTTGATCAACCAAAAACTGCTGCCTTTTAGTAGAGTAATACATTTCCTGCATTTAGACAATACAGCTAAGCAAAACCAGCAAACAAAAGCTGATTTAAAAACAGAACCTGTAAAGCAAAAACTAGCACACCTGGGTATCCGTAGATACAAGGGAGTAGAAAAATGCATTGTACTCCTCCTTGCCCCCTGCAATCCTATCCTGTGGCTTCCCCTGTCAATCCAAAAAAAAACACACTTGACAATGAGCCACGATGGGTGCATTTCGTAAGGGAAACTCCATCATAAATGGCAGTATATTGCTGAATGTTTGTATGACTGGATATGGACAGACATAAATTAAATCTAGAATACACCATGACTAAATGTAATCACGGAATCATGTGCTCTACTGGAATGTCCAATTACTAACAGCATCTAAAAACTAAAAGAATATGGGGGCAGAGAGAGACCCGTCAAAAGCGCGTATCTTCTACAGTGAGAATGTTTTGATAATATACTACAGATACCCTCCATTTCAAGTTGAACATCACCCTTGACATTTCTCAAAATAAGCCACTTCCCAAATCTACTTCTTTTCAAAACTAACCCCATTACAGGTAATGTCACTGACAAAATCAGCTCGTGGGACCTCATATCTCATATCCTAGTCTGCAGTTGTGTGGTGATTGTGCATGAGATACCCAGACCCCTTATGTTTGCTGTCAATTAGGCACAATTGATTGATGTTTTTCGGGGGATAGTCGATGACAGCAGTGTATCTTTTCCAGATTTTGACTTGTGATTTCTCATCTAAACTTAGATATAAATACTTTCAACGGTAGTCTGAGTGGGTGTTTGACTTTGTGTGCGCTCTTTGGCGATGGCGGGGGTAGGGTATCATATTATTGCAAGTGCTATGTAGTTATGTAGCGCGGAGTTGGTTGGTGTCTTGGTGATGGTGGTGAAGGGCTTAGCGGCAATACCTCAACTATGGTGATGTGTGGGATTGAATGCCCAAAACTGGGGAAGAAGACAGTAAATTCAGTTCAAAGATCAAAAAAATACTATAGTTAAAAACCCCAGTTGAGAACTTGTATTGTCAACTGAAGACACAGAATTTAGAAGATATGATATATCTGTAATACGGAAAAGAATTAGAAGCTATTAGATGACATCCCCATGCTAAAATCTGTTGGAACACACATGGGAGAACTTAAAAGGATTAAGTATATCCTTGGTGTTCCTACCGCTCAATTGATGTGAGCTCAAGAACTATGGATAGTAAGAACATTCTAGACACTTCCCATTCTAGTCTCTGTAAACTTGGGGTCAGCTACATAAGCCCTTTCTTGCCATTTGATTCAATGCAGAACTAGCATTGCTTACTGATAGTATCATTTATTAAGAACCAAAGGAACATCCAGAACTGGATAAGCCTCAACGTTTCCTGATCACAATCCAGCAATCTCTAACACTGTAGAGGGTAACTTCAACATATCTGCATTAAACGGTCCATGTAATGCTACATCCAACATCACCGTAAGATTTGGTTCAAGCAGAAGTATGCAGATGACGTGTAAATGGAAATCTAAAAATATCTACCCTTCTTGATATTTGGAAACACGTGACTAATTTAAAATTGAAAGAAAAAAACATTGGAACAAAATTATTCTTAAATTTTTAAATTCATATAGTCGTCACATTAACAAACAAAATGATGAAATTCATAGAGATATATAAGGCTAAAAAACATACCTTGGCCCTAAGAATACGCCCCAGTCGTTGGGCTTCTTGACGCCTTGAACCAGCATGTGATGAAATCTGAATTATCACATTTGCCTCAGGAATATCTATAGAATTATCTCCCACCTGTAAATACCAAAGTAACAACCTTTCTAACTGATAAATTGGATTTGTTACTGTTAAGGATTGTAAAGGGAAACGTAGTAGGTTCATAATGATAGCAACAACTTTTAAATATATAGTTCCTTGTGTCCCTTGTTTACACTGATTGCTACAGACAATATCGTTAACATTTATCATACATCATGATTGTGACACCATTTTCAACCCAAAACAAGTGCAATGGAGTTCTAAAAATTATGCATTTTCACAAGTACTCCTTGTAGCAGTAGAATAATGCTATATAGTCATTGTCACATTTACCTGCCAGCAGTTTTAGGTCATGGTGCATGCACAAGCCTATGAACAAAACCCTTAGCACTTGCATAGTCAAAACCATCAGAATGTAAACAAAATTTAGACAACATCTAACCAAAAATTTTCATGTCAGCTAGGATAAACAAAGTTTGCAGTGGGATTAAAACGGACACAAGAACAATAAACCTGGGTTAAAAAATAAATTCAATAGTATACCTTTGAGAGGAATACGGTGTTAAGATCTCGACTAGTTTTGAATGCTTCCAGGATTTTGGTTCTTTCAGGATGGCTGAAAATGATCCCAAAGACCATTATAACTTGGTGAAAATAGTAAAAGTATATCAAATCTCTTACAAAAGTATATACACACAAACCTGGTGGCACCATAGATCATAGGTTTTCCAAGCTTCAAAGCATACTCTCTGATTGCAAAAAGATTGTCAGCAAAAACAATTATCTTATCCCCCCGCTGCTGTTCATGAAACCGAATAAGAAATTCACAAGCCCTAAATTTATTAGGGTTCATCACATAAAGTGCCTGAAAATAAGGAAAAAAACAAGTTGTCAGAAGAAGCCAATCGATTAGATAAAAAAACAGTTAAAAATTATTTTAGTCTTATTTATAGGCCAAGTAAAATTTCTCCATTCTAGGTAAAACATTATTGAGGTTTAAAGTAAAGATTCTACAACTGAATAAAATAAAATCTTATCCTCCCTTAAGTCAGGTAGATAAGTATCATTAATGAATGAAGATGCAAAACAGAATTTCTGGAGATGCAAGATATGTATACGTACTACTGACTGCTGACGAACTTTATAATGAAAACATTTACTAGAAACAGTTGGGTAAATTGCTTCAATAAAAGCCTTTAAATATTGTATCAATGGAGCTGAAAAATCAACCACAAGTTATAGAGTCCAATTTCCATTCAAAAGAAAGGACGGGTCATGTTCAAATGAACATTGAAGCCAATTTGGGCAGGTGATGTTTCAGACTTTTCTGCCATGCCAAGGATGGATTTTTTAAGTTGATGGTTTTAATTAACCAACATTAGCTGTTCAAGAAGCATGAAAGAAGCGATGCAGCTAGGCAAGGGAACAAAAACATTACATGCCTTTTAGAAATAACTCATCTAAATTTATAAAATTTTAGACCTTGAAACAAATATTTCCTCAACCCAACAGACCTGTTTCTTCTTTGAATTTTCTTTCTTAAGATATTCGGCAAAGAACTCCTTCGTCATTGGACACCAGACTTCTGCACACTGGACATTTGCAATGAACCCTCCTTTCACTAAATCCAACCAATTTGCCTCGTACAACTTTGGACCAATAAGGAAGTTCAAATCTGTGATCCTCTCGTCCTCTCTTACAAGTGTTGCTGCAATTCAGCCAGTCAATAAATTCTCCTCCCCTTTTTCATCCAATAGACTTGAATGTCGAATGGTAAATATCATTGTGTTCGCAGCAATTTTTGTTGAATACATACCAGTAAGCCCAAGTTTGCAGTGAGATTTTGTTAGGCTGATGACCTTCCGAAACATGTGAGCAGGGACAACATGCACCTAAAATGTCAAAGGACATGCACCCAAATACATAAAAACAATCCTTCCACGAATACATAAAAACAATCCTTCCACAAATACAAATTTACCTCATCCATGAGAAGCAATCCCCACTCCCTGTTTCTTATTTCTTCAATGATCTTTTCAGCTTCTTCGGAACGTTTGCCACCAAAAGCAATCATATTATATGTTGCCACCACCACCCCAGCATTGCCACGGAATCTTTCTTTGCTATCGGATGTGAAACGACAAATTTGATCTTCTTTAATGGTTGACCATAGCTTAAACTGGAAAGCCCATTGATCCACGGACACGGAATTTGTTGCTAAACAAAGACAACTTTTTCTTATTCTACAGGCTGCAGAAACGCCAACTAAAGACTTCCCAGCACCACATGGCAGCACGATGATACCAGAACGTGCTCTACCTGAAATGACAAGAAAAACATTCAATGGATAGCATGGTATACAGTCTAGAAGTGTTTTACCTTCCACTGAAACAAGAAATGAGAAACGGCAAAAAGGAGACATTAGAAATGGCAAATAGAAGCATTGTAAAACCCACGCAGAATTCTGTTGTCATGGAATGTTCACAATCTCAAACACATAAACGGCAACAGGCAAATGTTTTCCCACTTAAATGGGAGTGTAACACCCCAACCAGCCACAGGCAAAACAAAAAATAAAAGGCGGCCAAACCTTGATGCCAAACATGGCCAGAGAAACCAGGGTCATTCCTATGAATTTCAAATTGCATGCAATATGTTCAAAATGTTATATGAATCCAAATAGAGTGGGTGTTTGGCACCCATTCTTTTAAAGAATGAGTTTTTGAATAGTGATTGATGTAAAGAACGTGTGGTTAAAAAGTAAGAAGAATTTTTGGGTTTATGTGTAATATTATTTTATTTGGAGAATGTGTGGTTAGAAATGAGTACTGTAGAAAAATGAGAATGAGAATGAGATAAAAAATGGGTGTCAAACGGGGGCAGAATATATACAGTATATTCAAAGACTAAAATATTGCATCTGTTAAAACTGGCTCAAGAAAATCAATATCAACTTAAATCTAATGGTAGGTTGTTGCATTCCCATTCTTCAGAGCTCCTGGAGCATTTTCTAATCCTCCTACAGTCTCTGAACATTAAATTTCTTAAATTCCATAGTTGAAATAAAACAAATAGAGCAACCATGGAAAGCATCACGTGATAGCATACATAAAAGCAAGCATGTTTATGCAGACAGGAGAGAAGTGAATAGGCACAAGCAGGACGCTTACCGTTTCCAAACATCTTGCTAAGACTCTTTTCTTGATAAGGACGTGGTTGTGCATGAGGCTTCAATTCCACCTCGAGGTCAGGATTAACCTGTAATATCCAATGAGAATCAATGGTCCTCACAGAACTATAAAATTTACTTATTATGTGAAAACAATAGGTAGACTTGCTCTAGCCGCAATGATAAGAAGAAATCAGAAGCAACTCACAGTATCGTTTCTGAAGTCATACTCCTCCAACATGGGATAATTCAGAGCGTTGGGCAAACAACGTTGCTTCACATTCTCAACCTGTCAACAAATAAACAGTTAGCGGAATATGATCAGTGAATCAATTAGACAACATTGTGAAAGTTAATTAGATTTTGGCAAGCAATCTTTGTCCTTTTTGGCCTGCTCTAGCGTATATATCTCAGAAAAACGTAAAAGAAAAACTTTTAAGAGGGGTGTATTCAATTTGGATTTTTAACGACTTTTAGAGACTTATATAGAGTTCAATGAACTTTTATTGACTTTTAAGACTTTTTACGGGATCAACGAAAAGTCTTCATAGACTTTTATGAAGACTTTTATGGACTATTACAGAATTTATTTGACTTTTACAAACTTTCATTTTGGAAAATAAATCATTTTTATAACTTATTGCACCCTCGTGAACAAATGTTCCCCAGTGAATTGATGGAGAATGTGTGATTAAAACATAAGAAAAAATTTAGATTTACGTGTAATATTATTTTATTGAAGAATGTGTAATTGAAAAGAAGAGACAAAAATATATTTTGAAAATAATGGGGATCAAACAAATGGTTAAAATAAAAGTCTATGAAGTCTACAAAGGACTTTCATTAATTCCATACAATTCTATAAAGGTCCACAAATTCTACAAAAGTCCACCACTTAAAAAATGTCAGATGAAATCTTTAAAAGTCCCAACTGAATACAGTAAGGACTTTGAAAAAATCTATATTGAATATCCAATACTTTTATGAAGTCTTAAAAAGTCTTGACTAAATACAACTAAACTTTTAATCTCTAAAATTCATTAGAAGTTTAGATGAACACACCCACCTAAGAGAGAGTGGTTTCCGAAATTATAAAAACAGCAGACACCACAAGTATTGAGAAGGAACTTAGAAAATTTGCCAAAGAAACATGAGGAAGGAATTTTATCAGAACTCTGACAGAAATCCCTAATCTTGCATGTTAAAAGATCAGTTAAGCCATTTTCAGTTATATTAATATAAAAATGCACGTACATGCACTATGCACGTTCATGACAGAAATGAGAATAGCTGGTCAGATATCATTTCTTCCTAATCGTAAGTGGTGCAAACGGGTTAGTTCTTTAAGTTTCGCGTCAATATCCAAATAGATCAATTCTACTATTTCTTGAAAACTACCGCCAATTAATAGCATCTAGTAAAGAAATATATCCAAACAAACCAAATCAATTGGAGAAACAAAACGCGTCCCAGGCTTCATGACAATGCACACAATAAAGATATATTATTGGAATCAAAATTACACTATCAGGCTGAGGCCAGCCAGACTGATGCCCAAAAAATATGTCTACATTAGAAAATGACAAAAATGCATCACATGTCCCAATAGCAGATGATCCTATCAGAACTGATTAACCTACCTGTGCAGGGTCAATTTCAAATGAATGGGTTTCTTTCTCTTCAGCTGCAGCAGCCAATTGTGCTTCATTTAGCAATTCATCATGTCCACCTACTATTTCACCTGCAGATTTTCCAACCGTAAAACCATCGCTTCCATGCACCCCCTGAACCAACGGAATTCAACATATTTGAGCCACAAGCCAAATAAAAAGAGAAAGCTCCACTATTTGAATTTTCAAAGTTTTGACAAGACTTGAAGATGTTTATTGGATAACCGGACAACTGCTCAGAGAACCAACTGTGCCACGCACGTACCTCAAAGGATATTCTTGCCCGTGAGATGACTTCGTCCTGGAGCAACCTTTTTAACACCTGAAAACAGCCATCGGTATTGTAAAAAACTTAGATCCTGATTTGCCCTCTAACATATCAATCCAAAGTATGAACAAGGTTAAACTATTTTGCCTCGGGAAATGGGGATTCTATTAAGTATCGGTTTTTCTTCAGCACAAGCTTCACTTTGCCGTAATTAGCAGTAGAGCTATGTATGAAATCAATCATATCTTTAGGAAGCTTCGTCTTTGACAATTTATTCAAAACGGATATGATTGTCTCTGTTTCAAGTCCCACAGACACAGCAGCATATAGTGAGTGTGGTGTCAAGTTGTACTCATGCATTGATTCGGGCCTATAAAACAGAAAATCCATAAATCAACTGTGCAAGTGTAGAAACTCAATACATGTACATTCAGCAAGGTATTAAGCGTGTCATACATTTATCTATATCAGTTGTACCTCTCTTCCAAGTAAAACGACTATTGATTCATTATATCCTTATTTTTCTCCTTTTGAAGTAGATTGCTACTGCTATCAACGCTAGTTTTGTATAGTATGTATGCAAGGGCTCGAACATGCACACATAATTAGAATAAATTGGGCAAAATGTACCTGCAAACAGGTTCAGCAATGGCAATGAGGAAATCATAGGCTTGTTTGTATAGCTGGGAGAAAGTCTCGAGGAAGATTCGACCATCAGCACAAGCCCACAGCGGGCGATTGGCATGGTCAGGTTTCAATTCAAGTTTCGTAAAATCCCTCTTTTTCCCTTCACCTTAGAAATCAAATCAAATCATCCAATTCACCAATTCATCCAAATCAAGAAACAAATAAATAAACAGTAAATTCCAGTGTACAATACAAATAATTTATTATAAATACCATCGCGAATATCATGGTCATCGTCAGGGAAATAAGAAGCTTCATCTTCAGCAGTTGAAGCTCTATAATCCTCCTTCAGTTTTAGAGAATAAAATATGAGATAATTTCTAGTAAATAAGAACATTTTTCGGGAAATACAAACTCGGTAGCAAAGATATACTAAAAGAAAATCGGAGAGAACCTTGGAAAACTTGATCTTCTTACTGGGTCGACCTTTATCACCTGAAATTCGATGCATTTTCAGATCAAATATGAATCGGTATTGTAAATTCTTTATTATTTAATTTACTAATTTTTTAATAATCGATTTTCAAGATTGATTGATTGATTCTTATGAGTAAATACCGTTTCCCATATTTGTAAATCTTCAAATATTTAGCAGATTCAACAGGAAGACCGGGCGTTATATGTGTTGGGAATTTACTTATCATGCACAGCGGAAATTAAACAATTTTCAATTCCCAAACGAGGATCTGCAATGTGTTTAGATAGAAACTGTGATTAGGATTAATACCTTTGATGAATTCCACAAACTCTTTTGCTTTTCTTGAACTCCAATGATCACGATCTGCAATCCAAGCTGTCCAATTGTCCAGCCTCCAATGGTGATCCACACAGAGAATAAGAATGACGGCTAGGGTTTTTCTTTTCTCGTGCTAGCAAGAATAATGAAATTCTCTACAGTTTTTCAAACCCTAACAGATTATTAATATAAGTCCAGATGGGCTCGGCCCATCTATTAAACTTAACCCGGTCCAAGATTTAATTAATCAAATTAATTAATTCTGGTCCATGAATTAATTAATCCAATTAATTAATTCGGGCCTATTAATAAACAACCCACTTAATTAATTATCCAACACTTGACAATTAATTAATTGGTAAATCTCATTCTTGATTCTCTTTTGTGTGTGACCCGTTAGGTTCCCGATCACGATGCCGAACGACGTGAATTATTATTTTGATCTAATCAAAATCAATAAATTAAAACGCCCCTTTTAATTTATCACTAATTCATTTTCGTTGTCCAGATTGACATCTAGCAATGTATCGTGGCAATACATGTGACGAGAAATATCATGTAGCATGACAAAACCAAACTTGTTCGTTACCGATGAAACTATAATCCTTTCGTCAATATGATCCGATCAATTATGAGATTTGGATATGTGTCAATCTCAATTATCGATTATATCTTTTATCCCACTGTTAAGTCAATGTACGTCGAAAACTCTTTTCCGACTTATGAGTTCACCTTGGCCAAGGATTTCATTATCAACTTAACTGGATAAAATGTAGATCATAATCTCTTACTATCTAAGAGTGACGAATCCTCTATTGATCATTCACAACCTTCATATGATTCTTGACATACCCGAACGATCTTTGTATTAGCGACCCTTGACAGAGCAACATCCAACATCACCAAAGTATGACTGCCCTCATATAAGGTACTACGATGACCTCAAGTCAAAGGACCAATTCTACTACCGAACGTTAGAGATTAACCACTAACACTTAGATAGTTATCCAAGTGGAATCTCTCAGCGGGTCTCCAATGTTTTGTTCTATAACAAAACATCCACGTGTTCATTCAAGTGTCACCACACTTTAGCTTGTGAGATCAGCTACTTACTTCACAAGTAAGAATGCCACACGCGATAATCTATCCATAATAACGATATCCGTATCTCGTTATTACTTTGACCATGAACGATTTAAGATTCAGTCATATGTAATTTGTATCTCACAATCACAACTCCTTGTGATCAACAAATCACCAAGACTTGAATCTACGGATTCTATTATTTAATTTATTAGAATATTAATTCAATTAAATAATAGATATTGCCATATATATGCATTGATTATATACATTCAAAGTGTTTATGTCCAAAGTTGATTGGACTAGGGCATAACACTTACAAACTCCCACTTGCACTAGATCCAATCACTTATGTATCTTATACCATAAGAATCTACATGACGATCATGTTTATACTGCGACAACTCTTTATCAGTGGATCTGCAATTTAATAACCTGTGGGAATTCGTTCTTTATTTACGTCATTTCTTTGTATTATCTTTTCAATGAGATAACACTGCCTTAACATATGTTTAGATCATTGATGAGACCTTAGTTCCTTCGCTTGCACGATGGCTCCATTGTATCACAATGCATAAGCGTGTGATCAACAATGTTAGGAACTACTCTAAGTTCAGTAATGAACTCCTTGATCTAGACCACAACTTTTGTTGCTTTGTAAAGCAATGATGTATAAGGCTTCCATTATTGAATCAACGGTTATTTGGAACATTTCCAACACACCGTTTAAGAGTAAACCAATATCCTATTTGAGATGTGCCATTATTCCAGTCTGACTAGAAGTTAGCATCATTCTATCCATGAACTCTCAGTACAGTTTCCCCCTATAAAATCTTCTCGAGATTTTATCTGTATAGATTGGGATGAGTTAAGCAATCTTCTAGATCTATCTCTATAGATCAACTTGCTTCTCCCACATCCATCACGGAGAAATTATTTGACAACCATAATTTCAACAATTGAAATATAGAGACGTCGTTTCCTATAATATGTATAATATCGAATGCGACAATGCTCCCACTATCTTCTTGTAAACGCACATTTCGTCTTCATTTTTGATAAAATCAAACATTTTGACTCTTTGCATCAAATCGAAGATTCCAGCTCCAAGAGGCTTGTTTCAATCCATATTGACATTTTCTTGTAAACTCATTTACAACCTATGGGTTCTAATCCATTAGGCAAGTCGACCAAGGTCAAACCTCGGTTACATACAACAAGTCCATCTCTTTAAGTCAACACTTGACTTTATTTGTATGTAATTAGTAGGTTCATTATCCTTGATTAGTAATCATATATTCGTACCTTCTAGGAGGTTGAATGATCCTACAAGATTTACACGGAACTAACGTGTTCTCAGAAGTCTCCACTTCTTGATCAACCGGTGTTGGATCAGACTCAGGTTCATCTATTTGGTCAATTATATATGTGGACTCTTGAACTCTTTCAAGATTTATTCTACTCCCACTGTCTCTCTTAGAGTAAACACTTTCTCTAAGAGTACGACATGTATAGAGATGAACATCTTCTTCTCAACGGGATTATAGAATTGATATCCAATTGTCTATTGGATATCCACAAATATGTATTTAACGGATCTAGTTTCAAACTTATCTGATCCAATATGCTTCACATAAGCATCATAGCCCAAACTTTCATATGAGATAAGTTGGGCATTTTCATAACTCGTATGAAATTTTGTCAACCGATTTAGATGAGACACGATTTAGTACGCAACACGTATCAATCAGTGCATGACTTCAAAACGACTTTTGAATATTTGCATGGCTGGTTCTCTATTGCACTATATCTAATAGTGCACGATCCCTCATTTCAGATGTGTCATTATGTTGCAATGTATATGGAGGAATCCACTGCATGAGAATCTAATTCTCTTTTAGATAATCCAAAATTCTCCATTTTAGATATTCTTTACCTCGAACAAGTCTTAGTGTAAGAATATGTTTACCTATTTGTTTATCTATTCCCAGCTTGAATCCCCTGAACATTTCAAGAGATTCATGCTTGAATTTCATCAAATATATATGATCATTTCTGAAATGATCATTAGTAAATGCGATGAGATAAGATAAACTTCACCTGACATTAATTGGTATAGGTTTACATACATCACTATGTATTAGACTTAATAATTGTGCAGATCAATTTCCTTTTCAAGTAAAAGGAGATTTGGTCACTGTGTCTTACAGACATGATTCGCATTTGTCAAATGATTCAAAATTATTTGACCCAAATATACATCTCCATGTAAGTTTGGAATTGCATTCTCATTTATGTGACCAAATCTGCAATGCCAGATATAGGTGTTATTCAGATTATCATTTTTATGCCTTTCAATTTTTTATACTCATTATAGAACACTCAACATTTAGAATATAAATGTCATTTTGTAATTTACCATAACCATTAAGATCTTATCAAGATAAAAATGAACAACAATTGTCCTTAACATTAAAATAATTCATGTCAAAACATGAAATTTATTTAATGCCCTTGGTAATGGTAAGAACAAAATTAACATTTCTCTAATTCTAATATCGAGCCTAAAGGCAGTGGCAGGAAATATGCTTCTACAGGCAATGCAACAACTTTTGCTCATTTTTCAACGTGTAGGTCAACTTCTCCATTCTGCAGAGATCTACTTTTATTTAGTTTCTGCATATTTATATAAATATGAGATCTATATCTAGTATCTAATACCCAAGAAACTAATGAAGTAGATTTAAGCCTTGCAATTTCATTTCCAATGATCTACCATTCCAAAATGATAGTAAGGATCATCAGATTTGGTATTGTCCTTATTTTCTTTAACCGTCCTAGTCATCTTGGTTGCTTTCCTAAAGCATCCTTTAGACTTCCATATAGGAATTTATGACTAAGATTTGTCCACTACAAACACAGATGTTGGACTTAACGAGCTTTTAAGCATGTTCGAGATCTCAATGAGCGTGCTTCGAGTTTATTCATGTTAAATTCATAATTAGTTATGAATAACTCTCTGACAGAGATTGCGAACCAAGTCTATACTTAGTTCATTGTTCATGATCGAACGCAATCAAGACAACTTCTCAAAGTAGTCTGCATCTTCGATACACAAGCACCGACTAAAGATTCTTCATTTGAGCACTTTGGTATAGTTCTTTGGGAAATATCATATATTTCCTTGTATGATTGTTCATCATTCAACATATTGAGATGAAAAATCATATGTTAGCATCTATACTCTTATGTTGCTTTGTAACTCAGGTGACATAGTTACAAACATCACATATGTTGTAGTACTATCGTCATTACTGTGTTTATTATAGCAGCCACCTCTTCTTTTATCGAGTCATCAACAGATGTCTCTAGAAAGGACTACTCAAGGACACAACCAATTTTTCATGCCTGAGAACAATTCTCAGATTGCGGCGTCAATCAAGAAAATTTGCTTTGGTTGTTGGCATACAATATGCCTCTTAAATACATATGGTTACTCATGATTCAATAAATGTAAACGACGAAAAGTAAAGAAATAATATATATATAGTGCATGAATTAATTTAACATGGTCTTTTATTAAATTAATTTCGCTCCCACTGTTTAACTTAAAATTTATGACCCTCTCACATAAATTTATGGAATCCGTGCTTGATTCCCAGTGGGCTGGGATCCCATTTGTTGTATTAAAACCTTGAGTGTACTCAACAAGCCCTAATAAAACATTTGGGTAGATACTATTATCAATTGTATCTCCATACAACTCCCAGATCATTAAGCCGACAACTCTTTGTCTTCACACATCTTATGTGTTAGCTTAACATGCCTCTAAGATCTATCTCCTTGAGTGTACTCAACAAGAGATAAATATTAGTTAAGTCAAACCCATCATTCAGAAATATCTAATATTTCATAGTGTCAAACATATCCCTAATGGACCAGCCTTGAGTGTACTCAACAAGCTAAGATCGATTTAGGACTCTCGTTTTTCACTATAATGATGGAAGGCAAATATAAATATGACTTAATATTTTAACATGCCTCTAAAATTTATCTTCTTGAGTGTACTCAACAAAAGATAAATATTAGTTAAGTCAAACCCATCATTCAGAAATATCTAATATTTCACAGTGTCAAACATATCCCTAATCGACCAGCCTTGAGTGTACTCAACAAGCTTAGATCGATTGAGAACTCTCGTTTTTCACTATAATGATGGAAGGCAAATAACAAATTGACTTAATATTTTTAACGAGGGGTTTTGCATGCAAAAGGTCTCATCGTAATAATTATATATATTTTATTATACATCTAACATGCAAATAAACATACATATAATAGTGTGGACGATTATGGACTTATACTATCTAGTCTTCCCGAGCCATAAGGAAGACTAGTCGGTCAGTTCCTAGGGGGTATAGCATTGATTCATACAATGCTCCATCTCTATGGTCTCCTCCTCTTCTTGTATCTCCAATTAGTCCAGCTGCAACTTGTATCCTATACTAGTTGGCACGCAGGCCTAAATAATATTGGACACGCAGGCCCATAATAATAATAACGGACTCGCAGGTCCAAAATAAATAAGAGCTCGCAGGCTCATAAAACAACAAGAATAAAGCTAACCATTCAACACATCCACATGGTCGAGTCCATAATCATCCACTAATAAAACATTCATCATATAAATGCATTTCTATAATATCTAATATTATATGCAAACACGTTTCAAGTTTCTAGCAATTAAAGTCGTCTAAACTAATTTAGACAAATGGATCGGAAGAATTAAATAATTAATTAATCAAATTAATTAATTAATTTAATTAGCGGACTTATTTAATTAAAATCAAATTTTAATTAAATATCAAATTAGAGACCAACTCTAATTCTACAAATATAAGGCGGGACTATTTAATTAAAATCAAATTTTAATTAAATATCAAATTAGAGTCCAACTCTAATTCCAATAAAATTTTAGGGCAAAACAATTTAATTAAAATCAAATTTTAATTAAATGTCAAATTAAAGTTCAACTCTAATTATAATCAAATTAATACGGTTGAATTTAATTAAAATCAAATTTTAATTAAATACAAAATAAGAGTCAAACTCTAATTCTAAAATATTAGGCCGAACTTATTTAATTAAAATCAAATCTTAATTAAATACCAAATAAGAGTCAAACTCTAATTTCAAAAAACAATTTAGGGCGAGACAATTTAATTAAAATCAAATTTTAATTAAATGTCAAAATTAGAGTCCAACTCTAATTTTAACAATATACTAGGGTGGATAATTTAATTAAAATCAAATTTTAATTAAATACTAAATTAAAGTCCAACTCTAATTTAAAATTGAATTAACATTTTAATTTAGGATAAAACTCCTAAATAAAATAAAATTCAATTTAGGGTTAAAGTTTAATATTTAGGTTAAAATCCAATTTTAACGAAAATATAAAAGTCGTCAATTTTAAATGAAATTTTAAACGGGTCAAATTTGAAATTTTAAAATCAAATCATTTTAAAATCTAATTTAAAACCATTTTAATATTTAAATTCAAAAACCACCTTTTGAAATTGCAAATTGACCCAAGTTCCAAATTAAAAACAAATCCCGTCAATTTCGAAAATTGCAAGATAGTCCTTCATTTAAAAATTGCAAAATGACCCTTCTCTAATAATTGCAGGCGGGGGCCTGCAATTTCACAAATTGCAACAGAGGCCCCCGCCTCCACCCGTTTTTCTGAAACCCTAGTATAATTTTTTTTTTTTTTTTTATTTTTAATAACCAGCGGCGCCGTCAACGGCGCCGCATAAGTGGATCGCGACGGGTAGTCGCCACGCAGCGACTACCGTCGTGACAATGATGTTCTTCTTTGCTGCAGCTGCATTGCCATCGCAATATCGCAATGGCGACAATCGCCGCCAGCAAAACGCAACGCATTGTCGCCAGCTTTAGCTTTGCATGACGTCGCGGCGCGCGGCTCCGGCGCCACTATGGAAGTGGCGCCGTCGCCCTCCACCCGTCCGGCGAGCAGCGCCCTCAGCTGCGTCGCCCTCACGCCTCGCCGGCGGCGTTGGTTGCTGCCGGCGATTTCAGATCCATAATTTTTTTTTTTTTTTTTTTTTTTTTTAAATTTTAAACTGATTTTAAAATATGAAAAATCAAATTTATTTAATTGCTAGAAACATGAAAATAACAACAATCAACTTTTGATTGTTATGTAATACAAAACAATTTCTAACAAACACAAAGTAGGCTCTGATACCACTGTTGGGAATTTACTTATCATGCACAGCGGAAATTAAACAATTTTCAATTCCCAAACGAGGATCTGCAATGTGTTTAGATAGAAACTGTGATTAGGATTAATACCTTTGATGAATTCCACAAACTCTTTTGCTTTTCTTGAACTCCAATGATCACGATCTGCAATCCAAGCTGTCCAATTGTCCAGCCTCCAATGGTGATCCACACAGAGAATAAGAATGACGGCTAGGGTTTTTCTTTTCTCGTGCTAGCAAGAATAATGAAATTCTCTACAGTTTTTCAAACCCTAACAGATTATTAATATAAGTCCAGATGGGCTCGGCCCATCTATTAAACTTAACCCGGTCCAAGATTTAATTAATCAAATTAATTAAATCTGGTCCATGAATTAATTAATCCAATTAATTAATTCGGGCCTATTAATAAACAACCCAATTAATTAATTATCCAACACTTGTCAATTAATTAATTGGTAAATCTCATTCTTCTGATTCTCTTTTGTGTGTGACCCATTAGGTTCCCGATCACGATGCCGAACGACGTGAATTATTATTTTGATCTAATCAAAATCAATAAATTAAAACGCCCCTTTTAATTTATCACTAATTCATTTTCGTTGTCCCCGCGTGACATCTAGCAATGTATCAGGGCAATACATGTGACGAGAAATATCATGTAGCATGACAAAACCAAACTTGTTCGTTTACCGTGAAACTATAATCCTTTCGTCAATATGATCCGATCAATTATGAGATTTGGATATGTGTCAATCTCAATTATCGATTATATCTTTTATCCCACTGTTAAGTCAATGTACGTCGAAAACTCTTTTCCGACTTATGAGTTCACCTTGGCCAAGGATTTCATTATCAACTTAACTGGATAAAATGTAGATCATAATCTCTTACTATCTAAGAGTGACGAATCCTCTATTGATCATTCACAACCTTCATATGATTCTTGACATACCCGAACGATGCTGTATTAGCGACCCTTGACAGAGCAACATCCAACATCACCAAAGTATGACTGCCCTCATATAAGGTACTACGATGACCTCAAGTCAAAGGACCAATTCCACTACCGAACGTTAGAGATTAACCACTAACACTTAGATAGTTATCCAAGTGGAATCTCTCAGCGGGTCTCCAATGTTTTGTTCTATAACAAAACATCCACGTGTTCATTCAAGTGTCACCACACTTTAGCTTGTGAGATCAGCTACTTACTTCACAAGTAAGAATGCCACACGCGATAATCTATCCATAATAACGATATCCGTATCTCGTTATTACTTTGACCATGAACGATTTAAGATTCAGTCATATGTAATTTGTATCTCACAATCACAACTCCTTGTGATCAACAAATCACCAAGACTTGAATCTACGGATTCTATTATTTAATTTATTAGAATATTAATTCAATTAAATAATAGATATTGCCATATATATGCATTGATTATATACATTCAAAGTGTTTATGTCCAAAGTTGATTGGACTAGGGCATAACACTTACAATATGAAGAGTGTGATGTGCAGGATTTGTTATAGCAGGGGGAGTAGGAGTGCGTTGCACACATAAAGAAACGAAAGCGCCACCGCCGGTCCCGGTTCAAGTTGTCCACCCAATCAAATGTTGACACCTCATATAATTTAATATCTATTTTAATTTTTTTACCTCTCTCTCTCTCTCTCTCTCTCTCTCACACACACACACACACAATCTCAATTTTAACTTAACCACTAAACCAACCCATTCAATTTTGAACAAAACATTAAAAAACTAAGGCATCTTTGCAATTTTTGTTCTAATCTTGAAATGGGAATAGGAATCCAATAATGACTCGAATGGATTCCACTTCCAGTCATTTTAATGCTCTTATAGCATCTTCAATAGACTCTCTATTTTTAAAGACCATATTCTATCATTTGAAGAGTATCTATAAATTTAGAAAGTTAAAATTCTGAAGTACTCCAACAAACGCTTTATATTTAACACTTAAATTTAGATTATTTTATTATTTTTCTACATTGAAAATTGAAACACTTTAAATACATTTAATTATAAAGAGCGAATTCTCTAAATTAAAATGTTAATTTAAAAAGTCTCTTAGAGTATGATTTAAATGTTGACTCTTTAAAATAAAGAGCATTTCATGTTTAAAGATTATCTTGGAGATACTCTTACAGGTTTATTGCAACTAATAAGATATCACATGATCACCCCTAATGATCATATAAAACCCATGAATATATCAATTAAGATATCACACGATCACTCTTCATATCGGTACTAAAACAAAATGCAACAAACTCTTCAAGCAAATTTATACGACCATACCCAGCAAAATATCACAACTAATTTCAGCTGATCATGTCCGAAACATTTGAACGGATTATTATTTGAATCCAACTTCTTGAAATGACAATGTTGTAGGACATAGTTCAACCTGTTAAAAAAGGAAAAAAAATAATATTAATCAAAATACCTAAAACTGTATTTGGTGGCTTTTAACACAGATTAGACACAAATTGTATAAGCATGTTTAACAAAAATAAATTAGTGAGAATTTCGAAATTCTACCAAAACAGTGAGATTAAAATAGAACTGTTTCGCGCGGGTTATCGCTAACAATTAAAAGATATGTTCAGACGATTGTGTAAGGAACAAACCTCTTGAGACAAAGTCCCAAAAAGTGGTGCTTCATTTATGAAGATTACAATATGAGAAAAAACAAAACGCCCCCAAGAGGCACAAGCACACGAAGTGAATTGAAAATTTGCACTTAGAAAATAAATGAATTGAAATTACATATTTTCTTTTGAGAGTGATTGATTCCGTCATTTCCTTCTATGTCTTCTTTTTCTTTTTATACTCCTTTGATGGTTTTCTCTATAGAAGTGCTTGGAAATTGTTGGCGCTCTATAACTACCCACTTTCTTCGTGATGACTGACTTGTCAAGAAACTGTCGTTCGCAACTGTTGTTATTACTTTTGTTGTTTAACCTCTTGTAACCAAAATTCTTGGATTGTGGGGTGTGATAATGTTGTTCAATAACCGCTTTAATAACCGTCTTTTTAAATAATCACAAGACACCGTATTCGCTCAAATCTTGAGCGACTTAAAGGCTTGGACGAGAATGGGATCATCTCTCGGGCGACAGTAAGACGCTTCATTCGCTCAGATCATGGACGTCCTGTAGGCTTGGGCGATGATATTACTTTGTTTATGGGCCTCCGCTATATTCTACGATGGTCTCATTTGGGTCTATATCTTGAACTCCCTAACTGGGCTCCAATTCTTGGACCATTTAATTGGGCTTCATTTTTTGTATGTCAACAATTACCCCCCAATATGACAGAATTAATATTGATTATTAATTTTTGCCATATTCTTCCTTTATATTTTCCGACAATACTTGAAATCCCCCAAAAGTACAGAGAATTTCAATTATTATTTCTGTTTGGCGGTAACTCTTCTACAACTTGAAAAGTGTAATGTTACACCCTTATAACCCAAAAGACACGCCACTTAGTCGCGCCATTACATTCACGTCTTTATATTGTGCTTCTCTATAAAGACTATTCTTTATTGAAAGTCATTAACTTGGCTTTGAAGGCCTGAATATCGGCCATTTGCCCATGTTGCTGACGACTCATTTAAAATTCCTTGATTACCTTTTTGCCAATTACTGGCTCTTCCAGGGCCACTATGTCTGGCCTCATTTGATTGAACATTTCAATAAGTGCATCTACTAAAAATGGTTCTTCACTCTGTGCGACAATTTGAGTCTCTTCTCCATCTTGAACTACTCTGACAGGTCCATAGTTTCCTTCGTACATGAACCTTTCTACTGAGTTTGTTTCTGCAACAAAAGGTCTATGGTCGGCCAGCACCACTTCTGCTTCACCCTGTCATTCCAGAAATCCAGGCATTGGTGGAGCGATGAAGGTATGCAACGACTCCCGTGAATTCAGTCACTTCCCAGTAGCACATTGTAACTAGTGGGATCATCTATTACAAAGAAGATTGTGGTCCTAGTAGTTGTCCACACGGTTATGTCTAGTGGCATTACCCATTTAGCCGAAATTGTTCCCCCATTGAAACTTGTGAGAATGACTTTTGTTGGGATCATATCACTTTCTGTCTTTGCAAACTTCCTCATCATCCTGGATGGGAAGGTATTTATGGCTGCTCCATTATCAATGAGCACTTTCGCTACAGGTATACCATTGACTAAGGCCTTCACGTATAATTGCCTCAAATGTTTAGTCAATTTCATGGTTGGTATCTTGAAGATGACATTTTCATTTGCTTCTATCTCCACTTCTTGTTTGTTTTCCGTCGAATTGTTTCCTTGTGATAAATCAACGTGTAATATTTCGCACTGATTTTCTGCTTCTTGGATTTCCTTTCTACTTTTTTCTAGTGTTTCTTCTTCGGTTACCCATCTTGTAGGGAGAGGCAATATTCTTGGAGGTGACCCATACTTCTCAAAGTAAGGCACTCTCATCTTCCTTTTGGGTGTCCCGTACAACACATAGTAATCAAATGAACGCCCAGATGGTTTTCCCAACAAATCTACCTCGTGGACACCTCTCGATGTAGCTGTTTCAACAAAGTATTGCGCGACACTCCCACTTTCTTCTCTCTGCTTCCAAATCAATTTCTTCTTCGATTTCCAGCACACATGCTTCCTCTTCATTATATACACCTCGAGATGTTTGGTCTTCTTCACATTCCAGCACACATGCTTCCTCTTCATTATCCTCAATTTCTTCATCTTCATTCTCTTTGTTTTTGAATTCATTGACTAATAAATAATTACTAGCCATAACAGGAGGTAACGTACCGAACTAAATAGTGAGGGGTTGCTCTAAATCTTCCACATTTTTCTTCCCTCGCTCAAACTTTGATCTCCCAGAAGAACTTTCTGACAACTCTTCCATTGATTCGCCGTACTAGTCTCTTTACTATCCTCGAGAACATTTTGATTAGCCACTTCGAGTAGTTTAGGCGCCTTAGGACGTGGAAATCCTTGTTGTTGCCTCATCATTCATCCATAATTCTGTTGAAAATGCCTTAGTTGAGTTCTAGTCATCTCATTGAAAGGTATCACCCTTCCTGCATTATACTGGAATGAATGTCATACATTTGGTTGGCGAGATTGCGACCTGAATGTCCTCCCATTATTTATTGGCCTGAACCATCTCTCAAAAGGCGGTCCTCTATCGTCCTCCAACATGTTGGATATTTGGGACAAAATCAGGGCGACGGTGATGTTGTTATACTCCTGGTCTCTCCACATGTGTCTCTACTTCTTTTTTGCATCTAATACACAAGATGCTATCATCTTTTCTAGGCTCTTTCCCTTTGATACGCTCGAAGACGCTGGGATGTGGCTCAAAATCTTCTTCTCCATCGTCTACAACCAACTTAAATTTTGGCAACTTGTTTTTTAAACTTGTCATCACCGTGTTCACCACAAGTGGCCGTGGGAAAGGATTTTCATCCATTGCCATTTTCTTCTTATCTTCGAACGTGATTCGCCCTGACTCGATAGCATCCTGTAACACATGACGAAAGACCAAGCAATTATTAGTCATATGTGACAATGCATTATGCCATTTACAATATTTTTTACCCTTAATTTGCTCAGGGTCTGGCAATTTATGCTTATCGCTCAATTATATCTGTTTATCCCTATACAGTTTGTCAAATATAAGGTCAACTTTGGTGACATCAAATGAAAACGTTCTAACTTTTTTGTTTTCATTTTTTATAGGTTCATTCTTGCCCAACGCTCTGGGTTTGGTCATTATAGGACAAGGATACGCATCTCCCTTAATTAATTCGGCCAAACATACTTCAGTTTGATCATAATACTCGTCATTAATAGTATGAACGTCGAAATTTTGGTTTATATAATAAGTCCATTTACTAGAGTTTTTCATTTATTCTTCTTCTCTTATCAATCGTTCGTACCTAATCGCATTCGCACTAAGTTGGAAAAGATCAGGAAATTCCTTGTCCTGAAATTTCTTTTTCAAATCAAAGCTCAAACAAATTTGAGTGATTTTGACGAACTTTTTTTCGGGCAAAGGTACAAAACATTTGCTCTTGTCTGTTTTAATCTGAAGGAAACCTTTTACCCATTCATTTGGCATTTGACGTAAATTCGTCAAATCGGCCAAAGTGACTTCAGATTCAGTCTTATAAAACTGAGCATGGAACAATTGTTCTAGTTGTTGCCATATTTGAACAGAGTTTGCTGGCAAATTAATTAACCAGGAGAAAGCTACTCCTATTAAGGAACTAGGGAATAGTCTCATTTTGTGATAGTCGGTTACTTCACCACTTTGTAGTGTGAATCGCCATATATGTTCCAAATTACACACTTCTCCTAGACCGATGAACAATGAAAATTTTGGCACTTTATACCCTCTAGGCCACAGATATGCCTGATCTACCCAATCAGGATATGACTTTGGGTAAGTCGGTCTAATAACATAACGTACTCCAAAAGCCATTTTATCCTACACTATTTTCATAATTTGATTCATCAATATAATATTGGGATCATATGGAACTCCTACAAATTGGATCATTGGTTAAGTTACCTGAGGCCTAATATTTGGTCCTTGATGGCGATAAAAAGGCCTTTGTTCAGACCATTATTACCATTAGCCTGTGTGTTTTCGCCATCATTGACACGCGGGGTGGTCTGTCCATTATTTTGGACATTGTCTCTTATATTTGGGTTACCCCCCAAGTTTGACATCACATTACCACAATTCAAGTTTGGCATTCCACTACCCCCCCTAGTTTGAAGTAGATGGTCCAGAAGGTGGTTCTATTCCTTGACTTTGGTTCAAACCTGGGGAATTATATCCCACAATCGTCCTGATTTGAAAGTGATTCCCTATTGATACAAATGGTTGACATATTTGGCCAACTGACTTATTCATGATCTCATTTAACGTGTTTAATTGTTTGGTCATGTTCCCATTTTGGGTAAATCGTTCCATATTGTGAACATTTTGTAGATTTACCTATTCAATGACATCCTGCGTGAGTTCCCCAAGCAATGCGCGCATGGTTCGAGGACTCAATTATGTCATTGGCTCATAGCGACTTTGACTGCTTTGACTCTGTCCCTCTATTCGTGGAGAGCTTTGCTACTCCTCATATCGCTCGATCACAGACTGGACTACTTATTGGCTTGCTGGTTCTTTATCAGAATTCTTATGAGGCATAATGTTTCACTTTTTTGTATCCTCAAACACCAATTGTCCCACTGGGCGTGCCAAATTGTTTCTCGCGGGTTATCGCTAACAATTTAAAAGATCGGTTCAGACGATTGTGTAAGGAACAAACCTCTTGAGATAAAATCTCAAAAATAGGTGCTTTATTTATGAAGATTACAATTGGGAAGAAGCAAAATGCCTCCAAGGGGCACAAGCACACGAAGGGAATTGAAAGTTTGCACTTAGAAAATAAATGAATTGAAATTACATATTCTCTTTTGAGAATGATTGATTTCGTCCTTTCCTTCTATCTTTTCCTTTTTATACCCTTTTGATGGTTTTTTTTGTAGAAACTGCTGGCGCTCTATAACTATCCACTTTTTTCGTGATGGCTGACTTGTCAAGGAACTGTCGTTTGCAACTATTGTTATTACTCTTGTTGTTTAACGTTTGTAACCGAGATTCTTGGATCGTGGGGTGTGATAAGATTGCTCAATGACCGCTTTAATAACCGTCGTTTTAAGTAATCAAAAGACACTGTATTTGCTCAAAATATTGAGCGACTCAAAGACTTGGGTGAGAATGAGATCATCGCTCTGGGCGACAGTAAAGCGTCTCATTCGCTCAGATCATGGACGTCTTGCAGGCTTGGACGATGATATTACTTTGTTTATGGGCCTTCGCTATATTCTACAATGGTCTCATTTGGGCCTATATCTTGAACTCTCTAACTGAGCTCCAATTCTTGGACCTTTTAATTGGGCTTCATTTTTTGTATGTTAACAAGAGCAAACACGAAATTTGGGATACATAAAATAGATTTTTTATTTTTATTTTTATTTTTTGTTATGAAGAAAAAAAAAGATGACAAAAATTGAACTCCACGCATTTCTTTTACAATATTTGGTGGTTCTATTAACTTTCAATTAGATGGAGTGATAAAAGGTTAAAAAGGGGTACCTTATGCAGATGAGTTTTGCTACACAAACATAATGTTTGATATAGGGGATGACACCCCACACACACATGGAGGAGGTCGACATTTTTTAATTCAGATCGAGACCCACATGCAATGTGAGAGGTCGGTCAACTCCTATGTCAAGCATTATGTTCATTCAACTTAATTCTATGCAGATTGAGGAAAAGGAAAATTGAAATGCTGCTATTTGATTCTTGTTCCTTCCTCCAGCAATGTGCAAATTTCTTGAATTACAAGAAGGTGAAGGATTTTATTGTAAAGAGAGTGATGGGTTAGTGGTGAAATTAATGATAGTAAAATTAAGAGTTTGTGTGAGAGAATATTTAACGGTGTTTAAAAAAAACTTTAAGATTAAAAAAAATTAAATATATACATGTTAAATTAAATGAGGTATCAATATTTGATTAGGTGGACAACAAACAATGAACATCAAATCTTCACTCCATTTGTAAAGAGGCTAATTATGGAACCGGATATTTTTTAACGAATTAAGCTATTTTGTCAGAAAATATTGACATCCTAGTTGACAGATATATTGGTAGCGAGAAATGATTAAATGTAAAAATTGATTGTTTTTAAAACAATCCAATTACAGAAAGAAAAATGAACTTTTTGGACAATGCAGTATGGTTGTTTTTAACTAAATATTTTATGAATTTTGCTATCTATACAGGGAATCTGTATAAATAGTCTTATAAATGTACGCACGGAGTGCATCTGTAGGTGGATTTTAAAAACAATTTTCAAATCCATCAACAGATGCACGCCATACTATCATGCTGCTTGTACATATCCCTTGTACATGTAGAATTTCTCGTATTTTATTGAAGAATGCTATTTTTACTTAGCTCCTATTTGTCTACCATTATTCCAAAAAAATGTTTGCTACAGTAAGATTCTCCACCACACATTCACCCAATAAAATATTTTACACACAAACCAATAAAGTTACTTTAAGCCCTTGTTTGACACCCATGTTGTTTGAAAAATAATTTTTGGAATAGTGATTGATGGAAGATTGTGAGGTTAAAAAATAAGGAAAATTTTTGGATTTATGTTTAATATTATTTTATTAATAGAATGTGTGGTTGAAATGAAGAAAGAGAAATAGAATGAGAAAAAATGGGTGTCAAACATGTGCTAAATTTCAACGACACATTCTCCAAAAAATAATATTCATTACTCTATTTTTCTCCCAATAATAGAAGATAAACACACCCTTAATGAACTTACATAATGATTTATAGGTGTCAAAAAGAGAGTGAGATTTTTTTTATTTGGTTGAAAAACTTATAACCAAATCATATCTCATCAAGTTATTATGTAAACATTATATACATGTAACACAATCGTATTTTATTTATCATTTCTTCTAAAAAAAAATAACACTCTTAGACCACTCACCTACTTGTTCAATCAGTCACTAGTTGAATCGATGGGTCAACACTTATAAACCCTTGTTTGAACCTCATTATCTAAAGACACATTTTTCCCCAAACTCATTTTCAAACACATATTCTCACAATAAATAATTTACTCATAAACTCAATTTTTTTCTTACTTTATAACCATAGAATCTCCAAAAGTTCACTATTACAAAATCCATTATTGCCAAAAAAATTAAAAAAAAAATGGTGCTCAAACAAGGGCAAAATCATGTTAAAAATTTAAAATGTAGATTTTTTTTTTTTTTTTTTGAAGATGAATTTGAAGTTTTAAATTGTTTATTGTTGATTTTCCTATTATTGTAAACTAAATTTGTTATCATAATGCTTATATTCTCTTATAATTTTGAAATAAAATTATTTTTAGCTAATTTTTTTTATATCTGACATTTGAACAAATAAAAAAGGAATTTTATTATAACTAAAAAACTAGTAAAAGGTTTCTTCTAAATTTTGCACTAAAAAAAAAAAAAAAAAAAAATATATATATATATATACAAAAATGATCTAATGAGCACCGATATTCATCTTATCCTAAGCACCGATGAGTTGGCACATTAATTCATTGGTGGATAAAGATTTTGTGAGTTCCAATCCACCAATGAATTAATGTGCCAACTCATCGGTGCTTAGGATAAAATGAGCACCGGTGCTCATTAGATCATTTCTGTATATATATATATGGATAAAGATTTTGTGAGTTCCAATCCACCAATGAATTAATGTGCCAACTCATTGGTGCTTAGGATAAGATGAGCACCGGTGCTCATTAGATCATTTCTGTATATATATATATATATATATATATATATATATAGTGAAATGTAGTATATTAACAAGTTTACCTCAAAAAGAAATTGAATTTATTTAATTATAAAAAAATAAAAATAAAAAGTTAGAAATTGTTTATATATCTGTATAGAATTATACAATGTATATACATTTATGTGTAACATTATCTTCAGTGGTGCAATGGTCAGTCCCGCCAATATCGAACATGGAGGTCAGTTAAGTGGTTTGATCCCGATTTGACCAAAATCGAAGCAGTCGGATCGATCCAAAACTGTGATCGATTGGTCGATTTTCAGATAGATCCAATCTAATTTTTATAATATCGAATTGACCTTTAAAGATAGAGTTCCAAATCATAATATGTTTAATTATACAAAACACCTGCCTTTGTTTAAAAATTCAAATATAACTCATTTTTTATTCTTGATCGTCATTATCCATTTTAAACAAACATTTGACAAAATTCATCCCTTTTTTTCTTTTTAACATCCTATTTTTCCCACACAAATTCATACACTATCTAAACACCGCCAAATCCTATATCCCTTCTTACAAATACCACCACCTCCACAATTTATGAAGCCACCACTGCGATCAAAATCTTCTCCTAGACGACACACCATAATTTCGTCGTCGTTGTCACTTGAAACCACCATCATTACGGATATGTGAGTCGCCACCTTCTTTTCACCATCACCAACAAGAATCGGGCATATTTGCAGTTACCATCCCGTGCACAATATCCGACCATATTTGCATATCAGATCATACATATTGAAATGCTTAAACGAAGGTGGTTGACGAAGACTGTATGTTGTTATGGAGGTGGTTGCCTATTGGAGGTTAGTCCATGAAGTTTTAGGTTATGCACATCTTATCTGATTTTACAATGGAACACCAACATAACTTGCTGTGTAGTTCCTTCGTATTTCATCCCCATCCAATATCCGATAATTAGATACAGGCACAACTTAAATTCCATTTCTTCAACAATGTCGTGAACAAATTATAGATGTTGAAGTCTATTGTCGTTAAAAATTGAGCTCGAATTTACAACCGTTCAACAAAAAATACTCAAATAGTCACTCGACCCATTTTTTAAGGTGACAATTCCCAACACGAATTTATATTCTCTACTTCCCTCATTCTCAAGTTTCCAATTCACCAAGATATTTGATCAATCAAATCAATCTCACACATTAGTGAATCCAAAAATTATTGAATTCACGACAAATACACACAATCATGTCAACGGATTTAGTTGAAATACTCAGCGATCAAGTGAAATTTAATTCTCCACGCAGTCATGCTATAGAATTAAATTCGACACTCGATTCATTCAATGCACTCCAAGTAATAGTATCACCATCAAATTATTTTTGCAGTAAGGATAAATAACAATCTAGAATAGTGAATTAGTCAATACTACAACCTTCTAGTACAATGTGTCCACCATTATTGATCATGGACAAATTATTTGTGATTCAAATATAAGTTGCATCGCACTGTGCTTCTCCAAGGGCCAATCAAACCCCAACTTATATTACCATAAGTGCAGGGGCGGAGCTAGCCCTTCAAATTAGAGGGGTCCCGGAGTTTAAGGGGCGGGGGCTCAAGGGGTGCCCCCGAAATTTTTTTTTGAAATATTATCTGTTAAAATGAGGAAAGTTGGTACTTTGTGATGGAGAAATGAAACAAATGAATATAAATTAATGTACGAAAACTTCACAAAAAAATCAAGAAACATATAAAAGAAATTACTAATTTTTTGAAATACTTCTCCATCACTGAGCCTGAGGATTGAGGAAACTCTTTCACTCGTAATTGATAAACAATACAACTTCACAAACAACTGAATGGGCTGGATTAGGAGATTAAAAAAAAAATTTGAGGCCAAAAAATAAAAAAAAATTCAAAAAATTGGGGGGGGGGGGGCCTGGACCCCCCTCCCCTCCACCCCTGCATAAGTGATCGTAGGCCGTTCCATTTGTACGATTAATATTTAATAAATGTAATAGCACAAATAAATAAAATTTTATTTATTATAAAATCGCACAATAGCAAAACTATATTATATGGATACACAACTCAATACTCCATTATGCTATAACACAGTAGATCAATGAGTTTTCATATTTGTGTGCTTTTATATACTTTTAGTGCTATTAGACTTGATTAAATATGCTAATTGAAAGAATATCTGCCTAGATTAGTGTAATTTTATTAATTGTAAATAATATTTGAGCTTGGACGCAATTGACACGAAAAAGGATGATTTCGAGCTAATTTAAAGTCAGCTCAGCAGATTAAAGACTAACCAAGTAGCATGAAAGTAACAAGAAGTAAAGAGAGGTATCGGAATAAAATTGCAAGTTTCAAGATGGAATTCAACTTTTGAAAAGTTTGTATATTAAATTGCACACTTTCAATTCTTGAGGAGGACCAATTTTGAATGTTTATGAAGTTTTGGGATCAAATTGGAAGATTTTGAAAATTTTGACATCATTTTAAACTGGGCATGAACCCAATTACTGTAGCCAATATCACCGTGCCATCTTTCTGCTATGCCAATTTCTGAACGGCCTCTTAAAATTATAAGAATACTGTTTATACTATTCCAATGATCTGATCGGCCTTTATATTAAATGAAATATTGTTTTGCAAAATTTCTTAACGTCTCACTTAGAAGAATAGAAAACGAAACAAAAGGCAAGGCCACGTACAAACCTGTTGCCTTACTTTTCCATGGCCAGTCCACTACGTTGTCGACCCCACTTCTATAAAGGTTAAGACTTGAGACTTCCTAAAAAGCATTCAATTTCTAATAAATGTGAGGGAGTTCCACCTAATACAGGCAGTGCATCATGATGTCTTATCGTGGTCTTGACATGTACCACAATCAAAGCATTCATCCACTCAGCTTTTTCAGTTGATGAGAAAAACTAAAATCTTAACCCATTTAGTAGGTCACGAATGTCTAAAGTTAAAGAATAATGCTATCTAACAGCAGTGTTGTTAGAGCACCAGTTTAGATTACAAAACTTGATATGTTCAATTAAATAAATCATATTACATTACATTTAAGTGAGTATATCATTTCATATCTACAGTTGACACTAGTAGTGCTGAATAACATTACTCAAACCTTTTTTAGGATGAATGGGGCAAGTGGGGAATTGTGTGGTTTATCTTTTTCCCTCCTTTCCTACTTCTTTCCTTTTTCCTTCGTGTTTTTTCTCTTTCTTCTTAATTTAGTATTCGTTTATTCAAGGATGGGGTAATCAATAAGTGTCTTTTTAGCAAAACTCTTAAGATCTCAGAGGTTAGTTCAACACAACTACTATCTAGTCTGGATCTATTTGCTATAGAAATGAAAGATTGGCGACTACTCAGCTACAAATTACAGATAAAGAACCGGTTGTTCTGTTTCAAGTAAGTTGAGGATCTCGGTTTTAGTTTTCCAATTTGTTATTGTCTCTTTCCACGGGTGGAGTCAGGGCTGGACCGCAAAAAACATTATGCTGATCTATCATGTAAAAAAAAATCAGGATAATACACAAATCTGTCTTTCTCTTGCATGATTCTTCGTGTGAAATATTTCCACGAAAACACTACCTAATACATGTATTCATGTTTATTTGATCACAAATCTTAAGAAGATCCCAATTACAAGACTTAAAACCCCAATTGTGGTGGAACCAAAAATCATTCTACATATCACGTATTTTTCCATAACAGAAACCAACAACATGTTCGCGATTACCACCGTTCACAATGGGACGGCAACAATTTGATAATAATCTGGCAATCCAAACCATATAGGTGGAGCGCACTGCCAATATATAATCTCATGATTGATTCATTTGTATAAAAGAAAGGAGAAAGGTAAAATATAATCACATATAATCCCAAACGCAATCACCATGCAATAAAAGCAGTCAAATTTACAATTTACACACTTGTAGGCACAAAAGGCTAATATTCAAACCCAACTTCAGCATGAAATTTGACAAACTCACCATCATAAAAACTATGCCTGAGAAGAAACCTCTGGATTTAATAGAGCCGTTATCTTCTTTTGCAGTTCTGGCTTGTTGGCTCCCACTAGTTTGTCAAATTGCTGGCCATCTCTAAGGAAGAAGAACGTTGGAGTCGCTTTGATGTCCCATGTTGTACTGAAATCCTGAAGCAAATAAAAACATATATAAATCTGGCTCACAGAATGTTGCTTACTTGAGGAACATCGTAAATGTTTTGCTTAAGGTAATCCTGTTTAATGCATTCTAACTACCCGCCACTATTTATCCAGTGGGTACATGGTCGAACCATCACAAGAAACTTCAAATGTAGATAACCTAAAGTTTATCAATTCAGGTTATTTAGTAGTCACACTACTTACAGTTAGCTCATCAACATCGATTACTAGAAACATTAGTGAAGGATGTTTCTCAGACAGCTCGATGTAAAAGGGTGAAATAATTCTACAGGGACCACACCATGCAGCGCTAAAATTTGCAATCACCTGTCAAATAATCAACACGTGTTAGGAAAAGCATAATGAAGTATGGTAATGCAGTAAACACAAGTATGCAGGAAAAACTGAAAAGACAATTCTTACCACAAGGTCAAATTTAACCTGATTAGCTAATATTTTAAGCCTTACAAGATACACTACACCATGGCAATTGAGGTCTAATGCAATCCACACTCCACTCCCAATTTCGGAAACTATTAATGCCACATTTACAAAGAGCCCTGAAATATCATTTGACCGATAAACCTCAATGCACTCTTAGTCACCACATAAATTTTATTAACCAAGTCAAGAAGAAGATGAAGCAAAAGAAGTAATGTCTTCGTCAACAAGTCAACCATCCAAACCAAATGCCAAAACCCTCCTTCAGTTTGCACACCTGCCTGTTTCGTTGCTATTTCTAGCCCTACCCACTTTCCAATCCAACCACCATATAACCTTTTTTCCCACCAACCAGTTGTGGCATCTATCCCAAAGATCCCCAGACCCCGCATTCAAATTGCTCAAGCCTCAACCCTTCCTCCCTTGCCCACCACTACTCCCTACTTCCCCTCTCTCCTTCGAAAAAGACAAAACCTTCTCCATTATCACACCAAGCCTAGACCTCACTTCTACAAACTAAAGCCACCATTAACTCATGTTCATCTCCGCTTAATGGTCTTCCATACACACTCTCACCCCAACAGTCATATAAAGTGATATATGCAAAGAAAACATGACATTTACTCTATGTTTCTCTTCCTTTACTTACGTGTGCACGCACATACCACACAAATATGAATGAACTTTTCCTGAAATTAAATTAAGATACTTCTCCTTAAGTTGGAATGCTCAATCTCAACACTCATTTTGGGTAATCGACACAAGTCATGAACCTTGTTAGAACTGCTCACACTCTGTAAGTGTGTGCATAGACATCTTTGTATAAACTTGTTTCTAAATAGAAAGTGCAAAGAGTGGGTGGGTGACGTGGGTCTGTGTAGATAAATTTATAGATTACTCGATATTATGTTGGGAGGTTGGCAGTAGTGTTAGCAATAGAAACAAGCATGGAAAAACACCGCAATATGGTTGACATCTTCAAAATTCATTAAACAATGCACAACTATAAAAGTTTTCTCCAGGCTGAACTTGATGAAAAAAATAACAATGTGTCGAGTGCTCACAATCCTGCCATCTCTCTTTGCTTCTGCCATCTTTTGTTCCCAACTTTCCTCAGTTGTGATGAGGTGCACATTTCCACCCGTAAATTCAATGTCATGATCAGAATCATCCCCATCTCTCTTATGCTGTAAAAGGTTCAATATAAAGTATCTTTTGTTAAAGTGCATAAACATAAATATGAAACCATGCAAAATATGACTTGAGCACCATAAAATGGGCTAATACTTTCAAACTTTAACTGCTAAAAGATGTAGGAGAAATGCAAAGGTTGAACATGTAAAAGCTTTTGGATTATGCTTCCACAAGAGCAAGCCTTGTATATTTTTTGTTGATGATGGCAGCAAAATTGGATACAGACCTAAAGAGGCCCCTTGCAAACAGATACGAAAATAAGTAACAACTGGCAGAAGAAAAGAAAGTAAAAGCTACAATTACTGCTTGAGACTGATACTAGGCAGTCAAGACTTAGCACGTGAGTAAACTAAAAATCAGTCTTCAAATTTATTAGGGAACCAATTTTGCCACTCCATCTTTATCATTTTTTACCACGGAAACTCAATCTTTCTCAAAGTGAATAACCGTATCCAAGCAAATTTTGGGAACGCATAAATCATTTACCACTTGTTATTGCACCATTGAAAACTAGAGACCCAAGCCACATACCCATTTCCTCCAAAACTGACAGTAAACAAATAATGATTCTCACTCTGTGCATTGAACAGTCCATCCCTACTGTAAAGGTTAATCCGTTCTTTACAATTACATAGAGACATTCAACTAATAAATGAGATGACTCGAGAGAAGAAAGTAACCACATCAATAGACGGAAGCAATTATTGAAAAAACTTACAAACCTAGACCTAAAAGGCTGAAATAAAATTAATAGCCAGATTAATGAATTACTAAATTGTGCTTAATCACAAATTCTAGAATATCAGCACGTAAACATACCTTGGCTAAACAAAGTCCCATTCTTGCTTAGAAGACTCTCAATTTACAAATTCAACACAGTATCCTTAAGGACAGTGAAACTATACCACCTGTGGAATCTGGGAACAAGAAAGGAAAATAATAGATTCATTCAATCAAATTTACCATCTGCCATCTGGTACGGTCAACATTTTATAATCCTCTTGATATGCGAGATTCGGAAACGTGAAATCACGAAGTTGCCTCGGGTGGCACGTGCTTTGAGAGAAAATGTTAAAATTTCATGCTTTAACAATAAATCTCGTTTAAAATTCAATTATTTAGAACATACGATTCTAGTATATAATTCGTGGGCAGTAAACTAACAAATCCAAAAGGTCTGAGATTTTCTTCACATGCAGTTACGAATTAAGATAAGAAATGAAATAACGCATCCTTGACCTGTTAAATTGAAGTCTTACTTTGAAGATCTTCCCAGTTGCAAGACGCGGATGCGGATCAAGGCTCCAATTATGAGGAATTGAACGAAATGCAAACGTATGAGGATTTCGAGAATTTATAGTGTAGTTTATGTAATCTATACGTACACACACGGCTACACAGTGCAGATAAACCTATTTTCAAGAATAAAAATATGAATTGAAATCAATGTCCTTCTTCCTCGAGTCCAACTAGGTCATGTTTGTACTGGAAAGGGGATTCTGATTCACTGAAAGGAAAGAGGGGAAAGTAAGAAAAGGAAAGATGAAGGGATGGCATTTCTTTCGGGGAAATTTAAGAGCGTGTTTGGCTGTCACCCGTATAAGTAAAGTTTTTATTTTAGGATAAACCGTGCTTGGGTTCACAACTTTTGAAGATCGTGACGCATGACGTGGACCCACAAAACACTTCTCTTTATCCTCAATATATCATTCAAATGATATATTAAAGAGATTCAAGCATCAAACTCTATTTCATCAGATTCCAATTCCAGATTCAATCTCACTTTTCCTCTTTAGTTTTCGGGCCTGAATGTATGCATTTTCTACGCTGTTTTTTAATGAAGCAATTAGGACTCAGTGTCTCCTTTTGAGGCTATATTTATTAGATTAAATTCCGTCTTTTCTTTATTTTTTTCCAAGATCACTTCTTGTTTTCTTGAATTGATTGAAATTGTGAAATTACACTTAAAGTCAAGGCTTTATTTAAGATTGCAAAAATATTTTTTATGTTAGTTTGTCTCAAAGCTTTTCTTTTCTTTTTAATTTTGAACAGCAATATGATTTTTTTAACATAATTTTTGTGTCAATTTTCCTATATGTTTATATATTTGAAATGACCGACTAAGACAAGTTTTCGAACGAATTCAGTTGAATGAAATTCATTAGATTCTCCAGCTCAAATTTTAAATTCTTAGTGTTATAATATTCTGTTTTAACTTTCACTTAAAGGTTTTACTTTCAAAGTGACAAATTCCAATAAAATGGGAAATTGGTATAAACCAATTGAGTTATTGAAGATAAGCTGGCTAAGAATAGCCCCCGTTTGAAACCTAGAAATACACCTCTTAACACAATTTTAGTTCATGATCATCACGTTTATCTACAGAGAAATCTGAATTCACCTCAAAACAATCTTGTCTTCTTCAATTATGGATAGAGATTAATAATGAAGGCACTAATCTTTTGATCTGGCTTTCATCTGTGACAGAATTCAACTGTGGAAGCAATTGCCACCCTTGAAAATGATAACACAAAATTACGAGATGAGATATCGAGTCCAGCTACCTGAATAATAATCATCATTTAATAGTTGAACTTGTTTGTCTATCTACCTGGATATCTTTATCTTTCAACTCTTATGGATTGATTTATTGGTTATTTCTCCTACTAATGAAGTTGTACATTACAAACCACATTGCATGTTACGATGCCTTGCATGATGGTTAAAAATATACGCCCTTGATATAGTATTCCGTTGTCGTCAGAAATGACTTGCTAATAAGGCTGTTACATGTTGGTAGTTTGTGTATGACATGACCCCCATCCCCAATGTTTAGTCCTTCGGCTCTGCCTCTTGGCGTATACATCCTAGTAATTCCTAGAGATGGGAAGAATGCCATGGCATTGCACACATGATAAGGTCCTATTTAAGACAAGCTTCTCTATTACTCTGCTTTGGAAAATGGAAATCATAACCTAATCCTGGCAGTGGAAGAGCCAAGGAGGACCCTCTTATGAGAAAATCATATTTTGACAGAAAACATGTCTAGTCTGCAGTCACAGATCAACAAACTTGAGAGCAGTGCTGCTTTTTCTCATTCCTCTGCAGAGAAAAAAGTGGTTGGTTTTTTGTTTTCCTGTATTTTCCTTCCAACTTAGCATAATTGCAGCTTTATTTTGAGATTTGAATTTTCAAGAAAGGAAATGTGTTTTTACTTATTAAGGGATTGGATCTATTATTTTATTTTGTCTCTTATCGTACAGTCAACATTGTAATGAGAATTTTTCATTTTGATGTAGCTTACCTCTGAAAATTGGGATGCAGATTATCAGATAGAAGCTGCACTTCCACTGGTCGAGAATTTGATTAAAGAAAATGCAGAGCTTGTGGAAAAGGTAATATATCATAATGTGGTACGGTAGGCAGAAGCTGTGGTAGCAGATGCACTACTTGTTTTATTTGGTGTCCATATTTTCACTATTACCTACTTGTCACTTGGCCTTTCTCTAGCAGTTCTTCCCCTCCCAACTACTGTTCGCTTGACTTGAGTTTGGAAGAGTTACATTCATATCCGTATTAAAAAACTCGCAGTAGTGCTCATTGCTAAAGTAATGGTAATCAACAAACTAGGACCAATTTGCACAAGAATTACAGTTATTTTTATATTGTTTCAGGTGAACGAGTTGTATTCTGAGCTTGAGCAAAGGGGTTCAAAAATGGAACTCTCTTCTGTTGAGTTGTGTGGAGCCTGACTATACTGGACACTCAGCCACAACTCACGGGGGGTTGCAGGGGGGCAGCGCCCCCTTGCCCGAGGCGAAAATTCACATAAGGGTATTTTGGGTATTTTCATTGTATTAGGGTTTTTCTTCTTCTGACTATATATATGTTATTCTATGACATATGGCTCGCAAGCGAAATAGTAGTCGCCCAACTACTGTATTGTGATTCCTTAAGAAATAAAAATTCCTCTGCAAATCCGTGTGTTTATCTTTTACTTTTATTGTCATCTTTTTCACAACATCTTCCTCTGTTGGCTCTAATCCAATGGGTGTGATTCCTCAATCAGCTAATGTTGCCGATACCTCAGCTATTGTGATGGATCCAACAGTTGGAACTGCATATTCAACTGATTCCACATCTGAAGCTGGTAAGATAACGTTTGTATTGCGTGAGAGCAGAGTACTTGGAAGATGTCATCATCAAAGAGGCGAGGAATGGCAAGCACGTTGATGCCAGAGATGGTAATGCACTCGCTAACACTGTCAGAAATGGAGTCGGATGAAATTGTGCAAATTCCTTTAGATGAGAACGAAGTCATGGATGCGTCTGATATAGAGGCGGGACAAAATGATTAGAAAATTGGCGTACCACTTTCGGAAACTCCTTTGATTGGTGCACCATTCCGTTTAATATCATATGTGCCCTCTAAAATCCTAACTTCAGGGTCGTTGAGGTGAGTACCTGGCCGTAAACTTCAAGACGTCGTGGGATTAGTCGAGGTGCACGCAAACTGGCCCGGATATCCACGGTTATCAAAAAAAAAAAAAATCCTACCTTCCTAGTTTGATGTTTATATCATATTATAGACAGATAATATTGACCCCACATATATGGATGAGATAGAAAGCCATTGTTTTTATCAGGCAGATAGAAGCCGCTCACTGCTCAGAGTCTGGGAAAAGCATTTTTCTTGAAGCTATTTATCTCGTGGGCCCATGGCCCCTTGTAACTGTTTTTGTAGGCGTAGTTTGAAGTTCTTTTCGCCTTGAGGACCCTATATCATGTTCAATTATTTATTCTTAGTCTATTATCACAACATCAAGAATATTTCTAGTTGTCTATCGACTAAAAAATTCTAGTAGTTATGTCGTTTTTGTCCATTTCTCTATTTTCTAATTTAAAAAAAGTTTGGCTAATAATTTCCAATAGAAAATAAATTCAAAATATCGAAAAGATATACCACTGACGTATAGACTAAACAACAGAGAGGCCTAGAATGGATTCATATTTAAGGGTTAAAACAGCAAGCGAACCTCACATCTAATTTTAATGGAAAGTTGATTGAGCACAAAACCTCTTCTTCTGTCTTCTAGCCTAAAGAATCAGACTCATTTAAAATCTTTAATGAATCATGACCGGCCACCATATTAGCAAATGGGGCATTTTCATTGTGAAGGATTCAATCACACCACAAGTTCCCCTGCAGCTACCTTGTTACGATTCACCAGTCGATGACCCATAAAGGAAAAGAGAGAGAGCCAAAAGGGAAAAGACAACAAAATAAAATAAACAAATAAAAAAGGAAGGGAGGGAGGGAGGGAAAAGAACTAAAACAAAATGCATATTTAAATGAGTAATATGGAACAAATGGAGTACAATGATCAACATAAAGTTTCGGTTAAAGTTCAGAGATCTCTCTTGTTATTAACCAAATTAAATCCTATAATCGTAAATACTACACCACCATTCAAAATTGTGGCAGAAAAGTTAGTCGACTCATTTCGCATGGAGAGACTTTCCCATAACATATTATCATAAACTCTGAAGTAACAACTTTATTTCTCTCTTTCATTAAAAAGGGTTATACGAAATGAAAGATGAAAATAGAGTGAGAGCACTTCACATAGGTTATAAAGGGCTAAAAGGTTCAGGTAGTGGTTCTAGTCCATTATCAAAAATTGGTTCTTGGTCAGACTTGTCTTCCACACTGTGAAGCCAATTGGTGTTCTTCAAATCCTCTTTGAGGAGAATCATGTCATAACGGGAGCTTTCGTAAATATCGGCATTTGATAGTTTAGCTGAAGATTTGTCATCTTCATTTCCACTTACGGTAGACCTGTTAATGGAATTCCTGTTTTCTGCAGTGGAGCCATGCTTGCCGAAAGGCAGGGTTCCATTGACAGATACTGCTGCACTTGTCGAGTGACTGGATTGGCTTTTCCGGTTGGTGGATCGAATACTTTGAGGGTAAAGGTTTGAGCCTGTGAGGGGACGAGCACTGTTGGCACTATTTTTTATATCCTGCCATAGAATGGGGAATTTGTGAGCTCTAAGCATGATAGTTTTAGCTTCATTGACATAAAAAGTCCAATCACATCAATGGATGTAGATAGGCTTCACTAGATACAACATAGTCCCAATTTCAGAAATTAACATTCCTAAACTCTATTGTTACTGATTCTAGTCGAAGCTATTCAATATGTCATCGTGTTTAAGTTAAATCAATTTGCTGCTGTTATGAATGACAAGTTTATTCTTACCATTGATAGTCCCACTTAAAATGGAAAGATTAAATAAAACCAAAGTTTGACAACCGCTAAATGAATACTCTAGGATATTTCTTTTATATGCAATTAAGAAAATGACCGCAAATTGCTAAAAGCAGAGAAAAATTAAGTTGAGAGTATATTTACCATATTTCTGATAGCCACATCTAGAGATTTTTTTGAAATAGTCCTGCCAAATCCAGTGCTTTCTGTTGATATATTCACAGGTTTTCGAGCTGATAACTCTCTGCGAGAGTCAATTGTATGATCACTGAGCTGCCCATTTGCATGCATCCGACCCCTTCCAATGGATTCCATGATTCTTCCCCGGACAACCATGGGTGATGGCTGTCTCCTTGGAAAAGTGGTAGAACTTGTTGTCTCGGTATTCCCTTTCAAAGAAAGAGCTGCACCAGGCCTTGACCTACCAGCAGATGGGGGCCTGTCTGGTAAAGTTGTTCGCAGGTTTGGGGGTGTTTCAAGTGGAAAATCTGGGGGTACAATAGGCTGTGGTTGAGGCCGAACTCGTGGACCAGGGGAGCTCGGGCGGGAAACTGAAGCAAGATTCTGCCTTGCAAGAGTACGTCCTCCTGAGGCTGAAGGTCCTGTTACAGGAGATATAGACGGTGCTGGGTTTCGACGAGTAGGTGTTGAAGGCCTTGATGTTGACTGACTACCAATAGAGTTCATGTTGGCAGAGACATGTGGCCTGGAAATCGGAGTAGAAGGTCTTGAGTTTTGGGATGGTCTCGGTTTCTCAGTGGAAGGTATGTTGGGGGCAGGATGGACTTTACAAGGAGTTGAAGATCTTGAGACCTTTGCACTGGCAGAAGGGGTTGAAGATCTTGTAACAGATGAAGAGCAGCGATTAGGAGTGGAAGATCTAATATAAGATGACACTGATGCAGAGCTCGTGTTAAGGACGGAGTTCGATTTATTCGAATTGATACTATACTGGAAACTAGAGACAGAGGGACGAGTTGCTGAACTGCTTCGTGTTGGTCTTGCAGGACGGCTGCTCTCTGATTGAGACGCTGAAAGCTGAAATAAGAAAAATTATACCATAACATATGAAAGCAGAAACTAAAATATTGCAAAGTTCAACTGTATATTTATTGATTATGATTTATAATGAATCTTGTTCACTAACGAAAAGGCAAACCAAAGAACAAGGAAAAACCAGTCTAGATTTTTCAAGATAACTTAAAATAGAACTAATATGATCATATGATTAATTATGTGCCGAATATTTGGCTTTAAAATCTGGGCTAAGTACAGGCAACTAGAAGCCAATCCTCTGTGAATAAAGTGTATAATCTACTACAGAGAACGGGTTTAGCATACTCTTGATGCCCTGATTGTAGAGGTTGATCTGATTGATGGACTGCTTCTTGGAGCCACGAGAGTGGATCGGGATTCATTTATATCCAATGGAGGAACAAGAGGAGTTCCAGGAGGAGTAAGAAGCCTGTTACATATAAGGGTTGTAAGCATAGGCAGAGACAAATAAAATGTCCCGTTATTGCTTCATGTAATTCAAATCCAATATAGGCTTTTTGGGTGCAGCTAAATATTGTTGGATTATGATTACTAGAATTGGTTATTTTTGAACTACCATAATTTATTCTAAATGCATTAAATGAGCTGGAAAAAGGTGCACATGCAATTTCATTTCAATTATCTCCACATACAAAAAAAGGTAACACTAAAAAGACTAAAACTACATTCTTAGTTAGATACTCCGATTAACATAAAAGGAACAAGTTTGATATTGATATGATGCAATTGTCCCAACCATCGGAGGGGAACTACAATATTAATTCATGCGAAAGTTGTCTTTTTAGGAATACTGCGAAACCACAAAACTGAATATTGGTTTCCTAATTCTCTTTAGAAACTAAGCAAACCTAGAATTCATCCAGCAATAAATGAAAACGAAAAAATATAACTTATATAGGATCGCATTTTGTCCAACTACAGATTATTGAACCAATTAATGTAAAACAAATTTCTCGTAGGAAAATATTTTCAGGAATTACCAATCGTAGTCATGCTTTCCGCCATCAGTTGATAACAATAGATCATCCAGTCCACTTCTCCCCGGTTTTGCTGATTCAATTGAGAGTCTCCCCAATTTCTCTGATACTAAATTCTCGAATCATCAAATTCAGAAAAAAATAATAATAATAACAAAGAATTAATGTCAAAAAGAGGAACCGAGGTAAATTTGCTAATAAAGAAATGGATAATACAGCTAGAAAGCGTTTAAACAGCTGCAACACAAATCGCGACCACGACGTCATCTTATACAGTTAACATACTATTCCTGACTGATATTGCCAAAAATAACCGTCGTTTTCGAACCGATTTGTCTTCAAATCACACCACAAACCATTTGTCCCCGCATCTTCTACAGTTTATTTATCACTGACCGCTAGAATTATATAAAGTCAAAGCAAAAAAATATTTACGCACCATCAGACTCATCGGAGAAGAAGTCTTCTGAAGAGTCCTTGGAGTTTGAGACTCCACCAAGGCTAAGTCGCCGGCGTTGTTGGATCGGAATATTCCGCTTGCCGGCGATCATTGAATTGAAATTCATCTGGTATATTTGTAAATACAAGACCCTTTTATCATAATATAATGAGTAGAAGCACGCAATGCGTGAGCGGAAAGAAAAATGCAGATGTCACGGGAAGCCTTTCTCCGTCAGCTTTTTGACGCCGTCAAATCATCAGAACATGGATCTATCTGCATTCATTAACTCAACTGACATGGGTTAGTTTCTTAATTCTCAAGTTTTAATATTTATATTTATATTTATAAAAAGATATTCATAATTTATTTTGAATCAAAAATCCATTACTTAGGTATTTAGTGATTTTGTTTTTCTTTAAAGTATAAAGACGACATATATTTTCTTTAAATTTTCTTTAGTGTTAGGGCGTGTTCGGTAGAGATTAAAATCGGATTAAAATTGAAAAACTAGCCGTTATTGTTGACTTTTATTAGACGAGTGTGACCCAATAACAGCTATTTTTTCAATTTTAATTAAATTTTAATCTTTACCAAATGAGCACTTAATATTTAAAGTACATCGTAAAAATAAAACAGATGAAATAAGATCAACGTAAAAAAGTTTAATCCCTTTATATTTGGCCATGTACTGAGAGGACTACAATGTGGCTAAGTTTGATGATAATAATTCCACGAAATCCTTTTTCGGAAATGTCATTAATTCACGAAAGGATAGTAAATTTATGTACCAAATTTTCTTGTGAAAATTTTGAACAAGAATATAGCTGGCAAGCATCTCGAGGCTAATAATTTTGAAGAACGCTCTTGCTCTTTTTTCGTGAAGGCTAGAGGTCAAGCTTAACAGGTAGAACGCCCTCCATGCTACAGATCAAGAAAAAGGAATTTCCCCAATATGTTATAATTTTTTATATTTTGCTCGAAAAATAATTTATATATACTAGCAAGAAATTGTCAATATAGTTAAGCTTGAATAGGTTAACTTTCATAATTGGCTGGTAAAATAAATTATGGGAGGACACGAGTCACGAGGAGCCATAGTCAACGGTCAAACTTCACCAGTCCTGAATGGAAACCTAGCAAATAATTAGAATAATTAATGCTTCCAGAAGCTGGTCTAGCTTACAATGAAGGGAAGGGAAGGACAATCATTATTTTCAAAAAAAACATCGGATCCGTTTGATGAGTAAAGGTGAAAAGATGTTTCAATTTCATATTAATTGAAAAATAAAAATTCATCAAATTCATATGAATTCGTTTTCTATAAAAATAAAGAAAATGCAGTTTAAAGTGGTTGTACATTGAAATTCAATTTCCATTTCCACGTTGCAATCAAACGAACAAAGTAAAATTCGTTTTCCTCGAATGTAACATTTTCCGTAGAAAAATTGCAATCAAACAGGGCCATAGTGATTTTTAGAAGAATGTATGATTAAAAAAAAATATTAAATTTACGTGTAAAATACTTAATTGTGTAAATGTGTGATTAAAAATGAGCATGTAGAAAAAAGAATTTTCAAATAATAATTATCAAACAGGACTAAGTGCCCACGACGCTTGTTTCGAAAGTTGGGCTTGAAGCTATATCTCTAAACCTCAATTAACAGCAAAAATTCTATGTTTTGTAAATCCTTCCCAAGATTCACGGAAGTTAGGTTCGAACATTTTGAGAGCATAGAAGTCGCGAATGTCGCCTTTTTTGAATATTTTGGAGCATGCTCATGAAACGGACCTATATGTATATGTATAGAATAACTTGGACCGGATTCGAAGAATCCTTAGATCTAATAGAAAATTCATTCATTGAATATCTTAGAAGAGATGGTGCATCAGTGAGTGAGATTTGGAAGGCTACATTTAATAATGGTATGGGCCACCGCAATTAATAGTGGTCCATATGTGGATCTTGGAATCCATTCATTTTGCAAGAATCATTAATCACGTAGCTATAGTGCCAAAAATTACCCATAAATACAAAATGAGATAGTTTGAAACAAACTTGTAGTTACCACGTGCGAAATAGCTGAAGTGAAGTTGTGAACTAATTCCCAAGAGTTACATATATTCCGGGGCTTATGCTTCTACTTTTTGTAGAAAGTTCACGACGAAATCATCTGAAGCTCCTGTTTGGGTCACATTATTTTTTTATTCTCATTCTTCTACTCATTTTTAACCACACATTCTTCAATAAAACAATATTTTCCATCACATCAATAATTTTTCCTTCTTTTTCAACCACACATTCTCCATCACATCATTTCAAAAAAATACATTCTCTCATTTTAATGTGTACCAAACGGACTCTAATTCAATTTTATTTGAAAACTCTTTTAACCAGATAAAGAAGATCAAGAAAATTAAACAAAAGAGTACGTTTTATTGTGAACATGAAAAGAAAATAAATTATAGGCAATTGAATTGTCTAAAACTTATTTATATAGAAATTATTAATTATATATATTTGATTGATTTAGTTTTCAACTTAAAAAATATTATATTTATCCATTTTTTATTGACAGATAGATGAGAAAGATGGGGATAGATGAGAGAGAGAGTGAATTACGTGGAAATAAAAATCATCCCCCCCTAAAAAAGATATTTTCCTTATTTTTAAAGAAAAATATGATCACGTGACTAAAAGTTGGAAAACATTGTTAATCAAATATCCCAAAAGTAGAAATTTAGATAAATAAATAAAAAGACATTTTCCATGAAAAATAAAGACAATCATACGCACTCTACCGGTAGTTTTTTTTGAAGGGAACAATACATAAATCCTATAAATAAGAATCACGTTTCAAAAATAACAAACTTAAAAAATCTTTTCAAAAATCAGGTTTTAAATCAATTAATTAAATATTTTTAATTATAATATAATACAATTATCTAAATTTATTAAATTTCAAATCAAAATCTCTCTCTCTCTACTCTCTATCCTCTCCCTACCCTTTCTCTCCATCGGAGGCTGCATCTACTTCGGCGGCTCCTATGATGATTAGGTGATCTCCGACGATTAAATGACGCTCGCTCCGGCCACTATTCACGATTCCTCTGACAAACTGCTTTAATTACCACTCCAAAAATTTTTCAGAATTTCAGGTTACAATTGATTCCAATTGGTCACAGTTGGTCACAAGTGGTCACAGTTGGTCACAATTAATTAGTCACAAACGGTCACGATCGATCACAAATGGTCACGATCGGTTACAAACGGTCACAATATTCTCCCTTTCCAACAATGATTTTGACTCCACAATTCCGGTGTGGTTATTCAATTTAACTAGCCTGAAACGCCTTGATCTCAAATCGATCAATTTAACAACAGAGTTGATGGTGACATAACGGAGTTCATCGATGGCTTGTTTGAATGTTCAAACAACAGGTTGGAGACACTGGATTTGTGATTCGGTAAATTGACTGGAAACCTTCCCAATTCACTTAGCAACCTCAAGAATCTGATATATCTTTGTCTCTGGCACAACTCTTTCGGAGGTTCAATTCCAAAAACAAATGAGCAGAAAAATCCCAATGAGTTTTGGAGAACTTGTTTCCTTGGAAGCAATCGACTTATCTGAAAACTTGTGGGAAGGTGTCATAACAGAAGCCTATCTCAAGAATCTCCCCAGCTTGCCTGAACTATCAATTGGTCAATTGCAGGATTTAGGGGTGTAATGTGACTCTGAGACAGAAGAGAACTAAAGCATCAAAAGCAGGCTGCAAGAGCTCATTATTGGGATCATCAGCACCTGAGACCTCTAATGCAATGGATGCTTCAGACAAGTCCCGGTTCCGCTCCATTTCTGTTCCACAATTCAGAGCTCGACTAGCAGATGCAAATGTCACTGCTATGGTTGTCAAAATGACGGTAACTGGAACAGGTTCCAGCAAATAAGCAAGTTCCCACAAAGACTTCATGTCTGAAATTGTCAAAAATTAATGAACTTCGCCGGCAGAGAAAAAGAGAGAAGGTGAAGATGAGAGAGAGTGAGGGAGACGGAAGTGATGAAATATCAACCACCACCATTGCCACCACCTGCACCAAAACCCGCCACCACTTCCTCCAAGCCACCAACTCGCCACCATAACCACCACCACAACAAACCACACACACAATTTAACAGATTCTCCCAACCACCATGTATATTCGCACAACCACCACCACCACCACCATCCTACTACCCTCTATCGCATCACCATTTCACCCAAATCTAACATCCGCACCAACGTAGTGTCGAAGCGCTGTGTGGCGCGACTGACGATTGCTTGCAGCAGCGACGTCGACGGCGACGTGACGAGCAGCATCAGCACACCCGGCGGCACCACTGTGCGTAGCGGCTGTTTTTTGCAGCTGAAAGAGAGGGAGAGAGAGGGTAAAGTGTGGAGAAGAGAGGGAACAGGGAAGGCGAGAAATGATTTGGGGATTTTGGATTTGGGGGTGGGGTGCGTTGTATTGGATGGTAATTTAATTTATTATTTTAATTTATTATTTTAATTAATCTAATTTATCACCTGATTTATGAAAAAAAAACTTAATCTTCCTTTTTTTTGAAATATAATCTTTAAATGCAGGTTCCCGGATAATTTTCTCTTTTTTGTATAGAGCTTATGACTTTCCAAATCCTCTGCTGAAAGGGCCTATAGGCTATATAGTCCATTTCTAACAGATACGACATGATGCAAGGAACGAAACAAGAAGAAAAAGAGAGGTTCATATCAAACAATTACAGGGAGAAAATAACAGCTCCTTGCAAAAATCACTGTTACTCCTCAAGAACAACAGTAACTTACTTGATGATTGTACAGTAGGAATAAACAAGAAGAGCAGAGTATCGTCAAGGTTGAAAAACAAATTCTACTCAACAAGTCAACATCAAATTACAAGTTATTACAATAAATCCACATGAACACAGAACCGTTGAGGAACATACAATTTCCCAAACATGAAAATTGAGATTACTTGTAAAATTCAAAATCAGTGTCAGGTTTCTTGACATTGCTTCGGTATCCCTTCTCAAAGTCCTTTGGAAGTATAACATACCGGTTTTTGCGCACAGCGTGCATACCTGCCTCCTGACATATAGCGGCAATCTGCAGAAAACCACCAACACAGTTAATGCAACACAATTTCGAGATTTGATGACTTAGAATTTTACTTCACCGACAACAAGAAGGATACCCTAAAAGTTCTAACAAAAAAATTACATTGGAACAAGAAGACATGATGCAGCAAAAAACTAACTAAACCTTGTTCCCAACAAAAGCAGGGAGAAATGATAACAAAAAGCAAGTCCCATGGTTTTGGAAGAAAATAAGGGCTCAAAGATTTGACCTTGAGGTACTTTGTTTCCAATCCTCATCCCGAACAAGAGATAAGCTCGCCAATTCTTTGAAAAATAAAGTTAGCTATACAAAATTCTTACCGTGTTTTCAATGGATACATTGAATGTGAAATAAATTTTCCAGCAAGCGCGTATATTTATGTAAATGATTATGCATAATTATGTTTATAAATTTCTTATACACATCATTTGAATTTAAATTAACTGCTATTCATCACTTCTACAAAGAAGTTTAGGTGGCCAAGTTATTAGTTATTACAAACATCGTTTAGGAGTTGTTGATGGCCATTAGATAAATTATTTTGCCCTACCCATTAACTAACAATTTTATGATGGATTAAGGATGATTGTGGCTATAGGTCAAACTTTACACTGTTGCAGCTGGACCAAAGTGAAAAACACAACACACAGATCAGTGTAGAAGTCACTGCTTGCACCAAAAAAGAAAAACAAGTAAAAAATGTACAGTTTTATAACCTTTATAAATTAATAATGTTGTGACCATGCTAAATCTATTAATTTGAAGAGTAATTAATTAATAGAGTGCATTTATGACCAATTCGCATACATTGACAAACCAAATATTAATTATGTTCTACTAATCTAATAAATTAAATGCATTAATAACCTAAAGATACAGTAAATAATACAACTTCGGAGCCTATTACGCACAAAGAAGTGGTCGAATATACAACCCCAGAACTTACAGACAAATTAAGGAAAGTTATAGATGAGATCCAACTAGATTTAAATTTCGAGAGAAAAAAGAACGCAGCAATGGAGTCTTATATCAAGAAACTTAGTCCATTATTAGCAAATTATTAATTTATGGTATGAATGGGACCATAGATTCACGGAGACGTTTCTTAAAAGTATTATTTTGTCAATTTATCGAAATTATTAATTATTCCATTATCCCAAGTCAGGATCAGGAAATTTTATAATATATTAGAGGTAGTCAATTTATAGGACGTTATACCGTCTATGGTTTCAAATAAAAAACCAGGCAATTAAGCTGTCTAACAAAACCAGGAACCGCAATAAGATAATAAAATTTCGCATTTCATCAGAAATCTCTGATAGGTCATCCATAAATATAGCATCTTTACTAAATATAACAGAACATTCTAAATGAAAGTGAATTGAAACAGAAGGTTGCATCAAAGATGCATAAAAAGCACCTTACAAAATTTCCAACCAAATAAGAGATGTGATGCTCAATTTCTTCACAAGCTCTTCTCAGTAAACTACTTTCTAAATTTTTAATATCCAAAAAAGATATGACTTCTCAGTGCAAAAATCTATTAGCTGTAATGCTAGTGGTTTTTAACCTTTTCATCTTTTTATGTGCGCAACTCACAAAGACTGTCCATTACCCGGGATTCCTTAGAAAGATTACATAATTATCATACCATCTCATGAATTATTTTGACTTTGTTTCCTTAATCAATTAAGTGTAATCAAATGATACTTCATTACTGGATAACTTATGAAAAGGTACATAATGAATGCACAGACTAATCTACAATATAAACGCATAAATGCAAGATATACTGAAAATACAAGACTAAAGAAGCTGAAGACAGAAAGGGAACATACTCAAATACTGAACTTAGAAAAAATTACCATCTTGTATAAAAAAATGTAGTTACGAAAACAAACCTCAGCAGCACTTATTTTATCAGGTCGAGAAACATAGTCCTCTAAATCAACTTCATCACCCAAGTTCATCTTAGACGTGCAAACCTGCTCAAGGACAAGCAACAATCATGAATCCACACAAATCATGCAGAATCACTTCACAGATTTATGTGTATCCAAAGAGAGAGAGAACACTCTTTGCCAAAAAGTAACTATGCATTTGATGAGAACGGTTACCATTCAATTCATATGGGACGAACAAATTCCTATCATTTAAAGCAAATGGAAAGCTAAGAAATAAGACACCAGGTATATTCACTAGACAATTACCTGAAAAACCAGCCTCTTCTGCCGTCTATCAGGCAAAGGGAATTCAATTTTACGATCAAGTCTACCAGGACGTATAAGTGCAGGGTCCAACGTGTCGGCACGGTTAGTGGCCATGATGACCTTCACATTCACAGTCTGATCAAATCCATCCATCTGTCATATCATTCAAATAATTAGTAGCATTATGGCAACAACACGTGCATAGAGAAAGCTCATAAAATGGTTTCAATTTTCCTATCTCTACAGCGTCCAACTATCCTTGCAGATTATTTGTCATAAGTATGCATCTGCAGTCTGATTGCACCCATATACCTGATTCAAAAGTTCCATGAGTATTCTTTGAACCTCTCTATCAGCTCCAGTTTGGGCATCAAATCGAGCAGTGGCAATGGCATCTACTTCATCAATAAAGATAATTGCAGGAGCGTTCTCTTTGGCCAGACGAAAGACATCACGGACCATTCTAGGACCCTTTGGATACCACACCAGCAACAATATTTAGTCAATTGGATATTCACAACTTACTTGACATAGTACACCAAAGTGATTCCAAATGCTATCTAACAATGAATCAGCATCCATCACAAGCAAAGAGGAGAGTTTCTGAAGCATACCTCACCCAGATATTTCTGCACAAATTCTGAACCCACTACCCTAATGAAAGCTGCAGTTGTGTGGTTTGCCACAGCCTTGGCAAGCATGGTTTTACCTGTACCAGGTGGACCATAAAGCAACACTCCACGGGGAGGGTCAATACCAATCTGCTTGTACAGTTCATGGTGTGTAAGTGGTAATTCAACAGCTTCACGAATTTCCTGCTTCTGAATATCACATCCGCCAATATCCTGAGACAATGAAGAGGTAGGGTGATACCAGAAGGTTGACATAGCAGCTTGGTTAACCATAATGAATGGGATGGAATAATAACTAATGGTGTCCGGTATTTGAAAGTGAAATAGAATTATGAAACAACTATCTACAGTATTCAGAATGAAGAATTTGTTCAAGTGCTTGAACACGGGACGAAGCAATTAATAATTCGACCTACGTGAATTGATGATTCGTAATTTCAGAAAATTATCAAGGAGAAGAATATCATTGATGTAATGAAGAAGAAGGTTCCAAGCATTGGCTGCATTTTCAATGCCCTCAAAAATCGAAGGCAAGTTTTCTCCAGTCAAGAGAGAATGGTGCAAGCAATGAAAGGTACGAATGTACTAGAACAGGCAAATACAAAGTAGCATTATCAGGACTATAAAAACTTCTTTGTACATAAGTCATAGCCCGAAGCAGCCTTTAACTGCATCCACATCAGAGTATTTATTATTTATATATAAATCTGAATTATTTTAATATTTTTGTCTGTAGTTTTTCTAATGATAATGTGGAGTCCAGTTCACAGAAACCAATAGCATTCCCAAAATTGTTTATTCTTAGATTATTTAATATTGAGATTCTGTATGCATCCGAGAATCGGCATATTCCCTTCAATGTTCTTTTGCAATGGATCTTAAGAGATCGTTATCTTGAATATTTGGAAAAAAAATTATCAAAATTTCAGTTTTAATATAGAAATAGGTAATATTACAATATTTTGAGCTTTTGTACTTGATGTGTGTGGTTATTATGCTTTACAAGAAGTTATTTTTTTGCAGTTACATAGAATCCTCTACAAGTGTGCCTCAGTTTTGGAGAAAGATTGGCAAAATATGAATATGGTGAGGAATATCCATGATTGGAGGGCTATCCAAAACTGTATAATTGTTCAAGATTTGCTTTTAAGCATTCCAAAGTTGCAGTTTAAAATGATGGGTGGAAAGAGGGTATGAAAAGGTCCTGTAAAAGAAAATACTATAATCTGTTGATAACACTTTTGTTTTCTTCCTTTTAATGTTAGTTTGGTTAAGTAAAACCCTAAAAGATGGCTTTTCCAGTTCTTGCAGCAGCAAGAAAGGTCACTTTAACTGTTGATAAAGTTGTGCAAGAAGTTGAGGGCCCACCTATAGTAATAAAAAACTTAACTTATGAATTATGGTAATTTCGAAGAGGAAAAAAAATAAAAAATCTATTAAAGGTCGGCAAAACCAGATTTGGAGGATGAAGAATATTCTTTATTCGTGTTAATGTTTTGAACTCAAATCCACTTCCAACTTCTAACAGTCTTGGATGGAAGAAAGTCACTGAGCAATTTATTCTTGCATATCACTATAACAGCTTTTCTGCTCAACAAAATTCTAACTCGATCAGTGAACACAGGATCTTAAATGAAAAGGACCACCTTCAAAAAGAGAATGCCATGCAAGTGTAAAGAGTAAAGTTAACCTCCCATATCAAAAACTACAATTATATAGTGATAATCAAGTCCACATTTCCAAATCACCTAAAGAGCTCTCGACACGTGATTATTAAATGCAAATAAAATAAAAAGTCTACTACAAAATTTGTCCTATAAGTTGTACTGAAGCTCAAGGGTAATTGACGCAAAACATCCCTACCTTTGCCGATTTTTGTGCAAAACGTCCATACCTTTTGTTTTTTGGCGCATAACGTCTCTACCTTTCACATTTTTGGCGCCAAACATCCTTTTGACCAATTTTTAACATAAAATGATCAATATACCCTCTTAAAGAAAAGAAAAATCAAGAATAAATTACAATCTTACTCCTAAACTTTCTAAAAAATGCAAATCAGTCCAAAACACATGAAAATATCAAAAAGAATAAAACCCATGGCTGGAATCCACACACAACTCGCCGTCCGACCACCCAACCAGCCGGAATCCACCACTGGTCGACTCCCCTCATCAAGTCGAATCTACCTATGTAAACAATTTCATCCAACAAGCAACCAACAACCACCAATTTCGAAGCAAAGACAGTCTAGTCGGTGCGCATGATTCCTGCCAAATTGAAGGGGACCCATGGCTGGGCTGGGTGCGCCATCACACCGCCATCACGTGATAGCGCACCCAGCCCAGGTGGTCCGCCACCGAGGGTCGCCTCACCTGAATCAGAAAATGCACCTTGTTGGTGCGCTATCGAACCAGCGAACTCACGAGCGTGCTGACCGGACCTGCGTTGTAATTTTTGAATTTGATTTCCGACCAAATTTGTCGGAGTTGGGGCTGGTGGTTGGGTGAGTTGTGAAGAGGACAATGAAAGCTTCAAGGTGGTATGTTGGTCCGGCACCAAGGTGATCGGAGGTTGGGGAATTTGCCTTCAAAGATGGTGGCTGAGGGGGTATGATTTTTTCATGTTTGTGACTGATTTGCATATTTTTAAAAGTTTGGACCCATAATTACAATTTATTCTGTATTTTTCTTTTCTTTTGTTTTATTTTCATAGAGGGTAAAAGGGTCAAAAAGAGAAGAAAATGACGTTTTGCGCAAGAAAATGCAAAGGTAGGGACGGTCTGCGCCAAAAAAGAAAGGTATAGACGTTTTGCACAAAAACCGTCAAAAGTAGGTCAAAGGTAGAGACGTTTTGCGCCAATTACCCGAAGCTCAATATACCAAAATTAATAACACAACTATTCAAAACCTATCTTTAAGCACGATATAGTAAAATTTCACTTCTTTATACTCAAATCCAAAAACGCCCTATTCAATCTGGTAAGAATAAGCCATCAAGAAACTAGTCAGCTCTTTCTAGGGTATATTTCCTATAAAGTCTTAATTCCAATTCAATTATAAGATAAAAATAAACCATCCAACAAACTAATAATAACATACATCCACTAAAAATCTAAAGCAAAAATCATATACATAAAAATAAACTAACTCACATTGTAGGTAACATCAGGTTTCTCCGATTGGCTGAGGAGCGAAATGCTGGAGTCAGCTTCAGGGGGCAAGACATCGACGAGGGCATTAGAGTGGCGGTGGAGAGCCACGGAGGCGGCGGGCTTGAGGAGCTCGCGATTAATAGTACTTAGAATGCGGACATAATAATTCGATCCGGTAGTGGACCCGACGATGCCGTTGTTCTGGTCAACCATTTCCATGAACTGGCCAATGACCAGCGGCACCGACTGGATCCTTTTGACCTCCTCCTGAGCCCGTAGAAACTCTCGCTTCAGGTTTTTCAATTCATCCTTCACGTACTCCTCTTGAATGTCAATGAACTCCTGTTGCCGCTGGAGGGATTTGAGTCGGACGTATAAATCGTCTTCATCGGATGATTCGCTGTATTTAGAGGCGGCGACAGCTGGAAGTGCCGGCGGCGGGTCGGAAGAGGATACGGGTTTCGGATCCAGTACCATTGCGGAAGCTGCCATGGTCGGATTTTGCTTTTTGCCTTTTGCTTTAGATTTTGGTTTTCTCTTTGCTGCCTGTATGTCCTCCTTTAACTTGTTGAAGAGGAAACCGTACTGGGCTCTGGTTAATCGGCGGTTATTTGACGGAGAAATGATTAGTTGGGTCCGAATACAGGCCCATTGGGCTTTGATATAAGATATGAGCCTCAAATGTAAATAAAGGGAATCTAATTGAGGAAATTACATAATTCTAGAGGTTTGAATGGAATTCAAAAAGCAGGGATCAAGTTTCATTATTATTAAAACCTCCAAAAATGTAACATATATTATTATGGTAAATTTAATGCCAAATTCAACAAGTGCCACAATGATCAAACTTCAATAATCCGAAGGAGCTCACAAGTTAACACCATCACCTGAACAAAAGTCATCATGACCAGATCTACACTGGCGGCCACTAGATCTGCACCCTATCTCCATACCATCACCGTCAACACCACCAAGAACACCAACACGAATTTATGGGCAAATTTTCATCTATTTATGGGCTAAATTCTTAGAAGATTTCACACTAATTTCTTGGTGATCTTCAGTTGTATGTAGTAGCGTCAGCATTAAAGTGGAGCAGTAGTGGCGGATCCAGAATTTTGATTCAACACGGGCGATCGTTGACCGTAGACCATTGGCATCAACAAAATATTAAGAACCCCGTTTGATGCCATTTTTTGCAAAAAAAAAAATGTATTTTGAAATGATGATTTGATGGAGAATTGGTGGTTAAAAATAAGGGAAATTTTTAAATTTGCATGTATTATTATTTTATTGAAAAATGTATGATTGAAAAGAAGAGAGGAAAATGTATTTAAAAAAAAAGAGGAATCAAGCTATGTCTAAAATTTAAATATAACAATTATTTTGTTCGAACTAAGCATATATAATTCTGTTGTACAAATTAGCAATATTCATCAAATGATATTGTGGTCAAGTTTTGTATAATTCAAAGGAAGACATGAATTCGAATTTTTACAATTGCATTAAAACCTCAAAAAATGTAACATATATTATTATGGTAAATTTAATGCAAAATTCAACAAGTGCTACAATGGTCAAGCTTCAATAATCCAAAGGAGCTCACAGGTTTGATTCACTTCTCTATTCCATTGATTTTAGTAAAAATTGTAAAACTAAAAATATTTCACAATAATTGGTTTGGGATATGAATAGGGGAGTTCTAACCAACTGAGTTAGAAGAAATGTTTGAAAATAAAATGAATTACCGGTTATATAACCTAAAAAGTTTATTCATTGTCAACAAAAAAAATTCTTCCCAACGGATCAAGCACGTGCAACCGCCAGCTGAATCCGCGGCTGGCTGGGAGCAGTGGTGGGATTTGGTTCGTTGTGGTGGTGTGAGGTTAGAGCGTCTTGTTTGCGCTGAGGCATAAACAGTATACTTGAAATTAAATTTGATTCACGATACTTTTGTATTTTTGAAACATTTGTGGGTGCATGATGAATTAGATTCGTATACATATGCTTTCAGTATGTAATGGAATTCATCTCTGGAGCTGAATCGTTTCCTAGTCTAATTTTTTAAATGTATTCAAAGTTATTTGGATAAAAGCGTGAACATGATGTATTTTAGCTTTAATTTGAAAGTTGTATGCATTTTTACGTCCTAATTAAACTAACATGTGGTGAAAGGATGTCGTGTTGTATCAAATCATATGAAAAGTTTTGGGTGTTGAAGGAAAGAGGTTATGAAACATAGGAAATTTTACTTGAAAAATTTGGGAGTTTTACAAATGAGTTGTTGTAGTACACTCATCTCTCTCTCTCTCTCTCTCTCTCTCAAAGATTTTCTTACACTTTTTCTATCTCATCAACACTAGATACGTGTCTTCATTTTCTAGAGAAAATTGAGTAATCTAGTCCTAAGAATTTTCTATCATTACAACAAGATAACAATTGTAGTTTATCCTCATTTGTGACGGTCTTCATCTTCCATCTTCCCTAAAAAACAAGACATATTAAACAGGCCCTTAGTGAAACTGGACATCGTTCTCCACTTTCTCAAATTTATAATTCTTATTAAAGCGCCATTTTATTTTATTTTATTTAATATTTAAAAAAGATTAATCCATTGGACCAAGATTAGACAAAGTTCATCATTATATCCGCAGTCGCCAATTCATGGACTTGTCAGAAAGGATATGTTCTTTCTTTGGTGGTTATGAGGATGATTATTTAAATTAAGAAAAATGATTCAAGTACAGGGGAATTTTACCAGATTTTTAACAGGATTTTGAATTCTCTCTCACATGAAGTGGACCCCATGTATAAAATTTTGAAAAAAAAAAAATTTTCCCCCCCAATGTTGTCTCTATGCTGTAAGTACAGGGATTTTGAATCCCTGTACTTATAGCATGATCCTTAAATTAAAATCTGGTTGAATTAATTTTTTTTATCAAATAATATGGGTATCATTTGTGCATAAATATATAAGACCCATTTGACAGGACTTCACCTTCTATTTCTCGTAGAAAAGCTTCCCGCATAAACTATCTTATGTCAATTCTCTACAAAAGTTCTTCTAACCAAACAAAACGCTTCAAAATTATTTAAATATGTTCAAAAAATAACTTTTTAATCTCGAAAACGGCTTTTAATTTTTTGGAAGCCTACCAAACGAGCCCTAAAAATGAGGCTTGAACTCAAATATTTTGCTTGACTTTAGTATCTTATTGACCATTTCATTTTAAAAACTTAAATTGTTAAACAAGAATTACAGAGTAGTGTTATTTAGTACCATTGGTATTTAATATCAATCTAGGTGACAGCACTAATGACATTAAATAACAAACTCAATTAAATGACTTAAATAATTTCATTTTTAATTGAACTTATCATATAATGTCATATAGATCGGTGCTGAATATCATTATGTATTTATATTATTTCAATCTTTGACTCCAACCACCTTTTTAAGGGCTTAACTTGTCTTTGAGGCTATCACGACCATTCATTCTCACCACCCACCAAAACGGAAAAAAAAAAAACACTTTTAGTGGTGTTAATGGGAAGCCCAAAATTCCTCGCCCGATTGGTTGGACTGCTAGATTGCCTGTGGTGCTCAATTTTTAAACTTATATATATTTTTAATATGCTAAATTTCTGCGATGATGCGTGATGAAGTCATAGTGTTGACATTGATTTCAGGGTATAGCATGCCTCTTTTAACATTATGATATGCCTAGTATTTGAGTTAGGAAGGTCACCAACTGTTAGTGAGTTAGGAAGGTCGCTAATTGTCGACCATCGACGACCGTGTATAGTGAGATCGTTTATTAATATTTAATTAAGTAATATTAAAAATTGTTCAATCAATATATAAATACACTAAAACGTAAAAGTCATATACATGTGAAAATATAATTCAATATAATCCAAAATAATCAGAAAAATAATACATACTACAACCACACTCCATCACCGTAAGTTCAAACAATTGCATTCTCCGAATCTCATATTTAAAAGTGTTGCAAGATTGCCATATTCTCAATGTTTTCAAAAGAATCTTGATTCATGTATACCACCAGATTGTCATTCAACCAATACACCGTATACTTTTAACATCTAACTTTCAATAAACCTATTTCATAACTAGGTCGAAAGTTTCTTGGCAACATCATGAATTTCGTTGACCCGTTTATGAACTTGGTGATAAAAGTCAAAAAAATAAAAATAAAAACTTAAGTTCAATAATAAAATTGAAATAAAAATTATGAGCTGGGCGAAAATTTGAAATATAAAGATAAGTTAGGTCATCAAATTGAAGTTCAATGACCAATATGAAACAAATCCATACATTGGATAACCTCCAATGAAAGTTTGCGCCAGATTTGCTTAAAAGACTTGTAATCCTCAAATATTTCCCTCTTACTCTACAGCCCCAAGCAAAAATCCAGCGCCACCACCCTTCTTTTCTCTCTCCACAGTAAAAATGGCGGTCCATCCTTTGCTTCCTCCCCCATTTCCAAACACCCTTTTGCTTCCTCATCCTCCTCCTCCTAATCATCACAAGTCCTTTCAAGATTTGCCCTCTAGTTCCACCCAACCTACTGTTGGTGAAGCCAGCACGGACGATCGTCACGTCTCGTTAGGAGGCGGCTCCGTCGATGATTGAAGTCCTTGAACTGTTGTATTTGAACGTGTACTTGTTAGAAAATATTAATGAAAAACATTAATAAATTATTTTTCAACATCGATATAATATTCTAAGGAAAAAAAAAAGTCAACTGAAATGAGTAACAGAAAGTCATACACACTCATTGATTAGGGATGTTGTGGAATTATCAAGCTCAATACAAATCTTTGATTGGTAATTAATTCTCTTATTTATTAATATTTGCTGTCACTCACCATTTCGACTCAACAATTATTGAACACGTACACCCGTGGCACAAGCTTACAAAATTTGATATTGACATTTGTCCTAACTTTATTTCTTCCAAATCCTTTACCAGTAGGTGTGCAAAACAAATGTTGACCTTTTGAGAGCACATTAGTCCAACGGAGTAAAATTCAAATTTTAATTTAAGTTAAAATTAATAATTAATTTTAATTATATATTTTTTGAATTTCATAATTTTTTAATTTTAATTATATACTTTTTGAATTTCATAATTTTTTAATCATACATTTCATTAATTTTTATGAAAATTTATTAAAAATTTAATTTTAATCCCTGTCGAATAGGGGCTAGATTGAAATATTACGTCATTCCACTTATGTAAATTGATGATGCCTTCTGACGCCATAACCACTTTAGGAAAACGAACCCTGTCACACTCACACCCCACCATTGTTTTTAAATCTTATGTAATCTGACCCCAAAAGCACTTGTATTCTACATAAATTTGAATTCCATTTTGTTGTCACTTCGAACAAGTTTCTTAATTAGTTGCATAGTCTTTTTTTAATAATAAGTTTATGTTTGGTAGAGATTTTTTTAGAATAAATTTTGTAAATTATATTTTTCGCAGAAAATATGTAATTAAAAAGTTCACATGTAGAATTAGTTAACTGATAGAATATATGATTAAAAATAGAGCACTCTACATGTACAGGAAAAAAATTTCTATAAAACATATAGATTGCACACATTAAGGTGGGACCCTATTTTTAGTAATAATAGTCACAGCTAAACGTACGTTGCACGTTACTTTAAAATGCTATATAAATACTGTAAAAGTGATATTTGAAAATTAGTGGATATAAAAAATAGTTTAAAAAAACTGTTTATGTGAAATGAACTTTTTCTATAATTCAATTATTTATTTACGTGTATAATAATAATTAACATTAATTTATATATATCATACTATAATTCAATCAATTAATTCTTCAAATTCATGCATGTATACTTTATATATTTTGGAGGCTGTTCAATTACTTCAAGTTCACGAACAAGTATTTATTTTCAAGATTATTCATTTTATCATAAATTATTCTAGGAGTCTATAAATTATTCAAATTCATGTACACTTATTTAATTTCAATATTATTCATTTAATCTATGATATAACGACATTTGTCTAAATGTGTATAAATTATTCTTTTTCTATATTCATTCATTCATTCATTCATATTAATTAAATTCAATGTTGGTTCATGTATACCCCATTTGTTTAAATTTATATAAATTAGTATTTTTCTATATCTATTAATTCAAATTAATTAAATTGAATGTTGGTTCACTTACACCCCCTTTGTTTAAATGTGTATACATTATTCTTTTTCTATATTTATTGATTCAAATTAATTAATTTCATATTCATGAATCAATTTGATTGTTCTCGTACGATTCAATTATTTATTTGCGTGCATGTTTAATAATTAATATTCAATTAAATATATATTGAAAAAACAAAAGTAAGGTACTATTGAAATAATTAAATTATATTAGGGTTAAAATCGTCCAAAAAATAATTCTCACTTGATACGATATTTAATATATTATGGATTTAAATCACATGGGGCCTAGCCTCCTGAGAGAGTCGATAATTTTTACAAAAGATTTCTTTTGTACAAGGAGAAAAGTTCTTAAAAATAATGAACTTCAGAAAATGAGATCAAACGACATTTGAAAACTTGGTTTTCTGACAATACAGAGAAGAAGTATTCATTAGAAAAGTTCAAACTAAGCTAAAGACGTATAATGCGACATGTTTATCTAGTTAAATGGTCCCAATTTGTTAACTCTTTGTCGTGTTTGTGCTGAATATGCAATGAATAACTTATGGAGTTTCCAAGCTCCTTCTTGCTTCATTCCCAAAAAAAATGAACACTTGTAATTCATTATGGCGGAATGTGCTTTCCTGCCATGGATTGTCCTCTCTGGAACAAGATAAAATTTGGATAGTGACGTACATCAAGTCTGACACTCCCCTCACATGGGGAATGGGGCACGCGAGGGGCCCCACTCCCCTAATAGGGGAGTAGTCACACTCAAGCCTTACTCCTCGTGTGATAATAGGGGAGTGATTACACGCAGACCCTACTCCCCATATGAGGAGAGTGTCAAAATAAATGTACGACAAGAAGTGTACATTCATCATTATCATTTTTCTGCCATTATCTTGTCCGTGGAAAAATATTATAACAATCTTTGATGCTTATACCCGTTTCTTACGGAAACATCATGGAAAATTTCATTAATTTGTCATGATTTGATACTGTGTTTAGTCAACAAAATAAGTTTAGTCTGCTGACATTGGGGCCCAATTTATCCTTTTATTTACAAATGTTAAATATGGATAAATACATGTTAGATATATATCAAATATTTTGTTTTGAAAGATATAATTAAATAAAGATAGTTGATAAAATGGGTGGAATTCATATAGGAGGTCAACGGTTCAAGTTACATTAGCTATGCAAATATTTAATGTCCATAATATAATTGAGCTATTGCGCTTTTCTGATTAAATTAACTATTTGAGAGGAAATTGCAAACACTCCCCATTTTTAACTTACCATTTCAGAAATTTAATTGAAATTTATTCTTTCCAAACTTAGGTATATACTGCACCCTTACCCCCATCCCTACCTATCATTTTATTAATTTTTATAGAATAATGCTATTAATTCCACTGGGTTAAGCTTCAGTCTATATGATGATTACATGACATTAAATGATATTCAATTAAATGAGTCTGTGACTTTGTATTTAAATGAATCTATTATTTAATATCATATAATTACCACATAGACCGTTGCTCAACTCTAGTTGAAATGAATAGTATTCACCATGGTCAAAGATCCACATCAATTTCCCCATTCACCATTCACCTGTCGCGTCCGCCACCACAACTCCCACCACCGCCTAGAAAATCCAACCCATCATTCACTTGCTGCCTACCACCATCACTCCCATCACCTATAAACACAACCCCCACCTCAATATTTCTCAAATTCAAAACCAATAGATCTATAATTAATCCATTAGATCTAAATTCCATCGTTGACTCCCAGTAACCCACCGTCCCCCTCACTATGGTTGCTCACCACCTCGACTCTATCCCAACCCCGACAGCTTGAAAGAGAGAATTTTTGGATTGTAGTGGCTCCTAGAGGCTAGAGGCGAAAATTGAAGGGTAGCAGATGGTAGTAGTGGTGCATTGGAATTGCATGTGGTGTGGTGGTTAGTTGTGGTGGAGGTTGTGCGTTGAATGTGGTGAGGGATTTTGTATGTAAGGCAACGGAGCCAGCTTGAGCGGTGCCGAATATGGTAGAGTAGGGCAGGGTAGGGTGGAATGAAATCAAAGTAGTGAAAGTAGTCGTGAGTGTTTAATTAGGTAATTTGTGACTAATAAATAATTTGTGATTTATTAAATGTGTAATTTTTTATTAAAATAAGGGATTACAACATACAAAATGTCTCTATGATTATGATATTGTGTGATTTGTAACTAGTATATAATCTTGATCCTGAATTACGTCTATTGTGATCGTGACTTGTTTGATTAAATATAAGACACAAAAATTTATCATATGCCACAAAATATGATTGAAAGTGTATCTCGAAACTATGATAATTATGTATTTTTTTTATTATTTATAGTTATTATTTTTTGTTTTATTTCTCTTAATAACTAATTAGTTATAGATAGTAAAATAAAACTGTAAATAAATTTTAAAGTATGTATTATTTATTTATCTAATGTTTTAGAATAATTAAAATAATATTAAAAATAAAAAAATGCTTATTACGTATAGACAAATATAAGCTCGAACTTTATCTTTATCCCGTCTTAGGACTTTTAAAATTAATTAAACTAAAAATTAAAAAAATTACTATCTATAACTAATTACTAATTAAGAGAAATAAATAAATAAAAATAATCACTATAAATAATAATAATAATGTTTAATTATCATAGTTTCAAGATACACTTTTAAATTTTTGTGTCTTATATTTAATCAAAGAAGTCACGATTACAATAAACACAATTTAGGGTTAAGGTCACATATTAGTCACAAATCACATAAGGTCATAATCATAAAGACATTTTGTAAGTCACAATCCCTTATTTTAGTTAAAAAAAAATGCACATTTAATAAATCACAAATTGCCCAATCAAATACTCACGACTACTTTCAATTCATTTCTCTTAATAAATTAATTTTTAGATGTCACAAAAATTAATTTTTCAGTAAGTTTTGATATATAAAATATGTAATTAAAAAATTAATAAAAGTTGTGACTCTCCGTTCGATGTGTATAATTATAAACATATTTTAAAAATTTGGAACTAAACATGGACGAAATAAATCTTTGAGATTATGCAATCAAATCAATCTCAACTATAGAAAATTAAATCTGTCGTGTCCCTACCGTCGCGTCAATTACAATCACAATTGAAGTGTTCTTAAAGGCTAGAAATTGCCAAGCTAGGCCTGAGGGTCAAGGACAAAGGATAACGATGATTGAACGAACTCAAAGACAAAAAAATAATGGACACGTTGATTTGGCAGCACCTGTTTGTGTGTGTGTGTGTGTGTGTTTTTTCTTCAAATTGTCAAATCATGTGTCGACACGTGTTCTCTTATTTTTGAACCTATTTTTGAGCTTGTTTGTGTAACATGATTTCGAGGACAAGGGCCCGCGAATTGGAAAAGTGTGGAAAAATATGGTGAACCCTATTTAAATAGCCTAACGTTGGTCTAGGAAAATTAGAAAGTGGAAATTTTATTTTGAATAGAAATAAATTTCAAAGTATGTATTATTTATTTATCTAATTTTTTAGAATAATTAAAATAATATTAAAAATAAAAATGCTTATTACATCTAGACAAATATAAGCTTGTAAAACTTGTAACTCGATCTTTATTCCTGTCTTAGGACTTTTAAAATTTCCACAATCCCAGCAAAGTGAAATATGCAATTAAACAATCGCTCCAAACATGATGAGTCATATGGCTGACGCATGTTCTAGGATATTTCATCAAGTCACTGTTTGAAATAGTGATTGATGGAAAATTTATAAATTTTGAAATAGTGATTGATGGAAGAACGTGTGGTTAAAAAATAATGAAAAGTGTTAGATTTATGTGTAATATTATTTTATTTGAAGAATCTGGGATTAAAATTAAAAAAGAAAAAAATTAATGGGCCAAACAAGGGGAATTTGAGAGTGATTGATACTGTGTTTAGTCAAGAAATGAGATAATCTCGGACATTGGGACCCAGTTTATTATTTTGTCTTGTTTGGTGGGGATTAAAATCAATTTTTTAATAGATTTTGATAAATATTTATGTTGTTGAAATTAATTGTTGACTGTGATTTAGATTAAAATCTAGATTTTAAATTTTATCAAATAGAGAATTTTATCTAAAACAATAAATAAAATACTTAAAGGGCACTATTTCTTTTGAATAAAAAAATAATCTTAGTAAAGCGACTCTATTGAGATTTCACCGAAAATTTATTGCCCGTAATCAAATATCGAGCATGGAAGGGACTTTTCGATCAGTATTTACTACGGTATCAGAATGGTGACCTTCTTTGTTGTATCTCCAATGCTCAAATCGGTACTTAAATGTAAGCAAAGAAGATGAAAATTCCATGTCGAATCTCTTCAAAAAGTAAATCTTTTGTCATTAGCTCACTCGAATCTCCTTTCCAACTTTTCGTTATCGAATTAGTCATACACTTCACATATTTCTAACATGGCATGCGATTTTAAGCATGAACCGGTTTTATCATTACTTTGAAAATTCATATTCAGCCATTATCTTATAAAAATAAAATAAAAATCAACGCTTTTTAGGTAAGTGGAATCCATTATTTTTCTTCCCATACAATAATAAAATATTGAATTTTGAGCCAAATTATTATAGAATGAGAATGAAAAATATAGTGGTCATTGGGGTCCACGTAAGAGATAGAAAATTTGAATTTAAATATTGACGTGATGGATAACTATCATATTTTTCATTTTAATAAGATAATAATGTAGATCAAACGGGGCATATTAATTATATGTATTCATCTTCTAATTGCAGTCGACAAACGCAAAAAATAGCTCAAACTTTATCTGATTGGAGAATTTCACCAGCCACGTGGACTACATGAACAAAAAGTTGTGCACATTGAACTTTTCGCCTCTATAAATTGACAACATCTTTCCACGATTCTACCACGAAACAACCTCAAACCCACGCCCACTCCACCCCAGCCCGCCACCCACCCTCCCACCAATCATACGCTAATTCTTTTCCACGAGTAGCCAAAAAACCTGAATATATATATATACACACACACATGGACCTTCGTCAACCTTCGTCAACCGTGTATGGTATGGTATGCTCTATATATACAAGCATTTTTACATTTGTGTTCTGTGTGGGTAAAATTGCTTTATCTTCTTTTTCATGTTCTTTTAGAACTGGGATTCGATTATTTGCGGGAAATTTTTTAATATTTGAAGATTAAAAGTATTAACCATGATTTCATCCACGATGCAGCGACTAAAGGAGGCGATAGTGTTACTTGTTTTAGCCATTTGCTCAAAGGCAGCGAATTCGAATCCTTATCGGAGGCCGATAACCGACACACAGAAGTCAGCCGGCGCCACCACCGCCTACTGCTTGAGTTGGAGGCTGGCGGTGGAGGCTAACAACATACGTGCATGGCGTACTGTCCCAACTCAGTGCCTTCACTATATTGAGGGTTATATGACTTGGGGGCAATACGAGCATGACCTCAACTTCATTGTGGAGAATATAAATGATTATATTGAGAAAATAATTCTCGAAAATGATGGTTCTGATGCTTGGATTCTAGACGTGGATGACACGTGTATCTCCAACCTTTTATATTATAGAGGAAAGCGATTTGGGTAAGTTGTCTGTTCATTTATTTAAATTTAGTCTTTGTTAAAGTTACGTTTTTTTCTTAATGGAATTGGTTAAATTTTGTAGTTGTGATCCATTTGATCCAGTGGGTTTTAAGACATGGGCATTAAAAGCAGAGTGCTCTGCGGTTCCGGCAGTTCTCGCACTGTTCAATAAGTTGATGGAAAAGGGACTTAAGATTTTCCTCATCACAGGCAGAGATGAACTCACACTTGGACAGGCCACTCTTGATAATTTGTACGATGAGGGATTCATCGGCTACGAACGCCTCATTTTAAGGTAAACGTGTTCAATTTATTGTCTTATTTTCGATAGATTTAGAGTCGGCTGTATTTGATCGATGCAACCTTTGTTTAACAGGACCGAGGCTTACAGGGGGAAAAGTGCCATTATTTACAAATCTGAGATTCGAAAGCAATTGGTAGAGGAAGGGTACAAGATATGGGGCAATGTGGGAGACCAATGGAGTGATATTCAAGGAGATTATGTGGGCGAACGTACCTTTAAACTTCCTAATCCAATGTACTTCGTACCTTGAATCCTACGGAGTAAGCACATAATTTATGTGTGATTGAATAATTGCAATATTTGTATTTTCACGTCTTTAATTAATAAAAAACTTCAAACGGTTCGATCTTAAATCGTTTGAATATTGTGATTTACAAAATACAAATAGTAACAAAGGTAACATCGATCGAGATGCATCTAAGACCAATGAATTCCATGTTTGTGTGGGTGGGGGGTCTTTAACCATGTCATCCACTAGTAGAGGGTGGGTTTTAATATTTTGGCTACGGTTCATGAACCTATTTTAGTAGTGGAAAGGAGATGATTCAGTTATGTTATCAAACTAACCAACCAAATCTTTGTAGTCAGGGGTATGTCATCCCATGATTCTGGCATTAACAGTTGATTCCACTCTACTTGCAACAGTCAACAAAATAAAAATAATCATGCTTCACGTACAGGGACCTATGACTCACATCGAGAAGACTAATTTGGAGCTTAAGGGTGTGTTCGGTAGAGATTAAAATCGGATTAAAATTAAAAAACTAGCCGTTATTGTTGACTTTTATTAGACGAGTGGGACTCAATTATGGTTATATTTTCAATTTTAATTGGATTTTAAACTGTACCGAACAGGCCCTAAATTTTATGAGGACCAACCTAAATGAAGATCTGAATAAGGCATTAATATGAAATAATTCCGACCTTGTGCGAAGTTAATAGAAGAAAAGCAAAATCTACAAGACTCGAGAAATGATATAAAGAGGGGAAAAATATTAATATTAAATAAAAATGAATTAGAAGAACCCATATCGTTGCACCATAAGTGACGAAAGTCTAGTAGCCAAAAGCATAATTAGTTTATGCTCTGACCCAACTAACATGAGACACGTGAAATTCTGTGTAAATCAATAAGGGCCATCTTGCAAAACTAAATACTCATAGATGATCGATGTCAAAGTAGTGATATCTATGTAATGTATGGCCGTGTCTAAAGACATATTGGTTGAAGTATATGCTTTTTTTTATATCAATCCAAATCGAGCTTTTTCAAAAGCATACATCATAATCGTTGTATAAAAACAAGAGCTAAAGAGAAAACATACATCTTTATTAACCAAAGATGTAGAATAAGTTCCTCAAAATTCTTTAGATGCCCGAATCATGACTTGATGTTAGAGTGGAATCAACCACTACTCTCCTTGTGCCCATATAAATATTCGATATTTTTTTTTCCTACTAACTTTGTAAAAGAGAAAAAGTCATCAAACAACTAGACGGACTCATCCATCCCGCAAGATGTTAATGAAGACATAGCGACGTGATTTCGACGCCAACAAATTATCGAAATGGATATCTAAATATTATTTATTCTAAATTTTTTTTTTTAGAAAATTCAAAATAAAATGTTGGGACAAACAAGTCCCACATCGGTTGTGGGAAGAAAATAAATCCGCCATAAAACCTAAGTGAGCTACTCCACCCATTACCAATTGGTTTTGGGATGGAACCTCACTTGGGCCTGGTGGAGTGGGCTTGGGCCTTGGGTAATTGCTCCCAATAATTCCCTAACAGTGGTATCAGAGCCCAGGGTCGGAGGAACGCAGTAGAAAGCGTGGTGGCGATCGGGCTAAAAATCATTCGCGTTTGAGGTGCCTTGTGTCGAAAGTCTTCCTGACATTGGTGGTTAGGCGGCGGGTCCCGTTTGGTCGAGGCGACGGTAATAACGGCGGTACAAGATGATTGGCGAATGGATTATCGTTTGAGGGGAGGCCACAATGATGTGGTCCTTCGTTTGAGGGGAGGATTGTTGGGACAAACAAGTCCCACATCGGTTGTGGGAAGAAAATAAATCCGCCATAAAACCTAAGTGAGCTACTCCACCCATTACCAATTGGTTTTGGGATGGAACCTCACTTGGGCCTGGTGGAGTGGGCTTGGGCCTTGGGTAATTGCTCCCAATAATTCCCTAACAGAAAATATTTTAAAATAATAAATATTAATCATGGTCGAGTCGAGTCAAGTCAAGTCGTAATATATAAAAAAAAGTTTGAAAACTAGCATTCTATTAATTTATTTATAATTAAAATATTTTTTTCAATAGTACTATTTATTACTGAAATATCTTATAAATAAATTTTCTAACATTAAAATAATCTAAGGGTATTAAGTGGAGCGAGTCGCTGGCCAGCTCATCTCGTCCAACTCACGAGTATATGCGAATCAAGTAACAACTTACTCATGCGAGCCACTACAGACTTAATGGAGCAAGCTGGGAGAGCTAACTTGCTTGTGTGAAAGCCAGCTCGCGATTTGGCTCTAGTGAGGCAGCCTGTAGGCATGCCTTTTTAGCAACCATGCAAGCTGTCATTTTTGTTGTAAAGTCAAATTCAGACTATAAATAGGGACAAGACAAACCAAATTCATCACATTTCAACATTATCTACAATCTTCTAATACTCTCATAATCTTTTTAGCAATATAATTTTGCAATTATTCCTTTATTTACAAATATTTCTTCAAAACCTACGTTTGTTGTACCAATCTTTTGTTTACTTTTTTTAACAAAAAATCATTATGAATTACACTTGATTCTTGGAGCTTGTTTGGTAGAGATTTTTTGGGGGAAGAATTGATTTTGAATAGTGATATGATGAGAAATGTGTGGTTGAAAAAGAAGAAAAAATTATTGATGTGATGAAAAATATTATTTTATTGAAGAATGTGTGGTTGAAAATGAGAATTGATTTATTGTAGAAAATGAGATCCCCTACCAAACAAGCCCTTGAATGCCGATGATGATGTTAACCAATTATTCAATAGTTTCAATAACCCGATCTACGATTTTTCTTAAGCCTAGGGTCCTCCAACTACAGCAAATGTCGGAACTCTGAAACGACAATAATTGAGCATGGTAACAAGTGTAGAAGAAGTAATCTCTGCAAAAAGATGAAAGAATAAAAAAAACCCCTTGAGCCACTTGTGAATGTTGAAAACACTTCACGAAAAAGAAGACAATTGAGAATGTGGAGCATATTTGAAAAGTATATTGTAATTACTACGAAAAGGACTTCACTTAGAAACGAAGCACTTACACAACCCATTTCAAAAGGCATTATGAAAAATGCATTGCTCGTGTTGGGGTTGCTTCATTTTGGTTCAAGAAAAGGAGGACCTTTTGGAGTAGTTCTTAAAAATTGGATTTATAACAAGAAACAGTATGGGAATACGCATAGTAATGTTCGTTATCACTGCCGAGTGGGTTTTCCACATTAGAAGTCGTGCACTTGCGAAGCTCAACATATCTCCAACTCAAAATACAAATGGACCACTAGAGGTACGCCACGCAGCGATGCTATTAATTTATATTGTGTTAAAAATTTACAAAAATATTGATGATATATTTTACTTATTATTTGTTGTCCTAAAAACCATAAACAGAGACGCCCTGGCCCAAGACAACCTTGGCCATTGTCTTGTACTTCAATTCTTGAAGGGCCTCAAAAAATTAAAAGCCCAAAAATTCAACAAAAAAATTCATTTCTTTTTTGAGTTTGGTCATTTATTCTATTTAAAAGACATGACTAAATAACACGAATGACTAAATTAGATATCCAAAACATTTGGACACTTACATCCTTAATAAATTAATTTTTTTGTAAAAAAAAAAAAAAATCCCATAGTTTTTTAGTAAGCTTCTAATTTTTTTAAAAAAAAATTAAAAAATTAATTTTTATGAAAATTAAAAATAAGTTTTTTATTTTTTTAAAAAAAATTAAGCTTAATTTTTATGAAAGTTAAAAATAAGTTATTTATTTTAAAAGGGCTCATTTAATTTTCCAAAAATTAAAAAAAAAAAATCAATTTGAATAGAACATGAATGATACTAAAGAAATCAATACGCTTATAGAAAATTATATATAAAAGTTTCTTAATAATTTGTCGTCTAGGGCATTTACTATCTTAGGGCCGGCTCTGATCATAAAGGATATATTTGCTATTGGAATTAATTGATTTATTTGGATCATTAAATATGTTATTTAATGATGTTTATTTGAGTTATTAAATATGTTATTTAATGATATTTATTTGGGTTATTAAATATGTTATTTAATGATGTGGGCCGTTGTAATTAATTTGAGTGAATTGGAAAAGTCTCCAATATAGGCCCATATGTTATAAGCCCATTTAAGTGTCTTATATATGGTAAGGAATCCCACATCGAAAGTTTACAAGAATATAGACTTGTTTATATAGTGGGATGTGTGTATAAGTTATAATTTAATAAGTGACCTACAACTTGGCTAACTATTAGCTAGCCAAAGGCTAGCTAACTAGTCACCACGAGAGTGGTGCTTCGCACCACTCACGCCACGCTCCGGTCCTGGTCCTTGCCCGCGCACGTCGCAAAGTACGCATTGGGCGCTTTAGAGGCGCACTTCGCACGTACGCATCGTCGCGAGGAGCTGAGGAGCCTTATAGTTTTCAGAAATGGAGTCATGGTTCGATGACATGGCGATGAGAGGCTCGATGAGTTGGCATTCTAGGTGGCACACACGTAACAGGTCACGTCACTTCGTCCTGCATGGCGGTTGGTCCTGTTGGACGTACGCGTGGCAACTGCATGGCTGGTGACTGTTCAGAATTGGTGAATAGGCATGATGAATGGACACTACATTTCGTGGTTTAATCTGGTCCGTCAAATTATGAAAGAGTGCGATCCAATGGCTAAAACAGATCAGATCAAGTGGTGCACCAGTTCATGAAATGTTACACACCCTTTCAAGGAGACACTTCAATCTCTATAAATAGAGACCTCCAAATTCGTTTTTTGGACACTAAAATCAATTAATATATTCTTGATTTCTAAATTCTTCTCGCTCCATAATCTGCTAAAATTCCTTCGATATTTTCGTGATTATTTCGTATGAGTACGATCATTATTTGGTTCGACTGTCAAGGTTGGTATTGTGTAATATCGACTTTGGGAAAAACGTTGTATCTTGGGAGACAGACGTCCATAATCCCGTTTGCACGTTGTTGGGGGGCGAAATCTGTCTTAAGGAGATTTGTTTTGGCATACCTCGCTTCATCTTCTTCTTTTTTTTTCGTTTTTCCTACTCTTTTATTTGTTCTTTCGATTGGGATAGTCGAATTTCCGACAACATTTGCGTCACCATTCATCACATTGATAAGTTTTGAATCATGCATAAAAATAATTGCATTTAAAGTTATTGAATTTTTGCAGCATGCTCAAAATAGTTTAAATATTTTAACCAATGCACTTCGAGAGTTTTGTTGCGAATATAAGGTAAACATTTTCACTTTTGATAATGCTAGTCTTAATACAAATATTATAGAAAAATTGATTAAAAGCTATTGCTTTTATTTTTGTCTCTCCATCTCAACAAAAAGCATTTACGAATATATGTGCACATGCGAACTTACCAACCGTCGATATATGTAACTTAATTATGGTACGATTATTATTTATTTTATAATGTTAGGCAGGGGCGGATTCAGAATTTTAAGTCAGCACGGACGGTCTTGGCGTCGATATCAATAAAATATTAAGAGCTCATTTGATGTCAATTTTTATTAAAAAAAAATGCATTTTAGAATATTGATTTGCTGGAGAATGTGTGTTTAAAAATAAGGAAGTGTTTTGAATTTACGTGTAATATTATTTTATTGAAAATTGTGTGGTCGGAAAGAAGAGAGAAAAATGTATTTTGAAAAAAAATGGGAATCAAAGCCTAAAATTTAAATATAAAAATTATTTTGTTCAAATTGAACGTATATAATTTTTTTATAGAAGTTAAAAATACTCACCAAATGACATTGTGGCCAAGTTATAATTCAAAGGAAGAGCTCAAACTCGAGTTCAAATTTTTACAATTGCATTAAAACTTAATATATGTATTATTATGTTAACAATAATATCAAACGCAGCAAGTGTCCTAATGGTAAGGATTCCAATAATCTTTAAGGATAGTCACAGGTTTGACTTGCCATTAATTTTGGTAAAAATTTTAAAATGGTAAAAATTGGAGAACTAAAAATATATGAATTGCAAGTCAGGGAATCAAACCAGAGACATCTCATAAGAATTACAAATTCTAACCAACTCAACTAAAGGAGACATTTGAAAATGAAATGAAATAACGATTATATAAACTAAAAACCTTATCTATTGTTTAAAAAAAAAAAAAAAAGTTCCCGACTGATCCAGCACGGGTGGCCGTAGGGGCTCGCGGGTGCGGGTGCGGGTCCACCCCTGATGTTAGGCATTCATACGGTTCTGATTATGATATAAATTCTAATGATTGGTTAATTACTTTTGAGATTATTGACATTTTTGAAGGTTTTCTTTGATGTGCTCAATGCGTGCACGATCGTGTCCAATTACATTGATCCTATTATTCCGACTCATCTTTTTAATATAGCATTTTTTTTAGTAAATTAGATGTCTTCCGTTTTTTATGACATTATTGCTTTCGTGAAAATGAAATTCTGAAAATATTGGTAGGACTTATTCCTATTATTTCTTATAGTTCCAGTTATAGACCCCATATTAACTTATAGGGTTGTAAAGGCATTATCGAAAAAACTCATTTGCATTTAACATTTGATATCCCCGTTATGCACTATGATATAGAAACTACCTCGTGTAATTTGTACTCACACTGTGCTATCAGACCCAACAGAATCAATGACACCACTGCCTTCCATTATTTCATCATTTTTCGATGATGTAAGGGTCTATTTAAGTATGATAATGCTATGCGTACACCTTGTGGTGTTTACAATCTTTTACACCCCCCTCACATGGAGGGGGGCCCACACATATGTGAGGGGGGTGTAAAAGATTGTGTACGCATAGTACAATCCATTTAAGTATGACAATTGCAGGAAGTCAATGTCTACCCCTTTTCCTACTGTACTAGTAGCTGACAAAAGGAAATTCCCACAAAATTAGATCGATATTTTTCATACCATATTCTTAATGTTTTAAGTCGATAGAAGAAATAATTTTGTTTTTCTCGCATGGTGATGAATATGTGATGACAATCAAAGATATTATGTTTGATCACATGTGATCTACTAACTCCTCCGCCCTCCAATGTCAATTGTAGCATCAGAGGTTGCATTTAATGCACTTGGAATGATTTTGTCGAAAGAAAATTAGGGTAAAAGAAAATATATTTGATGCTCTAATAAGTTAAATGATTGACAAGATGCAACATGTCGAAGACAAGACAATATGAATACACTCTCCAATGGTGGGGTGCCATGTGTCCATTATGGACACCATTATGGCACCCCTAATGTACTTGTAGCACTTCCCATATTAACTTGTATATTTATTATTGTATATTGATATTTCAATTTTTTATTTTTATTTTTTAAAAAGTGTATATGAAATCATTCCTTTACGATTTTAACTCTACCTAAGTATTGTAATCCGTCTCAAATCTTGATATAACTTCATACTTTTTTGGGGGAAATTGCAGTAGCACACTAACCTTTTTAGTTTTTGCAAACTTTACCTTAACATTCAATTTGTATCAACGAAAGTCCATAACATTTTAAAAATATGCAGCAGAGGTCCAAATGGATAAATTTAACCGTAGTTCGCCTCAAAAACGTAAAAATTGAATATTTTGATCATTATAAATAAGGGCATTTTAGTCAATCCCATATAAACTAAATTAAAAAAATCAAAAAAGGAAAACCATCTTCTTCCTTCCCTTCCCCTCCCCAAAACGAATCACCACCATTTTTCTCGTCATCTCCTTCATCTCACAAGACACTCTGATAATTATCACCCATATAAGTACCCACATACAGAGATTCATACGTTAGAGTTGTTTGTAAAGATGGTTTCATACATTATAGTCGCAATGACATAAACTTGGAATTTGAAATTAGTACAAAAACAATAACGTTTTTTTTTCTTTCAAAAATTGGAGTTAAAATAAAATTTTCTTTTAACTTTGTAGTCACCCTCGCGTTTTATTACATGCTCTAAAATTTATTGGAAACAAATGATTTAAGGTGGATAACTTTGATTTGTTAAATAATGTAACTAAAATGAAGGGTTAAAATGAATGTGAGCGTGCATCGGCGAAGTTAGTTCAACAATGCGCTACCTAATGATCAAGCTTAGTTGGACCATTTATCGGATTTATAATTTTATGAAATTTTTACAATATCTTCTTAACTCATTCAAGTACAACATAGTAGAATTTCAGAAATTTCTAAGATCATTTAGGCATTCCAATAGACACTCAAACATGTGAAAGAAAAATTGTTCTTGGGTACACTGAACACATCACACGGAAAAGGGCATAACTTGTTCTATCAACCTTCAATTGACTTGATTCTAAAGCCATCGGACAAAGGACTCACAGGCTTTTAAACCTACTAATTTTGTCCAAAAATTCAAAGAATTCTATCTATGATGATGAAACAAAGTTCGGACAGTAAGCTGAAAATTTTTGTTTACAAGTCTAACGTTTAATCTTAACTTTTTAAAAAACTTTATTTATATGCATATTTAAACCAAATAACAATTTAAATGTTCACATCAAGAGAAAGAACTAGGAAATCTTAAGAAAGGATAAACTAATATATTTTAGAAATTAAACGTAAGTTGCATAACTAGTAAGAACTAGAAACTCTTCAAACATGACTAATTACACAAATGAAGCACCTTTCAACATTCGGATCCTCTGCAATCCACGTAAATCCTACTTCCTCGACCATTATTTAATCTGAAAAATTTGTCAACATAGAAGGTGTGAGCTTTAAGGTTAGTAGGATTAACATCACATGGTTCACCCTCTTGGTCATAAACATATATACATTATACATATATACAAAATGATAGGAAAGAATTTAACATTTCACGTAGATGAATACTGGCAAATTCATGATTCCAAAGAATCCCTTGGAGTCATAGAAACTATTTATGACTATTCATAAACTTCTTTATATGAGCTTCAAAAATTCTAACACACATCACAAGTGTGCATGTATAAACAAATTTTCTTGAAATATAAATGAACAAAATGTGTAAAAGCCTTTCTCCTTCACATCCTTACTATTTCTTTAAATTTAACTTAACATAAAAGATATTTTTAAAAGAAAATAAAAAAAATTCGGATTTGAGGAGAGGTGTAATGAAAAAGTGAATTTCCTTTTCTCGTAATCTCCTTTTTTAGTGAAAAACTAAATGAGAGAATTATATTCTCACTAATCTTGTTAAATTGAGTTTTTAAGGAGTTTTAAGCTTATAAAAGAAATAATTCTATTAAAAGTTTTATAAAACATTTACATAATGAAAAATAGAGGAAAATGAACTATGCATATGATGTTTAACATCTCTATGAATGTCACTAATAAAATAATTATTCAATCCAATTAACTTGATATAATTGTTCTTAATGTGTAAAATGGGGAATTTTTAACTCAGAATAATTTTACAAAAAATATTTTATGAAAACATCTGCATAGTGATTCGAATCTGGGTTGCTTATGCGAAATACCATATAGATGACTATCGTGGAAATCTAGTTATTTATTAAATCTTTGTAATTAAATTTACTTAAACTTAATGTCTTAAATTTTTAGATTTTTAAATAACTTATGACTCGGGCTTTCATAACCTTGAATGGGCCGAGCCTTCGTAACTCGTATCTTAAATCAGCTATATCAACCAACTTAAAAATATAAATTTCGGACCTTACAATAGTTGTACACGATGATTGTTCTTCATCAACTGTCAACACCTTCGCTTCTAGGTTATTTGCAAATTCCGAAATCTCCTCAGAACAAGCTATGTTCCATACACTACAATCTGTATTCAAATTAGGGATCACGGATTTCTTCTTCGATGAAAATGAGCGGATGATCATGTAAAAAAAATTAAAAAAAAGACAAAATCGAACTGAAAATTGGCAGCCTCGTGAGATTTTGTATTCTTCTCGTCCTGCTTGTTCTCGAAGAAGTGACGACGCTTGTACTCCGGAATGGGAAAGTAGACTATTGGGGCTTGCATTCACTTTCATTGGCGGTGGCAGCGAAAGAGGACAGTGAAGGTAGAACAACAGAGATTTAGGTGGAGTAGATAGTGGTTTTGAGGGTGTGAAGAAAGAGAAGATGTTTGGCATGGATAAGGCAACCATAATTGGGCGTTGTGTTCCAATTCCACTAGAATTTTTCGAGGGTTCTGAATCCTTCAAGATCGTCGAGAAATTTTGTTACGATGGTTGTGGGCATTTTATTTTCTAGTTCCGATTTGGGGGATTAGGGGTGGGCGTGGGTTGGGTTGGGTTGGTTTTTACTCCAACCCAACATGATCGGTTTGATCTAAAATCAAACCAACCCAACCCGTGGAAATGTTGAAACCCAACCCAACCCAACCCAATCAAGTGTCGGTCGGGTTGGGTTGGGTTGGTCGGTTTGCCAAAGACATGCGGTATTTAGTAAGACATCCTACACTTGTTAATAATTCCTACTTGATTTAAACTTCAATATAAAATGTTACATAATTTCCCTTTGCATGTATAAGGATTCTCAAGTTAAAATGCTTAAATGAGCATTTTTACTTGTTATTTAGATTTTATATACTAATTCTTCCACATCTTACACACGACAATTACTAATTATTGAGCCAACAACTTCTCACAAGTCCTACAGTGAATTTAAAAAATTCACCAGCTTAAAGTATAGATGCAATCTTCTATTACAATGGAGGGTAAATCAAAAGGGTTATTCATAATAAATATGCTTTTGGGCTTCTCATGCAATTTCACTCATTGATCCTTTATATTGAATCCCTGGACCAATTCTTTCTGAACACCGAAAAATACCATAATTAGTGTTCAAAGAACCAATAATAGTCCAAAAGCAGTTCTTCCGCTGATGCTTCTAATATAATCATCGTTATTTGAAGTTGATCTCACAGGTGACAGATGTTAAATTTAAAATAAACTTTGATAGATACAAGGCCAGCAATGGCCTTCTAGATAAAAAAAAAAAAAGATAGATAATATCATACTAAGATACATCATCATCATCTTACAAAGCATAATGTCAATCTGAAATCAGATTTGCAGACCTTGTTGTCTTGATTATTTATACATGCTTCACAATAAACTGCAAAATGGAAGACAATAAGCAGGTAAGTATTGTTTTAGTTCTTATCGTGGCCACAATTAAGAACTAAAACTTTGACTTCATTTCAATTAAAGCATTCCACAAAAAATGAATGACTAGAAGCATTCCATTAAAGCAAAACATAGACACGTAGAAAGTTGAAAACTTTGACTTCATTTCAATTGTAATTAAGCAATAACAAACTAGATACTAGTATCAAACTAGACAAGTTGATATATAATTGTAATCCAATGTCACTAGCTAGAAAGGGAACAGATTGACTAAAATACATATCATTAAAATCTAGTTCAATTGAAAAGGCAAAGGCAACAATTATAAGAAGTAATCTAACAAAAGTAAAGAAGCTTAAGAACTTAAACATTTCGTTCAAGACAAGTTAGTTAACAATGAATGTCAGACTGTCCCTCCAAGTCTAAATAAATTAAGGTTCTATTTGAGTTATTTGCTACACCTGGTTTTCACAACAAGAATCCATCCATAAACAAAACAACAACAAAAAATCTCGGTCAAACATTAAACAAAAGGCTTGCAAATTTTATGGCGTATGGGTCTCATAATAGTTTAGTGTAAAAAACAAAACAAAAGGTAAAATTTTACAGCAGCTACTACTACCCAAAGGCTGTCCAACATAAATTTAATCAACAAATATCTCTCGTGGTCAATTGAATCAACCGTATGGACCACAGATACAAAATAATAGTAATATCTCCAGAAAAAGAAACAAATCTTCACTAACCAATGTGTCTCCAGTGAAGACAGCAGGATCATCTTCTTCTTTACCCGTGATGTAGTAACTAATACGACCTTTTTGTAAGAATGATGAACGATTGAAGAAATAGAATTACAAAGTCAGGCCATAAAATAGTAATATAGTAAGCCAATAGTCTGAATATTATATATAATCACCACAACAAACTACTATAAATTACATATCTTGAAATTAGAAAGGGATTACTGTAACAATCCGACTAACCTGACGATGAAATCAAAGAGGAAAAATTTGGGGGAAACCGTCCGCTGCAATACTGGTAATAAACACTTCCAAGGGATAGAAAAGATCGATTAAGTTAAGCGTAGACCTGTTGCTGCCTTGCTGGTGTTGAAGAAGAATTTGAGATGAAATTTGGTTGCATTGAAGAGTCGGGGAGGAATTAGGAGCGAGAGGCCACTGGAGGGAAGGAGACTGGCGATTTAGGTTTTGTTTTTCAATTTAACTTTGTTTCCCTCCTTTTGTTTTTGTTTTTGTTTTTGTTTTTTTTTTTTTTTACTGTGGTCGGGTTGGGTCGGGTCGGTTTTGATCGGGTTTAGGGTGCTAACCCACAACCCGACCCGACCCGCCCCTGAACTTGAAACCCGAAACCCACCCAAAAAGAGCAAAAAACCGACCCAAACCTATCGGTTTGGGTCGGGTCGGGCGGTTTGCTCGGGTTGGTTTGGGTTTTGCCCACTCCTATGGGGGATGTGAGAGGATAGGGGTAGTGTGGGAACCACTCTGAGTGGGAGATTAAACTGGCTTCAATATAACTTGAAGAGTAAAAATATAATTAGGGTTGGACAAAATTCTTGAATCGAATCAGATCGAATCCAACTGAATTGAATCGAGCAGTTCTTCTTAAGTTAAATACCCGAATGAGTATCTGAATTGAAAATCGACGAATTTGGTTCGATTCCTGATTTTAGACCAATAATCGAAGAATCGAATAAGAACAGGAACTCCCTAATTTTTTAATGTTCATCTTAAATAAGTCAAATTATTTTATTTTTTTTAAATAAATTTGTTAACTAATTAATTTAGTCCAAAACCAAAAAATAATTTTACAATTTCTAATTTCTAGCCAACACAACTTAATCAAATTGACCTAAGTTTTACCCAAATCCCTTATTTTACCGTAGCGTCGTTTCTGTCGTTATATTATTTTGAACTGGCCATATTGCTCTTCATGTGATTTTAACAATCAAATCTATGAAGAAATCAATAAAGAAAGATGCAAAAAATATCACGAGATTTGACTACGTTATTTTGTAAGATTGAACATGTCATAGTCGAATTAATGTAACATTGTTGCAATATTAAAAAAATTAATTATTGTACGGAATTCGAGAATCGAACCGAACCGAACCGAACATAACCCAAACGGTTCCATAATTAAATTTGGACCGACAGTTTTATTTACTAAATATTCGAAAATTCGGATTCGATTGAATCGGTCCACTCCCAGCCCTAAGCATAATTTTCAATTCAAATTCAAATTAAAAAGAAAAATAAAGCGAACTGCGAGTGAGCTCGATTCACCACACCAAGAGGCGAGCTCTTGGGATTTTGAGCCCGGTCTCGATTATATGAGCTCGCTCGCCTGATGGGCTGAACTAAGTCGAGCAGCCTATTGGCCCGTTTTACCCCCTTAGTCTCGGGGAAAAGTTTATGGTTCAGGGGTTTACTTTCAGCAAATTAAAAATCAGGTACCAAAATTTTAAATTACAAAACTCAGGTTTTTTTTGAATTAATTAATTACATTTCAGAATTATTATATTAAATTAAATATTTAACTGTAATATAGCAAAATTAACCCACCCCACCCCACTCCACCCATTGCTCCGGCGACTACCATTACTCCGGCGGCACTTAATTCCGGCGACTGCTCCGATCCGGCGACTTTTTCGAGGTCACAGATCAAAACATTTGTAGGTCACGGGTTATTTCGAGGTCACAGATAAAAAATTTTGTAGATCGCAGATTATTTCGAGGTCACAGATTTAAAATTTTATAGGTCACAGATTATTTCGAGGTCACAACCAAAAAAATTAAGGTCACAGATTCATTTTTTAAGTTACAAATTTTCAATTTCAAAGTCACAGTTCAATAGTAAGGTCACAGACACCAAAAAGAACCACAATAGCTAGGTCACAGTCACCCAAACACCATTCCCCCATTCCAGTACATGACCACACTTTGTCACAGGTCACGGATCGACCAAATAAATAGTCAAACACTTCGACCCATCCGCCGTACCCATCTCCCAATCACAGTACACCAACAATACTTGGTCACGGGTCACGGAAAGACCAAATAGTTAACAATACCAGGTCACAGAACGACCAAATAATTGGTCAAACACATCGTCCGATCCGCCACCAATAATTGGTCACAGATCAATAAAAAATTTGGTCACAAAACACCACAAGCGCTACTTCAAGCATAGAGTCTCAGCTCTCCGCCGGAACCAACTGATCCACCACCACCGCCCAAAACATACCACCGCTCACCCACACCCATAGATCCGCCACACGGATCACCATCACCACCACACGACCATCACCATAGCCCAAAACATACCACCACAGATCCACCACCTCCACAACTTAAAAAGTAAGTTAAGTCACTTTTAAGCTCGACCCAAAATGCTTGAAGGCATTTAAGGATGTAAAAGAGAAGACAAATATATTTACCGTGCGTGGAGTTCCGGCCATGGAAGCAGAGGTCTCGTAGAATTTAATGGCGGAAAGATCATCAACGGGGAGTTGAGAAATATCAATGGAGGGCAAAAGGGGGTCACATAAAGCAATAAGTGCCTCCATTTGACTAGCTGAAAAGGTGCTCGATCCAACTTTTTTCCCTTTTTCTACACTGCCAAATTTCTCCATATTTTGTTTTCTGTGTCTGTGCGAGAGACAAGAGAGAGAGAGAGTTTTAAGGTGTAGTGACTAAAATGCTATGTGCTTCACATATATTAGATATACCTCTCTTATAGAGATGATGATTACAGCCCAACAACAGTGCAATATTTTGCACATTTTGGCTGTGCTTATAACTCTTTATATCGGAACACGTGACTTTTTGTAGTTCAAAATAAACAAAGATTAATGGAGCGGCGGTCGGTGGTGGTGGTGGTGGTGGTGGTGGGAGGAGGAGGCGGCGGGCAGTTGTGGTGGGAGGAGAGAAATGGAGCGGCGGTGTGTGGAGAGAGGTGAGAGGGTGGAGAGAAATTGATATATTTAGGATTTGAATAGATTTAAAGTTTTAATTTATTAAAATGATAAAAACCTAAAAAATGAAAAAATAAAATGAAAACCTGATTTTTTAAAAACTCAAACTAAAGGCCTGGTTTTTGGTAATTTTCCCTTAGTCTCGTGTAAGTTCGCTCGCGTGATGGCGGAGCCAAGTCGAGAAGCCCTGCCCGGCCCATTTAACACGCTTAGTCCAACCAGCTCTCATACCAATCATCTTTCTCGGCAAATCAAAAACCCTCGAATCTGGATTAGCTTCAAATCCTCATCCACTAATAAACATATACGTACACGTCCTGTGTATGTAATAGATTACACAGAGTTCTACATACATAGCATTTTAGAATTTTGATTTTCAATCAAACCCCTAAAAATGCCAAATTACTGCTCGGTTGTGTTGCCCACTGCGCTTAAATTGTAAGTAGTTCCAAAAGCCAAGCTGTTTAAATCCATGAAACTGATTATGTAATATTCTTGTTATATTTGCTTGCAGATGCCCTCCAATAGTTTCTCTTGATTGCCACTGTCAAGTATTCTATAATATGCAATTTCCACTCAATCTGAATTCTGGGCTTGGGAGAGGTTCGTGATAATATACTAGCAACTGCTACGACGCTTTTTTTTTTTGGTTTTGTTTCCCATAGAGAATTGTTTTCCCATATGAATTATGATTGAAGAATAGGAGCTAAGTTGCTCGTTTTGTAGGAAGGATAGTATGACGATCAATTTTCTATCCCCTCAAGTGGACTTCTTTAATATGTGGGAGAGCTGAGTTCGATTGAGCTGAAACATTTATAATGTCCCCTCAATTCCATGTTAAACATTCTGCACAGCAAATATGTAATTCAATCATTCATGGCTGTGCAAGTAGACATCATCATGTTTTTACTGGTGGATCATTATCAATTTCAGGCTCAAATGGATGCCTGTATAGTTATGTATTTGATCACATTCTTAGTAGGATTCCCTTCAGCTTTAATTTGACTACCCAAGCTTAGAAAGTTTCCAAGCCATTGACCATAATGGTCTACTAATGAGTGTGATTTTAAGATCATGACACTAAAGTGAAAAACTATTTTATGGTGATTGCAGGTAGCAGGAACCAAAAGGTTTCTCAGCTGAAGGCTGGCTTTTGGGATTCCATCAGATCAGGGTAAATGGAAATATCTGATAATCATTCTTAATTGTCGATTACATTTACGTTATATTTAAAGCTTTTGAGGTTTGGAAACTTCAGATATGGTGACCATACACATCCACAGAATGTCTTCTTGCATTTGCATACAATCAGTGTAAAGCAACACGTTGACAATATCAACTGATCTCAACCTGACCAAAGTATCGCAACACTTAAAAAGGGTATTCATGTATTTATTGGATAAGCTTGGCACTTAACATTCCACAGGGCTAGCAGTTTACCTTCCTGCTTGTCTTTGTAGTTAGTGTATGTTACGCTCCATATAGAAATCTCAACATGTCAAGTCTGTAGTTTGAATCAAAGAGAGAAAGCTACAATAACGCCTGTATATTCGGTCTTGCAGGATTTTGAAGAACAATACAACACAAGTTATAGAACCACCTTCCACTACTGAAGAAGAGGAGGAGCCCTTACCTGAAGAGTTTGTTCTAGTCGAGAGGACCCTACCTGACGATACTGTTGAACAAATCATATTTTCTTCTGGTGGGAACATTGATGTGTATGATCTCCAAGCCTTATGTGATAAGGTGATTAAACTTATCTCGTTGTCTTCCACGCATTTCACACTTATTATGCTTTCTTTCAGTAAGGTAAAATATTATTAATATCCAAAAAGGAACACAGTGTAAGGCATCACAGAGTTACCACCTTAGAGAACCAAACAACACCATACTGTCAATTTTTGATTGATTGCTTCTGAGCTATTGACCAATTTTTTCTGTGTCAACCGAACGTATGGCTTTGTTCTACAATAAGAGGTTATTAATGGGAAAGGTCTATTAACATTTATTGTTGAGGACTAAATCAGGCCATTTTCACTGGTCACCAGAGCTACAAGATTCGACTAGACTAAATATCCCATTTTGAATATTAAATGTAACGCCCCAAATTTCAAAGTCAACTTGAGAGTTCCAAAGTTTACTTTATTCATAACTTAGCGGATAATACATTGTAATAATTTATAATTTCCTAAGCAAACCACTCGATATTTATATGACAAAACCGCCTAGGAAGTTAAATATGACAAAACTATAGAATTTATTACTTAATACTAAACTTTGGATCATAGCTTGAAAAAACGTAAACGGGTACTGAGGCCTTTTTTTGTCATGAGGCGAGACGTAAACCTCACCACAAACAAAACAGGTGTAATCTGCCGAACAGAATAGGTGCAATCTGACGTCGATGTACTGAACAAGAAAAAATCAAGCAAAGTCTAGTGAAACAATTTTAAATTGTAAGTCACTAGAAGAAGGCAGAAGCAAAGGAGAAAATAGACATAGAAGCAGCATTTGAAGACCTCTTTTAAGCGAAGGATTGAAAATAAGTTTTCTTGCTGCCGTTTAGTTCTGGGAAGATTTCTGACTGCCGTGTAGTTCTGGCCATCTAGGAAGATTTCTGTCTGTCGTGTAGAAATCCGGATTTCTGATGCCTTTTGGTATTTTAGATATTTTAATATTTTGTTTGACCCAAAATGTCTTTTTAAATGGGCCGTTCTCTTTTTTAAAGAGAGTCCTTTTTAATTCCTTTTCAAAAACCTTAAAAAAAGTACTTCAAATGAGGCGCACGCCTCATTTTTTTTGTCTCAGATGTAGAGGCGTGCGCCTCATTTTTTTTGCCTCACAGATTGAGCCAGCTTCTGCGCCTCACAGTGAGGCGGGACTCAAGGAGGGCCTCAGCAGGGTTTTTTCATACCATGCTTTGGATTAATCAAGCTAAAGCATATAGTATTCATATTTCAAGTCATGCAGTAAGCATTGATTGAAAACCAACTAAAATTAATTAATTACAAGCTTGTGAAATCAAGTTCATTTGACAAGTGAAAGAAAAACTTAGCCCCTATTTTGCCCCCATTTTCTAAAACTCATTTTCAACCACACATTTCATGGACCCATAATTTTTATCAACTTTTTAATTAACATATTTCATCGACTTCTACTAATAATCTAATTTTTTTATCTAGACCAAATAGGGGCTTGATTGTCACACTTACAATAATAGTTCCTTCACACATTCCTTAATAAAATGAGTATTAAAATACCTAGTAGAGTACGTGCATCCATATACTACGTTATCACATAAAACTCAACAATTCATACAATCATTTCATCGAGAGTAGTCGGTGATTAAGTGATAGCTCTAGTAAAAATATTTTTGTGTAGTTCTCTCATTTCATTTTATAGAAGACTCGATGGTCAATTAGCATTTCACGTAGAGATGAATGAAATAAGACAATATAGTAAAAGGGTAGCCAACTTGCACGTATAATATGTCCTACCTCGAATATTGCAGAAAGGTGAACTTGGCCCAAAATGGAAAGTTGCTGAAATTCTATTTGCCTCCTTCGATACGTATAGTTTAAGTGATTTATATGTGAATATGCCATGAGAATGAGTGCAAGAGGGTGAGGGATTATGTATAAGAGAGAGAGAGAGAGAACTAATAAGAGAGATTGTGAGAAAGAAATGTGTGAGAATGTAAGGGTGAACGAGAGAGGGATGAGAGAAATAAGGGATAGAGAGAGTGGAAAGAATAATATGAGAGAGGCGTGAGAGAAATAAGGGATGGAGAGAGTGTAAGAAATAAAAAGAGAGGGATAATGGGGAAAGAAACGTGTGAGAATGTTTGGGTGTATAAGAGGGGTGAAAGAAATAAGGGATACAGGGAGAAATAGAGGGGATAGAGTGAGAGAGAGATGGAGATGTATGGGATAGTCTTGGAAAGTGGGGAAAATCTCATAAATTCAGCCGTCCTAATCTCAAAATATGGTGACGGTTGAACTTTTCTTTTTTTTTTTTTTCTATTTATTGTATAAAATTATTTGAAACGCAAAAACAGCTAAATTAATTTATTTCTAGTAAAACACTGAATGGGCTTAAGAGTTAAGGCATTGGACTATGCTTGGACTGACTTGGCTAGGCAATACATGGTCCGGACTTTTTATCTTAAAAGCCCAATAAGTTAATTGATAATATTAAGCCTCAAAACGAAATTTTCAGGGTGTTGCAGTAAAGCTTTCTGATAGAGATGAAACCAAGGTACTCGAAGGGAACCTAGTCCCATCACCATGATGTTCTGCTCCTTGACCCAAGAATAGGCTTAAAGCACAAGTTGGTGCATTCCATAAGTTTTCAAATTTTGAGAAAAATGTAGCTGCATGTGTAACACACCAAAAGTTCCTAGGTAACTGGGCTCCAATATATTATTTTGAGAAAATATGCTATCTGTCTCTCTGTGGAGGCCTTTTCCCATTTATGAGACAATTTTAACCCCAACATCCCTCCTTGAGACAACAGTCCTTATTGTAACTTTAAACCCTGAATTCCCTCCACATCTTTTCAGAAGAATTTCTCCTCATCAATCTCTTTCCAACGTTCTTGGGAAGCTGGAATACATGATCCTGATAGTCGATAGACTTAGTAGATGATAGAATAGACTGCACAAGCTACGCCCAAATGCAAAGGATATGGCCTTGTTTGCCCAAGATTTGAGCCTGAAATTTATTTGTATATCTCGGATTTAAATTCAAGTTTGGAAGTGTCAATTTGGACTCATAAACATTTTAAGAGATATGTTACCCTCCTTAAAGTCAGGATTATCTGAAAATTCACCGTTTCTCATTAATATCTACTCCTGAGAACAAGATTTCAGATTTCAATATATTCAAGTCGCCTAGCTTTCTTTACTTGTCGCGTACAAAATGATTTTACACTGAGCCAAATAGAAGAATTTCACCCTCTTCCTGTTGAGAAAACTTCAAGATAATAGAAGATTCAGTTGGATTGGTTGGAATTTGGAATACCTCATCATATAGCTTGGACGCTTATAAAACTCTTTGATTGAGGTTCTCTCATTGTTTGAGCCCATTACTTATTTAGATTTCGGTTGGGGTAGGAGCAGAAGACAGATTCAATTTAGTCAAAAATTGATAAGTGGGAAAAAGGTTTTTTTGAGTTGAACAGAGCTGATCAGGGACGGAAAAATTTACTGTACATTAATTAATTTGTATCATGCTCAATTGACCTGGATTGTACTTGTATGACTTTACTGCCATTATCCTAATTGATTCACAAAATACTAGTATGGTAAATATTTGGAAGTTTAGTTAGCTTACCTATTTGGTGGGCCATTTCCTCGCCAATTATTTGCTTGACGCTAGTTTTGTTTTTTTTGTGTGGAAACATAAATCAATATATAGCTTATTTCCTTGTTAAATTTGATAGGTTGGTTGGCCTCGGAGGCCACTGACAAAGCTAGCTGCTGCTCTGAGGAATAGTTACATGGTGGCTACTTTGCATTCCATAAAGAAATCAACTGGAGAAGGTATTTAGTAATAGGCCTTTCTGTTGGAATTAGCTTTTCCTCAGACTGGCTGTCGATTATGATGTGTTATTAGTAAATTATTCTTAACCTACGTAAATGAGTATTACAGTTTCTTTTAAACTAAGTGACGGACATCTTAGTGTACTTGCGGAAGTTGCTTGGCAGAGGGGAATGACCAAAAGAAGCTGATAGGCATGGCCCGAGCTACATCAGACCATGCTTTCAATGCAACAATTTGGGATGTTCTTGTTGATCCTTCCTATCAGGTACTCGAATGTTATAATTTATATGTGGATAATTGACCCTCGCTTGTACAAGCTTATACTAATATCGCTGCTTGCTATTTAATTAATTTTAACAATTGCCTTTTTGCATTACATGGTTTTGGATCCTTACCACTGGCCATGATCTTTTGGCTATTCTATAGAGCGTATCCTCGTGAAATATTGGGAATAGTTTTCGAAATTCTTGTCTGCATGGATTACAATGTCAGCATGATGATGCTATCATTCCTTTCTTCATTTTGTGTTGATTCTATTTGTATTTATTAACATACAAAATCTGGTTTAAAGTTCTAGAAGAACCATCTATACTAAAACCTATTGACAGCTTAAAATTAAAACAGAACCTACTTACTAATACTCCATGTTCGGTGAGGAAAAGATTAATGGTTGATGGTTCTTCAAATAAATTCTATTGCTATCCTGCGTCATCACTGGATCTTTGTTTACGCGTTTATGGATGTTGATTCTGCCTTTGGATAATGCAGCTGTAGTTTTCGTTAAAATGTGTCTAGCTCATTCTTATTACTGTTGAATTATGAGGCGGTAGTTTTGACAATTTATTGGTTATGTAGGGCCAAGGGCTAGGAAAAGCCCTCATTGAGAAGCTTATAAGAGCACTCTTGCAACGGGACATTGGAAATATTTCGCTGTTTGCAGATAGTAAAGGTACATAAACAAGATTATGGTCTGTAGCAAATACTTGACTTAGGGTCAACTGTCATATATTAGCAGTCGAGAAGAGGTTGCAACAATTTTTGACGAACCCTTTGTATAAGATGCCTACAAGTCTCAAAGTTCTAGTGTCAATTTCTAAAACGACATCGTTTCTTTCGTTTGATGCAGTTGTGGAATTCTACCAGAATCTGGGTTTTGAGCCCGATCCAGAGGGCATCAAAGGTATGTTTTGGTACCCAAAGTATTAGTTGAGCTCCGTTCAGCATTCATCACAACTGCTAACAATATTGGGTTGCGTGTGACAATGTACATGTACCATATTTTTCATGTACGAGATTTGTATGGGGGAACGCATTTTCATTTTTCTGTAAAGCTCTATTTCTCTGCTCCAGTGATGTCTACTTGTAATTCCTTGCAGCCTTTTGCAGTTCACCATATTGCACGTATTATACCATCTCAAACTAAACAAATTTCAAGATACTTGAAGTGCAATTGCACTTGATATTTGCATAATTTGTATAATTTTCCAAATGTTTGGAATTCACCATATTCCAGTGATATTCCAAATGTTTGTATAATTTCATTCAGATTCACGAAGTATGATCATCCACGACAACTGAACGACATTATAGGTGTTTTTAATGTACAGTTTAGATCAAAACGCCACAATTAACGCTAAGAATTGACAAAGTTCGAAACTAGACTTGACACTGCAAATTTGAAAGTAGAATTAACACTGCACATTGATCATAGCCCATCAATTTAAATCAGTTGGGTCCAAAATGAGCTACTGGAACATTGACAGCAGCAACTATAATTTCTAATGAAGCTACTCATGCTGGGAATCTGAAACTGCCTCAGCACCAACTAAAACCCCAAAACCTGTGGCTTTATACTAGAAAAACCACACGTCACGCATCGATCTAAGCGCACAATATCAGCAGGTAATGTTCCAAGACATGGGCATTACAACCTTAAATTAGAATTTTCATAAACGATTTATATTTACATGATGATAAGTGCTAACATTTGTAGATCGATGAGAACAAAACTGATCACTTATGGTAAGAAAACCAGAACAGTTACCTTGGAAATGCACGAAGGCCCATTATAATGAGCCACGTTGAAAGTGCTCTGAAGATGTATCCTTGTTCCGTCTTGACTGATCAGATACCTGAAACAAAAATGTGAGATCTTCCACTGTCAGACGAGTTGCGGTGCCACCACTTTGATCATCGCCAAAAGCCGATGCAATCATTTTTCTCTTGTCATCCTGAAGGCATAAGAAAACAGTAGATAATTCAAATCTATTAATATAAAATGACAAAAGCACTCGTTAAATTACACTACATTTAATTTTCATTATGTCAAATAGAAAATGAGACGAGATATATGCAAAAAATTCAACTGATGATACGTTGGTTATACACTTTTATAGCATTTTACTGTGTTCAAAAAATAAAATTAAATGGGAAAGATAAGTAATTGGAATGAAAAAAGAAATCAAATTCAAGAAAGCTTTAATTTATTTTGAGCTATAGGTTTTCGTCTACATTTTCTCAAATAATGACACTTGGAATTGCAACAGCACACTACTTTTTACATGATCTAAACAAGTACCTAAAAGGAAAGCATATTTGATAATTGGGGTCAACAAACCCTAGGAATGAAAATTGGAGAATTGAACATAAAGAATGGAGTTAAAGAGTTCCTGCTCACCTACGCATGCATATTAGATTTAGATAAGGTAGGCGTGTTATTTGCTCTGATACATGAAGCTGAAGAGGGGATTAACATTAATTAGATTTGTGGATCTACGTGAAATGTCAGCCAAAGTGGTCTGGTTAGTAGTCACAAAGGATGAACTTTTAGTCAACATTGCAATGCAGGTCTAGAGAGTGAAGCAATAATAGAGCTAAAATATATACATCAAGAAAGGATATTTGGAGTTTGGGCTCAAAAATTCATAGAGATGAAACTTTGTGCAAGTGAGTTTTTACGGGCTATGGAGAAGTTTTCATGAGTCCCTGTTAAACTGTGAATACCCATCAAACTGAATGGGAAAATGTGGTTTGCAACAAGGATCGTCCATATCATTGAATGGAGAATGTTTTACGCAACAAGAGCTAGCTGAGATGAGAATGTTGGCATGGGAAATTGATAAAATAAGAAAACAATAAAATATGAATATTAGCATATCTTTGAAATGGTAAAAAACCTTAGAAGATTAACAAACAGAATATTGATTGAGATGATTTCAAGTCATTGAACAGACTAATTTCTGCACAAGAAAGGCGCAACCCTGAGACATGCAAAGATCAAATAAATACCATGAATTATACTTTAAATGAAATACAGTTCAAGTAGTATAGGAAGCAATTACTCTACTCAGAGCAAAATGGAGGAAACAGACACGATCAGCTTAAATATGGAGTGAGGTTAAGTTGTGTTGGATTGAGTAAATAAGCCCTGAGAAAATTAATGCGTGATATATATAAATGACGCGGTTAGAGGGAAAAAATGATGTCATCCAATAAATGAGAATATTAAAGGAGGACGTATCAGATAGATCAGGAAAACATGAAAGATCCGAAATAATCGTAATATAGCTTTTTTCCACTTTCTTGCATAATCTCTAACCACCACACTGGCCTATCAGATAGATCAGGAAAACATGAAAGATCCGAAATAATCGTAATATAGCTTTTTTCCACTTTCTTGCATAATCTCTAACCACCACACTGGCCTGAAGATAACAAGTAAATGGATCAACTGGTAAATCATACAAAATATAAACTACCTGAAGAGATAAAATTCGATCTTCCACTGTGTCCTTAATGGTTAACCGTGATACAGTAACTTCACGCGTCTGTCCTATTCTGTGGGCTCGATCAACAGCCTGATCTTCAGTTGTAGGATTCCACCAAAGATCCAAAAGGATTACGCGACAAGCAGCAACCATGTTTAGACCAAGATTTCCAGCTTTTAGCGACATCAACATAACCGACACCTGCAAAACCCAATTCTTATGTGAGGAAACAGTCCACTGGAATCAGCAAAGCAAGGTACAAAGACAAGCTCAAAATAAGACGTGGTACACCAAGGAAACCACATTGGCATCTCAAAGCACGTCTAATAGAATACGTCATGAAAACATATAACGGGTAATTAGACCCATTAACAGTCTAGATTAGAAAACGGATGCAATACATGTACCAAGAGTACCCTCATTGAACATTCCCTAAATGAGCGCATGAAGCACATATAAGTAACAATAACACTTGAGAAAAACTAATTTATGATCACACACAATTTTGTAGGGTCTATTTTCTGAAAAGAAAAATCTAAGGCCAAAATGTTGATGCCACAATGAAAAACAAATTTGGAGCACAAAGTAGGGTTATTAGAAATTATTATGGGATGGAGTATTTTATAATATCTAGGCCAAATTTTCTCTCACAGAATGGAAATGTTCATCAATAATCATCTTCTTGTTGATGTGCTAGCAAAATGGTATTTCCAAGAGAAAACACAGACATGATAGGAAGTAACACGATCCCTTGTGTTTACAACTAGGGTACCAAAACAATTTTGGGAAGGAACAATTCTGATAGCGTATTTGATTAAATCGCATGCCTATACACATTCTGAATTCAAACCCCTTTAGTGAAGACCCATATCTATCCCAACTCTGAACTCTTCATTTCAAGTCCTCTTAAACTCTTCTGTTCTAGCGTTTCCATGAGCACAATTATCTAGAAAATACAGACCACGAGCTATCAAATGTATTTTTGGGATACTCTCCTAGAAAAAGGTTACAGTTACTATAATCTTGAGTTTAAGATTGTTCATCACCTTTGAAGTCACTCTCTCTGAAAACAAGTTTTTCTTCCACGAACTTCTCTTTGGGGGAAAAGTTCAGAGGGAAATCAATTTTAGGGATGAGACACTTTACTCTTGGGTGCCATTAACTATGACCAAATAACATGCGGTGGAGGACACCATTCTAATATCCCAAAGAGAAGTCGTTATATCCATATCCCTCAAAATAGGAAACCATTCCAAACCCCCCACTCCACTTCGATTCTCATCTTCGTCCGTACCAAGAATTCATACCCACGCCTTTGCCTTCCATTGTGATCATGTTCTTAGACTTCCAAAAACTCATCAATCTCTGAACTAACCTAGAACTTGTATCTCCCTCTTTAAACCATCTAAACTTCAAATTTATTTGTCTCCAATAGATCAACTCCTTGAAGATTATCTCTTCTAGCCTTTTTCTCAATAGATAACATTCCTTCCTGAGCTCCTCAATCAGGTTGCCCTACATAAGTTATTGCCTTTAGGCTCTATCAATCCTCTGATTCCCACAGACTTCTACATTTTAAAACCAGAGTCAATTCCCAAGCAGCTTCAATTTTGCCCTTTGAGGCCTCTCACCAATCACAAAACTTTTCGACACGCTACCGTCTAAACTTAGGATGTCATAACAAGATGCTTCCACGTCTGATTTACATGTGGGCACAACTCCTGTCAACCAAAATAAACTATGAACATATCTGATTTACAAGAGACCACCTTTTCTCTGAAATTATACGATGTGAACTTGGAATTCCGAAAAGGTATATCCGTAAGTTCACACTCTAATTTAGAACAGTCCAAGAGTTTCATACTTCTAATCACGAAATGTCCTAACTAGCCCAGTCCATCATCATGGTCACACATCTCACTCTTTTACCCTTCCTCTTTCTCTGCCCATGATCCCATCAACAACTTCCTGACTGCCAGCAACTTCACCCCTCTATCCTTCTCATTTCTCAAGAGCACAAACTAAGGTTTCATGGAAAACAATTCATTATTAGATAAAAAGCCTTAGGGATTCACAGGGCATTGACTACTATGAGCAATTTATTGTAACCTAGATTGGACCGCGGTGATCACTAACCAAAAAGCCTGAACACTTTATGAACAAGGATTAGTTGGACAGCATGTAAAGATAAAAAAGGTTTCACTCTCATCATAAGCTTAAAGTGACAACTAGCTATCATTCCATAGCTCAACATCAATGATATCACAATAATTTGTGCAAAGCACACAATAATACAACTGAGGATAAGATTATGTCACTCTCTTCAAAATAATCAAGAAGATCAATGAATATTCAAGAAACGGAAGAAGTTAACATTTGTGCCAAGTGCCTTAACAAGTAAAAGTCATCAAATACCACTGGATAAAGTTATATATGCAAACAAACAACTATTTAACAAGATCACTTCTATTCTCAGTCTTAACACCTCTAAATTCCCATATGCTTGCTGATGCATCTGCCATTGAAGTCATACTGTAATTTTCCGCTCAAAGAATGGTCCACAGGTTCATCCAATAGATCCACACTGAATGATCCTTTGCGTTTAATCAGATTTATGTTCCAAGTAATAGAATTTAATGGCTAATAGCTATATTTATTTGCTAATCAGAATGTACCAAACCAAAACACATCTTCAGTTTAAAGATAACATTGTAGGTACTTTTGCATACAAAAGGATAAAGGATTGATAAAACAACAAGCATTATATCAATATTAAAGGGAAATTATCAACATAATTTAAGAGCTGACAAGTGAGAACTATATGTCCAAATAGATACCGATGAACATTTTGATAGTCACATCGACCGAGAAGTGGCAATGTCCACAGAGTGAAAACAATGAATTCATTAAAGCTAGAAAAAACGAGTAACAAAGAGATAGGAATCGAACTTCGGGTATGGTATTGAAATCTTTGACAGCCCTGTCTCTTGCAAGTAGAGTCATTGTACCATCAAGCCTCCGGTAACTTATACAAGAATCCTTCAGGGACTCCTCAACTAAGTTCAACATGCCAGTCCACTGGGAGAAAACAATAGCTTTTTCAGGTCCGTCGGTATCTGAATCTAGGTAACTTATACCTGAAGATGAAGCACTGCTGCTGGTCTTGGGTTTGCAATGTGACCTGAGAATCTCTAAAACCGCTCTGATTTTAGAGGAGAGGTAATCCTTGTGGAGAACCATAGAATTCTCATCAAATTCTGATGAGAAAGGGACATCATTGTCAGTATCACTAGAGATACATCTCCACAAGGTAGGTTTTGAATATACAACATCAGCTCCAAGTTGTTCTTTACATTCAGGGGCTGGGCATGTACTGTCTTCCCCTGTCAAAAACTCGTTGACACACTGATAGCAGAAAACATGTCCGCACATGGTGACAACAGCATTTTCAGGAGGATCCTGTTGAACATCAATCATCAGACTGTTGTGCAGCATACTTTCGGTGCTAAAGAGAACAAACGATCAGAGAATTAAAAATAAGTAAACATTTAACTTGTTATCTGAAAATAAATTTTGGAACTTACAAATCATTTTATTAGTGTCCAAGAGTAGGGAATACCACACAGTGCATCCCTCATCTCAATAGATGGACAAATCGACTATGTATGTGATTGTGAACCATGAACAATGTGCATATGTCTACTACAAGACAAAACTATCTTTGAAATGTCTCATGTTTGAAAGGAACCTTTGAGAAAAACACAAGAACATGATCGGTCAATCGTAAATACACGTGAGAACGAAAAGAAAAAGTCTGTCCCAAGGGAAGGAAAGGTGTTTCAACTTTGGAAATTCCAGTCTTGCAAGACTTCCCATTATTTTTCCTTCAAGAAAGACCACGTGACACAAGTGAGGAGCATCCCAAGTCCCCTTTTACCTCGTGCAAGTAAAACGTAACCTCCAGCAATATGAGAAAACTTAACATAGAGTTTGTGGTTCAAAAGACACCACAAAGAGAGAAAATCACGAGCTAATCTCACCACAGTAGCTGAAGTTTATTCAATCTTTTCTCCGTTCTAGAGAAAATTCACCACTTTCTAGAGAATATCTATTTGATCTTAAAGTTTTATGTGGCTTAAAACAAAGAAAGTGATGCACAAAGCATCACAGTGCCATCACGAAGCTTCTCAAGGTAGAATCATAACCAATGATTCTTGGTATGCTACTCATAAATCAAGTGCAGCATAGGTCAATTTTATTATCTATTTAGCTCCTGTTTGGGCTCCATTATTTCCGAAATACATTTTTTCAAAATTCATTTTCAACCAACATCCTTCCATAAAATAATATTACAAATAAACCCAAAAAAATTCTTTATCTTTTAACCACATATTCTCCAAAAAGTCACTATTCCAAAATACATTTTCTCCCAAAATCATATTAAAATTGAGCCCAAACAGGGGCTTAGTAAATTTAGAAACAAAAAAGCACAACAAAGACTTGGTGGGGGTGAGGGTGGGGGCAGTGGCATGTCAAGAAGTTTACTAGTATGCAAGCACCAAAAGCAGCAACCATGCTATGGAAAGAGTTTAACAAGGGATAACATACTTTGCATACAAGACATATTGCCAGGGAAGCTTCCAAAAGCTTTAGTAAATTCACTAGCAGTTCCTTGGGGAGCCTCTTCGCCATGTCAGTGGACTCTTTTCCAACAGGGTCGGAGCTGAGTCCTTTGACAAGTAGAGGGTGATCACAAGCTTGGCGAAGACGGAGGAGCAGCAATAGAATATTAGCATAATTTTGATTCACAGTACCAGCAGCCGCATAAGCCTGCATTTATGGATAATTCACAATTTCGCAAAGATCAGTAAACTGAATAAAAGATACAATTATAAGATTTTTATCAAATCCTCTATAATAAAAAAATTTTAAAGGAAAAGCAAGAGAAAACTTGTATTCAGACGGTAAGAGTATCTGATGAGGACATCACTTGTTTTGGGCCATCTTATTTTGTTGTGGACCATTTACTTATGTTTTATTTAGTTGGATTTGTATCATGGCCAGCCCAAGCCCTTTTGTCTGTAGGGTTGTTTTTTTTTCCTATTTATAGTTGGTATTGTAACTTGAACAAGGCAATTGATGAATAAGATGATCAATGATAGGCTCGGTTAACAAGTTTTCTCCTCCCTGTATTCTTCTTCTTGTTCTCTTCTTCTATGGTCTTCCAACCCCCCCCCCCCCCCCCTCCCCTTTCTTGCTGCCTATTTCTTCTTGTTTTTCTTGCTGTGGTTAGTTCTGCTGGAGCATGGATACAGTACTCTTCCATTGATTCCTAGATCAAAGTGGTATCGGAGCTAAAACCTAGTTATCTTCGTCAACTGTCTGGTAAAAACAACTGCCACCTCAACACATATACAGCCATTTACCCACAACATATGCTCAGCCATTTACACAAATAACAACTGTTACAGATTATATTCTAGAATATGAAATATATTTGAGTCTTAAGTTCTAGGAATTTAACATAATTAGTTTCCTTCCTAATATAGGATTGTAACTTGTATATATACCTAAGAGATTGTTGAATACAATTGAGAAAAACAAATTTTCCTCCCAACTTACACAGTATCAGAGCAAGGCAAAACAGTACAGTGCGCAGCTAGGGTTTCTTAGAAACTCCAACTTCCGGCCACCAGTGGATCTCACCGCCGGCATGTGAGGGAGCGCCAGCCACCGACCGGCCTTCGCCTCGGAGCCAGAACCCTAGCGCGTAAGCCACACGCACCGCTTGAAGAATCTGCTCCGACCACCACTTTCCCAGAATTTCGTTATTTTTGCACCGTTTTGCTCGCCTCGATGTCCACGACACGTTCTACTACCTGCTTGGGTCAGCATTTGATTATTTGGCTCAGTGTGTGATCTATTTTGGGACATGTTCGGATTTGTCAATTATTCTGACTTTGTTGTGGCTTTGTGCTCGTTATTTGGCTGATATTTGATAATATGAAGGAAAAGAAATTCGTGGTTGTGTCTGATGTGATTCCAATGATGTCAAAAATCACGGAACATAAACTTAATCGATCTAATTATTTAAATTTGACTAAAACTGTTAGGCTCTATTTGCGGAATATTGCAGAATGTAATTTCACGTTCGAGTGCAGAATTAGAATATAGGGCTATGGCTAAGTCTGTATATGAAATAATGTGGATACATCAGCTCCTCACTGAAGTGGGCCTCAAGACTTCAATATCGACTAAGTTATAGTGTGATAACCAAGCTGCACTTCATATTGCATCTAATCCAGTCTTTCATGAACGAACTAAACACATTGAGATTGATTGTCATTTTGTACGTGAAAAGATCCTGCAAGGTTTGATTTCTACAGAGTATGTGAAAACAGGAGAACAATTGGGAGATATCTTCACAAATGCTCTGAATGAGGTTCGGGTTGATTATCTTTGTAACAAGGTGGGCATGATAAATATCTATGCTCCAACTTGATGGGGAGTGTTACAGATTATATTCTAGAATAGGAAATATATATTTGATTCTAAGTCATAGGAATTTAACATAATTAGTTTCCTTCCTAATATAGGATTGTAACTTGTATATATACCTAAGAGATTGTACAATACAATTGAGAAAAACAATTTTTCCTCCCAACTTACAACCACGATGTTTTACCAACTTCTGTCATCATTCCCAGAAAGCCAGATTTCTGCAAACCACCATCTCACTCTGCCATTACGTGCTGCTGCTTTGTTGTTCAGTAAGTTCTTTGTTACTGTTCTTCAAAATTAAGCCCGAATACACCAAAAATCCAATCCTTAAACCCAAAATAGCCGACCACATACAACCCACCTGATACATACACAGCCCAAGTTTCCTATATTACCTCCAAGCCCATTAACCTTCGGCCCATTATAAACCAACATATTCTTATGCCACAGCCTAACACAAAGGCCCTACGAAAACAGCCCACTTCCAAAGCCCAACAGTTCACTACCCTAACATAATCAAGCCCATAATCTGCACGGCCCAATTACATCAACCAATAACCCAAAACCTAGACAATGTCTTCCCCGATATCCCATAGTGCCGCTGGCATCCACCATCTCCTCATTCTCCAAAGACCACAACCCCAATAGCCACCCTGCGCCACAACTGTAATCTCCATTACACGCTACCATCACCCAGCTGTCAGCCTTACATACAATAAATGAACCCACCTGCTCCAATCGCCGACATGCCCCCCCCCCCCCCCCCCCAAACCTGAATCTTTCGCTATTTTTACTACAATACCACATATCACGACACATAAAGATAAAATTGATTATATTTTAGATGAACAAATTGTGTTGACCAATGATGGAGAGATTCAACTCTTGTTCGTTGGGTAGTTCGACCTGATTCAAATTGTACATGAATTCTCAGAGAGAAGCTCCAACAAATCTGGATCAAGTTATTGGAGTTTCGATATTTGGTTCTTAAGAAAGATTGTCCCGGTGGTGGGTGGGAGATCGATTGCCACCTTTTGTGATTTAGCCACTCGACATAATCAAGTTTTTCTCCCACCCCGAGAGAGTTGATGAGAACATCACTTGTTTTGGGCAGTCTTATTTTTTTGTGGACCACTTATGTTTTGTATAGCTAAGTTTGTATTATGGGCCGGCCCAAGCCCTTTTGTCTATATGGTTGTTTTTCTTTCTATTTATAGTTTGTATTGTAACTTGAATGAGGCAGTTGATGAATATGAAAATGAATAATATGCTTGGTTAACAAGTTTTCTCCTCCCTGTCTTCCTCCTCTTGTTCTCTTCTTCTCCGATCTCCCTGCCTATTTCTTCTTGTTCTTTTTGCTGTGGTTATTTCTGCTGAACACAGTACATTTCCATTGATTCCTAAATCAGTATCCCATGATAAGTGTCCAATAATTAGAACCAACTACTCAAGACATCATTGTTACTCTTTGCACCAGTAGATTAAAATGCTTCTTCCTTCTTTACAAGGAGCTGAATTCCAAATCAGGGAAAAGCACTGTTTATCAGGACTTAAGTTTATTTTTCGGTAGGAAGAAATTGAAGCAATTCTATTTAAATCTAGGTGCAGTCATACTTCTCCACTTGAGTGCTTTGAAATTGGCTCTATCAAGGACAATGTGCAAAGTTAGATACAAAATTTTAACTTCAACTATTGCATAAATGCATGTGGATTCTGCACATTATAGATAAAAAAAAAGTAAATGGATGGGTGTCGGGGGTGGGGAAGAGATACCTTAAATTGTGAGCGTGATTGTGCTTCAAGTCTGTTATAAAAAGCTCGTTCTTCCGTGGAGAATTCCACCCGCGTCAAATGTGTTGTTTTGGGGGGTAAAGTGATTATAGGCACACCATCAATCAATGTACCTACACCACAAAGGCTGATAATCAGCATGGGCCAATATAAATGATTCAACTGATTTTGCACATCCAAATAATAACACGTTGTTTGAATGAAGTAAATTAACAAGCTCATTGAAACGTTGACAACAATGCTGATTAGAGTCCACCACAATCAAAGCAGAAAATTTATGAATGATCAGGTGGATATAACAAAATCAAGAACGCCTGTATGATAAAATCTGTTTCCCAATCAGTATATGCTTGGCGTATCACATTCAATAATGAAAGGAATTTCTACTGATGCACTACCAAAAAAGGGAAGGATAGAAGTCAATCTACAGAAATAAAATCAGTTACCTAGGGGAACAATAAGCAATGTCAGTCAACAAGTTGAGAGTTCAAATATGTATCATAACAAAGCAGAGAGAACATTTTGTATTCATTAACACAAACGCTATTTGTTGAAATTAGAAGTGCAGGATATAATGCTTGTCCCATAGCACATGAATACAAATTATATCATCCCCCCAAACCCCCACACATTACATTTATTTTTTATGCAACAGAACAAGCAAGTGTTAGACCAGCATTCCCATCAACTGTGACTTACAACAAATGTTTGATGATGTTAGATCAAACTATCGCTAAACATTAGTGATGGTTGAAAAAAATTCCTATTGGCTAGCAACAATTATATGAGAAGACGATACATAACAATCAAATATTACTCTCGATCTAGAAGTCAGTTATGTTTGTAAGTCAAGAAGTTTCATCAACAAGGTTCTCAAAACGGGAGTTATACAGCTCACAAGATACAAAGAGAGTTCTATCAACCATAACAAGTCAACAGAGCGAAATTTAAGGATGAAATCCAGACTCAATAAATGCTTCTCTATATGGGCTTTTACTTCCCTTTCCTAATTTTATTAATCAAATTCGATGGTAAGGTCCATGTGTCTATCTATAAATATCCAAATTCTTTCTGCCTGTAGATAACAAGGTTAAAGGTACAACTCACTTCATGCACCAATAAGAACTCATGATCATTCACTAACTAGGAGTAACCTAGTGATTTCGCTTTGTTAGAATGGCATTCTCTAAATCATGTTAACTTGCAAAAACATCTTTACTTTCACAAGAAAGACATGACTTAGATAAAGAGCAAGAGTAAGAACATAAACAAAATGGCGACAATATGAATATACCAGGCAAAGAAAATAATAATTATTAAAGCCATTGTTCTTGGTGCATAAAAATAAGTGTTCTCATTTCTGTCAATGATTGAGAATCTCTTCCAAATTTTGGCTGTTTTAAATCCTTGTGGACGATCTTCACGTCTTTTATGTACAAAGCTAAAATTTCCTTGACACAAATGTTAAATTTCTTATCAATGCATAAGTCACTTTTGATGCGGACATCATCGAGATTTATTTTATTGTTATTGGACTTTATTATTTGTGTTTCATATTGTTGGGCTTGTTTTAGCGGGTTGGCCCAAGCCCTTAAAATTAAGTTATTTTCTGCTATTTATTATGTTTTCATTGTAGTTGACTTTAGTGGGATGACTGATTAATATTGAAATTGGCTTAGCCACGTTTTCTCCTCCTCTCTTTTTTGATTTCCAGTTTGGGCCATTGTACTTTGGGCCCCCATATTTGCTAGTCACTTTGATTTGGTATTTGGGCCTCCATTTTAGTGTAATTTATTTTTAGTTTGAAAAAAAAAAGAGAATAGAGTGAAAAAGAAAAAGAAAAAAAATATATATATATAGTTGAAAAAAAGGGAGAGTTTTTTTCTAACATTTTGCAGGTACTTCTCTTTAATCTACGGATCAGTTCAATTTCTTCGACAAACAAAACGGGAGCTACTGTTTCTTTATCTTTGGAGAGCAATTACTTCGCGCTCAGTAATTTCGCCTGACAACTGGGACGTTACTATCCTTCTCTTTAGTCTTCCATTACTGTTTCATTATAAAATTGTGTCAATTAAATTTTTGTGTTGCTATTGTTCCTCATTTACTTACAAATTTACGTCACTAAACCCATAATTATGTTATTCACCCATTTTTATCCTACTTATTTAAGCCCTAACCGTATTATACCCTCAGTTATTTTACACGATTGAATTGTTGTTAGTATTTGACATTTGCTTTATTATTTTACATAGATCAGCGGTAGTAGTTTGCCATATTTGGATCTACATAATCCCATACAAAAAAATAATTAAAAAAATAAAAAAAATCGATTTGTTTATTGATCTCTCTATACATTTCATTTAGCTAGTAGTGCATTGTATGCAATTGCGTAGTAGTCGTCTTGTTACATCTAGTTCCCACAACCTGACCATGGACCTACCTCAACTTGATGCCCTTACTTGTCATTAGCACAACTTGTCGCTAGTCAACAACAGTTACAAACACAAGTCACCGCTAGTCAACAACAGTTACAAACGCAAGTCGCAACTATCCAAACTGAGATTGCCGCTGCTCGAGAGGAAACTAGAGACTTAGCTGCTAGGATGTCCACATTTGAACAAACCCCACACTTGACTGAAGCTGAAAACTTTGACGCGTCTAGTAATAGGCATTATCGTCGTCCCCAAGGTGTCCGACAACATGTTAGGCATAACCGTAGAGATGGACATCACGTTCGTGAACTGGAGCGAGAACATCACCGTCATGATACTCAATCTCCTCCTCGTCACGATAAACGTTTCTTTAGAAACATTAAACTGAATGCCCCGACCTTTGATGGCTGTTTAGACCCTCGGGTATTTACTCAATGGGTGGGTTAAAGATATGGTCCGTTTCTTCGCTTGGTATGGAGTCCTAGAAGACCGAAGAGTTCAGTTTGCTAGTCTGAAGCTAACCGGCACCCCTCAACTCTTTTGGGAAAGTGTTGAGGAACTCCTGGAGCGTCGTCATGCTCCGCCTGCTGGGAGTTGGGATGAAATGAAGCGTTGCCTTCAAGAGAAGTATCTACCTTAATCGTATAAGGGTCATTTGTTAGATCAATGGAATGCCCTCACGCAAGGCACTTGACCAGTGACTACGTCACTCAGTTTGATGAGAATGAGATGTCAAGTCGTTGAGGATGAAGCTATGACCTTAAGCATGGTTCGACAAGGCCTCAGAGATGATCTTAAACATGAGCTTGTCCTTCGGGGCGTTGCTACTCTTGACCATGCCTATGCCTTCGTCCGAGATTATGAGTTAGTTACTAGGACTCCGTTTAGAAGTCGTGATGACAACCGTACCCCTGTTTCTTCAGCACCCAGTTCTGCAGCGCCCACTGCGCCCCAAAAGTCTATCTTAGGGCCTTCCCCATCTAAGGGTCCTCTTGTAGGAGAAAATAAAGGTAAGGGTCCAGAAATTCCAAGGACGTCATCCCGCTTGCAATGTTTTAATTGTAAGGGTTTCGATCACATTTCTTCTAACTGTCTTAGTCCAGCCCTAGTTTTGGAAGAACGTGAGAGTAGAGAGGATGGTGTATTTGAAGATCAAGTTTACGAACCTAAGTTTGAAGAGTTTGAGGACTTGGATGATAATCAAGATACATTCTTAGGTTGCATTCGAACCCTTCCGTGGAGTTAGAGTCAATGCCACTTATCCCAGACACGTCGAGATTGGGTGTTGTATGTTGTACCCTGACTCAGCCCAAAAATGCTGACGATTAGCGACGTCATGCCATTTTCCATACTTACATCAAGATCAATAATAATGGATGTAAAGTCATAGTGGATAGTGGTAGTTGCATTAATGTGGTGTCGATGACTATTGTAACCCGTCTGGGGTTGCAATCTGTACCTCACCCTCAGCCATATAGCGTCTATTGGGTTGATACTTCCTCGATAGCTGTAAAGGAACGTTGTTTGGTGCCTATTCAGTTTCTCGAGTATAAGGATCATATATGGTGTGACGTCATTCCCATGGATGTCGGTCACGTCATTCTTGGTCGGCCTTGGTTGTTCGATTTAGATGTAACCATTTATGGTCGATCCAATTCATGCTCGTTCGTATTTAATGGTAAGAAGATCCACCTTAACCCTCTTCCACCAAGACTTGTTGGCTCACATGAAACAAAGAAAAGTGAGGAACGAAAGGGATTACACATCATTAATCCTACGGAGTTTGAACGCACACTTGTGGGCGATTCGGTTGTGTTTGCCTTGGTTGTCTTGGAAGTCTCATCTAGTTCACCATCCGTAGCTCCTCCTGAAGCCCAGGCGATCATTCAAGAGTTCCAGGATGTGTTCCCCGAGGACTTACCTGACGAACTACCTCCTGTACGGGACATCCAACATGCCATAGACTTGGTCCCCGGAGCGTCGCTTCCAAATTTGCCTCATTATAGAATGAATCCTACTGAACACGCTGAACTAAAGAGGCAAGTAGATGAACTCCTTCACAAAGGATTTATCCGTGAGAGTTTAAGTCCTTGTGCCGTGCTGACGCCGTTGACCCCTAAGAAAGATGGCTCTTGGAGGATGTGCGTAGATAGTCGTGCCATCAATAGGATCACGATAAAGTATCACTTTCCTATTCCTAGGCTTGACGACATGTTGGATATGATGGTTGGTGCTACAATATTTTCCAAAATTGATTTGAAGAGTGGGTTTCACCAGATTAGGATCCGCCCAGGTGATGAGTGGAAGAGTGCTTTTAAAACAAAAGTGGTCTTTATGAGTGGTTAGTTATGCCTTTCGACCTAACGCATGCTCCGAGCACTTTTATACGAGCAATGACACAAACTCTTCATCCTTGCATGGGTAAGTTCCTTGTCGTCTACTTTGACGACATTCTCGTCTATAGTACAACGAAGGAACAACATCGAGATCATCTCCAGCAAGTTTGTTCTGCCCTTCGGGCAACAAAATTGTATGCTAATGTCAAGAAATGTTCGCTCTTCACCGATAATTCTGCCCTTAGGTTTCATCGTATCATCTATGGGGATATCTGCCGATCCTGCCAAAATTCAAGCGATTGTTGATTGGTCTAGGCCTAATACTTTGCATGATGTCAGGAGTTTTCATGGCCTAGCAACCTTTTACCGTCGTTTCATCAAGGGATTTAGCACAATCATGGCTCCCATTACGGAGTGTATGAAGAAAGGGGAGTTTCGTTGGACCTATGAAGCAACTAAGGCTTTTAAACTAGTTAAGAAACGAATGACGGAAGCTCTTGTCATGCGCCTTCCTAACTTTGCCAAGGTTTTTGAAGTTGAGTGTGATGCCTCCAGGGTCGGCATTGGGGGAGTCCTTAGTCAGGAACGCCACCCTGTCTTTATTTCAGTGAGAAGTTGAACGACGCCAAACAACGGTACTCGACTTATGATAAGGAATTGTACGCAGTTGTGCAAGCTTTGCGATATTGGCGTCATTATTTGCTACCCCAACAATTTGTTCTTTATTCCGACCATGAGGCCCTCCGTTATCTCACCTCCCAAAAGAGATTGAATTCTAGGCACGGTCACTGGATTGAGTATTTACAGGCCTATTCTTTTGTTTTGAAATATAAGAAAGGTGTTGAAAACAAGGCGGCTGATGCATTAAGTAGTCGTATCTCTCTTCTGTCGATCATGAACGTTAAAGTCATAGGTTTTGAACGGCTCAAGGAAGAGTACGAAACTTGTCCCGACTTTAAGGATATCTTTCTTGATTTGCAAAATGGACAGTCGGATACTGTGAACGGTTTTCACCTTGCGGAGGGTTATCTTTTTCGAGCTAATAAATTGTGCATCCCTCGAACTTCGGTGCGAGATTTCATAGTTTGAAAAATTCATGCGGAAGGTTTAGCCAGTCACTTTGGGCGAGATAAGACCATAGAAGAGATTTAAAGTCAATTCTATTGGCCTAGTTTGAAGAAAGATGTGGCTAAGATAGTTAGCACTTGTAACACCTGTCAATTGGCCAAACAAAAGAGGCAAAACACTGGCCTCTACACACCTCTTCCCGTTCTTGATTTCCCTTGGCAAGATGTGAGCATGGATTTTGTGTTAGGGCTTCCACGTACCCCGAAGAAGCATGACTCCATTTTTGTGGTAGTAGATCGTTTTTCCAAGATGGCTCATTTTATCCCTTGTAGCAGAACTTCAGATGCGTCCAGGGTTGCCACATTGTACTTTAATGAGATTGTTAAATTGTATGGTCTCCCCAAAACCATCATGTCAGATAGGGATGTTAGGTTCACTAGTCACTTTTGGAGAACGTGGTGGCACAAAATGGGTACAAAGTTAAAATTTTCTACTGCCTATCACCAGCAGATAGACGGTCAAAAGGAAGTGGTTAATCGTAGTCTTGGTAATTTATTAAGGTGTCTAGTCCAAGAAAATTTTAGAAATTGGGATTAAATTCTTCCTACAGCTCAAATTGCATATAACAATTCCATGAATCGATCGTTAGGTAGGAGTCTATTTGAAGTTGTTCATGGTTTTAAGCCTAAAAAGCCTTTAGATATCATCTCGATGTCCCCACATGATAGTGTATATGTCAGTTGAAGCATTTGCACAACATCTTCATGACTTGCATATTGAGATCAATAAACTTGAAGCTAGTAACGCATCTTCTAAACTTCGAGCTGATTTGCATAAGAGACATGTTGATTTTAATATTAGGGATTATGTTATGATCCGAATTCGACCCGCGGCGCCTACATGGACCCGCCTCTAAATTGCAAGCTCGTAGCGCTGGTCTTTTTAAAATTTTAAAGCAAGTTGGCCCAAATGTTTATGTTGTTGACCTTCCGCCACATCTTGGCTACCACCATACTTTCAATGTTGAGGATTTAGTTGCTTATAAAGGCCATTTCAATCCCTCTGATGATCATTTCCTACCTCTATCTGTGGACCTTGACCCGGAATCTCTTGCTACTTCTAACCCATTGCCACATGTCCCAGCACACAAAGATAAAATTGATGCTATTTTAGATTAACAGATTGTGTTGACTAAAGGTGGGGATGTTCAGCGCTTCCTTGTTCGTTGGGTTGATCGGCCTGAGTCTGATTGCACATGGATTACTAGAGAGACCCTACGGCAGCTTGATCCAGACTTATTGGAGCTCTATCGAAGTCAGCAGAATCTTCATTTGCCCAGTTCTCCTTCCACGCATCCAGGGGATGGTGGGAACACCAGATTCCGACCATCGCTGATACACTTTTATCGATGTCGGAGGAAGCTCGTCCAACCCTTGAGCTTATGGTTGGGCGATTGATTGCAGCCTTTTTCTACCTATCCACTCGACAGGGTCGAGTTTTCTTCTACTCCGGGATAGTTGATGAGGACAATAGCGAGATTTATTTTATTGTTATTGGACTTTTTATTTGTGTTTCGTATTGTTGGGCTTGTTTTAGCGGGTGGGCCCAAACCCTTAAAATTAGGTTATGATTGATTAATATTGCAATTGGCTTAGCCACGCTTTCTCCTCCTCTCTTTCTTCTCGGCTTCTTCTCTTCTCCTTCTTCTTCTTGTCTCTCTCTTTGATTTTGCATCAACTTTGTTCCCTCTCTTCTTCACATGCAAAGTGTGATTCAGGGAGGAAGAAGGAAAAAAGGAAACAAATAACAGCACATGATTTCAACTATATTTCAGAACCCTAATCACCTCATGCTGTGTGAAGAATTATTGAACTCAACATGTTCTTTCAACCTTAATTTTATTAAACATTCATGAAAAGATTTAATTATCAAATTTATGAACGACCAACTTAACTTTGCTTTGTTGGATTTAAACTATCTCTACACAAGCAATAAAATTTGAAAAAATTTGTGATATGCACATCTAGCTAGATATTGATTTGATGATATTGCTCCAACATTCTCCAATCTGTTTAATTTATATTAAGCAAAATCAAACCAATTTAAGATTCAAATGCTTATACTTTATCAATATTGCAGAATTTCAACTGGATGGTGCCAAAGTGACTATCAAGGTACTTCTACAAGCAGTACATGATGCTTCACACCTAAAGAAATCAATCTGTGACAAAAACAGTGCTTTCTGTAACAACAGATTCTAAAAATTAGAGATCTTTGTTTGATCATTATGAGTTCCATGTAATAACCATACTTCAAAAATCATCCCGACCATGACACCCGCAACAATGCCAACAGAAACTATGGTACCAACACACTGATCACACAGTCCACATAGTCAGAAAGGAAAATGCTACTTTTTCACTGTTCACATATATCGATTAGAACACTATCTGCGTGATTGGGCGTTTTACTTTGGTTTTGATTTGGTTGGTATATTTCTCTACTATTTTATTTCATTACTGCTGGAAAGTCTCTTGTCAGAACAATATATCTATGGCTTGTAATTTGCTAGCACACGCATACAAAGGACTGTACTAAAACCAAACTCTGTGAAGAGTAAATATCAGATATGAAGAGACAGATCAGCAGCTTTTATGCATAAGAATTGGATTATGCAATCTACTACCATAGTCCTTACTTAGAACCCTTTCCACTCACACTATCTTGAGCAAATATACAGGCTATACAAAGATCACAGAAAAATCTAATAATGAAGGAAAATCACCTTTTGTTCGACGCAACATGATCTGTCTTAAGATGACTTGAAGCTTCTTGTAACCATGAACTGCATTCCTAGAGATTGGGAACTTGATGGAAGTACCAAATGTTTTCAATTTATCGTATGGCTGATATCTCAGGAATCTGAAATAGCTGAAGACTTCATCTATAGAATTTTGTATAGGTGTTCCAGACAAGCACCACCTTCGTTTTGCTCTAAGGCTGCAGCAGGCTCTAGCCACCAGCGTTCTGTGGTTCTTTATTGTTTGAGCTTCATCCAAAATCACTCTAGACCATTTCACCCTGGCAAGTGTACCACAATCAGAATCAAAAGAAGACATGTCAATTTCTTTTCCACCCTTCTTGAGGCTCTTCTTTACTGATGACTTTTTCGGTTTCTTGTTCATCGGAAATTCAGAAGATAATCCATATCTTGCTAAATCTCTTTGTTCATCATCATCCTCTTCAACCAAAGGTCGTTTTGGAACTTCATTCGTAACAATGGAATATGTTGTTACAACCACATCATAACCTGCCAATGCAGCAGGATCTTTAGTCCTACTTCCTCCATGATAGACTAAAACAGCAAGTCTAGCTTCAGAAGTAACTTTCTCATCCAGCTCTCGAGCCCACTGTCGAAGAACACTGGCTGGACAGACAACAAGTGTACCTGCTGCAGGCCTCCTACCACGGAATTCGCCCACCGAACAACTTGCTTTTGGAAGGACTGTAAAATCATCAGATTCTTTCGTCCGATTTTCTTCATCAAGCTTAACAACACTAATTTCATCGTCGTCGTCCAAATTCAAGGGTTCGGTTCGGGCATTACAAGAATCTTCAGGTTTAGATTTTGCTTCTGCAAGCCTCTGCTTCTGTATGAGGGCAATCATTGACACAGTCTTACCAAGGCCCTGTGGGAAGCATAATTATGACCTAGGCAAGAGAGTAAAAAATAAAAGAGAAAGTCAACTGTTAATGGTTCTGACCTGATCATCAGCTAGAATCCCACCCAAACAATTAGTGCTTGATTCCTTCTGGAGCATCCATGCCAAAGCAATTTTCTGAAAGATAAGATGCTACTTCTTAGAACCATAAATACCAAAAAGCAACTAAAAGATGTTCAATATGGATACAAGGACCTGGTGCCTGAGAAGAGAAACTGTCAAGATACCATCAGGTACATTAACTTCGGTTTTGGGCTGATGAAGGTCCTGCAGGAAAAACGTTTAAGCAATAAATAAATGATCAACTATCCACTGAATAGCAAGTAATCAAAGATGCTGCTGCAAGCCTGCAACACAGTTTTGCTTAACATAATTGGCAACGTGACTCGTGACCTTTCTAAGGTTTTTAAGTTAGTATAGGCGGTATTCTAAGCCAAGGTGATCATCCTGTAGCCCACTTCAGTGAAAAACTCAATGAGACTAAACACTATCAGTAGTCATTGTCCTAGGTATACAGACCATAAAAAGAAGAATGTGAACAGATATAGAACAAAATAGTTTGTTACGAAGGAGTGCATAGATGTGAATGTGAAAGAACATTTTTGTTAGAAGTTAGTTAATAACCTTAACATTTGAGACCCAGTTATTCTCCATCTCTCAAGACTGTCAGTCCATTTCTGGCAATTTTTGTTGTGCCCAATGTGAATAGTAGGCATGTCCAGGTTGGATGCAACATACCTTATTTGAACATGCATCGATCCATCATAGGAAATGAAATTACCAGATACCACTTTAACCATAATGTGAAATCAGATATCGACTACAAGTCAAGTGAAGTAATATAGTAAACAAACCAAATCATTGAAACTTTTCCCATCAAACTCCTAGAAAATTGGAAGTATCAAATGAATCTTAATTTTGCATATCCGAAGGGATGAAAGATTAAATAGGTTATCATGAACGTATTATAATCTACTTAAACGGGAAGAGGAGAAAAAGGAATTATCACAAACCACCAACTCCACTGGAAGAAGGATGAACCATTGCAATCTCTATGTGGGACAAAGGTACAAATAAATAGCTTACCTAGCATCCTCATACATTCTGTTTGTTCATAATTTATGCAATAGGACTCTATTAACTTTAGAAGATTTCTGAGGTTGTCTCTTCAAGGACATTTTCAAACACAAATTACCAGAACCTTACCTACTCCAACATGGTTCTCCTAAGACACTCCTAAACTAACCAAATAAGTGTAATCCCCAATAAACACACACAAAAAAATGAAAAAATGAATCCCATTAAAAATCTCACATATCAAAACAAAATATATTCTCATTATTCTTCCAAATATTGCAAGAACAACATCAAGTAGCCTAAATAAATATTATTGAATATGAAAGAATATTAGATTATTGATTCACTAACTTCAACAATTCTGTGGTAAAGCTTTAATTAGATTATAAAAGTTTGGTCAAGCTTTAATCAAAATATACTATTGTTAATGTTAGTAAGATTTTGCTAGTAAAGCTTTCCTATGTTGTACAATACCATCACTAGAAACGTGTGAAGTCTATGGTTAATCCAATAATGAAAGTTACATAAGTGTATGGTTAACCCAATGGTGACAGCTCCGTAAGGGAACGAAGAAGGCTTTTAATGAACAAATGAAGATTTATAACAGCTTTTAGCCTTTTACGTTGATCCTTCCTATGGGCAGCTTCCCTGTACGCGTTCTCTGCCTCATTTCAGTTTACTAGAAATGAGAACTCGTTCTCCTTTATTATTTCATGCTTATCATAGCAGTGTTAATCTGCTAACTAAGTTCGAGCTAATGCACCATTGATTTTTGTTTAACAAGAAAACAACATAGGCATGCAAAACGTTCCACACAGAACCAACACGCAACAACACTAGGTAAATTTTCTGAATTAAATATGCTTGTGTGCCTGTACATGTAACTGCCCAAGCTTGTGCCCAAACTGTTAACTCATACGTACTTTCCATTTTGGGAGAGCTTGTGCCCAACTTACCCATCACAGATATCTATCGCAATCCCTACTATTCGAACCCTTGAACTTTTCAGACACAATCCCAAAAAAGAAGGGGGTGAGCAATGAAGTTCCAAAAAAAAAAACTTAAAAAGCCAACATAAATCAGTCAAAATGTATATAAAAGCACTAGTATAATGATCAAACAAGTGCCAACAAAAAGTGGAAGAAGACTTTAAAGCACACCTGCAAAGCTGCTTGGAAAATCAATCTTTCGTCAGCATCTGTGTTCTTTTCTTCACCAACCACGGGATGATGCAGAGAATCATTTGAACCACCATACGGATTGGCCGACGGAGATTTTCCAAGAAACAGAGATGGGGGTAATTGTCTAATGCCTCTGTTTTCATAGAGTGGTGATTCACTAAGATTTACACCAGTAAAATTGTCTGTATTCTTGCCATTAGAAAATTTTGACCATGCAGGTTGGTTATGTTTTGCATAAGTATCAGTAATGGCATTCTCCACTAAATTGTTTGATCTCGCACTAGACGAAGAAGGCTGAAAGGTTGCAGGAAGGGCCCTCTTCAAAGCCTGTAGAGAAGAAGGTACTGCAGAATTTATACCAAAACTACCTCTATTATTTGGATCTCGAACCATGTTTGAACTAGAAGTTCCAATAGTTTCAGCACTACTTAGATGCTTGTGGGGTTTAAACGAAATTTCATCATAGATCTTCGCAGATGGAGCCTTTCGAGAACGATCATTGTAGCCTGAAAATTGTTGAAGGACATCTGATCAACGACTTACACTCTACCGCATTAAGCAGGGTTTACATTCAAGAATTTAGTTTTTACCTGTCAAATTAGAAGTAGAAGATGACCACGGTGGAAGGACCCTAGAACTGGCAGAAGCAGCAGTATCCCTAACAGGAGACTCATCCCTATAATTGTCTATTTCTCGTAAATCTGAGTCACTATCTGATGAACTGATATCTATAGGATTCACTGACGCCATTACAGCTAAAGGAGAATCTTCTGATTCAACTATCAATTCAGAAGAGTTGACATATGTAGAACCGATCTGCAAGTAGAGTCCAAAAACTCAAAGGTGGCATAACAGAGTACTGACATGCATGATCCCATAATCCTAGATGAAATTAATTCACTTTTTACCTGTGAGAAATGTCTCAAAATCTCAAGTACACCAACAAAAATGGAGTAACATTTCTGAGCAAATTTTAGAATACAATGCAAAGGATCCACATTGTCAAGCATCCATGCAAGTTGAGCACATCAAATTCCAAGAACAAAGAAAAGAAGAAACTTAGCAAGGATAACGAGACATAATTGGAAAAAATAATTCATGTCCGCCCAATCCCACACTGGTGGTTTTGATTCCTGAAAAGGGGGGAAAAAGTTCTAAGTTAGCATATAGAAGCATTTCCCAAAGCATGATAGATTTATCAATAATTTTGTAATACCCCGAAAATATGTACAATATATTATGAGGCATAAGTGCAAGTTTTGAGATTTTAGGGTAACTTATCGACTTTACCATTTTCTAGGGACCTTGTGTTAATATTCCTAATCATTGGAGATATATGAGTTTTACACGAAATTAAATTTTAATATTATTTTGGATATGTATTAAATTATTATCAAACTATCTGATATAAAAGTATTTAAATAAAACTTGAAATTTGCACATATCCACTTTAGAATCTTATATCATGTAGTTGGAATTTTCTTAAATTCAAATTTCATGATAAGTTTGTTTGTTGAAAGACCAATCTAAATTTGAATTAAGAGTCTTATTAGAATTCTAATTAGGTAAACTATCCTTATCTAATCACACCTATAAATAACCTCTTGTTGTTGCACTTCAATTCACACAAATTCAGAGAGAAAAAGAATGGAGAAAGAGAGAAGAACGGGGAGAGAAAAGAAAGAGAGTGAGAGTGAAAACGTGAGAAAGAAAGAAAGAAAGAAAGAAAAAAAGGAGAGAAAAGAAAGAAGAGGAAAAGAAAAGAAAAGGTTTAATGGCGCGTTCGAGATTAGTTCGCACGAATTTTCAATACTAAGTATCTCAAGTATACAAGAAATTTAACGAACAAGGTATGGATTTCTCTAAATGCCAAGTGGTTTTGTGTTTTCAATTTTTTTAATATTTCAAGTTAAGTATTTTATGTGCTATTATGTGATCCAAATTAAAGAAGGATCCTATGGGTAATACCATAAAGTTTCACGTAGATTTCTGCAGAAACCAGTCATAAGGCTAGAAACCCTAAGTGGAGATTGAAAATGGATATGACCTAAGTGAGAATGAGACGGAAATGTTTCTATCCCACTAGAAAATTATGTTATGTGCATAATTTACTTGCTTTTTATATTAAATTGTTAAAATACTGGCATGGAATCTATACTGAGTGTATTCGTATGCTTGTTCCATATTTCAAATATTTTTCAGATGGTTGATTGATCAAAGTTGAAGGTTGAGAATTCTGGCATAGTCCATGTCTCGGGTTCAAGAACTTAAATTTTCTTTCAATAGTTAGTTAGAAAATTATTTTGAAATCGGAATTTTATTTTCAAAACTGGTTGAATTTATATTTCAGTAGTAGATTGGATCAATAGATATTTTGAGACAATAAAATAGTTTATTTTATTCCGCATAATTCTTCAAAGTTTGTATTACAGTACGAGTCAATCCACTTTTCTTACAGATAAAGAAATTAATTGAGTAACCTCTGGGACATAAGTTCCAGGACGTTACAGCATTGTATCAGAGCTCAATCAACCTTTCTTGGAGACTATAAAATTAAAATTTTAGATAACTTTATATGTTAAAGTTTCATATAAATTTTGATCAACATGACATCGGAACCTGCATAATCAACTTCTGACTAATGCAATTATTTTAGTTTTAAAGTTAACTAGTGATTGCTTGAATTTGATATATCCTATTTGTAGAAAGGTAAATTGTTATATTTTATAGAAAATTTATCGCCATGTTTATTTCCATGGAGCGTGTTTAGAAATTTATTACTATTTAGTGCCTATGAAAATAAACATAAGTTGTTTCAGAAGGAATGTCCACTGCAACCGAGAGTAAACCATTGAGAATTTTGTTAAATTGTAGGAACTTTGTCATTATTTAAACTTTTATAATGAATGGATCATAATTTCTTTTATTAGAGCCAGACGAGAATTAGAAAAGTAATTGAGTGAAGCAGTAATTATGCATGAAAAAATTACGGAAAATTCATTGTTTGAGTTTTCTTGATTTGCATACTCGCAAAACTGATGGGTTTTGTCAAAAAGGCTTAAACTGTCTAAAGTAAGTTTGAGATTTAAGTGGTCCACTTGTGACCCTCCTCCTGATCTAGAAGCCTTTTCAGTTGTGCGTTATTCAAATCAACAAGATGAAAAGTAACATTGCAAAGCTACCAAAAAATAAATGATGCAAAGCCCATTTAGCCAAATTCTATTAGAAGCAATAAGAATATATTGAATCAAAAGAATACTACCCAAGTATTCTATCGTTTTCAGCTATATCGGGTTAGTTGAATTAACTTAAATGACGTCTAATATACGATCCCCATATTTAAGGTTTAGTTGGCAGCTAACTTAGCACAAGAATTACTAACTGCTATGCGAGAGATGTCGCAGCAGCAACCACCTCAACAACTATGATGCAGGACTACATTGTTTTCAATTATAGAACAATTTTGCAAAATGCACCCACCCATGTTTGAAGGTGGCCCCGATCCACTGGTTGTTGAAGAATGGCTTCGCCATCTTAAGCGTATCTTCAGGTTTATAGAATGCATTGACGTACAGAAAATTCTTTGTGCGGTATTTGTGATGGAGAAAGGAGGAGGTCATTGGTGGGAGATGACTACTAGATCCCACACCAAGGAGCAACAACGTAACCTTACACAGGCACAGTTCAAAGAGATAGTGCTTTGGAAGTACTTTCCAACTACATTAAACGACAAGAATGAAGCAGAGTTTCTTGAGCTAAAGCAGGGAAACACGAGGCTCACTGATTATGAGCGAAAGTTCGAGGAGTTATCCAGATTTACCCCACATCTGGCGGAGATTTTCCCCACAGCTGGTGGACACAGAGAAGAGACTCGACATTTTGAGTGTAGAATGAGAACTGACATTTGGAAAGTTGTGGTAGTATTCCAATTGGGTATCACAGAGTTCTGGAGAAGGCTCGAGTATATGCCTTTGATGATGACCAGACTGGTGAAGGTAGTAAACAGCAGAGTGGCTCCTTAGACAAGCACAAATGGTACGATAATATCAAGAGGAATTGAAAAGGTCCTTACTTTAAGGGAAGGACGGAAAGATGTGCCAACATCAGTGACAAGAATCAACTATCATACTGTCTAAAATGCCTGGAGAATGCGTGACAAGAAAATGTGTTTTTTACAGATGTGGCAAGCTAAGACACGTTGCCAAATACTGCACTGAGGGATAACATAAGAAGGCTAAAGATCAAAAGGTGGGCAAGGCAAGAGCCAGAGTTTTTGCTTTAACACAGGAAGAGGCAGAGCGTGACTGCAATGTGGTGGCAAGTATCATCAATCTCTAACATGCATGCTTTTATATTAATTGATTCACGAGCTACACGCTCATTTGTTTCTTCGATATTCGTTTCAAAGTCGAATATAGAATGTGTACCCTTTGATAACATATTAGAAGTATCACTACCGTTTGGAAAGGTGCTTAATGCAAATTATATAGCGAGGAACCTAAATTTAGAAATAAATGGAAAGATTATAAAAACAGACTGGGTGGTCCTAAAGATGAAAGATTTTTACGTTATACTTGGCATGGTCTGGTTGTCAAAAAATCTTGCAACCATTCGTTGTTTCGAGAATGATGTAATTTTTCAATGACCTGGTGAAGAAGAATTTCATTTCTTTGGAACAAGGGTGAAACCTCTCCCCCAGCTTATATCAGCAGGCTGAACGCTTGTTGACAAGAAGTCTGCTCAAAGATTCTTAGTGTCTTTGGCCAAAATTGAGCAGGAGTTAACCACCAACGAAGTTCGAGTGATGAGGGATTTTTCAAAAGTATTTCCAGAAAATTTACCAGAAATGCCTCCAAATCGAGAGATTGAGTTTACTATTGACCTTGTACCGAGTGCCACACCAATTTCAAAGGCCCCTTATCGTATGGCACACTGATAAGGGGCCTTTGAAATTGAAAATAGAGAGAGAGAGAGAGAGAACGTGAGAAAGAAGAAAAAAATGAGAGAGAAGAAAGAAAAAAAAAGGTTTTCTGGTGCGTTCAAGATCTGTTCTTCAATCTTAAGTAGCTCGAGTATACAAGAAATTTAACAAACAAGGTATGAATTTCTCTAAATGCCAAGTGGTTTTGTGTTTTCACCATCAAAAATATTTTAAGTTAAAGTATTTTATTTGCTATTATGTGATTCAAATTAAAGTAGGATCTTGTGGGTAATATAACCTATACCTAGATCTACACGGAAACTAACCATAGGGCTAGAGACCTTAAGGGAGATTGAGAATGGGCATGACCTATGTGAGAATGAGACGGTCATGTTTCTATCCCACTAGACAATTATATTTTGTGCGTAATTTACTTGCTTTTTATATTAAATTGTGAAAATACTGATATGGAATCTATATTGAGTATATTCGTATGCATATTCCATTTTTAAAACATTTTACAGATTCTTGATTGATCAGAGTTGAAAGTTGAAACTGCTGGCAGAGTCGGTGTCGCGGGATCAAAAACTTAAATTTTCTTTCAGTATTTAGTTATAAAATTATTTTGAAATCAGAATTTTATTTTCAAAATTGACGGGATTCATATTTCAATAGTGGATTGGATCAATTGATATTTTGAGACAATAGTTCTTCAATTTTTTTTGTATTACAATACAATGTGTCAATCAACTCTTATAATGGCTAAAGGAATTATTTGAGTAACCTTCGGGACATAGGTTCCGGTGCGTTACAAACTCACTCAAAATAAAGAAATATGCGCTTGGAGAAGAATCAAAGTAGAACAATTGAGCTCATCAAGTCCTCCACTTTGGAATCGAACAGCAAGTTGAAGGCAAATATCATATTCAGATGAAAGAAAATAATCGAGCAAAGAAACCTTAATTTCAACCCGAAATTCAAATGATACAAGCCCCCTAAGAAAACTGCTCTCCAAGATTTCCTTGGTTTTCCTTTTCTTAGAAGTAAAAATATCTCCCACGATATAAAACAATGAGTTTAAGTGCCAATTGCTACAAAATACATATACATACGCATGTGTGCGATAAACTTCCATGACTCGCATTAAAATGTAGGCATGTGTGCGATTTCCGAAAGAAAGAGATGGGATTTTCCGAAACCTGGTGTCTGATTCCAACATTGATTCTGGGAGTTGAAAGGCGAGAGCAGAAGGGTTGAAGTAGTTCTTGCTACTCTTCCTAGTTTGGGTTCTTCGGAAAAGCCCTAATTGCTCGTCCAAGAGAGTAGCAGCAACCGAAAAATCCTTCTTAGGTTCTCATTTTTTTCTTACTTCCTTTATTTTTTTGCTTGGGTACAACACAGGCCATGTTTGGCTGAGGGAAAAATGTTCTGGCTCTCTTTTGTTTGTATTTTAGTTTTGAGTTTATTTTTAGTTTTCTGTTTTGACAATTTATTTTAAAGTTATTAAAAAGTATTTGATTTGTCATTTTGAAAATTATTTATCAAAACAACAAACTAGAAAACACGTTTAGTTTGAAATTTTGAAAATTCATTTCATAGCGGGAAAATTGCAGCAACGATCCCTAACTTTTTGAATTTTTGCAAACTTTGGCCTACCTTCATTTTATGTCAGCGGAGATCCCTAACATTTTGTGAATATGCAGTTGGGGTCCATCTACACTAAAATCATCCACTTTTCCGTGAGTTGACCAATAAAATGATTTTGACCACATTATTAATTGTTTCTATATGGGTAAAATGGTAATTTTATCTCTTTTCATATAAAAACTTAAAATAATTAAATAAAAAATCATCATCTTCCACAACTATCTCATCCCATCCAAACGGACCAAACCCCTACCCCAAAACCCAACCTCGATGACCCATTGCTACCTAAGTTCACCCACAGTCATCGAATGGGGAATTTGGCCAGATAGCCGGGTTCAATGAAGAAATTGGACAAAAGGCCTTTGACCCATGTTTTATATATATATAAAAAAGAATATAATAAAATGACAAAATTACCCTTCACCTATTAACTCAAAATTCACCGTTGAATTCCCTAATTTCACCACGGTAAAACCCTTCTCCAGTTTTTGAAATTTCCCGGCTTCCTTCTTCAACCTCCAAACTGCCTCTAAACTATCCCCAAATCGAGGACCACTCGAAGAGCCCAACCCAAGCGTGATTAAGCAACAACCATTTGATTTCAGAAGTTTAGCAAGAAGTTCAAGCAAGGAGTCATTGGAAGGAGGTAAATTCGAACGCTTGTATTTTACCTTTTTTTCGCAGCCATACTTGTAGTGCGAAGATGATTATTGTGGGTTGGTATGATTTCTGTGGGTTGTTGCATACAAATATTAGGTATGTGCGTTTGAAATGTTTCCCTGCATATGGTATGTTTTTCTCACTGGAGGTACAGTGATAAATTTTTTAATTTTTGGAATTATGGGACAAAATAGAATTTCATGGTGCAAAAGTTCTACAAATTTTCTAATGTTGTATGTATTATGAGTTTTTTTTTTTTTTGGGTGCAAGGTTAACATTTCATTTTAACTCCATATGTGTGTTTCTCAAAATGTTATATTGTGCATTTGTTTACTATAAAATATGCTATTGATTAGATTTACTCAAGTCTAATAGCAATTGAAGCAGAGTTTGGTCATGCTGTGCAAATCTTGTGGAAGTTAATTTCAGATAATGGATATCTTCTGATCCAACTCATATGCGTTTACAGTTTACTTAAGAGATATTGAGAGTTTTCAGTTAATTTGAAGTTTGGGAAAGAATGATCTGAAATCTATAAACTTGTTGGAGGTGCTTCTGCATTACTTTGTCTGATTTTGCATGGTTTTATACTTTTCTTTTCTTCCTAGTTCATCTCCCTTCATGCTCATTTCTGGTGTCCCAACCACTGGACTAGATAATGAGGTCACATACACCACACACCCCACCCCACCCCAGTATCAATTGATCTGCTATAAACATGAATATTAATATCCCCAATCCCAGGGTAAAAGAAATAGGAGGAAGCCACAGTCCATCACACAAACTTTGTGGCTGCTAAAAACCAATAATTTCAAGGCCACACAATAGTTTCAGGTCTGCTGTACTTAGCAGGCAATAGACTCCAACATTACAGATCATTTCTCAAACATATAGAATCCAGGTTTCATTCATAGTATCCAAATTTCATCAAAACAAGAAAATTCATCTATGACCGATTTTGAGATGGAATTCTTTCGCATCCATGCCTCTGGCAGAAACTCCCAGATCTGATTCCAGAATCAGATCCACTGGGCTTGTTCTATGTATATATGTGAACAAATAAACTCTTAACATAGATATATTGCTTTGAGAAATAAGATTCCTAACTCAATTATTGTTTTGCCTTTTTGGTTGCAGGAAAAAATGGATGGTGAAGATATAGTGAACGTGAAGATAAGTAACAGGTGTAGAATAAAATTGGTTGATGAAGTATTCTACAGCTTGGATGACTTATATCAAGACTTATTCACACACTCATGCTTTGGACATTTGTTGAACTTTAGGGAGATAAAACTTACTTCACAATTGGTCCACCAGTTAATTCTGAGGTCGGTAAGTACCTCAAAAGAAAATGAAGTATGGATTAAAATTGGAGACAAGCTTGCAAGATATGGATTGCAAGAGTTCACATTGGTGACTGGGTTTAAAGCTGGGGACATGGAGGACGAGGATCCGACGCTCGAGCATAATTGTAGACTCATGAAAGAACGTTTCAAGAGTAGCAATGGCAGAGTAAAGAGAGGTTTATTGTTAGATGTTTTCAAACGTTGCAAGAATAAGAGCGATAAATATAAGTTGGGCCTCCTCGTTATATTGGTGTATGTAATTTTGTCAACAGAGGAGAATACGTATATTAACCCGTGGTGGTTTTATTTGGTGGATGATGTTGATAGATTTAACAACTATTCATGGGGGAAAATGTCATATGAATACACTACTAGGGTGTTCAGGCGTAACTTGGGAGAAACGTTGAAGAACTATACAAGTTCTCAGCGATATCCGTATTCTTTGCATGGATTTCCCCTTGCAATCATGGTAATATTTTCAATCACTATTTTTTACATTACAGTTTTTTAATTATGTTTCTGAAAATTAAATTTTTTATTGTACAGATATGGGCGTTTGAAGCAGTTCCCAGTATTGGAAAGAAATTCGGTCGTGTGATGGATGATTCTCGAATTCCAAGAATGATAGGCTGGGAACTGTGCAAGCAACTTCGGGGGGAAATACTTTGCACGTTTTTGGAATCGAAAGATGTGAGTTTTGTTTAGTAAAATCTACATGGTGTATTGAAATTATAACTAAACAACTGACTGAATAATTATACATTATTGTATTTTCAGATTGAGGTACATCGTACCCTAAATCCTACAGATGATGAATTGTTGGAGCCATTTTGGAAAGAATCCGGACCTTTTGTTGATGATACTGATCCTAACTTGGATAATGTCGCGTTTGAGAATGATGGTGGACAAAATACCGAGAGTGATGATGCATCATCAAGAAAAGGTGATCCACAATGTGCTAAGACTTCGGATCTACCATCCGTGTCCAGCCATCGACATTCGGCTAAACCAGCTGGACGACCACCACCCACTTCTTATGATTATGTCATAAACATAATAAAACAAGAACTTAAAGGAGTTGAGGAGAGGCTGCGAAGTGAGATGTTGGAGCACTTTAATCGGGTTGAAAAGAAAATTGATTTGTTTATCCAAACAGTTGGAAGAGGTGGAGTCCAGTCGGAAAGGAGTGGATTTGATTACGGTGCTTATAGTACACATAGTAGGGGAAACGAAGGGGCAAGAGCGGAAGAGGAAGAGGTGATTATTGAAGATTGCTCCAAAGAAGAAGTCACGCCGAAAAAACAACACGAGGCTTTTCCTACATATGATGATGGTATATTCTCTTTGTTTCTCTTTGCAATAAGCTAAAAATAGTTTTTTTGTTGGGTCCCATTTGTAGGATTTGTGCCAGATCCTGCATCTGCCATAGTTATGTACCAACAACAGCCTTCATTTAGGATTGGAGATAAATTTCGGACCGAGAAAGCTCAACAAGATGAGGTAAGTGAGAAGACGGTTGGGACGAAAGATGATTCAAACATATTTAACAAATGTATATATAATTTACATTTCAATATTTCAAATTTCAATATTGTGTGTTAAAATTGATTGAATTGTGTGTTTGATCGATTGTTGTAAGCGATGTTGGAGAGCCTTTGATATCTTCACATGTATGCCCACCTAGTAATGAAATCATTGTGATCGACGATCCAAACTCTGAATTGCCTACAGGAAGGGGGCAACGAGTTAAGAGAAAAGCAGCCGTGCTGCTTTCTCCATACATTAATCCGTTAAAGAGGAGAAAATTTTTGAACGTTCAAGCATACGATCCGTTAAGGGAAGTAGATCCTGCAAAAGTTGAAGACCTCAACAAGTGGTTGGCAAATGCATCACACAGGTAATTTATTATATTCAACCGGTTAGCACATTGAAGCACATAAGTTTCAATGAGGACGACACTAGTGCCGTTACTGGTTTCAGAACGGCACAAGTGTCGTTTTGCTGCCTGGATGAAATCCAACGATAACGGCACTAGTGCCGTTACTGTCCAGAAAACGACAGTTGTGTCGTTCTGCCTGGGAAGATAACATTTACTTGTTTAAATATAACGATAATGAGAAGGACACTTGATGAAATCTTGAGTTTCGAAAATAAAAGCAAATTGATGAAAGAAATGTGCAAAACGACACTTGTGCCGTTACTGGTTTCAGAACGGCACAAGTGTCGTTTTGCTGCCTGGATGAAATCCAACGATAACGGCACTAGTGCTGTTACTGTCCAGAAAACGATAGTTGTCGTTCTGCCTGGGAAGATAACATTTACTTGTTTAAATATAACGATAATGAGAGGGACACTTGATGAAATCTTGAGTTTCGAAAATAAAAGCAAATTGATGAAAGAAATGTGCAAAACGACAAGTGTCGTTTTGCTGCCTGGATGAAATCCAACGATAACGGCACTAGTGCCGTTACTGTCCAGAAAACGACAGTTGTGTCGTTCTTCCTGGGAAGATAACATTTACTTGTTTAAATATAACGATAATGAGAAATATCGGTAATTTATTACATTGAACCGCTTAGCACATTGAAGCATATAAGTTTCGACTTACATGTTAGCTTATTTTGATATCATGGTTTTCACAGTGATGTAGTAACTTTGGCTATCTGTGAAGTGCGACGAAAATTCTTCGATGACCTATTGATAGACGACGGGTGGCTCATCGATGATGTAAGTAATATCTTTACATCTATATTATTACTACATAAATAATGCATTCAATTACTTTTGCTATCTCGTACAGCACATCGACCCGGCCTTATACCACATTAGAGAAAGGACGGTGACATATCCACATATATTTCAGCAAGATTGTGCCATATGGATTGTTCTTTTTGGCAACTTGTCAAGAAAGCTTACCTAAAAATGGGTACACTGAAGAAGAAAAATGTTAACTACGTATTCGACCAAGAGCTCGTCGATTACGTTGAAGGGACTTCACCAGTGCTTGGTAAACACTGGAATAATTGTAGATTTTTGTATACTCCTTACTGTGTACCAGGGTCTCACTGGTTTGCACTGAAGATCGATTTGATGGAGCAAACTATTTATATTTATGATAGCTTGCCAAAACATATCCGTGCTGCGCAGTTGGCTGAATGTATGAAGCCTATTCAAATGGTCGTTCCGTGGTTGATAAAGGCACACGTAGTGCATGACGAAAATTTTAACACCAAGATGTTCCATTATCAGAGGGTTGTTGTTCCTGAACAAACAAATGGGTAAACTTAGTGTAATTTAACATTTAGCACCGATATCAATGAATTCGTTCGTGTATATCATTTTCATCTGACTTTCTTGTATGTATTATTACTTTGCAGATCTGATTGTGGGCTATTCACTGTGAAATATATAGAATTTTTGCAAGCTCAATTCAGTATGGATTTGGTTCATCCGGAATATATGTCTATGTGGAGGAAGAAATTAGTTGCAGAAATTTTTGCATGGCACTTTGATTCGTAGATTTAGTAAAATGTATTTTGCAATTGTACAGTTTAACATTCTGGAGAATGATTTTGCAATTGTACAGTTTAACATCCTCGAGAATGGTTTTGCAATTGTACAGTTTATATGCATTTAATTTAAATGTTCTCATCTGTACATTTTTTATGATTTCAATTTAAACATTCTTATGCCGTCACTCACAAGTTGAAAGCAATGTGCAAAACGACACTTGTGCCTTTATTAATATCAGAACGGTACAAATGTCGTTTTCGTGCCTGAATGAAATCCAAGGAGAACGGCACTAGTGCCGTTACTGTAAACAAAACAACACTTGTGTCGTTCTGTCTGGAAAGAGAAAATTTACATGTTTAAATATAACGATAGAGACACTTGATGAAAGTTTGGGTTTCGAAAATAAAGGCAAATTGATGAAGCAAATGAGCAAAACGACAGTTGTGCCGTTACTGGATTCAGAACGGCACAAGTATCGTTTTGCTGCCTACATGAAATCCGCCGAGAACGGCACTAGTGCCGTTACTGGATACAGAACGGCACAAGTGTCGTTTTGCTGCCTGGATGAAATCCATCGAGAACGGCACTAGTGCCGTTACTGGTTTCAGAACGGCACAAGTGTCGTTTTGCTGCCAACAGGAAATCCAACGAGAACGGCACAAGTGCCGTTACTGGATACAGAAAGGCACAAGTGTCGTTTTGTTGCCTGGATGAAATCAATCGAGAACGGCACTAGTGCTGTTACTGGTTTCAGAACGGCACAAGTGTCGTTTTGCTGCCTGGATGAAATCCATCGAGAACGGCACTAGTGCCGTTACTGGTTTCAGAACGGCACAAGTGTCGTTTTGCTGCCTAAATGAAATCCAACAAGAACGGCACTAGTGCCGTTACTGGATACATAACGGCACAAGTGTCGTTTTGCTGCCTGGATGAAATCCAACGAGAAAGGCACTAGTGCCGTTACTGGATTCAGAACGGCACAAGTGTCGTTTTGCAACCTGGATGAAATCCATCGAGAACGGCAATAAAGATAAAATGTATTTGTTGATAATGAGAAAGACACTTGATGAAATATTGAGCGGTGAAAAATAAAAGATAAAAATGAAGCAATTTATAAAACGGCAGAACTGTCTTGTAACGGCACAAGTGTCGTTCTCGGTGGAAACACGCGGACAGAGCCCCACGACCCGTCCGAGGCACGATGAACCCGTTATATGTACTCATTTGAGTTGTAGGGTGGACATGCCTCTTATTTTGTGGGGGAGATATGCTCAACGTCTACACCTTGAAACGAAATCAATGTAGACTTGATGGTTTTCACATGTTCAATACCGTAGATTCTACATCAATTCCACCGTTACACATCTCCTAATCAACACGTCCAGCCTTCATCGAGTTAGGGAGTCCAGTTTTTGAGGCTGTTCGACTCGAAAAGTTGAAAAATATTGAAGAAATCAACAGAACGGCAGAACTATCTTGTAACGGCACAAGTGTCGTTCTGCCTGGAAACACGCGGACAGAGCCCCACGACCCGTCCGAGGCACGATGAACCCGTTATATGTACTCATTTGAGTTGTAGGGTGGATATGCCTCTTATTTTGTGGGGGAGATATGCTTAATGTCTACACCTTGAAACGAAATCAATGTAGACTTGATGGTTTTCACATGTTCAATACCATAGATTCTACATCAATTTCACCGTTACACATCTCCTAATCAACACGTCTAGCCTTCATCGAGTTAGGGGGTTCAATTTTCGAGGGCGTTAGACTTAAAAAAGTTGAAAAATATTGAAGAAATCAACAGAATGGCAGAACTATCTTGTAACGGCACAAGTGTCGTTCTCGGTGGAAACACGAGGACAGAGCCCCACGACCCGTCCGAGGCACGATAAACCCGTTATATGTACTCATTTGAGTTGTAGGGTAGACATGCCTCTTATTTTGTGGGGGAGATATGCTCAACGTCTACACCTTGAAACGAAATCAATGTAGACTTGATGGTTTTCACATGTTCAATACCGTAGATTCTACATCAATACCACCGTTATACATCTCCTAATCAACACGTCCAGCCTTCATCGAGTTAGGGGGTTCAGTTTTCGAGGGTGTTAGACTCGAAAAGTTGAAAAATATTGAAGAAATCAACAGAACGGCAGAACTGTCTTGTAACGGCACAAGTGTCGTTCTGCCTGGAAACACGCGGATAGAGCCCCACGACCCGTCCGAGGCACGATGAACTCGTCATATGTACTCATTTGAGTTGTAGGGTGGACATGCTTCTTATTTTGTGGTGGAGATATGCTCAATCCTTAATCTAAGTGACAAACAAAACAACACAACCGCCGTTACTATTCTTGAAAAACGGCACAACTGTCGTTCTGAATGGGAAGAGATTATTTATTAGAATGGTATGACGATCTTTATATTTACAAGTATAATGATAATGTAAAAGACTTGTGTCGTTACTGATCATATAATGTCTACTATAACGGTACAAGTGTCGTTATGCTGTGTGAAAAAATTCAACGAGAACGCCACCAGTGTCTTTACTGTCCAGAAAACGACACTTGTGTCGTTCTGCCTGGAAACACCTGTACAGAGCACCATGACGCATTCGAGACACAATATTCGGTAAGATAAACTCATTTGAAAAAGCACAAGCGATGTTTTAGTGTAACAAAAAAGATATATGTGCATCATAACTGTCGTTCTGGCTTCATCGAGTCCAAGACAAGGACACAATCACTCGTTCCAATACATTATAAGTAGTTTACTTTTCAAAACGACAAAAGTAGTACATCGTAGCATAACACCACCATCCCTTTTCAATATTACAAAAGCTGTACATCACAACACCACAAAAGCCTCATATGTGCCATGTTGTCTTCATTGTTCATGTATCTCACTGAGTGGTACACGATTTGTACAAGTGATACGGTTATACCCAGTTTTCATACACCTACTACACTTACGAGACTTGCGCATCTCTCTGGCTGATTGTTTCCTTTTTTTTGGTGGACGTCCACTTTCTCTTCGTGTCAACGGTCGTATCACCTTTCTTGATCGAACATTATCGAGAATTTCCCAGTCCGCCTCATTTGGCAGTGGATATATATATTCAGAATAAGCTTATTTCCAGGAAGAAGTGCTATAAAATGGAGAGCAAAACCTGTAACAGTTATCCCGAACATCCTTCACTACAGCAATTGCATGTGCACATAGAAATTGGTCCAGATCAAATTCCTTGCATGTGCATGTCCCCCTCTCCAAATGAACAATGAAACTTTCCATTTCATCACTCACTTGCATCTCATCTGGGCTGAGAGCTTTCACCTCGAAGCCTTTTGACTCGTTATACCTATCATACATCTTCTCCTCCAAAGGCGGGGTGAGGTAGCTCGTACATTTTTCGGCATCAACACGTCTATCATGAAACCATATTTGCATCTTCTCTCTGATATGCTCGATCAAAGCAAGTATAGGAAATTCTCGAGCACTTTTCAACAATGCATTCAATGATTCTGCATTGTTTGTGGTCATACTATTGTACCTGATTCCATTGAAATGTGCTCTTGACCAATACTCCACACCAACATCATCCTCCAAGTACCCTTTAATTTTCTCGTGTAGACTGCATAATGCTTGCATATTGATCTCAAATTTTGGTAAACTATATGCCTCTGTAGTAGCTCTAAACAATGGCATAATATGAATGCGAGGAAATTTGCTCTTCAAGTTATTTTGCAGATGCCATATACAATAACCATGATGTGCGTTAGAATAGACGTTGTTAAAACCATTTGATATGCTTGGTGCACGATCAAATATAAAGACTAGCTCGTCTGTGTCGCCTGTTATTTGCCGCAATTTCTGAAAGAACCAAGTCCATGAGTTATTGTTTTCTGAATCTACTATGCCCCAAGCAAGTGGATAAATTTGACGATTTGCATCTTGGCATGTGGCAACAAGTAACGTACCTCGATACTTAGATTTCAAAAATGTTCCATCCACACAAATTACTCGTCGGATTGAAGAAAGGAATCCACGTATACTTGGTCCTAATGCCATGAAAAAATACATGAAACGTCCATCATTATCAGTTTCAATAAAAGTCAACGTGCCAGGATTTTTTCTCTCCAAAACGTGGCAATACAATGGCAACTTCGCATAGCTATCATCAGGGCTACCTCGAACCTCTTTGTAAGCAAATTCTTTGGCCATGTACGCCTTGTGATAGTTTATAGTTATGCCAAATTCTCGCCGAATGTCATTGATGATGTTTCTTGGTCTGTACACTATGTTGGCATCCTTAGAGGTGTCAAGACGGGCGGGCCGACCATGACCCGTGAAAACCGGCCCGTGAAAATCGGGACCGCGGGCCGACCCGTGACCCGTGCGGGCGGTTCACGGGCCAAAGAGTTGTGACCCGCGGGTTTCGCGGGTTTAGGCTTCATGGGCCGCGGTTAACCCGCGGCCCGTGAAGGAAAAAAAAAAAAAAAAAATTTCAAAAAGGCGGGAGAGCCGTTCAACGGCTCTCCCACAGCTGCAGCTTGCTGCAGGCTAGCCTGCAGCGCATGCAGGCGTAGCGCCAGCTACGCCTGCATGCTATTTTTATTTTTTTTTATTATTATTATTATTATTTTTTTTTTGTAACTAACGGTAATATTTTCAACATGTATAAATTCAGTTAATTGGTAGTATTAGTTCACTTCATTTTCGCATTTCAACTACAAATTTATCATCATCTCTATTATATTTCTTTCTTCTTACTACGAAATTGCTTAATACTACTATATTATGGATTCTCACGATTTTTCGTCTCAAAATCCTATTTTCAATGATAGTTGCTCCCCAATAAATTTAGAAGATGATAATGTTGCAGAAGTTGGATCATCTCAATCATCAAGGAAAAAAACAAATATCAGAGGTGTGGCAAATTTTTACAGTAAATGAAAAGGATGGAAAAGCAGTATGCAATATCTGCAAAAAATATTATACCTGGAGATATGGTCAAGGCACCGGCACGCTACGGAGGCACAAAGAGAAACATCTAAATGAAACAGGACATTTGGATCCTAGACAAACTCAAATTACTGGTTTTACTAATGCTAGTGGATCAGTCACTTTTACTAATTTTGTTTATTCGCAGGAACGAATGCGAGTTGGGATGTCGGAATTTTTAGCAGCTCGTGAGATGCCCTTCACATTTGCAGAAGATCAGTATTTTGAAGAATTCCTGCAAAAGTACATTCAACCTTCTTACAGGAGTGTAAGTAGAAATACTGCTCGTTCTGATTCTATGAAATTATTTCATACAATGGCTGAGAATTTAAAAAATGAACTTAAAAAAATTGATGGAATTATGTGTTTCACGTCTGATTGTTGGTCTGGACGAAATCATAATGGTTATGCTTGTGTTACAAAGACATTTCATTGATAATAATTGGTTATTGCATAAGAGAATTATTGCTTTTCGTTTACTTGAATATCCACATAATGGTGTAAATTTGTGTGAAAATTTATTACAAGTTTTTAATGAATTTGGTGTGTTAAATAAACTATTTAGTGTTACCTTTGATAATGCAAGTGCTAATAATGCATGTATTGAGCTTTTAATTAGGGCGATTAGACCCCTATATGATTCTAAATTATTTCACATGCGTTGTGTTTGTCATATATATAATTTAGTTGTGCAAGATGGTTTGAAATTAATAACACCACAAATAAGTATAATTAGAGAATCTATTAATTATATTTCTTGTTCAGATTCTAGACAACAAGAATTTGCAAAAATTTGTAAAAATCTTGGATTGAGAAGAAGAAAATTTGTTGATGATGTTCCTAATAGATGGAATTCAACATTTTTAATGTTAAAATCGTGTGTTGGCTATACTAATGCTATTAATGCATTTGTTAATTCAAAGCAAAGTCAATTTTATATAACTGATTCGGACTGGGAAAAAGCATTTCAAGTTATGAAATTTTTGAAACCTTTTTATAAGGCAACAAAAGTTAGTTCTGGAGTTTATTATCCAACTAGTAATCTTGTACTTTTACAATTAGTAGAAATTGCTGAACAGTTTTCATCATTTAGAGACGATCCATTTTTCTTTCAAATTATTTACTCAATGGAGGAAAAGTTTAAAAAATATTATGAAAACATGCCACTAATTTTTCCACTGGCAGCTGTAATGGATCCTCGCATTAAGTTGTTTGGTGTTCATTGTGCTTTAGAATCACTTTCTAATACACTAGCTTTTAACATAAATATTACAAATCAACAATTGAATACTTTTATTAATGAAATGTATAACGACTATTTTATTAAATATGGTAACAATGAAAATATTTCTTCTACAAACTCTACTACAACTTCGAAAGGCAAATCTTCTTTTTTCTCCATGATAGCTAAGAAACGTAATATTCTTGGTTCTTCATCTACAACTTCAACTGCAAATCCAAATACCACACCTGCTGAATTAGAAAGATATTATCAATTTGATCATTATAGTGTAATACCTGAAGATGAAGTTGATAAATTAGATATTTTAGGATGGTGGAAATTAAATGAGCGGTCGTATCCTGTATTATCTAAAATGGCACGAGATCTACTAACAGTTCCAGTCTCAACAGTTGCATCCGAGTATGCTTTTAGTGCAGGTAACAGGGTATTGGACGAAAGAAGATCTAGACTTAAAGAAGATATTTTGGAAGCTCTCATATGCGTGAAAGATTGGATATTCGCGGATCGAAGGATACAAGATAAAATTATTGATGATATAGTCGAAGACTTCAAAAATCTTGCAATTCCTGAAGATTGCAATTCCTGAAAATTGATTGGAAAACAAAAATTATAGTTAAGTAGGTGCCAACCTAGTTGGGATGTACTTAAACTATAAATTATAGTAAAAGTAGGTGCCAACCTTGTTGGGATGTACTTATACTATAAATATTTGATAATAATAATTAAACATGTATTTTGATGTAGTTGTTATTTGTTTAAATTAAATTTAAGTTTGCAAAGTTATAAATAATTCATGTAACATTAAATTTGAATTCTATGTAAAAATTTCTTGATATAATTATGAATTTATCATTTTGTTCAATTCTTAATTTACATTTAACAAAAAAATATATTTTTTGCTATAAATATAAAAAAATCTATATTTTTATAAATTTATTTATACAATCATACGGGCCAAACCAGAACGAACCGCGACCCGCGCGACCCGTGACCCGCATGGGCTCGACCCGGATGGGTCAGCGGGCGGGCCTGGGTTGTAGTCGAAAATTGTGGGCCGACCCGTAACCGGCCCGGAACCCGCAGCGGGCGGGCTTTTTTTCACGCGGGCCGTTACCGGGCTCACATGTTGGCGGGCCGACCCGGCCCGGACCACCCGGATTGACACCCGCATCCTGATACTTTGGAGCTACATGCTTTCCAATTACCGAATAGGTAGCATGTCTATTATCCCTGCGACAAACACTCATGGAGCAAGTGTGATGACAAGAATATTTTCGTATTTGAAAAATCTCAGATTCAGCTATCCTTGTTGCCCGTAAACGCCAGTTGCAACTTTCCCCAACACAAACTACCGTATACACACTCTTATTTGATTTCTTTACTTTGAATTCAAATTGGTACTTCACAGCAAGGAGTTGGATTTTTGATATCAAAGCACTTTTAGTTGGAAATAATTCATCTTCATGTACATCTTCATTTTCCGGAATCCTAGCCGATGATCTATATGGAATTGAACAGACAACTTCTGTTGAAATACCAATAATGTCCTCTTGCATGGAGAAATCAATATTGTTTTCATCTCTAAGAGGAGATTCATTTTGGAAAACTTGTTTTTCGGAACTACCTTGAATTATGGTCAAATTATCCTAATCCACATAGTTTCTTTCTATATCATTCCCATAATCGCCATCGTATTGCTCAACTTCATTTCGATTGCTCATATCTCCCTTCTCTATTTCACCATTGGTTTCTACTCCACCATCTCTTTCAAACTCCCTTGCACTATCACACTCATCTGCAACTTTGGTTGAAATAGTCACGCAAAGAGGATGCTTTGTACATATAGAAAGAAACCACTTCACTTTCATGTCACAATTAATCCTTTGTGGTGGAACTGAAAACTTAGACATACCAGGGTTAAGAGACATCATCTCAATTTCATATAACTTTGAATCCACGTTAACAAGTTCTTGCACTTTGTTGTACAATTCTATATACGAAATGTTAGTTGGAACATAAAGAATATCCACATTTTCTTCGCCATTCCCTTCATAACTCCATGTCCATTTGCCTTCTCCAGTCTTTTTAAACTCAACAAAATAACATACTTGTACCCATATCATTTCTACAGAATCCATAGCTGCAAATAAAATAAAAAAGTTAAATAGTTTACTCAAATATATATCAAAGTAATATGAAAATAGCCATCATATTTAAATTATCAAAGTTACCGCATTGTATTATCAAGAACGGACAGACCATAACCGATATTGTTTGTATTGTCATTTTACATGGACGATAACGACTGTACTGTCGTTCTACACTACGTAAAACGGCTGGACTGTCGTTCTGAACTACAAATCGTCCAATAGTTGCGGAAATACACCAATAGTAAAAACAAATCAGCTAAAATATCATTTTATACTATATTCAACAATAAAAGGACCAAATGTACATGAGATTTATAAAAATACCATTTTCTTTTCTTCAAATAATGGAGATTTCAATGTAGGTAATATAGAAGCTAAAATCCTTCTTCAAATGCTCAAAATGTTGGAGAAGATAGGTGAGAAATATAATCAATAACAAGATTTTAGGAGGCGGCAAACATTGGAGATGAAGAGCACGTTGGATTTTTTTTTTTTTTCGGTCAAACAGTACGTTGGTTTTCAGACGAGAGAAATGGTGAATTTGATGGGATGAAAAGGGTGTAAGAGTCTTTTTCTTGATGGGGATATTTTAGACAATTTTCCATATTTATTTATTTTATTTTTTTATTAAGGCCATTTGACCAATAAACATTGACAAAGGGTCTTTTTTCCAACTACTTGGTTTGACTAGGTCTTTTAACAAAGAATCCCGTCATCGAATCCACAATCTCTACCACCTCTGCTATCCTCTTGTTCATGCCAAATGAAACCCAAATGAGAAATCAAAATCAAAATAGAAGCAAACACCACCTTGCTTCAAAATCAAAGCCATCACCACCTCCAACTGCAATGACAAGCTACTCCCATCTGCATACGAAAATAACTCAAGTTCTGACCATCCACCATTCTCAAGTTCAAATTGTGGTTGCCATTCCACTGTAAATGGCAAGGCATTTCTTCTCTAAGTTTCAAATTTCCTTCGAATTTTGTGCGACAATTGAGCACAAGAGCTAGAAGAATCTGCAGCAACATGAGCGCTCCTCAGGTAGCAGCTGCTTCGTGGTCTAACAATCAATCCGCGCCAGCTGTGACGTCAACTAAGGCATTGAGAAAGCTTGGACCAAGAAACAAATTTTGGTCTGAACAAATTTTCAACTAAGAAAGCTTGAGAATTAGTTATGCTTATGCTGCAAATGTCTAAGAGAATAATTCATTTGCTGATTTTGCAATTGTTACTGCTGGAATTAGAATTAACCCTATGTTTGAAGGATTTGGGACAAGATAAGGATATTTAGTCTAATAGTACTATCAATTTGGTGGATATCCTATGAGTTTGTGGTATAAGTGTTTGGCGGTAGTGGATTGTAGGAAAAGGTGGACGTGTAGTAGTGGTGGTGGATTTTTCCCCGAATCTGGCTTGTCGATGCATTTGGAGGTGGCCCTTTGTCTCCAGATCTGAAATGCATTCAGTCTCCTTGTCAGCTTGGTGATGGTATCGGTGTGGTGGTTTCGCCGCTTGAACTTATTTAGCCCCTATTTGTCTATCATTAATTCAAAAAACTGTTTACTACAGTAAGATTCTCCACCACACATTCACCCAATAAAGTATTCTACACACAAATCAATAAAATTACTTTAATTTTCAACCACACATTCTTCAAAAAATACTATTCATTACAGTAATTTTCTCTCAATAATGGGAGACAAACAGGGGCTTAGTTTTCGATCTCTGCAGATTCATTGAGGCGACGTGGTGATGGCTATAGATTTGGTGGCGACGATAGTGGCTGTGGCGGTGGGTAAAGTGATTTTGGTTTTGGGTAGGAAGTGGAATTTGGATGGGATGGGGTAAGTTTGGAGGATGATGATTTTTTATTTAACTGTATACCTCTATTTGAACCACATTAAAATTTTCGTTTTCATTCTTTTACTCATTTTCAACCACACATTCTTCAATAAAATAATATTTTTTATCACATCAATAATTTTTATTTCTTTTTCAACTACACATTTTTCATTGATCTACTATTCCAAAATGTATTCTTTCAAAATAATGTGGTTCAAACACACCATCTGTGTTGGGGGGGTCCCATTTTTTCTCTGCTCACATGGGCTAGCTTTGCAAATTGAGGTCAGAGAAGGGATGGGATGGTGATGGTGGTACCAGTGGTGATGGTCTGCATAATGCTTGTGATCTGATGCTGGCTGTTTAGTGATGTTTCAATTTGGCAGCGATGATGGTGTCGAAGTTTGGTGTGTGCTGGTGGTTTTTCGCAGTTTGGTGAGGTGTGGTGATAATGGTGGTCATGGCGATAGTAATGGTGTTCATGGGTAGGGATGTGATAGGATAGGGATGTTTGTGACTAATTATTTGGTCGATTGTGATGAATAAAATGGTTAATTTGTGAACAATAAATAACATTTGACTTAAAAACGTGATTGTGAATTACAATTTATTAAGATGTGATCAAAAAATTACTTGTGAATTGATTTGATAATTTGTGTCGTTAAAAAAGTCGTAACTTATAAAATTTGTGATTTTTATGATCGATAAATAAATTGTGACCCATTAAATTTTTTATTCGTGACCTATTAAATTTTTTATTCGTGATCGAGAAATAATTTGTGACCAATTAATTTGATAATTTGTATAGAATTGTGACCTTAATATATTTAATTAATAAAATAATTTTTAATTAATTATTTCATAAATAAAATGAAATTGATATTTGATTTTTTTGCCTTATTTCTTAATTTTGAAATGAGTCATATTCAATCTTTTAGGGCCTGTTCTCTTTGGCATTTTCGGACCGTTTTCTGTTTTCAATTTTTCAAAACGGTGAAAACGCGTTCTCTTTCCCATTTTCCAAAACGAATTTTTGAAAACATAAAAACAATTTGTACACAAAATGGAAAATAACCTAAATCGTTTTGACCGTTTTTAGGCCAAAACGCGCAAAACTCAGAAAACACGGGAAAGAGCCTCATTTCTTCTTCTTCCACTGTGTGTGAGAGACTCAAGCGAAACCCCCGCCTTCTTTCTTAACAATCGACCACCACCCACCACCTAGACCGCCAGCACCACTACCATTCGATCATCCTCACCTCCCTCTTCAACCTCTTGTCATCGTCTAGCCATGGAGTTGCAGAAAACAGCCTCAATCACCACCCAAAACCACGCTCCTAATCTCGGTTTTCGCCGTATTTCCACCGCCGTCGGCCACTGTTTCGATCTTAGACAACCACCACTCCACTCCTCTCAACCAGGCGCATCCACTACCACCATGGGTCACCTGAAATTTTGTCCAGAATCGAGTGAGCTTGTGAAATTGGATTCCGACTGATGAATCGAGGTGAAGTTCAATATTCTGTATATACTTCTGTAAGTTAAGATGACATTGGAAATGGTTATTTGGGGGGTGATTGGAATTGGAATTGTTTATGATACTTTATTTCTCTTGAATTTTTGATGCGGTTGTTTATGGCTTTCTCTTTGCCTTTAAAACTGGTTGCCTCTGGCTGGATGATGAAATTCTTAGTGTAGTTAGATTTTCTTGATTGTGAATATTAATCATTGGTGTGTTGAAATCGGATGGATGAGGAGAGAAAGAGGAAATCATGAAAATATAAATTGGATAGATAGAGGGTAAGCGTACAGTTTGAGAATTTGAAAAGATTTTACTCCGATGTGGTCCAAGATATACTTCCACCATTAGAGGATATTGTGTATTAATTTTCTTAGTTTACTTCTTTAGGATGCCATACAGTTTTTCATAAGACATTTTGTGAGATTTAAGGGGCTTTTTTTCGGTGGAGCAAGGTGACCTTCATGTTGGATGGAAATTGGTCAGCCACAGACTAAAGGATTTCCAAAAATGCATTGTGCTCCCAATTGGTAGCCAATCTATGGGACTTTGCCGGCACCGTGCTATTTTGTTCAAGGTGATTCCCTACAGCCATGTTGCTATGACAAATAGTCATTTCTTTGCATTTATTTTCTTGTCTGATTCTTTGAGCATACAGCTTCGGTATTTCAAGGTCATTATGTGTGTAAGTGTATATTGGGTAGCTGCATTTATCATATGAATGTATACATTTTCAAATTTTTTTGAGTTTCAAATTGAGTTCCTGTTTATTTGTTGGGTTCATTTATTATTAGTTATGTGATCATTAGGCTTCTTTACTGAGTTCGGGCTGAAGTTGGGCAGCAGCTTTAGACGTGTTGAATGTGCTACTAAGAAGCTGTAAATGTGCTGAAATTGGTTTTGGAGAAACGCTTATTATGATGTGCAGAAGGTTCAATCTCAGGATGAAGAAGTGAAGATACCTGACAATCATCTTTTTCGTGGCAATTTTTTATAATCCATCTTCTTCCTCAATCTCATTTTTGTAATCAAATCTTTGGGTTCTTGATGCCTGACAATCATCTTCTTGGTCGCGGCAATTTTTTTGTTTATTCATGTAAAAATATTTTATAAATTTTGTTAATTCATTGAATTAATTGTCATGGTCATTACTTATTTGTAAATATAAATTTTGAATAATCAGGTTTATTGAATAAAATATTATAAAAAAAGATTCTCAAAATTTCAAAGTAAACGCGTTTTCAAGTTTTTTATTTTGAAAAATAATTTTTCAGAATGACAAAGAGAACGAATTTTCAATAATTACAAAACAGACACTCAAAACAGAAAACACAAAATGAATTCAAAACACAAAACTGAAACACGAAAAGAACGACCCTTTAAGTTTTAGACATTCCCAAACATTTATCAAACGTTATTTAGGGATTTTAACATTTAATAATTTATTGCCAATTTAGAGATGGCTCTCAAGCCTCTCAATAACATTATTTAGGAATTTTAACATTTAAAATGAGAATTAGAGTCTCCAATCTATTTAAATATTTGAATTTATATCATATATTAAGAAAATCATAAAAATAAAAAAATGTAAAATTGTTAGCTTCCCATGATTTGCTAGACTTTAATCGATTTGACAATTTTGTCATTTATCTTTCAGAATTTAGGTGAATTTCAGTGACATTATGTCAACATTAATGGTTTTTGTCATGTGAGGATCCAAATTCATCGATTTAAGTTCTGAACCTTGCATTATGGTTCATCCATAATGCTTGAGCCCTTAACCTTCTATCTCATTAATTCAAAAGGCACGCACGAAGAAAACCAAAGTTCAAATAGCAAGTTCAACGCAAAATCTCATATTCTAAATGAGAAAAAAAAAAAAAAATGACAGAGCAAAGAAACCTTAATTTCACCCTAAATTCAAATTATACAAGTCCCCAAAGAAAACTGCTATCCAAGATCCTTGGTTTTCCTTTTCTTAGAAATAAAAATACTTTCACAAAACAAAAGAATAAGCACCTATTTGGCTTAGCTTAAAAATAAATTAAAATTTAAGTTAGAGTTAACAATATAATTTAACCACACATTTCATGGGACTCATAACTTTTCAACCGAATCCTAAAAATTACTGGTAAGAGAATAGGTTTAAAACTGATTCGCCATTTCTGTCTTGAAGCTCGATCCGGGCGAGCAATTCCAATAGGGCACTCCATTTTCAAAAAGCTTGGCCTCAATGCACTCCCACAACTAGTATGCATTACTCCTCAATTAACATCCCTTTTCTGTTTCCTTTCACCCTCTTGAAATAAAAAAAGTAACTGCACTGGTAAGTTCCACAATGCAATTTCCAATATTGCTTAATGACATACTATTTAAAGCCAACAAGTAGCATCAAACAGTAGGATAAAATGCCAACAGCAAGATAATAGCGAGAATATGCACAATGATGGCCAGAAGTAACTGACAACATAGCATTAAGTAAGAAAAAGCAATCGTTGTATTGTCTTAAAATAGAATCTTACAATAATACATAGGTGTCATAACAAGAAGATATCTACAAATCAAACCACTTCTTGTTGCTACTTTAAATCAACAATAATATATTTCACACTATAATACTAACACAAGAATAAATCCAATGAATGGGTTCAACAGAACCCGACATCATCAAAACCTATTCTAAAACCAACTATATGGGAACACTCTTGTTTCTTTTTGTTTTCACCCCTTTCTGTTTTCTATTCAATAGATTGAGGGGAAAAAAGGAAGAAAACAACGAAGAAGCTAGAGACTTGTTCACCTATTTCTTGGATTTTCAATTAGGTAAGAACATATAACATCAAATAAATTTAATTTTTTTAATTTGTTTTTGCACGTTTCATTCCAGTAGTATTGAAAAGTGAGGGGCCGCCACTTGGTCCTGGACTATCTTCTCTGAAACTTGAATTTAGCATGGCCAGTTCACGTAATTGCTGCCTCTTTATAAAATCCTGCGTCTCATCCTGCAAAAAAGTGAAAATAAGAACTCAAAAATCAACAAACCAATTTCTAATTAACAAGCGTGAATTGGTCAACTTATATGCGTCAAGATCAAAATAGTTTAATAAATTAATGTCTGAAGAGAGCTGGCTAATATCGGCATGCTAAGTTAACGGGTATATGCACCCCAACGGAGTTCAAACTTTCATTTCCAACATATTTCCTTCTTTGAAAATTGAAATTTATAGAGCAGGATCAGAAGTAAGAATCATAAAAAAGTTGACTTGTCTATCGATTCTTCAAAAGGAATTGGATCAAGATGAATACCACAGGCTTGAGCAGTTCTTCTATAATCTCCTGGGCTTGCCTTAGTCTGATGTCAACAATATTGGCAGGTAAATCAGCCTCGATCAAGATGTGAAGTGGTTCAGTCAGGTGCTCATAACCTGGTCGTCCTCGTAGCTTCTCTTCCTTCGAATTCACACAAATTCATAAAATTAAAACTTAACATTGCAGACAGAAATACAAATTGGCAATATGCATGAATTTTCTTTGTTATTGATCAACTGTACATCTGTTTCACAATGAGCTTTCAGCATTAACGACAACAAAAAAAAATGAATTATACTAGAAAAAAGTACCTTGTCTGGGTCCTTTATTGAACCTTTTCCTCTAATATATACACGGCATCCTGTTGTGGCTTCTACTCGTTTCAGTGAATTTCCCCTAGGGCCCAACAGACGCCCAACAAAATTGAACTGCCAATCCCAGAAATGGCAATGAAGTAAAGAAAGGAAGATTCTAATCGTAAATATTGAAAGTGAACTATGATGAATTCATGGAAGTCAGTAGGATAAACCAGAATACGAAAAATTCTTACATTTGGAAAGTTATCTACAGGAATATCTAGGCGCAAAATCTTTTTCACAGTGAATGAACTAGGACTTGCTGGTACCCCTTGCCAGTCCATTGTCATTCCAGGAGGCCCACTCAGTCTCTGCCTTGCAATGAAGAATCACAGGAATTAACTTTTAATTTCGAAGATGAAAAAAAGAACTATCTATAGAAAAATGAAAAAAAAGATTGCAGTGGACCAACGGAGGCTCAGAAGTGATGGAACAAATAGAATAAACTAAATGCATTAACTTCTGAAGAAAATAATTGAACATTACAAAATATTCCAGCTCAAAACATATGAAACAATCTTTCTTTTCAAAAGAAGCTTTGTTCAAACAAAAATCAAGTTGTTCAAATTTTATACAAGAAGTCCTTATCTATTCAGCAAAAAGAGAATATTGATTATGTTGCTTTCCAAAAGTAACGTAAAACAGACATAATCAAAGAAAATGTTTCCCTTATGTCCATAAAAGGCCAAAAAACAACTCCACAAATAACTAATGAAAATTTAGATGCATACGAACAAGCAAGAGGTCAGTTAGAGTCCCACAACAACCCAGGTCACAAACAAGAAAGAACCAGCAAAGGTTCATAATTTGCAAGATACAATAGATATGTCCTGATAAGAATAAGATTACAACTCATTAAATTCCTCATCCGACAAGAGAAAAATGATATATATTTTAATTAAACTTCAGCTCCTTTACAATGGTGTTGCTTCACCATCTTTAGGTTGCTTAGTGCACTAGAGAATTCAGCTGGCCACTCCAACTGCAAACTTGAAGTTTCCATTCATGTCTATGAACACATGTTTAGTTTGGTGGGAGATATAATTTTCCAACTTTAAACAAATATAAACACATAGTTAGGAGTCCATAAATTGGAATAGGTTACTAGAAATATTTCAATGTTGTCAATAATATGCTTCAATTCAAAGTACTTAGTTAATTCAACAAGATGAATCCAATCAATGAAATAGTAAGTAGCGATAAGTTGGTTGATTACACCAAAACCAAATCAATTTTTAAGGGGCAGAACTTATCATGAATTTTTCTAATTCTTCTGCTACCACCATCGCCGCTGATTTTGTCATAAAGTTTGCTTCAATTGCAACTGGAGTTGGTCAAGGGACTGTTTTGAGTCAAGATGTAGATGGTATTGCAGGGAAGCCGAACACAGAGGGTAAAACATGAGATATTCTATTTGCATAGCAGTTGTTTATTTCAAGAAACTGGATTCAGCAGCAGTACCTTTTCTGTAATAACCAGGAAACTAAATTGCACAATTCCGGGAATATATTTTGAAGAACTAATGATTAGATGCACGAGCCACATCATTTCTCATTTGTTGGCAAATCTACTCAGATTCTTTAGCAACCAATAAATGCAGGAATTGAGATTATTAAAGAAAACTTCTTGAAGTCTAGAGACAGCTTGGTACTCTTCTACCACAATGTTTATATAGAGATGGTTCTCAAATGAATATATTTATGTATCACTAATCTCAGTGAAATAATTTAAACTACCAATCTTAAAAATAGGCATTTTCCCTCTGCTGTAAAGTGAGATAAAAGAAACTTCTTTACTAACAATCACATAATGCTTGTTTACTAAGAGTCCATCTAGTATTTTGGTTGTGTGCGCGTGCGCGTGCGTGCGCTCGTACACACACACACACACACTTTTTAGAAAAAGATTTGACAATCAAATGAATCAAAAGATTCATGTCTCATTCACAAAGGGTTTACGCCGATAAGGGGGTTCTGAAATGAATGGAAACATCATCCATTTTCATTAAGCAATACATTAGATAATAAAAATGATTATATATTATTCATAATTTAGAATGCTTTTTTTTTTTTTTTTCACATTGAACACTTAGGTGCAATAGGATTGTCCACAGAACAAATCCACATTGGTATACATCAAACGCGCGTCCAAACAACGTAAGCAGCCTAAAGGAGAACAAAAGGTCAAAGTAACGCAGCTTCTTTTTTGCTATCATGTTATTGTGACAGGAAGAAAAGATAAATCCATAGTCAAGTTCAACGGCTTTAACAGAGCAAGTGCTATTAAATCATCATGTATCCCATTTGACACTTAGAACTTTTAAACCTCGAGCATCAGTTCAATAGAAAAATAAAACACAGGGTGAATCATTAAGGAGGGACGCCTCACCATACCCAATCCCATACACTAAGTAGCCTACAGAAATATCAAATCTAGATCATGCAATTGCAGTTTCTTTTTTGGTATAATAAGATTGCATCAATTGAATATGGATTGTAAGAGACACAAGAAATTAATAGGACTAGAAAACCAGCTACCTCCTGAGGAAGTCCATTCCAACCAGCTACATTTGATAAAAGATTCGAAGAAGACATAGGACTGGGACTTCTATGTCTTAATCCATCGAGTTCATTGAAACCTTGGTTCGGCATCATTGCAGAAACTCGTATGATCTCTGAAGGCATGCACCGATAGTGAAATTGTGAGAATTATACTTCAAGTTCAACGAGACAAATCTGTTGAAATCTTGTAGCACATGGTTACTTGACAAGAGAAAAACTGCATTACAAAGAGATTCCTAAACAAGGATATTTCCAACTCCAATTTGAATACCACATGTATAAATCACTCCACACAAACAGAAAATCCATAAATGCTACTATCACCATAAAAAAGTATTAATTAGTGTCTGAAGAACAATGCCAAAATGTACCCCAAGAAAATGTACCACGTAATGCCAAAGATAAAAAATGCCAAGATGAGCAAGTAATGGAGATTCCTTGGTCATGGCTATTTCCTCGAGCTCGAACTAGTCTGTTGGCTCCTTGTGAAAGGAGAAGATTTATGTATATTTGGGCATCAAATTTGTGATATCAATGCCAATCATATAGTGTTTCTCTTCTAGCAATTCCCTACCCAACAAATACTTTAACACATCTCCCTATAAATAAGCAAATACCAGTAGTAATGTCAATACATAGCTTTTATATTTTATTTGAACTGAAAAATATTTAGCAGTGTCTTAGTGATAAGTGTATTTTCTACACTTATTCGGGACTCGAAACTATAGAATTTTATTGTTCTTTTGGCAAAATATGACCTAAATTGTGTTATATTTCATCTTGTAGGAAAAACTCAATGTTTAATGAGGAATTGGAGAAAAGAAGCAAAATGTGTCGAAAATGACGAAATCCAAAATACGGGGATCAAAGTTTACACTTTAGAAGTTAAAGGATTAAATTGCATTAATTCAAAAGAGCAACTCAATTGGGCCTCAAATTCTAAATGGACCAAGCCATTGGTGTCTATGGTGGATAGTATATTTATACATGTGAACAGAGCTTGGGGAGAGGAGAGCCGCACGAAAACAAAAAGAAAGAAGGGAGGCCGAGCAGAAAATTGAGAAGAAATTAGTAGACTGCCGGCGGAAGAAAATTGAGAATTTGTTGTGACAATATTCTATCATTTGTAAACACAATTCAAGGGAGATTAGGGGGCAGCCTTTGGAGGAAAATTGGAAGGATTGGCGGCTGACCTATACAATATATACACTGCCGGCACAGGAAAATCAAGGGGAGATTACACAAACATTAGTGGGCTGTCATACACTCAATTGTCGGCTGATTACACACCAGATTTTTACACAGTTTGGCTGATTAAAGGGCTGAAAATCAGCTGGTTTAGGGGCTGAAAATCGGCTGATTTAGGCAGATTAAGAGGCTGATTAAGGGGCTGATTATTGGTGGATTTGGGACTGAAAACCGGCGGATTAGGGGCTGAAAATCGAGAACAAAAGGGACGACAGTTGCTGAATAAAATTGAGAGGAAAGCATATTATTGTGGCGGATTTATTTTGTCAATGTTATACATATTGAAGGGGACATTAGTGGGCAGAACAGTGGCTGAAAATTGGCAGAGTTGGTGCTGAAAATCGGCAGATTTGAGTAGGATTAGCCGGCTGAAATTATTCCTACACTTTGATAGTGGGCTGCTCAATTCGAATATATACCAACATACAGACAGAAAAAGAAAAGGGAAAAGACGACACGCACGGCAACGTTATTTCGGCAGCTTCACGTGTCATTAATTTTTAGGTGACGTCGTTCCACTTTTGTGTGTTTAATCTTGATAATATGTTAGGTTAAATTCCTTTGTATTGGATGGATGATGAAACTATTTAATTTTTAGTTTTTAATTCGAAACCACGTGTTTTTAGTTTAATTCTTGCTTCGTGATTTCATAAATATGTATGAATTTATTGTTTTAATGTTTGCGCACCATTAGGACAATTAGTTGCTTATTCGTAGTGTTGGAAAACTCACGGTAGGTAGAGCACGGTTTATGGAACATACGGACAATAAATATTAGGAATAATATTTATGGCGTGTGCGGTCATGTGTGATAATCCTAAACGTCAATGCTTGCTTGTCATATGAATTCGGACTAGGAATAGGATCGTCTCGTGGCAATCATAGGTTTATTATATCTTGGGAAAGAATAGTAAATAAAAGCGGAATTATCGATCGTCACAATTGCATGAATTAAGTTAATTATCACTGGTTGAGAATTGAAACTAAGAATTAATTAGCGGAGTCGGAAATCCAATACACTCTCCCTCATTTGATTTAAATCCATTTTTCTATTGCTTTCGTAGTTATAGAACGTAGTTAACTAAATTCAAACCAACTATCTTTTGTTACTTTCACGAATTTAAATATATCGAATACACTAAAATTAAACCTTATTCCTCGTGGGACGATAACTCACTCATCACAATTATTACTTGTACAACGAACTCGTACGCTTGCGAGATTTTCGCCCAACAAGTTTTTGGCGCCGTTGCCGGGGAATAACGGTGTTAATCTTGGATATTTGATATTTTAGATTCGCTTTAATTTTTATTTTATTTTATTTTTGTTGTTTTTAGGCTATTATTACACTCCTAAGTTCTCTTGTGCCTTGATTTTGTCAGGTGAAGTTGGTATATGCAAAACCTTGACGAGCCAAATCTCTTTCCGTTAGATCACAAAATCGAAAAGACATTCAGAAATCGCAGGAAAGTGCAACGTCAAGCAAGGAGAATGGCCGCAAATCAGAATCAACCACAAAATCAAGTTCATCTTCAAGGGCAAATACCACAACCAAATCAACAGAGAGCCATCCCGAATGAAGCTCCTATTTTAGTTGGGGATTATGTAAACCCAATTCCCGCACCAGTGCAACCCGCCGTGGTATACCCTCCCTTCGGACAACCTAACTTCCACCTTAGACCGGATGTCATAAATCTATTCCAAAATCACCAAGACATCAGGTTTTTTGGAAAAGCCACGGAGAACCCTCATGAACATATTTCGGCTTTTCTCATGTTATGTGAGGTGATCAGTCACGAAGGGGTATCAGCAGACGCTTTTCGAATGCGGTTATTCCCTCATACTCTGAAGGATGTTGCTAGAGAATGGTTTCTTTGTTTACCACCAGGGAGCATACAATCATGGGCTGATATGGTTCAAAAATTCAGGACGAAATTCTTCCCACCATCTCGAGTCCATCAAATCAGGAATGAAGTCCACACTTTCAAGCAGAAGGATTTAGAGAGCTACCCTGAGGCATGGGAGAGGTTCAAGAATTTGTTCAGGAAATGCCCTAGTCTTGATATTCCTAAGCAAGCTCAACAGTATCTATTCTACTACGTTCTACAACAAGAGTTCAGGAATATGGTAGATGCTTCAGCAGGAGGATCGGTGATGAAACTTGACGTCGATGAAGCTTATGGTTTGTATGAGAAAATAGCCGAAAATCAGTCGATGTGGCCAACTGATAGGGAAGTTCCAAAGAAAATAGCAGGGATACACAACGTGGATGCAATGACAGCTCTGACTGCACAAATGGAAGTTCTTACAATGAAAATGGACAATCTATCCCAGTCAGTTAACATGGTACACCAATCACCACCTGTTTGCGAAGGTTGTGGAGCAGATCATACTACTTCAAGTTGCCCTTTGGCTTCTACACATGCTAGTCAACCTGCGGAGGTGAGCTACGCGCAGAACTTTCAGAGACAGCAAAATAATCCCTACTCCAACACTTATAATCCGGGCTGGAGAAACCATCCAAACTTTTCATGGACTAACAATCAGGGACAAGGACATGGAGAAAACAATCAGAACAAACCACCAGGGTTCCAACAGCAGCAACAACATCAAGTAAGGAAGCCATCATTGGAAGATTTGCTAGCTCAGTACATTACTAAAACCGAGACCAACTTCCAGAATCAACAGGCCTCGATCAAGAACTTGGAACAACAGGTGGGACAGATAGCAGCTGCACTATCAGGTAGAGCTCAAGGGACTTTACCCAGCAATACAGAGACAAATCCTAAGGAGCAAGTCCAAGCAATCACTACACGTAGCGGGGTCCAGCTACCAGAAATACATGTGAAGAGGCCACCACCATTTATAGAGAAGGTACCTACCTCGAGCGAGGAGCATGTAGATGAGTCAAACAAGGCTATAGAGGAAAATCAAGTTGAGTCACCAGATAGTCCACGGGTGAGAGCAACCGCGCCTGTCAAAGCATATATACCTCCAATCCCATTTCCACAGAGGTTGCAAAAACATAAGCTCGACAAACAATTTCAGAAATTTTTGGATGTATTCAAGAAGTTGCACATCAACATACCGTTCGCTAAAGCCTTAGCTCAAATGCCCAGTTATGCGAAGTTTATGAAAGATATTCTATCAAACAAGAGGAAGTTGGAGGACAATGAAATGGTCATGCTTACCGAGGAATGAGCGCAATTCTCCAACATAAGTTGCCACCAAATTTAAAGGATCCAAGAAGTTTTACTATTCCTTGCAATAATGGTAACTTATATATAGATAAAGCATTATGTGATTTAGGAGCTAGTATTAATTTAATGCCTTTTTCTCTTTTCAGAAAATTAGGTTTGGGGAAAGCAAAGTCACTACAGTTTCATTGCAATTGGCTAATAGATCGATCAAATACCCTCGGGGCATTTGTGAGGACATTTTGGTAAAGGTTGATAAGTTTATTTTCCCAGCAGATTTTATTATCCTGGATATGGAGGAGGATAGGGACATTCCACTAATTTTAGGTCATCCATTTTTGGCTACGGGAAGAGCTCTGATTGATGTACAAAAAGGTCAGTTGATCTTGAGGTTAGATGAGGACGAACTGAAAATCAACGTATTCAGGGCCTTCAAATTTCAAAACGAACCAGATTCTTGCATGACGATTGATGTAATCCAGGAAGCAGTAGAAGAGACATTCAGACTTAATCACCCTCAAGATCCTCTTGAGGCTTGTTTGGTGCATTCTCATGATTTACCATCAAAAAGGGAACAGGCAGGAGAATGTGCACGTTATTTGGCAGGTGTACCACCACTTTTCAAGCAACCACGTTTGGAGCTCGGTAAGGGCACCCCAACACCTTTACCATCTATACAGCAGGCTCCAACCCTTGAACTCAAACAGCTACCCGTTCACCTTCGATATGCATACTTAGGGGAAAAGAGTTCACTTCCAGTGATTATCTCGAATAATCTTACAGAGTCAGAGGAAGATCAATTGCTGAGAGTACTACGGGATCACAAGACTGCAATAGGTTGGACTATTTCGGATATAAAAGGGATCAGCCCTTCTCTTTGCATGCACAAGATACTGATGGAGGATGACTACAAAGCTTCGATTGAGCATCAACGCAAATTAAATCCGACCATGCAGGAAGTAGTAAGAAAAGAAATATTAAAGCTTTTGGATGCAGGAATTATTTATCCCATATCAGACAGCCACTGGGTCAGTCCAGTACAGGTCGTGCCGAAAAAAGGGGGGATCACAGTGGTTCCAAATGAAAACAACGAGCTCATTCCTACGCGCACAGTCACAGGTTGGAGAGTTTGCATTGATTATCGCAAACTCAACAATGCCACAAGGAAGGATCACTTTCCCCTTCCTTTCATTGATCAGATGCTGGAAAGACTTGCAGGACATGCTTATTATTGCTTTCTTGATGGTTATTCAGGGTACAACCAGATTCCTATAGCGCCAGATGATCAGGAAAAGACTACCTTCACATGCCCTTACGGCACTTTTGCTTACAGGAGGATGCCTTTTGGCCTTTGCAACGCTCCAGCCACTTTTCAGCGCTGTATGATGTCTATTTTTTCGGATATGGTGGGAAATATCATTGAGGTATTTATGGATGATTTTTCAGTCTTTGGAAAGTCATTCAAGGAATGTCTTGAACATTTGGGAAAAGTGTTGCAGCGGTGTGAGGACACCAATCTTGTATTAAATTGGGAAAAATGTCATTTCATGGTTCAGGAAGGGATCGTGTTGGGGCATTTGATATCGGCACGGGGGATTGAAGTAGATAAAGCTAAGATACAGGTCATCGATAAACTACACCTCCGGTAACAGTGAAGGGAGTTAGAAGTTTCTTGGGTCATGCCGGGTTCTATCGCCGTTTCATCAAACATTTTTCCAAAATCTCGAAGCCATTGTGCAATTTATTAGAAAAAGGGGCTCCATTTAACTTCTGTGATGAATGTTTGACTGCTTTCAACACTCTCAAGAAAAAGTTGGTCTCTGCTCCTGTGTTAGCTTCTCCAAATTGGAACTATCCGTTTGAGCTTATGTGTGATGCTAGTGATCACGCAGTGGGGGCAGTTTTGAGTCAGCAAAAGGAAAAAATTTCATGTGCCATTCACTATGCCAGTAAGACTTTGAATGAGGCCCAGATGAATTATGCTACTACAGAAAAGAAGCTTTTGGCAATAGTATTCGCCTTTGACAAATTCAGGCCGTACTTGATTGGGTCAAAGGTAATCGTCTACACAGATCATTCGGCCTTGAAGTATCTGATGAGCAAAAAGGATGCAAAGCCGAGACTTATTCGATGGATACTTCTGTTGCAAGAATTTGATTTGGAGATTAAAGATAAAAGAGGGAGTGAGAATGTTGTTGCGGATCACCTGTCTCGCATTGAATCACAAAATTCAGATCTTACAGAGGAGATCAATGAAGTTTTCCCTGATGAGATGCTATTTCAGATTATCACTACGCCATGGTACGCAGATTACGTAAATTATTTGGCACGTTCCATCATTCCGCCGGATTACTCGAGTCAGCAGAAGAAGAAATTCTTTAATGACTTGAGACACTATTTTTGGGATGATCCATTTCTTTATAGAAGGGGTCCAGATCAGATTATACGCCGTTGTGTGCCGGAAGTCGAGCAGCATCAAGTGTTGGAATCTTGTCACTCAGCACCGTATGGAGGTCACTTCGCAGCGATTAAGACAGCAGCAAAGGTATTGCAATCAGGTTTTTATTGGCCGACGTTGTTCAAGGATGCACATTACATGGTCAAGAATTGTGACAAATGTCAAAGGACCGGAAATATTTCTAGGAAGAACGAGATGCCCTTGAACAACATTTTGGAAGTTGAGATATTCGATGTTTGGGGCATTGACTTCATGGGACCATTCCCTTCGTCCTATGGTCAACAATACATATTGGTTGCAGTGGATTATGTGTCCAAATGGGTTGAGGCCATAGCTTTGCCAACTAACGGTAGTCGAGTGGTTACTCAGTTTCTGAAGAAAAATATTTTCACAAGATATGGCACCCCGAGGGCGATTATTAGTGATGGAGGGAAGCATTTTTGCAATCGCCTCTTTACTTCATTGTTGGCTAAGTATGGAGTCAAACACCGTGTCTCGACCCCATATCATCCTCAGACTAGTGGACAGGTGGAAATTTCCAACAGGGAGTTAAAGAAGATTCTAGAAGCAACGGTCAATGCATCGCGAAAAGATTGGGCGAAGAAACTAGACGATGCACTTTGGGCATATAGAACAGCATTTAAGACTCCGATTGGCATGTCTCCATATAAGCTGGTGTTCGGAAAGGCTTGTCATCTGCCGGTTGAGCTAAAGCATAAGGCATATTGGGCGACACAATTGCTCAATTTCAATATGAGGGCAGCAGGCGAACAAAGGGTTCTACAACTTCATGAGCTCGATGAGTTTCGACTGGACTCATATGAGAATGCAAAGATCTACAAGGAAAAGACCAAAAGATGGCATGATAGGCATATAAAGGAGAAGGAGTTTGAGGTTGGTCAGCAAGTGTTAATGTTCAATTCACGCCTCAAGCTCTTTCCGGGAAAATTAAAGTCAAGATGGTCGGGTCCATTCAAGGTGGTAGCCGTGTTTCCGTATGGTGCTGTAGAAGTTGAGTCTCAGGATCATCAGAGGAGGTTCAAAGTAAATGGACAACGATTGAAAGCTTATTGGGGAAGTGACTACCCCAGTGAGACGACAACCGTGCCACTTAATACTACAGACTAGCCTGGGCGGAAGTCTAGCTAAAGACTTTAAACAAGCGCTGGTTGGGAGGCAACCCAACACTTCTATCCCTTTCATTTATTTTGCTTATTAGTTTTAGAATAATTAAGATAATTTAAATTTTCTTTCTTTGTTTTTATTTTTATTTTTGTTATAAACTTTAGAGACTCATCATTCATACTTCATTTTCCTTTAGGTCTTCGTTATATTAGTTGATTTATTATATGTTCGAGCTAAGTAACACTTGTTCCAGGTATTTGATTTTGAATATTTTATTTGACCGCATTGTGCAGGAACATGACGTCGCGGAATATTTAAACCAACTAGGACCAAGGAGCTTACGGGAGCAATAGGAAGCTAGCAATTGGATTACAAGCCTAGTCAGGGGAGTCTTTTCTTCATTTTATTCCCCACCCCTTTATATGCGGATTTAGAATGTAAGACATTGAGGACAATGTCTAGTTTAAGTTTAGGGGTGGAAAACATGAGTTTTCATTTTTTTTATGTGTTTTTGCGTGCTTTAATTATTTTAGTTAAAAAAAAAAATTTCCAAAAAAATATTTCAAAAATATATATATATATTTTTTTTGTGTGTGTGCTTGTGTGAGTTAGTTAACCTGGCTGACAATGATGAATATATTGAATCATAAATTAATCTATGAATGGTGAATAATTTGCATGCCTAAATTAATTTTTACTTTTCCATGTGAAATTTGATATTTATTAAGCACGAGAATTAAGTTAAGCATTGTGTAGGAATGAGATGATTTCATAATTGGATAGGTTGAAATAGTGAACCATAGATGTTAAAATTCAAAATCACTAAATTTTACATCCTTAGACCAAATTTAGAATAGTTTGGGGAGGTTTCACTGTTGTGGGAAGATATTGAGATAAATGAGGATTCCATGTGTGAAAAAGAAAAAAAAAATTGTGTGAATTGTCTAAGGTCAATAGGATGCAATTGGGTGAAAATCTCAAATTAGAGGTCATTTTACTTGAATTGGTGTTTAATAATGGACGTTGCACTAATCAAGGTATTAAAAAAAAAAATTAAAAAATTATTGTATTTGAAAATTTCTCTTCGTAGCCTTTATGACTTGAGCAATTAAGCCTGCCAGGGTCTTTACAACCTGGTACCCTATGGTCATCTGACTTGGGAGTTATCGGCCGAAAGCTTGTTACATGGGTCATTTAGAAAGCTTAAAGGAGAGAATGATTCAAAAAAAAAAAAAAAAAAGCAGGTGCATGAAACAGAAGACGCACCAAATACCTTGGTTATGTCCCAACACTTATTTGAGGAAATTTGACTTTTTGATAAGGGATTATTAGCCTAATTAAATTCTAGAGATTGAAACAATCAAACTATGGAGAATCCTTATTTATTGATATATTGACTTGCAATTAGTGAGATTTACCTAAATTAGAGAGGTGAGGATAGTAGAAAATTCAACCTTAGATCACACATTTGGAAAGAGCGAAAAGAATAAGTTTGGGGGTGTGTGAATCTTACGAGCGATGAAAGAATATATTTGACCATTGAGGGCCGAGAATTGAAACAACTTATGAGCACACAATATTATGCTTAATTCTCCACACACACACGTCGATTTTACATTGGAAAAGTAGATTTTAAACTTTAACACATCTCCCTATAAATAAGCAAATACCAGTAGTAATGTCAATACATAGCTTTTATATTTTATTTGAACTGAAAAATATTTAGCAGTGTCTTAGCTTCAGAATGCATTAATTTTTTTTTTATATATAATTGGAGTCTGTTCTAAACCTTCAAATACATTTCTGACCCACTTCTTATAGGGCTTCAGGAATTTCTTACAAACTTTTGCAACATTATCTATTCTCATATATGTCCCAAGAACACGCTTGTGTCTAGATTCGCAGCACACCCCCATATCAAAATATTTGAAGTGCATTGGTTAACTCTTAAACATTTGGATCCCCTGACTCCCAACTGCACAGGATTATATTCAAAGTCTCCAAATGCAACTTACACACAATCATTTTACTTCATTTCCAGGGCAGAGCACTATAAAAAAGCTCCGATGAAGATGAACATTTCATATGGACGAGTGGGCATCTTTACGGTATTTGTTCTTCTCTCATACCCCGAATCAAGAAATAAAATTAATCATGCAGCACCTAGTTCAGATGCAATTTGGTATAAAAAGGCGGCAGTAAGGCGTGCCTTACTGTGAGGCGCATGTAGTATACCTCGAGACGATATTTTTGAGGCTAAAAATATGAGGCTTACGCCTCTAAATTTGAGGCGCACGCCTCAAGGTGCGCGCCTCATTTAAAATTTGATTTTTCAATTGTATAAAAATAAATCAGAAAGGGCTCTTCTTAAAAAAGAAAAAAACTCATTTAAAAAGGCATTTTAAGCCCCAAATAAAATAATAAAATACCTAAAAAATTAAACGACAGCCAGAAATTAGAGGGCCAAAAAGGGAACAGATTCAACAAAAATTCAAAAGTCAGAATTCAAGAAGAATATCGTCTTCTTCATCATCAGGTATGTTTTTCCTCTTTTCTTTCTCTATTTCTTCTTAGGGTTCCGTAAATCTTGCATGCAATTAGTTGCTTCATATACACATCTTGAAATTATAGATTTTATAAATGTTTTGATTTATATAATTAACACACACGATTTCATCCAATCACTTGTATAAACTCTAAAACTAGATGAAGATGATTTTGTAAAAATTGAGAGTAGCAAAGAGGAAGATGATGGGGAAATTAGATATGATGATTCCATTAACGATACTAGTAATAGTGAGGATAGTGCAGTTATTAGTTTTTTTTTAGTTTAAATTGCTTCTTTTTTTCCATTGCAAATGGATTGATTTCTAACTTCTGTAATACTTTTTATTTTGCTAAACATCTTCTTTTTTTAGGTTAACTATATCTCAATCTGCTAATCGCTATATATCATATTTATTATATGCTCGAACTTCAATTTTTTTATATTTTTATATTATTTTATAATTCTTTTATTTAGATTTTTTGTTTTTTTGTGAGACTTACGCCTCAATCCGCCTCGAGGCTTACGCCTCACCTTATAAAAAAAAATCGCCTCAATACTTAGTTTCGTCTTTTTAAACCTTGGATGCAAATGATCAAAAAGGAAGAAAGGAACAGCTAGAAACCTAGCAGGTAAGAGACAGAAGGTCGATTTTTCAGGTACATAATTATATGATTATATCTAATCGAATTAGTACATCAAGAAGCAAATAATACCTGCCAAATCGGCAAAAATGCAAGTAAAAACACTCAAAAACCCAGCAACCCTAGATCTAACACATACTGGAAGTATCAATAATCAAAATTCACCTTGATTCAAGAGTCTGCTACAGATGGGAAGAACCTGCATGAAAGGCCCAAGCTTTTGATGCTCCGCCAACAGCTCTTGCAAGTACTGACTACTAGTGTTTGTTTAAAAAAGAAACAACAAAAAATAAAACCCGTATGGATCAAATCATCAGAACCAAGTCAAAGTAACTAATTGAATTAAGAATCTAAAGATTCAGAAAATAGTAAAAACATACCTGTCAATATCTGGTGTGTTTCTTATCTGTGGAGACGCAGCTCTTGCAGGAGAGAAGTTGGGATTGTAAAGGCCCGACATAACTTATCAGTCAAATGGTTTCAGCCTTTCAGAGCTCAGTAGAATCGGAAAAAAAAAAAAAAGAATGAAATAGAGAAAGAGGAGATAGAATCTTCCAAAAGGGTTTGTGTAAATAAAAAAGAACTATCGAAAGGCCTGTCAAATTTGCTGAAAGGAAAACCCAAAATCTTCTACCTTTTTCTTTATTTGCTTACTTTTTTACATAAATACGCTAAACTTAATAATAATCAAAATAATTGTGCCGTAGACAGCGTTGCACGCTACTTTCTTAACAACAGTAGATTTTTATCATGTTTGTAGAGAAAGCGAAATGTGAGAAGCACTCATTTTTGAGGGGCAGTGGTGAAAAGGGATAAATCTGGATGGTGGCGCGTGAGAATTTAACGGAGGTAAAAGTTAAGGATAAATAATTTTACCATGGCGGAGGACTGAGTAAGGCTGCGGCTGAGGTGGTGCTAGGTGTCACTGAAGAGCTGCCAATACGTGTTCTACGTCCAGAAGAGAGTGTAGGGCAAGGGCCCCATTGGGAGCATGCTGCCAATGGTGATAGACGGTGCCAACCAAGTCTTAGCTGGACCGATTATAGCTAAAACGACGTCGTTGGCATCGAGATGCTACAGTATAGTGTGCCCAACTATTTTTTGCCTTGTGTTGTTCATTACCATCAATGCTTAGAGCATCTCCAACAGACTCTTTAAACATGAGATGCTCTCTATTTTAAAGAGTCAACATGTAAAATCATGCTCCAATAGACTCTTTAAATTAAGATTTAAATTTAGAGAGTGGGTTTGGCTCTCCAAATTTGGAGAGTCAAACTCACTCTCTATAATTAAATGCATTCAAAAAGTTTCAATTTTCAATGTAGAAAAGCAATAAAATAATCTATAGAAAAACTAGTTAAAATAAAAGATAAAGAAAAATAATAAATATTTTTTGGGAATAGTAAATTTAAGTGTTAAATATAAAGAGTTTGTTGGAGTACATCAAAATTTTAACTCTTTAAATTTATAGATACTCTCCAAATGATAGAATATGCTCTTTAAAAATAGAGACTCTCTTGGAGATGCTCTTACTCCTTCCAAGGGCAAGTTTGGCATAAATTTGGGGGATAATTGTAGTTGAGACCTCAAACATTTCAAATAGCAGCAAACTTTCTCCTAACCTTTCGATCGTTGCATTTGTCACCCCAAACCTTTCAAATCGTAACAGCTGAGGTCCCAAGGAACGGTTTCCATCCAATCTGTCGTTAGTTGATCCAAAAAAATTAATTTTGACCATATTTTAATCAATTTTAAAACGGCAAAAGTAATTTAATATTTTTCCATAAAATAATTAAAAACTTAAATCAAAAATCAAAAAATATAATAAAAAATGAAAAAATATATTCTTCTTCTTCACCCCCATCTCATCCCAATATGGATGTCTATGCATTGGATTATGATTTATATCTGAAGAAATTAATGGAAGATGGATTTAGGGTCTCAGTCTAATAACTCGATCAAGATCCAAATCCGATAACCAAATGGATCAAATATAGATATAGGTCAATCCAATCCGATTTGTTATAAATAATTGAATCGATAAAATATTTTTATAATATATTATTTGTCACTAGAATAAATAAATTTAGAATAAAAAAGTAATCAACTTCAAAATATAAAAATATAGAAAAATTTATAATTATTAAATATGTTTAAGAATTGAAAATTTTGAAAAAAAAATGATTTCAACCAATGTTTTAAAAACCTAAACCAACTCAAGTATCGACCTGAAAAATGAAGAGGGTCAAGGGTCAAAAAATCGAATCGGTATCGAATCGGTTGTCAAATTGAATAAATAACTATACAAATAAATGTAAAATATTATAAAAATAATAGATTTTTTTAATTATAGTTTACTAATTTAAAATAAATAAATATTTATATTTTTCTTAATTAAATTTATTATTATAATTTATTCTACAACTTCAAAAGTTAATAATTAATATGTAAAAATAATTTGATTTGTTAATGGAAATAATGAAATAAAATATTTATATATAGAATTGAAATTCAATTTTGCCTTATCCCACATTTCAGAGTGTGTTTCACACCCATTTTTTGAAGATAAAAATTTTTAGAATAGTGATTGATGGAAGAATGTGTGGTGGAAAAGTTATAAAAAATTTTAGATTTGTGTGTAATATTTTTTATTGGAAGAATGTGTGGTTGAAATGAAGTAAGAGAAAAAAATGAGAATGAGATAGAGAATGTGTTCCAAATATGGGCTGAATGTCAATAGAAAACTAGAATGTAATCTCTCATTTAAAAAGGAACATCATGATTAGAGGTGGGTGTAGGTTAGGTTGAGTCGATTTTTTATCTAACCCAAACCCAACCCAATACGTCGGTTTGATCAAAAATCAAACCAACCCAACCCATTTATGTGTTCCAATCCAACCCAATCAACTTTGGGTCGGGTTTGGTTGAGTTGGTCGGTTTGGATATTAAAAATCATAAAAATATATTCCGACAATAAATAGTTATCAATCACATGAAATGCATGAATAAAAATGCTAAAGAAAGAAAATAAAGACATCTTGTACATGTAATTAAAAATGCATTTGTTTTCAAATCAAAACTTAACAAGAAATGGGAAAGATTAATAAAAAATCCACTACTACAACTTTTTAATAGCATAACCACAAGTTAAATTATAAACTTGAATAATCATAGATACTCAGTACAACTTCGTCAAGATTTTAAATTGCAAAAGTTCTAAAATATTTTCACCCACAAATTTTAGCAATTAAGAAATTTATAAAAAAATATTTTTCCAAGAATTTGTTTAAATCCAAAAGAGGGATGATAAATGTGTTTTTGCACAATTATTTAATACCTAATTATATTTATTATTGATAAAAATAGCAATTTTCTATTCAAAACTATATAATTATTACTTTTTAGGTAAAAATCATCCCAAAGGACATAGAACATGGCAAAATGGAGGAAAATGACAAAAATCATGCAAAAATTGTGAATCTGGGGATCAAAATGAACGATGGCATAAAGTTGGAGGACTCGTGATGAAATTTATGAAGGGTGTGATCGATATTAAAGTCAAAATTCGAGGACTAAATTGTACAAGACCAAAGTTCAGGGACTATATTGGGACTTTGGCTAAAAAATGAAGCTGTATTTCCACTTTTAGGGCTTGAGGACCATTTTAATTTTTAGTCACAAACCTGGGGACTTAGCTACAATTTTTCTAGGTTTAATTAAAAAAACCTGATTGCAGTTGCAGCCACTGTTTTGCGGAGGAAATTTTATTTTTTCTTGAATTTCAGCTTCTACCGTTTTCTTCTGCGGGTTTTCTTTTTCGTTTTTCTTTCTTTTTCTCTACTTTTTTTTCCTTTGATAATCTTGGTATTTTGGGTCTAGAGCACGAGGAGAATATATTCAAGAATTAGGAAAAGTTTTTGGAGAATCAAGATCAAGCCATTCTCATCTTCAAGAAATCAATCAAACAAGGATTTTATCTTTAAATCTTCCATTTTCTTAATTGCTTTAACTTATTTGTAATGTATTGGTATAAATATTCTCTTTTCTATCGTATTTTTAACATGTGCTAATTTATTGTGTTGGGATTTATGGTAGAATTTAACATAATCTTAATTAATTTTAATATTTGTTTTTTGATGTTAATTCATTTATTTTCATGTGTTTCTACTATTGTTATTATTGCATTTTCATTTATATGGCCAATGAATAATTTATGTTTAGTATTTGTACGTAGTTCGAGAGAAGATTGTGCATTTTTTATCAAATAGTAGAAACCATAGGTTTGTGTAGTGGATAGAGATATACCACTAACCCTAGGTGGCCTATTGAACTATTTTCACAAATATTTAATGCGATTGTTTGGTTTGAATCGGTATAGAAATATAATAGGTTAAATTAATCAATTATGGTTAATTTTGTTTGAGAGAGATAATTAGCTAGAATTGAAAAATCAGGTCTAACATCGTAAACGAGTAATTTGTTAATAGGCTTGTAGAGAAATTTATTAGGCGACTGTTAAGTGAAACCATGAATCCCAACCACGTTTTCTATCAAACTTTTCAAGTGTTTACGTTTTCTTATTTTGTTGGTTTTTAGTTAATTTTCCATATTTTCCAAAATCAAATTTTATTGTGCGTTTATTCTTATTGTTAAAATTAAGGCCCCGTTTGTTTCAGATAAAAATCAGATTTTAATCTAAGTCAAAGTCAAATAATCAATATTAACCACATTTTTCATGGATCCCACACCTTTTCAACCACACATTTCAAAAACTTCTATAACAATTTACTAAAAATCTAATTTTAATTCCCACCAAATACCCACTAAATTGACTAAATGTGTGTAATCGGAAGTAAACATTTCTCGAGAGATCGACAATTCGGATTCAAAAAGTCCACTTTATTACTTGGACGCGACCCGTACACTTGCGGTATATTATTTTAACGAATGAGGGACATGCAAAACTGCATTCGCACTTCTCATTTCTTGTAACTCTATATTAAGAACATGGCCAATAAATTTAAGGGCCTGTTTGGTAGGGATTCTCATTTTCTACAGTAAATCAATTCTCATTTTCAACCACATATTCTTCAATAAAATAATATTTTCCATCACATTAATAATTTTTTCTTCTTTTTCAACCACACATTTCCCATCATATCACTATTCAAAATCAATTCTTCCCCCAAAAAATCCCTACCAAACAAGCTCTAAGTATACCTCGGATCAGCTCCGGTATCTGCGGATTCAAACAAAAAAAGCACGGATTTCACTAAGTAAATAAATTAGAACAATTATAAGAATAAACATATAGGACATACCCAAAACACATACAACCAAGGGAACTCATTTCAAGAAACGATTAAAAATTAAGTACCTGAACCATAATATGGGTATTAGGAAGCACAGCCCTTCTTGCAAGCATTCCGTAAGAACCCACTTTCCTCCTAATTTCTCTTGCCTTTTTTCTCGGATATCCTCCAAGATTCTTTTCAATTATGTAACTCCACGAGCTAAAGATTCTGTCTTTCATTTTGCAACACGCGTGTAATTTAGAAAATTCAGAGCAACAAAAACTGTAACTTGATTTGGTGAGAAAATAAAAGAGGTGGAGACGAGTGAAGTTGGACTGTGACTCTGAGAGAGAGAGAGAGAGAGATGAGGTGGAAGATTATTAGGTTAGAGTTGTGTAATTATATTTTGTAACTTATTTGTCCCATGACTTTTGCCTTTAGGAATTGAGTTGCGTCTTTCTTTTTTTTAACTAAGTGGTCGGGTCGGGTTAAATCGATTTTCTTGGATTAACCTGTAACCCGACCCCACCCGCCATCTTCGCCCAAAACTCAAACCCAACTATAAAATTTAAAAAAACCAACCCAAATCGATAGGTTCGGGAGGTTTATACGGGTTGGTTTGAGTTTTGTCCACCCCTAATCATGATGGTAAAAGTCACTATTGAACTTGTTAGTAAAAACATACGGGCCTCAAGTTAGTTCAAATTTTTTTAAAGAACATTGATTTTTTTTTTTCCTAATTTTTATTAATTTCGGATTGGATTATCGGATCGGATATCCGATAACATAGCAAATTAATAATCAAATATCCGTTAGATTATCGGATCGAATAATTTTTTTATCCGATCGAAATATAGGCAGATCCGATCCATATCTGATCCATTTACAACCTTACATCCCATCTCTCTGAACCCTAAACCATAAATTTGCCACCGACCACATTCGCCGCCAAAGCCTTTCCTGCTACCACAAATGCCATTTTTAACAATGCAAAAGGCTTCGATTGATTGGACTGGCCGATTTCAAACTACGAGAAAGATTAACAATGCTGCAAAAGGGAATTGTGGAAAAAACGGGAATCCTAATCTCAATGTTCAAAAATCGTACCCGACCCCAAAAACTTCGATTGGATTATCACCAAAAAAAGGTCTTTTCATCCTTGACCTTTAGCTCATTGTGCTTCTAGTGGCCGTGCACACAATCATACTTAAACTTGTATGTATGCAGTTTTTTTTATTTTTAAATCAGATTAAAATATCCAAAAAATGAGAGAAAATCCATATACGTTGCATAAATAGATTGATAGAAACACTGCCATATAATCAATGGTGATGAATGGATCATTTGTTATGAATATTATTTAGCACACGAGAAATGTAACAAATCAGAAACTTAAGAGAAGAAAATGGCAAACCAAATAATCCCTCAACGAAATTGCAGAAAACAGTATATTGATGCTAGAGTTCGACTATATTTCCATAAGACGATTTTGGCATGCTACGGTGTTTACAGTCGACGCCAATCGTCTCCCAAGATACAACAATCATTCGCTTGCAGTGTAGAAGCACTCTAACAGCAAGAACAGCGAACCAGAAAAAGTTTCGTACTCTCTGAATTTAATGGAAAATATATTTGTTTATGAGGAATGCAAGAAAAGAGAATAATGATATTGAATGAACGAAATTCGGAAATCAGGGATCCTATTTATAGATTTTCAAAAGCTGCAGGCCAAGAGTTGCAACTCCATGAAAGTTATTCCTGAATAGACACAATTATTAGTTTGTATCCGTTTTAGTCCGAACAGTTTCAAATATGTTGAAAAGACACACATTTCCACATAATCAATTTTCGAAAATAAAAATAAATTAAATAAATAATTTTAATTTATTTTGTCCAAAAAGAATATAGGAACCAACCACGACACCCGACCCGACCCGACTAGTGCCGATCGGACGGCGACGGCGGGCGCGTGTGTGGGCTTTGGACTAGTCTAGACATTGTCTAAGACTTCCCCCTTTCAAATACTATTGATACCCCTTAGTGCCCAAACTCATATCCAAACTCGAGGTATATAAATTGGTTCAAAATTCTTTCAACTTTTTATGTGGGATAAAGTTCCTATACTTGATTTTAAATTCCAGAATTTTTACTCTCAAATTGCCAACTTCTAGCATTAATTTCTCATTCATCCGGAAATGGTTTTGTGAAATTAAATATATCACGAATATCTACTAGCGAAGTAGAATGCGTTTAACCATTGACCCGCACAAAACGGATACCGGGTCCCACCCGAATTATTGGTCAAACTTGACCCATTTCCAACATCCTTAACAGCAACAAGTTCTTCATCATCCCTCTGCAGAGCAACTCTAGCGATCGAACGACCAATCCTTCCATATCCTTATTAAAATTCCATTTTAAAATAAAAGAAAATAAAATATCAAACTTTGACCACTATATTCAAAACCCCATTTCTAGAAAGATCCAAAAATGATAAGGAAAAAAACCAAATCCAAGCTATATTTATGAACTATAAGCAGCTTTTAAGTAAAATAGAACATGCTGATGAATTGAACAAAATCAAGAAAATATACCGTTGATTTCAGTCTTGATCTTGCCCATTTGTATTAGAAAGAGAGTGAAAACTGAGTTCAAACTTGATAGTAAGCGGGTGTGAGAAAAATGGAAAACACTACTTGTACATAATTTGGGTTACCTATGTTGGGAATTTACTTAATCATGTACAGTGAAAATAAAACAATTTTCAATTCCCAAACGAGGATCTGCAATATGTTTAGATAGAAATTGTGATGAGAATTATACCTTTGATGAATTCCACAAACTCTTTTGCTTTTTCTTGAACTCCAATGATCACGATCTGCAATCCAAGCTGTCCAATTGTCCAGCCTCCAATGGTGATCCACACAGAGAACAAGAATGACAGTTAGGGTTTTCTTTTCTTGTGTTAGCAAGAATAATGAAAAATTCCACGCTGTTTTCAAACCCTAGTAGCATATTAATATAAGTCCAAATGGGTTCGGCCCATCTGTTAAACTTAACCCGGTCCAATATTTAATTAATCAAATTAATTAAATATGATCCATGAATTAATTAATTCGAACATATTAATAAACAACCCAATTAATTAATTATCCAATATTTGTCATTTAATTAATTGGTAAATCTCATTCTTCTGATTCTCTTTTGTGTGTGACCCATTAGGTTCCCAATCACGATACCTATCGACGTGAATTATTATTTTGATCTAATCAAAATCGATAAATTAAAAAGCCTCTTTTAATTTATCACTAATTCACTTTCGTTGTCTCAAATTGACATCTAGTAATGTATCAGGGCAATATATGTGACGGAAAATATCACGTAGTATGACAAAACCAAACTTGTTCGTTTACCGTGAAACTATAATCCTTTCGTCAATATGATCCGATCAATTATGAGATATGGATATGTGTCAATCTCAATTATCGATCATATTTTTTATCCCACTATTAAGTCAATGTACGTTGAAAACTGTTTTCCGACTTATGAGTTCACCTTAACCAATGATTTCATTATCAACTTAACTGGATAAAATGTAGATCATAATCTTTTACTATCTAAGAGTGACGAATCCTTTATTGGTCATTTACAACCTTCATATGATTCTTGACATACCCGAACGATATTGTATTAGCGACCCTGGCAGAGCAACATCCAACACCACCAAAGTATGACTGTCCTCATATAAGGTACCATGATGACCTCAAGTCAAAGGACCAATTCCACTACCGAACGTTAGAGATTAACCACTAACACTCAGATAGTTATCCATGTGGAATCTCTCAACGGGTCTCCAATGTTTTGTTCTATAACAAAACATCCACGTGTTCATTCAAGTGTCACCACACTTTAGCTTGTGAGATCAGCTACTTACTTCACAAGTAAGAATGCCACACGTGATAGTCTATCCGTAATAACAATATCCGTATCTCGTTATTACTTTGACCGCGGACGATTTAAGATTCAGTTATATGTAATTTGTATCTCACAATCACAACTCCTTGTGATTAACAAATCACCAAAACTTGAATCTACGGATTCCATTATTTAATTTATTAGAATATTAATTCAATTAAATAATATATATTGTCATACATATGCATTGATTATATATATTCAAAGTGTTTATGTTGAAAGTTGATTGAACCTATGGTATAACACTTACAACCTAAGTGTGTCCACTCTCTCACATGGGATGGACCCCACATGAATAAAAAAAAATTTCATGTGGGGTCCATCCCATGTGAGAGGGTGGACACCCGTAGGTAACCCAAATTATGTACATGTACATATCTCGAGAAAAATAGGTGGCAAATTTCTGGTTTTTAGTTGACAGGGTTGGGGTGGGGTTGATGAAGAAGAAGATAGTTTTTCATTTTATTTTTTGGTTTTTGATTTAAGTTTTTAATTTTTTTATGGGAAAAAATATTAAATTATTGTTTTGCCCTTTTAAAATTATTTAAAATGCGGTCAAGTTAATTTTTTGGGTCAACTAACGACAGATTGGATGGAAACCGCCCATTCGGGCCTCAGCTGTTACGATTTGAAAGGTTTGGGGTGACGATAGCAACGATTAAAAGGTTATGGAAAAGTCTACCACTATTTGAAAGGTTTGGGGTCTCAACTACAATCATCCCTAAATTTGGCACAATTTTATGAACAATTTTCCTTTTTTTAATAATTATATTAACACCAAAAAATTTATTAGTTGTGCTACATTTTTAAGTACACTTAAAGTCCTAAATCTTTTCTCATCGTAACAATTACGTTCCTAATTTTTTTTATCAAATTTTTATTTAACATTTTATTAATTAGCACAACTAACACTTTATCGTTGATTCTATCAGAATATTATATTTGTTTGTTTTGAAATGAAAGAAAAATATCTTGTGGCACTTTTATATTTATTATTATTTGAAATATATGATACAAAAATAACTCAAGATTTTGCCTTCTTAAAAAACTTTTTGGACAAGAAATCATTGATAGAGACGAGATATGTTAATTAATGGAATTATGAAAATAAGAATGCATCAATAAAGAGTTAGAAACATAAGTGGCACAATAAGGCCCCGTTCGGGAGGGATTAAAAGCCAATTAAAATTGAAAATATGGCTGTTATTGGGTCCCACTCGTCTAATAAAAGTCAACAATAACGGCTATATTTTCAATTTTAATCCGATTTTAATCCCTCCCATACAAGGCCTAAATAAAGTCCGAGGCCTTAAATACAATTAATACGTTGTGAAACATACAAATAGATGTGGTGTTACTATCTATTATATTTTATGAAAGACGGGGATCGTACTGTTTTGAGATACTTTCAATGATGATTTACTTGTAAATAAATTGATTTTTTTATTGATTATTTGTTAATTTATTAATTGGGGTTTTTTGATTCTACTAAAAATTAGAATTTTAATAATTTGATACAACATAATGAAATGTTTGGTTGAAAAATTGATAGAAGTTAGGGTGCATTTGATTGAAAGGATGGAAAATGGGTGGAAAGAAAATGAATTTCAGGGAAAATAATTGTCTAGAAAATATTTTGTAGGGAATTGTTAATTAAATGTGTTTGATTAGTATAATTTTCCACTCGGAAAATTTTTAAATTTTGTATTCGTTTGGCTTTGTTTTATATAAAAATTGTCAATGAAAGTGATTATTTTTTCCACAATTGGTTATAAAATTTGTTTCCATTGCTAAAAAGTAAAAATAAAATAAAAAATTCCCTAAAAAATTATTTTTTTAATCAAAATTTAGCGTTCGTTTGACTTTGTTTTACATGAAAATTGTCCATTAAAGTGAAATTTTTTTTTTACAATTGGCTATAAAATTTATTTCCATTGTTAAAAAAAAAAAAAAAAAAAAAAAAGCAACCTGGAAAACAATTTTCCCACCAAAAAGGTGGGAAAACCTTTTCACTCAAAAGGCAGAAAACAGGCGCGTGGAGGAGCAGGTTGGAAAAATTTTAGCCTAGAAAATTATCATTATCAAACAAGCCTAAACTAAGAAGAAGGAAATTCTTTTCCAAGTTCCATGGAAAATTAAGCATATCAAACATGGCCTTATAGATCTTATGAACTGCAAAAAGACCTAAAATTTTTATCAACATTTTTAATTAATAATTTAATTAAATTATTGTATATTAATCATGTTATTTATATTAAAATATATTACTTATTTGTCATTATCTTTTAAGTCTAATTGGCGTGTAGAGTCAAGAGTGCGGTTTTGCACATTAATATTAGAGTAACGAAGTCAAAAAGTTCTTTTTTTGGTGATATGCTTATATTGATGGTTTTATTTAATTAGGACATTTTTGACATTTTATTGAAATAGTAATAATAAATTAAGTAGAAATATTTAATTTCAACTTCTTATTTAAGTGCATTTTTTAGAGAAACTTATAATTCGAGCTTCTCCAAAACAATTTAAAAAAAAAAAAAATTTGGGTTTCATTCAGCATTTCACAAACATCTTAAGAAATTTACTTTTACTCTCCTTGTAAAGCTTTTGAACTTTAAAATTTATTTATCAAACACAGGCTAGGGTGAGGCACGAGACTTGGGGGTGTCAGTCCACCTCATCTTGGCAGAATTAATTAAATTAAGGGATTATTTGCTAAAATATGATACATGCTAAACTGAATGTTGACGCCATATATAATTTTTTTATTGAACGTTCGGGAGATGAGTAACATGGAGTATGACTGAAGGGTATGGATGACAAAATATTCCGTCTTGACCCACAAAGACACGAGGATGGAGAACATGGCCCTGCCTTGACCCTCATTATTATCGAAGTTTATATATATACTAGGTGCAAGCAACGTGCAATGCACGTTTTCATAGTTTATATTTAATAGTTTTGTTTAAGAATTAATTTGTTATTAATAAAGATGTAATTTTTGTGGTTAATTAAATAATTAATGATGTAATATTTATGTAATTGATAAATAATTAGATGTGTGATTTTGATATTGTGATGTAAGTTGGTGAGATCGAAGAAAATAAACAAAAGTTGACAAATTTGGAGAAATGACTAAATTGTAAGGGATCCAAAGTTCGGGGACTAAAATGTAAATACTTAAAAGTTGTGCCGACCCTCACGATAAAGATTTGAGAGTGCTCAGAGTCAATTGGATAAAGGAAGACGTCAATAGAATCAAATTTAGTTAAAAGATGATCACAAATCAATTTCCAACCGAAAAGCTATGCTCCGATGTTGTAGTCTCATATTGTGACCTATTTTTGGCATAGAAAGTGATCGAATTGGAGAATGATGTCTGAATCAAAGTTGTAGCCAGATGAGTTAGCGTTCCAACGCATTTTGAATCGTCTCAATTGGATATCGGAATACAAAGTTATGATAAAAACACTGAAAGAAGGCGCAGCTGCCTGTTTAAAACAAGAAATTCCGTTACATAATCCGTTAAAACAACAAATTCCGTTAGTTTTTCCGTTAAAAACAAGAAATTCCGTTATATAGCCACTTTTAATATATAGATATATAAAATAAGAATATTTTAAATCCCCAACTCAATCCTGTTCGACCTCTCAAAACTCCCAACAAAGTGGAGACGGTCGGCTAACCCCGCATTGTCTCCATTGCTTCCCTACTAAGGCCCCGTTCGGGAGGGATTAAAAGTCAATTAAAATTGAAAATATGACCGTTATTGGGTCCCACTCGTCTAATAAAAGTCAACAATAACGGCTATATTTTCAATTTTAATATGATTTTAATCTCTCTCATACAAGGCCTAAAATAGATTTTAAGTTTGGTGAGGTAAATAAAATGATTCAAGACTCAACAATATAAGTGACACTGAGTCCTGAGAGTATATTATTCTTTACATGTAAATAAATGATCGTCAAACTTTACCTGAATAACATTATTCTTTACAAACACATCTCAAAACGTGCTTTAAAAGTGTAAAACGAAATTCTTTTACACCAAGTTGTCAGGTATAGGAGTGGAGTTTTTGATGTAGGGTTTTCGACCGCATGCAGAACTAATCTGTGTCATCATGTTCACATTTCACAGTTCGCATATTATCATGGGGAAACTTGTTTTGTAGTCAAATTTCGAGTGGAGAACTTGAGATGTGGTCAATTTTAAGAAGACTAGGCAAAAGTGACAATTTTGAGGTGCAATTACGAAATACCCCTTTTGTAAAAAAGACCAAACTCTTTGTATGACTAAGAAAAAAATGATTGGTACGTAAATCTCGAGGGCATATCAATAGCTTTTCAATAAAAGTTTTGTAAGTGATATATCCTATTAATCAACGGATAATTCGGACTTGTAGAAAATCGAAATTGTAGAAAATCATGTTGGAATTTGTTTTAAAGATTGAAAAATTTGGTTAAGTATAAAACATGAAAAATGATTTCGTGTCAATTTCGGCCAAATGTTCGGACTTGATCCGATAGTCAAATTATAAATATAAATAAACTAATTTGTTATACTCGTCAGTAGATTGTTGTAGTATATTGAAAATCTCAAAACCAATTTCGAACAATTGAGAAATTGCAGTTAAAAGTTGGAAAGAAAAGAGGAAAAAATTAGCCGAAAATTTGTCTAACTCCATCGCTCACCTAATGCTCGAGCGACAAGCAAGTGAAAAAGGTTCTGTTGAAAGGGTGTCGGTGGCGCTCAAGCGAGAGACCAACGATAGCAAGGAATGCTTCCCTTCGTGAGGTTGCTAAGTTTGGGGCGTGACACATCACTCACAACCTCTCATCCTCTATAAATAGGATCATTTGGACGTCCATTACGCATCCCATTTCATTTGTATTGAGTATTATATCAAAATCTCTTGCAAAAATACTCCAAAAATCATTTTCTTGTAGAGGGAAAAAATTTCGTCCAAGTTCAATGTTATTTACGGTTTGAAGTGCTTTTACCACAAGTTGTATTCGTTGTTTCTTAGGAGACAAATGCCGTAATCCGTTAACACCGTTACAAGACAATTTTGTTAGAAAGAGAAAGTGTTAATCACTTGCCTCATATTTCATAATTCATATTTTCTTCATTTCATTTTTGCTTCTATTTTCATAGAGTTTAATTAACAATCACGGCGGGGAAGATGGAGGTTCGAAATCAATTCCGCATTAACAATCTGGATTACAATTTGGGCGTGATTTTGGGAGATTCTTCTTGCACGATTTCAGATTTTCCCTCAAATTGAAGATGAAATATCGAACATACAAAAAATAAATTTCAATCCTCACATTGGTTACTAAAATGGATGGAATTTTACCGCTTCAAATCACAGTCGCAATTTACCTTTACCTTTACTGATTACAAATTCGCCCGATCGGATTTGGGATTCATTGTGTTCTTGTTGCAGATTCAAATCATTTGGGGGTTAGGGTTAGGGTTAGGGTTTGAAAAATACTGCCATTTTTTTAACAAAATGGTGAGGTGCCGTGAAACTTTTGGGGTAATTGCTGATATGGTAGTGAGTTGGCATGAAATTTAATGAATTAACTGGTCACATCATTTTTTCGACATCACATAAGAAAATCTACTAAAGGATTCGATCCAGTGAATAATCGAGTGAGACAGAGCAAAGTTCAGAGGGGACGTTTAATGAAGTTCGATAAATAGTCACATGGTGCAAACTTCGATGTCATCGAAACATTTAGGACTGGCCTTGAAAACAACACCCGAAAAATCGACCCGACCCAACTCGAAACGGGTTAGGTTGGTTCAGTTTAGATATAAACCTAGGTCGGGGTAAAAATATTTTAAAATAATTGTGGATCGGTTCGGGTCAGCCCAACCACATTGAAACCCTATTTTATTCGGTTCCCACAGTGAAACCCATTGAAAATTGAAATGAACTCTTTTGTTGGATGCTGTGCGAAATGTGTGAGAGGCTGAAGTAGCCATTCTTGCGATGAAAGCTTTAGGAGAGGGAGGATTGAATATTCATCATTTGTTGGTTTGCGATGAAAATGAGACCGCTTTCTTTTCTTGTTCAAGTCAAGTCGAGAACTCTCTATGTTGAAGTATCGAAGACCCGATGTGGATGAATTTAGTTCTTGAGGAGCCGTATTCACTATGTGTAATGTGTGAAAAAACTTAGAAAGGTGCAGTTGCTTCTTCTCCCGTCCTCCTTGCCTCCCTTTTAAGTCCATATTATATTACGTGAAAATTAGATTTTCCCATACAATGTGATTTTTTATCCATTTATTTTCAATTTTACCAAAATTATATAGATAGATCTTGCGTTTGGTTTGTATAGTGCATAAGATATTTGATGCTATCAAAAATCGCACCTGCTGAGTTTCGAGCTTGACGACTGAGGTCGAGCACGAACAGGGTTTTCCTCCGGTACCTGAAACAAAGGCGTCGACGTGTGTCCTTGTCGCTTCTCCGATACTTAAGTCAGAAGGGAAATTTAAGAGAAAATATATGCTGAATATGTGTGTAAAACGTACCTGAATAATAAATGAGAATGATGTATTTATAGAGGTAGGTAGTGTAGTTCAAGTAAGACTCATCTCCTTATTTTTAGGAGTGATTATAGGGATAAGATTTGAAATGTAGATAGGAGTCCAAACCTTCCTTATTTGAGGTGTTACCCAAGATAGGACTCCTTTACGACTTAGGATTCCTAAGTAGGAGTGATTGGGTTGGGCTAGAGTCCTTGGTTGACTCGATGTTTTAGAGTAAATGAAAGTACTCGAGGACTCTGTAATGACTGAGGTGGTATAATCTCGAGCACATACCCCCGAGGACTACCGATGTGATTTTGGAAGGTCATCCTCGAAGTATCTCAAGGACCATGCAAGCTCGAGGACTTAGGTCCCATAATCGAAAAAGAAGAGTCCTCACAGTCCTTGTGCTTGAGGTGTCGTAATAATGACCACATCAATATTATTGAGAGGAAAAAAAAAAACCCCAGCTACACCTGACCCCACCCGATTTGGGTTGGGTCGATTTAGAGTAAGAGCGGGATCGGGTCGATTTGTGAAAGAGCCCAAAATCGAGTATATCGACTCGGGTCGATTTTGGGTCAAACCCGACCTGATCTGATCCATTGCCCACCCCTAGGAAAATTTAACTTATTGTAGTGCTATTCCTCTAATTTACCATTGGATGATGCTAATTGTACAATCGTCATTGATAATGACTCACATGGACTCCATATTTTTTTAATTTTTTTTAAAGATTGTCAATGTCGGTTGTATAGTCGGATTATCCTTTACGATTTCATCTTTGTTCAGGCCCGCGACGGTGGGACCATCTAGGAGGAAGAATCAGAAGTAGAGAATTGGGGAAGTAGCGAAGCCATTAAATTGTGTGCGTGTGTGAGAGAGAACGAGAGAGTCAGAGAGATGGGGTTGATCTGGTTGGAAGCAGTGTTGCCGTTAGGGATCATAGCAGGCATGCTTTGCGTGATGGGCAATGCTCAATATTTCATCCACAAGGCTGCCCATGGCCAAGTATGTATCCATTTTTGATGTATTTCAATCTATTCCCCCCACCCACCCCCCCCCCCCCCCCTCTCTTCAATCAGGGATAATTACTAAGTATATTGATTAACTATGATTATTTGGCAGCCGAAGCATATTGGAAATGACGTTTGGGACGTGGCGATGGAGCGACGGGACAAGAAGATGGTAGAGATACTCTCTTCATCTCCTAATTAACCTACATCTTTTTGCCTTGGTACTCTTCTTTCATTTTTTCCTTTTCTGTACATTTAATCTTATTATGCGTTTAGACTGAATGTCTTTGTTGCGGGTTATTTCTAGATGGTTATACTGTGGTATTAACAAACGAATTTGATGTGCAAACCTTACCCAAAATCTATGCCTTCTAGATCCGTGAATTTACTGGCTGATTTTATTGCTATCCCCTGAAGTTCTATATCACTTTCACTTGCACTCGCTAGAATTGCATTATTTTAGTATTTGAACTCTAGGTTGCCAAATTATGGCCTTGAAGCAGTGGTATAGCTACTGAGTGGCTGCTTAGAATGGTTGAATTATGTAAGTAATTATGACTGCAAAGCATAATAACACATGCAAGTGTCCGGCTTCTACTAGGGAGCTGCTTAGCATTCTACAAACTATGAGATAGGAAATTATGGAGGGCATGGAAGGTCGAGTGAGAGAAGACTCAGAGTCACTTATCTACACAATAAATGGGGTTTAGCATTGTACTTTGGGGTAATTAAATGACAATCCGTGGTCGCTTGATTGAACTTCAAAATCCTGACAACATAAGATTTTTCTAGCTCTTTTATCCATCCAGCTTCTTAAAGATTGCTTGCTGCCCCAAAACAGCTGTACTACTATGAGTGATATGGAACAATATTTGTGTAAAGTAATCAAACTTTATGACTCTTTCTAACGATTACAATGAGCCCATACTTGTTATGAAAATAATTGAACATTGGATGTCTCCTTAGGCATTTGTGTACTGGTTCTTGCGGAGAAGGTGTAGTGAACCACTCACCACTGTTTTCAAGAAATGCCACCCTGGACCTGACAGACCACAACTACCTTTATGGAGATTCTTTCTTCTCCTTCCTCTTCTACTTAGCCATTGCCTACCCCTTTTTTTGTTGGTACTCCTTTTTAATATTTCCTTCTCCATTCATTGCATGGCATGCACAATTAAGCTGGTTCGGTTTTTCAGTTGGTTATTTAAGAGCTGAGCACGGATTGGATATGCAACGTTATCTCAGGTCTATGCACTCTGCATTCGTTGATTTACTGGTTGTCATTGCTAGTCCCGCAATTTCTATTTCACTTCCACTTTAGGCACAAGCATAGACTTTTTTTTGCATTTAAAATTCAAAATGTATTAACATTTGATCATTATACTGCCAGTTTATGGACTTGAATCATGAGAACTTGCTGCTTCTTGCAAGCTGCTTAGATGAATTACATTAGCAATTCATGTCCTTGAAGCTGTAATCATGCAAGTGTCTGGCTGCTACTAGGCAGGTGCTTAGCATTCTATAATAATCAGTGAGATAAGAAATTATGGAGACATGGAATGTGGACTGAGAGTCACTTATCCTTACAATAAATAGGATTTAGTGTTTTACTTTGGGCTGTGAGATAACAATTTGTGGTAGTTTGATTGGATTTCAAATTTTAAAACTTAAAGACTTTGCGAGCTCTTTTATCCCTCCTGCTTCTTAAAGATAGAGATGCGTGCTTGCTGCAAAAACAGCAGTACTTCCACGAGTAATATAGCAAAATTAACTGGTATGTTTACAGTAATTGAATTTTATGACCCTCTGTAATGATGAGAATGACCTCATATTTGTCATCAAAATTATTTAGCATTGGATGTACTCCTTGGGCATTTGTGTCATATGGATTTTTAGCCAAGAAGATGTTGATGAACTACTCACCACAGTTTTGATGAAATGCCATCCTGAGCCCGACCGTAACTATCTTTATGGGTTTTTCCTTCTTGTTTTGGGAGAAAATGAAGTTATGAGAAGGTTATTTGAAAGTTTAATTTCACAGGTTTTTTAATTTTTTGTTTTTGAAAGAGAACATTTAATTAATACCTAGGATTGGATTTATGGTCTGACCTACGGTTCTGGTCCAGTTTTTACAACCATGACTGATAAAGTAACAGTAAGCCACTGTTTGGAAAATTTATAAATGGTTTATACAGAGGAATAGTAGTAGGTCCCATGAAATGTGTCAATAATAATTAGTAGTGATGAATGTGCGATTGAAATTAATGTTTGACTTGGATTGAATTTATAAACCAATTATAAATTTGTATCCTTTGGGAAGGTACAACTGAATGCTTCATTTGTTTTCCATCATCAGAAGCCAAGTGTTATAAAATACTAGGAGCTCTTGCTGAAGACCTTTATACAAATACACTCCGTGTCATCTTTTCAACACCAATGGAAATTAGAATCTTTGTTTTGTTTGAAATTTCTTTCAACTACATAATACCAATTAGTTGCATTGAAATTGTGAATGATAAGAAAAGGTGGAAATGACTGAATGAAAATATATAGATGCACATTTCCAGAAATAAATTGTTAATTGAGCCAAGCTTGCTTTATGGTACTGGAAGAGATTCAGCAAAATAACGTTGTAAACTTACCTTTTATCTATCAGTTTTGGGGAACCTTTTAAAATCTTGAATGCCTTCTTTCTTGAAGTTGGGCTAGATGAAAGTTAAATAGGTGTTGCCCAATAATGACCTCAGGGTTGAGAGGTGGTTTAAGTGCTCATAGTTTTTTTCTGACATGTTACTTTTCTGATTATTTTTTATTAACATCGTTATTCAGTGTAGTCTAGCTCATTAAATACAAGCTTTATGGAATATGGCTCTTGCTGCAATTGAGCTTTCTTTCTTTTCTTGTTCCTGTCATTTTCTTTTGTATCTGTTTTTTTCTGATTTCTGAGTATAATTTTCAATCTTCTTTGTTGACTATTACTATATTTTCTTAGTGAAACGTCATCACTTTGCTTTTTCTTTTCTCATTTATGGTGATGCAGGAGGACTGTATTCAAGGGCTTGCTAGAAATAAAATAATTTTCAAGGTTCCTAGTCAATGGACTTGTTGACAAACTCGGAACTCCCAACTTCTCATTCTTCTGTGCCACGTGTAGCTCTGCTGTTCAATCTCTCATCTCTAGAACAATGCATGGAAAATGTCGAGTTTAATTATTGATGTTGCCACTGGTCTATGATAAATGCCTAGATGATATTTGAATTCTAAAATATTTATCTTGTATTCATATTTCACGAATTTTTTTTTGGGCACCTGAGTAAACTAAAACGTTGAAAAGTAAAACAAACGTGGTGCTATTCTAAGTATAAATGAAGAAAAGATGCAACCTTGAAATTTGCATTAAAATAGATTTACCTTGGAAGGGAGGGCAAGATAATGTGCACTCTTCCACATTTTCTTATACACGATGGTCATCTAATGCTGTTATTTTCTTTATGCACGTGCACGACCACCTCCCTGCCCCTAAGCTTGGATCTGCATATTGGTATAAGCTAAATAGAGGGTATGGTACGAACCTATTATGTTTTGTCATGATCTTCAAATGGAAGTTGTGGATCACATGAACAGATATTTATGAATCTAATGGTGACATCACGAAAGAAACAAAATTTTGAAGAGTTGTGGTTGGGTTGTGTTATATTCGATAATATCCAGACACTTAGATTGTTTGCATATATTGTATGAAGATTTAGTTTTCTTGCCTGGGGCCACATGAATATCAATGTCGTTTTGAATCTGTTTGATGGGTAGTAAAAGCTTTGTGTTCAATACCATTATTGATTGCAAATTGATTTCCAAATGGTCATTTATAAATGTAAAGGTTAGTTGTACCAGCATTGTTTGGTTCTTGAGAACAAGTTGTCTTTTTGCCAATATGTAAATGATTCAGTTCTCCAGTGGAGAATTTATAGTTCATTTATAATATTTATTCTCTATTTGGAGGTTGGTAATATAAAGAAAGACAGCCTGATTTAGTGGAATTCATATTTATTGAATCATTAAAGAAAGAAATCTATTTTTATATTTTGGATTGTCTTTTGTTTTACTTTTGTGGGTGGCACGACAAGCATGGGATAGCCACCCCTCTGTCAAAGAATAAATGGAATAAATGATATTTTGGCCTGTCTTTATCAAAAAGCATAGAGGAAAAGGATTCCTTTGTAGAATATGTATTCGATTATTAAATGCCAGATTCACACTAGAAGATGCAACCCGACCGACGAGCGTGATGGAGGATTGGACTCACTTGGCCTGTGGTGCGAAAATGTAGCCTTCGACCAGCCGTGCCGTGGTCCAGCCCGACCCATTTGGTCCCACCCACTATACTAAATACAAGAGTTAATGCGAACAGTAGATGAAGCTCTTGACTATATGACAACATTAACATTCAACCCAGCAAAACTGAAAAATGTAGTTGTCCAATTACTCCTCGGAAGAGACTTTGAAGGTACTTAAACTAAAGTCAGTCGGTCAGTCGGTCATCATTGACTAGCCAAAAGAATAAAGAGACACAAGCTATCATCAAGAACAGCCGAGAAAGAATAAAATGGCCATTAAAATTTTTATTATTTGTAAGTTGAACACAAGATTCATCAACAGATATAATCAAGAAATCACTCCGGTAACAACCTAAATACACACAACAAATAATCATTAAACTATGGAAGGTTGTTGAGAGAGGTTACAGATTATTATTTACACTAATAACCGTGAATTCCTCAACCCATAACCTGCAACTACCAAGGACAAGAACAAAACAATGTACTGGACACCAAGAAAAATAGGTGCAATCAGAAGAATATTCAAGGGCATGAATATGAATACTTATGTGGACGAACAAATTAAGGCACATACTCAGTCTCGAGGGTTGGTTGCGTCCTCGTCACTGTGGCTGCTGGTGCCATTGTGCTTCCAACCCTAGTCATTTCCAATGACTCCCCAACCTCTGCGGCCCTCTCCATGTGCTGCATTTTCTTTGCCTTCTTATACTTGTAGGCCAACAGCACTAGAAGTCCTAAAATAACCAATAACGCCAATCCTCCTAGCACTGACCCAACGATAATCCAGACCTTTGAATTGTTCTTCTTTCCATGGCGACTTGGTACTGGAGAAAGAGCAGTCGACTCGACCACAATAGAGAAATGCCCCTGTTGGAACGTTGTACATGTCTTGTCTGGTAATACATCACTGAAATTGAATGTGCCATTTAAATCAAATGAAACACACTTAGGAACTGGCCCCTCAGGCAATGATTTAATATCCGAAAACTTTATCGATATGGGCTGACCAGACGCATGAATACCAAGCGCTTGCAAGTTTTTGGCCATCAGGTCTGAAGCATTATAAGCTAGAAGACCCAATACAGGAGCTAAATACACGTAACCAGGAGGAGGATGGTAAACTATAGACCAATTCCCCAAGTTTTGGTACACCAAAACAAGCCTTTTAACATACGGCTTCTCGACTATGCCCATAGGAATCTCAAACTCTTTGTACATGCCAAATCCATGTCTCCTTAAGCTACCACTCCTTAGCCTCATTGCTGAAACCATAATCCCTGTTAAATTAGAGGGTACAACTCCATCATAAACACGACCGGTCCTGGTCCTAGGGCGAACAAGTGCCCGATAAGCATAGTCTTGGAGGAGTGCATCTAGTGCCCGAGCACTACCTGGTGAATTAGTTTGAGCAGTGACAACTCTCAGAGAGCAAAACAACAGTATCATGAGAAGAAGCATCGTGAGACTTCCAAGAAGTCCCATTCGATGCTTCACAGTATTTAAGAATCAGCGAGAATCAGCAAAATGTCAATCAATACAAACCAAAGTCACCCAGGAAAGTGTTGTCAATTATACTTAGATCCAGAATAAGTAAGAGAGCATTACTAATATCTAAAGATTTCCCAAATAGGTTCATCCAAAAACAGGCTTCACAATTACACCTCACGGACTTCAACAATTGATATATTTGCCAAGAATCTGATTCTTCATTCATTAACAAACGGTAAACTGTGTATCAAAAGATTCATATATCTTGTCTTGAACGGCAAAGCAAGTAGAGACGAGAAGCTTTGAACCGTTGCGAAGCAGCAGAGTCAGTGAAGCACTTTTTTTAACCCTTTGGATTCTTTGTTCTGAAAGAGACCTTCAAAAAAAGAACACCATTTTCTTCAATTCTCCGTCAAAAGTAGTTTTAATAACCAAATTGCTTTTAGATTCCTCCCCTTCTCAAACCCAATAACAGATGATTGATTACAATATTCGTGCCAATGTAGATTATTTTCCTTGGTCAAAAAGGAAAGAAAATAAATAATTACTCCTTTTTCCAGATAAAAAAAAAAAGTACCTTATTTAGTACAGTTTTAATACCCTAAATACCAGCTCGGAGAAATTCAGCAATGCCGACTATACAAACACCACACGCGCTGAAATAGCTGGAAAATGATGATCTAACGCACTGTTTCTCTGCTTCAATTCCAACAATAAGCCAACTGAAGGGTCTGAAAACTGTAAGCTTGGCAATTTCCTCTCAAGATCCACCAATTTCTTATACTATAAATGAATATACACTACCAAAATAACAAAAGCGTTTCACTTCTACATACATATTTATAATTTATCCCGCAAATTTCAACATACATAGAAGCATGCTACTTGTATATTTAGAGAGAGAATCTATTCGAATCCCTATATATATAGCCCTGTATGTATGTGCATATTGTGCTGTGTGAGAGATAAGCTTGAAGATCGAGTAGTGGAGACTGGTGAATGAACGGACAGTCGCTAACAGAGAGAAAGTTTTAGAGAGAGAAAGAGGGTGAGTGAGTTGTTTGCCATGTGAATGAAGAAATAGAGAGAGAGTATTAGTTACTGTACTATAAAAATAAAGTGAATAGATTAGGTTCTCGGACTCGCTTTGCTTTATCGTTTATTCCAAATTTTAAATTACTTTTTTCATTAAGGGTACAGTTAATTTCTTTATTTTTTAATATATTTTCATTTAATGTATATTTTTATCAATAAATATAAATCGTTAAAAATAAAAATGATAATATTTAATTTATTTTGTCAACCTTTGAAAGTTATGAATTTTTGTGAAAATTATTTATTGATTTGTATAAAAAGAATGAGTCTTTCATATACCTACGTGGATTTTAATTTAAATAATATATAACTTTCTAAGAATTTCATCTAATATAGAAATCACTTAGGTCATATTTGATAGCCTCGATTTTTCTTGGAAGTTGGAATTTTTTTTTTCCATTTTTCACATTTTTAGTTGTTTGATAGATATAATTTTCTTGAGAATTGATTTTCCACTTTGGATGCTCACGTGACCTATTTTCTTAAAAATTGATGAAAATTTTTTTCCCACCATTTTGGTGGGAAAAGTTTTTCCAGGCTGCTGTTGCATTTTTTTTTATTATTATTTACAATGAAAACAAATGTCATAACCAATTGTAAAAAAAAAAAATTAATTTAGTCGACAATTTCCATATAAAACAAAGAAAAACAAACACTAAACTTTGATGAAATAAATGATTTTTTAGGGAATTTTTTTTTTAAACTTTTTGGTAATGGAAACAAATTTTATGACTAATTGCAGAAAAATTTATCACTTCAATGGACAATTTTCATATAAAATAAAGTCAAACGAATACAAAAATATCAATCAAACATACTTAAATTAACAATTTCTTATAAAACAATTTCTAGACAATTACTTTCCCTGAAATTCATTTTCTTTCTACTCATTTTCCATTATTGCAATCAAACGGATTCTTAAATCTAGAGTACAGAGGTTCGATCTCCATCATTCCTTCTCTTCTCATATAATAAAAAATTTTAAAAACCCTAATTGGATAAATAAATAATCAAAATACAAAAATATGTGATATTATGGTACTATTTGATGAGAAAATAAAGGAATCTCTAATGTTTATTATTATTAATATGAACGATCAATCAATATATTTAAAATTTTATTACAAATTAGTCTTATTTTATATATAAATTTTAATTAAAAATTGATCTTTTTTTTAATAGAAAATTGGATGAAAAAAGAAGAGACGAAAAGGTTTTAAGAGTTTTTAATTACATTTTCATCTTTTGGAAGTGATGGAAGTGGTTAGAGAAAAACGAAGCAAAAACAAAACGAGAATAAAAATTAGTGAAGGCCGAAAAATGACTTGGGCAGTGGCTCAGGCTTGTGTTGCAATTGCAGTGGTTATTTTGTTGAACTGAGCGAGCACTCAGTTTGAACCCCCCAATACCAAAATTTGCCCGATGGAATTTCAAATTCTGGTATTGTTTTGATGGGTTTTACATCTTTTTAGCTTGATTTTTGCACATTTTCGTGCAAGATGATTGTAATCAAAGATTGAATAATTTCACTCACTTATGTAAAGTCAAATGAGAATTTGGTTGATCCGTTCACTAAACTGCTCGCATGGAAATTAGTGCGAGCAGCAACTAGTAGGATGTGATTAAAATTCAGTAATTAACTTCAGGTTTATAGGGTAACAACAAATCATTCAACAAGTGGATATATTCAACACTTATTTTTTTCTTTTAAACCTTATCCTAGGTTACAAATGCTGGTTGTCACGAATAGGAGGATTAAATTTCTATAACTCTTAATAAAGTTCAGATCGATGGATCAAGTATCTAATAATGACAAAGATATTGCAAGATTTTTACCCATATAAACTTTGAGGTGGTGCTGCTTCAATAGAGAATTGGAGTTTCTCTTTTAAAAGTTTATGAATAGGAGAAGTGCAAGACCATAAAAGTGCTAAACGAGATTGTGTGGAACTTGGAATACTCGATGTTGTGTGTATGATTTCACCGGTATCATCGTAAGGAATAATGAGTTTAAAACTTTCATGCTACCTAGGATTTCGATGATCACTTTGTGAGATTTATACTAAGGTTGAATTTAAATCGAAAGACATCAATACTTTATGCATAAGTGTCGTTAAACTTAAATTTGCACTTATTTTGTATTTGACCGAGTGAGGAATTGTTGGATATTGTTCAAATTAACAATGAAGAATGATTTTGGAAGTGGTCAACCATGAAGAAAAATAAGTGAATAAAACAAGAACAACAAATGGTGAAGGCCAAAAAATGGCCTAGGTGGCTGCCTGGCCTTATGTTGCAATTACAATGTTCATTTTATTGAACTAGGTGGGTGCCCCGGCCGCCCGTACAAAAATTTTTCCGTTGGAATTTTGAATTTTTATGTCATTTTGAAGGGTTTTACACCATTTTGGCTTGGTTTTTGCACATTATCGTATATGGTGACTTTGTGTGTGTGTGTGTGTGTACACCAGGTTTAAGCAACGTGCAATGCACATTTGCTTAGTTTATATATAATTTTTTGGTTAAGAATTAAATTTTTATTAATAAAGATATAATTTTTTGGTTAATTAAATAACTAATTTGTAATGTTTATGTAATTGACAAATAATTACACATTGTGATATATTTAAAAAAAGAGCGTTAATAAAATATATAGCATAGTCCTATAAATAGACATCGCTCCCAGTTTTATAAAAGTTGTTTGAGATAATTTTGATTCTAAGATAATGATTCAGCATTTTCCTCATCTTACACTGGTTCAATAGAAAGGACATTAAACTGCCTATATTTTTTCTCCTTTAGTTTCTCTAAATCTACATAAACTTGAATCTTCCAAATTTCTTTTGATAATTTCTCTGCAACGCTTTTAACATATGGTCGATTTTCCTACAAAATAAATTTTAAATAGGTTTACATAATAAATAAAAAACCCAATTATTTATTAAATAATTCATTATAATAAAAATCAAGTTTTGAAAAAAAAAATTTAAGAAATACCTCTCCAACATGTCCCATCAATTCAATTGTTGAACAACTAAGTTTCTGTTCTGCTACTTCACCAAGCATAGTAGCAGCTAGTTTTCCAGTATTGTCGTCCAATTCAACATATCTTTTAGCACTTTAAATGCGTTGAATATATTAATTTTAATTTGAATAGTATTAAATTCTAAATTAAAATCAGACATCAATTTTAAATTAAAATTGTAAGATACATAACTTGGTTTGCAGACCCATTGGCTTTTGCAATAGGACTATGCTACTTGTACATAATTTCTTGTACATAAGGGTGTCCACCCTCTCACATGGGGTGGACCCCGCATGATTAAAAAATGATTATGTACAAGTAGCTTTATCCTTTGCAATATATACAAATGAATTTTTCATTGTATTTATATTAAATTCCTTTATTACAGTCAACGCATGACATGTAATAAAATATTTGAGCAAACTCAATCATATTTATCTTCTCCTATATCCAAAATTTTGCTTTTTACATTAAATCATAATCAATTTTTAGAATGAATGTTAATGTAAAGACAAAAAAATGTATAAGTTTGTGTTTCGTACTATTATATTATATCAAATTTCGCACTTAATCGTGAACATTTTGTACATAATAAAATAATAGATAACATTACATTACAATACAAAACTAAATAAATAAATATTTTTTTTTCATTAAGTTCAATGTACCTTACCAAATAAATTATTAGCATTTTTAAATTGATAATTTCCATGTCCATTTTGTTTTTTTAGTTCAATTTTTTCCTAATGACTAAAATGTAGTAGTACAAAGCCTTTAATATCCAGTTTTAATTAATTGAATATAAATAAATGATTTAACATCCACTGTCACACATGCATTCATTGATATTAATTATAAATTAATTAACATTCACGCATATTCAAGTATTTCTTTTACAATATTTATAAAGTATTTTGAACGTTTAACATTGACTAATTTTAAAAAGTCTTTAGAAGTGTTGACATTACTCCAAAGACTTTCAAGAAGTCTTGATTCAAAACTAGGGACCTTCAAGAATTTTCAAAAAGTCCATAAAAATCTACACGAAACCCTAAAATTTTACGGAATTTTATAAAAATTACACTGAATACTTCAAACTTTCAAAATCTTTAAAAAATTCATATCGAATCCATCAAGTTTTTGTTAGTGTGTTTTATGCAAGGACAAAAGAGAAGGGTCAAGGAGATTCTTCAGCCATACACTGATTTATCATCATTTATTGTGGGGTAATTGATGCACAACCCTCCTGACCTTTACATCTACTGTGAAATACCTTCCATATGATCCAAACCTTGTGAAGTATTATTTATTATCCAATTTCGGTCGGGGCGGTGGAGGCCCTCAAGGTTGAGGTTCAACCTTTATTATCCAATTTCGGTAGTTTATGCATTACATGCACTAAGGCCATCTCTAATGCTTCGTCAAAATTCGAGATAAGTTTTGTACCATTTTATACCAAACTAAAAATTATATCCAATCCATTATACCAAAGCATATGTCAAATGAACAGTGTTTAGTCATTTTCTTCATTTTTTTTTTCGATTCTTAACACACTATTTATTTGAAAAAAATTATTTATTTATTTTACAAATGCACAAATTACTAAATAAATAATTACGTTAAATTAACGAAAATATTGAATTATTATTGATTACTAAATTACTCATTTATTTTATGTATTACGTTAACTTGATGAAAATAACTGGTTATATTATTTTAATTTACTATAAATAATTACATTAAATTAACGAAAATAATTTCTAAAATTTTACAAACAAATCATAAATAAGTAAGCTAAAGATCCATTAGCATACTGCAAGCAAGGGATTATTTTCAAACAGTCAATATTAGATTTCCCGAGAACACAGACTAGCAAGAACACAATATTTATAATTTTATATGACTTATGTATAGCCTTCTTCAACATCATGCCCAATAAAAAAAGTTCTTTTTTATATATATATTATTCAGAAAAATACAAAAACGCTTGTCAATAATTCAAAATTTTGCACATTTCATGTAAAAAACTCCACAAAATCTAATCAAGTTTTGAGAGAAAATCACATTTCTGCATTCGAATTGAAACTTAAAAACAGAAAGAGGGAAAATCTGGGATTGGGGTTGGGTAGGGGTTAGGGTGGGATTGGAAAAGAAGAAAAGTTTTGAGAGGGTGGGGATGGAATGGGATGGGGTTGTGCAAATTTTTTCTTGATTAATAATTTTAATTATTTTATTTGAGAAAATGTAAAATTATCATTAGACCCCTTTAAAATTGGCCAAAAATAAATTATCTAATCAATTAACGATAGAATGGACGAAATCCATCCATTTGTCATTCTACTTCAACGAAATTAAGCCCTTGTTTGAGCTACATTATTTTTTGAATTAATCTATGTGTACATAGATATAGATTGATTCATAGGGGATGACATAATGTGAGTGGGGTGAGGCTTGCGCTACTGTAGCATGGGCTCCACCCCACTCACATTATATCAACCCCTGTGTGTACATCTATGTGCACATAGCATGTCTCTTATTTTTTTTTCATTCACATTCTTTTACTTATTTTTAACCACACATTTTTCAATAAATAATATTTTTATCACATCAATAACTTTTCTTTCTTTTTCAATCACATATTTCCCATTACATCAACAAAAAAAAAAAACATTTTTGGAGCAAAAATGTACACCAAACAGGAGTAAAATGTTTGGAACTATGAGAGACAAAAATAAAAAGTTTGAGTATAATCTGCAACAGCTAAAAAAGTTTGGGATCACAATTATGATTTTTTCATTTTCATTTAAAAAAAATAAAAAAAAATTGACCCTCTTTACTATATTTAACACCTAAACTAACGAAAATGAATGATAGAAGATATTTCACAAAGTTTGGGGCATGTATGGAAATTTCAACTAAAGCAAAAATATAAAGGAGTATTCAACTATAGAGATAAAAGGAAAAAAAGATATTTCAAACTTATTTGTTTACAATTTTTACTTTGTTGACATTTGTAGCTGTTGGGTTGTTTTACTTTTGACGTGTTAATAGGTTCTTTTGCTAATCAAGTTACTCAATTTCTGACCAAAAACTAAATTATTATTTATTTACTATTACACCTCATCCAACAAGACTCCAATAACCGATCACATAGACCACGTAATAAGTGAACTCAGACTCGCACTCTCCATTACTATCCTGCCTGATCCCTGACCTATGCGAGGTCCATGATAGTCAAAGTGATGCACCCTATCAAACCGCCATGTAGAGATCGAATTCTCCTTGGTCGAGACGAGGCGATACGACCTTCTGTGGCACCAATTTGAAGCAAAGGCTTCAAGCACATGAGGGCATCATATTCCTTAACTTCCCTTAGAATATCTTCCGTACAAGATTTTTCGTGATTGATTGATGTGACATTTCTGCATTGGGCGCCTTGTTAGTCAACTTGAGAGTCTACTTCTTAGATGTTAAGACCTAGGCCATAGGTTGATGACTTTTTCAGAATCATTAAATGCCCACTAACTTAGGACTGGTTAAATGACACTATTGATAAGTCGTCTCAATCGTTAAATAAAGCCACATGTTTCTTCTTTTATCGGTAATCATTTTGCTTATTCCACTATAAAAGATTAGACTCGGTGTTATTTGAAAGTAATGTAATTTTACACTCTCCATAATAATATTGCTCTCTTAATATCACGCGTTTTATACAACTTGAATTATATCGCAAGTGTACGGTGTCAAATTTTGTAATATATGAATGGGGTTAGAGTGTCGGACCCACATGAACTGCGATTTAATTTTATACGAAGAATTATAATTGTGTAGCCTCTATTTTATCTAAATGAACGAACTTTTGAATCAATATTTTATTTAAACTAGGGATGATTGTGACGAATTTAATGAATAAATGTAAGTTATACGAATAAATCAATATAAGAGAGCCTTGAGAATAATTTCATATGACTGTCAAATATGATTTTAAAAAATCTAGTTATCTCTAATCAATTTTTCATGTTTATAAGCAAGAACCCTAATATAATTCTACCCCCTCTCTCGAGTGCCGGGTAAAAATTAATCATAGAAACTAATTCTAATATCTCTATTATGAATTAAAATCAAGATTGTGGTTCTTCGATGGAATAAGTTTCATGGATTTTACACTCTCTCTTAAAATACATAAAATTTAGGTTGTGTTATTGCTGCAATCGTGCCTAAATTCCCTTCTCTTGATTGTATAAATTGACTAACATCTAATTATTCAATTAATGGCCAATTAATTGAAAATATTAAATCAATAACACCAATAAACGGAAAGGAAAAATTCCCATAAATAACTAAAATAAAATAAAATTATATCCTCAAGTTTTGGTTAATCAAACCCCAGAAAAATTATTTAGTTTATGATATGAAATATGAAATCTATACAATTCATAAAGAATAATGTGAAGAGAAGAAAGACAAAACTATTTTTTGGATGGTTGAATCAATCTTTTTCGCCAATTGCCTTTGCTTCCTTCTTGATTTCTTGAATCTTGACCCATTCAATTCTTGCTCTTGACTCGATGAATTGTCGTTGAAAAGCGACTTTTAGGATTGTATTTATATCACGATGAAGTATAGGAAGAGTTATGGTTGGATTGAGATTTAAAAAGAGACCAAAATATTCAAAACCATTTTTCTCGCCCGTCGGCGCCACAAGCATAGCTCTGCGACGGCGCGATAATGTTGATATTTGCCACTAAAGTGGCTCTGCAACGTCAACTTTCAGGTAAAAAATTCAGCACTTTATCTTTCAGTATTTTTATCATAATTTTTCTCCCAACATCATATTGAAGTGATTCAAAGTGCATTGGAAATATAACTCAAAGAACTACAAATTTACTTCAGATAACTTTCTCTAGTTCAAATGTTTGCTATGCCAAAATGGATTTCAATCTCCAACTAAAAATTTATGACATACTTATGTGGTTAAGAATTGATCATTGAAAATATTTAGACTATATTTCACTCCTCTTCGACTTCTAATTGCATCCAGATGACTCCTAGCAATCTTCAATTATAGTTTTGTGGTCTAAATCTAATATTAAAAAAATGCAATTCAGTCCTCACACTTTGAATTTCACCGTTTTCGTCGTTATTCACTTCTTTCTTTTAATTTAGCCCACAATCATCAAGTTTCACCAAACCAACATCAAATTCTCATTGATTCATGCCAACATCACTATTTTCTCCAAGTTTTACACAATTCACCTAATCTATAAAACAACATTAAAAAACAAATCAAAACGTTTGAAAAACTCATGAATCAAACGAAATATCAAGATTAAGTAGCATTAATATGATAAGTGAAAACAATCATCACTTACCATTCTCTCCATATGCAACCCAATGCTCGTGCACTATCATACTCGCATCTTCCATCCATCCCACACTTAAAATGTACTTATACAAGTTGATCGACTTGATCGTTGAGTGCTTGCGATCACCTCTCACACCTTCGGAGAAGGCCCCGTGTTTCTAATTGTTTGTCCAAGTGTGCAGGAGCTACATGCGTGGACATGAGTGGAGTCGAAATTTGTTGATCATGTCATCGATCCAAAATTCGAGGTCAACATTTACCATCTAAAATGTCTATACGAATTCAATTTGCCATTTGAAATAAAAATATAATAAAATTGTCAAAATTGAGCATTAGGGATGATGAAAGTTTCTTTTTTGGACAAACAATATTCATTTCCTTCTTCAAATAAAGTTCAATAAATGACAATAAAATGAACATAGTAGATAATAGAAACGAATACATTTCGATGATTGTGACTTGATTTGCATAGACTTTAAAAAAAAAAAAAAATCGTATTATAATTTCAATAAAAACATGTCGTAAGTAGAGGATTAAATTATAATAATAATAATTGTCGATTCCACTTTTCCAATCACAACGTGATTACAACTAAAACAGAGGGAATGACCCTTATCCTAATGATTCAGGCCAAATTCTTTCGTGTTAGGATTCAAACAATCATTTCACTATTTACGAGAATTTTAAGAGATTTTGTCAACATTCAACAATCAATAAAACCCTAACTTCTTTTTCTTTTTCTCTTTGGATTGTTTAACAAATTTTGCAAAAGTGAGTTTTCCGACAAATTATTATCCATTCATTCCCCCAATTTGATGCAAAGTTAAATAGTGTTCCGTTCACTTCAACAACCAAGTACAACCGCCTTTTGTTTCAATAAGACTACTTTTCTTAGCCATGTTTGGTGTAAATTAAATTCAAGATTTTAATTCAAGTTAAAGTCGTCAATTAATTTTAATCTCATATTTCATGAGACCCACAATTTTTCAACCACACATTTCATCAATTTCTATCAAAATCTATTAAAAAACTAATTTTTAATCTCCACCGAACAAGGGCTACATTCTTTTTTCTCCACCTGCTTAACTTCTGCAAAGTATTTAGCTTAGCCAAAACAGATTTTGTTGATAGTTCAACGGTTGTTTTGCAAGGGCCAACTTAGTCCTCTTCCTTATGAAGGTGGGTGAGGACTTTGTGTAGTCACTTCCAAAGTCCAGATTTGTGGTTTCAGCCTTATCGAGTTATTGTCATCGGAGAATTGGGTGGACTCGAGGAGTGATCGAGAGGCAAGATGACAAGGATTACAGTGAGATTTTTGAACATTTTGAGTTTTCAGTCTAGTTTTATTTTGTATCAAAACAGATGCTAAGATTGTTTAGAAGAATGTTCATGTGAATTATGGTCAATAATATAGGCTGTATAAGCAATGATTTCAAATTCATAGGTTAATAACTTTAAGTAAGCAGAGTTTCGGTTTTTATAGGACGATAGTGGAAAAGTTGCGAGATTAAGTCACTTTCACTGCCACTCTACACGACTGTATATGAGATTTTCACCTCATATGACTCCTCATTCCTACCAGGTTCAACCAGTAGCTAACAGAGCCAATACCTAAAATCTTGTTCAAAATAAGAATCCGTACATCAAGCATTCTCTTTAAAAAAGTATTGAACGTAATCTACTCACTTTGGACCCCCTTCACAATCTGCTTAAAGCTGAAGGGCCAAATTAGTGTCTGAATTATCCACTGATGGAAAAGATTGATTGTTAAGGAAAGACGTAGTTTTTGATGATTCCCCCTGTAGCATGCAATTTACTGTCCTGTTAAAGCCTCGTTTTTCTAATGAAGTTAAAGGTTTCTTCATATCCGAACCTCTACTGAATCTGGATTTCGAGGATTCGTCCTGCCCCCAAGTCTTCATCCGATTTAACTGTGCTTTCAAGAAAGGAAGATCAAAACAGAACTGCGAGACTGATGGCACAGGCTTTAATTCCAAAGGTTGCTTTGTCTGTATAGGGCTACAGGCACCGTCATTTTGTGCAATTGCAGCCGTAGCTTGACAATGTGAACCTGGAGTATGAGTGGCATCATTGATCTGGCTTGGGTTTTCGCTAGTTTGTGGGGTCCATGTTGATGGTACTGAGCTTTTCTTGTTTCTTGACTTCAGTTCCTGAACAACCGAATGAGAATTCTCTAAAGCTAATATAACCGGGAGTACACTATCATCTGGCTTGCCTGCATCAACAGTTATTGTTGTGGATTTGGTGCATGCGAGGTTGCTCCCGTGGATTGAAGTATTCAAGTCTCCGGCAAATGAATTGAATGAACAGGAACCCTTCTGATTTTCAGTGCTCTTCCTAGTTTGAGAGACTTTGTCTAGTTTGGAATGAACATTCAGTCCCCTTTCTGATGCTGATTTAGCACCAATGTTAGTTTTCTCTTCCACTCGGGTACTGTTACTTTCCCTCTGGTTTCTACCCTTTTCCTCTTCTCCATCTTCAGCATCTGTTAAATCAATTATGTTATCTGTTTTTTGAAATGGTCGAGATCCAGGAATAAATCCAGGGAATTTCTCAGATTCAGTGGTGCTTATAGCTTCAAAACTACCGGATTTGCTTTGGAGAGTGGCACATGCTGACGGAACCTGATGTCTCTGAGACTGAATCCAACCATTTGAATTTGGTGTATGGTTAGAAGGAATCTTTTCATGTCGTCCTTGGAGCTTTCGTTTTGCGACCATCTGAGCTATCAATCCCAAATCTTTGACGAATGACATTAAGCTATCACTGTAACTAATATCTCCTTGATTCATCTACAAATAAAAGAAAGATTTACACCCCGCATAGAGTAAACAATTTTGTAAGGTGGACTGCATAGCATTGTACAATAATAAGGAAGAAAAAGAAGCGAAAAAAGGGACACAGAGAGGAGAAGGAAAAAGAAACGGATCTTGATGAAGAAAATTTCAGAACATAAATAGGTTGAGAAAAAAAGAAAAGAAACATTGACATCCATTATCAGCATATTATTTTAGAAGGGCAAGGAAATTTGAATATAAATTCCAAATAAACGAATTTGAAAAAGAAACCAATCAGACACTTACACGAAGAAGTCAAAAATAGAAAGGGTACTTACAAGTATCAGTGATTTTGAACGAACAGAGTCATTCTCATTATGTAAAGATGACCTCCATTGTTGATATGTGGAACGGCGATCTATATCAACAAAACTGAACTTTCCACCATCTCTACTACCTGTTATAGAAAGACACGTGTTAGTATAAAACAGTAATTTCTTGTTCTCCACTATGAAAATTGTCAGGTTTCAATTAAGATGCTACTAGATTTGTTTATCCAAAGAGTCTGAGGTTTGTGAGATTGCATGCTTGTTGATCCATAAGATGTTCAGTGTGGGAAGAAAAGTGTTGGGATTTTAACAATTTTTGCGGTGAGTCTAGAAAGAGCAAAGACCAATATGCACTCCCTTGTGGGGATCGAAGTTTTACATTTAGCCTGGACAGAGCAGCCTATTTAGAATCCTACCCTCTCATGATTTGAAAATCTTACATGAACTGGTTGCATAGCTCATTACTAATGTACTTCAAATCTGAATTAAAAAATTTAAAAAGAAGAAATAATAGAAAGAGTCCACTCTGATACACATCTTCAACACTTTCAAAAGGAATTCACCACCCAGTCCAGTATACTTTCTTATGTACTGGTACTAAAGTAGTCAAACTTAGAGAGCTTGAATGTTACCAGTATAAGAATCATAATATCTAGATTCATTATGAGAAGTCACTCCAGTACATCCAGGATTTCCTTTGGTGGTTCTCGTCAATAGTGATGGTCGTGATGGAGAACACAGCCTTTTCTTTGAAGAAACATCACTTCGTACATTACTGACTTTGACATTCATATGTCTTGAATCCTTGGCTACACTAAGGGCTTTTCTCATAGATCTTCTTCTTGTCCCCGAAAATTCAGACATGAAGTTTTCAGGGTTAGTTCTAAGAGCATGAAAAACCTTCTTTGCTAATTCATGGATTGCCCGGGCCTGTATATCATCAGAGTTTTGTAATAAATTAGTAATGGATATGATGACCTTAGAGGCAACTCAAAGTGGAATTGTAACTAAAAACAAGAATTTGAATAAAATACCTGTCTAAAATAAATGGTAGCTGTGGAATTGAAATGCATTGCATTTTCAGATATCAAAAATACGTCATGCTGCATCATTATCAGAAAAAAAAAAAAAAAGGGATAAGGAGAAGAATCGTACCAAACCATTGCACAAAATAATCATAAAACTCAGAATAGTTACTAGAAAGAAACCATGGAGGTTAAGGACAAACTCACGTTTAGCAAGTACAGAAACAACAAGGAGAAAGCAACAAACCTCAAATTGTTCAAGGTTCTGATACATTCCTTCATGAAGTTTAGCCCTCGTAGTGGCAAAGTCCATAGGCTCTTTAATGATTTCATAATAATCCTCAACCTTCATAAACATGTAATTTCTTAAATGAAGCAGTGGAAGAAATAAAACATTCACGAACAGATAGGTGAAGTCAACACTAAAACAGACCTCATCCGGATCAACGGGTTCAGCAAATATTTCATAAGTATCTCTCCTGAACTCCAAAGAGAAAAGAAGTTTATAATCAATATTTAATCGTGGAAATATTTGTCAACATTGTTTAAGCAATAACATACCCCAGTCTGTATGCTGCAATGTGTACTTCAAACATATGAATGTACTGACCTTTGAAGTATGTCGAGAATGAGCTCAAGCATACGCTTTTCTGGCAATTTACCTAATATTATGAGGAATCAGTCATATTGCAAGTGGAAATAATTATTAAAGCAGAATTACAATTTAGGAGTTTGAAAGAACCATTTGCGATCGGGATTGCACGATCATCATCATGTTCATGATTTCCGTTATTCTTTTCCAATTCACCACCACTCGTCCATCTTACTGATAATATGAAGAAACAAATATTATGTCATTCAAATTTTCCATAACATAGGAGGAACTGACTTTGCACAATATCTCCGATAGATGCAAGTGACTTACCGAAATCATTTGAATGATCTTCTCCTTGCGGATTATCTCTACCCTGCAGGTGACACCGGAAAAGCAAACATAATCTCTAATCAGATAAAGTAGAAGCTTAAAGAAAAAAATAAAAAATAAAAAATAAAAAAAATCATCTTTTAGACAAGATCTATCTAAACTCCTAAGGCTGGGTAAAGATTTTGACATGTAGTTAAAGTTACAAGTATTGTTGATTCTTAAGACTACATAACCTCAAAAATTTCTGTGATTTCATAGTAGCACATTCAATTATTTAGCTGATGTCCTAAATAAAAGGTCGGAACACCTTCCAATAAAGTAAAGGTCCTCGATCAATATGTGTGAAGGTAATAACAATCAGATAAAAATGACTGAAATTTTATGCATACGAAATGATCAGTGCTACAAGGAACTCCGTAAAATAAGATACAACTAGATAAAACCCGAGCACGTTGCAACTACCACTGAACAGAGAGAACTTCCAAATGAATATGTGAACAATCATCAAGTTATTTAGATTTGAACTGAGTAGCATTCTTTTAATTATCATTCCTAATCTTTTAACATCTGAGAATGCTATGCTCATCCATTGCTTTCACAATCCACATTTTGCTAGAATAAATGAATCATATTTCTCCTCCTTGATCGAATGTAAAGTTAAATTGGAAAAATAGGAAGCCAGTTGAGAGGACTACCTTCCACACTTGTTTGTGTATTTTCGAAACTGATTTAAATGCAGCTTCGCCAAATTTTCTCTTGACCCTTGTCCTTGTCCTGGAAGTCCCCCCTTGATCTTCCCCCAAAGCTTCCTGCTCTGATTGTTTATCTGAACTGAAGGGCTTCGGCTGAATTTCCTTCCACGCATCTGCAGCTGAGATTCGCGGGCTTCTCCTTCTAAGCCCATCTCTCCCATTCGTTTTGTTAGTTGTCCTACTGCGAAAACATTCACATTCATCAAATTACTCAAAAAAAAAAAAAAAAGTAAAAAATATACAAAACATTACAATCTGATGAAGAAACGAAGTGATGACTCTTACCTGGACATTGATACAAACAGTTGTGATATACAAGAATTGGGAAATTGATCTCAATATTAAACCATTCAAAAAGAGTAGTCATGACCGCCAAATCAAGAGATTGTGCAGCTTTAAATAAGAACATAAAAGAGCTGCAGACAGCAAGAAATATTATGACTGGTGATTCTTGCAACATTTCAAAATGGGTAGTTTTTTTTTTTTTTTTTTCCTGTATTTGGAGATACGAATTTTACAGAAAATAATCAAGATGCTGAAGGTATATAATCTCAACAAAGAAGGTTTGTAAGGTGGTAATCAAGAATCCTTCATTACCAAATGTGAGCATCAATTGAAATAAACAGAAACAAGCCCTTCCATTTTAAATGCCAGAAACTTTATTATCAGAACTTCCCTTCAGGTTGTATGAATATTGGATTTGCTTCTAGCTGGAATTTGATATGCATTAAATTCTATTCGAGCACTAAAGTTTCTTCATAAGCTCCTACCTCTCAAATTATCTCAAGCCAATAATAATGGCCCGACCATTGGAGAATGGTAGCTGCTTTGATATCACCGATGATAACCTTATAACGACAGAGTTCATTATAAACTAACAAATTAAACTTTAACACGTGAAAGAGATAAAACCATACTTTGAATAAAATAATACATACATGATACATCAAATCCTCTTAATAATATTGAGCTTTTAAGATGAAATTCAACGAGCAATTAGATCCGATTAAGATTTAAAAAAATGAGCATCCAAATTTTAAGATTGATTTGCTCAAAAGAGTTATCTTTTAAGATGAAATATCAAATATTAATATATAGCAACAAATTACAATATTAAAACTTTCCCAATTCCCATGATTGGATATATGATTACTTATTTTTGACATCACAACTACTATAATGTCAAAATAATAATATTTTGATAGAAAAACATAAAATGATTATCGATCAAAACATTAATCAAATCTTTAATTCTCAAATATAACCATAGATTCATCTCCATGTTGAAATTCAAGAAAATAACAAAACATAGAACATACATATATCCATAGTAATCTGATTCTTTTTCGGATGGGTTAGGATCTTCCAATTGATTGATGATCTTCACTTCAACTTTTACTCTTTACTAATGGGGATGTAGAGAACATTAAGAATACCAATAAATGGGGACCATAACCATATAAAATAATAGTAGTAACTCAATAGTCACTATCTTTTAATTGCTTTAAATTGGCCCATCATCAATCTAAAACAACACCCCGGTCTCTACACTATAATTTCATGAAACTTAATACTCATTAGTCATAATACATCTTTAACGGATCACTTTAATTGACTAATATCTTTTAAATAATAGCACCACACATTTCAATATACAACCTGTGGCCCTATATATGTTGAAAATATCCAATAATCTCCCACTGGGCCATACGTGTAATATTACAAATGTGCACAACCTTATGAGCTCAAAATTTTGCTATCATTATTGTGTGTATTACCCAACAATCTCGTCTATTAATCATATTGATAGGTTCAAAGTGATTTTCGTCACATTTAACGTGACTAAATCTATCAATTATCACATACACCCATACAACCAAATGACATAGATCAATCATGAGAGTGTAGCATGAAAATTACATGTTATGTAATCCAAACATGTCTATTTCTAACTGGTCCAACCTTATTTCCTAAGTGAGATCAATACTGAACATAATAACAGAGTGAAATGAATTGAATACTTTATTTCTGTACAGAATAATATCTAAATACACAAATGTGTCCAAAACATAAAGCAATGAAAATACAAACTCCCACTAAAACATGATATCCTCATGATATACAACACTCATACGAGTAGTGTGCTCATGAAAGACCTTGGGTGTCAATCCCTTAGTAAGCGGATCCGCAATCATGGAGTTTGTCCGAATATGCTCTATGGAAATCTGTCCACTTTGTACTCTTTCCTTCACAACTAGGAACTTGATGTCAATGTGTTTTGACTTAGATGAGCTCATGTTGTTATTGGAATATAGAACTGCTGAGTTATTTTCACAATATAACTTTAGTGGTCTTTCTATGCCATTCAGAATGCGCAGCCTAATTATAAAATTTCGCAACCATATTCCATGATTAGATGCCTTATAGCATGCTACAAATTCTACTGCCATGGTAGAAAAAGTTATGAGTGTCTGCTTGGCACTCTTCTAAGAAATAGCCCATCCAGCTAGCAGATAGATATAGCCTGATGTGGATCTCCTACTATCTTAGAATCCAGCAAAATCAGAATCAGAATACCCTATGATCTCTAACTGATCCGATCTGATATATGTGAGCATGTAATCATTTGTTCTCTTCAAATATCTCATAACTCTTTTAACTGTTTTCCAATGATCCATTCCAGGGTTGCTCAAATATCTGATTAGCATTCCAACAATGAATGCAATGTCTGGACGTGTACAAATTTGATCATACATAAGACTCCCCAACAGCTGATGCATAGGGAATCTTCTGCATTTCCTTAACTTCAAGGTTATTTTGCGGACATTGTTTGAGACTAAAATTGTATCCCTTAGCGATAGGGGTGTCACCTAATTTACAGTCTTGCATGCAAAACCTCTTAAATACTTTATTGATATATCTGAATCCCTAATACAAAATAGGCGTCACCAAAATCTTTCATCCCAAAATTTCCTGATAAAAATCTTTTAGTTTCGTGCAATATGTATATATCAATAGTGGCAAGCAGTATGTCATCAACATACAAAACCAGAAAAATATGTTTACTCCCACTGAACTTGCGATACACACAATCATCAACAGCATTTGTCTCAAAACCAAACGAGATAATTACTTGACGAAATTTGTAGTACCATTGACAAGAACCTTGCTTGAGCCCATAGATGGATTTCTTTAATTTGCAAACCATATTCTTCGGGTATCCTGACACAAAGTTTTCTGATTGCACCATATAGATCATCTTATCAATATCATCATTGAGAAACGCCGTCTTAACATCTATATGATGTAACTCAAGGTCAAAGTGCACAACAAGTGCCATAATTATCCTGAAAGAATCTTTCGTTGAAATTGGAGAGAAAGTCTCTTTGAAGTCAATGTCTTCCTTTTGGGTAAAGCCTTTAGCTACAAGACGAGCCTTATATCTTTCCACATTACCTTTCGAATCCCTCTTGGTTTTAAAAATTCATTTGCAACCAATGGGCTTCATACCTTCTGGTAAGATGACAAGATCCCAAACTTTATTGTCATGCATAGACTTATACTCCTCATTCGTGGCATCAATCCACTTTTGAGAGTTAGAACCCTGCATGGCCTAATGAAAGTTGATTGGATCATCTTCCATCAATCTATTATTTTTCTCATGTTTTTGGAGAAATACTATAAAATTATCCGAAATAACATTTTTCTTTCTCTCGTGGATCTCCTTAATGATATTGGTTTTTGAGGTTATTAAGTTTGTACATCAGGAATAATTACCTCATTTTGGATAGGAGGTTCAACATTATCTTGTTGAGGTTCTGGATATACTGTCGGCGCCGCCAAGCAAACAAGTGGCGGGGGGTTGCAGGACGGCAGCCCCCCTGATGGCCAGTAGCCATGCTACTGCAGTAGCAGCGGTAGCCCCCGTACCGGCGGAGGTGACGGCTACTCGAATAAAAATAATTTTTTTTAAAAATCAGATCTGAAAAAAAAAACACTTTTAATCCAAAAATCCGAAATTTGAAGAAAAACTTCGAATATAATCATAATAAGAAGCTTAAATCCATAATAACATGCTGAATTTCATGTAATAACATACCAAATTGAAAATCCACAACATAATATGCTAGAATTTCGTAATATAGCATGAAGATCAAATAACTCATAAAAATTCAGAATTTAAAACTTCAATGTCTCATGAATTTCAACTATGGAGTGACTCTGATACCACTTGATAGAAAATCATAAAAGGATTATCGATCAAAACATTCATCAAATCCTTAATTCTCAAATATAACCATAGATTCATCTCCATGTTGAAATCCGAAAAAATAACAAAACATAAAATATACCTATATCTATACTAATTTGATTCTTTTCCTGAATGGGTTAGGATTTTTCAATTGATTGGTGGTATTCACTTCAACTTTTGCTCTCTATTGATGGGAATGTAGAGAACCTCAAGAACATCGACAAATGTGGATCATAACCATATAAAATAATAGTAGTAACTCAATAGTCACAATCTTTCAATTGCTTCAAATTGACCCATCATCAATCTAAAACAACACTTCAGTCTGTACACTATAATTTCATGAAATCTAATACCCATGTCAAATACATCTTTAACGAATTACTTTAATTGACTAATATCCTTTAAATAATAACATCACACATTTCAATATACAACATGTGGCCCCATAAATATTGAAAATACCCAACATATTTTCCTTATATTATAGTATTTACTTATTTTTTAGTTTAACTTATTTATAAAATAAGCCAAACACATTCTTAATATAGTTGGTAAGTAGAATATAACAGTGTTGAAAAAGGAGGGAAAAACTTATATACGATAATATTCCACTCTTGTCTATGACATTTATCAAATCTTTAAATTTGATTTCGCAATGAAATTTTCAGGACTTATACAATAAGAAATTTCAAGATTCCTATTTGCCTCTCAGATAGAGTATGTTTTTAAATTTTAGTACTGGAAAAATAGAAAGGCGAGACTGCTGTTTTTAAATTTTAGGAAAATTTGCAGCTAAGGTTCCAAACTTCTCAAAACATTACAGATAGGTCTCATACCTTTAAATCATAACATACATATCTCTAAGACTCAAACCTTTCAAAAATAAGCCGTAGGGTACCTCTACCGTTTCCTTCCAAAAACCTGTTAGTTGACCAAAAATCAAAAGTTTAACTACAATTCGACCAATTATAGAAAAGGTAAAATAGTCCTTAACCTTTTAAATAATTAAAAAGGAAAATTTGAATGAGCGTTTTCAAATCTTAAAAAAATGTACAACGCGATCTCAAATCATTAATAGATATGCACTATTAGGTGTTGAGGTTGAGTGGTTGGGAAAGATGAATATCTTTTAGGGATAATTGCAGCAGCGGTACCAAACATTTCATTTAGCACCAGACTTTGTCCAAACTTTTAATTTATGTCACCCACGGTACCAAACCTTTCATTTGTGCCAACCACAATACCAAACATTCCAATAATGCCGCAGCTGAAGTCTAAATGAATGGTTTCTTTTAGTTTGATCGTCAATTGACCAAATAATTGACTTTGACAATAATTTTGACTGATTTTTAAAAGGTTAAAATGGTAATTTTATACTTTTTAATAATAAAATAACCAAAATCAAATAATTAAAATTAAAAACACATTCCACCTTCTTTTCTCTATCTACCCACCTCCACCTCCACCTTCACCTTCACCTTCACCTTCACCTTCTTCTCTTCGACCGCCAGTTTTGGGGAACATTTCAACCCTGAAACAATTGAATATCTCGTACAACACTTTTTCACCAAGTCGGATCCCGTCGGAGCTTGAAAATCTCATGAATCTCGAAGTACTATAGTTGACGCAGACTAATCTGGTGGGTGGAATCCCAGAGTCACTGGGTTAACTCCGGAGGCTCACCGATTTGAATGTGGCTCTCAACGCATTAACGGGTGAAATCCCAAGTTCATTAATCTGGTGGGTGGAATCCCAGTTGCCGTTCGGGTCACTCAACCTGTATGAGAACATATTCCAAGGTGAATTACCAGAAAGCATTGTCAATTTGCCTAATTTATGTGAGTTAAGCATGGCCACTCAGAACTAGTTAACTGATAAATTATCCCCAAACTTTGAAAAAAAAACTCGCCTTTACGATGGATTGATGTTTCAACGAACGGGTTTTCAAGCGAAATGCCTTAAAATCTGTGTTCAAAGGGTGTTCTTAAAGAGATTTTAATGATCAAAAATTCATTTTCCAGCCAAATTTTGATAGCTCTAACAGAATGTCGTAGCTTATTGCTTGTAAGGTTTGGGCACAACAGACTCTTTGGCAAAGTTCCTATTGGTTTTTGGGGTCTTCCTCACGATGGGGTGGGGTAGGTGGAAAAGAAGAAGGTGGAATGAGTTTTAAATTTTAATATTTGATTTTGGTTATTTTATTATTTAAAATGTAAAATTACCATTTTAACCTTTTAAAATTAGTCAAAATTATGGTCAAACTTAATTACTTGGTCAACTAACAGTCAAACTAACATAAACCATCTATTTGGATTTCAACTGCGATATTTTTAAAATGTTTGGTATCGTGGATGGCACAAATGAAAGGTTTGGTCAAAGTATGTTACTAGATGAAATGTTTGGTACCGCTGGTACAATTATCCCTATTTATTTTATCAATTGATGAAAATCTTTAGACAAACATTTTGATTAATTAAGACAATGTTTGATCTTTATTATTTTCAAAATACATTTATTTTTCTTATTTTCAACCACATATTCTTCAATAATATAATATTACACGTAAATCCAAATTTTATCCTTGTTTTTTAATCACATTCTACATCAATCTATTATTATAAAATGTATTTTCACAAGAAATTGGGGCTCAACAAGCTTTAAGTAAGGTCTCGACTTTTTTTTTTTCATTTTGTCAATTTATTTCTCATTTTCAACTACACATTCTTTAATAATATAATATTACAAATAAATTCAAAATTTTTTCTTATTTTTTAACAATACATTTTTCATCAATCTATTATTTCAGAACACATTCTCAAAAGGGCTCAACGAACTTTAAATAAGGTATTGCCTTTTTTTTCATTTTGTCAATTTATTTCTCATTTTTGTTCGGTTAAAATGTCAACAAAAACTCCCATCCAATGTTTGGTAATTCTTGTGTTTAAGATATGAATAATCTCGTATTGAAAATAATAATTAACGTGGAAACGGCCCCCTCACCAACACCACCATTACCCACTTGACTTTTGCTTTTCTATCTTTCCTTTCGCATTTTTGCCCTTTTTTCTTCTGAATCTTCGCATTTAGGTATGGTGTTGTATTCTTCAGTTCATGCGTTTTAATTTTTTCTTCCTGAATTGGTACAATCTGCCTCATTTTTTAATTTTTTTTCCTAGTTCTAACAAAATGCAAAGCTTAGGGTTTATGTATGTTAGCTGTGAAATTTTTGCTTATATCTTTGTTTTTCACTCTTTGTTTCATGATCAGGAGACTTATTATTGTCTCGGCACTTCGGATTTGGAGTTTTGGTCATCAGCCAGCGTCATTGACTAGGTCTCCGGCTGATCCATATAGTAAAGTAAATTTACCCTTTAATGTCGCAAATTATTAATATTGATTATGTTTTAAATTTATATCGACTGGATCTTGTTCTTGTTTGATGTATGTTTCAGATTCTTGGCGCTCGGGGTGTAGTTGTGTCTGCATTTTTTTGAAATATTTTGGGTCAAGCTGATTTGGTGAAATTATCATATTTGCTTCCAAGAAACGAAACTGATACTTGGATCTCAATTATCTTAGTACTGAAATTCAATATTTGAAAATAAAGCTTATATTAGAATCCTCTTTTTTCTCTTTCTTTTTGAAATGTGTGTCTTAGTATCTCTTTCTATTGTCATTTTTTTTGCTACATGAAATTCCATTATTAGGTTTTATCAGTCTCTTAATCTCTGGGAAAAGAATGCATGTTCGTGAATTTCGGCTTCCTTGTTGTTAGTGCTTGATTAACTTTAGTTTCGGTGATGATGGGGGATAGGTTGGTAACTTCGTCTATTTTATTCACTGGACAGAATTATAATCAAACTATATGCAGTTATGTACAGAGTGACACTGTGTTTTTATTATAGTCTAATACTACTTGTTCACAATCTATCAAGACACATTTTTTCTTCGGGCACCACCAACATTCTCATTCCATCATTTTGTTGTGGTTTATATTAAGAATAATGCTTAAAATAATGTTACTGGTGCTAGACACCCGTCTATGTGGCATTATGTGATATGTTCAATTATGTAATTGTACCTTTAATTTAATGCCACTAGTGCTGCCACTTAGATTGGTGTTAAACGCTAGTGGTGCTAAATAGCACTACTCTTATATTAATTACCAATCACTGTCAGTTTTTTTGCATGACAATTTATGCTATCACTCTCTGGACTCAATTTTTACTAATGTTATGTGGATTTCATTGCAGTTCCACATGGATGTAAATTCAGAAAATATGTTGGAAGAATCTGCTCAATCCAGACTCGATCACATAAATGAGAATTTATACGTTGAAAACTCTATTCTTCCCGTCGCCCCCGCAAAATGTGCTTTATGCCAAAGAGTCCTTTCCTCTGATAATGAGGCTGGTGATCTCGAAGCTATTAACATATGTGGGGATTGCAAATTTTTGTTTCTAGAGGATCTTGAGACCACCACACCAGACTCGTACCAAAGGAGAACACTTGGACCAAGGAGGAGAAGGTACAACAGCTCTGAGTCAATCGAGAGTCTGTTCTCTCAACAATTTTCACAAATGCTCTCCCTGGCAAGGCAAACCCAGTCCATGGTTTTAGAGCATGATAATCAATCCGTAGATGGTGCTGCAAGGGTAATGCAGCTTACGAGTACTCGTACTACTCCAAGTGGGTCCAGTAGATGGAGGAGGTTGTTTTCTGATACTGAAAGTGATGGCTTTGATTCTTTCTATGGGGAGAGTGAATCAAACGTCAGCTTCAGGAGATACAGGCATTTCCACGGCGACGGTGACAACATTTCTTATACCACTTATGGAGGAGATTCTGATGCCTCCATTGATGGTAACAGTCTCCTGGAAAATGAAAATTTTGCCCAACCAAATGGTGAAAGTGACCTAGAGAGTGATACTGATATAGATCCAATGCATGCTGGTCTATACCAGTGGAACTCAGAAGATCAGGAAGAAGATGAAGATGAAGATGAAGATAGTGACTGGGAGGAAGCTGATGTTGAGTCCTTAAGAGCTAGAACTCAGCATTATGGGTCAAACGGGAGCAATGCACGCGTAAATTGGCATGGCCAACATTTTTCTCCTGAGTTTGACGGTACATTTCTAATGAGGATTCCAGAGAGGACACAAGCACGTACTGCTGACGTCTTAACTAATTTTCAAGAGTTAGAGACACAAAATTATGTTGGAAATGCTGGGGATTACCTTGATTCCAGAGGCTTTGAGAACCTGCTTGAGCATCTCTCAGTAACTGATAGTTCAAGAAGAGGAGCACCTCCAGCAGCTATATCTTATGTAAATAATTTGCCACGTGTCATCATTACTGAAAACCATGACAAGCTGGATGATTTGGCATGTGCAATCTGCAAGGATTCTCTAGCTGTTGGCACTGTTGTAAACCAACTTCCCTGTTTTCACCTCTATCACCCTTCCTGTATATTGCCATGGTTGAGTGCACGTAACTCGTGCCCCATTTGCCGGTATGAGCTTCCTACTGATGACAAGGATTATGAGGACAGGAAAAGAAATGGAGAGAGTGGATTGGGGTTACTCCATACTGAGCAGCATGCTGTGGATGAGGATAGTTCCTCAGACACTGCGGATGATGATCTCGTTGATGAAGTTTCTCAATTTTATGGTGATAGAGCAGATGAGGAACGAGTAGATAGAAATTATGTCACTGATAACTCTATTAGGGAAAGTCCAAGAAACAGACGATTCTTTCTCGCTGCTGCTGCTCCTATTGTCAGTATTATAGGTGTTACTCTTATGTTGTGGTTAGGAAAGCCATTAATAGATGGAAGGTGGCCAAGTAACCGCATTCTCTCTGCCAGGGAGAGTAGCCGAAGTAGAAGGTGGTGGTCTTTCTTCTAACATGTTCTTTAGCCACCAGATTGGGGTTTTTAGAAATCATGGACTCACGAGTTTGCGCAACTCATGGGTTCCAAGATTTTCTGGTTTTAGGGCCAATAATTGGTTTCTTTTGACAGAAATCTTCATTTATTAAATACATAAAAGGATGTTACTGGTGCCCCATCTCCCCATGGTCTCCATCTTAGAGGATGCAGGTGATCATTAGTCCAAGTTCTGGGAGGCATTATTGTCTATCCAAATCAGCTTCTTGGAGTTTCTAAAGCACGTGGGGTGTATTGTATATGCACTTAAGTTAGCTACTTGAATTTTCAGACAACTTGTACATGATCATTTTTTACTAGTCTTTCTTTTCGAACAGACGTTCTTTTTTTATTTTTTTTTTATTTTTTATCTACGCAGTTTTGTTTCCCTTTTTAATTAATTACATATTCTTTTGCATTGCTTCCTTTCTTTTTGGTCTGTCGGAGAGGCTCATAAAAAGTAACAGTACAACGTGTTCAAGACGTCAAATGAAGGATGCACATGATACTAAAGCAGAGATATTAGTATATTACAGAAGCTTTTATTAAAGAAATCTGTAGGTACTCATAAATTTGAACTAGTGATCTATGCCTCCCAACTCACTGATGAACTTCGTATGTGAAACTGAGAAAAACCCAGTTTGTCTTGAACAACTTGTTATCACATCATCTTGGGAGGAAAAAAGTTCAGATTTTGCTGTCGATGTATCCAAATATTGCAGCCGACAGTGCAGAATATGCCACGGCATGGTGCCAAAATTGTACTACTTCAGAATAGTATGTTGAGATAGAGAATAATCCATCCAGCCATGGAAAAAATAGCGAAGATATGAACCCAGAATAATACAGCAGCTGCATCCCTTCCACATCCTCTAAGACTGGCAACGGCTCCTGTGAATTTGGACATCGTTAATTTCTTTTTTCATTTTTTCATTTTTTGCAAGTGTAATCACCAAAGAGCCAGAACATTAAAACCAACAACCACCCTAAATTAAACTGGAAATGGTACAGTTTAAAAGGAGCTGCTATTTTTAAAGTTGGTAAAAATTGAAGAAGTTATAATAGTACATTTAGTCGTGTTAGGGACAAGACGAATTGTGTTTCTTGGGGCAAGACTCGATGATATACAATAAACAAAATTTTAGCTTCTTTTGATAAGTAATGTTCAGATGTGCTGTCTCTATAATCTATATACACATGCTTACCAGAAAGCACAGATGTGGGCATTGTGTGTTGGAGGAGGAGGACAAATCTGAACATTTTATCGTCCGGGGGCAGGAAGCCAAGCTTATCAGCCATTGTGACAATGCCAAGACCAACTGGAGGAACCAAAACTAGTCGCCCGAACACAATGGCAGCTGTTGTCCGTGCACCGAGTTTTGAACTTCCCGGTCCTGCAAGAATTATAATCCCAACAGTCAATGGTATAAGGGTAAAGCAAACTCCACATTTCTGTGCTCTACAGAAGATTATAATTGGAAATACTCAGCAAGCTTTAGCCAACTTACCCTCTACAAGGTTGCCTCCTAATGCCAACAATATGCATGGGATCATTGCATCCCTGATAACCGACATTATTAGATGATAATACAACTTGTAGATATGTAACATAAATGGTTAAGCGAATGTATCAATCCAACATAGTAAACAGCTCTCATAATTCATATGGCAACAGCACGTCAACAAGAAATGGGAGCAGGCGACGCCATATGCTAATTCATATATGGTATTGCAGATTGGACATGATGGAATATTATTATAGAAGAAAAGGCAAAAATCTAATTTATAGTATCATTCCAATCATGTCTACTACTGCATGCCTAATCCAAATGAAGCTTAAAAGTGCATTGAAATACACAATTGGAGAACCATAAAAACACAAAGAAAAAGAGAAATTAAATATAACTCATTCTGGGAAGGAACCAAACATACCCAAGAATCAAGCAGCTATCAGTGAAAAAGTACAGCGGAGCATCTGATGTGAAGATTAATTTCTTCAAAAATGGAACACATCCTAGAAAGATAGCGAGGATCTGCAGCAAAAATTGCAGGAAGCTTATTAGCTTTAATAAGGTGGAAATTTCTAAAATATAACATTATCGTAGAGATTTGAAGATTAGGCAAAGTATTTAGATGGCAAGTCCTTCAAATTAATAAAGTTTTTCATAAGGAACAAATCAAGAAGTGGTGGTTCAGTCAGGGGATTCGCGATGCCATTTGTAGGGTCTTGCTGTTGATGGTACCTCAAAATGGGGGTGCTTGTGGAGAAAGAATTTAGGAAACATTAGACTGTTGGTTGATTGAGTTGATTGCCAGAAATAAGTTGTTTATTCCTCCTATAATGTAACCAGCTTACTAACTTTGTATATTAAGTGGTTATCTTTTAAGAAAACACAAAAGTCGGTCCCAAAACCATAAAACCCCCCCCCCCCCCCCCCCCACACACACACACAAAAAAAAAAAAAAAAAAAAGAAGACAAATAAATATTAACCCAAGGCACCATCCTGAAACAACTTTTGAGATATAGTTCTGAGGTTTGTTACAAGGTATAGTAACTCAAAACTTTCAACTGATACGCATTCTGACAATTTTATCGTACTGATGCTGCTGAAGCATCATGTTACCTCTAATGACGAGCATTCGAAATCATGTTTTGTGTATTGAAATGCAGATTTCGAATAACAAGGGAAATGAGTTTGTCATTTAAATGCCTAATGTGTATCAACAAAGAGTAAGAAGTTGGATACGCCATTTGCTGTCAGTGAAGGAAACAAGAGATTAACCATAGCGAAAAGAGAGCAAAGAAACTGAACTTACAGAAGCAATAATAGGAGGTTGAATAATTTGCTTGAGCTTCAATTTTTCATAAAGAAATTTCAGAAAATCTTTAATCTGCACAATACAGCACAAATAGGGCAAAATTAGTAGATTCAATACAGAAAATTCAACCACAACTGCTTGATATGTGTTATAAACCATGGCGTCCACCTATATCACTTACATAACACTCATTTGTATGTCAAATCGAGTTTACATATAACTACATACTTCTATCCTTGAATCCTCAAGTCTCAAAAATCAAAAATTTCAAGTGTTTCCACTTTTTGAAAGGTAATGTTGTCATTGACATTTTCAATATGTTGATATCAACAAACCTGAACACAGTAAATCAACAAAACTGAACACAGTAAATCAACACTGTGCATATTGAATGCGAAGTAGGTTCATACTCACCTTTTCGTTCTTTGAAACACTTGAATTAGTTGATGTAGCCTCTTCTGTGAGCAGGGGAATTTGCTCAGGGGAACTATCCTCTGCAGGGTTACTGCAGCTACTTTTAGGAGGATTCTTAATGGGAAGATTTCGTTCTTCAACATCAAACGTGCCTTCAGGAGGAGGCGCAAGCATATTAAATACATAGGTGTATAGGACAATTGCACCAACCTATCAACAAAATACATTATTGAGTAAACAGAAAATACATTATGGTAAATTCTGCATATAGGTTTGTTGAAGTGCTGAAATCCACATCGTTATTTCCTCCATCGATATAAAATTTGTCTTGCCATTTTCGCTTCTTCTTTTTTTTTTTTTATTTGTCCATGAGAGTTCTTCTATTATGGGCTTTGCCAAGTTTTGAATTTAAAGATTTCAAAATATTCATTTATTTGCAGTGACCAGAAGATCTACGAGCAGAGGTAGTGAAAAGGTATAAAGGGATTAAAGGTGAGTTGCAGTGCCAGCGAGCATTTTGAAGTTAAAACTTACCCATTGGCCGAATGCGATGTAGGCATTTCCATCTTGAGAACATTTATCAGAGTCCCCAAAAGGGTTAGATTTATCCCGGCATAATGCAGCAATCAAGACAAGTGGCACATTCCCAATATTTCCTGTAAACAAGCAAGTTCCAGAATATTCAGGAACACGAGAGTTATTATGACATGACCTATCTGTGTGTTCAAACCATTCGGTTTCAAAATTTGTTGTACTGAATACAGAGATCAGATTGGTATATAACATACTGAATATTCAAGTAGATGCAAGAACCTGAAAATGACATGCACTTTTAACCATCTCTATTTTCAATGAAATTTTAATGCATATAACATAATAGAAGACATATGTTCAACTGGATGATCTGGCTCATCCATCTCCCATATGAAAGGTGTAAATTGCAACTGTAGCATAGAGGAAGGGATTTCCGGGGTGGGAGGATCAACAAGTGCAATAAATGGACCCAACAAAATATTTTATATATGGCTCTACATATAATTAGAGGTCATTCTCTAGTCCTCATATATTTTTCCATTACATTAAAAATATTGCTCAGTTGAACCCAACAAGAATAAGAATGAAGTATTAGGGAAAGTCCAGTCCTTGATACAAATGCAACACTGGGTGATCTCGTGGTTGCACACACACATAAATGTAAAACTTCTAGTCATAATCTCTTTTATTGCTTTTTCTTGTTTTTCCCAATTAGTTCATACCTTTAAATCTCATTTCATAATGTATTAGATACGCTATGTTTGCTGAACATATTTTTAAATTAGTTATTATTGACTTCCATGGAATGGTACTCAAACTCACTGTCTTAATTGTTCAGTCTTAGCAATAACTCCCATCCTTGACTATTGACTAAAACCAAAATAGCACAGTACAGGTGACAGAGCATAAAATTACTGAAAGTTTATGTCCAAATTTAATACTTACCAATGCCGATATGTATAATTGTAAACTTGAAGAATGGGTATGGAGGACGGACAATCGATGCAACAATAAGACCTATAATGGATCCTGATATGGTTGCAAGAACAACATTGAAAGGAATAAACCACCTACAAAATGACAAAAATGTCAGTTGGGCTATTAAAACTGGTTATCGTAATTTAAAATGAATAAGCAGGTTAATATCTAATCCTTACCATTTAATCATGTTCTCAAAAGTAATTGCTTGTCCAAGTTGAGAGAATATCAAACATGGAAGCAAAAGCGAGAAAACCAGCTGCATCAAGTCGTATGAACAATTAGTTGGTAGTAAAGGGAAATGACTGCAAATACAATTGACTGCGTAGAAAAAGAAAAATATATGCAAAATATGAAATTTAAACAATTCACCTCCAAATTAATGTAATGTAGACACACTCATAAAGTGAAATAATTTTGTTATCAGACTCTACAAAGTGATTATGAATTAAAAGTTGATTTCACCTCTTCTTAACCTAAACTCTGCCGTCATAACAGGCTTAGCATAGAACTGGACGGAAATGAAGTGCAGGTTTTCCCAAAAGTTTGGCAGTAATATGTTTCATATAAACTTACATACATAAACTATACAAAGGTAGCAGTTCAATATGGAAGGACTAAATTCAGCCTCTTGTTATATGAAATCCAAAATACACATAACAACAATGAACAACAAACTAAGCCCATGTTTGGTTCAGCTAGAAAAAAAAAAATTAAAATCCAAGTCAAAGTCTCCCATCAATTTTAATCTCACATTTCATGGACCACAACTTTTCAATTACAAGTTCTACCCGCTTCTATCAAAATTGACTAAAAATATGATTTTTATCTAAACTAAACAGGGGCTAAATGTCCAATAAATTTGAGGTCAACAGCGCAAGTCCATTTTTACCATCCATTTGGTTTATTACTAGATCTGCTGGTAAACATCGCAAACAAAGTGCAACATTACTCATAGAAATAGTGCTTACCCCATTTAAGAGCTTCCTTCCGTTGGCAGGCAAAATGTCAACATATTTGGAGGCCATGAGAAACCCCAGAAAGCACATAGTAAAAACCTTTGCTATTGGTAAAACAGCAATCTTAACAGTCCCAAGCAACGATTCACCGCCCCTTTGGGGTGCTGTTAGAACCTCCATCAGTATCCTATGCATCCCATCCATCTTTTCTAATTTAAAACCTCAAATTTCAAACTCGATGAAATTTGTTTGTCATCCACCAAAACTGGACGGAAAAAAGTTTACTGTGTATTGCCGAGACAATTACAAAGAAGGAAAAAGACAATTACTTTTTAGCTGCACCTACGAAAATTGGGAACCAATCAGTGGAACAATTTTCCAGGTTCTGAACAATCCAAATCATTAAAATGGGTATCCAGCCAAAGTAAATTCTCCTGAGACCAAACTTCTCCACTGAAATTTTCTCTTCTTCTGCAAAAATCAATAAAAATATAAATCATAATTGAAAAGAACACCGAAACTTATTCAAAACGGATGACAGACGGAAGATAAAACATAAAGTGAGCTACGAACGATTCAACACGGCGGTTGCCAGCCTTCCCGGATTCAATAGTTTGTCACGAATTCGATTCAATTCGTTTGTTGAATCCTAGAAAACCAACAATATTTTTAGAATTTTGTTGTTTAATTCTGCTCTCTCTCTCTCTCCCCCTATATATGCAACGTTATAATGCAACTCTCCAGATCTCTCTCTCTCCTTCTCCCTATATATGCAACGTTATAATGCAACTCTCCAGTTTCAAGAAGAGTAGTCCTTTTTAGGGGTGTCCAAAAGTCCCGAATCGAACCGAATCGGATCGAATCGAATCGAACCGAATCGAGCGGTTCTTCATAAATTAAATACCCGAACGGGTACCCGAATCGAGAACCGATGGGTTTGGGTCGGGTCTCGAGTCTAGACCAAGAACCGAAGAATCGAACAAAAACCAAAACTAAATAATTTTTTTATTTTTTATATTGAATTAATTAAATTATTTTATTTTTTTCCTATACAAATTAGCAAATTAATTGAATAAATTAGATTATTTCATAATTTTAATTTTTAAGCCCAAATCATTTTAAAATCCATTAGCCCATTTTAATTTGAAGCAAATGAATATACTTTATGTAGTTTTGCTGTAATATTAATATCTACTTTTTGGTATTTGTATGCATTGAATTAATCTTATTGGACGGCTAGTTTTGTATATTTTTTTGAATTGGGCTACGTTAATTTGTAAAAGTTACGAATGAAATATTATTAATTGTATTTATGTAGTGTTACTGAAAATATTAAAAAATTTAATTATGGTACGGAACCAACTAACTAACCGACCCGAACCGAACGGAACCGAACCCGAACGGTTCCATAATTATATTTGGACCCGACGGGTCCATTTATTAAATACCCAAAAGTTTTGGGTCGGTTCGGGTATCTTCAGAACCAAACCGAACCGACCCATGGACAGCCCTAGCCCTTTTCCCTATATAATTTCAATGAAACCACCTTGACTTGTTACGCCACAATTTTATTGTTTACTTAAATGACCCAAAATAAAATTACTTAATTAACCTCACTTTTATATTTAAATTAACTAATTTTTAATATATTTATCCCATAAAATAATTCATTGGTCCAGCACATTCATAAGCCTAATTTTTTAGAATAATGCTACTTGCAGTCGCTCACTGCAGCAGTCGTCCTATGTGGCACACACATGTCAAAGCCTAATTTTTTAAAATAATGCTACTTGCAATCGCTCATTGCAGCAGTCGGCAAGTAGCATTACTCAATTTTTTATTTCTTCCCCAAATCCCAACAAACCAGTGAGTCGGTATTATTAACTAATCATGTATTAATTATTTATCATCTACATAATTTTATATAAGTTAATTTATTTTTAATTAATTTTATAAATATATAATTAAAATTGACACCACTGGCAGTAACCGATGCTATCTTTGAGTTAATTGCATTTAACATTTTTCATTATAGCATAAGCAAGTCATGAAATTGTTACAAAAAGATTAATGTGTGAGGCTCAAATTTGGAAATACAAAAGGCAGAGAGAGTGAGACACCGCCATGGCTGCAAAAACCCGGTTGCAAGCTACCCGGGTTAGCCCCACCAAGATAATGATTAGACTTTCCCGTGCCCGACCCAACTCAACAAAAATAATAATCATCACGGCCTACACGTAGAAACATTAAAACCATCAAACATAGCATGTACTCTGCAATATGGAGAAGAAATCCCATGATTGAAATGCGAATGAACTGCACCTTCCACGATTTTCGGCTTTTGAATAAATATATATTGGAAAATCGGTGGCATAGAAAGGTTGTTGGTTTTTGTAAATGAGAAGTAATATTGGGATGATGAGTACACCACAATATTTTATTTTATTTTCTTTTTAATTTTTATTGGATTATGAGTATAATTGTGAACTTTTTATGGTGTATTTATTGAAAATATATTTTAATTGTGGTGTGAATATAATGTGGTGTTTCAGGTAAATCTTGTGGTGACAATATAATTACTGAAAATAAAAATCACTCTTATCCTATGAATTATCGAATTTACCCCTACTAATTACAGTAAAGATCAACAATACCGTCTTGATTACGAATGGTTTCTCCGTAAAAACTGAAAATCACATTTTTTTTTTTTTGGTTTTGCTGGTAGTACGGGCCAATGTGGCCTTGTACAATCAGTATAATTGTTTTTAGTGGAAATTAAAGTCATTAAGAATTTTAAACTTTTTATTTCAAAAATAAGATTTACAAGTTTTTTTTTTTTTAAAAAAATCAGATGCTAATTAAAATTTTAAATATTAATAATTATATTATAAATTAATTTTCTCTTCCTTTCCCGTCTCTCTCTACCCTCCCCTCACACGAAGGATCGTCGCTAACGTCACTGGAGAGCATCGTCAGAAATTAATTTATCGGCCACAACTTTTTTCCATTTAGCAGTTCATTCTTGGAGCTCATTTTCCATTATGACTAGTTTTAGCCCTGTGCGATGCACAAGTTTTGTTATTTTTAAGGTTATGTTAGCGTTGTATATAAATTCAATGAAAAATTGTTTATTTTGTTTTCCATTAGATGTTATACATTTAGCAAAATTTTATGCATATAAAACTTATAACTATCGGAAAAAATATATAGTATAATTAAGTACAGAAACAGATACAGCCACGAAAAATATATATTTGTAAGTATGAAAATGCTTTTGTATACAGAGAGACTTCCAGTTGCCGACTCAAACTAAAATAATACCATGTAGATTTAAGCGTAAATATAAATATATAAAAAAATGTTTGTCTTAAACATTAGTTACATTAAACTTAAAAACACTTGAAATGATGATGGGTGAAAAAAATAATATTAAGAGATTTGATTCAAAACTTATTTTATAGACTTTATGTTTGAAGGTCTCTCTAATCTTTTTTAAAAAAAGACAGGGTATAGATGATTAGGTGTTGATGCCCTACTAAAGAGATAATAAAGTTCAATCTAACCCTCGTTTTTCTACATATTGAGGTAAGACATTATGTCATATTCATCTCGTACTCATAGAATTTCAAATTACATGTATTAGTTGCACTAGTATTTCATTTCTTTACCAAGACCCGATGCACGTATGTAGTAAAAATTAATTAATTAATGATAATACAATGCAAAATTTAGGACAAATCAAGGGTCTCTATCAGTATTAAAACCACAACACAACGAAAAATTCAATCATAGAGGAAAAAAAATGACAAACGATCACATAACTTCATACACTCCGTCGAATATCTTTTCAATGTGTTCTAATAATACTGTACATTAAATCGATTTAAAAAAATTAAAATAATCTACTTCATAGAAAATGTTTGTCTATCAGTACTGCATGATGTAGGATGATTCTTCTGAAAATCATTGAGTTCCTTCAATATCCATTTTGATGTCATAAATTTACCCTTTTTAACCGTAAAAGCTGAAGAAAAATGAAATTGAGAGAAATTGGTGTGAGAATGAAGGTCGAGTGTGAGGTGAGGTAGAAAAGAAAAAGTAACGATTATGATTTTACGTTTAATAATTTAATAATTTCAATTTAATCGATAATATATTTATCCTTATCACATTTTAAGTTTTTTTAAAAAAAAATTTAAATCGATCCAAATGGATATTCATATCATAAAATATCGAAATAAACGAAAAATTGTAAGAAAATAAAGTTCTAAAAAAATGACATTGGAATGAGGTTGTGATTGGAAAGAAACAGAAACAATCACGACTTTAAGTTTCACAATTAATGTAAAATTAATTTTGATAATTAAAATTTATCGATCATATATTTATCATGGCCGCACTTCAACATTTCCAATACATTTTAAAATGCTTAAAACGAATGTTTGTAACTCAAAATACTGAATCAAACGTTAAAAAAAATCGGCTTAGACGGCATAGCCGAGCCGAACCACAAAGTCATTAATACTGAATCAAATATTCATATCGTGAAATACCGAATCAAATGAAAAATTGTAGAAACATAAAGTTCGAAAAAATGACATTGGAATGAGGTTAAGATTGAAAAGCAATATAAACAATCACGATTTTATACAATTAATGTAAAATTATTTTTGATATTTAAAATTTATTGATCATATATTTATCATGGCCGCATTTCAACATTTTCAATAAATTTTAAATTTCTTAAAATGGATATTTGTAACTTAAAATACTGAATCAAACATTAAAAAAAAGGGGGGGGCTTAGATGGCCGAGCCGAGCCGCCGAGCTATCTGGCTCGGCTCGGCTTGTGAACAGTAACTGAAATCTTGTTCTTTTATATTTGAGCTTTGCTACAAGTACATCAGGATATACATAAGGGTGTCCATTATGGACACCCTTATGTACACCCCAATGTACAAGAAGAATAATCCTTTATATTTAGCCCCTGTTTGGCCCCCATTATTTTGCATATTTGGAGGGTTGAAAATTTTTAGAATATTGATTGATGGGAGAATGTATGGTTGAAATTTTTTTGATTTGTGTGTAATATTATTTTATTTGATGAATGTGTGGTTGAAATGAAGAGAGAAAAATTTAATGTAATATAATGAAATTTAATGAGGTCAAACAAGGGCTTAGTTAGATCTTGCTTTTTTATATTTAGTTAGATACTTAACAGCTAAGTTTTTGTTTCCACCGACTTGACTTTCCTCCGCTTAGAGGTACAACTTATGCGTACAAGATGACTCAGGTGGGTATGTGTGTAGAAAAGTGTGTATAATTTTTTGCTTTTCTTCCAATATTGATTGTGAAAAATACAAGCGTGGTACCATCAATTATTTTGAAATTATACGATCAATAAATTATACAAGTTAATATCTCTATAATTTTCTTGAATACAACTTTTTTTAAATTTTAAAAATCAATTTTACCTTTTATAAATAGTTTATTGGTAAAAATAAAAAGAATAACGTAATATTTTTTTACTAAATATTGAGAATTCTATAAAGTAATATTGTGAAACTTTGAAATTTAGTTGGAGAAATTACTGCAAGACGGGTTGGTTTTCACATGCTTAGCTACCACTCAACCACAAACTCCTCATGACTTTAAAACCTAAAAGTCACTTTTTCTAATATTTCTTTTTAGATGAAAGTAGAATCACTATTAATGAAATTTCGTTGATTAGTTGAATCACAATTAATGTCATTTATTTGAATAAAAATACTTTTTCGAAGTTTTTTAAAATTTGATCAAATGTAAATGTAATTGTTTAAATCTTGATCCGATATGTTTAAATCACATTCTTTATCCATTATCACATTTATGTCTCAAACTTTTTTCATTATATTCTTATCATCAATTTTTTTATAGCATATCTCGTCCCTAATAATGATTTATGTCCCAAAAAAAAGACTTATACGTCTATCTTGTTTTTGAATAAGAATAAAAATAAAAATGGCAAATATAAAATATTTGTCCCTATTTTGAAGCATACTTGTGGAATTTTGCAGGAATATCGTCATTAAGTACATGGTTTGCTAATTACGAAAGATTAAGGATAAGAATATTATTGAAATTACCAGATGATCAGCACCTTACCGGATGATCAACACCTTACTGGATGATATTGAACTTATCGGATGTTAAACTTACCGGATGATCAACTGGAAGACTACCAGCAAGGAAGCTAACGTGGATGAGCCACATAGCATCAACAGAGGAATGATTTAGAAGGGAATTAGTTGATTCAGTTTTGCATTTATTCTTCATGTAAATTAGTTAGGAAGTTTGTTAGAAAATGATTCCATTTCTTTGTATTTATAGAGCAATAATTGTACATTTTTTATAGCTTGAATTAATACAATTTCAACTTCATTTTCGAATCATTCACCTTCAGAATTTTCTCATTACAAATCTAATATCGTATCGGAGCATGAAATGGAGGGATCAAATACTCCTACTGATGCAAACATCAATCCAAACCGTACCCAAAATCCACAACAAACTGATGAAAGAAATTCAAGTGTTGTCCCTCACGATCCTAGTCACCCAAGCAGTCGCTACTACATTGGCAGCAACGATGGAGTAACACTGATGCTGGTTACTCATGTTCTGGACTCCAGCAACTACTACTCCTGGGCTCGGTCTACAAGGAGAGCACTAAGAATGAAAAATAAACTAGGTTTCATTGATGGAACTTTGTGTGAACCGAAGGATCCTAATGATCCATTGATGGAACATTGGCTTAGGTGCAATGCCATTGTGATAACATGGATGCAAAATGCCATGGCAATCGATATCAAGAATAGCACAATATATGCAGAAACAGCTCACCTCCTTTGGGTGGATTTGGAACAACGTTTTCCCAACAAAGTCCTCCAAGCATTTTTGAGATTAAGAAGGATATCACTGTCTTAATGCAGAACCATGATTCAGTAAGCACTTACTACTCCAAACTTAAAATTCTTTTGGACGAGCTGCTGAATTATGAAATGGTTCCCAGCTACACTTGTGGAGGCTTAAAGACAGTAGTTCAAAACCATCAAAGAGACCGTGTTATGAAGTTTTTAATGAGGCTGAATGAAAATTACAGAGAAATGAAGGCTCAAATTCTGCTGATTAAACCATTTTCCAGCCTAAATGAGGTATATTCTTTGATTCAACAATAAGAGAAGAGATGGGGAATCTCTAATCCAATACCTATCAGCTCAGATTATATAGCTTTCCTAAGTAGGAGAAACATCAGAGAAGGAGGAAGCCAAAGTTTCTCATCACAGAAAAGAGAAAGATATTATTGCTCACATTCCAAGGTTGCAGGTCACTCCCTTGATAGATGTTTCAAAGCAAACCCAAACAGACCATCATGCACTCACTGCCAATGCCAGGACATTCAGTAGATAAGTGCTACAAACTCCATGGTTTTCCATCAGAGCACAAGTTCAGTGACAAAGAGAAATCTGTTGCTTATATGGTGTCTGCAGGATTAGCACTTAATCAGGAAGTATTGAAGGACAAAAGCCAAGTATCATTGAGCCAAGAGCAGTATTCTCAACTGATGGTACTTCTCAAGCCAACAGCAAACTCTCAGCTGACAGCTTCTTCATCCAACAAAACTCAAACACTTGTTAACTCATCCTCATCAGATGAGTTCAATCATAAACTATCTGGTATACCATTAAGTTTGACTGTCTTTCATCATGATCATGAAACCATTTTCAAAACGCCATGGATTCTGGATACCAGGGCAACATATCACATGATCTGCTCTATCTCCCTTTTTACATCTATACAAGCTAAAGTAGACTATTATGTGGTTTTGCCAAACGAAAAAAGGGTTTCAGTCACACATGTGGGAACTGTCAAAATATCAGATTCTATAACATTGCATAATGTGCTTTACATTCCTAGCTTCACCTTTAATTTGATTTTAGCAAGAAAACTAACTCAAACTCTAAATTGTTGTCTTGTTTCTCTTCCTAATTCTTGTTATATTCAAGATCTTTCAACTTGGAGAACGATTGGAATGAGTGAGGTGAAAGATGGTCTATACCACACGGTGAGAGAATTTGTATGCCTATCCTCTTCCTCTACATCTATTGCTAAGAATTATAAAGAATCAGATCTATGGCACTACGGATTAGGCCACTCTTCTTATCCTAACTTCAGTCCAGATGAAAATCTTCACATCCCTACATCATCTAGTACTAATCAGTGTCTTATCTGTCCTTTAGCAAAACAACATAGACTACCATTTGGTATTATTCATCACAGATCAGTAGAATGTTTTGAATTAATTCATTATGACATTTGGGGACCTTGTAATGAAATCAGCAGGGATGGATCTAAGTACTTTCTTTCTATTGTTGATGACTTTTGTAGATACATATGGATTTACATGCTAAAGTTCAAGTCTGAAGCTACCACAACTTTACAAAACTTTTACACTTTGGTTGAAACTAAATTTAAGGCAAAAATCAAAACTATCAGAATAGAAAATGGTGGAAAGTTTAACATGATAGACTTTTACTTAAAAAAAGGGATAATGCACCAAAGAACTTGTGTTGAAACGCAGGAACAAAATGCAGTGGTGGAAAGGAAACATCAACACATCTTAAATGTCGCAAGAGCCTTGAAGTCTCAAAGTAGCCTTTCTTTAAAATACTAGAATAATTTCGACTTGACAGCCGTTTACCTCGTAAATAGAACACCAACGCCAAATTTAAATCACATAACTCCTTTTGAAATTCAGTTTCAGATCAGGCCAAACTATAGTCATTTAAGAGTTTTTGGATGCCTTACTTTTGCCACTACTCTACTTAGTGGAAGACAAAAGTTCGACTCTAGATCTGGGGAATCTATCTTCATTGGTTATCCTTTTGGAGTAAAAGGGTTACAGATTGATGGATTTAAAAACCAAGAAGGTTTTTGTTTCAAGAAATGTGATTTCCCATGAAGATATCTTTCCATTTAAAAGTATCAAATCCAACAACTCTACTCCATCAGCTGATTTCAATCATTTAAGTTTCACATAAAATCTTATTATCTCTAATGATCATATAACTTCTGTGCTTGATGACACTCAGCAGCCTATAAATTCTGTCACTCATGACAATCAGCATTATGAGCATAACGTTCAAAATGATTCACCATATATCCAATCTCTCAATTTCCATAAGGAAACCAATACTGATATCCCTGAACTTATCACTGATACTCTGGAACCCAATCCTCCCATTGCAAGTCACTTGCCTCGCAGGTCAAGCATAATTCACAAGGTTCCCCAATATTTGGAAGACTTCATATGCCAACATGCCTCTTCATCTCCCCCTTTTCAAGAGTTCAACAACAAGAAAGGAAATGGCATAACAGGTAGTATTTTCCCTCTTAAAGATAGCATTTCCTATGACAACTTATCTACATCTCATCGTGCTTTTGCAATTTCAATAACCAATCACTCTGAACCTAGAACTTATCAAGAAGCCATCACTTCACCTAAGTGGCATGCTACCATGAGAGCTGAGATTGAGGCTTGAACTCAATGATACTTGGGTGCTGACCAATTTACCAACTGATAAAAAGGTTATAGGATGTAAGTGGGTATATAAGGTGAAGTTTAATGTCAATGGGAGTGTTGAAAGATACAAAGCGCATCTGGTGGCAAAGGGATACACTCAACAGGAGAGGCTCGACTATCACGAAGCACTTTCCCCTGTAGAAAAATTAACCACCATAAGGTCACTGTTAGCAGTAGCAGCAATCAAGGGTTGGAATTTACACCAATTTGATGTAAATAATGTTTTTTTACACGGAGACTTGCATGAAGATGTTTATATAGAACTGCCTCCAGGCTATCCAAATGACAGTGGAAGTAAGGTGTGCAAGCTACGCAAAAGTTTGTATGGATTAAAGCAAGGCTCACGCCAATGGTATTCCAAACTTTCCAGCTTCATTGTCGAGCAATGATATACCCAATCAAAGGCAGACTATAGTCTATTTATTAAACTCACTGATAATAACTTCACTGCCATCCTAATATATGTGGATGATATAATAGTTGCTGGCAACTGCATTAACTCCATAGATAAGCTCAAAGTTTCCCTACATGAGAAGTTCAAAATCAAAAATCTAGGAAAATTGAAGTACTTCCTAGGCATTGAAGTGGCAAGCTCCGAGGAAGGAATTCACATATGCCAGAGGAAGTATGCTTTAGTTCAGCTCCTGCTAGGATACCCCTTGATCAGAATATGATGCTCAGCAAAGAAGAAGGAGAACTATTGCCTGATTCATCGCTCTATAGAAGGCTAGTAGGAAGGTTGCTGTATTTGACCATCACCAGGCCTGATCTTACATATTCGGTTCAGTTATTGAGTCAATTCATGGGGAATCCTAGAATCCCACATTTACATGCTGCTCATAAGGTAATGAGATACATAAAACGGGTACCTAGTCAAGGACTCTTATAGTCTACAAGATCAAAAATACAACTAGAAGGCTATTGTGATTCAAATTGGGGAGCGTGTGTGGATACTAGAAGATCAGTAACTGGTTATTGCGTGTTCCTTAGAGAGTCTTTGATATCATGGAAGTCAAAGAAACAACATGTAGTGTCCAGATCTTCAGCGGAAGCCGAGTACAGAGCAATGACAAACCCTTGTTGCGAACTCACTTGGCTTGGATATTTACTGATAGACTTAAATTTTGAGTATCCCTAACTAGCTGTCTTGAATTGTGACAATAAGGCAGCCATTCATATTGCCACAAATCTAGTGTTCCATGAAAGAACAAAACACATTGAACTTGATTGCCATTTGATTCAAGACAAGATACAAGAAGGTAATATTATCACACAACATGTTCCTAGTGCATCACAAATCGCTGACATTCTTATAAATCTTTGAATTTACAAAGTTTTTACTCTTGCTTATCCAAGATGGGAGTAATGAACATTTACTCTCCATCTTGCGGGGGGCTATTGAAATTACCGGATGATCAGCACCTTACCGGATGATATTGAAATTATCGGATGTTAAACTTACCGGATGATCAGCAGGAAGACTACCAGCAAGGAAGCTAACGTGGATGAGCCACATAGCATCAACAGAGGAAGGATCTAGAAGGGAATTAGTTGATTCAGTGTTACGTCTATTCTTCATGTAAATTAGTTAAGAAATGATTCCATTTCTTTGTATTTATAGAGCAATAATTGTACATTTTTTATAGCTTGAATCAATACAATTTCAGCTTCATTTTCGAATCATTCACCTTCAGAATTTTCTTATTACAAATCTAATAAATATAATGAAAATAATTAAAAGAATAAATGTAATAATAAATAAAAAATAGACACTTTAGTGCAATTAAAATATATGTTATTATAAAATAAAAGTGGTTCAAATATAACAAAAATATAATTAGAAAATAAACTCATGCGAGAAATTTATAACCTCTAATGATTATATTCAATAAAATTCTGACTTTCACACTGAAAAGGTCATTAAAGAATATTTTGAAGATGAGAACTATGCTCTCAAAGAGAGTATGAATTTTAACATAATAAAATACAAATTATTTTTGAAAAAATTAAGTGAGTATTTCATTTTCATAAAAAGTACACACGAAAGCATCGGGGACCTACGGAACTTGTTCGATTAATTTTAGGTTTGAAACGAAGTTGATATTTAATGCAAAGTATGAAATTGAGGAGGACTCACCTAATCAATCGTGATTATTTGAACAATTTTCAGGTCACGTCAATTATTGAGTTTTATTACGATGTTGACCACAATTAATTATATGGCTTTTTTTATTTTTTTAATGATAATGGTCCATTATTTTGTTAGTTACAAAGGATGGATCAAATATTATTTTTTTCATATAATATTAGAACACCAACTTTTTATTTATGTTGTAAATCGTAATTATCACGGTTTTCTAATTATATAAGGACAAACAATGATTTGGTACAGGAATTATAGTGGAGGCCTTCATCCTACAAGGATGTATTATCTAGGTCCCCGAACTTTTGATATTGGAATGCTTGAGTTTTCATATCAAGGTTTTTAGCTATTCGATCTATGAAAAATTAAGTTGTTTTAGAGGTAAGTGGGTAAGTACAAACAATTTTTTTAGAAAAATATAAATAAAAGCACTGGGGACCGACGAAACTTGTTCTATTAATTTTAGGTTTGAAATGAAGTTGATATTTAATGCAAAGTGTGAAATTGAGGAGGACTCACCTAATCAATCGTGATTATTTGAACAATTTTCAGGTCACGTCAATTATTGAGTTCTATTATGATGTTGACCGCAATTAATTATATGGCTCTTTTTTATTTTTTTAATGATAATGGTCCATTATTTTGTTAGTTACAAAGGATCGATAAAATATTATTTTTTCATATAATATTAGAACACCAACTTTTTATTTATGTCGTAAATCATAATTATCACGATTTTCTAATTATATAAGGACAAACAATGATTTGGTACAGGAATTATAGTGGAGGCGTTCATCCTACAAGGATGTATTATCTAGGTCTCCTAGAGATGACAAAAAAACTCATTTAACCCGTTACCCGTGGGGTCCCGTTTCGTATGGGGCAGGAATAATCCGCCTAACTGGGTAAACGGGACGGTGACGGGACGATGGTCATTGCCCCGAAACGGATATGGGACGGGTACAGGAAACATAGTCCCCGCCCCACTACTCATCCCGTTTAAAATTAATTTTAAAATTAATTTTTTTATCAAACAAAAATGATAGATTTATCATCATTTTTTAAGAGAACATAAGTTTTTTTTAATAAATTGGTAAAAAAGTAATAATATTTACTAACTAACCCCTTCTTATCACCACCCTTTGCTTGCACCAAAGTTTCCTGCACTTTCTTTTTCAGCCCGATCTAGGATGATAGTTTGGAAGTGGGGAAGGGCGGAGATGTTTTCTTAAAAATAAAATTGTTATTTTTTATTTTCTTCGATTTTTCTTTTAATTTGAAATAGGGGGTTTTCTTAAAAATAAATATACGTGTATTGTGTAATCATGTTTATAGGGTAATTATATTCAAGCCATATTTTTATTATTTGCACAACAATTTAATTGTCACGAAGGTTCTCAATTTTCGTTTATTTTTACACTTGTGTTCCCAACTTTTCTCATTGTATTCATATCCTTAATCTTAAATTAAATTAGCATATATTATCTCTGAATTATGATTTATCCAATATTTGCTAATATGCATTGAAAGAGGGGAAGATAATGTGTCAAAATAATGTTAAATGTACATTCATTCTCTTACATTGAAAATGACATCTCCTTTGTTTTCAAAAAAAATTATGGACGAGAAAAAAGTTTTTTTTAATTGTTTAATTGTGTGTTGCCACGTGACACAATTTTAACAATGATCTATATATAGCATGATTGAATGTGTTAAGCTTTTGTATTTATTATTTATGTTGTTTATTTAAAAACACGAGAGACAAATAAGTCTTTTACGGATTCCTAATGAATTTTTTAGGTGGATACCATTATCAAATACAAGATTTGCCAACAAATAGAAGTTTGAGGACAAAAAAAGTTGAGGACTCATAAGTACGAATATGAGTAAAGATTGAGAACATTCATTATAATTGAAATGCGACGTAATTAAAAAAAAAAGTAGTGTAATTACAATCCCTGTTTGTAAGAAGTATTACAATAATAAACTGTTCAAATGACATGGTGGAGTAGAAGCGTTATGAAATTCTTGTAATGAGAATTATATAATAAATAAGAACGATATTTGAACAATAATTTTTCTTATATATTGAATAATAATTGATTGTTGTTCACAATTGTACAATGTCTTTGTATTTATAAACAAAATTATTCCTCAATTCTATTAGGAAAATGCTATGTGTACACATTGTTTCACACAATGTTTCACATCTCCCTCACATGGAGGGGGGCCCACACACAATAAAATATTTGTGGGCCCCCCTCCATGTGAGGGATGTGTGAAATATTGTGCACACCACATGGACTAATTCATTCTATTAATTTAAGGAGACTAAATTCAAAAAAAAAAAAAAAAAAATTAAAATCATAATCTAAAAAAAATTAGAAATCATATTGGAATTAATAAAGTAAAGAAATGTTATTCTAAATAAAATATTAGAATAAAAAGATAAAACTTATTATAAATAGAAATCTTATTAAATATCTAACTTTTATCATATTTACAATATGATTGTCTTACATCAATCTCTCCACTTGAAAAAAGTCGTCCTCGAGTTTTGTCAAAAAAAAAAAAAAAGAATAACTGATAACTTGTGTGTATTTGAATTTAGCTGGGATTTGAGAAAATTTTCTAACCACATGTTGTCGTGTTCTATACTTGTTGAAACTACCAACATTTATAGCAATTAAAATCAACGAATTTTTTTCAACTTGTTTCTCCATGAGCTCGTGATTTCTTTCAAAACTCAATGTAGTTAGCATCATCATGATGTTGTGAAGAGTTTCCTCGATCTTCTTGATTAGTTATTCGAGCTTGTCGAGTAGCTGTCGATGGTTCGACTGCCATAGTACATTTGTCGGCCATCGGATTAAGGCAATTTCCTTACTCTGATACCAATTTTGGTGAGGAAACATTATGAAATTTTGTAAAAAGAATTATGTAATAAGTAAGAACGATATTTGAACAATCATATCTTGTATATCGGTATATATTAAATAATAATTGATTGTTATTCAAAATTGTATAATGTATTTATATTTATAGGCAAAACCATTCCATAATCATATTAATATAAGGAAAATAAATATAAAAAAATTAAAATCATAATCTAAAAGAAATTGAAAATCATATTTTAATTAATAAAGAAAGAAACCGTATTCTAAACAAAATATTAGAATAAAAAGACAAAACTTATTACAATTAGACATCTTATTATAAATATTTAACTTTTATCCTATTTACAATAGGATTGCCCTACATCACATTGTTGGTCTAAATTGAATGTTCAACAAACTTAATTCATATTACTCTTTTTTATTGTACAAAACTAGGTAACAATCTTAATCTATCTTAAAATACATTGTTATGGGATTATGGTTGTTTTTTCACGTATCTCTTCAAAGTTGAAATAATTATTCTCGCTTTAACATTATATAGTTTATTTGATTTCTGTTTTTCATTTATAAATACAATGTCTCCAACATATTATATCAACAAAAATCATCAAGATAACCAAAAAATGACTACAAAATATACATAAAGATGAAGATAATAAAGTCATTAATTTCTAATCTAAAAGCTTAAACATCTAAAGAGAGCTCTGATAACTGCACGAAAGTGTACTTTAAACACCAAATTACTATGCTAAAAAGCCAAAAAGTGAATAGAAATCATAGGAATTAATTCATGTTATTGAAGTATTGTTCTATTTACTTTAAGAAAATTTCTAATTCAATTCATGTGTTTAATTTCAGGTTTTTATGCAAATGAAGAATGGATTTCTACATTAAAAAATAAAAAAATAATTTGGCCGTGGGTGCTGGTCTCGAAATAAGGGAATTTCAGCCTTTTTGGACTCTTTTCTGGCCCATTCAAATTCAAATCTTCTGGGGACTTTAAAAGGACGAGAAAGATAACCTTAAACGACTGCTGCAAAAATTCTACAATGCGGTTTTTACTGACCCACTTTTTTTAAGGATACTAATGCCTATGGTAGATCTTGTGAGAGGTGCCAAAAGTTTGGTGCTTTGTCTCGCCGTAATATGATGCATTTGAACTCGATTTTAGTAATAGAAATATTCGATTGTTGGGGAAATGATTTTATGGGACATTTTCACCTTCTTTTGGTTACTTATATATTATTGTGGTAGTATACTTCATGTCTAAATGGGTAGAGGCAGCAGCTTGTAAGGCTAATTATAATAAAACAGTTGTTAAATTTCTTAAAGAAAATGTATTGTCTAGGTTTGGCACACCACGAGCTATTATTAGTGACTGAGGCACGCACTTTTGGAACTGTTCATTCGAAGCACTAACGAAAAAGTGTGGTGGTGTTCATAAAATTTTTATTGCTTATCATCCCCAAACTAGTGAACAAGTAGAATTGGGTAATAGGAAAATTAAACAAATTTTGGAGAAAAAGGTGAACCACAATCGTAAAGATTGGTCTTTAAGACTAAATGATGTACTTTGGGCTTATTGTATAGCTTTTAAGACATCCTTAGACATGTCACCTAATAGAATTATTTTTGGAAAGCCTTGCCATTTTCGTATAGAGCTTGAGCATCGAGCCTATTGGGCAATCAAACATTTTAACTTTGATCTAGAAGATGAATGTAAGCTTAAGAAATTTCAGTTGACTGAGTTGGAGGTGTTAAGAAATGATGCATATGAAAATTCTTAAATCTACAAGTTAAAAATGAAAGCATTTCATGATAAAATATTCTTAGGAAAACATTTGAACCAAATCAGAAAATGTACTTGTGAGATTCTAGACTTCACAAGCACCAAGGAAAACTTCAATCCAGGTGGACTGACTTATTTGTAGCAAAACAAGTTTTTGAAAATGGGGTTGCTGAAATTGAGGATCTTAACGATGGAAAAGTATTTAAAATGAATAGTCAGCGTCTCAAGATAGTTTATGGGCAACGTGTGCTTGCGGTGGAAGAAATTCCTCTTGCAGATTTTGTTTACCATCCTTGATATCACTCAGCTATGTCTTTTTTTTTAGGTTTATTTTCTTTTCCTGCTTTATTTTTCAATCGAACAATTCTCAGGTTAACCATCTTTCAGACTCTATGTTGATTCATTTCAGTATTCAGGTGATACCCTTCTTTTTCCCTTTGGTAGATATGTTTAGACATTGAGGACAATGTCAAATTTGGTTGGGGGAAGAGTTAATTTGGATTCTGTTGTGAATCACATAATCATTGTAGAATTTTGGCTTTGATTTTGCTGATTGGTTCAGAAAAATAAAATAAAATGCAAGTATCTGATTTTCTGCATGTTTATGTTCTTGAATGACAAAATATACCACTTGAAGTTAATTTTGTTCATTAGGATCTAGATGTCAAGACACTTACTGAATTCTTTTCATGCAAACAAACATTGTGGTAAGATGATAGTTTTACACATGTAGCTAGAGTCTCTAGCTAAATTTTTCATGTGAGAGAATCGGCGAGGATTGAGAGCTATCACATACTAAAAATGGTAATAGGCGTTCATTGATTTTTTGAATTTGAAACTTCTTTTGAGAATAACTTTATACGATTTGTGGTAAGATGGTGAATTGTACTTGGGAAATGATGAAGGTCAATTTAGGATTGACAATTGAGTCTTTCAAACCAACCATTTTTAGTCATTTAGCCCCTTTTTAGTGTTGAGTTCGTAAGGCATGAATTGTGGTTGAATTGAAACTTGACTATTTAAATTGTATTGTGGAAAATTCATCGATTGTCTTGTTTTGCATATAATATCTAGGGACTAGCAATAAGCAAGTTGGATGGTGTGATAAGTGTACTTTAAACACCAAATGACCATGCTAAAATGCCAAAATGTGAATAGAAATCATAGGAATTAATTCATGTTCTCGAAGTGTTGATCTATTTACTTTAATAAAATTTCTAATATAATTCATGTGTTTAACGTCAAGTTTCTATCCAAATGAAGAATGGATCTCTACATTTAAAAAAAATTGTCAGCGCCGACCTCGGAGTAAAGGAATTTTCAACTCTTTGGACTCTTTTCTGGCCCATTCAAATTCAATCAATGAGGAAAAACAAGAGGAGATGACCAACAATTCCATGGAGAACTAAACATCTTGGTGAAACCTGGAAGAAGCTCAATTGGATTTGGTGATTTCAACATTATTTGATTCATGGATTTAAATTTTCATTTTAAACATTTATATATATGGTTTAGATCTTCTTTTCATAAAAGTGTTTTGAGATTGACTAAAATTTTATTAAATTCTTTATAGATTTAGTTACGTTTTCTCTATTGAATGATTGAAATACTCGTTTAAGTTTTAATCTTATTTATCTATTTTTACTGGTGTGATTCATTATTGATTCATTACTATTTTATGCTTCAAGTATATGGTTGTTTTTGAATTTTATTCTAGTAAATGAGAGTATAAATGTTATTACGTGAGAGTTAATCTTTAGAATTACAATTGAATTAAATTGATTTTAATGATATTTATTTCGATTAGGGAAACTAGATTGAGCATATCTAATTGAGTTATAAGAAGAAATCATAGATGTTGAATGACACAATCTAATTGAGGAAATTCTGACGTTTCACTGTTTCAAACTTTGATTATATTTTCATTCAAACGAATAAATTCTTTTCACACATTAAAAAGAATATTCATCTTTCCGATCCTTTAAGTATTTCTAACTATCTCCCCGTGGAATCGACATCCCAAAGTTGTGTTACAACTATCGCATTATTCTTTGGACGTAATTGTACCATCATTTATTTATTCAAATTTCGTTTTCAATATATCATTTTACACGGGGGTCAAAAATCATTTTTCATTAAAGATAACATGCACAACTTTCATAGAGGGGTGGGGAAGAGACCTTAACTCAAATTTTTCCTTTTGACTCTAATATCATCTTATCTTCTCTAAACACTTAAATGGTTAGATAAGTTTCACATCTACCAAAAGTAATTAAAGACTGAATAATCTAAAAATAAGTACTCTACAACACACTAAGGGCATGTTTGGTACAAATTCTCATTTTTTACAGTAAATCAATTCTCATTTTCAACCACACATTCTTCAATAAAATAATATTTTACATCACATCAATACTTTTTTCTTCTTTTTCAACCATACATTTTCCATCATATCACTATTCAAAAATCAATTCTTCCCTCAAAAATCCATACCAAACACACTCTAAATGAAAGATGAAGAGTGCCATCAATTGTTTAAAATATTAAAACATATTTGTGTATACATGACATAACAAAAGCGTTAAAAGTGAATAAGAAGCACGAGATCACCAAATTATTGATTTTTTTAAACTATAAATTTGAGTTAAAAATCCAAAATAAGAAAAATACTATCTCTCATTGTATTTTATTTTTTTAAAACAAAACAAAGCCAACCCCCCTAATACTTTTCGGTTCCTATATAAGAGGACTGAGGCAACAACTTAATGCAAATCTAAATAACAATTGCAACCTCATTCCCTATTTTTCTTTTTAAAAAAAAGAACCCAATTGTAAGTAGTAACTAAAAAATAATTAAAAACTCTTAATATAATTCGAAACTACTACACCAAGGAGTAAAGCGTATATCGATGACTTTTCAAGTTCGTATCAAATCTCACATCATTACAAGAGAAGCAAAATGAAAATATATTCACATAGCAAAAATTGCAATCAGAACTAAATAATAATTCACGGGCTCAAAAAAGAAGAAAATGTATTTATTCCTCGTTCGTGTAAAATGATCCAAAACTATATAAATATTTTTCACCTTTATTACCAAGATTAACCTTGATGTAATAACCAAACTTGAATATTGAAGCAATGGTTTTCTTTTCCTCTTGTGGATAAGAAATATATATCGTGGTTTGACATTAGGGCATGGAATTTCCTATAAAGTGCTTCGATTTCGTGATTTTGACTTTCCTTTTACATTTCAAGTGTTTCATTTTCAAAAATAAGTTTCAAGAGACTCTTTATCACAATTATAAAAATTTGAATGCAAATGTTAATTTAGATTCCTCTTGGAAAAAAATTAAAAATGATTTAAGTTATACTCCCCCATCCCATAAATATATATTTGCTTTCTTTGGGTGTCTATCAAATATTATATGCTAATTTGCTTATTGAGAGTATAATTCATTTTTTAATTTTTTAATATGTCTCTATTCAATATTTCTTGTTATCCATATAAATTACTCCTATCAAATCATTATTTAATGTAGGGGTATATTAGTAAAAATATAAATTGTATTAATTACATTTTTTAATCTGTGTAAATGAAAATAAGTATATTTTTATGAGACGTTAGACATAATGAGTGATGAATAAATTAATATTTTTTAATTAGTGGGTCCCACACTAATTAAATAGGGCTGTCAAAATTACAGCCCTCTAATGATTGCAGAAGTAGTATTTTTGATTTCATAAACTATTTGTAAATTTGTCAAATGGAATGTGCATGTTTTTTTATTTGACTGTGGGCAACAATTTTGATGAGATTTATTTGAATTCGGGTTGTTTTCAACTTTTTGCATACTTAAAAATCAATGAGTTCGTTTGTTGTACTCGTTCATATTCAAAGATCTCTATTATTTTCCCAGGTAAACTTAACTACGTGATACTATGTACAATAAAGTTAAGGAGTTGTTTGACAAAGTTTTCGATGAATTTTAATAAAATTTGGTGAAATTTAAATTAAAATGTTTATAAAAAAATATGGGTATTATGAGTTATATAATTAATTAATTAATTATTGATTTTGATGTTAACTATTAGCAACCTTTTAAATTATTTCAAAAAAGGAATAATTCTCGAAGATACGATACAAGTGTGAAATATTGATAGAACACGTGCCACGAAGCAAAACTGAATTTAAAATAAGAAGAATTAATTAAATGCGATCCTAACGCGTGCACTCGGAAACGAGAAATTTCCAGGAAGGGACTTCCATTCTACACTGAATCTGGTCTTAAATCCCTGCAAGATTCGATTGTGATGGCTTTTGTCCCAACCCCCACGACCCAACGCCCATACTAATGCAAGTAATTTTTTTTTTTGGACCATACTACAAATATATAATTATTTACATAATGGGGCGCATTCATTACTGTCTACAATTTTTGACTTTTTCCACACTTCATATCCACGATCGGATTTCTTTCACATGGGTCTATGTAATCCATTATGTACAATAATTACGTACATATAGATTTATCCTTTTTTTTTAATGAGATTTTAATTCAGTCAAATTTTATGATATAAACAAATATTTAAATGATGATGTACATGTAACACAATCGTCAACTAATCCATAGAGCAGTATTAGGGTGAAATAAGCGCAAGGCAGCCAATCAAAATCTCATTGATTTCAAATAAAATATCTTAATATAGTCTAACTTTTTTTTTTTTTTGGGAACAGTTAAGGTTTGTAGTTGTCTTTTAGGAATTTCCTCCCTCAAGACTTCAATTTATTATCAGTAAAAAGGCCACTTATGTGGTTTATTTTTATTTTTATTAAAAAACTCTTATTTAGGATTATCAATGAATTCAATTTTGATCATAATACAAATAAAATTAATGGGAGATAAGTTTAGGGTTTTAATCCGATAACAACTCAATTTGATTTGCTATAAATAACTGAGTTAGTTAAATATTTTTATGGCATATTATTTCACTAAAATAAATAAATGAGAAAATAAAGAAATTTAGAATTAAAAAAATCATCAAATTCAAAATATAAAAAAATAAGAATGTAAATCCACATGTACATAATGTTTTAAAAAACGTAATGCGTGGCGAGATGTGGAGGTTTCAAGTTAGACGAGTCTGAATGAAGTCTAAGCATAAAAAAGGTAAAAAGTCATTTTTTTTTATTTTAATACTATTTAAATTTTTTAATCAATATAAAAATTATTTAATAATACATACAATTTATAGTACCAAATGTAATTTTAAGAGCTTAACAAAATAAATATATTCGATAAACAATATATAGTATAATAGTGCTAATTGAAATATTTGAAGAGTTTTAAATTTTTATTAATTAGTAAAAGATAGGAAAAACGATTAATTTAATAAAATATAAATAAACATTTATATAATAGTACAATACATTACAACCAAATCAAATGATTCTTATGCTGCGTCGAAGGTTTATAAAAAATGTTTTGAAATGTTCTCTACAAATAAGTGATTCAATAAATGGGTAAGCAACTTTTTTTTTTTTTTTGCATTGGATTGGCTAAAAATTAAAAAAGTTGAATTTATAATTATGAAACAGGTTTAAAAATTGGAAAAAAAAAGTTAATTTCAACGAAAAAAAAGTATTGGGAGTGATGATCATTTTGAATGCTTAGCTTTGAAAAAATTTTGTTTTTTTTTCCTTTTAACTTAAAAAGGACAAGATCGTCATTTTACATAATTTTATCATATTTTTGGATGAAAATCGTCATTAGGGACCAAGTCTGCTTATTACTTATAGATTGGGACAAAATCTAGACAAAAAAATGGTTAGATACAATATTGCTTCTTTAGGCAAATATTAGAGACGAAAATTGAAATTTCCCCTTTTCGATTAAGGTCTAAATTATATTTTCTTAAATGTTTAAGAATTAAAATTAAAATTTTAATTTAATTTAGTAATTTTTTATTTTTAAGGCTCGGTAAGTTGGTTTTTATTTGGTTGTTGGTAATTTACATATACTTTTTATTTTATTTTATGAAATTGACTAGAATTGATAGTTCTTTTCAACGCTTTGCTATTCCTTAGTACAATAAATAAACTCATTGATTACGTGTTTGATTCTTTGTCATACACCTAGTCCGACCGTTAGTGGTGACTGAGTTTCAGTGTCAATTCAAGAATCTCAACCATTTTGTCTAGTAAATTTAAAATATAATCAATAGATAGTAATGTAAAATTGATTTAAATCTCAAGAGACGTTGATCGAGGTGAAATATGGATAGAAGACGTGCTGTGACACTGGAAGTAAAACCGAAAGAAGGCAACTAAAACCAACATCGAAATGTATTTTCTAGGAAGGAACGTCCTATGTTTTTTAGTGTTAACACTGGATTTGAACTTAAATTCGGGTCAGATTCAATTGTGATGGCTTTGTACAAAATTGACCACTCCGCACCCCCAACGCCCTCATTCCAAGCACATGGATTAACCCACCGGTCCAACCCATAGCGTAGGAGCAACAACATGAAATGACTATGCGGTTAAAGTCTCGTTGATTTTAAATAAATATTACAACTCTTAGTTCTTGTTGATTGCTATTAATGCCAGAAATTTAGGTTTCACAAAGTAATTAATTCACGAATGAACATCGAGAATTCATACTGAATTATTGAAAATATCAAGTACCGACAATGGAAGAAAATGAAAAATTTTTATTAATTTTTTTCCTTAATTTTTAATCAATAAATAAACGACAAACATATAACGATAATTTAAAAAGCAAAACCTAGGTAGAATATCCCAATCTTGCAAATAATTACTTAATAATTCCGAGAGTACAGAATTCCTCTCACATAATTCATACAGAAATTTAAAATTTATCTCACGTGAAGGTGGCCCCACATTATTAAAATAATGCCAAAAACCTCTCCCACCCATCTATGATGTGTGTTGTCGGACAGTGTAGCTTAACTCATAATTAATTAACAATTAAGTGTATAAAATAAAATGAAAAAAATCAAAGCTATTAAAATTGTTGGTGCCATCCCACTGGCTCATGTTTCTTTTGAAAAAAATTGGAAGCACCACTATCTACTAAATAACTAAATTAAATTAGATGTAACAATTTATGCATCTACATTGTCCAGCGATTCAATTTTTTTTTTAAATATTAAAAACGTAAAATTAATAAAAGGAAGTCTTAAGAGTTAAAATTTCATATCGAATAAAGATGGAAATATAGACTAACTTATAAGCGTTTTGGATATTCATCTTAATAATGTTGACATTTTAAAATAAAACTCCAAATTTTAACATGGTACTAGAGATCATTAAACTCCAACGAGTAATTCAATCTGATTTAGACTCGGTCCGCTCAAACGAGCCACCATCTTGAAGGAGAATATTTATTAAGGGTAAAATTTCACATCTAATAAAGAAGAAAAACATAGACCAACTTATAAATGTTTGAACTACTCATTTTAATAAGATCAGCCTTTTAAAATTGAATCTCGAGTTTTAACAGAAAGTAATAGTTGAAGTTTCTTATCTTATCATAAGAAGAGATAGAATTAAGCTACTTGTACATCACTTTTGTCCATCATAAATCCATGATGTGTAAAAATCGAGACAATTGATTGTTCTAAAGTATTGTTAAAATCAATGACGAAGTTGTGTGCAATATCATAAGGAGTAAACAAATCTGTCAATCGTGACGTAAATGCATCAAAACTAAAAGAGATACATACAGATGAATTTCAATTAAGCTATTTGTACATTAAGTTTGACAGATGGGTGACGTGGCAAGATTGTGATGATTGGATTAAATGTGTGAGATGTGAAAGATGGTTTGAGATTGTGCCAAGTGTAAATTCGGTAAGTTAAGGTGTAAATCAAAATGTACATGTAGCAAGATTGGATGAATTTATAACTAGTATTGTGTTGGGACCATATGGGAAAGTAAGATGCGAAGGAAACAAATTCGCACAACACTAGATGACAAGCGGAATTAAAGTCAGACTAAATACGACAAATCACGTAAGTAATTTTGTCTATTGAGAGACGTAGTCACGTGGATAACGGATCATGTGACCGCTGTCGCGCGACAAATGGCAAATGAAATACGTATGAGCTGTTAAAAGATGATGACGTCGAATAATTTTTGTCTAAACCTTTCAATCTTGATGCAAATGGTCCCAAACCTTTGCATTTGGTCCTTTTGATGATTTCTGTCGAAAAATATCGTTAGCTTTTCTTAGGAAAATTGATGCATAAAATTGGACAAAATTTTGACTTATAAAAATCAAATATGTGAAAAATAGAAATATAGAAGGAAGAAATGCATGAATATGAACTCAGTCGATGCAAAAGTTGGCTCTTTCTCCTTAAGATAACAATACTCCGCACAGGTGCTAATGATCTATCATTACTCTCTTCCAGTACACAACGACCAAATTTTATAATAAGAGCACCCTAAATTACTTTGACCAACAAACCTGGTTTTTTGAACTCTCTTTACATGAAACCGATTCCACGTAAATGTAGAAATTTCTAAGGTGAAAATGCACAAATTTGAGAGAATGAAATGAGTTGACAGAATTTCCAAACAATGAGATCTATTATTAGTCCTTCAAAAGTTGCGTCTCGAAGGACAAACTTCATGAAAAGGTATAGATTATTGAACATTATTCTACTTAATCTGCCAACAATTTTCATGTGCTTAAGCGACTTATATTTGATCTTAATTTTTTATTCATCCGAAATTAATTTTAAACAACGAAATAAACCACGATAACCTACTCATGCAGTGGAACAGTACAACCTTCAAATTTTCATCGCCGACTAATAGGTTTTGCTTAAATAATCAGTCAACAATTGGTCAAAACCAACTTTCTAAGCCAATATCGAACAATTACCCACATGAATAAATTAATGCAAAGGATTATGTACTTACTAAAGAGAGTTCAAGCGAAAAGATATTATATCAAGAGATGTAACTTTTGTCTTTGAACATGTCTTAATAAAATACTGTTGAACATGTCATTGAACAAGGCCTCCTGCCTACATGTAAACCTGCTCCTACACACTAGGACAAATTGTTAACCATATGTGACTTTTTCCTATGGTGGTGGAGTTGGTCGCGCATACTCCAACAGTCAAGTAAGTTGTAGTAATATGTATTTGAGTGTGAGATGTGCTTTAGACGTGATCCTTTTCTATAAAAAGGGGTTTGGCTTTGGGGAAATATGTTATAATAAGGAAAGTAAAGTTGTAGTTTGAGAGTCTAAACTTACATTATCTTTGAAATGACACATTATGTGAGCTTTTATAATAAAATAGAATGGATACTGATCGTTGGACGAAAGTATATGTGGTTTCATCTATGCGGTTGAGGCTTCTTATCAAAGGTATCAATCAATTATAGACATTTAATGCTAATACCATTTTGCTGTCCAAAAGTTCAACACAAGACTTAGACCTGACTCGTTGGCTGAATAGGGTGGCTACAGTAGTGAATTGTAGCATCAATCATTTAAAGTTAATATCATTTTGCTGCCCAAAAGTTCGACACAAGACTTAGACATGGCCTGTTGGTTGAATAGGGAGGTGTCGTAGTGAATTGTCACATCAATCACTTATTGAAGATTGCCTAAAAGATCTCCTGCTAAGCCTCTTGTCTTGCTCTGTCCATGAGGGTTCGATTCTCCACATGGGGTCGACTTCAACAAATGGGTTCGGGCTCCCATAGAAATTCGGCCTATTCATGGGTGATGGGAGTTTAGCTAAAACTGCCTCTTGGACAGAATGACGTGAAGTGCGGGTCTAGATTCGCTTGCCACGTATGAGTTTTTGGAGACTTGCTAGAAAGGGGCGTAACAAAGTGCATTAAAGATTCAGGCATTAAAAACTTTCTCGTAGAAACGTCACCCTTTACACTTGGTAATTTTCGTAATTTTCTATTAAAATTACCTGCTTTATACCACTTGGTTTATACTAACTATATAAATAATTAAAAGAACATAGCCCACTAGACTTAGTAGATAACACTTTTCTATCATAGGAATATACTAAATCACAATGCAAACTAGATATTTTAAATACTATGTTTGAGTCATAGACTATGGATGATTTTATGTGATCGTAGAAGTTTCCTATCTTTATCATGAAAAGAAATATGGCAAATGAAATTTGTGTTAGGTTTTGATTACAAATTGTAATTAATATTGTAGTACTTGATTGTGGCTCAAAGTCAAATTGAATAGGATCCTTTCACACGTCGTGTTTTTCTTCTTATTCACATTCAGTAAGTGTAGATATCAGCCGCGTCCCCATCCAAAATAAAAATATTTAACAAGAGAAAACATCCAAGTCATGTGACCTTTAAAAATTAAATATCTCTGAGCTGTTAAGAGAAGTAGATAACAAATAATTTTGGGTCCATTTTGGTGTTCCTTGCAATAGAAAGAAAACATGAACTTTTGTACGTGAACTCAACTTGATGGGGACAGTGATTAATGTTGTCGGTACCAGTCCTTTTCCTGCTTATTTGCACTCCAAAGTGAGTAATTTTAAGTGAAAAGAAAAGAACTGATATCGCTTCTTGAAATATACTATTTGCACATAATGTCGTGTCCATAATGGTATCCACTTCCTTACATGGAGGGGGGACCCACTTCGAATAAAATATATCCAAAGTGGATCCCCCTCCATGTGAGGAAGTGGACATCGTTATGGACACCGCATTATGTACATGTAGTATCACCGTTTACTTCTCTCTATTTGGAATTATTTTAAGTGAAAAAACGTGCTATCATTTCAAGGTTTACTAATTATTTAATAAATATTGGTGTAAATTATTCCAAACCTTTGCATATCTCGCATTTTTTGTCTAAATCTTTAAATGTTGGTGCAAATGATCTCAAACCTTTGCATTCTTAGCATATTTGTCATTTTGGATGGATTCTCTCAAAAAGGCCGTTAGATTTTGTTAGGAAAATTGGCGCATGACATTTACATTTCTACGATTAACCTTTTACGTACACAAAGTTGGATAAAATATTGACTTACTGTAATCAAATATCTAAAAAGTAGAAATGTAGAAAGAAGAAATGCAAGAGCATGATCTCAATCGATGTAAAAATTTGACGATAATGTTCCGCACATGTGCTAACGATCTATCGATACTCATTTTTCAAGATATGACGATCACATCTTATAGTAGAAACACTCTAAATTACATAGACCATTAAGCCTAATGTTGTTTTGAACTCTCTTCACATGAAACCGATTCAATATAAATATAGAAAATTATGAAGCCGATATGCAAAAAATATGATATATTGCGAGAACTAAATGTATTTACTAAGTTTCTAAAGATGGTGGTATCTATTTATAGTCCTTCAAAAGTTTTGTCTCAAAAGACAAACTTCATGAAAGGGTGAGGCTGAAGTAAAATTAAAATGTGGTGCAATAAAAAAAGCTAAATATATTTATATTTATACCATAATTTTTAATAATTAAAGTATATTTTAATTGTATGAAAGGTAACATTTACACATTATCACATATATGTCTCACTTTTTTTAATTAATATAAATTGTTCCTAATTATGGTATTCCTCCAATTTTTTCTTCAATATAGAGTAAAAAACTCGTTTGTCCATTATATTTTTAAATAAGCAAAACAAATACTAATGTAAAAAGCGATTAAATATTTAACCCTCATTTTAAAGTACGTTAATAATATTTTTGAATGAAAATCACGATTAAAGACAAGTTTTTTTTAACAAATGAAATGTTAAAAATAAGAATGTGGAGAAAAAGTTAAGGATATAAGTGTGTTAATGAATATGTGTTAAACCTTTAATGTAATTAATTATGTTGTATTTATTATTATTATTATTATTATTATTATTTTTTTTTTAAATGAAGGTGATGTTTAGCACTCCTTATTGGATCGGTTTATTTTAGGCCCAGTCCAATGAATATCTAAGTTGTAGCAAATTATTAGGAATGAGTGGCAGTGTGACACAGAATGCTAAAATGAGAGAGCTTTAACAATTTACAACTTCTTTATACTTTCAGTTTTACGGTTACCTTTTGGCATTTTAGCATATTTGAAGCAGACTTCGATTAAATTTATTACTTGCTATCGAGGTCTTTATTTTCGAGCATAGAGAATTAGAAATAACTAGGGATGGATATGGTTCCTTTCTGAATCTTTCCCGAAACCGAACTTGACCAACTCGGTTAGGTTTGGGCTTATGCCCAAATTCATGTAAAGAAATTTGGGCTACTCACAGAAATATTTTTAATTTTGGTGTGTTTTTGAAAAATCGTTATAGACATGGAGGCTTAATAGTAGAAAAATCCATACATATTAGACGTTGTGCAAAACCTCCATACCTACTGGAAATAGAAGAAAAGGTCCCCGTTTGAAACCTTTGTGCTGAAGACCCCCCTGTCTCATGTTCCATCAGTTCCGCCATTAAATCTCAATAAATGGGGAAAATGGAAAAAAATATAAAGGGTAAAACCCCTACTTATTAGACATGGTGAGCAAAACCATCATCACCTAATGGAATTGGCGAACTACCCCACTATCGTCTATTTTATCAATAAAAATACTAAAAATGACGAATATTGCCGCATATTTAAATAAAACAAAAAAAGAACTAATTGCAACTATAGTCTCAAATTTTTCTAAAAAATACAAACGAGTTTCAAATAAATACTTCAAAATTTATAACTAAAAATAAAAATACTCAATTTATCTTCCTCCTTACCCCTACTTCCCATCACCACTATTCACAACCACTGCCATAGCCACCACCAAAAAAAGATTTGGCTTTACGATATCAGTTAAAACATGTTTACAAGAAAAGCCACTAATATTATGGATCAATCGAAACAAGGCTCATGGACACCAAAAACCAAATATTTAGAAGAATTAGAACTCGACAAAGAAGAATTTTTCCCACTAAGAGATTCCAAAAAATCCCATCTAACATTTTCCATAAACCCACCTTTTCCACTTCCATTTCCACATTTTAAAGGAATAAAATTTCAAACAAAGATTCGATTTTTTCTACCAATAGTTGTAGGGTCGAAATTCAAGGATTCCACATTTTGAATTTTGAACCTACCTTCTTACACGAGCAATAATTCTACAATCAAATGCAATTGCCTTCAATAGTTGTAGGGTCAAGGTTCCAATGATGAGGGTAGAGTGGTTTAAGGGTTTTAGATTTTGAGGCTAGGGTTTCTTTTAGATGTGGCATCGGAGGGTTTCGGATGCTGAATTGGACCGAAAGGTCGATGGGGCTTAGGGTGTGGAATTGGGATGTTGGGACTAAGGGTGAATGCACTAGTGAGAGGTTGAGAACGTTGAATTAGATCGGAGATTTTTGAAAATCTTGGTAGTTTCTTCTTCCATTTTGCCAGTCCCAAATTTCAACTGATGTGGTAATGCCATAATTTTTTTAGTGGTGGTGGTGGCGGCGGCAGCGGCGACGACGACGACGACGACGAATGGTGGTGGCGGGAAGAATGGGTAGGGAGGAAGATAAATTAATTTTTTTATTTTTAATTTTAAAATTTTAAGTATTTATTTAAAACTCGTTTGTATTTTTTTAAAAAAAAATCGGGACTATAGTTTCAATTAGTTCTTTATTTTTTTTTATTTAAATTTGAAAGTATATTCATCATTTCCAATCTTTTTATTGATAAAATAGACGGTAGAGGGATATTTCGCCAATTCCAATAGGTGAGAGAGGTTTTGTGCTTCATGTCTAATAGGTGCGGGGAGGGCGGTTTTGCCCTTCCTATTTTTTTTATTTTTTCATTTTTCCTCTATTTATTGGAATTTCACGACGTAACTGATGGAACATGACGATTGGGGATTCTTTCGTACAAAATGTTTCAAACAAAGATATTTTCTACCATTTCCAATAGGTAGGGGGTTTTTCATACATCTAATAGGTAGGAATTTTCTGCTATTAAGCCTAAAAATGGACTAAAACATAAATAATATAATTTCACCCAGATTTAATAGCAAGAAATACGGTGAAACAACTAAGATGATGTTTGGTAGAGATTAAAATCGGATTAAAATTGAAAAATTAGCCGTCATTGTTGATTTTTATTAGATGAGTGGGGTCAAATAACGGCTATATTTTCAATTTTAATTGGATTTTGAGCCTTACCAAACAGGTCCTAATTGAAAAAAGGGCAGGGATCTAAAATATTGAAATCTTCCAAGGTCTAAATCAAGCAAAATTGTAATCATAAGAGGTAATCTTGCAAAAATAAAACCCAAACGAGATCAAGGGGTGCTTTAATTACCTTTTTTTTTCCTCAAAAAATTTTCTTTCCCAAATCTGCAACTAATCAACTAAAAATAACAGGTTTTTATGTTTCAGATTTTTACTCAATTAGTTCATATTTTATTTAATTTTGACTTTGTCGAGGTGTTTTGTTCTAGTACATATGAAATTTCATCTTTAGATTAATAATTTTTAGTTAGTATATATTAAACTTCAAATTTATATAATTTGGATTGAGTTAATATATATTAAATCAATTCAAGTAAATAGATGTATACATGTGTGTTTGTGAAAAAAATTCAAATTTGTATAATTTGGATTGAGTTAATATATATTTTTCTATCTCATTAAATTCATTAGGATCAATTAAATAGATGTATACATGTGTGTTTGTGAAAAAATTAAACATGACTATGAGTTGGAACCTTGTTTTGCATTAAAAAATGACACGCTGTGACATTTTATTTGCAGTTTGCATATGAATTAAGAAGCTAAAACTTGAAAGTTGCATTTTCTACCACTTTTTTCTAAAGAGGTCACAATCTATCCCATTTGAATTTTTTAGAATCAAAGAGATGCATGCATGTGTATTCGTAAAAATTTAAATATGAATATGAATTCAAACCTTGATTCTCATTAAACTGTGATATGATGTAACACTTGTATTTTTTTGCATATGAGTTAGCTTGGTGAAAATTAAAAGTGATACTCTGTCACTTTTTAAAATAAATAATGTCTCACATTATTTCATTTGTAATTTTTTTTATCGATATGAATAAAATTAATGTCTTCATTTATTATGGAGGCAAATGAGAACAAGATAACGAATATAAAAGTGACAAAATGATTGAAATTATTATTGCCATAGAATGCACAAACAACAATCTTTGTTAAACGTGTTACATTTTTGTTAAAAAAATTTATGTATTATCACTTTTTTGAGAAGCTAAAAATATGAAAATTATTTTTTAAAAAAAGTGACAAAAAAGGACAATCTCAAAAAGTGACACAAACTAAAAAAAAAAAATTGATAAAAACTCAAAAAGTGACAATTAATTTTGACGTAATTAATATGGAAATTTGTAACTCTAATCAATTTTAATTGTATTAATATAATATTTTATTTTTTAAGGGCAATGCTCCTAATTTTCCTATGAAATTTTGGCCTACCAATTTGGGTTTGGCCCAAAGTCGAGTAAAAATTTGGACCCAAGTTGATGTAAATTTTCAAGTGGAAATTACACCAATCCCTATTTTTCAAAATCCAACTTCAAAAATCAGGTACAAAGTTTGTTTATTCAAAAATCAGAACTTTTATTAATTCATATATTATTATTGGATAAATATATTATTAAATTAATTTAATTTAAAAATCAACCCTAACCCCCCTCCACCATTGCACGTCATTTTCCCCTTGCCCCCTCGAAACCCTCTCTCTCTCTCTCTCTACCTCTCTTCTCTCTCGCCGCTCTCCCTTCTGGCCACCGTCACCATTGGACTCTCTACCCTCAGAGTGAAGCAGCAGCGGCGACAGTTAGTGCAGGCGATGGTAGATATGGCGACAGCGGCGTGTGTTGTTGGGTGCGGTAATGGCGGTGGATTAATTTGGCTGTAGCGAATGTGCGGTGGCGGTGAGGGTGATGTGTTGGTACTTTGATGGTTTTTTGTTAACAATGAATGTGTGTAGGTTGGAAATGATGGTTGTGGTGGTGGTGGCGTTGCCCGGTTGTCACCTCAGTAGAGTGAAGTAGCGGCGGCGACGGTTGGTATAGGTGATGGTAGATCTGGCGATAGTGGCGTGCGATGTTGGGTGCAATTACATTAGTAAAAGCCTGAAAACGGTGCAATTACATTAGTTTGGTTTGACTACAAGGAAGATTGATTGCTAAAGAACAATAAGTAGATGATAGTGACTTACTGTAATTTTAAGCTTCTGTAAATTGGGAGAGCTTCTGATCATGCAAATGGCACATGAGATTTCTTCAATCTTTTCAAAATACATATGAGACAGGTGAAGAGTTTTCGGGGTCTTCAAAGCCACATGAACTTTCTTCAATCTTTTCAATTTAGTTACAGATAAAGAAATTAACACAAGGAATATGGCATTTCAATTTCAAAAGAATATTGGGAAAAAAAATCGCATAATGACTAACTGTGACTTTAAAATTCGACAATTTGTGACTAAAAATTAATATGTGACCAATAAATTTGAAAATATATAACTGATAAATAATTGTGACCTGTAATTTTTTGATACGTGACCAATAAAATAATCTGTGACTTGCAAAATTTTTGATCTGTGATCGATAAACAAATTGTGACCTATAAAATTTTTGACTTGTGCTGTGATCATTTAAAAATAACTCGTGACTATGAACAAAATCCTGATTTGTGACCTGAACTGTGACTTGTGACTTGGGCTGTGACTTGTGACCGAGTTGTTGGAATCGGAGTAATCGTCGGAACTGTCACCGGAATCGGAGCAGTCGTCGGAATCGGAACTATCGTCGAAGCAGTCGTCGGAATGGTTACCAGAGCGGTGAGGGTGGGGTGGTGGAGGTGGGGGTGGGTTAATTTTATATATATATATATATATATATATATATATATATATATATATTTTTTTTTTTTTTTTTTATTTATTTATTTATATCTTTTTATATATTTATATATATATAAATAAATATTTATATATGTGTGTATGTATATGTTAAAATATCTGATTTTTGAAATTTGAAAGTTGTTTTGTTATTTTTGAAATAGGGTAAAGATAAAGTAAGAGAAATGAATTTTTCCCAATTTAAAATTTTATGAAACATTCAAAAACTTATTTGATCAAGTATTTTTAAAAAATACATTTTCGAAATAATGTTAACATAAATTTTAAAATATATTTTTGCTGTTTTTAATGAAAACAACAAAAAACACTCAAAACACGGAAAATAAGGTAGTGTTCTCTTTGTATTTCAATTTTGTGTTTTGAGTTTTGAATTCCTGTTGTGTTTTGTATTTTGATTGTCTGTTTTGAAATTTCTGAAAATGCGTTCTGTTTGCAATTCTGAAAAACCGTTTCTGAAAACATGAAAATGGAAAACGCGTTTACTTTGAAATTTTGAGAATTTTTTAAAATAATATTTTATTCAAAAAATCCGATTATTCAATAAATTTTAATGGTTTAATGTTAATATAATATTAAATAATATATAAATTTTGAAATTGGTGAAACTTCAATTTTTTTTTTTTTTCAGATATTAAAAATACAACCTAAATTACATTTGACAAAACTGTTCAATTGATACGATTGAAAGTTTACATGTTATGACAAAATAATCTTACACTGAACAAAATATAAAATAATCAGTTCAATCGATACGATTTGAATTTTGAGGTTGATTCTTTTCATGTGTCAAACTCTATATGTGTATAAGAATTCTACTCTTATCGTAACACAAGTTTTGTTAGCGAGAGAGTGGAGTACAATGTGAAACGATTGTATGTATTGGTCTAAAAAGGACTATTTACCATCGTCGTTAAGAACACATTTTCAATTCACAAGTAAACTACTTTAAAAAAAAAAAAGTGATGCCAAACTATCATCTTGGATCTTGTGAGATAAACAAATCTATATATTGAAATAAACATTAAATTTGAGCTCAAAAGGATAAATCTCACAGTAATAAAAATGGATTTGAACAAATCCAAAGCAATATTTAAACAATTTGATCAACATAATATCCTTTCAAATCTCCTGAAAACAACGATAGTGCTTCCCTTCATTAAGAATAGGACGACTAGAAATTCAGTGTGAACACGAGCTATACATAGAAGAGTAGCAGCAGCTACGCCTAGGACAGACGCGTTATGGCTTGGCTCTTTGCACTCAAATATCCAGATTCTCAAATGCTTTTCCTATAGTGAAAAACACAGAAAGTTTACATAAATTTCTATATGAAATATCGAATATTATTTAAGACAAGAAGATTTTTAAATCAACCTGGAAAGAAGACATTAGCAACATTACTTTATAACAAGGCACTCTAGAAAGAAGATTGGTTTACCGAAGGCAAGGTAGTTCAACATGTCGAAATTTTAACTAAATCCTACTTATAAAACAACTACAAGACCTCTTAGAATTTATTCTACTAGCTTATCATAAGGGATTGTGCAAAGATATATTTTGAAGTAGCAAACAACTACAAGATATATGTTAATTTTCACAAGCTTAGCTAATGATATTTTTCAGGTATGCTGTTTCATAGAAGCTTTGAAGATAGAATCAACACGTTCTCCATTTGAACCTTACCAAGTTCCTATCCAAAGCTCATATAAAGCAGTATAAACTTGTGTGATTTAAGGCATAATTAACTGAGCAGAAAAGTGCCAATTCGGAGTTACTCAAGCTCTGTTCCCTTAGGCAAGAGACCAAGCTTAGAACAAAATGAACACATACCAAGCTCAAGCAGTTCTATTCGACATATCATTCTCATGAAAAAGATATTACGATTTCAATCAATATAATATACCACAGCACACGCACACCCATATATATAGCATTAACAAGAATTCACTTACTAGACCCATAGCATTAATGTTCTTTAGTAGATGAAGGTATCAAGGACAAGTTCCACAGATACTCTCATACCACGTTATATATATTCTTATTGAGAACCATTTACTCCAGATTTTATGATACAGTTCTCGTCTCCTTTCTGCATAATCAAAACCGTTAATACCACAATGGTGGCTCTTTCTTATCTATAACCCACTAACTTAATCCATAATTGATTCCTCTATCTACGTTTACTAAGACTACCTGCACATCTAGTCATTTGTCATTCCATTTACCCAAATCAAATTAATAGCACAAAGTGATAAAATTTGTAAAATTAAAGGAGTAATTAGCACAAGATAAAGTAATAGACGTGCAAATGCCCACTGGCAGGAAAATTATAATATTGTGACAAAGTAAGCCGTTATATTTCTAGAAAGCACATACAATAAATCAATCCAGGAACAAATAACAGAATATTAAAAATTAAAAAACTACAACTATTTAACACCTATCAGGCATCAACTCAAGATCCACCAACGTAAAATTCCTAAGAAATTAATTATGTTTCCCTGAGCAGTGAGGAGAATTTGAGAGAAGCTCTTGCTAATTATTGTTGATGCAGCTAGTAGTTAGATACCTTTAAGAGAAGCCTTGAGCAGTTAGATATATTCTAAGAACATTGAAAAAGGATCTTGGAATCATCCAAACCAGTACTACATTGACAGCAAAAGGATCTTGGACCTCAGTTAGCATTTTACATTTTTTCAATCAAGAGTTTCATTTAAAGTAACGATTCCTCCAAAAAATAGGATAGACAAAATTCCATCAACTCCAATCACCTTATCCAACACTCAGTTCAAAGTCATAAACTCCAATCACCTTATCCAACACCTTATCCAACACTCAGTTCAAATCGTTAAATTATAAAAATAGGTGAATCTGAGCTTACAGATTGAGGAATTGGGAGTGGCAAATGAGGGAATTACCATGCAAACTACAAAGAAGACCTAACAAAATCGATATATCACAATTGAAATTTGGATCTGAATAGCAAATTTAGATCCTATGCTACTAATTATTCCCAAATTTAAAAACAGAAAACATTATAAACACAGTTCTACCAATTTCAGAAACCGTTCTATCAATTCCACATCCACCTCCACCTCCACCACCAGCTACCCTTCCCCCTACGCTTTCAACTTGCAATTCCTCCTCCACCACCATCTACCATTCCCCCTACGAATTAACAGCCCCAACTATTATCCAACCCGACTCAATTTCGCACCAATCAAATAAAAACAGAGAGGGGAAATCGGACCCAACAACTCAAAAATGGAATAGAAAGCAAATAACCTAAGATTATCACAAGCAAAGAATCAAAACCTTGATTTGAAGATGCGAAAACTTAATTCAAACTGCCCATCGTGATACCCCTTCGATTCGGCTAAACCAGACCAAACAAACCTTGCTTTGAAGATCCCGTATAGAACCCGTCGTCCCCGTCCAACGCGATCCGTTGTCGATTTTTGGTTGTGGGTTTGTGAAAATGGGTCGATTTACAGGGAGAGCGAGAGAGTTCAGAGCGAGAGAGAGAGAGAGAGAGAGAGTTGTGGGTTTGTTTCGCGAGTTCAGAGAGAGGGAGAGTGCTATGGGTTTGTTTCGCGTGTTTTCTGATATGGGCAGAGAACATGCCCTTATTTTACAAAACGATGTTTTCCTCGTTTTCAGTTTTCAATTGTTTTTTTTTTTTCATTTTCAAAAACGCGTTTTCAAAAATAAGATAGAGAACGCGTTTTCGCTGTTTTGAAAAATTAAAAACAAAAAACGGTTGGAAAACGACAAAGAGAACGGGGCCTAAGTGTTTAAATAAAAATTTTAAAAAATAAAATTCTAATAACAATTTATTTATTTGAAAAGGATAAAAATTCCCAATCTACAAAATTAATTTTTATTTTCTTTATTTCCTACGTTTGTCAACTCAATTTATTATTTGTTTGTATTCTATTTTTGTAGCAAGAAAGGTTATTGTAAAATTCACCAACTTTAAAATGTATATATTATTGGCTAATATATTAGCATAAAATTGTTCTATTCTACTGAAAAGTCAAATTAATGAAATAAAATACCATAAAACAATTTCTTAAAATCCAAACAAAACATATTTTCCAAATTTATGTTTTGAAAAATAAATTCTCAAAATGACAAATTAAATGCATTTCAACAATTTCAAAATAAACACTCAAAATAAAATAATAATAATATGTAGATTAGTGGATGGCGTTATATGAACCCCTTATTTGACAATCACTAAAACAAAACTATTCTTTTCTCAAACTAATTTTCAACCACATATTTTTATAATAAAATATTATGTACGTAAATTCAGCTTTTTTTTAAAAACTTTTTAACCACATATTCTCCAGAAAATTATTAATCCAAAACTCATTTTTGGTTATCAAACATACATCGATGGATCCCGCACACACCGAGCTCTGACGGCCGCTCGTGCTGGATTCGTCAGCATTCAATTTTTTTTGGGTTAATGTGTTTATTTGTTCGGATATATAAATGTGATTCCATTTCATTCACGCAAGGCTATTGTAGTTCAATTGGTTAAAGTACCATGTAAGTAAATGAGAGTATTGGATTCAACTCTCAACTATAGTAATTCCTTTTAAAATTATTTTAGTTTAATATTTTTCAGCATTTTTGAGCATATAGGCATTATAAAAATTGGTGCAATAGGAAGATTCGAATATGTGATCACCATTGAAATTATGAAAAACTTGACCACTATGGCATTTGGTGGATGTTAATATTTAATGTAACAAAATTCTATATGTTCTTTTATTAAGTAATGTATATATTCCCTCTTTGTTTTCAATTTTATTAATTTTTAACTAAAATTCAACTTTACAACGAGACTATTAAAATAGTCATTTTTTCTGTTGGACTAAAATTATTAGCAAATCAAATCGAGAAAGTAAATAATTGAACCCGTTTTTCAAATTGTTACTCGATAAATATTAGATTGATAAATAACATACACCCACACTTACAATTATAACTAGGATATAAGTAACTTCAGTTCACGACATTGATTATTATTGTAGCCGTAAACGAACGTCTGTATTCACTTAAAATCCTGGATTCGCCATTGCAAACATGGACGAAGTATGCCATGAGTTCAATAGTTTGGAGGCATTAGGCTTGCACAAATATGAGTTTCTCTCACAAAGCTTAATTGTAAATATCTTGCTATATTCCATTTAAGGTTAAATAGAAACAAAGGTTCTTAACCTTTAATTTTATTTGCAATTTTGTTTCCGTCCTTTGCTTTTTGCTATTTTGTCTCTAATTTTTTGAAAAATATACAACATTGATCCAATAGATGAATTGCATCTTTTTTTTTGTTGGAAAAAGCCATTTGTACAGATTCATTTACTAGATCCTATTGCTAGAATGATTTGAAAATTTGTGATTGGATGGTTGAAAAATATATTTGGCAAAACTGTCTATGAAATTTTGCCAAGTGTAAATCCGGCACCAATCTGACAAAATGAATATGTATATGTAGCGTAACTTTTTTTTCTCGAACAACCTAGTTGACATGTTGACAAAATTGCCTTTTTATTATTTTCAAGGGAAATATTGATAAAAAGAAAAGGAAAAAATAAATAAATATGGGTCATGTTTCTTCATCACATGCATCACCCGCCATAATGGCCACCGCCACACCATTTGATGATGTAGCCAAGTGGGCATTTTTGGGTCTGAGTTGCACGCCAAGCACTAGAAGCTGAAACTAAATTCCATTATGCATATAACTTAATTCCTTTCTTTATTTGTTAGGTTTTATTTAATTGATAGGGCCATTAACCCAGCTGGAGTCAGTGACAGATCTAGGATTGGTGGTCAATTATTGCGCTCGTTGACCGTCGACTATTAACCGTCAACGATTAACTATCATAATAACGATTTCGTTTATTAATATTTAATTAAGTAATATTAAAATTTCTTCAATCTATATGTAAATACACTTAAAAATTATATACATATAAAAATATAATTTAATTGGTTTAGATGATCAATGCACTTAGTCCCTTACCATATAACATATCACAATCAATTTAATATTAAAATTAAGTAAACATGCATCATATATTAACAAAATCAATTAAAATTGGTTCCGATTGAACAATCAAAATTATTCAAATTACTTATAATCTGCGAAATTCCCCAATAATCGGTTAGGTAGGAACTAGGTAGGGGTTTTCTCTTGAATTAATTATCACAAATCATAGCCATAACTCATAAATGAATTAAAAGAACAAAAAAGGAAAGAAAAAGAGTCGAGATTATTCAAATTACTTATAATCTGCAAAATTCCCCAATAATCGGTTAGGTAGGAACTATGTAGGGTTTTTCTCTTGAATTAATTATCACAAATCATAGTCATAACTCATAAATGGATTAAAAAAAAAAAAAGTCAATCGCTAATGAGTTACTAAGACCAGAGATGCTCGGCGTTGGCGGCGACTCGACAACAACATACAACAGGTAAAGGCAAGGGGTTGAGTGGCGACTGGTGAGTGCACATGCAACGAGAGGGAGAAAGCTAAGTAGGGTTTGCCTTTCGTAAATTTGGAATTGGTTGGATTAGGAATTTAGGATAGTTGATTTTCAATTTCATTTCAATTCAACCGGTTCCAAGCAGCTAATTGGATTTGGGCATATTTTTTTGGGTAAATTAGACCCAGTACTTTGAAAATTGAAAGTATTAGATTAATGCCCTAAATAAAAAATAAACTTCGTATAAACCGTATTATTTACGTCCTTACTAAAACCCCCAAACCTCAGCCCTCTCCCAAATCTCTTTACAGAACATCATCTCTCTCTCCCACATCTCTCATTTCAGAACCCCCATCTATGTCGTCCTCGCAGCTCCTTAAACATTGAGCCCTAAAAGCCCCAAATCGCAATCGCAATCGCAATCGCAAAAACTCTCACCCGATTCCTACTCCGATATCAAAAACTTCGACTCTGAATTCTGTGAAGAAAGTGGGTTGAAGAGGAAAATAATTGTTGATAAACAACCATCTTCAAAGAAGAAGAAAACAATTCCTTCAAAACTTTATAAGGAATTCTATTGTTTATTCCATTTTCAGTCATTAAGGAACCAAATTTCTGTTTTCGGCACAAATGAGACTATTATTTCTACTTTTGTTAAAGAAGAAAAGGCAAGTATCTAGAGCATTTAATATCCTTCTTGACATTTTCTTCTCTTCATTTGGTTATTTTAATGTGGATTTGACTACTATTTCCAAGTGCGTTGTGTGAGTGATGCCGTGAAAATGGATTTCTCCAAAAAAAAAAAAAAAAAAAAAAATTTGGACTTCAAACCACCCTGCAAAAATTAGAAGTTAAGAAAAGATAATTAGAAAAATACGTACATCAGTAGAAGGGTTAATTGCAGAGGAACAGTGGAAGTAATGGAATTGCAGAAGGGTTAATTATGAAATTATGAACTTCTCCTATGGATTGAATATTCAGAATTTCAAAGTTTTCTTAGTTTTTGGTGGGTATTGGAGAAAGTAAGCAGAAATGGTTTTGGAGCCTTGGATATTGAAGTGGTGGTGGTAGAGAAGATGGAATGTTAGAAGTTGTATAAAATGATATAATTTAAGATTTTGACTAATATTTTGTCACTTTTTTTTTTTGAAGTGGTTGTCACTTTCTTTAATTTTTGTCAATTTGTTTAATGGTATTTGTCGTTTTTTTGAATATGTTCGCGTTTGAGTCCGTTTTGCTTCTGTTTTATGTGTATAGTTTTTTGTGCTTATGCTTTGGTCTGCTGGTGGTAATAGTTAGGGGTGGGCAAAAATCGCCCAACCCGCTCAACCCGCCCGACCTAACCCAAACCGATCTGGTTGGGTCGATTTTTTTCATTTTTTTGGTTGGTTCGGGTTTGGGGCGTTGAATACGGGTCGGGTTGGGGTTAAACCAAAAAACCCGACCCGACCCGCCCTTCTTATTAAAAAAAAAAAAACTTAAAACCAAACCAAACCAAACCCGACTTTTCACTCCACTCCTCATTTTCTCCGACTCCCTTCATTTTCTCTGTCTCTGACTCCCTTCATTTTCTCCTCTCAAATTACCCATTTTAGGACTCATGGAGATAGAGTGAAAGGGGGATTCCAGATCTCGTTTCAATTTCTGGTTTATAGGGTTGAACTGGCGAGTTTCCTTCTCAATTTATGTCATTTTGTTAGCAAAATTTTAATAAAAAATCTGCTGCTTCTTTTATGCTTCATCTGTTTACATCTTGTGTGCGAGAATACATATATGAAATAAGTTAGTAATTGGATTTATTCGATGCAGAAGTGCTTATTTACACATGGGCGTAATGAATTCATGGCGCTGCATTGTGATGGGCCCGCTGAAATTGTATGTCTAAACCCTAAATCTTAAATGACTCCAGTGGAAATAAGCTGAAAATGTATTTCTAGTAGTTGTAATTAGAGATTCAGAGTTGCTATATACACAGAAAAATGTACACTATTGGGAGCATTTACAAAATTAGGAGTGCTTTGTCTTCATTTTGTGATTACAAAATTATAATTATCAGAATGAAAAATTCAGAATGTGTATCTGAGTTACTCCTCTATTTTGCACGTTTCCAGGTATATTCAAGAGTTTCTTTAGTGATGTTTACATTATGTAAATGTTGTCAAATATGTTATGTGTTATCAAATATGAAATTTATTGATATTGAAAGACTATTAATGTTGCTTTATATTCAGTATTTTGGTAGAAAAAAAATCAGAATTTTGGAACTTTAATATTTGTTGAAAGGTTGTTCCAACCCGACCCAACCCGACCGACATTTAGTTGGGTTGTGTTTCAATTTTTTTGTGGGTTGGGTTGGGTTGAATTTCGATCAAACCGATCGTATTGGGGGGTTGTGACAAAAATCGACCCAACCCAACCCACGCCCACCCCTAGTAATAGTGGTAGCGAGGGAGAAAGCGGATGAATAGTGTTGTGTCATTGGTTGAGTTGGTAGGTGGTGGTGGTGGTTATGAATCGATTTAAAGATGCTTGGCAATGAATGAATAAAGAGAATTGATGTGGTCGTGTCACTTTTTTTTTTAATTTCTACACTTTATTGAACATATTCCAATGTTTTAATGGGTATTTTGTCACTTTTTTAAATCTCTGTTACTTTTTTAATTTTTGTCACTTTTTTTTTTAATATTTGTCATTTCCTTGAAATTTATGTTTCTTTTTTGAATGACAAACATCACTTTTTAATAAAAGTTGTATATCACTTTTTAATAAAAAATAACACTTGATTTTAAAAAGTGACCCTGTGTCATTTTTTATATATATATAAAAAAGTAACACAATGTCACTTTATATATAAAAAAGTGAAATATAATTTTACACAGTATTTTTTACTTTCAAAGTATTTTTCATATGATTTTTCCAAAGACCACTAATTTTAAGGGAATTTTTGTAAGTTGCCCTATTAAAAATAAAAAAAATAGGCCCAAAAGAAAAGGCCCAAACTTAAAAAAGGCCAATCCATTAACCCGTCTTCTTCCTTCTTCGACTGACCAGCCGCATGCGAGTCAATCTTCAGACTTCAAGCTTCTTCCCGACGGCGACTGTAACTCCGACAGATTCCTTCTTCCACTGACCAGTTGCCTGCAATTCAATCTTCAGACTTCAAGCTTCCCCCTGACGGCGACTGTAACTCCTACAAACCCAGCGCACACGACAGCAACCCTTCGTTGATGCTGAATTCGTCACTGGCTGGAGTCCCATCTCATTTGTAATCTTTACATATATTTACTAATCTATCTAATGCAATACACACAATTTTTTCTTTCCACAATCAACATTAAAAACTCATTTCTAGATCTAGATTACATGATTAAAATGACATAAAAAAGAGTAATGCTAAGTCGCGATTGCAATAGTCCTAATGCATCAAATAACAAGCTGCTATATTGGATGACTATTGCAATCGCTTACTATGAATAACATTATTTCAAAAAAAATCACAATAGTATTAAATACATCATTAAGAAAATGCTACGTGCCATCGCAAGTGCCAAATACTAGTATAAAAAGTAGCTGGGAAAATTGTAAACGAGAACAAGTGGAATGGAATTAGTATATATTCTTCGAATTAGTTTAAATGTATACAATGCTTTACCAAATGGGTTACACCCCCCTCACATAGAGGGGGGCCCACACACAATAAAATATTTGTGGGCCCCCCTCCATGTGAGGAGGGTGTAATCCATTAGGTGAAGTATTGGGTGTACATCTAGCATATCCCATATTCTTCTTATACTTCTCTATCATTAGCTTCGTAACATCACAAACTTCAAATAATGATCAAGAAAAAGTTCATTTACCCGCACGGTTCGAAAAATCAAATTCCAGAATGAACCCGATTAGAAGAGGTAGGAAAGACCAGCAACTTTTCTTGTATTCCATGGTGAAAGTTTTAAATTAGCCGATTTATTTAGTTCCAACATCGCTTTTCATTATTTTTAGATTATTAGATCAAATAAGTCAATTTATCCTAAATTTGAATACCATAATCAATAATTAAAGCAGTAAAGAACATCAAAGATAATCAAGGAGACATCCCAATTGGGTAAAAATTTCGTTTCCAGTCAATAATTCACTATAAATCGAAGCAAACTTACAGTATGGTCCAAACCCATCTACCCCGTAGAACTTTTGACCTCAATTCCTATAGTTTTCCTTGATTCTAGTGGAGATGTGCTTCTTCAAAACAAATTCGGACTTCTGATTTATACGTTAACCCTCTTGGACTACGTGCTCCTAACGCCACATCCCGACTTCTAGTATCCCACCTTAATCCTTTTGATTTATGCTTCTGCAATAGCTCTTGATCACTGGTATCGGTTTATCTCCGATGGATTATGTGGTTGGGTGTTTGATCAAAAGATCTTGTATTTTTGATCATGTGTTTTTATATGAAATAATATGGTTTGATCAACGAAATATGTTTTTGAAAAATTTATGGATCAAATAGTATGTGGTTGTTGAATATTGGAATCAATGAATGTTTTGGATCATCAAAGAATTAATCTCTATGAAATAAATATGATTTAACACACTTTTGAACGTTCCATAAGGTGTATATTTATAATAGGGATGTCAATGGGCCGAGCCGAGTCGGCTCGGCTCATACCCACACGAGCTCGGCTCGTGCTCGAGCCCGCCCAAGGCGAGCGGCTCGCCGAGCGGTGCCCATGAGCCTGCCGTGGCTCGTCCTAGACGAGCCCATGAGCCGTTCGGCTCGTGGGCTCGTCTAAATTTAATTTTTTTTTCTAATTTTCTTCTCCTAATATTCTATTATCCCCTCCTACATTTTTTTTAAAATAATAAGAACAAAATTTTATTTGTTGAGTTTTGTTTTTTGTTTACCCTTTTATATTTTATTAAATATAAAATATACACATTTTATAAACAATTTTTTTAAAAAATAAACCCTCCTCCTTTATCCGGACTTGGGACTGGCTACTTCAATTTCGAGTATGCGGAGTTAAAAATTGTACACAAACAACTTGTTACGTGTACAATTTTTTTTTAAAAAAGTATAAAGGTATGAAATAATGAAAATAAAATTTTGTGATAAATGCGGTGAAATTAAATATCACTTACTTGATTACATGCAATTTCAGCATATTTATGTTGAATTCGATAATTAGCGTCTTCTCAATCCTTCACGCACATTAACGCTTCCAAAATATCTTCTTTTAGTCGATTCCTGACCTCGGAGAGAACCCTCTTCCCTGCACTAAAAGCAGACTCCGAAGTTACAGTGCTAACTGGAGGTGTTAATAGATCTTTTGCCATTGCAGAAACTATTGGCCATCGGCGTTCGTTATTTCGCCAAAATTCAATAACCTCTTCTGAACTTTTCCTAACTGATTTGTTACTAGGCAAAGTATGACTAAAGTAATCAATTAATTCAGATGGCAACGCATTTGGATTAGATGGATTAGTACTCGAAGTTTGAGTACATGCAGTGGAAGTCAAACTACTGCTACTACTAGAGGAACTACATGCATGTGCAGTTGAATCATATCTATATGAGTTCATGTTTTCGAACAAATTTAAAATTTCAGCATCGTCATCCGTTATATTAGTGGGATGAACAGTTGGAGATACACGAGTAATATGTGTACCCATTCGTGAAACATATAATTCATACATTTCAGTTAACGTTTGTTCCAAATTCTTATAAGTAATAGGCATATTAAAAGTTAAAGTATTTGAAATTTGATCAATTACAAATTTAGTACCCGATAAATTATATTGGGGGTCCATGACGCATGCTAAAGGAAATAACATAGGCAATTCTTCCCAATATTTTCTAAATTTTACTTCCATCGAATATATAACCGTTTCAAAATCGGGATCATTTTGAAATCTCTTAAAAGCCCTAGCAGTTATATAAAGACGTTCAAGAACCATACAACTAGTGAGATAATAAACACCAGACAATATATTTGTAGACTCATAAAAACTTGTTAAGAAATTTTTAATTTTAAAAACTACATTCCAATCGGATTCATTCAAGATTGTATCGTCTTCGTCTCTAACATGCCTATTGTTATAAAATTCGGTAATAACATGATTTTAATAATAAGTAAGTTGAGTTCCATCTATGGCCTACGTTAGTAATAAATGTTTTAGTATGTGCATTCCCACCTTCCTCACAAAATTCCTCAAATGCTTGTTTTCTATTAGGTGTAATCGTGATATATATATATATATATATATATATATATATATATATATATATATATATATATATATATATATAAGTGCATTCCTAATTCGGTTAATTTCATCATTCACATGTTTTAACCCGTCTTGTACTATTAAATTAAAAATGTGGCACACACATCGAATATGAAATAAATAACCACCGAAATCAGGTTGAAGTACTCTATGCAATTTATCGATAACAATCTTATTTACAGTAGCGTTGTCGAACGTAAAAGAACGAATTTTACTCTCACATTTATATTCTTTAATTATGAACATAATAGCGTTAAATATTGTTTGAGCGTTGTGCGGGTACTCAACAATTTTAAAAGTAATAATTTTTTTATGTATGACCCAAAATGGGTTTATATAGTGTGCAGTTGCAGCTATATAACCCCTCTTATTAATCAATTCCCACATATCTGAAGTTAACGATATCACACCCCCATATTTTTCTAAATCTGAAATTAATAGTTTCTTTGAATTCATAAAATATTCAATTGTATCAGACCGAAGAGTATTTCGACTTACCCCAACGTACATCGGTTGAAGATATTGTTTGACGTAGTTGACGAAATGTTGGTTGTCAGCTATTGCTAGTGGCAACTCCACCACGGCAACGAACTTCACCATTCACGTTCGAGCTTCCTCCTCCGAATACATCCACGTAGAAAGTGGCGTATTTGTAGCACCGACGCTTGGAGTGCCAAACTGTAGTTGCGTTTGACCAGCTGGAAGAAGCCCATGTTTGGCCGCACATGTTTTGTAGTGACAGTTGAGGTGGGTGGTTCCAATGCCTCTTTACCATGCCAGTCGTTGTTGGCAGTATTTACATACTGCTTTGGTTTCTGAAATTCCATCAACCACACGACCAGTTTGAATCAATTTGAAATGGTCCCAACATTTTACCTGCTTCTTCTCTCTTGCATCGGGAATATTTAATGTAGGTTCTTCATCTTGTTCCAAATCAATCGGAACACTAGAATCAGCATCAATGTCATCCAAATCAATTGGATTTGGATGACTACCTTCACGAACGTCGAAATCTTCAATATTTTCTGGAATTGGTAATTCATTTAGACCGGCGAATTCATTCCCAAATTAATTTTGGGCATGTGTTTCGTCTTCCATACCGAACAAATTTTCAACAAATGCTCGTTGATCCATTTATGATAATAGAAATTGAATTGTAAAATCAAGATAATAATGTAAAAAAATGTAGAAAAGGATTATAGAATAAATGAATGAAATGGTTGATAATGATTTGTAAATTGTAGTAGAAAGTAGAGTAGAGTAGAGATTAGAGAATGAAATTGTGAAAGTTTGGTGAGAAAAAATTGTTGTAATAGGTAGGTATTTATAGGAGAAGAAAAATAGAAAAAATAAAAAATAAATAAATAAAAAATGTGACCAAACGGTCACAAGTGACCGAAACGGTCACTAAAAAATCAGTGACCGTTCTGGTCACTTTTGTTGGTTTTTTTTTTATATATATATACGAGCCCACGAGCTAGGCTCGTGGGCTCGCCCCACGAGCTGCTCGGCGAGCCGCTCGTCGAGCAGCTCGTGAATAGTACGAGCCGAGCCGGCTAGGCTCGTCTAGCGAGCCAGCCTGCTCGGCTCGTGGGTATGAATAGTACGAGCCGAGCCGACGAGCCGCTCGGCTCGATTGACATCCCTAATTTATAATGTGTAGTGTTTTGGGATGAAAATGGACTCAAAATTAGTTTGAAAATCGAATATTACTGTTCCTCAGATAATGACGTTGCTCAAGCGCTAAGCTGCGACAGACGAGCAACTGAACAGTCGTCATTATTTTCATTTTAACTTCCTCTCTCTATGTCCGAATGTGGTGATTCAAAATTCATTATAATGATAATTCAAATGACTACAGTTTTTCTAAAAATAGCTTTGTTCAAATTCAAATGGTCTCTATGTGAAAAATGCGTTGCATCTTGTGACTGATAATCTGGAGCATGATTTGCACAACACTCCAACACTTCTTTGACTTCTAATTGCATTCCAATGATCATATGTAATCTTCTTGAATATTTTGGACTATTTCAAGGACTATACTACCGACCCCAACTCTTTTGATTTTAATTAGGATTCAATAACTCCTATTTTGACTTTAATTACAACTCGATAAATCTCTAATGCAATTTAACAAAGACTTTATTTTGACTAATGAAATTGCAGCTTACGAATTTAGAAATCGTCAATTATAATTTGGACTCAACACATAGGAAAAACCAGACCATCGGATCATAGCTTCGACTAAGTCAAGAACTTATAAAGTTTGAGGTCACTAAATTAGATCCATCTGCATTTCAGACTTCAGACCAACATTTTTGGACAATATTTTGAATAGTGTTTGGTTGAATCGTACATGAAAATCAAAATCTGTCTGATTACTTGTAGATTACAAGAGTGCCCTTTGGACAGCAAGAAGAATTTCTACTGTGTTAGATGCAATTAAAACAAGATGTTAATACATTAGACAGTCCAAAAAACTGGGATTAGTGTGTTTGGTGGAGATTAAAATCGGATTAAAATTGAAAAATTAGTAATTATTGTTGACTTTTATCAAACGGATGAGACCCAAAAAGGGATATATTTTCAATTTTAATTGAATTTTTAGTATTACCAAACAAACCCTGGTTCAATAATGTATAATTAAAATTCCCGTACAAATCATAAATGCTTTCTTTAACAAAGAAGACAAGATTTAGAAATGATAGATAAACATAAAAACATGAGAAGAAATGATGGAGAAGGAGATTTCCAAATCAAGAAGAAGGGACAGTAACACAACGCATCATGTTCTTGAATTCGAAGAAATCTACGCGTCCATCGTGGTTGCTATCGACCGAAGAAATCATCTGCTCCACTCTATCGATTTCTCCACCTTCCAGCAATCCTAACTTGCCTAACACCACTTGCAACTCCCGGGCCGAAATGTATCCATCCCCGTCCTCGTCGAAAACCTTAAACGCCTCAGACAAATCAGACTCTTCCTGTGCTTCCTCGTCTACAACCTCGTCCAACCCAAAAAACACGTTGTTCAACGACACGTGTAGATCCTCGAAATCTTTGTACGTAAGGCCAGCATTTCCAGGTTGAATATGTGATTGGATCATCGATTCTAGTTCGGCCATATTGGCGTTAAGGCCGAGTAGGCCGAGAGCCTCTCTGAGCTCATCGAGGGAGATCACGCCATCGTTGTTTTTGTCGAAGATATCAAAGATTCGACGTAGACGGATCTTGTTGAGACTCGGGCTACCGAGGCGGAAAGAGGAGGAACTAGTATTCCCCTTCCCGAGGCTACGGTTGCACTGAGCTGCAGCACCACCACCACCACCAGCTGGTTCCATGGCTTCCCTCTTTCTAATTTTCTTCAACTAATACTAATAATATGAATACGTTTGTATATTTTAAGGCTGTCCTGCCCTAAGATTGAATGGAGTACAAAAGATGAAATGGGAGAGAGTATTGGAGGTCCTCTATATTGTGGAAAGCTACGCGTATTTAACGGTAATTTTCTTGTTCACATCTTCGTCTTTAAATATGCAGGCTGCAATAATTGAAGGAGAATAATGCTCCTTTTAGGTTAGGAATGGGTGTTGCGTGTATTTTATTTTATTTTAAATTGTTCATCATGTATTGACACGTGTTCGTTCTGTCATTGACTCTGTCACTATAGAAAGGTTGATTGAAGGAAGGAAAAGAGTTTTGCTACATAAACAATGTGAGTGACATGGGTTAAAAACAGGGGGACACATGTCAATATTTTATTGGACAGTTTGAAAAAAAATATATATATATATATATACACAAATGTTGTCTACACAACACCTCTCATCTAACCATGTTCAAACAGCATTATTGGAACAATAAAGCTACTTGTACAAAAAAAATTTGACAAAAAGGTTTACAAACTCTCACATGAGCCGACCCCACATGAATAAAAAATTGGGAAAAAAAATATGGAGGCCCCCCGATGTGAGGGGCCGGTCAGGGTGTTTGTCACCCTGACCGGTACACCCAGCTCGGTTCTTATTGGAAGGAAAAGGACCATGCTACACTTACTCCATGGATTACTACATGGATGACTTAAGGGACAAGTGGCGACCACCTATTGGAGGGTCGGCTGGCCCCACAGCCGACCCTCCAATAGGTGGTCGCCACTTGTCCAAGATGTACTCCATGTAGTAATTCATGGAGTACATCTAGCATTTTCCGAAGGAAAAAGCCCAATTTGGCTCTCTGTCGGTCTACCTGTACAATTTCTTAATTATTGATATGAGACGCGTTCAAATTGATTTGAATTCTCTTCATCATATTCACATCACCAGTTTAATTATGCTGCCCGTACATGGCCGCGTCTATAATAAATTAATAATACAAAAACCGACGACTTTGTAAACATCACGTCAATTAGTCAATAAACATAGACCACATATGTAAATATGCATTTTTTGTGTGTGTATAATTCCTTAATATTTTAAATAAATTTGTAAACATGCAATTAAATTAGGGATGATCATAATTTCCGATAATGAGACAAATCAACGTCTTTATTCACGTTTTCTTAATTCCTTGAACGAAACATGCCTCGTACTTTTAGCTTTAAAAAGAAATTGTGAAAAGTGTACATAATGTATAATCTAAAGATTCATGAATTTAGTCGACCTTTTGAACTTTCCTTTGGTGTCACATAATGGCACCCCTCAACCCACTAACACCACCACACACGAGAATTTATTGTGTATGATTGAGACATTTTCCAACCCACTAATCGAACGAGTATGATTTTTTCAAAATAATTAAATTCTATTGGTGAATATAATGGATGGGAAAATATATAGTTCTTGGGGCTTGTGGCCAAAAAGAGGTACAATTTGAGTGTTGGTTGAGCTGTGTCATGTCTGCTTGCTTGATTAGAGATAATTATAGATTTAAACTTGTTGGAATTAATTGATTTATTTGGATCATTAAATATGTTATTTAATGATGTTTATTTGGGTCATTAAATATGTTATTTAATGATGTGGGCCGTTGTAATTAATTTGGGTGAATTGGAAAAGTCTCCAATATAGGCCCATATGTTATAAGCCCATTTAAGTGTGTCTCATATATGGTAAGGAATCTCACATCGAAAGTTTACAAGAAAATAGACTTGTTTATATAGTGGGATGTGTGTATAAGTTATAATTTAGTAAGTGACCTACAACTTGGCTAACTATTAGCTAGCCTTTGGCTAGCTAACTAGTCACGCCACGCCAAGCCCCGGTCCCGGTCCCGCGCACGTCGCAAAGTACGCATTGGGCGCTTTAGAGGTGCATTTCGCACGTACGCATCGTCGCGAGGAGTTGAGGAGCCTTATAGTTTTCAGAAATGGAGTCATGGTTCGATGACATGGCGATGAGAGGCTCGATGAGTTGGCATCCTTGGTGGCACACACGTAACGGGTCACGTCACTTCGTCCTGCATGGTGGTTGGTCCTGTTGGACGTATGCGTGGCAACTGCGTGGCTGGTGACTGTTCAGAATTGGTGAATAGGTATGATGAATGGATACTACATTTCGTGGTTTAATCTGGTCCGTCAGATTATGAAAGAGTGCGATCCAATGGCTAAAACAGATCAGATCAAGTGGTGCACCAGTTCATGAAATGTTACACACCCTTTCAATGAGACACTTCAATATCTATAAATAGAGACCTCCAAATTCGTTTTTTGGACACCAAAATCAATTAATATATTCTTGAGTTCTAAATTCTTCTCGCTCCATATTCTGCTAAAATTCCTTCGATATTTTCGTGATTATTTCGTTCGAGTACGATCATTATTTGGTTCGACCGTCAAGGTTGGTATTGTGCAATATCGACTTTGGGAAAAGCGTTGTATCTTGGGAGACAGACGTCCATAATCCCGTTTGCACGTTGTTGGGGGGCGAAATCTGTCTTAAGGAGATTTGCTTTGGCATACCTCGCTTCATCTTCTTCTTTTTTCCGTTTTTCCTGCTCTTTTATTTGTTCTTTCGATTGGGATAGTCGAATTTCCGACAACAATCTTAAGACAGATTTTCATTTCCTTTCTTTCTTCTACATTTCTCTTATTGATTATTTTCTGTAATTGTGGTTTTACAGAAAATGGCCAGTACTAGTGAAAATACTACTAGTCTTCATGATCGCGCCAAATTCTGGTTCCAATCAGTTTGTTATGCCACCGGCTTCACAATATGAGAAACCGGAAAAATTCAATGGTACGGATTTCAAGCGTTGGCAACAAAAGATGTTATTCTATTTGACAACGTTGAACTTGGTAAAGTTTCTGGGTGAAGAATGTCCCGCACAAACATCGGAGAATGCTACTGATAAAAATACTCAGTTAGCCATTGAAGCATGGAAACATGCAGATTTCTTATGCCGTAATTACATTCTCAATGGATTGGATAACACCTTATATGGTGTGTATTGTGACTACAAAACGGCTAAGGAACTATGGGAGTCTCTTGATAAAAAATACAAGACGGAAGATGCTGGAACGAAGAAATTCTTTGTTGGCAAATTTCTGGATTTCAAGATGATTGATTCAAAGACAGTAATGGGTCAAGTTCAGGAGATGCAAGTTCTACTTCATGATATTGAAGCTGAAGGTATGACTTTGAGTGAATCTTTCCAAATTGCTGCTATAATCGAGAAACTACCTCCACTATGGAAAGATTTCAAAAACTATCTCAAGCATAAACGCAAAGAGATGACGATGGAGGATCTAATTGTTCGACTTCGCATTGAAGAAGACAACCGGGCTGCAGAAAAGAAGAATAATGTACGCAACATGGAAGCAAAGGCTAACATGGTGGAAGACTCGGGGTCTAAGAACAAGAAAAGGAAGGGTTATGGATCATCCATGGACAAAGAAAAAGTTAACAATGCAAAACGGTTCAAAGGAAACTGTTATATTTGCGGGAAGCCAGGACATCGGGCTAAAGATTGTCGAAGCAAAAAGAAGGATATACCGAAGAAGAAACCGCCCCAAGCTAATATAACCGAAGTGGATAATATTTCTACAGATGTTGGAGACATCAACCTATCCGCGGTTGTTTCTGAAATTAACTTGGTATCTAATGCCAAAGATTGGTGGTTGGACACAGGAGCCACTCGTCACATCTGTGCTGATAAGGGTATCTTTTCTGAATATAAGACCCTGAATGAAAATGAGTGCCTTTACATGGGCAATTCTACAACTTCCAAAATTGAAGGGATTGGAAAGGTTATTTTGAAATTCACATCGGGAAAGGAATTGACGCCGAATGAAGTTGTACATGTCCCAGAAATCAGAAAGAATTTGATTTCAGGAGCTATTCTTAGTAAGAAGGGATTTAAAATTGTGTTTGAATCTGATAGATTTGTACTTACTAAGGCAGACATGTATGTTGGGAAGGTTTATTTACTTGATGGTCTATTTAAAGCCAATGCTGTTGTAGTGGATAAAAAATCAACATATTTGTATCCGCAAGTTATTAATAAAACTAATAATTCTATTTACTTGCTTGACTCTTCAAATTTATGGCATAGCCGATTAGGACATGTAAATCGTGCTTCTTTACGAAAACTTGTAGGTTTAGGTCTTATACCTAAACTTGAATCCGAAGACAAACATAAATGTGAAATTTGTGTTGAAGCAAAATTTGCTAAAAAACCTTTTAACTCAATTGAAAGGAGTAGTGAACCGTTATGTTTAATACATAGCGACATTTGTGATCTAAAATTTGTTCAAACTCGAGGTGGTAAAAAATATTTTATCACGTTTATTGATGATCACAGTAGGTATTGCCATGTTTATTTATTAAGTAGCAAAGATGAGGCATTGAATGCATTTATTACTTATAAAAATGAAGTTGAAAATCAACTTGGAAAAACAATTAAGGTATTAAGATCCGATAGAGGTGGTGAATATGATTCATCTATGTTTAATGAATTATGTGCTAAGTTTGGTATTATTCACCAAACAACAGCCCCTTATACTCCGCAGCAAAATGGGATTGTTGAGAGAAAAAATAGAACTTTAAAAGACATGGTTAATGCTATGCTTATAAGTTCTGGATTACCACAAAATTTGTGGGGGGAAGCAGTGCTAACTGCTAACTTTATTCTGAATAGAGTTCCCCACAAGAAAACTGGTTCGATACCTTATGACATTTGGAAAGGTAGAATGCCTTCCTACAAATACTTAAAAGTGTGGGGGTGTCTAGCAAAAGTGGCTATTCCACCTCCTAAAAGGATTAAGTTAGGTCCTAAAACTATTGATTGCATTTTTATCGGATATGCAATAAATAGTAGTGCGTACAGATTTCTTGTGCATAAATCTGATATAAGTGACATTCATGTCAATACGATTATAGAATCTAGAGATGCTGAATTCTTTGAAAATGTGTTCCCCAATAAAAGAGATATTGTTACGAATACTCAAAAGAGAACACGAGATAGTGCTTTGGAAAATAATATAGAACCTGAACCAAGAAGGAGTAAAAGAGCAAAAGTTGCTAAATCCTTTGGTCCAGATTTTATATCTTTCATGATTGAGAAAGAGCCTCAAACATTTAAAGAGGCCATGACTAGTCCAGAATCTGTATTTTGGAAGGAAGCTATAAATAGTGAAATTGAATCCATTATGAGTAATAATACTTGGCAATTGGTTGATCTTCCTAAGGGAACTAAACCAATAGGGTGTAAATGGATCTTTAAAAGAAAGTTAAGACCTGACGGTTCAATAGACAAATACAAGGCTCGACTGGTTGCAAAAGGATATCGTCAGAAAGAAAGGATTGATTTCTTTGACACATATTCTCCAGTAACTAGAATTACTTCTATTCGAGTTTTAATTGCTATAGCAGCCTTGTATAATTTACAAATACACAAAATGGATGTTAAGACTGCGTTCTTAAATGGTGATTTAAACGAAGAAATATATATGGAACAACCAGAAGGTTTCATAGTAAAAGGACAAGAGAACAAAGTATGCAAACTTGTTAAGTCCTTATACGGGTTGAAGCAAGCTCCTAAACAATGGCACGAAAAGTTTGACAGTACCATGATTAGGAATGGATTCATAATTAATGCATGTGACAAATGCGTATATTCGAAAAGATTCGAAAATGCATACGTACTTGTCTGTTTATATGTTGATGACATGCTTATATTAGGGACTAATATAGAAGTCATCAATAGAACCTTTGACATGAAAGATATGGGTGAAGCAGACGTGATTCTAGGAATGAAGATATCTAGAACATCAAATGGAATATTCTTGTCTCAAACCCATTATGTTGACAAAATAATTGAGAGGTTTAAGACTCATAATATTAAAGAAACAAGTAACACATTTCTTCCTCATGTAGTTCTTCACAAGAATAGTGGAAATGGGAAACAACAATTAGAATATTCTCAAATTATTGGTAGTGTAATGTACTTAATGAATTGTACAAGACCTGATATAGCTTACTCGGTAAGTAAGCTCAGTCGTTATACAAGTAACCCAAGTAATCAACATTGGGATGCATTACTTAGAGTTTTGGGATACTTGAAACGGACCAGAGAGTATTCATTATGTTACAAAAAATATCCTCCAGTAATTGAAGGATATAGTGATGCCAATTGGATATCAGATACAGACGAGTCTAAGTCTACCAGTGGCTATGTATTTACTCTTGGTGGTGGCGCCATATCATGGAAATCTTCTAAGCAAACGTGTATAGCTCGATCTACTATGGAATCTGAGTTTATTGCTTTAGATAAAGCAGGAGAAGAAGCGGAATGGTTAAGACATTTCGTAGAAGATATTCCTATATGGCCAAAGCCTGTACCGGCTATTTGTATTCATTGCGATAACCAGACAACAATAGCCAGGGCCGAAAATTTTGTGTATAATGGTAAGTCAAGACACATTCGTCGTAGACATAATACCGTTCGGCAGTTGCTCTCAAATGGAACAATATCAATTGATTTTGTTAAGTCAAAAGAAAATCTAGCGGATCCGTTTACTAAAGGGTTATCAAGAGAGCGTATAGACTGCGCATCGAGGGAAATGGGTTTAAAGCCTAAAACCCAATGAGTCATCTTAGTGGAAACCTAACCTAACAATTGGAGATCCCATGGACTAGGTTCAATAGGAAAACTAATTATGAATGACTCAATAAGAAGCACTTAGGAGTCTAACTCCTTCCCATTTCTATGATGCAAAAAGTGCTGCATATGAAGTTTATAAAGGATAAGCTTTTGCTTTTAATGATGACTATAAAGGTATTCTTTGTAAAACATCACCTATGTAAGTGCGAACTTGGCCGGTTCTTTGAGAATTTACTTAGGTGAATTCTCTAAAGCACTCGCAGAACCTAAGTAGTTCAGGGCCGAAATAATGAACACAATAGAGAACCAAGTTTTATATGAGAGATAATGTGTTTGGTCTATTGTCTGAGCTTGCAATAACGGCTGATAGTTCAAAACGTTGCGTTCACTGATTAGCCAAGTGAGTTCGATAGATTCTTACTAAAGAAGGTTCAAAGCAAAAGCTACCTATCTTGATGCGTTATCTTTCAAATAGTACTCTTCTTTTATCTTCCTTGATTTGAGTCGACTTCTTCCATTCATGTGGGGGATTGTTGGAATTAATTGATTTATTTGGATCATTAAATATGCTATTTAATGATGTTTATTTGGGTCATTAAATATGTTATTTAATGATGTGGGCCGTTGTAATTAATTTGGGTGAATTGGAAAAGTTTCCAATATAGGCCCATATGTTATAAGCCCATTTAAGTGTCTTATATATGGTAAGGAATCCCACATCGAAAGTTTACAAGAAAATAGACTTGTTTATATGGTGGGATGTGTGTATAAGTTATAATTTAATAAGTGACCTACAACTTGGCTAACTATTAGCTAGCCTTTGGCTAGCTAACTAGTCACGCCACGCCACGCCACGCCCCGGTCCCGGTCCCGCGCACGTCGCAAAGTACGCATTGGGCGCTTTAGAGGTGCACTTTGCACTTCGCACGTACGCATCGTCGCGAGGAGCTGAGGAGCCTTATAGTTTTCAGAAATGGAGTCATGGTTCGATGACATGGCGATGAGAGGCTCGATGAGTTGGCATCCTAGGTGGCACACTCGTAACGGGTCACGTCACTTCGTCCTGCATGGCGGTTGGTCCTGTTGGACGTACGCGTGGCAACTGCATGGCTGGTGACTGTTCAGAATTGGTGAATAGGCATGATGAATGGACACTACATTTCGTGGTTTAATCTGGTCCGTCAGATTATGAAAGAGTGCGATCCAATGGCTAAAACAGATCAGATCAAGTGGTGCACCAATTCATGAAATGTTACACACCCTTTCAAGGAGACACTTCAATCTCTATAAATAGAGACCTCCAAATTCGTTTTTTGGACACCAAAATCAATTAATATATTCTTGATTTCTAAATTCTTCTCGCTCCATATTCTGCTAAAATTCCTTCGATATTTTCGTGATTATTTCGTTCGAGTACGATCATTATTTGGTTCGACCGTCAAGGTTGGTATTGTGCAATATCGACTTTGGGAAAAGCGTTGTATCTTGGGAGACAGACGTCCATAATCCCGTTTGCACGTTGTTGGGGGGCAAAATCTGTCTTAAGGAGATTTGCTTTGGCATACCTCGCTTCATCTTCTTCTTTTTTCCGTTTTTCCTGCTCTTTTATTTGTTCTTTCGATTGGGATAGTCGAATTTTTGACAACAAAACTAAGAAGAAATGATGTCTTAAACATTATCAACATGATACATTAATTAATTAACGAGCTCCTGTTTGACAACCTTTATTTTGGCAATTTAAAGGGTTTTCACTTAATGCAATATTCATAAAAAATTATGCACCATTTGACAGACAATTACTCCATTCAATGCTTTAACAACCGATTAAGAAATTGATTTTTCAATTCCATCCTCAACAAACTTCATTCATTTGAAATTCATATGACATGTGTTTGACAGTTTGGCCCACGTTTACCGTATAAAAAATTGGTTTTTGGCCAAATAAATGATGTCAAACACACGTTAAGTAAGTTCATGATAGATCTCAAATTAAATGATCCACCAATTAATTGATGTGTCCTTTTATCGGTGCTTAGTCAATGCTTAGAAGTTCATTTCTTTAACTAAGGATGATCTAACCCTTGTTTGATTGACCCATTCATGAGAAAAACTAAAAATCTTTGTCTTTTCGAACTAGAAAATAGAGTTTTAGTTAATCCAGATTTTAGGAGTTTTATTCACGAGTTACGCATTTGTTATTTATTCATCTTCATATTTTAGAAGTTTCCAAGATGTGCTCTATTAGGACTTGGGATTTCATTTTTCAGTATAATTTTATTATTATTAGATCAGATGTTCTACTTCACCCAGATTCCATCCAACAAGTTCTGAGAGGTAACTTGTATGTGTTGGGTGTGCGACCAAAGTCCCACATTGGCTAGAAGCGGGGAGGATCATGTGTTTATAAGTATGGACAATATCTCCATTGGTATGAGGCTTTTTGGGGTAAAGTTCAAAAGCAAATCTATGAGGGTTTAGGTCAAAAGTGAACAATATCATACCAATGTGGAGATATGTGGTGTCCATAGTCCAACAAATGGTATTAGAGCCAAGCCCCAGACTTAGCCATGTGGATGAATTCCTTGGAATGCCGAATGAAGGTGGTGAGCCTCGGTCTGCTCGCGATGGGATTCGTGGATGAGCTCTATTGGACAGGCAGTGTGCTCCGGATGCTTCATGGACGTGTCCTGACCCCAACACGGTGAAGAGGAGAGCGAAGAATCCTGATTGGTAGAGAGTAGACGGATGTATGATCATTTGAGGGGAGGCTTGGTGGTCCTTTGTTCGAGGGGAGGATTGTTGGGTGTGAGACCAAAGTCCCACATTGGCTAGAAGTTGGGAAGATCATAAGTTTATAAGTATGGACAATATCTCAATTGGTATGAGGTCTTCTGGGGTAAACCCCAAAAGCAAATCCATGAGAGCTTATGCCCAAAGTGGACAAGGGAAGAATTCACAAATCAGGTTTTAAGTTTCACCCATTCAAAAATCAGGTATTAAGTTTAAAAAATGTAAAACCCAGGTATTTAGTTAATTAATTAAAAATTATTATTATTAGAATATAATAAATTAACAATTATACATTTAATGGTCACAGATACATAATTATAGGTCGCAATTTATTTATTGGTCACATATTATCAAATTAATTAGTCACAGATAATTTTGAGGTCACAAATTAAAAAAATTATAGGTCACAGTTAATTTCATTGGTAACATATTTTCAAATTTATTGATCACTGATTATTTTTCAATCACATGTTGTCAAATTTTTAGATTACAGTTAAATACTTGGTCACATATAACCAAATACTTGGTCACATACCACTGGCACTACCACTTCAGCCACTTTTGACGACCCTCACCCTGCCGCCGCCATCACCACCACGACCACCAACACCACCACCACATCACCACCAACAAACTCTCCACCACCGCATCCAACCACACACTATCACCACCACCACCAACCAGATTCGAACGCACCACACATTACATTTGCACCACCACAATTGATCAAACGCCACCGTACCACGCTGTCCCCACCATTGCACCTACAACACACAGAGGCAAATAGGTAGGGGCGGACCTATTAAGGGCCCAGTGGGGACAACTGCCCCCACTGGGCCAAAAAAAAAAAATTTCTTCAAAAAAAAAAAAAAAAAAAAAAATAAGCCCACCCAACCACCCAAGCCCGTCTTTTGAAATAAGCCCAGGGGCCCTTTCCCTTTTCTCCCAATTCCCTTTCTTTCCCTGAATTCAAATATTTTTCATTCCCCCAATTCTCCCAACTGAAGACCGGTGATTGGCGTTTCTCCAATTCTTCCCGGCGGGCGCTCGCACTTCGCAATACAAGTGAAGCCTTTGGCGACCTTTGGAATCGGCTGCTGCTATTCAATTCATTTCTCCCCTGCATCAATTCACAAGTGTCCGAGATAGTTAGACACGAGGTATAATTCAGTCAGTGCAAGTTTCTCGAATAGTTTAGCCTCAAAGAAACGGTGTTGGATGTTGATTATATTATTTGTGGCTTGTGGCTTGAAGGCATTCATTGATTTTGAAAGCATTCATTGATTTTATATTATCGTCTGCTAATTATTAGAAATCTTGATTTATGAGTCTGTACGTTTCTGTAATGCTACTTTGCTAACATTCTTATTGGCCTTTTATGTATGAAGTTATGCGATAGTGACTGATTTAGCTCAATGCTTGTGTTGTATCTGATCGGGATTTTTCAATTAAAATTATGAATGTTAGTTCTATTGATCAACAACCTGATTTGTGTGTTAGCAGTGGTTACACCCATAATGCAGGATGTTAAAACTGTGGCTCCATTTTCTGGGTCTTCTTTATCCTGCAGATAGGTTCTTGATTCTTTTATCCTTTGGATCACATATCCTTGCTCTGAAATGCAAAATATAAGTTTTATAACTTATATATCTTAAACGATTGGTCTGCTATGAATTAGACAAAGCTACGATAACATTATATAAGAAAATGAAGATTTAGCCTATGTTTGTCAGACATTATTAGTAACTTAAAAGTTACTTTTACTATCCACCCATTCTATTATCGAGTCAAAGTAACTTTAATTTTAACTACACATTTAGAACTAGTTATTATCCACATATTGCATGGTCCCTCCCACTATTCCTTGTATAAAGTTCCTAAAAGTTACTAATAATCAATAACGAGTTGAGGCTTAAGTTACTATTAGAAATCTAATCACAATTTTCTCCTCTGCCTAATAATATAGGATATTGTCAGTACTTTTATCATCTAATGGGCAGACATATCTCATTTTATCTTGTGAATTGGTTCTTCATTCAGAGTTTTGATGGACCTTTTATGATTCTGCCTCTTGGTACTTTGAGACCATATTCAAAATCACATGTATATTAGGTTTTTTTTTCCAGTTTTTCAAGGCTAATTCATTCGCTTACTGCACAATTGTCTATATTTGTTTTGGAGATGACTTTTTAAACTCTTTGATTCTTGAATTTAGCTGGGAATTGGTTTTGTAGGAAAAGGCTTTTCCAGATGATTAAGGACGTCCCAACTGTATTTGAAGTTGTGACAGGAACTGTTAAGCAGGTAAAGGACCAAGCTACTGCTCCCAATAACAAAGGCAAGAATAAATCTAGTAGGAGAATGGTAAGTGCTGTTCTATATAACCTAGTGTTCAAAATTTTATTCACATGGTTTGCTTATGCATGGTCTGTTTTTGCATCTTTTAGCAATCTCGACAATCTGAACAGTTGAAGTTTCTAGCTGATCATAATGAAGGGATTAAGGCCGTCACTTTGAAAAATGTTCCAAAAACTGCGTATGAGAAGTCGTAAGGAACAATTGTAAAAAAAGTATTACATTTTAAATATTATCTTTATTGTTTAAAATTATTTTTTAGTCATTATGTCGACCCCCCCCCCCCCCCCGAAGAATAATCCTGGGTCCGCCCCTGTAAATAGGGTAGATAGTCCGATGAGCGTAGCGGATCTGTACCGTTGCGCGTGCGACGTCGGACTACAGCATCTCCCTCATTTCTCCTTTCTCTCTCTCCAGATGGTTGTCGGCGCTACAGCCCCCACACAGCGATTAGTGACGACAACTGCCTCCACTACCCACCGGCAACAGCGGCACGAGAGTCACCCCTGCAGCCACGAAGAAAATGAGAGAAGATGGGAAAAGAGGAGAAGTGCGGCGTTTAGAGAGAGAGAGAGAGAGAGAGAGAGAGAGAGAGAGAGAGAGCAGAGGAGGTGGAAAGAAAATGACCAAGATAAATGGTTAAGGTTTGAAATTGAATTGGGTGTAGATAATTATATCCATACATGATTTTTGAATAATACAACTTGGTCCCTGATTTTTGAATTTCAATCTTTAAACACCTAATTTATGTAATTTTCCCAGTGGACAATATCGTACCAATGTGAAGATATGTGGTGTCCATAGTCCAACAGTATGTGACTCTCAAAGCCGTGAACCAAATGTGCAGTCAAGGAGGTCCTTTTCTAATTTTATCTTTTTTTAAGAATATATAAAAAAGAAAAGAAAAAAAAGAAGCTCTTAGAGCATCTCTATGGATTGCTATTTGGGTAGACTTTATAAATAGACATTTAAGTTCAAAATTGGTCTTCAATAAATTCTATAGATACTTCTTCAATCTTAGGCACAACCCTCATCCAATTTGTGTTATTATCTTCCTCAATCTAATTTCCATAGTATTACTTATTGAATCCCCAATCTCCGAAAAAACTGAAATCCTTATATATATATATATATATATATATATATATATATATATATATATATATATAATTGGTTCTTGAATTGTCTGATTCTTTTTTTTTTTTTTTAAATTTCAATGATAAACATTTTCAACATTTTTTGCTATGAATTTTTCGGACTCTCTCTCTCACACACACGAGAAGGGTGGAAGTGTATAAAATTTGCTGTGAACGTTTCAATTTCAAACTGTAGTTTCATTTAATTTTGTTTCTTTATTTTTGCAATTTCGTAAATTCTCATAGCTTTCCAAAATATGTTGTATTTGCTGTTGGTATAAGTTTCTTTGCGAAACCTACATGAATTCTATTGTTTGTGAATGTGTTGGCGTCATTCCATAAAGTATGGTTCTTTGAGATTTTATTAGTGTAATCGGTTTTTGAATGTATTTTTCTGGATAGAACTTCTATGTTGAAATGAAATTTAGTTAGTTGATTATATAGCCTTTGTTTGATACTTTGATCCCTAATTTTTCCCCCAAAATACACTTTTCTTTCTTTTATTTTGGATTACACATTTTTTAATAAAATAATAATATTAGAAAAACATGTCTTTTAAACATTACTATTAATTTTTGAAGTGTCACGGTATATGTGAAAGTTGAGTTATGACATGCTCCGGGGTTTCAACAAAGCAATTTTTGTTAGTTTTGAAGACGATGTGTGATGAAACATGACAATGTAGTGAATTTGAAATTAAATTGAAATCTAGGAACTCAATTAAGACAAATTAAAGTTTAATGATCTAATTAAAATTTTGTTTACAGTTTAGTGATCAAAGATGAAATTAACCCAATAAAATCAACTATGCAAGTTTACTTTTCAGTCAGTTTAGCTGTTTGAGCCACATTAAAATTTTCATTCTCATTTTTCTACTTATTTTCAACCAAACATTCTTCAATAAAATAATATTTTCCATCACATCAATAATTTTTCCTTCTTTTTCAACCATACATTCTCCATCAATCTACTATTTCAAAATACATTATTTCAAAATAATATAGTTCAAACACACCCGCAGTAATGACCAATAAGAAAAGGAAAATTCGAGGTGAGTTATGAGCTTTTTTCCTTTTTAAATGTTCGTTCATCATCCCTCGAAGCACAAATTATGAGAATTACTGTTATTTACACCGAGTTTCTCAACCTATTTAAAATGGAACAACTGAGTCCGCTCACTTCAATATGTAACAATCAAGTCTTCAACTTTTTGATAGTAGCACAAATAAGTCCTAAAGTGGCAGTTTTTGTCTAATTATACATTAAAATAACACGACTCATGATTATTTTTCATGCATCATCAGTATTACCATTATCAAATAGTCAACTTTATGTTTATTGTGCAAATTAAGTAAATGAATATAATTAATTTCGGCTAATTTTATAAACGTAGGTCAAGGATCAACGTTTTGACTATTTCTGTCATTCAGAGAAGTGTTGCCACTCCTATGCGGTGGATTCAACTTCCAAACGAGATATGTCAAAAATTGCATATAGTATAGACATAAGATTAGGGTTGGGCATGGGTTGGGTTGGGTCGGTTTTTGCCCCAACCCAAACACAACCCAACATGATCGGGTTGGTTGAAACTCAACCCAACCCAACCCATGTGAGAATTGAAACCCAACTCAAACCAACCCAGTCAAATGTCGGTCGGGTTGGGTTGGTTTGGTCGGTTCGGGACAAACTATCGACAATCATGATCTAAACACGATCTTTGTTTTTAAGACACCACTGCCAAGAGCACCAGCGAAGGGCCGAACAAAAACAAAATAATAGTAAATATACCAAGCTTAACACGACCTTGAGAAAACTGTAACTTATCAAAATAAAAGGCCAAAAAAAACCTGTTCACTGTGACCCTGCAGAAAATACACCAGTCACCACATGGGCCATGGCTCCCAATAGCAGGTAGAGAAACAAGAGGACCAGTAAAGGCATGCTAAGGTTCAGAATTCAGACAATTCTTATCACCTGAAAATCAAACCAAAATTATAAAAATTCTTGTACTACTATATCCTCATAAAAAGGTATCAGTTTGAATAATGAATTTTTTGGTGTGAATTTTGAAATCACGTTCACAAATAAAAGGATTGGTATGATTCTGTGATGAAATTAACTCACATTAAAAAAATTGAGAATGAATAAAGAATTTAAAAGGTTAAAATAAAAGTGCAACCACAAATCATCATGCAGGTCAAACAGAACAATAGAACTGAAGCTTGTGATCTCATGCAAATGAGAGTTGAAACAGCCCACAGGCAAAACATGTTACAATTTGAACACCAAAGCCAATCCCAGAGCTAATTGGCATCCATGAAAATTCATCAATGTTGATATCTACACCAAAACTTAAAACCACAAAGCACAACCAACATTAGGCTAAAAAAGCCCAAAAGACTCAATAAAACGCACGAAAAACAATGTATACCTTTGACTTTGTATGACAGCTCCTCAAAGATTAGAGCACCAAAACCAGTATATGTTGATGTGCAAACAAAATAAATCTTCTTCTTTGCCTCCTCTTCACTGCACAAAGCAAAAAAAAAAAAACATTTGAGTATCCAAGGGAAAGGGGAGGAGAAAAAATTGTATGTTCAGAGGAAGGAAAAGGAAAGGAAAAATCGAAAGGCCCTTAAATTTCTCAAATAAATTGCAATATCTACGACAAAAAGAAGAAAAGATTAATACCTCTCAAATAGATCAACATTAAAAGGCATAAAATCTGAGTATCCCATAGATAACTGAAAAAATGGGTTCCCCTTTGCCAGTATTCTTCATCTCTCTCACACTCACAAGCCACTATAAAGAAAACCAAAGACGCTGAAAACCCACTAACCCAGTTCAGATCTCGGTGACCGGCGTGAGAATCTGAAAACCAAAGATGCTGCTGGCGCCTTTGACGATTTGAGCGATAGCAGTCGAACTGGAGAGAATGAGAGACTACTGTGTGAAATTTACGGCTTTTTCCTCATTTTATGTAAGTTTTCTGTTTTTCTATTTTTTTTTTTTAAACGTAGGCGGGTCGGGTTGGGTGGGTTGTATCGGGTTTTTGTGGTTAACCCACAACCCGACCCAACAAAATAACCCAAGACCCGAAACCCATAAAAAATAGCTAAAAACCGACCCAACTCGACCGGGTTGGGTCGGGTTGGGCGGGTTGATCGGGTGCGGTCGGTTTTTGCCCCGCCCTACATAAGATTTAGGGCCATCATTTTGTGAAAATGAAGTTTTGAATGGTAATATTTTTGAAGAATATGTAAGTAAAAAATAGGGAAAAATTTTGAGTTTATGCGCAAAATATTTTAGTGTAAATGTGTAATTGAAAAGGAGTATAAGAATTAAAAAAAATTGAAATGATTGTTATCATACAGGAACAAAAATCAAAGTTCCAAACTTTTTCACTTTCGACATTCTCATTCCAAACATTTTAAAGAACAATAATGCTTCATGTACACTATCTCTTACACCTTTATTTACATTGTTCCATGTGGCAAGATCTGTACTCTTGATTTTCAATTTATCCATCACATCATCACACAAATTTCTTCCACATAGGAGATGATGTAATTCCTGTTGGAATTAATTGATTTATTTGGATCATTAAATATGTTATTTAATGATATTTATTTGGGTCATTAAATATGTTATTTAATTATGTGGGCCGTTGTAATTAATTTGGGTGAATTGGAAAAGTCTCCAATATAGGCCCATATGTTATAAGCCCATTTAAGTGTCTTATATATGGTAAGGAATCTCACATCGAAAGTTTACAAGAAAATAAACTTGTTTATATAGTGGGATATGTGTATAAGTTATAATTTAATAAGTGACCTACAACTTGACTAACTATTAGCTAGCCAAAGGCTAGCTAACTAGTCACCACGAGAGTGGTGCTTAGCACCACTCACGCCACGCCCCGGTCCCGGTCGCGGTCCGGGTCCGAGCCCGCACACGTCGCAAAGTACGCATTGGGCGCTTTAGAGGCGCACTTTGCACTTCGCACGTACGCATCGTCGCGAGGAGCTGAGGAGCCTTATAGTTTTCAGAAATGGAGTCATGGTTCGATGACATGGCGATGAGAGGCTCGATGAGTTGGCATCCTAAGTGGCACACACGTAACAGGTCACGTCACTTCGTCCTGCATGGCGGTTGGTCCTGTTGGACGTACGCGTGGCAACTGCATGGCTGGTGACTGTTCAGAATTGGTGAATAGGCATGATGAATGGACACTACATTTCGTGGTTTAATCGGTCAGTCAGATTATGAAAGAGTGCGATCCAATGGCTAAAACAGATCAGATCAAGTGGTGCACCAATTCATGAAATGTTACACACCCTTTCAAGGAGACACTTCAATCTCTATAAATAGAGACCTCCAAATTCGTTTTTTGGACACCAAAATCAATTAATATATTCTTGATTTCTAAATTCTTCTCGCTCCATATTCTGCTAAAATTCCTTCGATATTTTCGTGATTATTTCGTTCGAGTACGATCATTATTTGGTTCGACCGTCAAGGTAGGTATTGTGCAATATCGACTTTGGGAAAAGCGTTGTATCTTGGGAGACAGACGTCCATAATCCTGTTTGCACGTTGTTGGGGGGCGAAATCTGTCTTAAGGAGATTTGCTTTGGCATACCTCGCTTCATCTTCTTCCTTTTTCGTTTTTCCTATTTTTTTATTTGTTCTTTCGATTGGGATAGTCGAATTTCCGACAACAATCTTAAGACAGATTTTCATTTCCTTTCTTTCTTCTACATTTCTCTTATTGATTATTTTCTGTAATTGTTGTTTTACAGAAAATGGCTAGTACTAGTGGAAATAATACTAGTGATGTGATTGCGCCAAATTCTGGTCCCAATCAATTTGTCATGCCACCGGCTTCACAATATGAGAAACCGGAAAAATTCAATGGTACGGATTTCAAGCGTTGGCAACAGAAGATGTTATTCTATTTGACAACGTTGAACTTGGTAAAGTTTCTGCGTGAAGAATGTCCCGCACAAACATCGGAGAATGCTACTGATAAAAATACTCAGTTAGCCATTGAAGCATGGAAACATGCAGATTTCTTATGCCGTAATTACATTCTCAATGGATTGGATAACACCTTATATGGTGTGTATTGTGACTACAAAACGGCTAAAGAACTATGGGAGTCTCTTGACAAAAAATACAAGACGGAAGATGCTGGAACGAAGAAATTCTTTGTCGGCAAATTTCTGGATTTCAAGATGACTGATTCAAAGACAGTAATGAGTCAGGTTCAAGAGATGCAAGTTCTACTTCATGATATTGAAGTCAAGGTATGACTTTGAGTGAATCTTTCCAAATTGCTGCTATGATCGAGAAACTACCTCCACTATGGAAAGATTTCAAAAACTATCTCAAGCATAAACGCAAAGAGATGACGATGGAGGATTTAATTGTTCGACTTCGTATTGAAGAAGACAACCGGGCTGCGGAAAAGAAGAATAATGTGCACAACATGGAAGCAAAGGCTAACTTTGTGGAAGACTCGGGGTCTAAGAACAAGAAAAGGAAGCGTTCTGGCTCATCTATGGACAAAGGAAAAGTCATCAATGCAAAACGGTTCAAAGGAAACTGTTATATTTGCGGGAAGCCAGGACATCGGGCTAAAGACTGTCGAAGCAAAAAGAAGGATACACCGAAGAAGAAACAGCCTCAAGCCAATATAACCGAAGTGGATTATATCTCTACAGATGTTGGAGACATCAACCTATCTGCTGTTGTTTCTGAAGTTAATTTGGTATCTAATGCCAAAGATTGGTGGTTAGACACAGGAGCCACTCGTCACGTCTCGTGCGATAAGGGTCTATTTTCTGAATATAAGACCCTGAATGATAATGAGTGCCTTTACATGGGCAATTCTACAACTTCCAAAATTGAAGGGATTGGAAAGGTTATTTTGAAATTCACATCGGGAAAGGAATTGACGCTGAATGAAGTTGTACATGTCCCAGAAATCAGAAAGAATTTGATTTCAGGAGCTATTCTTAGTAAGAAGGGATTTAAAATTGTGTTTGAATCTAATAGATTTATACTTACTAAGGCAGGCATGTATGTGGGGAAATGTTATTTACTTGATGGTCTATTTAAGGCCAATGCTGTTGTAGTGGACAAAAAATCCACATATTTGTATCCGCAAGTTATTAATAAAACTAATAATTCTGTTTACTTGCTTGACTCTTCAAATTTATGGCATAGCCGATTAGGACATGTAAATCGTGCTTCTTTACGAAAGCTTGTAGGTTTAGGTCTTATACCTAAACTTGAATCCGAAGACAAACATAAATGTGAAATTTGTATTGAAGCAAAATTTGCTAAAAAACCTTTTAACTCAATTGAAAGGAGCAGTGAACCGTTATGTTTAATACATAGCGACATTTGTGATCTAAAATTTGTTCAAACTCGAGGTGGTAAAAAATATTTTATCACGTTTATTGATGATCACAGTAGGTATTGCCATGTTTATTTACTAAGTAGCAAAGATGAGGCGTTGAATGCATTTGTTACTTATAAAAATGAAGTTGAAAATCAACTTGGAAAAACAATTAAGGTATTAAGATCCGATAGAGGTGGTGAATATGATTCATCTATGTTTAATGAATTATGTGCTAAGTTTGGTATTATTCACCAAACAATGTACCCTTGAACTCCACAAAGAAATGGGATTGCTGAGAGAAAAAATAGAACTTTAAAAGACATGGTTAATGCTATGCTTATAAGTTACGGATTACCACAAAATTTGGTGGGGGAAGCAATGCTAACTGCTAACTTTATTCTGAATAGAGTTCCCCACAAGAAAACTGGTTCGATACCTTATGACATTTGGAAAGGTAGAATGCCTTCCTACAAATACTTAAAAGTGTGGGGGTGTCTAGCAAAAGTGGCTATTCCACCTCCTAAAAGGATTAAGTTAGGTCCTAAAACTATTGATTGCATTTTTATCGGATATGCAATAAATAGTAGTGCGTCTGCATTTCTTGTGCATAAATCTGATATAAGTGACATTCATGTCAATACGATTATAGAATCTAGAGATGCTGAATTCTTTGAAAATGTGTTCCCCAATAAAAGAGATATTGTTACGAATACTCAAAAGAGAACACGAGATAGTGTTTTGGAAAATAATATAGAACCTGAACCAAGAAGGAGTAAAAGAGCAAAAGTTGCTAAATCCTTTGGTCCAGATTTTATATCTTTCATGATTGAGAAAGAGCCTCAAACATTTAAAGAGGCCATGACTAGTCCAGAATTTGTATTTTGGAAGGAAGCTATAAACAGTGAAATTGAATCCATTATGAGTAATAATACTTGGCAATTGGTTGATCTTCCTAAGGGAACTAAACCAATAGGGTGCAAATGGATCTTCAAAAGAAAATTAAGACCTGACGGTTCAATAGACAAATACAAGGCTCGACTGGTTGCAAAAGGATATCGTCAGAAAGAAGGGATTGATTTCTTTGACACATATTCTCCAGTAACTAGAATTACTTCTATTCGAGTTTTAATTGCTATAGCAGCCTTGTATAATTTACAAATACACCAAATGGATGTTAAGACTGCATTCTTAAATGGTGATTTAAACGAAGAAATATATATGGAACAACCAGAAGGTTTCATAGTAAAAGGACAAGAGAACAAAGTATGCAAACTTGTTAAGTCCTTATACGGGTTGAAGCAAACTCCTAAACAATGGCACGAAAAGTTTGACAGTACCATGATTAGGAATGGATTCATAATAAATGCATGTGACAAATGCGTATATTCGAAAAGATTCGAAAAGGCATACGTACTTGTCTGTTTATATGTTGATGACATGCTTATATTAGGGACTAATATAGAAGTCATCAATAGAACGAAGAATATGCTTACCAATAACTTTGACATGAAAGATATGGGTGAAGCAGACGTGATTCTAGGAATGAAGATATCTAGAACATCAAATGGAATATTCTTGTCTCAAACCCATTATGTTGACAAAATAATTGAGAGGTTTAAGACTCATAATATTAAAGAAACGAGTAACCCATTTCTTCCTTATGTAGTTCTTCACAAGAATAGTGGAAATGGGAAACAACAATTAGAATATTCTCAAATTATTGGTAGTGTAATGTACTTAATGAATTGTACAAGACCTGATATAGCTTACTCGGTAAGTAAGCTCAGTCGTTACACAAGTAACCCAAGTAATCAACATTGGGATGCATTACTTAGAGTTTTGGGATACTTGAAACGGACCAGAGAGTATTCATTATGTTATAAAAAATATCCTCCAGTAATTGAAGGATATAGTGATGCCAATTGGATATCAGATACAGACGAGTCTAAGTCTACCAGTGGCTATGTATTTACTCTTGGTGGTGGCGCCATATCCTGGAAATCTTCTAAGCAAACGTGTATAGCTCGATCTACTATGGAATCTGAGTTTATTGCTTTAGATAAAGCAGGAGAAGAAGCAGAATGGTTAAGACATTTCGTAGAAGATATTCCTATATGGCCAAAGCCTCCGAAGCTATTTGTATTCATTGCGATAACCAGGCAACAATAGGCAGGGCCGAAAATTTTGTGTATAACGGTAAGTCAAGACACATCCGTCGTAGACATAATACCGTTCGTCAGTTGCTCTCAAATGGAACAATATCAATTGATTTTGTTAAGTCAAAAGAAAACCTAGCGGATCCGTTTACTAAAGGGTTATTTAGAGAGCGTATAGATCACAAGATCGAGGGAAATGGGTTTAAAGCCTAAAACCCAATAAGTCATCTTAGTGGAAACCTAACCTAGCAATTGGAGATCCCATGGACTAGGTTCAATAGGAAAACTAATTATGAATGACTCGATAAGAAGCACTTAGGAGTTTAATTCCTTCCCATTTCTATGATGCAAAAAGTGCTGACTATGAAGTTGATTAAGGATAAGCTTTTGCTTTTAATGATGACTATAAAGGTATTCTTTGTAGAACATCACCTATGTAAGTGCGAACTTGGCCGGTTCTTTGAGAATTTACTTAGACGAATTCTCTAAAACACTCGCAGAACCCAAGTAGTTCAGGGCCGAAATAATGAAAACAATAGAGAACCAAGTTTGATATGAGAGATAATGTGTTTGGTCTATTGTCTGAGCTTGCAATAACGGCTGATAGTTCAAAACGTTGCGTTCACTGATTAGCCAAGTGAGTTCGATAGATTCTTACTAAAGAAGGTTCAAAGCGAAATCTACTTATCTTGATGCGTTATCTTTCAAATAGTACTCTTCTTTTATCTTCCTTGATTTGAGTCGACTTCTTCCATTCAGGTGGGGGATTGTTGGAATTAATTGATTTATTTGGATCATTAAATATGTTATTTAATGATATTTATTTGGGTCATTAAATATGTTATTTAATTATGTGGGCCGTTGTAATTAATTTGGGTGAATTGGAAAAGTCTCCAATATAGGCACATATGTTATAAGCCCATTTAAGTGTCTTATATATGGTAAGGAATCTCACATCGAAAGTTTACAAGAAAATAAACTTGTTTATATAGTGGGATATGTGTATAAGTTATAATTTAATAAGTGACCTACAACTTGATTAACTATTAGCTAGCCAAAGGCTAGCTAACTAGTCACCACGAGAGTGGTGCTTAGCACCACTCACGCCACGCCACGCCCCGGTCCCGGTCCCGGTCCGGGTCCGAGCCCGCGCACGTCGCAAAGTACGCATTGGGCGCTTTAGAGGCGCACTTTGCACTTCGCACGTACGCATCGTCGCGAGGAGCTGAGGAGCCTTATAGTTTTCAGAAATGGAGTCATGGTTCGATGACATGGCGATGAGAGGCTCGATGAGTTGGCATCCTAGGTGGCACACACGTAACAGGTCACGTCACTTCGTCCTGCATGGCGGTTGGTCCTGTTGGACGTACGCGTGGCAACTGCATGGCTGGTGACTGTTCAGAATTGGTGAATAGGCATGATGAATGGACACTACATTTCGTGGTTTAATCTGGTCCGTCAGATTATGAAAGAGTGCGATCCAATGGCTAAAACAGATCAGATCAAGTGGTGCACAAATTCATGAAATGTTACACACCCTTTCAAGGAGACACTTCAATCTCTATAAATAGAGACCTCCAAATTCGTTTTTTGGACACCAAAATCTATTAATATATTCTTGATTTCTAAATTCTTCTCGCTCCATATTCTGCTAAAATTCCTTCGATATTTTCGTGATTATTTCGTTCGAGTACGATCATTATTTGGTTCGACCGTCAAGGTAGGTATTGTGCAATATCGACTTTGGGAGAAGCGTTGTATCTTGTGAGACAGACGTCCATAATCCTGTTTGCACGTTGTTGGGGGGCGAAATCTGTCTTAAGGAGATTTGTTTTGGCATAACTCGCTTCATCTTCTTCTTTTTTCGTTTTTCCTATTTTTTTATTTGTTCTTTCGATTGGGATAGTCGAATTTCCGACAACAATTCCTGTTGTCAACAAGGATGTACGTATAAATTAATTCTTAAACGAATCAATCATGCAACATATGGACCTTTCGTCCAATAATCCATTAGTTAGGTGCGTGAATTGAATTTTTCTATTACTTTTTAAAAGGGCATAATTGACTCTCCACTTATTTTCACTTAAAAATTAAAATGATTTAAAAATAATAATTAATAAAGAAAAAGGCAAAGTCTTCATCTTCCTCACCGACTCCGGCCACCATTTCATTTTTCATTGGCAACCAGTTAACACAATACCAAACAATATAGTGTCGCATTTTTTTCAAGCACCTTATTATTTATCTATATCATAGCTTTTACTCGAACTTCTACTTTTGCTCACATGTGAATGCAGAAACATTAATTCCAAGCGGAACTTGCTAATGTAAGATATCTGGTCGATACTCTGCTTCCGGGTGCTCTTGTTCTAGTCGAGGAAAGTTCAGTAAGGAATTTGTTTTCCACTTTCTATGAGGAATTCCTGTAAACTTAACTAATTAATCATGCTCTGAACGATCTATATCCAATGAACCAAGTTTTTCACAGAACAAACTCAAACAGAGACACCAGCAACAGGTAATACAAAACAAGAAGAGAAAATACTAAGAACTAACCTTCTTGATTCTAGCTGTAAATTTGTCAGTATATATTTATAAGTGTAATCCTTTAATTGAGCATAGACTGTATAAACTTTGTTGCCGTGTGGTGGAAATCATCAAACATTTGATGATAATAATCTCATTGCAAGTAAAACTTGTTGGAATGTGGAAGCAAAATCTTTCAGAAATTAAAAAAAAAATTTCTTTAATTCAATAAGCAAGATCGCCTAAATGTTCATGTGTATGTTATATCAATAATAAATTATTCGAATCTTTACTTAAATTTGATTATTAATTCTTGGATTAATTCTGAATCACGAATTTCTAGCCTTTTGGATCACGAACTTCCAACTTTTAATTCTAAAATCTTGATATTCCAAACCTCCAAGTCTTCTATGATATTCTCCAAAATCAAGACAAAACTGGTGTGTGGGCTATGGACACCTTCTTTTAATTAAATCAAGAAACTCATTCTTGAACTAGATATGTTAATTTTCACTATCCAAATTTGAACGCTATGAAATTTTCGTAATATAACTTCTTGTGTTCAATTCTAAGGGTGTCCAAAAGTTTCGAATCGAACCGAATTGAGCGGTTTTTCATAAGTTTAATACCCGAACGGTACCCGAATCGAGAACCGATGAGTTTGGGTAGGGTCTCGGGTCTAGACCAAGAACCGAAATTAAATATATTTTTTATTTTTTATACTGAATTAATTAAATTATTTTATTTTTTCTAAACAAATTAGCAAATTAATTAAATAAATCAAATTATTTCATAATTTTAATTTTAAAGCCCAAATCATTTTTAAAGCTCATTAGCCCATTTTAATTTACTTGTGACTAGATGATTATTCGAATTTGCTCGTTAAATTTAAAGGCTTCAAATGAGATAAAATTCTAGTGGAAGTGGATGTGGAAGTGTTGGTGCTGAATCTAATGATGGAGTCACTTTGTTTGAGTGTTCAGATGATGATGATGATGATGATTGAGATGATTGTAATTTTGATTTTGATTACAAGAAAATGAAAACTAGCAAAATGGATTTTTCTGGAAAAGATGAAGTACAACGATATCTAATGGAACCCACCGAAGATGTTACCGATGGAGATTTTAACATTTTACATTGGTGGAAGATTAATAAATCAAGATTTGAATTTTTATCCGAGGTTGCAAGGGATGTTCTTGTCATTCCTGTATCTACAGTTGCTTCTGAGTCAGCATTTAGTACTGGGGGGCGCATTCTTGATCTATTTAGGAGTTTTTTAACTCCTAAAACAGTTGAAACCTTAATTTGTACACAAAACTGGCTAAGGAAAGATTCTAGACTCTTGAAAGTTTCCCAAGATGGAATTTGCATTGAAAAAACAGAGTTCTATGAGGGTATTGAGAAATGTAATAAATATATATTATATTTTTTTTATTAAATCTTAGAATAATTTTTAGTTTATTTGTGTTTGTTAATTGTGTCTTTTCAATTATGTTTGTAGAGTTTCTTATCATGACAAGTCAAACAATTGATGATTAAATCAAATAGTTGGTAAGTACTACCAATACTTAAAAATATTTTATTTTTATAACTTTTAATTTATATTTCATTTTCTTTATGCAGGCAGGTTGTTTGAAGCAAATGAATTTACTTTATGTAGTGTTGCTGTAATATTAATATCTACTTTTTGATATTTGTATGCATTGAATTAATCTTATTGGACGGCTAGTTATTTATATGTTTTTGAATTGGGTTACGTTAATTTGTAAAAGTTACGAATGAAATGTCATTAGTTGTATTTATGTAGTGTTGCTGTAAATATTAAAAAAAATTAATTATGGTGCGGAAGCGAACCGAACGGAACCGAATCCGAACGGTTCCATAATTATATTTGGACCCGACGGTTCTATTTATTAAATACCCAAAAGTCTTCAGAATCAAACCGAATCGACTCACAAACAGCCCTATTCAATTCTATAGGATATCTAGGTTCCATCTAGACTCTAAGGATAAAATAGTTCGGATCCATACACAATACGAATTTCACATTCAAATAGAAGTCTTAATTAAAATTTAAGTAGGAGTTTTAATCAAAGTTCACATCAAATGGTTTACATTTAATTACATGTGTAGTCATTGAACTTCAATTATAATTACAATTAAGTTTATAACTTTATAGCAATTACAATTAAGTCCAAAACTTTTATAATAATAGCAATTAAGTTTTAATACTTTATAGAGCTACCATAGCGATTTGATCGGGCATATATTATCCAAACTCCAATAACTAGATCATGTCTAGTCGACCCTAGATCATCTAATCTGATTATTAAGATTTTTTTTTTTTTCAATAAAGTGAAAATATTGCACTTTTGAAATATATAAGATTACAAAAGTCAATGAATCTCTAATTTTTTTTTTTTTTTGACCTGGTGTATATGTATTTTATCTCTATTCGAGATTCGATAATTATGTATAAGCAAAAATTATCATTTTGCTCTTCTAATTATTCTCACTAACTTAAATACAATTTTCTTCAACGGTCATGTGTCGAATGTTAGCCGACGTTAAACACTTAACACAAATTTTAACAAAAAATACTTAAATAGTCACTTAACCCCTTTTTTAGGGCAATGATTTCCGACATGAATTCATGTTATCTACTTCACTCATTCTCAAGCTCTCAACTCATCAAGATATTTGACCAATCAAATTGATCCTACCCATTGGTGATTCAAAAACTATTAAGAACACCATCAAAAGATTTAGATGAAATACCTGACGACTAAGTAGAATTTAATTTTCTGCATGGTTATGCTATAAAATTAAACTCGACAGGTGGTCCGTTTAATACGCTCCAAGTGTACTAGTGTCACCTTTAACTATTTATTTGATATTGACAAATTACAACCCGAATAGTGAATCGGTCAACACTATAACCTTTTTAGTACAAGGTGTTAACACTTATACACAGGCTGTGAAAAAATTGTTTATGGTCAAAATATAAATTATGTTATACTGTACTTCTTAATGCAAATATCCAAATTATATTATCACAAGTGATCGTAGAAACTTTAATTCACATGTTCAATAATAAGTAAATGTAAGAAATAAATAAAACGCGATTTATTTACAGTAAATTATTCTTTATCACAACAAAATATACTATCACCCAAACCAATAAAACTATCTACAAAAGCAGATATATAATACTTCTATTTAAATCTCAAGAACTAGAAGAAAATAGGCCTCAGTCCCCCAATAAATTTGGATCGTGAATCTTTTATCGCAAACACCTAATCTTCTCTTCATTGATAGACTATAATTTGGTCTTATAGTGGCATTGCAGTTTAGTAATATTCCTGCTGGAAATACTTACTTCCAAATCACAACTAAAGTAGGAGACCACATGAATATTGAACAACATGCGCACTTTTCCAGCAATTCTCGCGTATGTTTGGAGAGGCAACGTACCAGACATGATGTCGGAATACAAATTGGAGTTGGACAACACCCGATCCAACATAAGTGTCAGCGTCACGTTCATGATCTTCGAGTCTCGGGCGCCAATTTTCCCGGCCGGAACGGGGACCTCACCCACCACGTCGCCTCTGTATTTTAATAAAGCAGTGCTGTTTATGTACTCGAAACCAACTCTGTTAGGGTTCTTCACGGCGACGCTGGTATCGACGGTAACATTCAAGAAGACCCGGAGCCTGGCCATGTCAAAGGAGAAATGTAGATCCGAAAGAACAGCGGAATTGACGGTGATGACGGGACGCTTGGCCTTGAAAACTGTGAGCCCTAGAATAGTGAAAATTAGTGCTAAAGCTAAAATCACAGATATAACCACCAAACATATGATTTTTCTTCTGCGTTTTTTGTTGGGGTTGCGATCGTGCTGAGCCATCATCATCATCGTCTTGTTCTCCTCCTGCTTCAACGATTCTACCTCCATTTACACTCTCCTTCCTCTTCTGCTGCTATACAAATCGCGTGGAACAATATTGTAGCTTAAATGCAACACAGTAGCACAAGAAGATTGGCAGATTGCAGTTTTAAAAAAAATGAGGATCCCACCCTAGAAACACTAGGCGATGAGCAGCATTCTATAAGCTATTAATAACCCATAAAAATTCTGCTAAAGAATCGTACAAGCAAAACTAGTAAATATCAGGAATTCAACAGTTTGGCCGAAATTGAATTGTTCACAGGTAGGTGATTAACATACTGCTCCCATTAATATATTTTTCATAAAACTTAGATTTTGAAAATTAGGTGTTAATTCGATGGAGATTTATAGCGCTGCAAGTTCGGTATGAACAGAGACTTTTAGGAAGTTAGATGAGCAGCAGGTAGTAGTTGTACATTACTTACTTGTACTTTGAAGTGGGGACAAATTCAGTTAAGGTTTTCAAGTAAGGATAAATTAGATTTATAGGACGGGTTCTATTTAGATTTTTAGCATAAATTAGAACGTCATACATAGTAAGTAAGTCCCACTCAATAAAACGGCCATCTTTTTTTGAATGGAAATTCCTAAAAATGCATAATTTGGTGACGATTGCAAAAACAAACAAATTGGCACATAGATTTTTTCATCGATCCACTTTAACTATTTGATAATTTTTGAGTCAAAAATTGCTATTACAGTTGAACTCGCATGTCTGTATAACGGTCTAATTTCTAATTAATCTTCATATAATTGTAGGTTTCAATCTTTATTTTTTCCTATTTAATTTTTAATTTTGTCCCTTTTGTTGGTCGATTTTGTAAAAAAAATTGACATGATTTTCAACTTTTATAACTTTTTGAGTAATTAATGATATAATAAATTAAAAAGGCAAAACAACCTCCCCCCTCCCCCCACCCACCCCCACATCGTAGCTACACTACACTACATTGAGATGCTTTGAGGTCAAGTGCCCAATTGATAATTAGTTATTACATTGTATGAATTACATGTCATATTTTAATATAAATACACAATATTCGTGTTATTGGCCCATGGCTGCATATCACTGGTCGAACGAGCAATAGAGACAACAACTACTATTGCCCGACCTTCCAGGTTGCCACGCCAAGATATGGGTGAAAAATTTGCCCTCGACTGAATGAAATTTTAAAGAAATCATCATCACAACACATTTACCACAGAATATACCAACAGAACATATATATGTTTCTCCACCCCGACTACCTTTACAGTATTCAACACGCCCACATAGGCTATTAGAAATGATATTGAACCTAACTCAACCTAACAAAACTGGCTTGTTAGGGGATGATTGTCCTTGCCTTATTAAGTGAATTGTGTAAATATCACTGCCAATGTGAGACTTTAATACGCCCCCTCACGCACAGCGTGAATCATGCCAAACAACTGTGAACAAATCGATATTGGGTGCACCCAACATTACAAAATTGGGTCTACTCTGATTCTATATTAGAAATGAAAAAATTCATTTATCTTATTTTATCTTTACCCTATTTCAAAAATAACAAAACAATTAAACAACTTTCACACTTCAAAAATCAGATATTTTAACCTATATATACACATATATATAAATATTTATTTATATACATAAATATATAAAAAGATATAAATAAATAAATAAATAAATAAATAAATATATATATATATATATATATATATATAAATAAATAAATATATATATATATATATATATATATATATATATATATAACCCACTCCCACCTCGACCGCTCCGACGACTATTCCGGCGACTGCTCTGGCGATCGTTCCGACTTCGGCAACTGCTCCGACGACCATTCCAATTCCCGCGACTACTCCAATTCCGGTGACCGTTCCGGCGACTGCTCCGATTTCGACGACTCAGGTCACAAGTTACAGCTCATGTCACAGTCCAATTCACAAGTCACAGCTCATGTCACAGTCCAATTCACAAGTCACAGCTCAGGTCACAACTCAGGTCACAAGTCACAGTCCAGGTCACAACTCAAGTCACAAGTTACAGTCCAGGTTACAAATCAGGATTTTGTTCATAATCACGTGTTATTTTCAAATGATCACAGTACAAGTTACAAAATATTTTTACACTTGGCTTAGATTAATATTTAGTCACAAATTGTAGAATTTTAATGTCACAGCATTGGTCACATAGACTATATAGCACCACCTCACCACCACCACCACCGTCTTACATACCCTAACCCTACTTCGCCTCTGTCACCACAGCCGTCGCCTCCACATCTCCACAACCAACCAACAGTCCACCCAACAATCAACTACATATCACGCACAAATGCCAGAAACCCCAGATTCATTCAAAACTAGCCTAATTTTTCGAAGCTGATTGATAGATCGAATAAAAAAAATCCCAAAAAATGAGGCAATTGACTGATTTTTCGAAGCCTCCCTGATTCGTTTGCAGCAGCGATGACCACTGCATCCAGTCTTGGAGTGGATGCCACCGGAGGTTGGGAACGAGGGCGTTCGGAACAGTGGGGGTGATAACACTACTGCAAATTGGGGCTAAGAGGAGAGTGAAGGAGAAGACCGTGGCAGCGACTGTAGCTGAGGATTAGGGTAGCGTCGCGACACTGCTGCTAATTAGGGAAGGGTCAAATTGGCGGCAGCAGCGTGGAGAAGGGAGGAGAAAGGGAGGGAGGGGAAGGGAGGCGTCGCGGTAGCGTGGAGAGAATCGCCGACAGCGACGACGTGGAGATGGAGAGAGAACGGGAATCAAAGAAGAATGGATGATTTAGGGAAGGAGGGGTTGGGTGTATATAAATTATTTTTTATAATATTATTATTAATATTTAATTAAATCTAAAAAATCTGTATCTCTATATAAAAAATCTGATTTTTGAAAATTAAAGTATGAAATCTGATTTTAGAATTTCAATCTCCAAATGTAGGGGTGGGTGTAATTTTCACTATTAGAAATGATGTTGAGCCTAACTAAACCTAATAAAATTGGCTTATTAGGGGATGATTGTCCTCACCTTATTAAGTAGATAGTGTAAATATCACCAGCCAATGTGAGACTTTAATACAGGCTTCTCATCTTCACAATCCTATCCCTACACCATAAACATACACCCATAACCATAATCCAACGCCCGAAACCTACAATAAAACACGTGCGGATCAGAAAGTTTGACTCTCAAGTAACCACAAGGGAAAAAAAAGTTGAGAAAAACGAAACTACGAGCATTACCATATGTAAACACGAAACAGATCTTGAGCTAAATACCTTAAAAAACTACAACAACGAAGCTGATCTGAAGAACCCCTTCACAAAATGGCATAAACACACACAAAAAATGAACAAATCTTTACTTAAATAATGAGCTTGCCTTAAATAATTTTGGAAAGTGTGAAATATTGTTCTTTAATTAATTCCAGAATTTCCTGCATTGCCACCAACATTTCACACGTTTGCTACTACAAAAATAAATAAATAAATAATAAAATAATAATAATAATTAGAGGAAAACGTCATTTCCAAAGTGTATTGGAAATCATGGTCTTTTGACTCTTTTTTCCTTATATTGATGGTTGAAACTTTGATTTAACTTTAAACATAATTTTAGTAATGTTAATTTTATGACAATCAAATTTGGAAAAAAAAACATCGTATATAGTTGGTATTTAAAATCTTTTACCTAATATTTAATTAATTTCTATACCATGTAATTTTTAAAATCGTGTTTTCACTCATGAATGTAATATGTGGTAGCATATATATATATATATATATATATATATATAATGAAATTTTTACGAAATTGTTTCTACTGTTAATACAAAATGAGATTATGTACTTTCACTTGTTTAAGATTTATTTATATGTGTCTTAAGACAATCTTTGCTATAATATTGGTTTTAAAAAGATTTTAATTTCGCATATTACACATATTCACCCCCCCTCTAGGTGTTGTTAGGGTCTCACTTGCGTTTTTCACATCTAACTCATAAAATTCGCAATCAAATGGAAATCCACATAATAGAATTATTCTAACATTTTATACTTAACTATTTTAGGGATTTTGAGTTAAATCCTAGTTGTGCAGTAAAAGCCATGAGGGTAATAAAATTTACAATCTTAATCTCTCATATTTAATTATAAATATTTGAAAATACTACTTTTAGTTATGAGGAAAATGATGTTTGCACAGAAAATTTTTTTACAGAAAAATTACAGACACTCACATGGGGGTGGGTCCCATTTGAATTAAATATTGTCCAAAAAAAATGGGTCCCACCCATTGTGTGTGATCTGTAGGTTGTCTGTATATATTTTTTCTGTACTCTAAACATCTCTCTAGTTATGATGATAAGTTTATAATAACGTGGATTGACAGGTCATGAAGGTTGTGAAAATAATAAACATTAATATTTGTTGTGCTAAAATTTTAGTCCCGTGTGAGTTTGACTTTATTTAATGCTAATTGTTCAGGTTGGGTTCACATCGTATATAGTTGGTATTTATATAATTTTATGTTAAAGATATTGGGGAACTTGACTCTTTAACAACTAAGAGATCATTTCACTTGCAACAAATTGAATATTAGCTAAGGAATCAAGTAAGTAAACCTCAACTCGTTTTCATGCGTACGTCATATTGTTAAATGTGTAAATGTTTTATTATAATTATTCTTATATCAACATGATATTTGATTTTTATGTTTTATATCATAAATGTTTCATACATATTTATACATATCAATGCATCCATAAGCATATTTTAAAAAATGAAGTCATTGATGGTTATTATGTTGAGGAAAAATTCAATATTTCTCCGTATTTATGATATTAAGAGAAAAATGAAATGATAATATTTCCAAATCTAAGTATCTAGATTTAGATTTGGGGGTGTTACATATTTACCACATTAGACATAAGCTGAAGAGCTTTGAATAATTTTTTTTTTTTTTTTTAATTTACAGACCTGTATGATAAATTTTGATTTATAGTCGATCTTGGAGTGTTGCGTGTGAAAAACCATAATCGCACCATCAAATTTTTGGTCATACCATAACCACGTAAGTCGGTTCGGTTCGATTAATAACTACGAAAATAAATTATTTTTTATAAGTCAAAAATCCAACCGTCAAATTGAAAAAAAAAATTATGAAGAAAAGTCTATAAAAACAAAAACACAATACTAAGCCAATTTAGCAAACAATATCCCAAATGAAAATGCAAACAATATCTCAACTTCCAAATACAAGATTCGAATTTAACAAACAATATTATCAACATAGGTCAAAACTATTACTAGCATAGGTCAATCTTCATTCTTTCCCACGCATCATATATTTAAATAATATTATAAACTAGCAAGCAAAACAGAATAAAAATCACATTTTTCGTGCCGCGCATCATATATTTAAATAATATTATAAAGAAAATACAATCAAGTATAATATATCTGGATTTTGTTGAATTGTACAGGGAAGATGGTTTGAAGCCAATAGACGTAGAACAACTCAAGGAGTGTGCTCACAAGATGGTAGACTTCGTTGCTGATTACTACAATTTGAAACTGAGATACAGGTAGCAGAGCATCGACGAATCTGATTTGGTTCATTGGTTGAGTGGATGAGTATTTTGTAAGATTGGTTTCCAATTTTCAATTTTAATGTGTAGGGTTAGAGTTAGGTTACTGAGTTAAGGGTTTACTAGTAATGTTAATTGGGCCAAAATTTTGGGGAAATCTAATTGTCAAAATTGTCCAATTAATTTTGAGAAAGAATAATGGAAAGCCCAATTGCTCAATTAATTTTTTTTTAACGGGTAATCGGTTCGAGACGAGGCACCGTCACTAAATACCATACCTGCCCTACCCCAAACTGGGTCAGTAAAATCAAAATCATAAACACTCCATTGCACCATCTGTTCAGTTTTTTTCACCCCATTTGGTTCAGTTAATTGATGTTTTCGATTTTAACAGTTCGAATTGCCATCCATATGCGTGTCATTGATATGACGTCGATTTTGACCCATATAAGCAACTTATGTGTATTCATATTGACTTCATAAGAAATAAGGATTTTGCTATTCGTCCAAGATTCCGAGGAGCACTTAGATTCGAACTTATGTTTGGTTCAGTTAAAAAAATTAATTAAAATGTGTTAAAGTTAATAATTAAATTTTAATTACACATTTTATGGGATATACAATTTTTTAATTATACATTTTATCAATTTTTATTAAGATATATTAAAAATATAATTTTGGACCACAACTTCAAATCTAATAATTAAATAATGATTTTTAGAAATATTTTTCATAGGCTCTTTATATGTTTTTTTTTTTTTTTTAAAGAATAATCCATATGTCCATAATAGAGATCATCCACATTTGACGTGAAAATTGTTGGGACTTGAAATGATAAAGCTAACTAAATTTCACCTCAATACATGAATATAAGACTCACTTTATTGAATTTATCATTAACGTCATCTTACATGAAGTCAGTAATACTCATATTTAAGAATAATGTTATATAACATCAGTGATGCTAGAGTACCTGTTTATATGACATTATGTGATTTATTTAATTGTACCATTTATTTAATGACATTTGGTGTTACCTAACTAGTGTTATAACATCTGTGATGCTAAATATCATTTAAAACATTCACTCACAATTATTTATTGAAATAAAAAATAAAAGAAGAATTATAATATTGTGGGTCTTCTCAGTCCTTATTTTCAAAAAAATTTAAGATACTATTTGTAGTTGAAAAATACGTTCTTTAAAATAAACAGCACTATTGAACATGCTTTTTAGAGTTAATTTTTGAGGAAATTACACCTACACCTGCTTTTAGATTTCCATTTTCAAAAATTCTGATTCAAGTTCCACTTTTCAAAAATCAGGTTTTAATTAATAATTAAAAAATGTATATATATATATATATATATATATATATATATATATATATATATATATGTATATATAAATATTTTTTTTTTTTTTTTTTTACAATAAATTAATTTATATTTATCTCAAACCCTAAAATCCTTAACCCATAACCTCTTCTTCCTCCCGTCTCTCTCTGCGAACCTCTTCTTCCTCTCGTCTCTCTCTGCGACACCACCATTGCCACCACCACCGTGCTCCCTTCTCCTTCTATCTCTTCGCCGGACTGCTGCGAAGACGACGCCGACGACGCCGCCGCCACCAAGACACCACTACCGAGCGGGGCGATTTGATCCTCTCCACAACCACCGTCTGTAATCTCTCCCTCCCCTCAGCCACTGCCATCACCACTGTGCTCCTTTCTTCTTCTATCTCTTCCCTGGACTGTTGCGAAGACGACGATCGGCAGCGACTGTGATGATATGCTTCGAATTCTTTTCATTTTCTCTTCATGTGTTGTGTTGATAGTTGTGGTGCGATGGGTGTGGTAGAGGTGAAGAAGATGGTAATGGTCGTGGATTTGGGGAATTTTTTTTTTTGGTGGTGGTTGCGGGTCTGGAGATTCACCACAGTAGATTTGGGCAATTGTTGGCTGCAGATCTGTGGTTGCGGTGTGGTGATTTGGTTTTTATTTTTTTTGTGCTGTGGTCCGGTATGGGACGGTGGTGGTGTTGGGGGGGTTTTTTTTTGTTGTGATGTGGTGCAGGCGGCGGTTGTGTGGTGGTGGTCCTTTTTTGTTGTTGGAGATCGTGTGGTGCAGGTGGCGGTTCTTGGTGGTTTGGTAGTGCTGTGCAGGTGGCAGTTGTTGGTGGTCGGCGATGGTTGCGGCGGCGACGATGGTGGTTGCTGGGGTGTTTGCGGCGACAGCGGTGTTGTATTGGTGGTGGTCACAGATGATTTGTTGATTGTGACCATTAAATTGGGTGGTGTGTGACCAATAAAAATACTTTGTGACCCACAAATTTATTAATTTGTGACCAATAAAAGTTATTTGTGACCTATAATTCGTTGTTTGTGACTATAAAATAAGATGTGTGACTTAAAAATTTTATGATTTGTGACCGATGAAACAATTGTGACTTTAAAATTTTCAATTTGTGACTGATGAATGAATTGTAACATATCAAATTTTTGAATTGTGACCTTAAAATTTTTGAATTGTGACCAAATTGTATAGATCTATGACCGTTATATATATATTAATAAAATATATAATTAATTAAGTAATTCATAAATAAATTTAAATAAAAACCTGATTTTTGAAATTTAGAACATCAAACCTTAATTTTGAAATGTGTATAAGTAAAAGTAAGATTTATGTATACTTCCCTTAATTTTTTTTAATAATAACTGTACTTGGATAACGTCTTTTATTACTCATGATTCCATTGGACCATGTTGACAAAAGTATCAACGTGCAAATGCAACTCTGACGTGACACAAAGTTTGATAACAGGTTGGAGTTAAAAGTTTGCATAATCAATGTTTACATGGCGAATAAAAAAATGATGTGGCATATGAATCGTATCCACCTCTTAATATTTTTTTTTTTTTTGTAAAAAATTCCATTAATCTATTCCAAATTTTCTAACAGCTCAATTATCAAATCACTTTTCTTCCCCAAATCACCTTCCTCTCTTGGGACAAGAGTAGTACTTCTGTTGTTGAGTATTTTTGCTATTTTGTGTTTCGATGACGAATTTGGAGAAAAATCGAGGAACAGCTTCGTGGTCGATCATGCTTTCACCTATGTTTATTTCCCCACAAATGGGGCATGCAACTGCTGCAAATAATAAGGTTGGGCGGAAGAGCTCTGCTCCTAGAGCATACATTGATGATGACGATGAAATTGTGGAACTCTCAAACTCGAGCGAGTCTAATGTTGATTGGAAGAATGATATGGAGATGAAGAAAAAAGAAGAAGAAGAAAGTGAATAGTATCAAAGGAAAAGGGGCTGGTGGGAAGCCAAATAAAAATGTGAATGTACAAAATGAACTTGTATCGACACAATACGTGGAGGCACCTAATAAATCAATGGAAAACCAAGTAAGAAAGAGTCTGGAACTAATGCACGGAAGCAACCTGGGAGAGTTGCAAAGAACTTTGAGAAGTTGGATTTGAATGTGGAATTTAGCAATGAAGTCAAGGAGCCTACTCTCATGGTGAACCAAGGAATGGATTGGTACGTGAGGAGAATGACAACGTGGAAGGGATTGGGTTTTTCGAAGGTCTTGATGAATTCCTAAGCAGCCTTCCAATTCCCAAAAAAAAAAATTCCCTATGACCTGGGAATCAAAGAAGCATGTTAGAGGCACATAAGATGAATGTGATTTGGGGAAGAAAGTGATTTGAGAATGGAGCTATTTGAAAATTTGGAGAAGATACATGAAATAATTTTAAAAAATAATTATAAGAGGTGAATATTATTCATGTGCCATGTCATTTTTTATTTGTCACGTAGACATAATTGTCCAACTGTATACATGGAATTAGCTATGACGAACTTTGGGTAAAGTAATGAGCAGTAAGTAACCATTTAAAGTTTAGTGAGCATATAGAGTAACCTAGGTATAAGTTTAGTGAGCACTCGTTTAATTAACTCTTGTGTGGTCACTAAATTTTGAAAATTTGCGATTCATTCATCACTTCTCACGTTTACAGCAGCATAGCTAATCCAATCAAACATCTAGTTGCAGATTGCCAACATAAAAGCTTCTCATTTATAGAATTGGACACACAAACACAACATTGCACAAGTTATGACCAGGATAACATTTTACCATCACCACAAGAACATAGTTAGACTTGAACAGACGTAAGAAGGATCAAAATATTTTAACACGTGAAATTATAGGATAATAGAAAACATAGAATACAGACCTTCATCCATCCATAGTATAATCCGATCTTGGCCAATTCAAAACATAAGACAAATAATGATGAACATGAGAAGGAATCGAAGCTCAATGTGATAAATCCTTTTTGTTGACGACCTTGTTCTTATTCAAAGTTTAGAGACCAATCAAAGACACAACCCAAAATTCATTGAATAAGCCAAGATGCAAGCTAAAGTTCTATGATTAATGAAAAATTTCACTCTGGATTTAGAGTAATGCTACAGATACAAGGAAACTTTCACAGAAATTTTACAGGATTCCACATGACAAAAATTGATTGGTAGATGGCAACAAAAAAAAAATTGTCTACAAATCAGGTATACGTGAACAAAGATGTGATCCAAAGTTCAATGATTATTGAAACATTCAACTCTATTTTGTAAGCTACGAAAAGGTATACGTGCAAGATTAGAAGCGAACACAAGATCTACAAATAAGTAATTTTGTAAAATACCGAATTCAAAAATAAGTCATTAAAAAAAATCTTACAAAAGCAATAAAGACGAGCATATCCTTCTTTTGAAGGAATACACATCCAACATGACATAAAATAAAAATATTGAAAGCAAAAGCAATAACAATGCTTCCATGACCTGCACTCCAATAGCGACCTGAAAAGACTAATGATTTTTTTTTTTCCTTCTTTTCATTTTAACAACAATTTGGATAGAAACCATCTTTTAAACTACCAGTGTAACAAAGGTGAATGATTGGGCACTTAAATGATATATTTTGAAACTTACGATGAAAATGCAACAGAGTGACAGACTATAGCAAAGAAAAGGTTGTGGACAGCCTTGATCATTGAATCAGACGTATACTTTATTATACTATAGGATAGGAATGCAATGTAAAAGTCAAGAGTACAACATTGTTGATGAGATTAATGCAATGTAAAAGTCAACCAGGTTTACGCAACAAAGTTCAAATCACCAAGATGATGACATCCTTCAACGATGGTGGCTTTGTCCTTCTGCTAAACATCCAAGGAAATTAGCTTCAGAATTGAGTTTTATCCAAGCCATTAAAGTAGGGATGGTCCATAGCAGCTTTAGCAGAAATTCTTTCAGCTGGATCATACTTGAGCATTTTCTGCATTAATCTCGCAATTTTCAGCAAACAAATTTTCAATAGAATTATGCCAATAGACTAAACAAACTATGCTTTTCTCTTGAAACAGAATCGCATACTTCTCCTTCAACAGATAGCTGAAGGAGTTTTTATACTGAAGAAAATAAATATCTAAAGACAATCAAATGTATGCAGTAATAATCATGATTCATCTACTGTTACTTCAATTTTTCGTTGCTGCACATAAAACAGATAGATATGCTTTGCACCAATCACCATAAATGGAAGTAGCACTATATAACTATTATCAATCTCAACTGGAACTTGACAGCAAAATTTAAACGTATATAGACTTATTACAACATGAGCAGCCACTGCAAGCTTAAATATATGAACACAAGCTTGAGCTTAAGAACTTACTGATAGAAGGTCAACTCCATCAGGATCCAGTGATCGAACAGATTGAGCCAAGTTCTGAGGTTCCCATTGTGGATACACATGCCAATCCCTCAGTGAACTAACTCCAGGCCACTGTTTCTCTGTTGGTGTTCCCAACAACCTTCCATGATGAACAAGTCACAGTAATTTGTGAGAAGAAATAAGTCATGCTCACAAATTAAGCAACAAATGAACAGAAGAATAAAACACTTCCATAAATAACTTGTGCTGACAATATATAAATCCATGGACGAATAAGTCTATCCATGCACAACTGAGATCTCTCACTACGACGAACATATTCAAAGCATCAGATTTTAAAGATACCCTGTAAACTTGGTCCAGAACGGATCTTAAGCATATGAAAAGAGGCGCCATTGTCACTGACTGTTATATGATACTTTTACTAGACTAGCCTCTCTAAACTTGCTTGTATCAGTAGAAGTAGAAATGCGAACCAAACATGAACAATTTAAAAAACTTAGGAAATAGGAACTAGGAGCAGCATAGCCGGAAACCACACAATCTACTACCAAATACTATGATTTTTTCCGGTTACCTAAAAAACATAATTCTAAAGCAAATAAAACAGGCAAAACACATCATTTCATTTGCAGTTGATACTACATTAAATTAATTCATCTGCTTAAGCAGTTAGAGATGAGACTACATTTATTTACGATAATATGAACTCCAACCATAGCATACCGAAAATATTTACTCTCCTAATTTACAAACAAAAGCTATGTTTGATAATATTGTACCAAACACTCTGTCTTATCTTAGCTTGATAGTTTAGCACTTAAGTTTTACCTAAGCAAATAAGAACCATATCTTAATTCTATGTTCATTAATTCACTTAAACTAGAATGACCAAAACTTCATGACAACCGAAGTACAAAGAAATGCAATGGGGAAAGAATTGATTCAGCCACCAAACTGATCCTTAGATGTAAAGCATAATATCGCCAATCATAAAGCAGAAGAGTCTGCATAACCATCGACTAATCCAACGGTAAGGATTAAAGTATACCTAAATATGTGGAGCAGTTGCTGGAACTCAGAATCCCCAGGAAATAAAGCCTGTCTTCTTGCCATCTCAGCTACGAAGTAAAAAATAAATAAAAATGAAAACAATTCTAGTTATTCAATGATTTAAGAGAGTGATACTGTAACTACAGAGTGGCTGTGATCTTATCAAAAACTACTGCAATAAAAAACAGAATTAACAACAGTGCATGATTACTTTTTTCTAATCTACAAATCTTCTTCTTTGAGATTGGATAACTAAATTCCCCAAGATATATTATATTTGGAAGAAGAATCCAGTTCTCACCAAAAATACAGCCAACAGACCACATATCAACACCCGTAGAGTAATGAGTGGACCCCAGAAGAACTTCAGGAGCTCTGTACCAGAGAGTGACTATCTGGCACATAAATCATAAATAAAAAAAAAAGACGTGGAAAAAGAAAGAAAAAACAGATTGGATCAGTGAATTATGTATATTTATTTTGCACAATCAATCATAAAGAAACTCGATTAAAGAAAAAATGTACACACTTCGTGGGTATAGCTCTTGAGGGGAACAGTGAAAGCCCTGCCTAGCCCAAGATCCGCAATCTTGAGGATACCTTTTTCCTTATCAACAAGTAGATTCTGGGGTTTGAGATCCCGATGGAGGACACCATGACTGTGGCAGTGTGCCACCCCCTTGCAAAGCTGGTAAAGAAAACTCTGGATGAGAGTAGGCGGCAATGGTCCAGGGTTAGGGCCTTTACGGTATGTGTCAATAAACTTTTTGAGATCAGTATCAAGATACTCAAATACGAGGTAGAGGACGGGTTTTCCATTCTTATCAACGTGCTCGACACAGATGAGGCGCACCACATAGAGACAATGAGAGAGCATCTGAAGGAGAGAGACCTCGCGAAGGGCTGTGGGGGGGACACCCTCCTCGTCCATCTCGAGACGGGTTTTCTTTAGGGCAACAAGCTGCCCAGTTGCCTTGTCCTTAGCCTTGTATACCTTCCCATACGTCCCTTCTCCTACCTTCTCCAGTTTCTCGTACTTTTCCATTCTTTGATGATGGATGATTCAATTGAATCGACCTCAAATTCTACAGTAACCCTCGACTGTTGATTCTTGATATAATCGACCAAAAACCCTACAGTAATTCTACAGGTTTTGAATTGATAGAATGAAGAAATGGTGGACGCTTTTATGGCAATTCTATAAAATTGGAGAAAGCATCTTCAACTGCCTTTTCTTCCTCCTGCAACGGCACCTAGACAGCACGTGTTTCCCTCCTCTGGTTTTGAATTTTGAATTTCGTTTCGTAAGTGGGACCCGCCCCTTTAGCAGGACCCAGACCCGCTTAATCCATCCACGGACCCGACTAGTTATTCTTTTTTATTTCTTTTCCTTTTTCCTCGTTTGGAATTTATTCACGCAAAAATTAATCACGTTAATAAATAATTAATTAAGATCTATCGAGGATATTTAACCCTGCTTAGTCCAATATTTCAAAATTTATTTTTTTCCAAACTCATTTTCAATCAGATATTTTACAGACTTGCAAATTTTACTTCTTTTCAATCACACATCATTAACTTTTATTAAAATCTAATGATGATCTGATTTTCAAACAAAGCAAACAAGGACTTGGAACGTTTGGATAAAATTATTAACATTTTAAAATCAATAATATTGAGCCCTTATTTGAGAACCATTATTTCAAATTCAATAAGCGTGTGTGCTATAGGGAGCCAATTCCATGGAAAATGAAATTTATTTTCCATTTTCCTCTGTTTGATAAGTTTTTTCTAGGCAAATGTGTTTCCCACTTTTCCTCACATAGTCACATTTTCTTACTTTTCCTTAAAAATCATTTTTCCACAAAAGTGGTGGGAAGATTTGTTCTACGTTTTTTAGTTTTTGTTTTTTTACAATTAGAAAAAATTTTAGATACAATAGTTAAAAAATTTATCATTTTTATTGACAATTTTCATGCAAAACAAATCTAAACAAATGATATTCGGTATAATAAAAAAAAATTGTAATATTTTTTAATATTTTGGCAATTGGAAAAAATTCTCGACCAAATGGAAGAAAAAATTATCATTTTAATGAACAATTTTCATAAAAACAAAGTCAAACGAATATCAAGCTTTCAACATTTTCGAGGTGAAAAATTATATCAATCAAACACAATTAATCACAAATCTCAATAAAATAATTTCCAGACAATTCAATTCCCTGGAATTCATTTTCTTTCCACCGATTTTCCAACTTTGCAATCAAACGGACTCTAAATTAATTCTCACTCGCATTTTCAACCATATATTTATACAAAGAGTTTTACTACATTGACAATTTTGTTTGACATTTTATGATATGGCATGCAATCTAACCACTTATTTGAATAACACTTATACAAATCAATGACCAGAAATATAATGCCATCAAACAAGGTCTAAATCTCACGTGGTAGTTTTTTGCCACATTTGTATGAGTTTTCTTTTTTCATATCATCTACTGAATGACTGAAAAAGCTATAGCATACACGCCTCATCACAACATCAAAAATCTATTTTCCAATTATACATGTAAATTGTTCGATAAAATAAGCTCATAAACATTATAAGTTGGTGATATATCCGAGCTTCTACCATTTTCCGTGCAGAAATAGCATCACCGACGGTATCGATAACGTTTAAAGTTGAAATACAGATGCAAGATCCCGCGTTCAAATGTACTCTTGAAGCCCTTCTTGTGCGAGTACTCCCATTCTTTGTTGACAATTCGAAATGCCTAGCACACAGATGAGGTGAGCAGTAAGGGGGCGTAGTCAAGTCAATAAGTTTCCAACAGAACTAACCATTAATGGACAAAAAAATTTCAATTAAATATACTAGAAAACAAAAGGAGACGAGGACTTACTATGTCTTCATAAGGGGGGCCTGCATGAAACCTTATAATGCAAGTTTCAGCACTATCTCCATCCTTCTCTATGGTGTAATTAGGAGCTTTGGATTTATCAACAAGATCTGGGTAAAAAATATTAAATTTGTATCCCTGCACAATCTTGGGGGGTGGGTTGTCATGATCGTAATGAGTTTGATTGTATTTGTTCCACTCATAACCAGTGTGAACACGATTAAAATATTTGGGCTTTCTTGGTCGATATTTATCATGCCACCAGTACACCTGCATCCACAAGCATATTAGTGTACTTTTAAACGTGTCAAAAATAATTGAAGAAATTCTTTCTTCGTCAACGTAACATAGGGGAATGCAATACAACAGGCTAATGCATCTACCTGGGAATCAAGGTTAACTTCATCAGTTGAACCAAATACGGCATCACCTTCCTCCATGGTTCCCATGGCTTTAATAACCGTCTTCTCAAAGTTATCTTCGGGAGTTGGCCTTGAAGCTAGTTCTTGAACTCGGCGTTCTTCCAATACAGCCATACGTTTCCTCTCCTGTGCAATACATGTGTACATGTATGTTGTTTAGTTCATACATACAAAGGCATGCCCATCTTAATATACTTTTTACATGAAAAGATACTGGGTTCATTCTATCCAGTAACATTCTGATTGTATCTTAGCATTGGCAAGGTAAAAAAATAGCAGGAAAAATGAAATTGAAACCAATGCAAATTAAAATGCACATCTTGTTTGATTGCCCACGAAAAACTGGGAAGAAAAAGTCCAACTGATATCATGTCTGAAATCAATGTGGTCTCGCCTATTAGCAAGAAAATGTGTTTCCACTAAAACAACACAAATCTTCCTCGTTGATTTCACCACCAAGTGAAAACATTTTACATACCCTCAATCAGAAATCTAAAAACAGCATGAATGGCAATTGAAAGCGGTTTTAAGCTAGCATCATAAGTTTGATCATGTCCTCTTCAAAGTCAATTGACCATTCATCTTACATAGTTGCGCAGGAAAAACAAGCATATTTGATGATGGGATATGTGTGAATATCTCTGTGGATCCTATTGGGAAGAGGGAGGAGAGTTGTGAGTTAACCCAATCAAATTGTAAGCAGTTTTTTTACCCCATTTCCTCACTTTCAAGTTTTAAGCTAGCAAACATGTTTCCTTGAAAATTACTCCCTCCGTCACATGAAGATAGTCATATTTCTTTTTTTTCACACATATTAAGAAATTTAGAGCTTGTTTGTCTCCCATTATTGGGAGAAAATTAGTGTAATGAATAGTATTTTTTGGAGAATGTGTGGTTGAAAATTAAAGTAACTTTATTGGTTTGTGTGTAGAATATTTTATTGGGTGAATGTGTGGTGGAGAATCTTGCTGTAGCAAACAATTTTTTGGATTAATGGTAGACAAACAGGGGCTTAGTTATAATATAGTTAAAATAATAAATTTTACTATCAATTTTCCTAATATACCCCTACATTAATGTAATCAATATTCAATGTAAGTAAATTATGCATGCAATATTCAAGGCAATTAAACTATTCATTGTACTAGTAATTGTTTAAGAATCAAGGTAATTAACATTCCAAAACCATCCAATACAAATACAAATGAATAAATGTCATGGAAGATGAAAATTTTTTTGGTTTTTAATTTATTGTTCCAACTACAATTGAATAATGGAATGGTTTATATTTGTGATAACAAAGAACATTAAATAAGAACATATTAGAAAACTAACATATTAACTATATCTTAATAAGAAACATGACTTTAATTTGGGATTGACAAAAAAGAAAGACACGACTATTTTTATGGGACAGAGGGAGTATAATATTTTTCCTCACTGATTGCATAAGTTCATTTTTCTTCTTACTATATTTATTACCTTGCAACCAAACAAGTGAAAACATTTTACTCCGTAATTTATAGTTTAATGCGGAAATCCAAAAAGAGCATACATAGCAGGTGAAAGGGCTTTAAAGATAGATATACCAGCATAACTCTGTCCTCTTCAGGGTCAAGTGCATCTTCATCTTCTTCACCGTGTAACAGTTGTGGTGAGTAAGATCCTGCTACTGCTTCTTCCTCCTGGGACTCTTCATCCATTATGGGTTCAGGAGAAAGAGCATCATCACCTATACATGAAAGAACTGTCAGTTTACTATTGAATATTCAGCCAAATTGAGAAATTGGCATTAGCCTTACCCATTGCATCCTGATAAGAATCCTCCTCTTCAAGACTGGTATTCTGTTCAATCTTCGTATCTTTGCCTTCCTCTGACGGCTTCTGTAGGAACTCCAAATGCTTCCGCAGCGTTTTGGCATGGATTTCCTTCAGACAAGCCTACAATGACATAGATGAACTGATAAAGCTATTTTGGAGTCCTGCAGCAAATGCCAGAGACTCGAGAGGTAATGTCGAAGTACCTTTGCTTTGTATATATGGAGACGTTTAAGAATGGCTTCCCAATACTCGACAACCTTAGCAGTCCCTGATCTCATTTGCGACTCAATCTGGAATTGCAGTGCTTGTAGTTCATCATAGGTTTTCCCATGTAAAAGCTTCTTCACGTCAGCTTCCACACTCGCGTGCAAACCCCTTTCTTCAGCAATCAACTCCTGAGGTAGTTGCTCTCCACGCACTCTTGCACGTTCTAATGCATCTTTTTTTCTAGCTTCAGCTAGCTCCCAATCAGAAACTACCAGCAGTGCCTGTCGAATTCCATATGCATCACAATTTATTTGAAACCAACCCCACTAAAGAGTAAAAAATTGAAATCATCTCGCCAAATAATATTGTATGGAAGCCCTATCCATATGTTTCCCAAATGCAAATGCATCCATGAGACAAGGGAAAGGATGAGTAAAAATATGAGGAGATTTGCTGTGATACTGAACAACAATTCTTTACAAAACATAAACTGGATAATACCATTCCCAGCAGTGGAATCATATATATGCACAAAGACGAAATGTAAGAGCATAAAAAGGGCTACTTCAAATGGTTAAATACTTCGATAGTAGTTGTATCGGACAAAAAATGAGCCATAGCAATCAATATAGCATTGAAGAGATTAAGCACGAATGAGGGGTGAACACAAAGGACTCCTGTCATCACACTTGAAAGGTTGTGGAAAGGAAAAGAAATTGTAGAGACGAGCTTGGCCTCTAGAGTCTGTACACTTATATATGTAAGGGAAATCCTTGTTAAGTGTTAACATTACTCTGGGGCCAACATTATTAGCATGAACAGAGTTACTTTGTCCGACATTTATGGCTGTAAAGGGTAAATATGCAATATTAAGGTGTATGTACACTGTTTAATGTGACAAATAAAATCACAGAAGAAAATTTCAGCAAGCAAACAGGAGTGAAATATGGAAGCCCCAAATTTCATTTTGTAGGACAGGTCAACTATCTGTAACCTAAAATATATTAAATATTGTACAACAGAAATCAAAATATGAAATATGATTGACTCTCACACAGTATCTTGTGTCGTGTAATGTTTTCAAATTCGCAAGCAGGCACACATGACTCTGCAAAGACCCTTGTGAAACCTCCAAATGTTTTTTAGGTTTTTTCCATACCATGATGAATTGCATTTCTAGCTAATTGCAAGGAATTGCGGAAGAACAAACAAAGAATACGTATGAGCAAGATAAATATGTTGAAGTTCTCACTGCTATGAAATACCAGAACTAATCATTAATATTGTCAAACATCTGAGCGTTGTCCATAACTTCATCAAAGTTTTAAGCTTTATTGAAGCAGTGTTGCAAGATTGAATACAATATAGGAGATGCATTGAGTAATCAAGAAATAAGCAAAAATGAAGACAATATTGCATTGCAATAAATGTCACGATGCTTCATATGAAACGAAAAGATGTGTTATACAAGTATAAAGAAGACGTAAGATCTACCAAGATTGTATATATCATACTGTACAAGTAAACAGAGAATATAATACCTCCCAGTACTGTACACGCGTCTGAGTTTCACTGTCCAAATCAAGGTGCATCTTTATGTCCTCATGAAGCTCCTCCATTTCATTTACATTCAAACCCTTATAAAGCACATCATGGTCAAATGTCAATATGGTGTCAAGAGAATAGTGATAGACCCAGTGATTGCATGAAGCTTCAAACTACTATAAATGAAGGAGATACTTGAAAAGTACAGTTGTTTTCCTTTTAATTTGCGTACTTTTTACTTGATATAAAAATCCTCAATGAGACTCACAGGTGCACTAACACTTGAACATACTAGGATCTTAATGTTTTGACTTTTGAACCGTCATAATGAACAGGCTCATATTAAGAGAGATGTTCACAAGCTATCTCAGCGTTCTCCTCATGTAGCACGAAAAAGGAACAAAGACAGGAAAAACAAAAAAATTGAGTAACGCAAGAAATGTTTACCTTGAAGACCATGTATGGTTCATTTATTTCTATATCAAATTCATGTGAAGGATCAACATGTTTAATGAGTACATCAATCGGCTTAGTACGACCTTCACGTAACCGGATCTCTGACCTAACTTTGCTTTGATCAAAATGGAACTGTAAATAACATGTGTTAGCATGTCAGCAGAAAGTAAATTTTAGAAAATTAATAGAGCACAGTTTCCCAAGTAGTACATCAAGAGACAAACAAAAGTATCAGAACACTGAAACCAGCAAACACTCTTACCTCTTCTTCCTTCTTCTCCCAGTCTTGGAACTCAGCCCGAGCACGCTCTCTTGCTAACAATGCCTGCAATTTGAAGGTCATTGGGATTTGAACTTTGGTGTATGAGTAACAGAGATAAATGAAAAAAATCTGCAACAATACAGCAAAAACAAACATTCCACAGAAAATAACAAGAAAAACATGTTTTCACGAAAGATGCAATCAAATCCTACCATCTCTTCCTCGTGTCGTGCTTTCTCAAGAGCTCTTTCCTCCCTTCTCTTTTTCACTTTCTCAATCTCGGCCTACGTTCAATACAAAAAGTTTAAATAAATATATTCTGAGTGTAGAATGCACCTGAACCACAATACAATGTTATCGAGGGAATAAACTGATATTTAAGATCGCATGGAATAAATCAAAATTGTACAAGGCAGTAAGGCATGCAATTACGAAGAGTATAAAATCAATAAATAAATTATCCTTTCACTTTTCAGTTAAATAGACCATTAAGACCCGAAAACCATTGATAGTTGGAGAAAAAAGAGCATAAGTTGATACAAGGACTCGAAAGTTCCACAACATGTTAATTTCTAAAACAAAATCCAAGAGTAAAACCCATGTGATCACGACCGCAACAAGAAGGAAAAGAGGGGGAAAAGAAACAATATATAGGCCCTGTTTGAGCCAAATTATTGTAGAATGAGAATGAAAAATATAGCCGTTATTGGTCCCACATAAGAAATAGAAAATTTGAATTTAAATGTTGATGTGATGATAACGGTCATATTTTTCATTTTAATGAGATAATGATGTAAATCAAACAGGGCATATATATATATATATATGATTCAATAAAGTATCATTACTTCTTGATGATTAGAGTACAGTGAACAGTTCGACATGTGAAGAGGAATTAAGAAAAAATGTAATCGTGATGTTCTGTACCATGCTTGGGCTGATATATACTAGACAGCTCATTGACATCTTCCAAGGGAATATACAGTAAACCTTAACTCCTCTAATGCAATTTTCTCTTAGCTGAGATATATTTCTTATCGATTTTTAACTTTCCATGTCCCTTTAGAATCTTATTCGAGGCAGAAGTCATTGCTTCATTTTGAGAGTATATGAATTATATCATTATAGCCTGACACATTCTCCAGTCATGAAAAATCTAGAAAGGCCACAAGAAAAGATAGCAATGGAGAGCGTGAAAAAGAGGAAGATGACACACACAATTTAAATAGCATGTTTCGTATTACTATATTACTATAAGGTCATGATAAAACCAAAAAACATAGTACAAAACTGGCATGGAACAGGTACCATTCTTTCCCTCTGCCTCTTCTTCTCAGCTTTCATAGAAAAATCGTCCAGAGGCAAGCCCTGAGTTACATCACGCTCTATCTTCTTCCGCCAGACAAATCTGTCATTCATATATTTCAATTTGTGAAAAACGCTCAAGGCTAAGAACAATGCATCTTTTACTTAAGCATCAAACATTTAGATTAGAGAGGAGACAAAGTTAGACAAGGAAAGAGATATTTGCAGAACATTTCCAATGAACTATTTAACATTTGACGGAAAGGTCCCATCGGACCTGGACAACACGTTAACATCAACCAGATGACATGGCCAGACTAGCTCAGGTCCAGCAATCCAGAAGGCAACAAACTTAGGGAAGGATAAGTCTGCCAAAGAGTAGGCAGACAACCTGCCAAAGCAAGCAAGCAAGCAATAGGTCAACCCCTCAGACCGTCCTGAATGACTTCCGTCTGAAGACCAGTCAACACAGAAAAAGTTTGGATGACCATATTCCCCATCAGAAATTGCATAAGATCCGTACTGACCACCAACATACAATCTAATTCTAACCTAAGTCCATAAAATGAATTCCCTAAGAATACTGCTAACTAATCTGAGAACGTGGCAGCCATCACAACTAAACTCTACACTGCTACTAGGAAGTTATTGTGCATTACCCAACAATCACTTGCACAACCAGCTAAAAATCAATTTACATTAGGAAACATGCTTTACCAACAAGGGTAACCTTTAACCATTCCTCCATGTAAGCATTACTCCTGATGTTAACCTTGCACAGTAACACAGCACAGAGTCGGCCAAATAAATCTTGAACGCCTTACAGCATGACCATCTAAGTGTCGCAAGGCCAGGAATCACACCACCATCAAGGATTGCGGCAAGTGAACATTCACTCTGTTCAGTCCTCGACAGTAGATACCGACCATCCAAAGGGTTCATACTAACAGAAAAGGCTACAGCTGCTTTAGGTCGCCTAATGGGTCCGTTTAATAAAACTATGATTACAGAATTTCCCAAAAATCAATTAACTGCATGACCGAATAAACAAAACTGCTACCTGATGAAATTGAAATTGTATTCAAATCTTCAGATAAGGTTACTCGTTAGTAACATAGAGCTCAAGGCTTGAGAAAAATTAAGATGAACTCACCTCTCATTAAGGTTAGAATCGCCAAAGGGATTTGAATCGTTGGAATATCCAGACACTGTTTGTGACTTCAACTTCTTGGCGACTTTCATAGCCTAACAAAGTAACCAATTAGTTAAAATGAAGAAAAACACTATACGGAATTGACTGAAAAGGCATAAACAAATTTGGGGGAAGTATAATACCTTTTTCTGAGCCTTTTTAGCTAGGTATTCAGAAATTTCTTCCTCTGTAATCTTCCTCTTGCTATTCTTCCTCGATCGCTCATGGGTGTCACTTTCAGAATCATCGGAGTCTAATCGTCGGCTACTGCTGCGATTTCGACTCCGGCTCCTGCGTTGGTTTCTATCCGACTCCAAAGTTGAGTCGGATGCAGAATCCGAACCCGAATAGTCCCGGCGGCGTCTGCGTCTCCGGCTGGACTTTGTCGATGTCATCTTTGTACAGGGGTGGAACGCTTGCTATTACAAGAACTCGAGCATAACACGTCCTTCAAGGCTAAGAGAGGCCTAAAGCGTCTGGTGCCATCGGTTTAGTCAGGGGAGATGTGGAACCGAATGGACTGGGCCCTGGAACCGGATTAACTGGGCCGTATTTTAGCTTTAGTCATTACTCATTTGTCATAGGGAAAATTAGATAGAAATAAAGGGAAAAATTCATTTCTCCTACTTTATCTTTACTCTATTTCAAAAATAATAAAACAACTTTCACATTTCAAAAATTAGATTTTTTAACCTATACATAAACATAAATATAAATATTTATTTATATATAAATATATAAAAATAAATAAATAAAATTAACCCACCCCCACCTCCACCACCCCCACCCTACCATTTCGGCGACCGCTCCGATGCCGATTTCGCGCGACTGCTCCGACGACTACTCCGATTCAGGTGACCGTTTTGGCGACTGCTCCGATTCCGACGACTCAGGTCACAAGTCACAGCATAGGTCACAAGTCACGTCACAGTCTAGGTCACAAATCAGAATTTTGTTCATAATCACGAGTTTTTTTTTATATAAGGATCACAAGTTATTTTCAAATGATCACAGGTAAATTTTTCGGTGACAATTTAATTAATTTTGAGTTACAATTCGAATTTTAAGGGTCACTGTGAACTAATTGATCACAGATCAACTACTGAATCATGTACCACCATCACCTCTAAATGTCTCCACAGCCACCATTTTCGGCTGTAAACCATGACAATCTACAGCACCAACAATATCGCCGCCACCACCACAAAAATTATAAGATCCACAAAACCACCACCCCGCCACTACAGATACATACTTCATCACCACCACAAATCCTCGAATTTAAAGGTCACAGTGAAATAATCGGCCACGGGTCAACTAACGAGTCACATACCATTACCACCTCCAATGTCTCCACCATCACTTGCGGCCATCCTCACACGGTGGCCGACAACGCCACCACCACACCACCAACACCAACAATCACTCCACTGTCACATCACAACCACCATCCTACCAACAAAATCCCCAACCCCAACACCACCATCTGCACATACACCACAAATCAGTCCCCAACTCCACCATTTTCAAGTCAGATCTGTGAAAAAACTAACCACTGTCAACGATCGTGTACAAAATAGATTAAATTCGTTGCAACTCCGGTGACTGCGCAGGCGCTCTCCAGTTGTGGGTCCTCGCCGCAGCAACTCCGATCCTGACATTGCAGTTCCCAATTCGGCTCAGTGAAGGAGACGAGAGAGATGGGGAGGGAGAGATGGGAAGAGGAGAGAATTAGCGACGACGGTGGTGGTGTGACAGCAGCGACGACGGTGGTGGCCTATTCATGAGAGAAGAGATGAGGGATGGAGAGAGAGAGGGAAACGATACAGGAGAGGAGTTAAAGAAAGAGAAAGAGATGGGGAGAGGAGAGGAGAGGAGATGAGAGAATTAGGGTTAGAGTTTGATAATTAAATTTTAGGGGTGGGTGTATATAAATTATTTTTTATAATATTATCATTAATATTTAATTAAATATAAAAATCTGTATCTATCTATAAAATATCTTATTTTTGAACATTAAAACTTAATATCTGATTTTTGAACTTGCATATTGAAAAGTAGGGGTACATGTAATTTCCACTAGAAACAATTGTTTAGTTTCAAGTTTCTGAAAATCAGGTTTATACTTTATTTAATCAAAAATTAGATTTTAATTTCATAATTAATATTAATAATAATATTTTAAATTAAATTAATCTATATATCCATCATACCACCTATCCCACCAAATTTCAATCCATCTCCTAAACCTTAATGATTTTTCTTCTCGTCCTCTCTCTTCCGTCTTTTCTCCTACTCCTCCTTCCGTCTTTTCAAGGCGGCCAAAGTGCCAGATCTGAACAAGCTCTCAAATGCTGAAGTGGTGTCGCTCTTGCAGTATCACGCCTTTGCCAGCTATATTCCTACCGGAACATTAAAAACCACGAAGAGATCGATTTCTACCTTGGCTATGAACGGCGTCGGGAAGTATGATTTGAGCGTTGCGACTGCAGGTGACTCAGTGAGCCTCGACACCGGAGTTGACACGTCCAGAGTCGCTTCCACAGTCCTTGACTCAACTCCGCTTTGCATTTTCACCGTCGATAGCTTGCTTCTTTCAATAGAGCTTTTCGGAAAGGCTCCGATGCCGGACCTGCACCAGAGAAATCTTCCTCCCCTGCTCCCGCGGTTGAATCTACTCCCCTCCCCCTTATGTGGTGAGGTTTGGCAGCGCCGAAAATGTCTCAGAATAGTCGGGTTGTAATTGTGCCGACGAATTTGGGTTTTTTTTTTTTTGGATTTGAGGCGGTGGTTTTGTTGGATTTGGTGGTGACTGTGATTTTTGTTGTGTGCGTGGTGGTGAGATGGTCGTGGTGGGATGAGATGAGATTGGGTGTGTTTGTGACCAATGATTTATTATTATGGCGGTGGTTGTGGTGTTGTGACGAGGAGACGATGATGGTGTGGTGCTGTGTAGGCGACGACAGTGATGGTTTAGGTGATGGCTGTTGGTGGTGTTCTTATTGGTAGTGGTTGTGGCGGTAGAGGTGGCGGCGGCAGGCAGATGGGACAAAGAATGTCTGTAACCAAATATTTGATCGATCTGTGATCAAGTATTGGTGGTATACTAGGATTAGGGGATTGGTGTTTGGGTGTATGTGACCAACTATGTGGTCCGTGACCTTAAAATTCGTTAATTTGCGACTCAAAATATAATCTGTTACCAACAAATTTGGAAATATGTAATCTCTGTGACCTATAATTTTTTTTTTGATCAGTGACCAATGGAGTCAATTGTAACCTATAAATTTTTGGATTTGTGACTTCGAAATAATTTGTGAACAATTAATTTGATAAGTTGTGACCTAAAATTAAATTTTTAATTACTTAATAAGATATCTGTGATATTGGAATCGGAGCAGTTACCGGATTTAAGCGACGACAGAACAGTCATTGGAATAGTCGCCGAAATTAAGCGCGATCGGAGAACAGTCGTCAGAATGATCGCCGGTCACATGAGTAGTCGTCGGAGCAGTTGGGGAGGTGGGGTGGGGTGGGGTGGGGTGGGGTGGGTTAACTATATTATATTACAGTTTAATACTTAATTTAATAGAATAATTGTGAAATATAATTAATTAATTCATGGAAAACCTGATTTTTACAATTTTAAAACCTGGGGCCTGATTTTTAATTTTATGATAGATAATACATGATCCATAAATTTTTCCCTTTATCAAAGTCTAATTTTCCAATTTTTTTCGGGTAAATTAAACCGGTATAGCTCGAATTTATAAACAATCTAATTATAAATATGATTTCATTAAAGTGCGTTGTTGAAAGTAAAATAAAATTTGACAAATTTATAAATCATTTAAAAATTTGCAAACCGAAGGGAAAAGTAGATAATACGTTGCTTCAACTCAAGAATAGTCGAGGGGGGTAAAGATGCAATTTTATTGGACACAAACAAAAGAAAAGGGGACAATTTTGGTGAATTTGTAGCAAGAATCTTCTCTTGCATTGTTACTCTTTGACTTTTTGGTGAATCCTTGTTAATTTTTAGTCAATAAATCCAAATGAAAATGTGGGAGTGTTTAAGGAACTTCAAACTTAAAAACTACGGACGTAGAATTTTTGAGATAATATGACTTAAACATTGTTTTTGAGGTTGAAATACGAATTTGAGTATTTTTCATTCATTCATATTTGAATGAGGTTGTACACCCTTTCCCTTTGATTTTCGAAGACACCCTCAAGCAAGGGTGAATGCAGACCTTAAAAGTTAGAAAGACACAATCGAACTTGCAAAAAAGTTGAGAAAAATTTAACAATTGAAAATTTACGTCCAAAAAAGTCATACCCCATGTAATTTTACATCCCACAATTTATATCTAAAATTTCGAAAATTTTTGATATCATATTTCATATAAAATTTCGTAATAAAATAATGAAAATTACATTGAGAAATTTGTATTGCAAAAATAATAAATGTTAATGAAAGAATTGAATATTTAAAAAAATGCGAGTTGGACGTCTTTTTTTAATACTCACGTTTAACGTACTTTTAACTATTTTCAATATCTATTTGGATTATTCGATATTCTCATAATGTAGTTCTCGAAATAAATTTTGAGATGTTATAAGCAATTTGTATATTCGATTAGCATATGATCGTCGAAATTTTTTTAAAATTAGCACGTTATCGAAATTCAAATTTATTATGATTTTGCCCATATTTGGTAGAGACTAAAATCAAATTTTTAGTTGTATGAATAGTGGTTGATAATTAGTGTTCACTTATTGATCTTACCTTGTATGTATTGTGCTGAATCTCATCATGATTGATCTTCCTTGTAAAGTATAGGCATATGAATTGGTTTATACAATATGATTTAGTAATGTATATTGACGAGCTTATAATTAAGAAAATTTTACATTGCTAACAATCGTGGCTATTTGAAATGTGATAGGTTGCAATTGAAATGTTCTTAAAAGAATCAGTCAAAAGCCAACAAATCAACATTGGTGCTTGTGACCAACCTTGGTCAAAACATGCCATGTCAAATAAATCGATAATCATGATGTAACTTTTTACAAAAAGTTACATAGAGTGTGTTTGAGACATTTTCTTTTAAAAGAATGTATTATTGAATAGTAGATTGATGGAGAATGTATGATTAAAAATAAAGGAAAAATTATTGATGTAATGGAAAATATTATTTTATTGAAGAATGTGTGGTTGAAAATGGGTAGAAGAATGAGAATGAAAAAATTAATGTGTACCAAACAGGGCCATAGTATGAAATTTTCTAGAGGAAATTACACAATATGTCAATTTTTGGCTTTACATTTACAAAAATGACACTTTTTTTAGTCTTTTCAAGATTGGCAATTTTGGACATTTTTGCCCATGTACATAATTTAAATACCATACATGTCTAGAATTAATATAGATTTGACTACACTTAAAATTTGTACAAACTGTCAGTGATATGGGCATTTGGATTATTAAAAAAAAAACTAAAAAGAAGATGAAAGGAACGAAAACAGGAAGAAAAAATCACTCCACTCACCATTCCCATTCCTCCCCCCATCCCCCTTCTTTGAAATTAACCTAATCTTACCATAAACCTAGACGGAAGAAGCGGCGGCGCTGCAAACTGGAAGTCGGGAGGTTCGACCGTGAGAGAGAAAATCGACACCGTGATTCAAGTCATTCAACCTCCGTCCTTCAGCAGCTGCAAAATACATTGGCGCCGACGCTCATTGACCTTCGACATCCGTCCTTCAGCAGGCAGCAGCCCTGCAGGTATGGCCCTGTATAAGAGTAGTGGGATCCAGGCAGCTTGTATGAGAGTTGATTCGCGTGAGAATGGAGGAAAAAAAACTTGCTTTGTAAGAGTGCAAGCCAATTCGGTCTCTATGCCAAGTGAGGGTGCTGTAGTTGCTTTTTTTTTTTAAGGGCAGGGAGGGTTAATACAATTTTTCATGTCTTTTATATTCGCTCTATAAATGTGCATTGACGATAATTTTACCTATAATTTTGATGCCTTTTAGGTAAGCAGTCTTTTCTCAACACTTCAAAGTGGATTGAGGAGGTTCGCACTGAGAGAGGCAGTTTTGTCATCATCGTGGTCGTTGGCAATAAAACTGACCTAGTGGATAAGAGGTATGAATACTGTTGAATTTTTTCCCTTATTTTTGTTTTTCATATCAGATGTTACTGATCAATGAGATTCTGTGCTGTTTATTTTTGTTACTTTATTAGTTTTGTTTGGGGGTCATTCGATTGTGGAGCTGAAACATATGCTATAAGAAAAATCAAAATAAATTACTGATGTTATACGGATTACTAACTGGGTAAAGTTGCAAGCTTTTTAAAGTAGTACTGCAGGAGATTTTTGTGAAATAATTCTTTTTAATAAAGCTTAAGTTTTTTTTAAATTCAGTGCTTGCTCATTTAGAAATATGCAAAAATTGTGTCCTGCATTTCAATTGCTAACCGTTTGATTGTCTTTTCTTCGCTAACCTTTATCAAATGCATTAATTAGTTTAAAGATTATGTCCTTTTTGGTTTGAAACAATGATGCTGATCTTTTTAATCACAATCAAGTTATTAATGCTTAGAGCATACAACTGTATCTACTGATTTATGACTTGATAGTTCAGTTTTTAACATGTAAACAAACATTGGTTGAAATACAATGGCTTTAAGTAGGTAGAAAACTAATGGAATTATTTCTTGAACCAGTAGAACATTTTTTTTATTGTATAGTTGCCAACATGCCTTTTGTCTATTAAATATGATAAACTGGTTTAGGATGTGACTGCTCAAAAATAATTTATTTAAACTTTGATAGTCTCTCTCATCACCAAATCGTCTCTCATATCATAACTATAGAAGCATATATATCTTAGAGTTAGGTTGCATCATGAACCTTGATAAGAGATAAGTTTAACAAGAAAACAAAAATAGATCTGATGAGGGATCATGTCTAAAACTAGGATTTTTAAAGAATTTGTTTCTTTCGCTGTTTTAACACAACTACAGCAATTTGGAAGCTAATAAATATTTTCATTTCCATCCAAGAGAGAGGGTATCCAGTAAGTTTTATTACTTTTTTACTTCGAATTTGATAAATTTTCAAATCATAAGCATGTACACCATCGCCCTCACCACCATCCCATATCATAAAATAGAATCATAAAACCTTTTATGAGTTCAGGCACATCATGGTCCTTGATGGCGAATAATAAAAATAAATAAATTTAGTTTGATGGGCGGGAAAATAAAAAATTAAATGAACTGGAAATCTTTCACGAAAAATAAATACAGAGTGTGTTTGATGCACATTAAAGAGTGGGTAGCTCTGTCTATTGTAATACTTGGGTTTTTTTCCTTGTGCATCTTTGCTTGCAGAGTAGGAATTAAGTGGCCAATTTGAAACTGAAAACTATGAGCTTTTAGTATACGAGAAACTACTCAATATCTTTTGTTGGACATTGTTGTTTATGAAGCAGGGTACAAACAGAAATGCTTGAATATGCAAGAAGATTTGAGAAAATGTTTGTTATTGTTGCATGTATTGATCTTTCAAGTGCTTGCTACTTATGTGTTCATGCAAAGGCAAGCTTTACTTTAGTGTGACCTCGTTTCCTTTTGGTATTTATTTTGAGACCACTGTTTCCAACACAAGTTCCCTAGTAGTTGGTGAATGACTCAGAAGCCCAAAGATTCAATTACATTCTAAGAAGTTCCCCTTGCATGCGTTAGCGTATAATTAGATAGTTAATCCTACCTCTGTTGCTTCCCTGTTAGTTTCACATCAGTGCATAAAGTGAGAAAATGAACTATCATGTGAGGCAAGAGTGAGAATGAAACCATAGTGACTTCACAAATAGATGTCACCGTCCCTTGATATAAAATACATATAGCCTAAACTTTTTTTTTCAAATTTATAGTTAAGTTGAAAATAAAGTGGATAACGCAAAGTACACGTACCCTGGGCTCTATGTTGGGTCTGCAACAAGGACCTTTATTGAAAAAGCAAAAAGCGCAATTCTTATATTATCAAGATGGTAGTAAATTTATGGTAACTCAGAGGGACTTCTTAATAAGATAGAGACAAGTAAAGATATATTGTCAAGTGCCTTTTTTGTTACATTTTTTACTTATCGGCAGTGGCTTTTGTTGATTTTATTTTTACATGAAATTTTTTTGTATTCAGATTTTAATGACATTTGTCACAATAGAATATATCTATTAAAGTTTCATAATCTAGTTCATAGGTTTTTGTGTCTTTTAGTCTTGAATGTCCTTTTGTTTTCTTATATCGGAAAAAATAGGTTTTCAACATATAAGGGTCCTCGGCTTATTCAATTTGGCAACTTGTTTAAAATTTTACTCTATAATTGACTTTTGAAGTTTGTTACATACTCAGATGATGATGTTTTCATTTGATTGTGTTTGCTATGAAGGAAATCATATGCCCATTCTAAAATCCATTTCTTATTATTTTCCTCTGTTATCAGTAAGTTCTCTTCATATATTCCTAAAAGTTGGTTAATTCATAAATTCTGGTAGTTGCACCTTGTTTATTAGTGTTCCATTCTACTACACATTGAAGGCTCTATAAACTTGTGAACGGGGAATTAATTGTAATAGATAGAATTCGTTACAGTGATTTAGTTGTTGTTATTGCCTTGCCGGCGTCATGAATTATTTTTGTTGCCTTGTCGGCACAATGAATAGTAGTTATTGCCTTGCCGGCATCATAAATTATTTTCGTTGTGAATGCCTTGCCGGCATCATGAGTTATTTTTATTGCCTTGTCAGCACAATGATTGTTGTTTTTGCCTCGTCGGCATCATAAATTATTTTCGTTGTTATTGCCTTGCCGGTATCATGAATTATTTTTGTTGCCTTGCTGGCTTAATAAGTTATAGGGAGATGCTACGTGTATACAATCGTGTGCACACGGATTTACACCCCCTCACATGGAGGGGAGCCCACACACAATAAAATACTCGTGGGCTCCCTCCATGTGATGGGGTGTAAAACCGTGTGTACACCACACCATGAGGTGTACACGTAGCATTTTTCTAAGTTATATGCATAAAGGTCAAAATGTCATTTCCCGACAGTTCACTTCAGTCGAGAAATAGAATTACTGAGGTGAACTGTCGGGATTTCTGATGTGAATTGTCGTTCCCGACAGTTAACCTCAGTTTCCCGACATAAATTGTCGGGATTTCTGAGGTGACTGTCGGGAACGACAGTTCACTTCAGTTTCCCGACAGTTCACCTCAATAATTCTCGACAGATCGAAAAATATCGATACATGAACTGTCGAGATCCGACAGTTGAGCTCAGTTTCTCTCATATTAATCTGACAGTTGCACATGTGGAAAGTTGATTTATCCTAGCAAATTGAAATTGTTTTCCATTAAAATGTTCTATTTATTATGCACCACAATTCTTTAAATGATGATATTCGTTTTATTTGTTTAAATGACGGGGAAGTTTTCTTTCGTTATATTGTGTATCGTACTTTGTTGTTGGACATTGGCATCAACATGTACCACATATCACAAGTGAACATTTATTCAATCTTTTTCTTGTGTCGGTTGCGCTCATCAGATATGAAAACACTGACCATGATCTTTATTTTACATACACTGCAGGGAGTATGGATTTTAACTATCTGGTTCCGGAAGACGCATGGTTGTCTGCACGAATTTCCCAACGCAGCAACCTAAAGTACATGTCGAAGGTGTTGGAAATTTTTTATGAGCGTCGCGACAAGATTTTCGTGCGTCTTCCCTCGGCTTCCTGGCTGACGTTGCGGACATTCAATTCTCCGCTCAACTCCTACAACAGTTTGTGTTCAGAAGCATTCATACGGAGAAGAAGCATGAGCTATGGTTCAACGTCCAAGGTCACTACCTTCGATTTGGATTGCAAGAGTATGCGTTGGTCATGGGTCTACGTTGTGGTGTCCCTCCGGACGATGATCGGTTCTATAGAGTCCTAGAAAAAAGCAGATTAAAGGACAAGTATTTCAATTCTTTGGACAAGATTTCTTGTGCACAGCTTGAAAAGACATGTGCTCGCTCAATGACCCCACGGGCTGATAGGTACAAGCTTGGTCTTGCTCTAATAGTTGAAGGTATTTTCAAAGCCCCAGATAATAATGTTGGGATAGATGTCGAGACACTTTCGCTCGTCGATGACCTCGACGTATTTTTCGCATACCCTTGGTGTAGAGTGGGAGATTATCGCCTCATTAAGGGATTTGGAGGCAGTTGGCCTAGGAAATTTCGGTATGCAAAGAGGAGGCAAGAGAAGGAAATCAGTTACACAGTTTACGACTTTCCCATAGCCATGCAGGTACGAACGATTGCCTAACGTGTTTTTTGTAGCATCATTTCAATGGCTATATTGTATTTTTCAATAACAGTTACTCACAGTACGACCATTCTGGGACAGATATGGGCATACGAGGCGATTCCAGAAATTGGTACCCACTTCGGTCAGTGTATTTGTGAATGCTCCCTGCGGCTTCTCAGTTGGACGGCCACTAAACAATCACAGTTGTGCACGTACGATGCTTTCTTCAAGAGAGTGCGGGTAACCTTTTGCAGTCCACTTCAATGCAATTGTTTGTAATGTCATTCACAACTTATAATAGCCTGAGAAAATTAACGATATTTGTCTTCTTCGGCAGCTGCATGTTTACGCCACGCTTCGTTCGACCGAGCTAGAGCGCAACGAAAACTACATGTCCACTCTTGTGCCTTTCGATGATGAACCCGTGCCTGCTCTGGACAACATCGCAACAACCGTCGTAGATGCACAGTTTGAATCTGATGCCGAACTTAGTAGAGGAGATGGACATGCCGATTCAGATGAGGAGCCTGTTCGAGGGTCGAATGACGTGAGTGCCGTTGCAGGGGGTCGTGAGGGGCCCTCTGCCACAGAGCAAGATGAGTCTAGTTCTAACGACACGGGAGATGGCCATGCAGGTGCACGAAACGGCAGTGGCAACGCTGAGCGGCCAGAAGTGCATCACCAAGGAGGGAGGATGGGTGCATAATCTGAAGGTCCCCTAGAAGAATACATTCGGGATAATGCACCTTCCACATCTAGACATCAAGGTGTACAATCTGGAGTTGGCCTGAGTAGATCTGACGTCGAGGACATGTTGTTCGAACAAAGAGTCCTAATTGAAATGTGACTCCGGACAGTAAAACTAGAAATATTTGAGCATGCCACGGGCGAATTTGAGAGACTCCGAGATTTCATATCGACATTAGTACGACCCTCAGTTTCCACCCTCTCGGCCGCTCCACATGACGTGTACACCGATACCGTACCATCATCATTTCCTTCTAGAGGTACATGTATAACTTGTGTAAACACTAAAAATATGTACATGCATGTCCATTACAAGTTTTAGTACATATAAATTTTTCACAGTCTTAGTCTCATAATATTGCATATTCCGTAGACAAAAATGGAGGTGACATCGACCAACAGCCGACACGACGACTTGGATACATTGCAACACGACGTAAATATTAGTATGAACTTGGTGCCTGATTCATTTCAAATTTATCAGTCTAAACATGTCGTCTTGTATAATTTAATAATGTTTGGATATCCCATACCGCATCTTATTAATCTGAAAATGGGCGGTCATATAAAATGGCATATTGCTTTCATGTAAATCTGAAAATGGGTTGTATATTTGTTTCGCAGTACCCGGAGGAGACATGGGGCCCGAAGTGCATGGCATACAGATTGACGATGCTCCTACCACTTCTGGAGCGCTGGATGTGGGAGGTATGGTACCTACTTTCCAGTGTAATAATGTAAATGTGCCTGATTCATATCTAATTTATCGATCTTATGATGTCGCTCTTGTATAGTTCAAAAATGTTGGGACATCCCATACCGAGTCATATTAATCTGAAAATGGGCGATCATATATTGCTTTCATGTTGCTTCCATGTAAATCTGAAAATGGGTTGTATATTTCTTGTACCGCAGTACCCGAACGAGACATGGGGCTCGAAGTGCATAGCATACAAATTGACGACGCTCCTACCACTTCTGGAAAGCTGGATGTGGGAGGTATGGTATACCTATTTTCCAGTAATGATAATGTTTAAGACATGGTGATATAAAATGACTGTCGTTGATCGTGTAGGTGATGCGATCGAACATGACGATGATCTCGAACTTCCCGATACAGTTGACGTTCGAGCGGTCCCTACTCGAAGGCGTCATTCCTAGCGACTTCGAATGCCCGCACCTTCCACTAGGACACCTTATACTAGGAGTACAAGAAGGACCAAAAAGAAGTAAGAAGACCAGGCGTGAGACATTTCAATGATTGTGCCTTTATTAATCTAAGTCAGGTTCTTCGAGTCGAAGTGAATTTGTCATCAGTGATTGATGTACGAACATCCCCGAGGTTATTATGTGGATGGTAATATCTACTTACAGTGCAGTGTAATTTTGTGTTGATGTGGTGGGATTGCAGTAGACCCAACATATGGTTTGGGGTAAAAAATAGTTTTTGTAAGAAAAAGACAAATTCGTGTACTTATTTTGGATTCGTAATCCTGCAAAAAGAAGACAACTTTTTATATTATATGTTCACAGGTGTTTGTGAAGATGCCAAAATGTTGGCTTCGTAAATGTTATTTTCCCTCACCAACGCTATTGTTGATTTAAGTTGTTTAATTTTATGCTTGCTAAATTTATGTCGAACGTGTTGTTTTGTAATGTTGATCAAAAATTAATGGGACATTGATGCAATAACCTACATTGATGTACACAAAAGTTGGCTCACATTTGTACAGAATCGATTATTATATGGTCGAAATAGGTAACTATAGATTGTTCGAAATGACAGGCAAGACGGATAGGGCAAATGCATCGAGAAGAATAACTTGTTACTTTATCAGTAATTTTTGAAATTAATGACAGCGAGAATAATAACTTATTACTTAAAAATAATTAAATTCAGAGGAACAAGTTATGTAAATGTGCCTGGTTAATGGTAACAAATTATCTGTCAATTGTAAATCTGAAAATGGGTACACCTCAATGACTAGCAACATCACACAAATTGACCATCACATTTAAGTTTGACATATTGAATTAGGTGGTTGGCAAATTGAGCATCATAAATGTTGTATCACCTAAACCAGTATAAATAACCAGTGAACCTCTCATGCAAGTTACACTTGAAAAGATTTTCATGCAAGGGCAATTGACAGAAACCACTTCAGTTTCCTGTGATATTTGCAACCTATGGCTTCCTCCACTGCGAACAATGACACTGAGCTATTCAAATGCCGATGCCGATGCCCGGCTCGTCTCCTGACTACCCCATCGTAATTTCGTCGGATGACGAGGACGATGTACGTAGAAATGGTTGGAGAGTCACTTCCCCGGGAAAGTTTCCCGACCTTAACGCGTTCACGAGTGAAGAATCACAATCACCTAACACTGTGCTCCAAAATATCTTCGATAATCCCATTGAAAATAATGATACCGATAATGAAGATGTGGTCCCCATCGCTGGAGCTCCTGAAATAATTATCATATCGTCCGACGACTCTGATGACGACAGTGGTGCCGATATCGGATCCGTGTGCAACGAATAGTAGATCGGTGATGGGATCCCATCGCGTAATAAGTGTTCTCTTTTTGTATATAACTTTTGCTATGGATCAACATGCACTTTGATGCGAAGGAACCACGTTCTGATAGCTGTGGTAGGATGTGTTACAAATACGTCTTGGGCAACGGGCTCGAATTTTGTACGTTTTGTTCATGAAGCCCGAAGTATGTTGACATTGTGTTCATCCCTTTATTTTGCGCATATGTAGTAATGATCATTAATGAATTCGGAGGTTGGCAGTTTCCCTTCTTCACTGTATGTACCTATTCAATTGCTATTCTGTTCCAACTGTCGAGAACTACTGAGAACATCTGCCGGGAACGACAGATGAAGTGTCGGGATGTGTTGCAAAATGAGTCTTGCTACTTGTACATATTCTTGTGTTGCAAAATGAGGGTGAATACCTTGATGTACACAAAATTATGTACAAGGAGATGTCTCTCTTGCAAAATATGTATGAGCATGTCGGATTATCATGTACAAATAAAGCAGTATTTAATTACTGACTCTGAAGATGGCTACTACTTACTACAAACGATAATAGAATAGAACGATCGAAATAGTAATGCAAGTTGAAAACGAGCGCATTTCCTGACCAACTCTACCACAACAGTGTCCCTTTTGCACTGTGCGTACCAATTGTCCATGATGTTCTGTTCCATCTGCCGAGAGTGATAGAGATCATCTGTCGGGAACGACAGATGAAGTGTCGGGATGTGTTGCACAATGAGTCTTGCTACTTGTCCATACTCTTGTGTACATTAGGGTACCCACTCCCTCACATGGGGGTGGGGCTCACTTGGAGAAAAAAGTGACATTATTCAAGTGGGTCCCACCCTTGCCTTGAGGGTAGATACGTTGATGTACATAAAATTATGTACAAGGAGATGTCTCTCTTGCAAAATATGTATGCCATGTCAGATTATCATGCTGAAATAAAGCTGTATTTAAGTAGTGATTGGGGAGATGGCTACTACTTATTGCATATGATAATAGAATAGAATGAGAATGTAAGGTCGAAATAGTAATGCAAGTTGAAAATGATGACATAACTTCATATTGTACAACGCGGTTGGGGAACGTAGCTTCATCTAGTAATGCAAGTTGTCAACGTCTTCCGTCGATGGTTCAACGTTTATGTCGGTTGTGTTACAGCGGGGTGCAAACCTGTTGTCCGGTTATGACCAACTCTACCACAACGAGTACAGTTCCTGAGTCGTGTGGCAGACTCATATCTGGACACTTGCGTCGTGTGGGTGGTCTACCTGGAGGACGATGCACAACGGGTGGCAGAATAGGAGTACTTGTAATTTCAGTCGGAACAACCCAGTCCACTTCCCGCGAGATGGGATATATTGTTTTGCTGTACGCACCCATCCAAAAGTTCGATGTGTAGTAAGGAGAGCACAAATCGTATAATGACGTACCTCTCAAGCAAGCAGCACGAGTTGCATGAACATAAGGCATACGATTTAGCTGGAACTGACGACATGTGCAAGTGTTTTCGGAAAAGTCTACCATGTCCATGTTATTGGATATTCCGACCTGTGTTAAGCTGTCTATCAATGCATGAGCTCGAAGCCTAGTATCGGCTTCGAATGTTGTCCGTAACTCGCTCTCCATCCTCGACGACAGTACAGTATGACATGCGGTTGCGTAGGTTCGACGTTCATAAAACCACATCTGCATAGTACTCCGAATGTGTTCGACCAAGCACGTGATCGGTAATGAACGGGCATGTCTTAGCATTGAGTTCAAAGACTCTGTGTTATTGTTTGTCATAGTGTTGTACCGCTGGCCAACGAATAGTGCTCGTGACCAAAATGAAAAACCTGCTCGCTCCAAGTACACGTACGATCTTGCACTTACCCTACGAATCTGACCTATTATTCTTTCAAACTCTTCGATCCAATACGTTGTAGCCGCTCGTTTGAATAGGAATATTGAACTCGCGTTGCTGTACCGCTGTGTTAAGTTCTTTTCATATGCCACATACAACAACCATGGTGAGACAATGGAAATAAGTGAGAAATGGCTTTTTCAATGCTGGTTTTCCTATCTGAAACGAATACTACTTCTTCTGAATCACCAATAAGATCTTTCAAGTTTGACAGAAACCACATCCAAGATTTATTTGTTTCTGCATCCATGATCCCCCATGCTAACGGATAAATTTGTTTGTTGGCATCTTGGGCAATTGCCAGTAGAAGATTACCTTTGTATGGACCTTTCAAGTGACTACCATCAACATAAATAACGGGCCTCAAGTACTGTATGTAACCACGAATGCTTGCACCGAAAGTTAGGAAGAAGTAATGGAACCTATTATGAGAGTCAACTTCGATGTGTGTAACCGTCCCCGAGTTACACTCTCCCAAAACGTGACAGTATGAAGATAGTTTTTGAAAACTATCCTCTGGTGTACCATGAAGCAAATGTAAAGCAGCCAACTTCCCCCTACGTGCTTTGCTATAACTGATTTCGACACCAAACTGACGTTCCATGTCACGTACAATATCAGTAGGGTCATACTTTCGGTATGGATTGTCTAATTTTCTCAAAACATGCTCAACAATTATTGAACTAGTGGCATGTCGATATGCATTGCGATGGAAATATACGGTACATGTGTGCACATTGATGAATTTACGGATCATGAAGACTGTAGACTTTTTCACAGACGAAGCACGTAACATCTACATGCAATTATCGTCAGCACATATAACAGTTAACATTTTCATGCTTGACCTGCTGACCTTAAATTGGAACTTGTCTTGCAAAGCAAGCACACGAATTCTCGAGTACAACTCTTTCTTGCTGAAGAATATTTGCCTTTCGGCAAGATTGGATGTATTCACTCTTGTAATCCATTCGTTTCTATCTGAACTCCTGGAATGTGAAGACATTTGCTCATCAACGTCCTCATTATTAGCAGCCTCTGTACCAAGTGATGGGTTGTCCAAGTTCTCAGCTGAAGGTGTAGTTCCAATATCACAAAACGGAGTTTCGGGTGCATTATTGTTTGATACCCTATCATGATAATTGAACTCCTCATGTTGTATATTTTGGTCAACATCCGCTAGGGCAAACGAACGATTTGGACAATTTGTATCCCTCCCCATACCAACACTTGGGAGCTCGGCTTCCGAAACAGTAACGCATATGGCAGTTTCATTATGAACCGATATGTACAATTTTAAGTCTTCATCTTCGCGTACTTCGGCCGGAGGTATATTGAAGTTCGGGACTTTGAACTTCAATTCAATTTCAGTCCGGGGATCAAGAATACGAAGTTTGTCCTACAATTCTTGCACGAGTCCGGTTAGGGTAATACTTGTCGGCACTGAAATGGAAGTGGTTTTGTCCCCTCTCCTCTTCCATTCGTCATCCACATGAACAAACCGTCCTCCATATGATACGATGAATCTCAAATGATTACTCGTACCTGAAACGTTGAGATTGCAACAGTAATAATTCAGCATAATAAATATGTCTACATTTAATAATATGAATGTGAAACTTTCGAATATTGAAATCCATGAAGTAGCAGAAGGTGAAATCAACGACGTGTTAACAATTTTCAACTATCGAATTCGACAGTTAAATTATCTATCCCGGCAGTTCATAAACGTCGGGTTCGACAGTTTCAACAGAACTGTTTTACAGATGTACGAACTGCCGGGAGATTGGAAAAACATGTATTTGGTACCTTTGAAGAAATTAACATTAATGGTGATAATAATTTTTCAACTACCACATGAAAACATCTTCTCATTAATGAACAACTCAATACTTCATTAAATATGGAATCCTTCATTTATGTAAAAGATATTAATAGTTTTTATCTTTCACAAATATTTCAAAAAATCAAACAAATCAATGAATAATAATTTCAAAAATTTCTCACATTGCATTTGATCATATTGTATTTAAATATCTAAAAAATAGTAATCTATAAGATAAAATCATAAACAATTTGTAATGACTAACCTCTCAAAATGGATGATGAATTCAATTGTAATGTGTTCTTGATCAATGGAAGAAGAAGATGGAAAAAATGTTAGGGTTTGTTAATGTGAAGAAAAATATGTGGTTATATTAATATTTCAAATTCTTTTATCTTTTTTTTAAAGGAAAAATATTATTACTCAATATAGGGTGCGTTTGACACCCATTTTTTGAAGATAAAAATTTTTAAAATAGTGATTGATGGGAGAATGTGTGGTGGAAAAGTTATGAAAAGTTTTAGATTTGTGTGTAATATTATTTTATTGGGAGAATGTGTGGTTGAAATGAAGTAAGAGAAAAAAATGAGAATGAGAATGAAAAAAAAAAAAAGGGTGTCAAACAGGGGCATAATATACATATAAACAATTTTTATAATATTTAAAGTAAATTATCACATCACAACATTAATTACATTCAAATCAAACATTAAATGCTCCTAAAAAGGTGGTACTAAGGATTTTATTTTATTATTATTATTTTTTATATATAAATGTCGCTAAATTCGAAAATACACCAAAATTTATCACTTTATTAATTGTGCTAAAAAATGTCATTTTTGTGTGAATAGTCCAAATTACCCTTAGTGATACCTTTTTGGGAGCATTTAATGCTCATTAATACTTGATTTGAATGTTTATTGATGTTATGATGTGATAATTTAATTTGTGTACTATAAACATTGGATATACATATATTATATTTGTTCATATATATTTTTTAATAAAAAAAATTGAAAAGTGAGCATAACTTTCTAACCATTTTCTCTATTACTTTATCAAGAAGAAATTATTATTGGATTCATATTCCAATTTGAGAGGTTAGCATATTAGAAATTGTTTATATTTTTATTTTATAACTTACTACTTTTGAAATGTTAAATACAATATGGTCATATTTATTTGAAATTTTTTAAATTATTATTCATTAATATGTTTGATTTTTCAAATCTTTTGGAGTAAAGATAAATATACAAATGTCATCTACAAAATGTTGTAAAGGATTTCATATTTAATGAAGTATTGAGTTATTTATTTGGGAAGATGTGTCATGTTGTAGTTGAGAATTGATGATCATAATTAATGTTTTGAATAATTTCTTCCAATCAAACCCAATAAATGTTTTGGAGAATTCTCTCTTTAATGCTTCAACGTGCAAATTATTTGGAAATAAGATTTTGTCATTTGGTAGTACAATATTGAAAAAAAAATTCAGTCACACACATTATATGTTTCCTGTCAGTTTGACAATTCAACTGTCGAATTCGAAATTTGAAAATAGTCAGGATAGATATTTCAACCGTCAAATTCACATGTTTGCTATTGTATAAATTTAAATATTCGAATGTACTTTCATACTATTAAATGCCGACATATTGATTGTGCAAAATTCTTACCATTTCAATCTTAACTTTTCAGGTATGAGTAATTATTTGAGATTTATCGTGTCACGCGTGGAAAAGTATGTTCATGTAGATGACAAATAAAAGTGGAGATGGGACAAACCACTTCAATTGTAGTTCCGATAAATATCACCCTAGACATACTTGTGTTACGATTGAAGGACAAATTTGGTATTCTTGATCTCCTCACTCAAATTGAATCGAAGTTCACAATCCCGAACATGAATGTACCTCCAGCCGAAATATACGAAGATGAAAACTTAAATTGGTACATATCAGTTCATAAGGAAACTGATAAATGAGCTACTATTTTGGAAACCAAGCTTCTAATTATTGATATGGGAAGGGATATAAATTTTCAAACTTCTTCGTTTGCCGCGGCGGAAATTCTTCGAAACGTACAACATGATGAGACAGATCAAATACAAAGTATCTCAAACAATAATACACCCAAGACATTAATTTTTGATATTGAGTCTGAAATTTTCATGATCTATAAATTGAACAATGTGCACACATGTTAAACAATCAATTTCATTTATTATAGAAAAAAAAATGTGCAATTATATTCAATAATCAGTCACATATTTGTGCAAATTCTAAACACGAATTCTTAGATCTACTGCGAAAGGAATATAATTTTAGTTAATTTTGTTTGTGTTTGTTTGAATAAAATTATACAAGTTACAAATTATAGTGTGATAAAAATTAGTTGTGGATATATTAAATCTAAACAAAATAGAGATCATATCAATTAAAATTGTTTCAAATCAAGAGTTAGCCGGGTTGATTGAATTTAACTTTAGAGGAACCTTCCTTTTCTCTGATTGTAAAATATCCTTAAAAACAAACTTCAAAGCCACCATCTCCCCGCCCCCAACCTTGGCTAAGGGAAAGTCCGTGGACCATTTGTGCTGCAACAAAGGGTGTTTCCTTGTGGGTTTCGTTTTAACCATGTACATGTGCAATAATTGATCAAAGTAAATCGTGCGAGGCGGCTTTTGATGTTAAATCGTTACGAAAATGTGCACGTACACATGATCATCTTCTGGCAGGAGAAATTCAAAACTCATCTACAAAAAATAGAAACATAAAGAAATAACAAATGTCAAATGATGATATATCATATATTTCATTCATAGTAGATATACATGAGCTACTGAACAAATTTTGGCTTTTAAAACAAATTGTCGAGATAAGTGACTCAACTATCAAGATCGATACTTTTATCTCGACAAATGGTTCCATAACTGTTACATTTATGTTTCATGAAGTTGTATTGACACTTTGATGATGATATGCCACACATTTCAACCCTAACATAACACATAGAAGAGAAGCTAAAAAAATTTACTTACGAAACCAACTGTCGAGAACGAGGGATGATTCCATAACTGTCGGAATTAACATTTACATTTCATATTCATATTAATTTTCCACTGTCAATTTAAAAGCAAAGACATTACTGGCAATCCCACTGAATCAATAATTGAAGTTCATGAAACAAATTAATAGCCTTAATGTGTGAATTTGAGCAATACTCCATTTAAATATTCAACATCAACGTGTAAATCTTTGAGCCATTACGAAGTTAAAAATTTTGGCATGCAAACTAATATAAATTCAAGAATGATGAAACTAATTACGAATCTTAAGCTTGGATTTCTAGAAAAATAGATCTTCTCTAATAGGGACCCCAACTTGGACTTACAACAAAATTCAAGTATTTTACATTAACAAAGAATGACGACGAAAAATAAATCAACTTCACACTCACGAAAAATAAATCATCTGGCAAGAAATAAATCCACTCCACACTCGTTAAGACAGTATTTTTACATTAACATATAATGTTTTTTACATTACATTGAACCCACTTTACACGAAATCGAAAAATAAACAAAGATTAAATTTCACATAGGGAGCGAAAAAAGGACCAATGGACTGAAAAAATAGTTGGCGGCTTCATTTCTTGCTCTTTTTTTTTTAAACAATCTTTTATTTGTGTTGAACACAAATGAATTATCGAAATAAAATTTTCAAAGTCAATTCCAGACATAAAATTTCTGAATTTTCTCAAATATCCAAAGAAAGGGAGAAAAAGGACAAATAAAATGTTTTTAAATCTATCCAAATATCTCTAAAAATCTTGAAATTGAAAAGGAATTCTTAAATACCAAATTTTCCAAAAAATGCATAAAGAACAAAAAACAATTTTTTCTTGGACCAAAAAAAAAAAAAAAAAATCGTAGATGGAGGAATCATAGAGAGAACCCAAACCTAGAAAAAAATCTTGATTGTTGGGAAGAAAAAGATTTCCAAAAAATATAGAAAGTGGGATTTAAATTGTATGCAGGGGTAAAAAAGTCCAAAACTGATATTTTTGTAAAAATTATTAAAAAGTGACATTTTTAAAAATGTAAACCAAAAAGTGATACGGGGTATAATTTCTTTTTAAAAAAATTATCTGACTTTTAAAGAGAAAAGATACCCATCATTTGACTTCAATTAAAAAGTATCTACTTTAGACAATATTTTTACATTACATTGTAAATACTTTTTATCTTATTTTCAAATACCCTTGATTTTATGGGTATTTGTCTGAAGACCCCTTTCGACAAAGCCAAGCACATCAAAGTCTAAATAGGTTTTAAAGCTTCCATCTAAATCTAATGGGTTTGGATACTCCTCGATGGCTCGACCCTTTTCATTGATAGAGGTCAAGGTATAAATGGAAGGAGAACACGAGCTTAACATCCAAAGATACAATAAGAGAAAAAAAATTCGAATTTAGATAAATTATAGAATTAAAAGTTGTTGACCTCCAAATTTTATTGCTAGCATATCAATAGATCATTCATCCGCTACTCTCCAAGCTTAGCACACTTGAAATGTATGCGTTAGATGAGCATGTCTAGAGCTTTTCCAAACTCGAAGGGCGGAGAAGGCCACGATCTTACTCATTCCAAAGCTCAAGTTATTTAAAAGGACAATAAGAAAAAAAATTGGGGAGTGGGAGTGATAATTAGAGTAGTAATTTTGGAGTCTGAGTTATACTTAGAGAGATTGAGAATACAAAAATGTTGTTGATCACCCTTGAATGAACTAAGTACAAGTATTTATAGATAGAAGAAATGGATAGAGGCTCTCTGAATGCTTGACATGTGGCTTCATTCAACAACTTATTGGTCAGATCCATCATGTCACAATGTCGCATCTTAAATATTAATAGGTTTGCGACCTTGCAAGCTCCCCGTGGCAGGTAAAAGAATGTCTACACTCCATCGCCATGGCGTAACATCATATCAGTCACTTCTCTTGTGGCTCCAAATGTTTGAACCACCCTTTAAATAAGGGTCGATAGTTAGCCTCTACCACTTTTGGTTATGGGACACATGTTATGCAGTTAAAAATTCAGAATCTAGAAATCGCTCCATAGAAGGATTATGACTATCTTACATCAAGTTATTTTCCCTCATAGATATATCAACGAGACAATGGGATGTTCCTCATCGCCTTGGAAGGTGGGCTATGTGGCATTCTTTCTTAACTGGTAATCACATGACTTGCCATATAGGTAAAGATGTAACAAAAGCAGCACTTCTATCACATAATAATAATAATAATAATAATAATAATAATAATAATAATAATAATAATAATAATAATAATAATAATAATGAAATATTGAAATAACGATTTGTCCTCTTACATATGGAACATCGCCACCTACCATTTCAATTAGACTTTTAAGCTCTAACTGAAGATCTTGTCAAATAAGCTTCTTGTATCATCCTCTTGATAACACTTGCTATTGAGCTCCTGTTTAGACTCCATTTTTTTTAAAAAAAAATACATATTTTCAAAACTCATTTTTAATCACACATTTTTCCATAAACTCAATTTTTTGTTTTTATTTTTAGCCACATGTCGTCCAAAAAATTACTATTCAAAAATAAAATTTCTCCCAAAATTTCATTTTAATGAAGCCGAAACAAAGACTAAATGTCTTGATTCGAGCATAGTATTTGGCCATTGTTGTAGGTTGCAATGCCAACCATAAGGTTATTAGGCTTTACCGTGAAATGTTTTCTATTCATATTCTCATATCCTAAAGGGTAATTAATCAATTGGACCAGACAGTGTATGCAGTTTAACTGCATTACATGTTATTAAAATACATGTTGGAAATATTTCGTTCCCGTTATTGACATTGTGATTGCATTACTGAAGAAAGGGATAGGAGTAAGATCACGTAATTCCAATTGTGAATTGGGATAATTGTTTTACTATTGTGGTTTGGGAAATATTACGATATTTTTGGGTTTTGATACCAATAAATCGGAGCGATAATATTAAAATATCGTTGGATTAATTATATCGATACCATAGCAATTGGCTCGACTCTAAAATAACTTGGATCATTGGAAGTAGCTTAATTAATTAAGATTACTCGTGGCCCAATTCACTTGAGGATTGCCCTTTGTGTTAGCCCATTTGTATTAAATCTTGGTCATGGTTTGTTGGGCCATTTACTCATGACACTTGGCCCAGTTAGTTGTTACCTAACCTAAGTCTTAATATATATCCTTCATTTGCCTTTGTCATTATGTGTGGTTTGTGAGCAATAGAGTGAAAGAGAGTGAGGCAGCCGTCTTGTTAGAAGTGTGTGTTCCAACATTGTTTCATTTTTCTTCTTTCTCCCTTTGTGATATTGCTAGCACCATTCATCTTGATCCTTTGTGGGTTAGTAAAAAAGCAACCAGAGTGAGTGATATGAGCATGTGCAATAGAGTGAAAAAAAGCAACCGTATTGGGTGATGGGAGTTCAACTATTGCTTCCTTTATTCTGCTTCCTCCCTTTGTGATATTGCAACCTCAATCATGATCCTTTATGGGTTAGATTGTGGCAATCAAAGTGAAGTTGCGTTTCGAGTTTTCAAGTCTTTCTTCGGTGTTCGACTTTGGTGTTGACTGAGCTCGATTTTGCAAGATTTGAAGTATATTCCACTACAAATGGTATCAGAGCAAGACTTTAGTGGTCTTTAGTGCTCAGCAGGTCGAGGTGTACCTACCAAGCTGTCATATGAGAAGCGGCGTCGGCATGTGTAGACCATGTGTAGTGATGGCAACATCGCATGTGAAAGCATAGGGAGGATTTCGATGGTGTTCCAAAAAGGTAGATTGTTCCTCGAGTTATTACGAATCTTGCGGTTGTGTTCATTTTCAATTTTAGTTAAACTTGTAGTTTTGAACGATTTTGCCCTTAGACGTTCAGAATTCAAATTTTAATGTTCATGTCACTACAATTGGTAGAAAGCTTTAGGGAGAATAATGGTGGCCCTAAAGCTGTAAAAATTCGCATCTCTCCTTAATGACCAACCTGTAGAATTGGTTGGTTCAGTATTGCATTCTTTCTTTCTCTTTTATTATAACAGGTAAAGCTATCGCGTGGGGTAGATATTTACTTTTCACATTAGAGGTCATCATGTGGAGTGGCATTAGGTTTGAGGTCATCGTGTGGGGTGAACATTGTCTGTGCTAGACCTATCTGCTAATTCGTGCCTAGAGCTCTATGTGAATTTGATATATTAATTTCGGTGTGAACTTGATATATTCTGTTTTTGTTTTAGTTGATATCATTGTCACATTTTTGTCAGTAATATTGCATGTGACCTTTGAAAAGTTTGACTTGCCATTCTATGTTGATTTGTTTTTAATTTGCTTGTCCTCGTGTTTGATTGCATTTTGTGCTTTGAACATTTTTGGAGTAAAACAAAAACATATTTTGAGTTTGGTATTTTTAATGGCAAATGTGAATTTTTGATTCGGTAACAAACTTGAAAGGCCAAATTTAGGGTAGGTCTAAATCGGGAGCGAAAGTATAAGATGCTAGAATTGCGATAAATTTGGTCACATTGTAAGAGTAGATATGTAAAAACAGATGGGGCCGGGCCGATGAGGCCCGCAGATGAAGAAGCTCGGGTACAGCCCGGTTAAAAATAGAACCGGCCCATGTGGGCTTTTCGGGCTGGTCCGACCCAGATCTCAAGCTCGGGCTGCAAGCCCGCATGGGTTGGCCCGTCAGCCCGTTAGACACGCTCTTTTTTTTTCTAAAATAAATGATAAAAATAATTATAGTGAAAATCGATAAAAGTTACATAAAAATAATTTTTACATTGATTTATTTTTCGATAAATTTTACATCAATAACTAAATAACATAAAAACTTACAATTTTTGGAACAATATTTTGTCTAACTTGACAAATTAAACAGTTTTTAACTATTTATAAACTAATAGTTAAAGTACATCCCAATTAGGTTGACAACTACTTAATTATAATTTCGTCACTACAAATCAGATTCTATTCATCTACGATAAGATTTTTAAAGTCCTGAACAATATCGTCAGCAACTTTATCTTGCATTCTTCTATCTGCAAATAACAAGTCTTTCAAGCAGATGAGAGCTTCTAAAATATCTTCTTTAAGTCTTGATCTTCTTTCATCTAGCACTCTGTTACCTGCACTAAAAGTAGATTTTGATGCTACTGTTGAGACTAGAACTGTTAGTAGATCTAGGCCATTTTTGATAATATTGGATATGACCGTTTATTTACCTTCCACTATTGTAAAATATCTAAGTTGTTAATCTCGTCTTGTGGAATTAAACTGTAGTGATCAAATTGATAATATCTTTCTAATTCAATTAGTGTAACATTCTCATTTGAAAATGAACTAGTAGATGAAGTAAAAGATACATTGTGTTTCTTGACTATTAAAGAAAAGAAAGAACTTTTACCTTTAGAATTTGTAGCAGAACTCGTAGTAGAAGGAACATTTTCATTATTATCATATTTCATAGCATAACTATTGTACATTTCATTAATAAAGTATTCTATTTCCTGGCTTGTAATATTTATATTGAAAGATAAGGTTTCAGAAAGGTGGTTCATAGCACACTAAACTCCAAAAAATTTAATACGATGATCCGTTATAGCTGCAATTGGAAAAATCATTGACATATTTTCGTAATATTTTTGAAAGTTGTCCTCCATTGCACAAACAATATCATAGAAAAATGGATCGTCTTTTTGACTTGAAAATTGATTAGCAATTTCTACAAACACAAGATTACTTGTTGGATAATAAACTCCAAAACTAGTTTTTGTTGCCTTATAGAATGGTTTCAAATAATTCATGACTTTAAATGCAATGTTCCAATCAAAATAATTTATATGAAATTGATGTTGCTTTGAATTAACGAAAGCATTAATAGTGTGTGTATAACCAACACACGATTTTAACGTAAGAAAAGTTGAATTCCACCTATTTGGAATATCATTAATAAATTTTCTTCTCCTCAATCCAATATTTTTACAAATTTTTATAAATTCTTGTTGTCTAGAATTTGAACAAGAAATGTAGTTAATAGCTCCTCTAATTTTATGTATTTGTGGTGTTATTAATTTTAAATCATCTTGTAATACTACTAAATTATATATATGACAAACACACTTCATATGAAATAATTTAGAGTCAAACTAAGGATTAAGAGTTCTTTTCAAAAGTTCAATGCATGCAGTTTTTGCATTAGCATTATCAAAACTAATGCTAAATAATTTGCTCAATACATTAAATTCATTAAAAACTTGTAATAAATTCTCACACAAATTTATTCCATTATGTGGATATTCAAGTAAGCGAAAAATAATAATTTTTTGTGATGTAACCAATTATTATCAATAAAATGTGCAATGACACATGCATAACCATTGTGATTATGTCCAGACCAACAATCAGATGTAAAACACATAACTCCATCAAAGTTAAATTCTGTTTTCAAATATTCAGTCATTGTATGAAATAATTTCAAGATATCTGAGTTAGCAGTATTTCTATTTACAGACCGATAAGCGGGTTGAACACACTTTTGCATAAACTCCTCAAAGTATCGATCTTCTGCGAAAGTAAAAGGCATCTCGCTTGCTGCCAAAATTCAGACATTCCTACTCTTATTCGATCCTGCTAATAACAAAAATTAGAAAAAGTAATTGTTCCACTAGTATTAGTAGAAGAAGTAATTTGAGCTTGTTTAGTATCCAAATGCCCTCTTTCATTCATGTGTTTATATTTGTATCCTCGCAATGTACCCGTGCCTTGACCTTTAACCCATGCATAACTCATTCTGCAAAAAGCACATATTGCTCTTTTGTTTGGTTCATCCACTGTAAAGATTTTCTAAATATCAGATGTGTGCTTTTTATTTCTTCGTTGTTGAGATGATCCAATATTTGGATCATTATCATCTTCCAAATTTATTGGAGAACAACTATCATGTAAATTGATATTTCTTGAAGAAAAATCGTGAGAATTCATAGCACTTTACAAATTTTTTTGAAATAATAAGATGAAAAGAAAGCACAAAATATTGAATATGAAAAATATTTGCTGAAAATATTAATAGAGAACGAGAAAATAGATATTTCAAATTTTCAAGCTTGTAGATTGTGAGAGTTTGCTATTTTTTCACTTCACAATACCACAATTTATGAAAAAAATATTACCGTTAACTATGCAAAAAAAAAAAAAAAAGGTCAGAACGGTCTTGCCAACCGCTGGCCCGCTACATCTTGAACAGGCCCGGACCGATTTCAGGTCCGGGAAACACGTGATTCGGCCCACAGGGTTCATGGGCCGATTCACCTCCCCAGCCCGCCCATCTTGACAAGTCTATTTAAGAGATTGTCCTATGAAGAATAATAGCAGGAAAGAAGAGGAGAGAGGTGACGCGAATATTGTCACTGGGTCTAGCTATGACCTCTAATGAGGTTTATTAATAGTATACCTGGTTACTGCTTATGCATCTGTGTGAAATCTATTAGTGGCATACTCATTTTTGCTTTGTGAGTGGTGTAAGAAAAACGTGATAGAGAGAAGAAAGAGGGGCTTTTAGAGAGAAGAAAGATGGCCAATCTCCTTCATCTTTGTGATATGTGAGATAATATGATGTGTAAGTTATCATCTTCCTCTTTGTGAGCCTATTTTGTGAGTATAGTGAAGTAATCGACTTTTCTTTATCTTCTCTATGTGAGTGTCACATTCACTATTTCCTTTGTGAGATAAATCCTTTACGGACTTCTTGAGCTTTGGTGTTAGAGTAACCTTATGGTGCGCGTGTCAATTTAAGCTGAGCCTTAACTTTTGTGGTTGCCAAATTTATCGATTTTGCATGATGGTTGTCATTATTATTGTGAGGATTAATGTTGGGCGTGTTTTCTCTTTAGTAGGTGCATTTGCAATAAGTATGCCAACCGATAATGTGGATTATAGATGCTTGAGGATGCATTAGAAATATGTTCAAGAATGTAGAGAGTGACATTTGGATTATGAGATGTGATTAAATGTTTGGAAACACCTATTTGTTAGAAACCTGATTGGGTGGAGTGGGAGAGTAACACTCCTATCACTTCTATTAGGTAGAGGCTCATTATTCGCTTAGGTTGAGAGATGTGAGATAGTGATAGAGGATCATCCCATGGATTTAGGATATATAGTGGTGTACTAGTAGGCGTGAGAAGTGAACATGTTTGGTGATAAGAGAAAATGTGTTCTCAAGATACGAGATATAGAGAATGGGGTAGGACAATTGTACTGAGATTTTTTTTGTGAGGTCATTTATGTAATTGTTGGTCATTTTACTTGACTAACTTGTTGTTAGTATGATGTTCTTTGCTTGCTGAACATGTTCGAAAGATATTTATGTTATCATATGTTATATTTTCATCCCATGTTTTATATGTTCTTTGCTTGATTACTGTGATTATGTGTTTCCATTGGGATTTTCTTGACCTTAGCATTTGGTGGTACATGGAGCATGTATGATATGCGTTTCGAATTCGAGACACGATGTAATTTCTGTGATTTCAATTTTTTTTGGTTACCTTGATTGGGAAAGTATAAACATTGTGTTGTTTGCTTGCATATTTATTGAGTATTAAAATGGAGATATGTTGGATTTGATATCCAATAAATTAATTATATCAACACCATAGTGATTAGCTCGACACAAAAACAACTTGGGTGATTGGAAGCAGCTTAATTAATTAAGGTTACTCATGACCTGATTCACTTGATGGTGGCCTTTTGTGTTGCCAAATTTGTATGAAAATTTGGTCTTAGTTTGTTGGGCCATTTACTCCATAACACTTAGCCCGATTGGTGGTGATGCAGGAGGATCCGAGTCAAACGAGGTCGAGCTGTCTGATAGTACGTTAATGGCGCTGAGATACCATAAGTTAGCGGATCAGCGCAAAATTGATAAATAAACGATCTTTCCTAATTGGGGTCTTTTTGGATACGTTTCGATATTTTGGCAGTAACTTTGGCTACAGTTGTCAGAATCACGCCCATGACCCCAATTTGAAAAGCTCTTTTCGGCGCACACGTCGTGATCACCTATTTATGTTCGGTGTGCATCGGTTTCGAGGTCAAATTCAGCTGTTTTCCCTTTCGAATCATCAATATAAGTTTTTTTTTTTACCATTATTAGTAATATTTCAATTTCCTTTTTGACATAGATTACGATCTCAAATTAAACAAGATTTTGGGATCTTATTTCTACCGTTACATTTTTTTTTTTGAATGAATAATAGAATTTTTTTATTTTTGGTAAAATTCTGATAATTATTATTTTCTAACTATTTAGCCCGGTTTGTGGGTTATTTTCGTTCAGTTGTTGAATAATAAAGATTTTCTCATTTTTCTTGGTATTATTCTCTTGCATTCTTCTATGTTATTGTTTATTGATTCCAGTCTGCAGAATAATCACTATTCTACCTGGCGTCAGTTGGTATTAGAGCATCGGCATCTTCTTGAGCTAGATTTCATCGGTTAATCATGGTTGGTGGTCATGGTCGTAAAAGGCAGGTTCTAAATGAGGAAGTTCCACACCGTGATCGTAACATTCAAGATGTGACGATTGAAGACTTACAGAGGGATGTTGTAGAGTTAACTCAGCGTTGGCGGGGCAGGATCTCGATGACCGCGAACTGGAGGGTCACGAGTCAGATACAAGTTACGAAAACCCGTATCACAGCACTACTCGAGCAACTGATTGCAGGAAACCGCTAGTCGGATAGGTAAAAATTTTCTAATTGATGAAGAAATTGTAGACGAGACTGAGGAGGTTGGGGAACCCATATATGACGATGATGAAGAGGAAGGTGTGCAGTATGGGGATGGTCATGAGACTTTAGTCTTGCGTAAGAGTCTATTGACCCCCAAAGGCGACTCAGGGGACGACTGGTTGAGAACCAACATCTTTCACACAACCTGTACGGCAGCGGATAAGGTCTGCAAACTAATCATTGATAGTGGAAGCTGTGAAAATGTAGTGTCTGAAGAAGCTGTCCAAAAATTACAATTGAAGACAGATCGGCATCCCAGGCCATATAAATTGTTGTGGTTTAGTAAAGGCAGTGCAATATCAGTCGAAAAGCGATGCCCAGTATCTTTTTCGATTGGTATGAAATATTTTGACAATGCTTGATGTGATATTGTATCGATGGATGCTTGTCACATATTGTTGGGTCGACCTGGCAGTATGATCGCAGTGTTGTTCATGTTCGGCGAAAAAATACTTATTCCCTTAGTATCAAAGGAAAAAGGGTTGTGTTGGCGCCACGTAGAGAAGAAATCACTCTTGCCCCGGTAGCTAAAAAATGACAACCTACTTTCTATATCCAGGTTTTTGGGAGAGATTGAGCATGGAGATGTGGTATATGCTCTACTGCCTCGTGAGACTAATACAACAGACGAGAATCCAGATTTACCGGCAGAAGTGTAGCAAATGCCAACAAAGTTCTCTGATTTGATGCCTGAGGATCTCCCCCCGGGATTGCCACCTATGAAGGATATTCAACATCAAATTGATCTTGTTTCAGGATCGAGTCTGCCTAATCGACCAGTTTATTGCCTCAGTCCCAAGGAAGCTGCTGAATGGTAGCGACTAATGGTGGAGTTGTTACAGAGGGGATACATTTGTGAGAGCATAAGCCCATATGCAGTTCCCGCTCTACTAGTGCTAGAGAAGGATGGTTCTTGGCGTATGTGTGTTGATAGCAGAGCGATCAACATGATTACAATGAAGTACAAGTTTTCGATTCCCCATTTGGATGATATGTTGGATCAGTTGTCCGGTTCTAGGGTCTTCTAAAAAATTGACCTTAAGAGCGGATATCACCAATTTAGAATATGATCGGGAGATGAGTGGAAAATGACATTTAAAACACAACATGGTTTGTATGAGTGGATGATAATGCCTTTTTTACTATCCAATGCACCCAGCATTTTTATGAAATTTATACATCAGGTGTTACGGCCTTTCATGGGGAAGTTTGTAGTGGTCTACTTTGATAATATCCTCATCTACATCCCAACATGCGTATCTTACTTTGATCACCTTCATGCAATTTTTGATGTGTTGAGGACGAAGTGCATGTTCGTTAATCGGAAGAAGTGTTCTTTCTTCACTATTTATGTTACCTTTTTGGGTTTTGTTGTGTCAATTGATGGTGTTCATGCAGATCAATCTAAACTAGACGCAATTTTGGACGGCCCAAGCCAAAAACCTTGCACGATGTCAGAAGCTTCCATGGATTGGCATCCTTTTACCTTCGGTTTATCAAGAATTTCAGCACTTTGATTGCCCCAATCACAGAGGACCTCAAGGGACATTCTTTCTAGTGGTTTGAGGAAGCAGAAACCAACTTTTAGTTAGTCAAGCAACGGATGATAGAGGCTCCAGTGTTGGCACTTCCAGATTTTGATAAGGTGTTTGGGGTAAATGAGCTCTTACTAGTGTGGGTCTTTACACAGCTTTGCCAGTGTCTGAGGCGACTTAGGTTGATGTCAGTATTGATTTCATATTGGGACTTCCCCGTACCCAACGGGCCTGAGATTCTATTTTTGTTGTGGTTGACAAGTTCTCAAAGATTGCTCATTTCATAGCATGTCGGAAGACAATGGATGCTATCCGGATTGCCTATCTTTACTTCAAAGAAATTGTGCGTTTGCATGGTGTGCCTCATTCCATTACGTCTGATCGTGACACTAAGTTCATGAGTCATTTCTGGAGAAGCTTGTGGGAGAAACTGGGGACGCAGTTGAATTTTAGCAGCTCCTACCACCCCCAAACATATGGTCAGACCGAGGTGGTGAATCGGATCTTGGATAATCTGTTGAGGAGTCTGGCAGGATCTAAGCCAAAGTAGTAGGATTTGGCATTACCTCAGGAAAAATTTGCCTATAACAGGTCGAGGAATAGAACTACATGGATAAGTCCATTTGAAATTGTCTATGGTTGGGTTCTATCTGGGGTCCTTGATTTTGCCCATATTCCACGTGTGGGTTGTATAAGTCACAAAGCAAATGAGATGGCGGAACATTTTCGGAGAATCCATGAACAAGTGAAGTTAGCCATTCATGAGAGTAATGCCAAGTACAAGGTTCAGGCTGACAGTCATCGTCGTCAGGTCCTTTTCGAAGTTGGTGATTTTGTGTGGGCGGTGTTAATTAGAGATCGTTTTCCTGTTGGGGAGTATAATAAACTGAAAGAGCGGAAGATTGTTCCTTGTGAGGTTCTTCAGAAGATCAACGACAATGCTTACCGACTACGCCACCCTGGCCATTTGAAGACATCTGATATCTTCAATGTGAAGCACCTCAATCCTTATTTTTGGGATCCTGAAGACACTCAAGTGAACTCAAGGACGAGTTCTTTCCAACCCGGGGGGACTAATGCAAGAGGATCTGAGTTAGACGAGGCCGAGCTGTGATAGTACGTTAATGATCCTGAGATACCATTAGTTGGCGGATTAGCGCAAAATTGGCGAATAATCATTGACCTTTCCTAATTGGGGTCCTTTTTGGACACGTTTCGATATTTTGGCCAGAACTTTGACTACGGTTGTCAGAATTACGCCTATGACCCCAATTCAAAAAAGCTTTTTTCGACGCGCACGTTGTAGTCACCCAGCTATGCTCGGTGTGTAAAGTTTCGAGGCCAAATTCAGCTCTTTTTCCTTCCAAATAATCAATTTAAGTTATTTTTTGCCATTTTTAGTAATATTCAATTTCCTTTTTGACATGGATTACGATCTCAAATTAAACCAAATTTTGGGATCTTATTTATGTCATTACGTATTTTCTTTTTGTATGATTAATAAGATTTTGCTATTTTTGGTAAAATTTTGATAATTATAATTTTCTAGCTATTTAACCCGGTTTGAGGGTTATATTCGTTCAGTTGTTGAATATCAAAGATTTTTTTCTTGGTGTTATTCTCTTGCGTTCTTCTCTTTTATTGACTATTGGTTCCAACCTACAAAATAATCACTATTTGCCCGGCGTCATATCCATCCTTCATTTGCCTTAGCCGTTTATGTGTGGTTTGTGCGCAATTAGGGGTGGGCGCGGGTCGGTTCGGTTCGGTTCGGTTCGGTTTTTTTCGGTTCCAGAAATTTTCGGGTATTTAGTAAATGGAACCGTCGGTTCCAAATATAATTTTGGAACCATTCGGTTTCGGTTCGGTTCTATTCGGTTCCGTTCGGTTCCGTACTATAATTAAATTTTTTAACATTTAAAATAATACTACATAAATATACCTTAAAATGGATACCAATATTAATAACAAAAAGTAGATACAAATACCAAGTTCAATCTTAACTTTTACAAATTAACGTAATCTAATTTAATAACATATAAATAATAAGTTGTCAAATACAAATACCAAAAAGTAAATATTACTAATAAAACTTCGATATTCATATCAATAATTCATTTGTTTCAAACCTTCAAATCTACATAAAAGTGATATATAAATTAGAAGTCACAAATATAAAATATTTTAAAATATTGATAATACTTACAAACTATTTAATGTAATTATTAGTTGGTTGACTTTCCAAACTAACTATTAAGAAACTATATAAGAAAAAATTGAAAAAAACACAACTAACAAACATAAATAAATTCTAAATTGTTCAACTAATAAGATTTAATAAGAAAAAAATTATTAATTTGTTTAGAAAAAATAAAAGAAATTAATTTATCCAATATAAAAAAAAAAGTTCGGTTCTTATTCGGTTCTTCGATTCTTGGTCGAGAACCGAGAACCGAACCAAACCATTCGGTTCTCGATTCGGATACCCGTTCGGGTATTTCATTTTAAAAAACCCGTTCGGTTCGGTTCGGACATTTTGCCCAGCCCTATGTGCAATAGAGTGAAAGAGAGGGAGGCTGCCATCTTGGTGAAAGTTTGTGTTCAACCATTACTTCCTTCCTCCTCCTCTTCTTCTTCTTCTTCTTCTTCTTCTTCTTCTTCTTCTTTCTCCCCTTGTCATATTGCTACTGCCATTCATCTTGATCCTTTGTGGATTAGTAAGAGGGCAACTAGAGTGATTGATGTGAGTTTGTGCAATAGGGTGAAACAGAAATGGCAGCCGTCTTGGATGATTGGAGTTCAACCATTGCGTCCTCTTTTCTTCGTCCTCCCTTTTTGATATTGCTATCTCCATCTTGATCTTTTATGGGTTAGTTTGTGGCAACCGGAGTGAAGTTTTCGAGCCCCTCTCCAGTGTTCGACTTTGGTGTTGATTGAGCCCCATTTTGCAATATTTGAAGTATATTTCGCTACAAATATAGTGTATACAAAATTTTAATTCCAATTTGGGATTGATAAAAATTTGATATATGTTGTTGATCATCTCATAATTCCAATCAAAATCTATAACTATTAATTTGTTGGTTCGGAAGTGTTTATAAATTGTTTAAATTATAAATAAATAGAAATGAATAATTGGTAAAGAATAGTACTTGAGTATAAATTGAACAGATCTAAGAAATTGATAAAATTAAAACTTTTTCAAACTCCAAAATTACTCAAGACGGTGTGAAATTTAAAAATTAAAAAGAAGTATTCATTGATCCAAGAGCAATTACATGGAACTCCTGATTAATAATCACAATCAAGTTCGACTACTCCCTGCAAAATATAAAACAAGATCAAGGATTTGCAGTCGTTCATAGCAAATACATGGAGCAGATGGATTGCTCCATTAGTTTATTGAGTGATCCATATACCTATCCTATGTTATGTATACTTAGCCCCCGTTTGACACCCATTTTTTTCAAATTCTCATTCTCATTCTTTTTCTCTTCTTTCATTTCAACCACACATTCTATCAATAAAATAATATTACACATAAACCCAAAAATTCTCTTTACTTTTTAACCACACATTCTTCCATCAATCACTATTCAAAAACAAATTTTCTACTAAAATGGGTGTCAAACACCCCCTTAAGAGAAGAGCTTAATCTTTTATCAAAAAGGAAAAGATCAAGCTAAATGCGAAACGAAATTAAATCTTGTATTCTGATGACAAAATTTGGGACGAAATCAAATTCAAAGACCCCGCCGGGAAATGGTGGAAGACCCGAACATCTGATCGAGGATGATGACAATAGCCATGGCAGTAGCCATATCGAATTCAGGCTTTACGATTAGACGGAATACATCCATTCCAAAAGCTACGCCTTTGACGGCTGCCTCTTTCGGCTTGATCTCTGCCACTTGCCGACGGTTTTCATCGAACATGGCACAGCACCGCTGCACGTAGGACCCCTCAATCACGTGACCCGCTTTTGGATTCCCGTCCGGGGAGCGAATGTGAGCTAAGCACTTCGTATTCAAGAGATTGATGTTTTTCCTCACCGAAAACCTCGGATTTGTTGAAGTCTCACCATCAAACACCAACCAGCTCAGTTTCTGATACACAGCATTAAAGGGTAAGTCTCACGTTGAATATATATGAAAAAACTATACAACGTACATATAAGGGTTGATTTCTTAACAAATAATAACTTCAAGATTACGATATCGGAGTCATTAAGATCAAACACGTAATTCCATTAGAACAAGACTAAAAACGAGCACGTAAATTTCAAGATTGATATATAACATATGTTCACCGGCCACAATAGAATTAGATTGGACAAATTTTTTTCTGCTTCAATACAGTCGGATAATAAAACGTACCTTGCGACGGATAGTAAGGAGAGAGCTGCCGGAAGCGTCCATGAGAACAATTTGAGCTTTATTATGGGACATGTAATTGTCAACTCGAAAGACTAGGTTGCCCTTGGCGTCAAACACGGTGAAGCCATCGCAGTTAAATAGCAACGATTTCTTCCAAACGGTCAGCACCGCCGGGGAGCCATTGATAGAGGGTGGCGCTGCCGCAGGGACGGTGGCCTTTGGGTGTACCTTTGACATTATGATCAACTTCTGCAACTCCTTTACAAGATAGAAGAAATAGAGGCGACGACTAGGCCTGAGTGGTGGTGGTTCTTGGGGCCTATATGCGGCTATATATATAGCTATATTATTTGTAAATTGTATTCACCAATCAGAGATAAGAGGCGTATTAATTAAATTATAAAAGAAACAAAATAAAGAGGTGGGGACGGATATTTAGAGGGAAGTAAAGAACAAAATAGCATCAGCAGAAAATGCTTTTTTCCAGCATATTTTTTATATGAAAATAACGTTATCATTATTATGGAGTATCAGCCGATATTGTTGATTTATTGGATGAGCAAAATCCAATAACGGTTATATTTTCAATTTTAATTGAATTTTAAACACGATCGAACACGTCCCAAGTTTCAATCTTGAAAGATAAATCTCGTTAAAACAATAGCTCAAATTTTATTATGCCCTTATTTGATAATCGTTATTTGAAAATTCTTTTTTCTGTATACTTATTATCAATCGCTCATTTACACAATAAAATATTATATACGTAAATCTAAAATATTTCTCTACTTTTTAACTCTACATTCTACTAAAAATCACTGTTCAAAATAATAATAATAATAATAATAATAATAATAATATTATTATAATTACGAGAGATTTTATTGCGATTAGAGAGGAAAAAGGTTTAGGATTAAACAAAGACAAAGAAGTTATTAGTTTAAATCTAATGATAACTTTGGCAAATAGGGAAGTAGCATAGCGTTGGTTCTAAGCCAAAATATTATAAGAAATTAATTATTTGTTGAAAATAGAATATATAATTAATTAAGTATAGCAAATGAAATTTGTGGCGGAGGACCAATTCAGGTTTTTGTAGATATTTTGAGCTTTCAAAGTAAAAACTAAACAACCAATCAAATGCAGGCACAAATGGGGATTGGGCGGGCGGACAGGATTACGATTGGAATCATTAGATATTACAAATTTCAACTGTGTAATAGGAGTATTTATTTGGTAATGACAACGTCATTTCACCGTCCCAATAATTCATTTGATTAATTAATTTTTGCTATGCTTACGCTTAGTACTTATTTTATCCTTCCTAATTACGAGAGGTAAAGCACGCGTAATAGTTAATACAATTTAGGGATAATTTCAATTGCATTCAAATATTTCATTTGTGCCACCTACAGTTTTAAACATTTAATTTAGTTGCAATACAAGGTCAAATGAATGTGTCCATCTAGTTGACCATCGGTCGATCTGATTTTTTTTTTTTTTTTTGACTCTTTTAACTAATTTTGATCTATTTTAAAAGAATAAAATGATAAATTTATATTTTCCCCAAAATTGAATTATTCTATCAAAATTAGTTAAACGATGTCACATTTATATTTTTCTAATCAACTGAACCAAAATCGTCCATTTGTCCTTGTGCTATAATTAAATTAAAAGTTTAGAATTATGAGTGACACAAACGAAAGATTTGAATAGAGTCTGTAAAAAAAATAAAAGATTTAGGACCGCAGTTTGTATTGTTGAGTAAAATAAATTTTAAAGGCTTTGATGATTGTTTACCTAATTATTATACTTTTTTCCTTTATAGTACACAAAGAGGTGAGTAGCGAATCCTTACGTTTAATTATTCTATTTGCTTGATTCACATTACTTAATAAAGTATGGAATATGGATTGCAAGACACTATTGTACTAAAAAAATATTTGGCCAAGTTTAAAAGTTTGTTAAATTTACTTTGTTAAGTATTTTTAATTTATACATATACATATACTAGGTGCAAGTAACGTGCAATGCACGTTTGCTTAGTTTATATTTAATAATTTTGTTTAATAATTAATTTGTTATTAATAAAGATGTAATTTTTTTTGGTTAATTAAGGGCGTGTCTGGGCGCGCGTGCAAGGAGAAAGGAAAATTGATTATGTTACCATTTTTTTTCAACCTACAGCCCTACAGTGAGAGAATTGATCCAAAATTGCAGCTCCCAACGGTATGAATTGTGTTGCCAACGGCTTGATTTCTGCTGAAAAGTAGAAACAGACACCCTATAAATAATTAATGATGTAATGTTTATGTAATTAATAAATAATTAGATGTGTGATTTTGATATTGTGATATAGGTTGGTGAGATTGAAGAAAATAAGCAAAAGTAGACAAATTTGGAGAAATTGCTAAATTGTAAGGGATCCAAAGTTCGGGGGCTAAAATGTAAATATTTAAAAGTTATGCCGAATCTCACGATGAAAATTTGAGAGTGTTCGGAGTCAAATGGATAAAGGAAGATGTCAAGGGGATCAAATTTAGTCAAAAGATGATCACAAATCAATTTCCAACCGAAAAGTTATGCTCCGGTGTTTTAGTCTCACATTGAGACCTATTTTTGGCATAGGAAGTGATCGAATTGGAGAATGATGTCTGAATTAAAATTGTAGTCAGATAAGTTAGCTTTCCAACGCATTTTGCATTGCCTCAATAGGATATCGGAATACAAAGTTATGATAAAAACACTGAAAGAAGGTGCAGTTGCCTGTTTAAAACAAGAAATTCCGTTACATAGTCCGTTATATTGAGACCTATTTTTGGCATATAAAGTGGTCGAATTGGAGAATGATGTCTGAATCAAAGTTGTAGCCAGATGGATTAGCTTCCCAACTCATTTTGAATCAACTCAATCGAATATCGGAATACAAAGTTATGATAAAAACATTGAAAGAAGGTGCAACTGTCTGTTTAAAACAAGAAATTTCGTTACATAATTCGTTAAAACAACAAATTTCGTTAGATAGGCACTTTATATATATATATATATGGATAGAGTTTTGTTCTCATACGTTAAAAAACTTATCAACTTTGACAATAAAATTATTTATTTTTCAAAATAAGTAAATCAATGATGTAGAAAGAAAATTCAATTAATATAAGAAATTATTAACAAAATGTGATCGAATTATCTACCCCAATTCACGAGCACGAAGATGGACGATGGGGTAAGGTTGGACCATTTTCTTTTTCTGTCTCGACCACTAAAATTTTATCGTACCTGTAATTAGATAACTAAACTTCAATTACTTATAATTGGATCACTGGACTTCAATTTAACGGTAATTAAGTCTTCAATTTGACATTATTATTTTCTTTTGGGTTATCTTTTACATCTTGTTTTATATCAACATATTTTTGTTAGCATAAGAATAATTGAAATTTGACGAGAACTACGGTATTTCAAAAATTTAATGACCGCTGATAAAATTAATCCATTGAAGGAACATGTGCATCTAGATATTCGCTACGAGCAACATGATCTCAACTCGAGAACATATTCTTGAAAGTCAATTGCCAAATACTTTTATTCTAATTCAATGTACAACTATCACACATATTGAGATGTGATACCATCACCTCTTGAGGAACCTATACCTCCAAGAGAAACAATATGTTTGCAACAAAATAATTCACTTCTGAGTCTATACTTATTAAATTTTGATAAAGGTTGATAAAATATTTCCGTAACATGTGTGTTTAATATTAATTTTTGATTTTGACTTCAATTTTTATCAATTTTTTTAATTAAATCAAATATTATGCTAACATAATACAACCACTTATAACAAGCTTAGACTAATTCAAACATATAAACATTAAAGACAAATATTGTCACAGGCAAATATATTTGGAGAACGCATCAAAGAAGAAAATACGCATCTTTTCGAACACCAAACGCGTTTGTGCATCATGAAAGCACTGCCGACAATGGCCGCACGAGAAGAGAGAATATATCCAAGTGATTGTTAGAGCCCACCATCGCCATCAGTTCTCTGTTATTGTCAGTAGGGTGACAATGTCGGTAAAACTTTGCACAATCTCATCTGGTTAGTTTACAGTACACGACTCGAACACGTTAACTAGCTGGAACTCATCACCACCCTACCATTTTTTTCCTTACTTTATTCTTCAATGTGGGCCGATGAATATGAGGATGATAAGCATTGAAAGGGTAACCTCAGGAACTATACATACGTGGAGTTTTATATATGGTTGTTTGCTTTGAAGTTCCTATGGTGTCTAATCTGTTACTATTCTGATGCTTAAGTTAAAAATGCACTGAGGAAATTATCATGCGTTGGCACAGGTTAATGACGTTCAGCTAAGCCAAAAGGTGCAAGTGGAATAATACAATTGCGTGTGAACGCGAATGAAAGAGACAACCACTATTTACAAGGTAGAATAGCATATGGAACACATTTCATGTGTGAAGGAGCGTGATTTCGCCAGTGGGGTATGTCTTGGAATATCGTACCTAATTTGTTCATATCCTAAACTGCTCCTTATTGGTTGACGTGATTTTGACTAGATTCATTGGGGACGCACGTTGGTCCATTTGGTTTTGATTTCAAGACAATCGAATCGAACTATGGACCAATGATTTTTTTGATAATAAAACCAATAGTTTTTTTCTTTCTTAAGATATGAAACCAATAGTTTTTATCTCTTAGCTTTCCGACCCAAGGCGCCACTTTGTTAGTACAGACTCTTTAATTCATGTGACCATTTGACTTGTCTTCTCAGAATGATTCGAGATATAATGTAATGTTTGCATACAATTGTTTTACAATCATATTTTCTTCGACATCAAGTTTGATATTCAATGAGGAGACATCAATTATGACCCTTATTTTTGTTGGAATTTGATTTTAAGAATTGAAATTTTGGTTAAATATAAACATTTAAAAGTGATATTATGTCAATTTCGACTAAATATTCGAGCTTTTGATGCATTTTTCCATTTTTCATAATGGAATTATAGGGGCATTTTTAATTACCTGACATCAAATTTGATTCAATTAAGGGCATCTCCTATCCAATTTGGTGCAACATTATTCATGTGATGTGATTTTTAGAGATTTTGTTTTTGTTTTTCCATAATTTATGTTTTGCCCTTCGTTTTATATACTATAATAAATTTTAATCCTATTATATCCATTTATTATTTAACGAATTAACTTTATTTTAGTTTGATTGTTATTTTTAATTAATACTTATAGTAAAATGTAATCAAAATATAAAAATTCAGCAAATTCAACTTCAAATTACGAATCATCAAATGAAATATAGTACATGTATGCTTCTAGCCGGAATCTTATTAAAAATGGCAGCGTATGGATTAGTTCACTCATGCTCATTCTATATTTTCTCCTCGTAATAAAATATCGTCTAATAATAATAATTCACTAATATTGATGAATGAGTCACCAACAAGAGTTGAATTTTTGGTGTGTGATTCACTGATTTGTGAAAAAAAATATATGTATATAAAAAACTAATAAATATTTAGTTTGGTTCTTGGTTCTAAGAACCAAAATCGTTAATTTTTTTTTTTTTTTTGTTTAACCGTTCGATTTGATTTGGTCATGGTTTGGTCAAATTTGATTGGTTATTATGCCACTCCTAAGATTCGTAGTATTGCGATAGTTTGGATCAATCAATTGAATTCATCTTAATTGAAAGTACAAGTTTGTCTCGTTTTGATAGTTGTCTCTGATCACATGACATGCCATGCGAGTCATGACTACAAACAGATAATCTCTTGGTCTGCCTGCCGAAGGCGCCACTTCATAGTCGGTTTTTTAGGGCAATGTTGCATAAGCTAAAGAGTCGTATCACATAGTAATTGGGCGTTAGGTAACTGATTTTAGCTTCGTTTTCTTAATTTAATATTTTTCAATCTCAATGTTAATGCATATTATCATGTATCTAACATAAACATTCACCAAATATCTCAAGAAAAATTAAACGAAAGTTCTACCGACAATAGCAGATTATAGAAGAAGAAGAAAAGGGTTTAAATAGAGATGACTGTTATCTTTGTCGGTAAAGGTCTATCCAAGACGATGATTTGGTCTCACCATATGCTATCAATTGTCGGTTTTTCTCAACCCAGTTGTATTTTGATTGAACTACTTTTCGTCCTTACTATTTCTTCTATGTTATTTTCCAAAGTCGACCGGCTCCATGTAGAGAAAGATGAAATTAATAGAGGTTGTGGGAATTTATGGCGTGTTTGATTGTAAGCCTGAAATTTTTATAGAAAGAAAATAAATTCTAAGTAATTCAATTGTTTAGAACTTATTTATATGTAAATTATTAATTAAATGTGTTTGACTTATTTAGTTTTTAACATAGAAAATATTAGACTGTTTTTTATTGGTAAGTAGATGAGGAAGTAGTGAGAAATGGTGAATTATCTGGAAAATGAAAATCATATTTCCCTAAAAAAGATATTTTCCTTGTTTTCAAGGAAAATACGGACACGTGATCAAAAGTAAGAAAATATATATATATTTTTTTACAGCACAAAAGTAGAAATTAGGTGGAAAAAACACATTTTCCATAGAAAATACTAGCAATCAATTATTGTTTTATGTTGGAAAGTAACTTGACAGGGGTGTGATATTGGCCGCGTTTTCTAAATGGTCACGTCAAAGTTATCATTTACCACATAAATCTAACTTATTCTTTATTCACCACAGTGGCCATTGTGAAAATTGGGCTTGTTCAACCGGGCCTTGGCCACCATTTCCATCCTGACTTTGGGTGGATCAAGCGCTCATGTTAATAAATTGATTCAATTAAAAAAAGTCCGACGGTAATTATGATTGAGGATGAATTAACTAGAAGACTTAGTTATGTTGGTAAATATGTAAGAAAATCTAGAAAAAGTAATGAACTCCAAGGCACGAAAATCGTTATCTTTTAACATATGTTTCTCCCCTATCCAATAAAGTCACGACTGGGGTATGATAGAAAATCTCTCTCAGGATACAATGGAGATGTTTGATTCAAACTGTGACCATTTCATTAAACCAAGAAAAACACTCTATAAGAAACTGATGATGTCAAGAGAAAAGAGAGAGTAATAGAAAATAACGAATGTTTTTTTTATGTGTTTTGCAAATGAGAATTCGCCCAAAATATATAAAAATAGAGGCAACCTTTTGAATAGGTGTGTCCCTTGAACTAAATGGACGCATATGTTGGAAGAAATATACCTATTCAAAAACTTCTGAAAATAAAATTCTCTTTCGTGGGCGTTGCCCTGAGCCTCCACGACTCCCTCGACCTGACCGGGCAGGTCGATTCCCTTTGCGTAGCGGCAAACACTAGTCGGAACGACAAAACATTCGCAAAACAAAATATGAACATGCAAAAGATGAAAAATATCTAACAAGTTACAATATCGTAATAAGGAAATCATGCACAATGTCTTTCCTAGTGGAGAATGGAAGGAGGGGAAGGAGAGTCTCACTAAGATTTTCTTCCTTTGTTACAGAAGGAAAAGGGAAAAAGAGTCTGTCGTTTGTTGATTCCTCAATTGTGAAGAAATTGAAATTATGTGGGAGACATCAATCAATCCAAAACAGTGAGAAACCCAAGAGCAACGATGTAGAAAATTGTGCAAGTTGGACAATTTGCACAGTTGTTGATATTTCATGCTTCTTAATCCAATCCTCACGAAATTTGGGCAAAACGTTCACAACTCATTGATCTTAAGATCCAACGGTTAAGATCATCATCTAATGGTTCATTCGAGAGAAATATCTATATGAAAGTAGTAAATTTTGATGAGATCTTTCATCGTTGGTTTTTGAGTAATATTCCAAGATTATTTTTTCTCAAGGAGAGGTGTGTTTGGGTTAATTGTAATAATTGCCCTTTAGAGATTTTGTCTTGGGTATGCGAAGGTTTATTATGGTCGTGTCAAGAACTACATGAATTCTTGATATTTATTGTGCAAAGAATTGTGAATTTTTTATGGAGAAAATTACCTAAAACAAGGTATCTAAGTTTTCAAATTCAAAAATCAGGTGTAGTGTTTATTTTATCCAAATTCAGGTGTTAATTAAAATTTTTAATATTAATAATAATATTATAAATTTAATTTAATTTACATACCCACGCTCACAAACCCAAATCAATTTCATATCATTTCCAGTTTCCTTCCCCCTCTGCTCTCTCTGTACCCACCTTCGCAGGCGACTCTCTCTACCCACCCTCACCGACGATGCCCTTCCTCTCTGTCGGCAGCCCAACCTCGCACCACCGCTGTGATTTCGCTCCTCCACAGACGTCGCTATATATGGCGGTCCTGCTCCGCCACGTGCAACGGCACAGCAAGGCATCGCTGCTGCTGCCAGCAGTGGCACCTGGCTTTTCCGCCGTCGCTACTGCGGTGGGGCTTGCAAAAATACAAGCGCACCAGGTGGTGGTGCTTGCAACAGCGGTAATCAACTCTCAGAGACCGTCGTGCAATTTGGTGGTGATTTCAGGCAGCGTTGTTCAATCGGTGCCTCGATTTTAGAATTTGAATCTCCCACATTCTCTTCGTCTTCCCACCCTCACCGACGGCGCGCGTTCGACACCATTTCCTTAATTCTTTCCCTATATTCTTCTTTCTTCTCCGGTCTGCAGCGTCGCGGAGGAAAGCAACTCGCCTATAGCACCGCACCTACAGCAGACGGTTTAGGTTGGCTAACCAGGGAATTAAGATTTGCCTATTGATTTCTTGGTGGTGCGTAGTGGTGGTGGCGGTGTTTGGGATTTTTTGTTGGGTGGTGGTTGTGGTATGGTGTGATGGAGATTGAGGTTCTCTGTTTTATGTTCTATCTTCTTTGTGATTGTTGTTGGTTGGTTTTTTTGTTGGGTGGTTGTGGTTGTGGTCTCTGTTATATATGGATTTGATGTGGTGGCGGCAATGATTCCGGTGTTGGTGAGGTTGTGGTGACTCACAATTTGTTTAGTGGTGTGTGGTGGTGGTGGATCTGGTGTGACGTAGTGGTGGTGGTGTTTTTCTGTGTGATTTGTTTGCAATGGTAGTGGTTTTGATGGTGACAGTGGTGCTACAGGTATTAACCACAATCAACCACAACCCACCTGATTTTGGCCTCAACGAAAATTTATTTGAATTTGGTGGCACGGGATGAGATTTCGACCAAATATGTGACCGGTTGTAACTGTTTGTGACCGTTTGTGACCGGTTAATTGTGACTCGTTGTGACCAATTGTGACCGATTATGATCGTTTGTGGCCGATTGTGACCAATCCATGGGTTGGGGGGTGTGATTTTCAATTTTTTGAAAATTTTGAAATCGACGGAACGGTCGCCGGAGTGATCGCCGGAGAAGTCACCGGAGTAGTGCCCGGACCGTCGCCGGAGCAATGGCAGGACCGGTGCCGAAGATGGAGGGAGGTGGTGTAGTGAGGAGATGGGTCATGGGGTGGTGTAAATAATTAATATATATTATATTATAATTTAATATTTAATATATTATAATTTAATATTTAATAAATTTATTTAGCACCTGATTTTTGAAATATTTTAAGAAGTTAGTTATTTATGAAATGTGAACTTTAAAAATAGGAACTAAGTATTGTTCCTTTTTTTATGAGTGTAGGTAAAAGTAAAAAAAGTGGATGTGAATGTAGCACTGTCCAAGAGAAAACCATTTACGGTGCTGCACTGTAACTAGATATCATATGAGATATTGGCCTAATTTAGGCCCAACATATCTGTCCTGTTCAATAAAATAATAGAGATCCAACTTGAAACCTAATGGGCTAAATTATGATTGGTGAAACCTAGTTTATAAGAAGAAGATGAACTAATCGCAAGAAACTAAATTTCCAGTTTTACTATATGACAGAATGATCTCTAACAAGTCTATGATTCCTCTAAATGAATAGCATTTTTCTTGTAAATAAGCTCCTCGTATCCAATGTAACCTAGTTCACATAATTGTTTGAGCCCTATTTTGTTCAAAAAAATGCATTCTGCAATAATGTCATGACGGTGAATGTGTGATTAAAAGTTGAAGAAATTTTTTGAATTTATTTTTAATATTATTTTATCAAAAAATATGTAATTAAAATTGGGTCAAATCATTGCGGAAAAATACAATTTACTGAAGAAAATTGAATCCTACGTGGAGTACAAGAAATCAACTTGTTCTCGACAGGAAGTACTATACTTTGCCTTTTTGGCGATCTAGGTAGGAACATGGCATGTGAGTCATAATCTCCTAGCTTTCCGACCCAAGGCGTCACTTTGTTAGTACAGACTCTTTAATTCATGTGATCATTTGACTTGTCTTCTCAGAATGATTCGAGATCCACAATGTTTGCATACTGTTCTAATTGTTTTACAATTATATTTTCTGCGTGACATTCAACGAGGAGACAGCAATTATGACCCTTATTTTTGTTGGAATTTGGTTTTAAGAATTGAAATTTTGGTTAAATATAAACATTTAAAAGTGACTTTATGCCAATTTCGACCAAATATTCGAACTTTTGATACATTTTTCCATTTTTCATACTGGAATTTGGGGCATTTTTAATTACCTGACATCAAATTTGATTCAATTAAGGGCATCTCCTATCCAATTTGGTGCAAAAATTTTGATATAACCCAACACCAAATTCTCTACACCAATTTGGTGCAGCATTGTTCATTTGATGTGATTTTTAGAGTTTTTTTTTCCCATAATTTATGAAGAAAAATAATTTTAAAGAATGTATAAATATGGGCTAAGAATTCATCGTTATCCCTTGTATTGTCCATTCATTGCAGAATCTCGTGACAAAAATGTTAATTGTCATACACAGTTTTACGTTATAGGGGACGGGGAAATCAAAATAGGCTCTTGTTTAAGTCCCATTTTTTTTCCATCAAAATATATTCTTCAATAGTGATTTGTTCACATTTCAATCACATTTTTCAATAAAACAATATTATATGCAAACTCAAAATTTTTCCTTATTTTTTAACCATACATTCTCCATCATAACACTATTATAAAATGCATTTTTTTTAGAAAAAAAAAAAGGGACTCAAACAATCCCTTGGCAAGCACAAGGATTTAGTGAGTGATTGGTGCTATTCAAGGTCGGTCCTATGATTTTTGAGGCCCGAGGCGAACTCTAAAAATTAGGCTTTCATAATCAACGTAAATGTAAAATTCAACCATGTATTATGCATTCTATTGTAATTTAAAACTTAACAGTAAAACAATAAACAATCTTTAAAGAATAAAATATTTTTATTATAAAGTAACAAAGCCAACAAGAAGTCAAACAATCAGTTAAATATTATTCGTCTTACTATTTTAGAGGCAAAACATTAATCAAATCTAAATAATTTAGATATTCAACCATTTCTCTCTCTATTGATAACATAGCCAATTCATTCAATTTTTCTTGTGACATAGTTGATAGGAGGTAAATCTTGATCAATTTCAATTTGTAGAAACTTTTTTTGCAGATGCAACTGTAACTGATATGGTTAACAAGATTTTATAAACAATATAACCATTTGGGAAACAAACATTCAATGTCTTCAAATATTATAGCACTCCAATTGCTCTCGATGCTTCACTTGATATATAGCATTTCAGGACTTGTAACTCTGAACATAAATAATCTCCACTAATGTCTGAATGCATTATGTTCCAGTTATTTCTCAAGATTCATACAAGAGTTCAACAAAATTGAATGAGTTGCATCTTTTAACATCTTCAAATTAAACAAACAATCAAATGTGTTATCATATTGTTTGAATTGTTCAAATAGAGTCAATAAAGAAGATAGGACTTTATCAATTATTTATAAAAAATATTCAACTCTAAAATATTTTTCAATTGATTGCTTTACTTCATTACTTCCACTCTCATCAAATTGTTTTTCTTCGAATTTTGCATTTTTCTCGAAATACAGCTTCAATTCTCATTTTGCTTGCATTTTTTATCGCTTCATCCATGACAATAGTAAATCTAATTTCACACCTACTTCATTAACACGGACAGATTTAATCACTTATTCTTCCTAATCATAACACATATAGGTCTTATCACTTCTTCGTCATCATTCAACGCATTCACATTGTTGCTTTTAAAATACTTATCAATATCCCCTGCTTGACTTTAAGTTAATGCAATTTCATTTCGTTTCATTTTCTCTTTAGAGTCCCAGGCTCATATTTAGAAGGTATGGTGTATGAGTCTATATCTAATGTCCAATGTTTAGCCTAAAAGCCAATTACAAAATATATCAATCATCTCACTATTAAAGTTTTCAATATAGTTACTACGTGCGCCTGTGCAATTTATCCAATACAATAACCAATGATATAAGCGTACCAGACCACAATTATATAAGCCGACAATATTTCAAACATTTCCAATATATTCAATAACAAGTCAGGGCAAGCCATCGCTTACTAGAGAAGTAAAATTTTGATAAAAATTATGGAATCACCATTCACACCCTTGAGAATTCCACCATCACATCTCATAAGCTTGAAATAAAAATTTAACATTTCATTGGGACAAAATCATATAGGGAAAGAAATAAATAGGAATGAGGAATCAACAGCAAAGTCATGAGCAATCAATGGGAAATATTAAGACAACATATTATGTCTATGAAATACCCAATATACGCCTGATAAGGTTAATTTGCAATCAAGGCGATAAGTATGCACTATAATTAGAATCTGAAACTTTTGGCAAAAGTGATAATACTGGCCCAAACCATCCATTTTCATGACTCTATAAGCAAGAATGAGAAATCAACAACAAAAATTGGTTGAAACCTCCCAAATTAAATCCTTGATTCCCTTCCATGAAAATTTAAAAATAGAATTCAAACCAAAATTCTAAATCAATATGTATACATGATACATTTTAATTAAAAAATTCAAACCTCTGCAGCTTTGCTCCGTTGGAAACTTGGACCGTTACCTCAGGTAGGGGCAACTGGGCAAACGTCAATGGGTGGCTAGAGCCTGGAGGGGGCGACTGTGGACTGCCGATTGGCCGGAGGATTGGGGAGTGGGGACTCCTCGCAGCGTCATGACTCACACGGTTATGGTTGAAAAAAGTTGTGAAATGTGTAAAACTTGTGATTTGTGAAAGAGTGAAGGGAAGTGAGGAACTATAGGACTAGAGGAGTCGCGGCGTTGAGGTCTATTGGTCATCGATCGAGAAGAGACGGCATCGGCGCCACGATTGGAGTCGGGTTGAAGGAGAGAATGAAAATTGATTTTCCATTTTTTCATTTTGTAATTATAAAAAAAAAAAAAAAAAAAAAAAATAATAATAATAATAATAATAATAATAATAATTGGACCAAAGATGAGGCCCCTTCGGTATTGGGCTTGATTGCAAAACAAACAAACAAAAATAGGGCCAAAAAAAGCCCCCCTCCAGTTTTGGGCCTGAGGCCTGCCTCGCCACATGTCCTGCCTAGTGCTATGGAAATGAAACTAAAATGACCAATAGGACAATGATTCAATAAAGCTGTTCGTCTGAAAAATGGGGGAGGGATAGAATCACCCTTTGCTTTTAAAATTTTGCATCTTTTTTGGCTTTACATGTTGATTCTACATATATATTAAAAAGCTATCCAGTGTAGAGAAAACAAGCCATATTCTTTGCAGTTTTGAGCACTTTTACTATTGAATCAAAAGAGAATTGAATTTGAGAGAAAAGGCAGGAAGCTTCTCATTTAATTCAAGAAATGAAAAATCTGATTTTACAATGTATCAGTCATAGATATATATACAACGTAATTAACAGAATTGTAAATCGCATGAACTAGAACTTGACAGCTTGCAGCTAGTTGGATGTAAAATATCTAATATCTAATACTCCCACTCAAGGTGGCCGGTGAATGTCAATAACGGCCATCTTGAAAGGTAATGTACTTAAAGATGCAGAAGGTAATTTTTTGGTGAATACATCAGCAAGTTGGTGATGAGTGCGAATTGGAAGAAGATTGAGAAAACCATAAGTAACTTTATCTCAAACAAAATGGCAATCGATTTCAATGTGTTTCATCCGTTCATGAAATATGGGATTGTTGGCAATGTGTATTGCAGCTTGGTTGTCACAATATATAACTGTAGAACCAGAACACTGGTGATATGTGAAAATCAAGCAACGACTGATGAAGCCACACAAGTTCACTGGCAGTTGAAGCGAGGGCTCTATATTCTGCCTCAACAGAAGAACGAGAGACAATCGTTTGTTTCTTCACTTTCCAGGATATCATAGAGTCACCAAGAAAGATGCAAAAGCCAGTCACAAACTTTCGAGAATCAAACATGACCCCCAATCAGCATCTGCAAAAGCTCTAAGTTGAAGAGAAAAGGCAGAAGAGAAGAACAATCCTTGTCCAGGAGAAGCTTTTAAATACTTCAAGAGATGAAGTGCTGCAGCCATATGAGGTTGCCTAGGAGCTGACACAAACTGGCTTAATTTATAAACAGCAAAGGTTATATCAGGCCTAGAGACAGTGAGTTATAGTAAACGGCCAATCAACCGTCTGTAGGAAGATGCATCAGAAAGGATATCACCATCAGAGAAAGCGAGCTTAGCTTTAGGATCTATGGGTGAAGATGTAAGTTTGTAGGCAAGAAGACCAGAATCCTCAAGAAGCTGCAAGGCATAATGGCGCTGAGATAAGAATAGACCACCAGCAGACCTTTCAATTTCCAGACCAAGGAAATATTTCAAAGGACTAAGATCTTTGAGTTTGAACTGGCTATGAAAGAACTTCTTCAACTCCTTAATGACAGGAAAATCAGAACCTGCAATGATTATATTGTCCACATATACTAGTAAAGTAACAAAAGATGAACCTTCGCCCTTAGTGAAGAGAGAATGGTCAGATTTTGATTGAATAAAGCCATTTAAAACAAGGGCCTGAGAGAATTTGGAGTACCATTGTCGTAAGGCTTGCTTCAAGCCATAGATAGATTTATGCAAACGACATACCAGCTTCTCCCCATTTCCATTAACCTTCTGATAATTATGATAACCCAAAGGAAGATCCATATACACCTCCTCAAATAGATCACCATTCAAAAAAGCGTTATTTACATCTAATTGAAATAGATGCTAGCCTGTGATGGCTGCAATTGCAAGAAGCATTTTAACTGTCACTAATTTTGCAACTGGGAAAAAGGTCTCAATGAAGTCTAAGCATTCTTACTGTGTATAGCCCTTTGCTACCAACCGTGTTTTGTAACGTTCAATACTACCATCAGACTTATATTTAATTTTATAGATTCACTTGCATTCAATAGATTGTTTTCCTTTAGGAAGAGATTGAACAAACCATGTGTGATTGGATTCCATAGCCTCTAACTCATTAGCCATTTCTTCTCTCCAATGTGGACATTTAACTGCTTGATGATAAAATTGGGGTTCAAAATTGGAAGAAATCTGGAGTAGATATGCACGGTGAGAAGAGGAAATGGATGCATAGGAAATATAGTTGTTCAACGAATAGGAAATATGAGGAGCAGGTTGAGAACTATTTTGAAGCATATTGCAGTGGTAAGTTTGCAGGTAGGAAGATGGTTTTGTGATCCTTGAAGGCCTTCTAACCACAGAAGTACGAACTGTGTTTGAAGTGGGTGGAGCAGATAAGGTATTATGGGCTGAAGTAAAAGGTAATGGCAGATCAATTGCTGGAATATGCATGACTAAATCTGGGAAATGATCAATGATATCATGAAGAGTGGCTATGGAATGGAAGGAAAATAAGGTTTCATGAAATATCACATCACGAAACACAAAGAAAATTTAGATTCAATGTTGTAAAGTTTGTACCCTTTGATGCCTAGTACATAACCAACAAAAATGCAAGCGACAGTACGATGATGAAATTTTGTTCTAGTGGAAGGCAAAGTAGAAGCATAGCTTAGACATCCAAACACCTTTAGATGAGCATAGTTGACTGAGGTTTTGTGAAGGAGTTAAAAGTGAGATTCACCACTTAATAAGGGAGAATGAGTTATGTTGATAAAGTATGTGGCAGTAAGAACACATTCCCCCCAGAATTTTAATGGTGTGTGAGATTGGAAAAAGAGAGCTCTAGCTACATTAAGAAGGTGTTGGTGCTTCCTTTCCACATCGGAGTTTTGTTCAGGGCGCTCAACACAAGAAAATTAATGTAAGACACCTTTGGAATTGAAAAAATATGTGAACTGCAATTCAGGGGCATGATCAGATCGAAATCATTTAATAACTTTCCCAAATTATGTCTCTATGAGATTGAAAAACTTGGGGATGATGAATTTGACATCAGACTTTTGTTTCATGATAAATAGCCAAGTAAATCTAGTACAATCATCTATTAGAGTTAAGAAATAACGATATCCAGCATGAGTTGGTGTGTGATATGGACCCCATGTGTCACAATGAACTAAATCAAAGGGATCAGCAGAGAAATTGTTATTTGATACAAATGAAAATCGTCTTTGTTTAGCTAAAGGGCAGATAGAACAATGAATGCCCTTATATATATTACAACTGATAGACAATCTGTCCTTTAACAATTCCAAACATTTAAAAGAGATATGTCCAAGCCTATTGTGCCAAATTTGAGAGGACACATTATTTACATTCAAAAGGGAAGAATTAGAAGCTGATTTATGAGGTACAAAATTATAGACAGTAGAAGGACTGATAGTGTCAATGACATAGAGATCAGCTACTTTGTTTCCCTTGCCAATCATCCTCAAAGTTGGAAATGATACAAAAATCCATAAGAAAATTGACTTGCATAGAGGAATTCCTTGTTAATGAGGTAACAGATAACAGGTTAAAGTGAAATTGTAGAACAAAGAGAACATCATGTAAGATCAATGAGGGGTTGAGACGAATCGATCCAGAAAGTTTAACATGTATACGAGAGTTGTTAGAGAGAGTAACAAATGAATTGGAAATGGGAACTATAGTATGAAATAAGGATTGATCAAAGCAAACGTGGTTAGTAGCACCAGAGTCTACTATCCAATGTTGAGGAGAGTGAAATATGGCATGTTTGAAACTGAGAAGCATATACCTGATGTGTGAGTTAAGTTCACATCAATGCATGTGTCTGCTTTGGCTGTTGTCAAATGAGAGTTCAGCATGGCTAATAAGTGTTGATACTGATCAGGATTCAAAGTTAGAACAAAATAGTTTACATTCTCCTGATGATTAGAGTAATCTGAGACCTGATTTACTATTGCAGCAACCTTATGATTTGAGGGATTGACCTTCTGTCATGCTTTGTAGCCAGGCGGATAATCGTGGAGTTTATAGCACTTGTCTATTGCATGCCCAATCAAACCACAATATGTGCAAACATGACGGTCCTTTTTCTAAAATTTACTAGATTGTTGATTATTATAAGATCTATTTCCCTCATTTTTGATAGAAGAGGCCATTGGATTACTGCCATTCGATATTTCTGTCACCATGGCCCTTTGATGTTCCTCTTGAGAAACAAGAGCAAAAACTTTATTAATGGGTGGTATTGGATCCATAAGTAGTATTTGGTTGCGAGTGTGTGCAAAAGAGTCATGAAGCCCTATAAAAAATGACATGACATGCTCAGTTTGGTAGTGATCTTCCAAAGCCTTAGTTCCCTCACATGTACACTTTCCACACAAGCAATTTGGCTGATAATTGCTCAATTCCTACCAAATTGTCTTCAATTTAGTGAAGTAAGCTCCTACAGTTAGCTGAGCCTGAGTGTGGTTCATCAGATCACTCCTCAATTGGAAAATGCGTGGTCCATTTCTTTGCTGGAATCTCTCTTTCAAATCTTTCCATATTTCGAAGGTAGACATAGAATATATAATTCTTGCTGATATTTCTTTAGACACAAAATTGAGTATCCAAGATATAACAATATAGTTATTTCAAATCCAAGCATTGATCAAATTATCATTACCTTCAGGTCTTGTGATTGATCCATCAATAAAACCTAATTTTTTCTTAACTGACAAATCTATCACCATTCTTCTGCTCCAAGAGGTATAATTTTCTCCAATCAACGGTTGAGAAACCAGAATGAGACCTAGACTGTCCGAATGATGGAGATAATAAGGACTCAATCCATCATCAATAATGGAGTTATTGTCCAATAACGTTGAAGTATTAGTCGCCATGGTGTATAAAATCAATGATCAGAATCAGGTGCTGAATGGTAGTAGGATTCTCCTGTTGAAGAAGAAGAAGAAGAATCACAAATTTCACTATTTCTTTGATACCATATTGAATCAAAAGAGAATTGAATTTGAGAGAAAAGGCAGGAAGCTTCTCATTTAATCGAAGAAATGAAAAATCTGATTTTACAATGTATCAGTCATAGATATATATACAACAGAATTAATAGAATTGTAAATGGCAGGAACTAGAACTTGACAGCTTGTAGCTAGTTGGATGTTAAATATCTAACATCTAATATTTATGTTCATATTTAAAGTTGTACAATAATCTCTTGATGTATCAGAACCATGAACTGTTATAACTTTATTAAAACTTAAACTTTATGATCTTGCCAAGATCTTCATGTCAAACCATCAAGAAACTAAATTAACGCGGAACATACCTTAATCAATTGATTTCTGACTTGATTAATGAATCTTGAATCTGGATCTGTAAATTTTCAGTTTGGTTGCTTCAAATCTCCATCTTGATTCCTGATTGTGGGTTTTATGGATCTTCCTCTTCATATGTTTTCTCTTGTATTCTTGTGTTGATGGGATGCCACAAAGAATGAGAAAATCACACATGAATTGGGGACCATAACCCTTTATATATTTCCATATGTATTCGGCCCATCGTCAAATACAAACCCTAATGGATCCGGTCTCTACACATATAGTCCGGCCCACACTTTAATTAGATGCTTAAAGCCCAATTACTTAATTCCTTATTAGATCACTTTAATTTTGGGCTTAATTTTAAGATAGCATTTATACACAGTTAATTACATATGTCGGCCCATCACGGGAAATTAAATAATTTCCCAACACGAACAATTTGAGGTTTGTTGCTTTCTTCAAAATTTTCATTTTCCTTCGTTTCTGTACTTGGTAAAAGTAAGTTGCCCTTATCTTGCACGTATTTTCTTTCTTGTAACTTCTCGAATTGTTTGATTATTTTGTGCAATGGTTTGGTTATGAGTCCTCTCATCATTTTTGGATAAGAATTAGGATGCACTGATGCAGCGTGATGTATTTTTTATATCAGAAAATGCAATACAGCTACAATTTACACATATTTAATTGAAAATCTTGTTTTTAGTTACAAATCCACTTTTGAGTTACCCTTAAGGTCAACACATACATTCCTAATTTATCGCCAAGCTCTAATGTTACATAGGCTCGAGCTATCCATAAATTAGCTAAGAAGGTTGTCATGATCTTAGAACTAACTCTGAAAACTTCATATCCGAACTTTTCGGACAAGAAGATCTATGAGAAAAGTTCTACGTAGCCAAGGATTCAAGATATTGATATTTTTTCAAAGAGAGTAAGGCTATTCCAAGCATGGAAGGGGTCCATCTCTACTAGGATAAAAATTTGGTGGAAGATATAGATTTACATTAAAATTTACTCTTTTCATTTTTCTTATACACTGTTGTTTCATACTTTATTAGAGACAAGTGAAAGTGTAAGAATAGGGAAATTTTTAATTCTACTTACATGTTTCATATCAAACTTAAGATAAGCAATTCTTATAGCCTAGGAACGCTATGATAATAATTAATATTTTTAATGGACAGATTAGATTTTTTGTTTGATTCACATTCTCAAACCCAAGTGAAATCTTTTGTCTTCTAAACGAACAATTTGATGTTTTTTGAAAATATTTATTCATATCCCGATTTTTCCATGTTTCAACCAACTCCTCACCGGACTGTTGATACGAAATGTACAAGCGAAGTCAATAGTTTTCCCTGTTGGTACACTTAGTTGTCATCAGTAAAGAATGAAATTATCATGTATAAGAGGAAAAATGAGTAAATGTCACTGCATATATTTATGTTCCACCAAACTATCTTCAGTTGGAGCCTTTTCATGTCTAAAGAGGACATAGCCACTCTGTATTTCCCCTTCAATCACCTATGTGACTAGAAAGGCGGTGTAAGTTTCTTTTCCTCTTTATTCGCTAGAGATCTTATTTTGCTCATCAAATAGTTTTCTCAATACCAACTCTAGTAGTATCCTTTTTATGTAATTATTAATTTTCAATTTCTTTGCAAACTTGCAAGTTTGCTATCTTATTTGATCTATTTGTACCAACCATCCGTCGGGGGAACTTTCACATTGGCCTAGTCAAATACCCCAATTTGTAAACGAGCTAAATTTCGAGTTGAAAGTGAAGAAATCAAATAGGACTCTATCCAATTGTCTGTAGACAACAATTACAATTGGCATTTGCGATCAACAAAGTTTGACACAACTGATTTCTTTGTAGTTTGTACGTGTACATGAGAACATGCTTGTCAAGTGGGTATCCTTCGTAATGATCACAGATAAACAAAATCATGGTTTATTGACAAACATTTATTGTGCAAGTTTCAAGATTTAATGATAATGAACAAATCTGGAGGCATTCTTAATGATGTTTGTTTCGAGATAGTCATGAGCTATCATAAGGATTGGAATGCAAAAGAATGCATATTGGACGATTTAATAGGTTTACCCTAAGAGAGTTATGCTAAATTGGTCAGGTATTGCCAAAATATGAGAAAATTAATTATGGCTCGGTGTTCTTCATGGAGATTAATAACGACAATTGCTTCAAGTATTTTTCATGGTTCATGGACAATGAATTTGGAGATGTCTTAATTCAATGCAACTCCTAATTCTAGTCAACGATGCATCCCTAATAGTTAGATACGAATGTAAGTTGATTATTGTTTTATGTCAAGATGTAAACGTTCAAAATAATTATCTTGCATTCGGCATATTCGTTGGTGAAAATGATCTAGTGATGCATTTATTTTTCACAAAATTGAGGCAAGTAATTGGAGATGTTAAGAATCTTGCATTTGTAACTAACCGGGAGAACGCTAGAGTAAGCGCTATCGTTGAAGTTTTTTCGATGCACATCATGGTCATTGCATGTACTATATACAAGGCAACTTGAAGACCAAGTATTGAGGTACTGGGATTGTGTCGTCGTTTAGGAGAACTACAGAGACTTACGGTTTTGAAGAGTTTAATAATTACATGGACGAAATAGATATTAAATCACATGGTGCATGATAATATTTAACAACGAAAATATTAGGCATTGTCACATCTTATAGGAATTCGATATAAGATGACATCAAACAATGTGGAGTCGTTCAATTCATTATTCAAGAAGGATCATAAGTTACCAATTTTTGTGATTATCGACCACATTCGTAGTAATCTCGAGATGATTTCATAATAGATGAGAAATCATAGGTTTGTCTTCCATTCCGAGTTAACATGCTTGTACACGTGTGATTTCTCAAGTCTAGTATGAAAACATTCATGCATCTTTTTACGAATATAGTTGATGATCGGGAGAATTGGTAACTCTTGATCCTTTTTTATTAACTCTACATTCTTTGATATCATCTTATTACATCGAATTTCTATAAAATGTGATCATATCCAATGTTCAATCCCTAACTTCGTTGTTAAATACCCAATCACTTGCTTTAGCTTTTGAAGAATCAATGCATCGCTAGATTATTCTCGCTATCAACTATGCCAAATACATGAGGATAAAATTTGAATATTTGCACTTTGACATGTAGCAATATTTAGCTTGCCTTCGTATTTAGCTTTCAGGGATGTAACGTCGACTGAAATTAGGGGTTGCATACTCGCATTGAATTTTAAAAAATTCAAATTCATTGTCCAAATGCCATGAAAAAAATACTTGAAGCGGTTGTCTTTATTAATCCCCATAAAGAATGTTTAGTCATGATTAGTTCTCTCTATATTATATCAATACTTGACTAATTTGACATAACTTTTCTTGAGTGAACCCATCAAATCATCTAACGCGCATTCTTTAACTTTTAGTTCTTGAGATAGCTCATGACCATTTCGAACTCTCGACGGACGTCGTTAATGATATTTGTAGGTCTGTAAATTGTCCTTTTTATTCAAACTTGTGCGTTATATATCTATCAATGAACTAGGATATTGTTTGTTTATGTTCTCGCGTATACTTGTAACAACAAAGAAATCAGTTGTATCAAACTTCGTTGGTCGCAAATGTAATTATCGTCTCAACAAACAATTTTGTAGTTAAGACTTTTGTTTGATTTCTTTATTTTGAACTCAAACAATTGATCGATCTACAAATCTTCATCATCTAGAACCACACATGAAGAATTAGAAGTTCGTGTACTCAACCTAGTCCGTGAGTTTTCACCGGATTTTCTCTGATTGGACAAATGAATTTCCTCCCAAGCTATTTCTGGAATAATTACGTCATCCTCCTAAGCTATCTTCGTTGTGTCTCAAAAACCATTTACATTACGATTCACTTCATCAGATGCCTTGTGTTCAAATAAATTGTAAAAATGTGTATATATGTTAACATAAGTCGAAATAAAATTTAACAGTTAAAAAAGTAAACTAATTTAACAAAAATGACATTTAATATACCTAGATATAATTTACCAATTCAATGTAATGGATATTAATGAGATATTTGTGATAAACTTTTGATATATTTTTGAAGTTTTAGTTTTAAAGAAGATGAAAAACGAAAGTATCGTTAGTTGGAGAAAACGTAGAAAAAAAAAATTTAGTTTGAAATTTTAATTGGGAAGTCTTGTTTTTGTTTTTGCAAGTGAAAGGATATTATTGTCTTTTTATTTTGCAATATTTTAGTAATTTATTAACTTCAATTAATTCCAGTCTTTTTATGTTAAGGGGTCATTTTCATTCAAGGATGGTAGGTTAGGCTTGTTTGCAAATTATTGGGGCTTTTGTTCAAATAATCTCAACGTTACCCTTATATTTATAAAGAAAAAAATAAAAGTTCCAACCTCATCTTAAGAAATCACAATTTTTCCAATTTTCGTCATTTAATCCGTATTTAATCCCTTTGATTTTCATGTCTGCACAAATTTCTTTCGTCGACATGTAATACTATTTTGTTTCTATTCAATTTCCTTCTTAATTTATATAATTCTAATTTTGCAACCTATGTTTACTTTTGTGTTATGGAGATTTCCCGATACAAAACTACAAACTCAAGCAAAAGAGTTGATGGGGGTATGTAAAATGGAGTGGATTAACTTCGACAAATAATAATTATTTTTTTGGGTAAAAGAACCACGGAGAAATTCCTCAATACAGGATTGAAGTTTAGTATGGAGATACTTAATGGAAATGATAGGTGATATCAAGAGATGCTTCGAATGGAAAAGTGCGTCTTTTGCAAATTATATTACAATTAAGAAGTTATGGATTGGGTTAACGTAAAGAAGTACAACTAGAAGAGGCAGTTGACAACATTTTTATGATAATAGAACATGATGTTGGTAACATGATGATTCGAGAAAGGTTTCACCGTTCAAGTGAGCATTGAAACTGCGAGTAGACGAGTACTAAAAAATGATTATTATTGCTTTGCAAAAAATTAAACCACTTGGTAATCATGACAAAGTTTCACCTCATATTCAATCGAATTCCAATTACTGATTTTATTTTAAAGAATAAATCTGCGGGTACAGGAAAAGTTCACGGGTAGCACAATTCTATATTAAAATAATCTGCATGATAACTGTCAAAACATCAGATTTCATTTAAAACTATGTATTCAAATTATTTTTGCTTTATTTTGTTCTATTTTTTTTATCTTGGAGTCATTGACAGGACACGCGTTCTCGCATCACTTCCACCGAATGTGTAATTTTGACTTGTCATTCACCTGTAACCTTTATATAAAAAAAGGATGAACCGCATCCTTAGCGGCCCCCACTTACCATGTCCTGAGCCTTGGTGGAGGTAAATCGCAGGTTATGCTTCCAAAGGTTGTACACTTGCACTTACTCAAGGGCCAAATCTATATTTCAGGATTCGAACCCTTGACGCGACAACCTCAAACAAAGTTGGAGTTTTTCCACTTTCTCCTTTTACCACTTGGAGATGTGCCCTGGGGGCACCTGTAACCTTTATATATTGCCAGGATGAGAAGGAGTATCATATAAAACGTATATGTCTAGAGGCTCTAGGAATTACGAATGATGCTATGGGTACAGAGAACTTTTTACAGAAAATTGATAGAATACACGCAACACGTGAGTCTCATTGTTTTTAATAATATTTAATTCATGTGACCCCCACCTCCTCATATGAGAGAAATTCAAAATTCGGGAAAAATCTGTCATTTTCTTTCTGTACTTGCATCATTTTTCAAGAATTACTGATCTAAATTTTTTCAAATAATAAGGTCTCGTGATTGATGCGAGTTATCCAAAAATGAAAGGTTATTTAGTCACATATAAGGAAGAAAGATACCAACTTCCTAATTTCAAAGTGGTAGTTAACCTAGAAGATCTCAGGAAATATTTGATCATGCACATTTCTCACTACTAATTGTTATTGAACGTACGATGGAGAATATTACAATATACGTCAATTATGATTTTAATAAGCAAGTAGTTATCGTTACGGCTTCAATGGCGCTCCATAACTTTATAAGGAGGGAAGATATAATTTAATACAAATCGGGATCGAAGACGAAATTATCAATTTATGGAACATTCATTTATCCAAATTTTTATGGTAAGTAAGTTTGTAATATGCATCTCTTGCACGTGGGATTCTGAAATAGTGAATGGAAGTGATGAACACGACACTCTCCACTGTCACGCACTCAGAGAATAGGATGGGAGACAAACACGGTACATACTTTTGTTATAATTATTTCATCGACTTTTGCACTCAATAGATTTGCGCTCTCAAAGGGAAACATAAATACCTTTAATGGCCCAAAAAATTGACATTTTGCTTTTTATCAGTGGCTAATTATTAGATCATGAGTTGGCTAGACTTTTTACATGTGCCCCCAATTTGGAGTAGATTTTAGGGCATTTTTTTATATATATATTTAGCTAAAAAGGGTGTAAATTAAATTTTTTTTTAAAAAAAAAAAACAACATATTCACATTTCATACATTTTTTTTCTTAATTATATTCGATTCAGAGTGTCACGAGTTACAAATATTACTTACAAATGTCATTTTGATTTTGTTACTTTTATCTTCAGAGCAAGTAACGTTTCTCCTTCCAAAATTCTAACACCAAACAGATATTAGACTCGATATAGTATGTCATCTCTTTTCAAAGTCCTGTACTTTTAATCAATAAACGCCATCCCTTGGTATGTATCGCTTCCTTAATCAAAAGATAGAAGAGCACCCCTTCTTCCAAAGTTACGGGATCGTTTTGTCAAGTTCCTTCGATATGGTACTTCAATTTAACTGTTCATTGTATAACTTATGGCCTGTTTGGGAGAGATTTAAATTTTTCTACAGTAAATCAATTCTCATTTTCAACCACACATTCTTCAATAAAATAATATTTTGTATCACATCAATAATTTTTTCTTCTTTTTCAACCACACATTTCCCATCATATCACTATTCAAAATCAATTCTTCTCCCAAAAATCCCTCCCAAACAAGCTCTTAATATCCCACCTAAGTTGTAAATACAACCATTGAGGAAGGACTGTTTCTATTTCAGTTATTCTTTTGTCATATATGTTGTGTTGCATTAGACAATTATAAATATAAGTGATTAGATAAAATGAAAAAAAAAAAAAACAATCTCAGTTATTACATTGTACAGAAACAAATCTATAATGCTTGACAGGTTATCAGATAGAGCAGACAACAAACATGGCCGTCCACATCAGATCAAATTATGCAAATAGATTATCTTTTACATTGATTGGAACTTGACCAATAAATCAAGTTTGGGGTGGGTCCATTTACATCCTTCTATGTAGTCCACCAAGAAAACTATAGAAGAAGGATAACAAAAAATATAAAAAAATGATGGAATCAATCGCAATCGATATGCCAAGATAAATTTTATGGGTAGAATGTGGTATGAGATATTGATATTATCATTTATCTTTTCAAAACAAAAATATGTTTAATCACCGTTTATTGTTATAGGTATTTGATGAAAAAGGGATTTTCAATTTGTCTCAATCGAATGTGTTCAACATATAACTGGCAAAAGAAAATGAAGGAAAACTTACCTATCAGACATCTCGACTCCATAAGAATTACAAAATCATCTCGTGGGCACCTCTGGTATCGTGGAATCACGGACCAACCATAATAATAATAATCAAATACTTTCTTGACTACGACATTCTTTCACATTAGAACAATTAATGAAGTTCGGTGTCATTTTCTTCTAGAAGTTGATATTATTTGGGCACATTATACTCCAAATAACGTCGTGTGATTGTTACATCTCACCCCTAAGTTCGATAACCAAACCCTATCGATCTAATACACTTTTGAACGTCAACTATGCTTGGTTTTCTCATTCCATATATATGCAATCATTTCAAATATTCCTTTTAGTCAATTTTTCCCAATTTCTATTTGCATGAAAAAGAAATTTGAGGTTTACAATTTGAAAATCATTTTAAATTTATAAAACATAGCAGAAACATATATACATTAAACTGTTTAGTTTGCCAGTTGATCAAAATAAACAAGTAGTTTGAACTACACATTTTATGAAATTCTCGATTTTTATCAACTTTTTTAACTACACATCTTATCAACTTTTAATCGAATTAAAAAATGATTTTTTTTTTAACAAAACCAAACAAGGATTAATTGTGGAGGGGACATCACTTCCAATTCGAGTAGTTAGATCACGTCTTAGTAAAGAAACTTGTGGATGGTGTAAATGATTGAACTCACTTTCCAAGATAATAATTTAATTGCACCCACTTTTTATTCAGTCCGTACCTCCCTTGGAAACTCATGCAAAACGACAGTTCAGCGTTAATTTTCTTTTTATTGCATTTTTGGTTTCTGTTCATAAACACTTCATAATGCATTCCCCACACTACTGTTTATGAATATTTGTTTCCAAATCTATCCCCTTTCCATCAAGTTCTCAAGTTATTCGTGCAAAACAAAATTTCATATCCAGACCGGCTCGTAAGCTAACCCTTGGGGGTCATGTCAGGCAACTCACATGAGTCAACTTTTCGAAAAGCATTTCTCCTCCCTATAAACCACATTTACGATACTCGAATGGGGACTTCCGAAGGAATAACAGAGCGCACCATAACTTTGTTTTCACAGAATATCTGTCTTCCAACATAAATATTGCCTTCCAACTGTCGCAAGGATTCGAACCTCCAATACTCCGATCATGTCAAAAGTGCATTACTCACTCATATTTAAATAGGGCCTTAATATGAAAAAAAACATTCTTGCTTGACGTTAGACGTGTCCAAATAACTCCTGTTAAATACATATGTAAGATAATTAGCAATGTCATCATCCTCTATTGGAAGTTGATTGAGCTTGCTAACTTTACATCAATATGGTTATTTAATCCTGATTTGGTGGGAATTAAAATCGGATTTTTAGTATCGTTCGATAAAAGTTGATAAAATTTATTTTTGAAAAGTCATCTCATAAAATATATGGTTGAAATTAATTATTGATTTAAGCTGAGATTAAAGTGGGGCTTAACCTAGTCTTTCACATTCGAGTTCACAAATCTACTTAATCGAGCTCACATAACAAAAAGAAGAGTCATTAGAACATGATATTCTCAAATTGATTTTGAGCAATGAAAAACATTTCCCCATGGATTTTTGAGGGTCCTCCGGGAACTTGAATCTACCCGTATATATGGAGGAATGTGGCCCCTCTCAGCGTCAGCATTCACTTCAATGTCATATATGCAAGTAGTACAAGTTACTTAGAGATAGATAGACACGGAGGAAGAGAGAGAGAGAGAGAGAGAGCATGGGAGAAGAGTTTGCAGAGGAAATAGAAATGAACGTGAAGACTACCTTAAAGAAGCCACACTTTGTTATGATACATGGTATTAGTGGGGGAGGGTGGTGCTGGTACAAAACCAGATGCCTAATGGAGAATTCCGGCTACAAAGTTTCATGTATTGATCTCAAAAGTTCTGGCATCGATCAAACTGATCCCAATACCATCCTTTCCTTCAAAGAATACAACAATCCACTCTTTCAATTCTTTTCATCCTTAAACGACAACGAAAAGGTCCACTCTCTCTCTCTCTCTCTCTCTCTAAAAGTTCAAACTCCCTTCAACATAATGGTTCAAATTCATTTTTCCATCATATGCCTAATACGTTGAACGAGAAACTAATTTGTCAATGTTGAACAGGTGATTTTGGTAGGACATAGTGCTGGGGGGCTTAGTTTGACAGATGCAATTCACAAATTTTCAAAGAAAATCAGTCTTGCAGTGTTTGTTGCAGCCACAATGTTGAAAATGGGATTTGTGACGGAGGAAGATATCAAAGATGTAAGTTCTTCGAATACTCACACTCATACTTTTGCACTTCTACCATGCGTTAAACTTAGAGAAATATGTAAATTCCATGAAATGTGCGATTAAAATTAATTGTTGATTTTGATTTAAGTGTTAATATAATTTTTAGTCGAACCAAACATGGATTAAATAAAATCTTGACGAATATTATTATGTACTTTTTCTATAATTCTGTTCGGTTATGTAGAGTCGAGCTCCGTACGTGGTCTAAAAGGTGAGACATGAGCAGTGTGTTTTTCAAGTTGGTTCTGAATTTGGTGAGCTAAAAGACAAGCATTTCTATTGAAGAGTTTGTTTCTGAGAAAAAAAAAATACAAGTGGAGTGATGGGAGTTACGGTCAAAGCTGGTAAAGGGGAATAATTCGACGTTGTTTTGATTGTAATAACATTGGACCGTCCTAAATAATTTTTGCCATGCCAACTGTCTTCAATTCATTCTTTCTTGTCCGACCTTATCCACATCCACTCCCTCTATTATTTTCCACCATTTCTGCAAGTAATGCACATACTTTTGCATCTCTCCACAAGTAACATGTTCGTAGAGGTGTAAAGTGAATTGAATTGTACCCAAAAAAGTTAATCATGCTACTTGTACAGAAAATTTTTACACTTCACTTGACAGATAGACGCGTGGCATAAAGTCATTGACTTTTCAAGAAACAAAAAGGTTTTTGAGAGTTTTTTCACCAATCAGAACCTGCCAACTAAGATCTGTCAAAGGGGGTGGCAGCATTATTCTGTACGAATGACATTAATTGTTCGAGTTTTTAACCCTTTGTCCCCATTTAATTACTAGGGAGTGCCGGATCTATCTAACTTTGGAGAAGTTGGAGATGTATATGATATTGGCTTTGGAATGGGACTTGATCATCCTCCAACCAGTATGCTCATTAAGAAAGAATTGCAACGAAAAATCATTTACCAATTATCACCTCAAGAGGTAATTTCTTTTATCTTGAACAGTGAATATCGACGAAAGAATTGTTTACCCATATTTGATCATAATATATAGTCAGGGTCGAAGATAGACCTACGTGTTAGTTTGTTTAAAATCTAACCATATATGTAAGGGAATATAAGAACAACGGAAGTACAAAACACGAATTTACAGCACAATATCGAAAACCAATTCACCAAGTTTAATAGGGCTCAAAAACAAATTCATTGTACCCTTTTGTACACAAGAACGACCTCAAACCACACCAAGACGCTAATCACACTACACACGGCTACTCAATGACACAAAGGAAATAATCACACTGCCAACAATAGAAAACCCTCTCATTAGACCACAAAGGCACACAATCACCAAAACTGAAGATTAAAACCAAGAGTTTTAATCGTACATTAAGTATTACATAGAGAGGAATGAAGAATCACGAAGAAACTGAAGGCAGAAGAACCCAGAATTTTCACAGAGAAAGCCCATAGAACGTAAATGAGGAATTAGGGCTCAAAAGGGCTGTCTAATTGGTATAAATATCTCAAGCCATCACCCTTGATTTAATCTCCATCCAACGATCAGAGCAACTCCAAGGTAGTGAATTTGGGCCGCGTATTTTGGTCCAGTCCTTATGTGTTATTGGGCAATTTTTTTCTTCAAAAACTTTCAACAGTTGGGCATAGCCCATTTCATCATTGCCCCAAAATGTTAGAAACCAATTGTCACAAATGGCATCAAAATTCCAACAAATCTCCCCTTTGATGCCAATATCATAAACCACCAAACATATTAGCGTTTCATCGCACCAATTACCAAGAAAGTTACCCCCTGCAGAAAAAACAAAATTCACCCAGAATCGATTCTTAGAATTTGTAAACAAGATTTAAACTTAGAAAGAGGAAGTACCTTTGTTCCCATATGCGCGGAATTAAATTGTGTAGGGATTTTCTCAAATAAAATATATTATTTATGAACTATATCTCTAATGAAATGCATCCTAATATCTATATGTTTAGTCATATCATGAAAAACAGGATTTTTACATAAATGAATAGCATTCTGACTATTACAATAAACCACAGCAGGATCATTCAATTTATTTAGTTCACATAACAAGTCTTTAAGCCACAAAGACTCTTTTGTAGCTTCAGTAGCAGCTACATACTCAGTTTCAGTAGTAGATAAAGTAACAATAGATTGCAATTAAGACTTCCAACTAATGTAAGCACCACACAAGATAAAGACATATGCAGTTGTTGATTTTCTATTGTCCTTATTACTAGTATAATTAGAATTCATATACCATTTCAACACAACTCCCTCTTTACAAAATTTAAAATGCAATCCTAAATTTGTAGATCCTTTTAAGTATCTTAAAAGCCATTGCCATAAATCTACTCAAAATGCTAATAGCATGTGCAACATCCAATCTAGTACATACTATAGTATACATAACTGATCCAACTGCATTAGCATAAGGTACCTTTTGCACGTATTTAATATCAGACTCATCATGTGGACATTGCTCTTTACTCAATTTAAAATGACTAGCAAGAGGCAAATTAACAGGTTTAGAATCATGCATAGCAAATTTACATAACACATTTTTCACATATTCAGATTGGGTTAAAAAAAAGAGATTGTTGTGATCTATCTCTTTTAATATCCATCCCTAAAATTCTCTTAGCATGCCCTAAGTATTTCATTTCAAATTTAGTACTTAAAGCCTTTTTGATGTCATTTATATCACTCATTTTATATCCAACCAATAGCATATCATCAACATACAAAAGTAAGTAAACAATCACATTATTCTTATCATTTCTTTTAAAATAAAGACAATGATCAAAGGCACTTTGTACAAAGCCAATAGAAGACACATAATTGTCAAATCTAATATACCATTGCCTAGGCAATTGTTTCAAATCATACAAAAATCTATTAAGCAAACAAACATGATTAGGCATTTTTGAATCAATAAAACCTTGAGGTTGCACCATACAAATGATTTAAGAAAGCAGTTTTAACATCCATTTGTTCAAGCTCTAAATCATATTGAGCAACTAAGGCAAGCATGACTCTTATAGTAGTATATTTCACAACAGGAGAAAAAATTTCATTATAATCAATACCAGGCTTCTGTGTAAATCCCTTTGCAACAAGTCTAGCCTTAAATCTAAGATGCTCTTTAGAAGAACTACCCCCCTTAATACCATAAACCCACTTACAGCCTATCAAAGACTTATCCTTCGGTTTAGGAACTAACTTCCATTTATCATTCTTCACAAGAGACTTCATCTCTTCTTCCATAGCACCTAGCCACTCTTGAGATTGTTGACAGCTCAAAGCCTCTTCATAAGATTTAGGTTCCTTGAAGGCTAAGTCTTGATATGACAAAACAGCAAATGAATGATAATCACCCATCCTAGCAGGTTCTCTGATCTCTCTGCTAGCTCTATCACGAGCAAGTTGATAATCACTTAGAGGATCAACTACATCACCTACTAAGTTATGTTCACCACCTTCAATCTCAACTTGTTCCTCCTCAACAAGTCCAGGGGAGTTACCTACTCTCACTTGCATTCTAGTCTCATCATCCTCATCACTTTTAGGATCATCACTAGAGACTCTCTTACTCAAACAAGGCATGTCAGCTTCATTAAACGTCGTATGTCTACTGGTTATCATCTTAAAACCCTTCTCATCTCTTGCCCAAAGTCCGTATCCTTTCACTCCCTCGGGATACCCCATGAAAACACATTTCTGAGATCTAGGCTCCAACTTACCTATACTTTGGTGAGAATAAACAGAACATCCAAAAGTCCTCAAAATAGTATAATCAGATAATCTCCCTAACCATACCTCTCACCATCTAAAACACTAGAAGGAGTTCTATTCACAATATACACCGTTGTCACAGCCTCACCCCAAAGTACTTTAGGAATCCCCGAACTAATCATCATGCTTCTAACCTTATCCAATATAGTCATATTCATTCTTTCAGTAACTCCATTTTGTTGAAGGGTATAAGGAACAGTTTTGTGCTTGAGGATCCCATCATCTCTACAGAGTTGATCAAATTCAGTATTACAAAACTCCAGACCATTGTTTGTTCTTAGAACTTTGATCTTTTTATCCATTTGATTTTCAATTAAAGTTTTCCAGTTTTTTAACTTTTCAAAAGTATCTGATTTTTGTTTCAAAAAGTAAATCCAAACTTTTCTTGAAAAATCATCAATCAGTGATAAAAAATATTTGTTGTCACATTGAGTGGTAGTAGATGATGGGTCCCACAGGTTAGAATGAATATACTCAAGGATAGATGTAGTCCTATGTTGACCAGTATTAAAATGAAGCTTATATTATTTTCCTAAAGTACAGTGCTCACAAAATGGAACCTTAAAAATCACATCCTTACCAAATGCCTCTCTCTCTTATTCAAAATATGCAACCCCTTTTTACTCACATGAGCAAGCCAATTATGCCATTTCAGGGTAGCATCAATCTCAGCACTAGAGGACTCAGCAATGTGACTCTGAACAACACTGGCTCTAGTGACATATATACCATTCCTCTTGGTACCAATGAAAATAACTAAGGAACCCTTAATTATTTGCAAAGAACCATTACCAATCCGACCTGACAAGCCTATGTCATCTAGATTGCCCATAAAAATCAAGATCCTATTCAAATCAGGAATATACCTTACTCTTTCTAAAGTAAAGGTATATCCATTATCAAACTTCAGAGTCACACTACCAATTCCCTTAATGCTACGGGCTACATTGTTACCCATAACTACCTCTCCACCATCAAGATCCTTAAAGTTCTCTAACCAAGGTCTTCTAGATGTCATATGGAATGTACATCCTGAATCCATAATCCACTCACTATCCTGACCACTGTCATCTACATAATTGACAGCAATCAAATTAGAAGAGGGTTTTCGTCACCACATATACATCAACAGTCCTATTATCTAGGGGTTCAACTACATTTCCCTCATCCACTTTCTTTTTTCTCTGTTCATTCTTCTTCTTATAACAATCCTTTATAAAATGTCATGTCTTACCACACCCATAACACTTCCTAATCTTACTCCTAAACTTAGATCTAGGTCCCCATTTCACATTCTTCTTGGAATTGTTATGATTGCTCCCTTGATAACTCTGAGCACTGACTTGCCTGGTCATCGGTCTACCTCTCACAGACAAACTCTCAAAATCCTTTCCCGTTCTATCAACCTTAAGCTCTAATTCTTTACTCCTCAAAGAATTGATCACTATATCGGGAGTTAAGGTATCTTTACCATACTTAATAGCAGATTTAACATCCTTATACACATCAGGTATAGCATTCAACAGCATAACAGCTTTATATTCATCAGACACATTCTCCCCAGTATTAGCTATATCTTGAACTAATTTATTAAAAGTGTCAAGATTATTATCTAAGTCTTTAGACATGTCAATCTTAAAGCTAAAGAACCTTTCTAAAAGGAAAAGTTTATTAGGTAGACTCTTAGACATGTATTGCTCTTCTAACTTATCCTACAAAGCCTTAGCATTATCAAGTTTACCAACTTTCCTCAACACTTGATCGGACAAATGAAGAATTATAGAAGTATAAGCAAGTTCATTAGATTCAAGTTTTTGATCATCAGTCATCGTAGCATGAAATTCACTAGTTATAGCCTTAGAAACTTTCTGTTGAATTAAGACCCCTCTCATTTTTTGCTGCTAAATCGGAAAATCCCATTTTCCATTAAAAACTCCAAGTTCAATTGTTGACATTGTCATTTGAAGTTTTTAATCAACACAAAGAATTTTTTAAGATCATAGTTCCACAAGAAAAACAGTAAACATATATTTCAAATAACCCGTTTTAAGGAATCACACAAATCATAGTGTAACCAAAACAGGAATGAAAACACATCAAACTGAAAATAGACTATTAACTCAATGAACTGTAGATAACAGTGATAATATGCAGTTTAATAAACTCAAAGAATCACAAAGATAGAACAGTGAGATTAAACAGGTCTATAATCACAGAGAATTAAGCTATTGAAAACAAATAGACTAATAATCAAGATTCTATCAGTTCCGGATGTTAGAATTCACCAGGATTCCATGAGGTTCAAGACCCCAGGTCAAGGCTCAATTCTAAACACTAGAGGGACACACAACAATGGGGAAATCAGGGAGAATTTACAACATTCAAATATAGTAATAACAAAATAATGACAGGATTAAGAAATTTTTCACCAAGAAGGTTCGAAAAAGAACAAGCACTATTCAGATTCGATCGACCAATCAAATGCAGCTCAAAGTCCAGAGCTCCTAGCAGGTTCACCAAGAACACATGGTCTAACAAGAAACACGAAAGACAGAGAAAGATTATTAGTAGCCAAAATCGAAAGAAAAATAAAATTGGGGGAAAAATTAGGGTTAGGGTTTCTCTGTAATTCAATCGATTTTTAGGGCATCAGTTGGAAATCGATTTTCCAGTACATAAATCGAAGACTCAAGAACGCCTTACACACGCTCTGATACCACTTCTAAGGGAATATAAGAACAACGGAAGCACAAAACTCGAATTTACAGCACAATATCGAAAATCGATTCATTAAGTTCAATAGGGCTCAAAAACAAATTCATTGTACCCTTTTGTACACAAGAACGGCCTCAAACCACACCAAGCACCCTAATCACACTACCACACGGCTACTCAATGACACAAAGGAAATAACCACACTCCCAACAATAGAAAACACTCTCATCAGACCACAAAGGCAGACAATCACCAAAACTGAAGATTAAAACCAAGAGTTTTAATCATACACTAAGTATTACATAGAGAGGAAGGAAGGATCACGAAGAAACTGAAGGCAAAAGAACCCAGAATTTTCACAGAGAAAGCTCACAGAACGTAAATGAGGAATTAGGGCTCAAAAGGACGGTCTAACTGGTATAAATTGCCCAAGCCATCACCCTTGATTTAATCTCCATCCAACGGTCAGAGCAACTCCAAGTGGTAGTGAATCTGGGTCGGGTATTTTGGTACAGTCCTTGTGTGTTATTGGGCAATGTTTTTTCTTCAAAAACTTTCAGCAGTTGGGATTAGCCCATTTCATCATTCCCCCAAAGTGTTAGAAACCAATTCTCACAAATGGCATCAAAATTCCAACAATATAGTATACTTAACTTCTCGACTATGAATCGACCTAAATATGTATATGATATAAAGAATTCTAGTTCAATATGGTAAATTATTCGGCTACAAATGGATGTAAGTCTTCATGTAGCCCAGACCTGCCCCCAAGCCCAATTAATTTTATTAAGGAAGAAAAAAAAAATTAAGAAATTCTTTTTTGCTTTTTTTTGGGTCTAATGGAAATGAATTTTTTTCCATGTATTCCGTCCCTGTAGGTCTTACATTAAAGAAGAATCACTATATGCTTGCTAGGTTTTTGATTTTATTATTTTTCTCATAAATAGGAATTAGGTCTGTCCTTTCTAGTAAAATATATTTAGACACGCTTGAATGACTCCGTGAAAAGAACTTGTAATCATAGGCTCGACTCGATCATATCATATTATCCGTTAATAACCTTATCGTTTCTCATTGTGATCTCGACAAATGTACTAATTCTTTTCTTCATATCAAACATCCGTACATGACTAAGACCTTAAATGTGGTTCAGGATTCCACACTAGCAGCCATGCTTCTGAGACCAGGTCCAATCCAAGCACTAAAATCTGCCCAATTTGAAGAGGGAGAGGATGCAGATGAAGTTCCTCGTATATACATTAAAACAACCCATGATCATGTAATAAAACCTCAACAACAAGATGCAATGATCAAGAAATGGCCACCAACAGATGTTTATGTTTTGGAAAGTGATCACAGCCCATTTTTCTCTACCCCATTTACACTCTTTGGTTTGCTTGTCAAGGCTGCACTTTCTGCTGGATGCATCTAGCTAGCTTGGGTTGAGCGTCGAGATATATAGCTTATTTGTCTCTGCAGGAGAATAGACTTTCTTAGAAAATATTTTAAGGTATTTGTGTATATCTTCGTTTTATTTTATTCATTCTACCATCATTGAACATTCATGTTCTCGTTTCTGTTGCTTTCATCCCGCTTTTATATAATAGATGAACTAAGAAAGAAAGAAAATTGATTGTGCCATGTGTTAGATTGTATTTGTATGTCGAGTACATTTGTATTCGCTATGTTTAAAAATAAATATAATTATATTTCTTTTAATTTGTTAGTATTATATTGAGCTTGATCGTTTTGATATTATAAATGGAATACTTAAATTGCTAAGTGTGGAAAGATTCGATTTTACACAATCGATAGATAAAGATGAGCACTTTATTTTGATAAGATCGTATCAATTTTATTAAAGTTCATCTTTGACATTGAAATAAGATTGAGTTTACATTTCAAATTAATTGAACTGGACCATGTGAAATTTATTTTGTGACATTAACCACACGATTTTAACTTCAATCCATTGCAGTAGATAAGATTTTAATCCTAAGTGGGTACATATATTATCAATATAGAACATGTCACCTATTTAATAGGCACTATAATGATTTTAAAGAATTTTCTAGTGGACAATTGAATTCGATATTGATTGTTGAATTAATATTCTGATATGATCACGTGGAATTGTCGGATATAACATGAGACTCGAGGGTGTATGTATATTTGAAAAATGGCGTTTTGGTTATCTCACCTTGTTTTGAATATTTGAAACGGCCAATGGGATATATAATACGTAAGAACGAAAAATCAGATGATATAATTACCGATTATATTGTTTTAGCAATTTTAATTAGATTGTGAGTGTAGCTTCATTCTTTTGGTAGAATATAATGAAATTAATGAATTATACGGATCGATCAAGAGTTGACCGAGTAAAAAAACTTATGAAGTTTAGTTTAATTAGGTCCGATTCAATCCCTTTCGATGCTTCAACATAAGAATTGTGATGGACTATATAAGTTATATTCCCTCCGTCCCAATTATATAGACTTGTTTCGTTTTTCACACGGATTAAGAAAGTTTTTTTAATGTTATTGGAAAACTAATTTTTACCAAGATCTTTCCTAGTTTACCCTTATTTAACTTTCAGTATGTAAAACTAAATTATTGTTTGAAAGAATTTGAATGATGTAATTTGATGAGAAACATTGGAACCATAACTTGAAATTTTTTTTTTTCAAAAGAAGAAGAAGAAATAATGAGAGTTGTTCTATGTTTCCAAAAAGTGAGAAATGTGTGTATTTTGATGATTTCAAGAAATTCGCATATTAAGTGAGGAAAATTTAATAAAGGTATATTAATAAAGGAATACAACGAAATATTCTAAATTAAGGGTGTGTTTGAATCTAATTTTGAGGAGAATAGAAATTTTGGAATAGTGATTGATGTGAGAATGTGTGGTGGAAAGGTGATGAAAAGTTTTTGATTTGTGTGTAATATTATTTTATTTGAAGAATGTGTGGTTGAAATGAAGAATGAAAATGAGAATGAGAATGAGAAATTAATGGGTGCCAAACGGGGGCTAAGGTCCCTTTTGGTACACATTATTTTTTTCATTCTCATTCTTCTACTCATTTTCAACCGCACATTCTTCAATAAAATAATATTTTCCATCACATCAATAATTTTTCCTTCATTTTTGACCATACATTCTTCATCAATCTACTATTAAATAATACATTCTTTCGAAAGAATGTGTCTCAAACACACTCTAAGAAACAGATCTATATTATTAATGATTGTAGTGGGAATGATCAAATTGATATGGACTCGGATATGCGAATCTTGCTACCTCGTGCACTGAACACATGGCAAGACCGTGTGCCACGTGGTGATGCACACTAAGCCCCACGTGCTCAAGTTAATTTCCTCATTTATTAATTACAATTATGGTTTTTGCTTTTGTGACTAAACACAATAAATCCAGTGGGTTTGTGGCCCCCATTAAAATTTGAGAAAATATATTTCTATATTGCTTTCTTATTATTTTACTATTTGTTTATTTTAATAAAATTATATTTTGTGTTTCAAAAGTTTTAATAGTAAAATTAGGCCCCCGCAGAATTTGATTCCCGACTGTCATTGAAGAAGACTTTGAAGGTCTGAAGGTAGGATCAAGCAAGGACGGATCTAGGACCGGATCACAGACCGGACTAATACGTAAAAAAAAAAAAAAATATTTACACGTGAATTTTTTAAAAAAAAAAAAAAAATTTTTTTTTTAACTAAAAAAATTTTTTTTTGGGGGGAGGGGGGGCTACAGCCCCCCCCTAAATCCGTCCCTGGGATCAAGAGAGCACAGAGTAAGAACACTACAAGTGATTTTTGATCGCACGCTTCAAGGATAAAACATGTAAACACCTATTTCGATTATTTAGAAAAAATATATATTATATTTCGGTTAAATACACAAAATAATCAAACCCTACGTTAGAATGTAATTCTCATACTCATTCCAACCATACATTCACACAATAAAATATTTTATAAAAATCCAAAAACAATTTCGCTACCTTTTAACAACATATTTTTCAAAAAATTACTGTTCAAAACATTTTTTTTTTTTTAAATAATGGCCATCAAATAAATTTTTGTGATGTTTACTTCCAGTTCCCAGCACCATGCATCAGTTAAACTATTGGATTCTTTTTGGCCGTAACTAAAATGTCCATTTCTTCTATGTCAACAAATGGAAAACTTTTTTATTTTAATTCTATTGAATGACTTTATCTAAAAATTTAAACTGTTAAATATTTATAAATTATTTATTTTATGTATCAACTGGTCTCTTTACATTCCATCAAAAGCGTAATGTGTATACAATTTTTGTGAATAGATCGCGACCACACTAAAATCAAGAAGAAAATAGTAAGTCTTATTGGAAAGCTAACATGTTTTAGTATATGAAATGTGTGATATGAACTAGGTTAAAATTCATTGCATAGGTATTTACTTTTTTCTCCTATTTCATAAAGGAAAGCTCCTGAAATTATTGACAGTAATCAATCATGCTACACAAACGGGCTCAAAAACAGGAGGACTTGTGTCGACACATGATTAAACAATTTTTAAAAAAATGCCAAAACAGGTGCGGCCAAGTCGGCATGTCCATCATTTCTATGTCTTTGAGCTTGTTCAATCAACATTATTCGAAAGTAATCTCATTTTACCATGTCACTTTAAGTACAAAATAATGTTACAGAAAATCTTTCAAGTCTAATTCTTAGCCAAGCATGCTCTTCTAGCCAAACGTTGTGATTATGGGACCACGAGTTTTGAAGAAAATGCAAGTATCAATCACTCAACTTTGACTTTGATCATCTTCAAGAAGACCATCCAAGATTTTCAGAGCTAAATTTGAAAGAAACATGTCGACAATTGGGAGAGAGGCGGAAGTGGTGCCCCAGAGAGAACAGCTTTGGCAAATCTTTCATGACCAATAACGCAGCCCAAGCACCAGCTCAAAATCATCGTCAGATTTCATTTCGAGTTCTCCACTCTGTGCTTGCTAGATCCAAGAGTAGAGTAGAATCTGTTGCGAAATTGGCTTCCGGGTGGTACTTTTAAAGAGTTTTATAATCCTGGTTTTGAGCTTGAGAATACGTTGAGATCTTCTGCTGTGTTTCTGGGGAAAGGAATATTTGGAAATGCATATATTGCAGCAATGCGAAACGGAATGAAAATTGAGATTAAAAGTAGTGAACACTTCAGAAAAAAGGTTTTAGACAACAAATAGAGTTTATTGGAAATTTAAGGCACAAAAATGTGTGCATTATTTCTCCAAAGATGAACAGCTTCTACTGTACGATCATTACAGTAATGTTAACACGGTATGTCTAACGTTCTCGTTCCTGCATTTTTCATTGGACTGCCGAGTCTAATTTATAGTGTTCATTTTTATCTCGACCGTGGATTGGCCTGATATTCCGATTAGGGAAGATTATATATTCAAGAGAATAAGTTTAGCCTATTTCAAAAAAAAAAAAACAAATTTGAAATTTTCAAAATCAGATTTTTATTAAAAATTTTTAAATTTTTATTTATGAAATAATAAATTATTAAATTAATTTATTATTAAATATTTAATTCCAATACAATATAATTAACTCATCTCACTTTCACCATCCCTACCGTTCCGGCGACCGTTCCGATCACCGCCCTACTCCGACAAACTTTCCGACGACCGTTCCGACGACTTTCCAGTGAACTTTCCGACGACTTTTCGGTGACTGTCCAAAAAAAACTTTTCCGGCGACTGCTCCGATTCCAGTTATTTCTCCGGCGACTACTCTGATTTCGTTGATCGTTCCGGCGACTGCTCCGATTCCGACGACTCAAGTCACAAGTCATAACCCCAGGTCACAAGTCACAGTCCAAATTACAACTCAGGTCACAAGTCACAGCCCAAGTCACAATTTAGGATTTTGTTCATAGTCACGGATTATTTTCAAATGATTACAACACAGGTTACAAAATATTTTTGCACATGGCTTAGATTAATATTTATTCACAAATTGTCGAATTTTAAGGTCACAGTTAATCCATTATGTGGTCATAAGTAGTCCATTATGCGGTCCCAGTTGGTTACGAAACACAACATAGATTCAAACAACTGCCGCCCACACCTCGCCACGCCACGCCACCACAACCACCGAACCATCGCTTGTATCGCACCACCATTAAAAAAAAAAAAAAAAAACATCATCTCCACTGCCACCGCCACCGCCACCGCACACATCAAACACCAACATTGCACAACATCTGTGACCACCACTGTGCAGCACCACAACCATCGCAAAACAAAAGAAAAACGCAGCTCTACTCACCACTGCACCTCTTCTTCTTCGTCGCCGCCGTCGAGTCGACACCACCAACAGCGCCATCAACTCACCACACACCCACCACGCCGTCAACACCACCGCACCCATAGCACACATACCCATCACAGAAATCACACAAATCAGCACACATACCACAAATCGACGACGACTTCGCAGCACCTCAGATCGACGACAACTTCGCAGCAGTCAACCATCTTACACAAACAAAGCCCTACCAACAAAGCCCCACAAAGCAACAACACACCAACGCCACCAATACCATTAAACCGTCACCACCACTACGGGAGCTTTGTAGATCGCTGCAAGGACGAAGCCATCGCAGCAGCTACGCAACAGATCTCTGGCGTGTTCACTGCAAAGAGAAGGCGGGTAGATCGCTGTCGACGCGGTACGCGATCTCGATGGCGATGGTCTCGGAGGCTATGGCAGTGACAGTCGTCGCGAATTAGGGCGACGCTGCTACAATCGAATTAGGGCAGCGTCGCCCTTAGATGCTGCCCTAATTTGCAGCGCGACGTTGCTGCGACCCCGACAGCAGCGTCGCGACCTTGCTCCACCGTTCGACGCTGAAGGGTGTGGGTGGAGGATCGATGGCGGTGGGTAGAGTGTTAAGAGAGAGACGGGTTTCGCCGGTGAGTCCACGACTTCGGTCGGGGAGAGGAGAGTTTAGAGAGAGACGGATTTGGGGAAATGAGAGGTGGGTGGAGGGAGTTAGGGTTTGGTTTATAAATTAATTTAATTTAATCATATGTTTTATTTAGTAATAATGCATTAATTAATAAAAACATCTGATTTTGGAAATATTAAACTTCCAATCTGATTTTGGAAGTTAAAAACTTAAAGTACTATTTTATGTAATTACCACTTTCGATTATATATAGAGGAAATTACACCTAGGCCTGAATTTAAAATACCATTTTCAAAAATCATGAATCAAGTTTCATTTTGCAAAAATCAGGTTTTAATTAATAATTTAAAATCTTTTTTTTAATAATAATCAAACCCTAAAACTAATTCAAATCACTCTCTCACCGTCTCTCCATCTTCTCTCCCACACGGCGATTCCGTCGCCTCCACCGCCAGCCAAACTCAGTCACACCGTCCGTCTGACTGTCAAACCATGAAGGTGAAGGTGTCGCTGTTTCTCCCCACACGGCGATTCCGTCGCCTCCACCCTCGTCACAGCCGCTGCCACCGTTCGTTCCCCACTCCCAAACCTCAGCCGCACTGTCCGTCTCACTGTCAAACCACGAAGGTGAAAGTGTCGCTGTCGTCTTGGGCGATGTTGCTGTCGTTCCCAACCATCGAATGTCGCCGATCTGTCTGTTCCCTCTGGATGAGTCAGATTCGTTTTTCGTGGCTGCAATCTGTGTGCGGTTGGTGCTGTTGGGTGTGGTTAGGTGCGATTGAATACGGTTGGGGCTGCGATCTGTGTGCAGTTGGGTGTTGTTGGGTGTGGTTAGGTGCAGTTGGGGCTGCGATCTGGGTGCGGTTGGGTATGGTTAGGTACGGTTAGGTGCGGTTGAGGCTGCGATCTGTTGGGTGTTGGTTGCGTGCAGATCTTCTTTTATTCTTTTTTTTTTTTTTGGTTATGGTGGATCGGCGGCGGATCTGGCGGCGATTTTGTTGTTGGTAGTGGCGTCAGTGGTCCATTTGGTGTTGTTTGGTTACTGGGGCGGCAACAGTGGTGGAGCCGCTGATGGGGAGAAGTGGCGAAGTCGTGGTCACAAATGGTTTGGGGGTGGTTACAAATGATTAGGTTGTTTGTGACCAATAATTTGGTTAGTTTGTGACCAATGAATTAGATAAATTGTGACCAATAAATACTTTGTGACCTAAAAATAATTACATTGTGACCAATAATTTGCTAAATTATAACCTAAAATATAATATATGTTCAAGTAATGGAATGTTTGTGACCGTAAATAAGTATTGTGACTTACAAATTTTGTGATTTGTGACCGATGAAAAAATTGTGACTTTTAAATTTTTAAGTTGTGACCGATAAACAAATTATGACCTATGAAAATTTTAAATTGTGACCTAAAAAATTTTGAATTGTGACCAAATTGTATAGATCTGTGACCTTAATATATTCGTCGAAATCGGATCAGTCACCGGGAAAGTCGTCGGAATGGTGGCCGGAGAAGAGTGGTGATCGGAACGGTCACCTGAATACCCCAGGAGTTGTAGGGGTGGTGGAGGTGGGGTTGATTAATTATTTTATAGTAGAATTAAATATTAATAATAAATTAAATTAATAATTATTATTTCTTAATTAAAATTATAAAGAAACCTGATTTTTGAAATTTAAAACATGTTTTGGTATTTTTAAAATGTATAAAACTAAATGACTGATTTATGTAATCTTCCCTTATATATAAAGGATTCTGGGTGAAGGCCCTTCTTGGGGATGAGAAATTTCACCATTTTCTAGGAGTATTTGTTCATATCCATGTCTGGACTATCGAGAATCACTATTTCAACTTGCTTTTAGGTTCTATTGTCTGTGGGTTTAGCGCACATTATATAATTCGATGCATTTTATCATCTCCCGTAAAAACCGGCAAGAATCATACTCCTTTGGATTGGGAAACCCGTCTAAGAAATGCAGTCTGCGTAGCAAGGGGTATTTGCTTTCACAGGCAAAGTATTGGACTTACCATTCAATGTCACTGTATTGTCATGTAAGCTGGGACTAACAACCAGTGTTCTACATAGCATTACTCATTCCAAAATAATTAGATTTGGCGACTCTAATGAATGCAGGACACGTTGTAACATCTACTGCCAGGGAGCCCTTTGGTTAAGGACAACAGATCATAACCTCCAAACAAGTGTCCTCACCAGTATCCAACCAGACCTTTTCTCTACCCAATTAACCGCTGAAACTAAGTGAACACCCAGAACAAACCCAAGAAATGGAGAAAATATTAAAATATCACATAACATTATACCAACAGAGAATATACAAAACAGTGCATAAAATACCTAGCAAACCAGTGCAAAAGGATTGAGGAATGCCGCGATGATGATAAATCCACAGGGGCAAGGGCTATAAGAAAATGAACATTTCTGCCCAAAATGTTCAAAGATTCTACTATATGCAATGTTCCTCAGCTTTAACCAAAAAAATGAGAAAAAAGATAAAAAGGGAAAATGTAGAAGGGTAGAGGCCCAATCAGGCACAGAAACAGGTGGTACTGAGTGACAAAATTTTTGGATAGTCATTCTATTCCTCCTCTGTTTTCTACAACAGAAATATAAATTGAATAGGATAAATGTACCACTAAACATGCTGTGCAGGTTATCAAAGCACACCTTCAAAAACATACATAAAGAGGTGGTTTCCCAACTTATCTGCTATTGTCAACAATCATGCCAATGCTTATAACGTCTTAGTATTCTACAACCTCTAAAAGTAACCCAAGAGAAATACAAATAGAGAAATTAATTTTACTGAGATGATCTCTCCATCTACAGGTTATTTCCAGAATACTTCATAGCCACAAAAGTACGAGTCACCAAATGATCTGCAATCTAGTAATAATAAAAGTAGAACAATCACAACAGTTGAAGATGACCAAGATGGTCTACATCTAAAAGGAGTTGTGCAATTACCTCAAATCTCCTTAAGTCAATTAATCACCTGATACATAAGTTTTATCTTCATAATATCTTCTTTCACTTTCACCCCTTTTCTCATTTCGTTTCTGTGAATACAAGAGCAAAGTGAGAAATCAAGAACCATTGAGCCAGACTCGTGATCAAATAAATTTTCAAGTAATCAAGCAGAACTGAAAAGAACAAAAGTTCCCAAAATTCTTTAAACACTTTCAAACAATGAAAATCATGTGTAAATAAACCTCGTATGCCTCATGATTTGATACTATCCTCCTGATTATTGTGCTAGTCGTAATATCTAAAGGACTTTCCAACAGCTTAAATATACCCATACTGATAGGAACAGCATAAGGATTGCCCTTCTCCTGCATGATCATCAAAAACAAGCAATTACTCGGCATGGATACGCAGTATGAATATTAAAAATCTAGTAACATAACATACCTTCTGAAAATCATTATCCTCAGCTACAGTTCCATGCACGACCAAAGAGATATTGAAAGTTGTTATCTGCAGTAACAAAAACTTCCATGATGAGAGAAAAATAGGAAACAAGAAAGTGCATGTTTCATGGAAAGGTCAAGTTCATTGCAATCAACTCCAAGAGGAGAAGAAACTTTATCATCGAAACCTCTAGCGTGGAACTGTCAACTTGAAACTATTAGAAACAATCAATTTTTATAGATAATGTACATGTGAAAAGTAAATAAGTCCTACAAATGCTGTTGGTAAACTGATTTTATAAATAATATCCAGACGAGAGAAAGGAATAAAATATTATGAAATAAACTTTTGAGTATTAAGAACAATTTACATCAAAGAATTGTCTTTTCCCGTAATAAATAAAATATTGATCAATCTTTTACAGTTAAATCTAAATATAGAAATGAAAATTTGAGCACTCAGTGTTACAGCTATAAAATACTTAAAAACATGAATGTAGAAAGGAACTCGTAATATATATTTGATGTGATTTGCCAAAAAAAATAAATTGGTCATTTTTATAGAAAAATGAAATTGAAATAGTGACCCACCTGTATTTACTCTGAGTCGGCTACCTGTTTGGGTCTGATTACTATGACTAAAAGCAAAGTGAGAAATATAACTTCTCAAATTAGTTCCTCGTCTTAATAACCCATTACAGGATCTCAAAGGAGGTAATTTTTGGAGTCATCTTATAATAAATCTTTTAGATGAAGTAATAGTTAAGATTATCACTCAAATTCCAAACATGGATATCCATAGGCCCTGTTACAAGCAGGAGGCCTTTTTGTTTGATGATGTATAACCTCAAAATCAATTGATTGTACATTTCTTTGCTGGGCTAAAAATCTGAGTATTTATTTATGTTTAAAACTTTTTTATTCTCATTCGCTTATTTATAGTAACCTTTGAAAATCACTAGACTTGGATCAGTTCAAAATAACTAATAAGAATAATATAACAAATTCAAGGACTACATTTTATAGCTTTATCATAGTAATCAAAGCTAAACTCAGCATCAAACTGGAAAGGAACTTGATAGTTCAATTAACAGTACAACCGACAGGGTCAATGATCAACCTCAAGGGTTGTTAAATATTTGGAAACAGATTTTTTACAAAGGTGCCCATCAGTTCATTATACAAATATTGAAAAGTGAAATGTATATTTTGGACTTGTCGTGTGATTTCTTATTGGATGTCTACATAAAACATCAAATGTCTCAATTATTATTTAACTTACTCTTAAATTTCGGCAGAGATGAGAGAGCACAAGTTTTGTGCAAAAATGAAAGGTAATAAAATCATGAATGCTCCAAACTTAGCCCTTATTTGAGCCCCATTTTTTCCATCAAAATGCATTATTGAATAGTTATTTGACTCCATTACAACCATACATTTTTCAATAAAATAATAATACATGCAAACCCAAAACTTTTTCTTATTTTTTAACCACACATTCTCCATCATAACACTATTACAAAATACATTTTATGTTAAAAATGTGGCTCAAACAAACCCTTACCGTATCTTTTGAAACCTCCAATGGAGCACCAATAATTACCTCATCCACATATCGGCAAGCCAAAACGCTTAAGCTTCTTTCATGGAGATTCATAATCGGACGGTGAGCTCCCCTTTTTGAACTGCAAGGCATCATACAACAAAGATGTGGAAGGTATTCCAAAATAGTAAATGTAGCACAGTCTATAATGTTATCCAGCAAGTACTCAAGTTTATGGCTGTCAAAAACATCCAGATAAAAGAAACTAACGATAGTGTCCAAGTGCAGAATGTACACAACTACCTCTCATGACCAATATTAATGTAAGACATCAAAAGGGCATTTGGTATTGTGACTTCCACTTTACAGCAATGCTGAAACTCATAATTTAAGTAAAAGATCTAAAGAGCAATTAATGGACAAACGAAAGGATTTGAACTCTTCCACTACCTGCTTTCCCTGAACATCTCAATTTGGAGCAGTATTAGATTAAGCCAAAAAAGCAGACATTTCTTTCCAATGTTTCATGAAATGGAGTTTGACTACTAATGATACTCTCAGATCGTCTTCTGAGGTACATAAATTCATATTATGTTCAACATTAGTTTTCTTTTTCATTGTGGTCAACAAGAGAGATTGTAAAACTGGAAGCATATATAACAAAACCTGGGGAGGGGTGCGTGTGTGTGGTGTGGGGGGACATTTAAGAAAACAAATACAATATGAGTATGGATTTTTTTTTTTTTTTTTTTTTTGTATCAAAAGTGCATCACTGCATGACACTAAATCTTAAGCATACTCAACTGAACATAGTGAAGGTTTATCCACAATTCTGGAGTGGGCAACGCAGATACTCTGTTTTAATTTTTCACTCTAATATCCAAATTTAAAACAAGGCTCTTTTAATTGCCTAACTTCATCTAATTCAAGTGCATCTACCATCAATACTTAATACGAAAGAACAATCATTTAGAGGGAATTTTAAAATAGAGAGAGTCAGTAAAGTGTTTCTACCTGACAGTTTGATCAGTATGAATACCAACAAGTAGAAAGTCGCCAAGTCCTCGAGCAAGCCTCAGAATCTGTAATTCACCAAACAAATAAAAACCTCTACACATCATGAGAAAAAAGCCAAGGATTCTTCTATCAGAATCTAAAACAAGATTGCCGCCAGATGACAAGAAAGCAGACTGCAAAGGGCTAGACCAAAACAACAATATTTCAATATGGGATGTGGTCCAACAGAAGAGGGTGAAAGTTAAACAAATTGATCACCACAAATTTAGAAAGAGGCACATGGATCTGACATGGACTAGAATCATGAGCACACATTCCATCCAATTCCCAAAAATATAATGATAGTGTATATTAGTACGTTAGATATGTTATCAAGAACTAGCAGTCATACGAATGATAAGTACGTTTTACATACTTATTTTACTGTCAAAACATGAGCAACTGTTGATTATTATGTTGGAATATAGCTTAATTCTATGCAATTCATGTTTTGCAGGACAAATGATGAATGTGGGGGAAATAATGAAAAATAAGTGAAAAATAACCAGAATTGAAGAAAGTGAAAGTTCAAGGACTAAAGTGCAAATACTCAAAAATTATGTCGGGACTCACGATGAAAGTTCGAGAGTGCTAAGGGTCGATTGGAAGCAATTAGAAGTCAAAAAGGAATGGAATATTATTAAAATCAATTTCCAATTCGCACAAAATATATTCCAGATTTTTAGCCGAAAATTGAAACCCATTTTTGGTATAGTAAAAGTCCGAATTGGAAAAGATGTATTTCTAACAAAGTTCTAGCTCTTCGAGTTATCTTTCCAACGCATCTTGAATCATCTAAATCGGATATCAGAAGAGAAAGTTATAACCAAATTACTGACTGCTGTGTCGAGACAAAAAATTGGCGCGCGAAAGGAGCTTTCCTTATTCGATTAGAACTCTTTTGGAAACCAATTTGGACGTGATTTTCATCTAATTTCCGACTCTTACAAATACTTAACAGCAGAATACATATGGAGAAGGCCCCCATACACCATTCTTCTCCTCTTTGGCTCAAGAAACTCATGGAGAACTAAAACCCTTGGTGAAACTACGAAGGAACTCGATTGGAATTGGTGATTTCATATCTTTTATTCATTTAATTTGATCTTTTCATTGTCAAACAATACTAGAATTTAGATTTTCATTCTCTTGAATTTATATTGAAATCGATTTAATATTTACAAGATTTTTCATGGATTCAGTCATACTTTTTCCATTGTTCAATCAAACTATTTATTGAGTTTCAATTTCAATTATTTATTGTTGAGATTGGTTTAACAATTATTATATCTTTCATAGATCCAGTCATGCTTCTTCTATCGTTAGATTAAACTAATTGTTGAATTTTAATCTCAATTTCACTTTATTGACGGATTGATTACTGCCTTATGCTTGATGTATATGGTCGATCTTTGATCTTGTTCCAATAAAATTGTGCGAATATGTCTTAAGTCTAAATTCTAGGATTACATTTGTAAATTAAATTGATTTTCACGATATATCTTCCGATTAGAGTGCCGGGATGAAAGCCTCTAATTGTGTTATAAAAATGAATAATTGATATGATTGATCAAATCCAATTGAGGGAATTCCGACGCTTCACCGCTTCGAATTATTGATTTTAATTTCACGTTTCAACATTGAATTTTATTACACATTTGAGAGAACAATTCAGCATTTTTGATCCTTTAAATATTCTTCCATCTCCCTGTGGATACGACACCCCAGAGCTGTGCTACAACTACCGCGATATTCTTTGGGTGTAATCAACGCATAAAGAAAATTCTCCAATATAGCATAAAGGTCCTCCATAGCATCAATGTTAAGTAAATGGAATGGGATATATTATCTTATACCTCCACATGTCCAGCATGGAAAAGATCAAATGCACCATCTATATAAACTACCCGAGCATCTGGACTAGGTCCCTACAAGGTGCAAAAATATATTATGAAAGATCAAAAGGTGCTCAGCAAGTGTAACATCTTAATAAAAATCGATGATCAGAAAATGATTTGGAAAAAAATGATCGTAAGAGAAAGGAAATTTTAACGAACTAAATGCACATCATAAGCCAGAAGCAAATTGGGAATGAAATCAATAGTAGCACATGAAGCTATGATATATATCTATTTTGCAAGAGTTTTGCAAGTGATTCCCTCCCTCTCTACCACCATATGCTTAGTTGTCGGCCTTGCTATCAAGTCTCTGGTTCTTTTTCTCTTCCTGGTATTTTTTGAAGTCGAACTCCAAACTAATATGGAAGATGCAGAAAGAAAGATAAAAACTTGCAACCATGCTCTGAGGCTTTTGAAAAAACTTGGCCTCCAAAATAATCAGATAAGAATATGGCAAAATATTTAGAGCATGTGAGGCAGGCTTTAACTTAAAGAACTCACATCTAAGTAAAACAATTAGTTACCTGGTTGCTTACTGAAGGTTGGTTGCATTTCAATGGAGGTAAGGTTCATTGGGCAATGCCAAACCCCACTCCATTACCATTAATTAATCCTGAAAGTACTTCACTAAAGAAAAAAAGTCTATTTACCTTTGGAGGATGCATGTTTCGATAAATTAAATTGCAATAACGGTACTTTTATGTCTAGCAAAATGGGTTAAATGCATTGTGGGTCACCCAACTTTGAGTGGAATTGCATCCAAGTCACTTGTCGTTAATTTAGTTCAACCAGGTCACTCAACTTTGATTTAGTTGTAAATCTGGTCATTGTCCATTATCCCGTTAATTTAAATAATGTAATGTATTGACATGGACATGGACATGGACATGGACATTAACTAACGGATGACTCGCATGTTTGTCCACTTCATACACCAATACGCATCACCCATCTTCAAAAAAAAAAAAGTGAACTAAAAACATGCTTTTACGTTTCAACAATCCATTAGTTTTTAAGTTCAATCGGCATATTACGTTGGTTAAATTGAAAGTAGACAGAGTCACCAGATTTGTAAGCAAATTGAAGTTGGGTAATTCGATTGCACCATAATGAAGATGAGTAACCCAATTGCAATTTCGTTCAAAGTTGGGTGACCCGCAATGCATTTAACCCTTAGCAAAAAAATAATAGAAGCAGAGTTAAACATCAAATGGCCAAAAGGACATTCAAATTATATCAATGAATTTTATAATATTATATTAAGTATCATATATTTTTAGTAGACTTTATTACAATATGTAGTGTATACAAGTCAGTTTAGTGGCCAGAAGAAAATAAGTTCATTCCTAGTTTTGACAGTAACTCCTCCCTAAAAAAAGAAACGACTTATAAATTTAAGTAAATAAAAAAAGAATGCTTAGAAGCACAGACAAACATGATTTAAGAAAATAAAAAAAGAATGCTTAGAAGCACAGACAAACATGTTTGGCTTGAAATATTACAAGCTTGGCTGACTAATTAGCTTAACTAAACATGCTCTCTAAGTCCATTTTAGTAGAAATACTTGACAAACCAATTCAATATATTTTTTATCAGTGACAACTTCAACCTATTAACCTAATTGTGTATGGTTGAGTAGCATCACTTAGTCATTCATTACCCAAGAGTAATGAATCGTCCCAGTTGAGTGTGCTTGTTCGTGCTCAATTGAATACTTATCAATATGGCACCTGGCAGAAAAGTGCATGTGATGCCAAGCAGTTGTAGCCTATGATGCACTGATGGTCCGACACGCAATTTTTAATAAATAACATATTTGTCATTTAATAATAACTTTTAGTTGAAAATATATAATATTTCAGATAAAGCCATGGACAGGTACGTTCGCGTAATTTCCTTACCTCTTATTTCAATTTTTTTAAATTAAAAAAAAAGTAAGAATATGATTTTCACATTAGACATACATGTTTTATATGCTACGCATCACAAGTACCTATGTTTTTAGCTCAAATTATTCGTGATGTGTGTTAATAATTAAGAATATTTTTTTAGATTTATAAGTTTAAAGTAGTATGTAAGAATTAATAGCAGAAAACCCCTCTAAAAACGTTTATAATTGCGATATACCCTCTACCTATTGAAAATCGCAGAAAATCCCCCTATTTAAAACATTTTGTGCGAAATACTCCCCTAACGTCCAATTCCGTTAATTTTACCATTAAAAATAGTAAAAATTGCAAAAATAAAAAATGAATAATTAGAGTTGTGATCCTAAACTTTTTTACTTTAAAACTTATCTTCCATCCCACTCTCAACCCCCCCCCCCCCCCCAAACTAAACAAAAAACCTACAAAATTCTTCCCCCCATTTTTACTCTTCTCTCAATGGAACAATTGAATCATGATCCAATGTTGCATGTGGCTGAATTGAATTGCCCATGGTTGAATTAGTGGATTGGAGCACAGTAGATTGCCCAATTGAAAAAGGAGAGCTGTCATTCGCAAGGAGGGGGGCAAACTTTGAATCTGAAATTGGGACGATTGTTGGAGCAATTGATGAAATTGGAATGTTACCCATGGTTGAAGGAACTTGATTAAGACTCGACTAATGCCAATTTGTTGATTTAGTGTCGCGTGAAACACGAATTGAAGCAGGCAAATTCGAGTTCATGACTGCCGAATCTATTTGATCATCATTAGAACGAAATGGTGCATTATTAGTTGATGCTAGGTCATAATCATAATCGTCTAAATGAGAGCTATCAATAGGTGGTGGTGCACGACCTAGGCATTGCCGGAGATGGGTTTTCTGGCAGAAGAGGGGTGTACGATATTGGGTTTTTAGGCTACAATTTCTGCTAATTCTTTTTGTTTCATGGCTTATTGTTGGTTGGAGGCTATAGAGGAGAGGGAGACGAGGCTGTTAGTAGTGAGATCCAGTGGTCTTGGTAGCCAAAAAGAGGTGAGACGAGGGTGTAGAGGAAAGTGAGACTAGGCTGTTGGTGGTGGGATCCAGTGGACTAAAGTTTCGTTTCTTCTCATTCCAAATAAAGTTTTAAATGTTTTAGATTGTAGGTGGTACATAAAAAAAAAATTTGGGTACAATTTGTAAAATAATAAAAAGTTTAGATACTAAAAATGCAATTATTACTTTTTAATTTTGACATTTTTACTGTTTTTAACGGAAAATTTCATGCTCGGGTATCATTTGATTTCGCACAAAATGTTTCAAATAGGGGGGTTTCCTGCGATTTCCAATAGGTAGGGAAATGTATCGCAATTAGAAACGTTTTTAGGGAGGGTTTCTGCTATTAATCCTATTGTGTAAAATTTTGCAAAGTTCCTAATTATGTAACAATATGAAAGACCCTTGGCACTCAAAGACCACGGATATACCACCCTCCAACGACTCTAATGTGTGTGTAATGGGTAAGGAAAGAAGTGATTATTCAAATCTTTTGTGTAACTTTATATTTTCTACGTCTCTTTATAGATTTCATGACATGCAACATTCTTCCTCGCTGAATTTATGTTTTATATCTTAAGCAAAGCATGATTCCTTTACTTATATAAATGTATACTCGAGCATGAAATACACTACGTTACCATTATAAAAATGTAAGCATACTTTGTTAGGCTTAGTGCTTGAGTGTGAGAAATGACTGGTCCCCATAGGGACCATTATTGTACTACGATACATAGAAGATTGACATGAACGACATTATTTTTATCACAATATGACCAAGTATCTAGAATTCCTTGATTAACTAAAGTGAATTTCGAGGACAAAATTTTTTTAAGGGGGTGAGATTGTAACACTCCGAAAATTTTTACGTGTTTTAAAAATAAAGTATATCAATAATGGGCTCATTTTGTAGCCCGCATTAAATAACATATGTTAGACTCAAGAAAATGTAACTTCGTATAAGTTAAGCCCATTTTATTTCAATCCAAAGACACGTGTTTAACATATATTATTTTTATTACTTAATAATATACTTTTAAGATAATTAGGAAAGAAAAATAATATTATATTATAATCCATGCTTATTTTTAAATTTTGAAAGATAATTGATATATCTTAATTGCTAATTTCATTTTAACCAATTAAATGAATTCGACTTTATCCTCAGGCATGTGACTTTGAATCCATTTTACAAGGTGACCGTGTGTGAGTGTATTGTGTTTATTATGTTACACATTATCGGTTAGTGGGACAAATCAGGTCCTAGTCAAAGTAGAAAGAGATTCTTATCCTAACCATAAACAAAATATCCCGAACATCCCTTCGCATTATCTCTAATGTTCCCACTAATTTCTAACCACTTCACATCTTTCCATCACTCCCGTATCTTTTCCCCATTTTAAAGATCTCTTAGTTGTCATATAATTATACATCTCCATTTCATTCTTTCCATAGCAACAAGAAAAATAATAATTGAAAATACCCTCATACTTCTCCATCTTTTAGGAAGAAAGCTGCAATACCCCAAAAACACGTACAATATATTATGAGACATAAATGCAAGTTTTGAGATTTTAAGGTAACTTAACAACTTTACCATTTTTTAGTAACATTGTGTTAATATTCCTAATAATTAGATATATATGAGTTTTACGCGAAATTAAATTTTAATATTATTTTGGATATCTATTAAATTATTATCGAATTATCTAACATAAAAATATTTAGATAAAACTTGAAATTTGCACATATCCACGCTAGACCTTATCATCGTGTAGTTAGAAATTTTTTTTATTCGAATTTCGTGATAAGTTTATTTGTTGAAAGGCCAATCTAAATTTAAATTAAGAGTCCTATTAGAATTTTAATTAGGTAACTATCATTATCAAATCACGCCTATAAATACCCCCTTGTTGTTGCACTTCAATTCACACAAATTCAGAGAGAAAAAGAACAGAGAAAGAGAGGAGGGAGGGAGGGAAAGAGAGAGAACGAGAGAAAAGGTGAGAGAGGAAAAAAATGTGAGAGAAGAAAGGAAAAGAAAAGGTTTTTTAGCGCGTTTGGGATCCGTTCGCAAAAAATTTCAGTCCTAAGTAGCTCAAGCATACAAGCAATTTAATGAATAAGGTATGGATTTCTATATGTGCCAAATCATTTTGTGTTTTCACTTTTTAATGTTTTAAGTCGAGTAATTTATGTGCTATTATGTGGTCCAAATAAAAGAATGATCTTGTGGGTAATACCATAGGGTATTATTATGTAGATCCACACGGAAACCAGCGATGGGGCTAAATACCTTAAGGGGAGATTGAGAATGGGTATGACATAAGTAAGAATGAGACGGTCAGATTTCTGTCTCACTAGAAAAGTCATGTTATGTGCGTAATTTACTTGTTGTATTAAACTATGGAAATACTGGCATGGAATCTATATTGAGTATATTCGTATGCATATTCCATATTTAAAATATTTTCCAGCTGGAATTGGAGGTTGAGATGACTGGCAGAGTCCGTGTCGCGGGATCAAGAATTTAAATTGTCTTTCAGTATTTAGTTAGAAAATTATTTTGCAATGAGAATTTTATTTTCAAAATCAATGGATTTACATTTCATTAGTAGATTGAATTTATATAACATATTATGACACAAAATAGTTTATTTTATTCCACAAAGTTCTTCAATTTCTTTGTATTACAATGTGTAAAGCAACTTTTATAATGGCTAAAGGAATTATTTGAGTAACCTTCGGGACATAAGTTCCGAGAAGTTGGAAAAGCAAATCTTTTTATAAAGTTGTGAGGTAGCTTCAAGATGTACATAATTTGAATTTTTGTGGACATCAAATCAAGATTTTCAAAAGTTTAAGGTAAGGAAACGAGGTACAAGTGGTTTTGCCCCATTTAATTTTATTATTTCATGTTGATAATTGTTCTGTTAACGAAAGATATGATATGATAAAGGCCATCAGTACTAAAGATCTCACATGTTATGAGCTCTTACCGGTTTCTAAAGATGTGATATGACGGTGTAACTATTTTGATATATGAATTAATATTTTTATTCGAGATTGCACAACACTCGTATCCTACCGAGTACTCACATATACTCACCCTTTTTCCTATCTCTCGTAGATTAGAACGGGTCGTTAGTTGGGGGACGATGAGGTGTTGTCATTGTGTCTGGATTCATTGGACTTAATAAAGTAAATCCGATATAACGCGACTGATGAGCGAAATAACTCATTAAACAAAGTCCTTTAAATCGTAGTTTTTAGATTGTTCTTGATCACTTTTGAACGTTTTGATTTGTGTGTTCGTGTTGTTTTGTAGTTGGACAAATTGAATGAAAACGGAGTGGTTTGGAGCTTGAAATAGAGCTATGATAATGATAATGGAAGGAGGTATGACATGGAGATAAGGGAAGAGAAGAATGAAGTGGAGAGAAGACCAAAAGATTAGCAAAATAAATAGAGAAGAACAACAACAAAAAAAATGCAGAATACTGGGCGCCCAAATTCAGAACAGCTGGCGCCTGGGCGCTAGCTTTAAAGAAGATCAGCAGAATGGCTGGCGTCATGACCCGAGAAAGAGAAAAAAAAAAACCTGTGTTTATATATTTTTCCGGCCCGGCCCGGCCCGGCCCAACTCCAATCTGTGTTATTATCTATTAAGGCTATAAATACAAGTTTGAAGACCTGATTCAAGGGGAGAAGACGGCTTAGAAGACAACATAAAGGAAAATTGATCTAGAGCTAAAACGACAAGGATTTGGAGGAGAATTCAAACTACAAAAGAGTTTTTCTTCCTTTTCTCTTTATGTTTTTCATTATAAATTGTGTTGATTTCATAAATGTCATTATGAACTAAACACTTTATCTAGGGTTTGATGTAACCAACTTAAGATTATGGGTCGATGATTTTATAATTATTTCTATTTGATTTTCTCGCTTATATTTAATTATGTCATGATTATAATACTTTTAATTACCTAATCAATAATTGAATGAATAGATGCTAGTCAATTCCAACACTCGAAATAGGAAATTTAGGCGCGATCATAGGATTGACACAACGTAGATTTTATGAATTTCGAGATAGTGGAAAATCTATGAAACTTACTTCACAAAAGAATCGGGACTTGATAAAGTCTAGATTTTAATTTGGAATAGAGATATTGAGAGTAAATTCTAGGGTTAATTTCTAGCCGGCACTCGAGAGAGGGGAGAGGTAATTTAGGATTCTTGCTTTTGAATATGGGAAAATCAATTGGCATAATTAGATATCATTGAATCATAATTGAAGGTTAGGTGAAATCATTCCCTAGGCTTTCTCAACTTAATTATTTGCATTCTTCGTATTTGTTAACCAATCTCATTAAATTAATTTAAAATCATTCATTCAAACATTCATTATCTAAATAAAATAAAAAGTTACATAACTATAGTATTTAGTGGAATTAAATTACCTATGATGCTGGGACTCGGGTACTGGTATAGGGTACGGGTACGTATCTAGGTGTCGGATCTTTTATTTTATAAAATGTAAGATATGGGGACATGACTAAAAAAAGTCTAAATTTCAGACACGGTTACGTGGGTACGTCTTTCAAACCTCAATTTTGTTTTACTAATCCAGGATTTCCAAAATTAATTATTCACAATGAAATAAATGAGTATTTAATAAGGGGTTAAGCTAATAAAATAAAATTTTGAAGTGGGAGTTTAGTTTTCAATTATGGAAATTACTAAATGTTATATAAAGTAAAAAATAAGGAACTTGATTGTAATTTGACTTAGTGGAGTACTAAGTAATACTATATGGAACCCATTTTCATTTTATACAAACAAAACTCTAAACCACCGATACAAAGAGATAGAAGGAAAAAAGAAGAAAATGGAAAGAAAAAATAAAGAAACAGAAGGTAAAACCTAGTGTCGCCACTTTTCTCCATCCTTTCGACGACGACACTAGGTTTATAGAGAGCAAAAGTGGGAAAGAAGAAAAGGAAAAGAAAAGGAAAAGAAAGAAAATGAAAGAAGAAGAAGAAACAAAAACGACAAAGTGTAAGTTGAAATTTGAAAGATCCGACACATATCCCATACCCATGTCGTTCGTGTCCGACACGGGTACTCCAATTATTTCGAAGAGTCCGAGCATCAAAGTAAATTACAATCTCTGTGGGTTCAACACTCTAACTTTATTACTATATTACAAAACTTGACACCGTACACTTCACTTGCGACATAAATCACGTTATAGAAAACGCGTGACAGGGACTAAAGATTTTACTTCCAGCATTTACTTTAGTTTTATTATTGTGTCGACTTTTTATCTAAGGATTTGAAAACATGATTTATTTGGTTATGAACTATGGCATGTGTTATTTTTATATGTGAAACCAATATTATATTTGTTGACTATCATGTAAAATAAAATGACATTATATATCTAATCATTCAAGGAATAGGACTTTACTGCAAATATGAATTGCTATGGAATTGAACTAATTCAGATGGACTTGCCACATAATTGGTGTCCTTGCACTTGATGAAAATTATTCATACAACTTGTTCCATTGCCTACTTGAACAAAAATTGGAGAAATGGGATTTGAGGAAATAAATCATTGAATAAAGTACACTTCTTTAGCCTTAAACTCAATTTAATATGATTAAATGTGCAAATCTCATCATTTGGGAAACTTCGTATATTGTTTAATTGCTCACTATTTTCTAAAATAAAAAAAGAAATATTACGGAGTATATCATTTTTTCATATTTAGAGCATGTTTGGTGCACATTAAAATGAAAGAATGCATTTTTTTGAAATGATGTGATGGAGAATATGTGGTTGAAAATAAAGGAAAAGTTATTGATGTGATGGAAAATATTATTTTATTGAAAAATCTGTGGTTGAAAATGAGTAGAATAATGAGAATGAAAAAAATAATGTGAGGTCAAACAGGGGCTTATTTTTTAGAGTATGCTCGTTAAGTTGCCAAAATGTAATAAATTTGGTAACGATTTAAATTTGTAATTTTTGAGTGTTACAATATGGTATCAGAGCTTAGATTTCACTTTTATGTAGACTCATTTAGGCTTTAAAGTTTTAATTGAAAAAAATGCTTTAAAAAATTAATGGAAAAAGGAAGAAATTAAAAAAGCCAGAACTCCATATTATCAATTGATTTCATGTCTCCTTGGAATAATTATTTAATTTCTTTATTTCACATGTTACCGTTGATTTATTTAATTATGAAATAAATAGGATTATATGATTAATTGGAGGATAACATTGTTAAGAATTCAATTTTATTAATCATTCTACCGTCGGATGCTTCAACTAAATTGTTATTAAATTCGTAAATTTTTAAACGTGGGGCTGAATGACATTTCCAATTCTTAAATTATAGATAGATTTTTATTTAATCTTTCCAATCATATACGAATAAGATATGGCATCGGAAAATCTTCATTTTTTTCTTTTTATAAATAAATAATATAAAAAATTACCGTTACATAATTTTATATGTATTGCATCTCACATTGTTTAAAGTTTAAATGAAACTTTTGGTACCGATTTATAATTTTAAAATTCGGGTCGTTACATTTTGGCCGTTCGCATGCACCCATCTTACCCCTTACGGCTTTCTGTCACATCCCCAAGATTCTAACACATTAACTCCTCTTAAGAAAGACAATAAGTTGAATCTCGATACCAATTGGACAAATTGTTAATAATTTTTCTTATTGAAACATTTTAAATAAGAGTACATATTTGTTATTTAATAATAACTTTAGATTAAAAATATATAATATTTCAGATAAAAAAAATAACCATGATGGAATGTCCGATGCACTTCCAAGACGTGTCGGACACGGAGACGCCACCTAGTTGAAGTGTCCGTACAACACAAGTGGTAGCAAAATAAGATCAATTCATATTTTCATTTCAAACATTTTTTATTCAATAGCAAAATTTTCATTAAACAAATTCCCCTGAGGAAGAACAAACAAGATTGATCTACTCTACATGCAACAAAGAACAAAACTCACGTAGTTGGACACCATATAACCCTGTTTAGGTGTTAAAATCAGATTTTTAGTTTTGATAAAAGTTGATGAAATGTGTAGTTGAAAAGTTGTAGATCTAATAAAATATGTGGTTAAAATTAATTATTAACTTTGGCTTATATTTTAATCTGTATCAAACAGAGGCATGATAATAATGAAATAATATTACTGTGTTATGTTGTGTGGAATTTTAGATATATAAGTAGGGCATGGGTAAAGTGCAATATATGTATGTACCTTGCCATTGGAGAATTGAACAATTCTACGGGACGTAGGTAAAAAATGAGATATGCGTGTTCCGCTTCCAGAGCCACCAGCTTCAGATTTCGGGCTGCGACCATGGCTGAATTGCCGTTGCAAGGATGAGTGATTGTGGCTGTCACCAGTTGACCTCTCCCTCACACATAGAAGCATACGACCTATTTTTCAACATCACCGAACATTTCTTAGCTCCCCATAGACAATAAACAGCAATGGCAGGTTCTGAAATTTCAGTGGCAAATTCTTCATGACAAAAATGGCCTAACTTTTACATTAAAATACTTCTAGCAGAGGCGGCTTTGGAAAAGTTGAGTAGTTATCCAGAAATAAAGGACGTAGAGGAAAAATAGTGTACACGATAGATCAGCTAAAGGAAAACAGAAGTATAAATCTAAATTAAATCAAGTGCAAGGATGAAGATAAAATACTTTTATTTAAAAGTGTTTTCATCACAGAAAATGGTGGAATTGTTCAGACAAATTATTTAAATGAAAGCATATTATGGATATTGACAATCTGTCAAACTCGACTAAAGAGAAATTTTAACTATACTAGAAGAACTAAGTCGCAGAAGTGAGACTGGCTATGAAGAGAATGAAGATTCTGATGGAATCTGCACTGAAGTGTGGAAGTTTATGGGCGAATTGGGTACTTTATGATTGATGAAATAGTGAATTCAAAGCGAAAAAACTAAGCCTCGTGATTTGCAGAAGAGTGTTATTGGTTTAATTTATAAGAATAATGAGATATTCAAGGTTGTACAAACTAAGGTTATAAATTCATAGGTAATACTGGGAAATTATATTAACCCTCAGGGTTGCTCAATTGGTCAGACTTTGGGTTTGCTCCCCAATGGTCACCAGTTCGAATCCCCTTAGGGCCACTGAGGTGAGTATCCGGCCGTAAACTTCAGGGCCCCGTGGAATTAGTCGAGGTACGCGCAAGCTGGCCCGGACATCCACGGTTATCAAAAAAAAAATACTGGGAAATTATTAGAAAGGGTGATTGACCACCTACTAAGTGCAATTCAAAGGTTCGCTGACAAATAGTTTGGTTTTACACCTGAGAGATCTACTACGAAAGTCATTTACTACTTCAGAGATTAATTGAAATATAGAGAGTATATATAATGTTTGTGTATGATTATTGTTAAATTTGAAAACCTATATGATAGATCGTCCATGGAAGTGCCATAGTGGGTGCAGGTGAAGAATATTATTAAAGATAAGTAAGATGGAGCAGTCAAGAGTAACTCTATAACGGGTAATTAAAAAAATTATATTACTTAGACTTGCATGATTGCAACACGAGTCCCTATCCTTTTACTTCAAGTTATGGACAAGCTCGTAAGACAAATCCAAGATTAAGACCTTTAGCATATGTTATTTGCTCATAAGATAGTTTTAGTTAATAAAATAGAAGCAAGATAAATAATAAGTTGGATCTTCAGGGGAGCACTGTGAAATCAAAATGTTTTAAGAGAAGTAGAACTAAGACGGAATAGTTGACTGTCATGTTTAATCTTAGTAGGAATAACAATCATACTAGAGTGAAAATAGTGGATAATGTCATCCTAAAGAGTATTCTTATAGGTATTTCTTGCATAATATTTGAATGGAGATTAATTGACAGATTCTATGTGTTTGAAAATACGTATTAAGTATTATTCAAAACAGTTACTAGACAAGCTAAAAGTACAAAAAGTTCATTAACTAAACAAAATGAGGGTTTTAAGATTGATGTGTAGCCATGCTGGAAAGCATGAATTAGAAATGATCCGCACGTAGATGGTACCAATTGAAGATAATTAAAAAGTCCAACTTAGGTTGGTGGAGCATATCATGTAAACATTTAAAATAAAATTCATTTACAAGAGATGAAGTCATCCCAATAAAAAGAAATTAGAATAGGAAGGAGTAGATAAAATTAACACAGCTCGGTGTTTTATAAAAGATTCAATAATATAGGACCTTTCGGTTAGACGAAGCAACCATAAAAGATTCAAGAGCCAATTCCTGTTGATCAGGAATAACTCATAGCTTGTTGTATTTCTTAAACATTGATCCACAAATTTTAAAAATGAAAATTTAACATGAATCTGATGGTTGATGACGAGACAATATACTAGGAAAATCATTTACAAATTATACAGACACAAAAGCAACAGTTTATAAGGTGAATCAAGAAATTTTGCTTCATACATGCAGTTAAATGAATAAGAAGGGCAATGAGTGTACCAACAATGTCAGTGCTTGACACCCCTTCAGTGCGCTTAATCTGTTTATAGCGGCCAACCTTCTTAGCAAGAGCATAAGCATCAGAGCCATCAGGAAGAATGCATGGGTCATCGCCGTGGATAATATAATCAATGTTGTACTCATCAAATAGTTTTCTCATGAAATCTTCAGTAATAGCATAAGGAGCATCGGAAATAACTTCATCCACCCATTTCACCGCACTAACCATAATCATCCTATAAAAGAACAGCACCAAAATGAATGAGTTAGTTGTTGAAAGGTCACAAAAGACACCTTGCAGGCTTCATTCAAGTAAAAGCAAATGTTATTGAGAGGGACCTGACTCTTAAGGCTAAACCCACAAGATTTGGATATTATGACTTTCCACTTATGAAAATAAAGACTTATGAGTAAACCATTACAAATATAATTTTTGCTCCATCTCTTGTAATTGTTTTGACCAAAAACTGCAGTGGCACTCCAATATACCTACAACGCATCCCCCCCCCCCCCCCCTTCCACCGGCAACTGAGGGTCCTTATTCTAGCTCCACCCCATAGTTACAAGCCAGCAAAATCGAACAAACAAAATTTATGAGTTTGCAAATAAATGAAAGTATGAGATAACAACTGATAGAGGTTATAGCGGAACATAGCAAAAATTAGTAATAGATCCATTTGGTATACACACATATAAGATAACAATGAATTCCCAGTATTCCTATGCTTCTGTTTGTTGAAAGCCAATGTGATGAGGATGCAACATCTGTAATGCTACATGAATAAAAGCTGATGAGTAGACCAGACCAAGAAACTCGATCAAGAAAAATTGCATGGGTGAATCTGCTGGCCCACCAAGGTGCGCACACATTCCATTGAGAACTCTTGATTGGCAGTGTTTTTCAAGCTTTTGCATTACACCGAAAATAAATAAGAAAAGCTCAGTCAGCCTTATTTCTGTTCCAACTTCCAAAGATATTTTACCTTCAGAAATTTGCATCATTTTCGGGCCTTCATTTGGCTGGTGCTAATCCTAAATCCGACCCATACACTAGTACATAATTTTTTTGTCTCCATTCTCATGTGGGGCTTCAAGCCAAAGTAAAGATGGAGCAATAAGATACTCATCCACCAAAAAATATATATAATTACCATGAAATCGAGACAACTAAAGGATGGAAAATTTGTTCGCAGATGTTAGGGATTGGAAACAAAAGTAAGGCCACATGTGCATCTAACATAAGTAAATATATCAATAATGGAAGCATGGTAAGTTAGGTGACAAATGAATTGGGGGAAAATCTGGAAAAGAGGGAGATATCAGACCTCTCGTAAAGAGGAGTAACCGGAGGGCCTTTGTTTGCAATGATTTCCGCATCGCTAACAACCCCAACCACCAATTGGTCGCCGAGAGCTCGCGCCTGGCGAAGGGCGTTGCAGTGGCCGTAGTGCATCATATCAAAGCAGCCATCCATGTAAACCCTTATGGGTCTCTTCTTCTTCTTATTCTGCTGAAAAATCTGGAAACCCATAACCGAGGCCCCAATTACGAACCCTCCGATCAGCCATTTAGCCAGAACTCGTGAGCTCTGTTGCGAATTTTCAGCGTCCGAATCCATTCCGCCTTTCTTCCAGCGTGCGTCGAATGCTAATCAATGATCATAATAGGAGTGATACTTTTTAGTACTGTCACCGATGCCTATGGCTGAGAATCAATTCGCAATAAATGTAGCGCTCTTTGAGAGATTCCTCTTATGTGCTTGTCTTCCTGAAGAAAATTGTCATGGGACATAGGACAATTTTGAAAGTGGAAATTCCGCCCCCCCAATTTTTAAATTTTAACATTCTAAAAACCCGAAGAGGTTTCACTATTCACAAATAAGATCTTTTGTATTTCATTTTTCTAAATATTAATATTAATATTGTAAAATTAAATTAATCTACCCACCTATATATCTCAACCAAACTTCACTCACAAACCCATAATTCATTTCCCTACCTAATCTCTCTCTCTACCCACCACACACCTCCCTATTCATCGGTCATCGACCACCGCACGATGAAGTTGGTTGCCAATCGTCGCTACACGAAGCAAGGCACAACGATGATGCCAACACAGGCACCGCACACAAAGACTACAACGCTATGCAAAGCAGATCTGCACGAATCGTTATAGGCCACGCATTGAAAATTGTGATTTGTTGATGAGACCGTGGTGGTTTGTCGAGACTGTAATGGTTTCTTGTTAACAAGTCTATGAAACAATGTTGGTTGGAAATGGTGGTTGTCGTGGTAGCGGCAATGGTGGAGGCGGCAAAGACGACAGTGAGGTGATGGTTTTTGTATGGTGTTGGTAGTTTTGAATCTAATTTGCTGGTGATGAGGTGATGGTTGTGGCGTTAATTGTTGTGGTGGTAGTCATAAATTATTTGATTAATTGTAACCAATAAATTAATTAATGTGTGACTAATAAATAATACGTGATCAATAAAATAGATAATTTGTAATTAATAAATAACGGGTGACTTAAAAAATTGTTAAATTGCGACCAATACTTTGATAAGTTGTGACCAAAAAATAATTTATGACTAAATAATTAAATATTTTGTGACCGTAAAATAAGTTGTAACTTGTAAAATTTGTGATTTGTGACCAATGAATAATATGTGATCTATGAAATTGATATATTTGTAACCGATTAATAAATTGTGATCTGTAAATTTTTTTTATTGTGACTGAAAAATAATTTGTAACTAATTAATTCGATAATTTGTTACTAAGTTATATAGAATTGTGACCTTAATATATTTAATTAATAATATATATGTTTAGTTAATTATTTTATAAATGCTCTAAAAAGTGACTCAAGATTAATACCCTAAATTAATTAAACATTGTGTAAACCCTGAATTAATTACGTCCTAAACTAAAACAAACCCCCAAAACTCAAAATCTCCCAACTAAGTACAGACCACAAACATTTAATTCTAGGTTTTTGTCACCTGATTATACTTTTTTCTTTTCCACTTGCGGTTATGTAGGCTTGGAACTTGTAGAGAAAACTTGTCCAAATACGAGGAGCGGTTGGAAACTAAAATTGCAAAAACACATCTAGAGGAGTTGAAGGATACTCTTGATGCAATGGATACTCAAAAGAAGAGGTAATTTATTCTGGATTTTATAGGGTTTTATTTCATTACAATCTTAACAGGTTTCTATATTCTATGTTGTGGAATCCTCTCCCTTAACCGGCCTCAATTTTGTTACATAAAATTTGTACTCAAAGTTTATTTCATTTGCTAAAACATTTACAGGGAAGAGTTCAAGGATGAAGAGATAACAGATGTGAACTCTTTAGATATCAGAAACTTCATCTCAAATCGAAAATTTATTTCCATCTCGTTTTGTTCACTTGGCCTTTTCTGTTGTGACACATTTGAAAACTTCATCTCAACTTGCAGCGTGTTCATTTTAAAATCTTGATTTTTGAACACCGTGCTATTCTGGGGTCAAAAAGATGTTGATGGCAAATGTTGTAGTGTTCATAAAACAATGATTACAAATATCCATTAGCCTTTACCCAGCCTATGTATTGAGCTACAAACACTGTCTCATGATTTTGTCCGCCATAATTCCCTGCCCCCTTGAAGCTCTGCTAGTATAGAGGGAAATGACACAATCAGGAATAGGGATTTCCTTGGTCTTCTTGGTCACCTAGTCTTTCTAGATTTGAAGGATAGGGATATAAATACATACCCTTGATCCCTACCATCTCTCTTTTAGCTTAGAGACTCCAAATTATGTTCTTTGTATGGTCTTCTTAAGGGAGGCAAATAAAAGGATAAAAGAAAAAGACAAACAACTGCAAATTCACACATGGAGTGGACTATAGTTAGCTTTAGAGGCAAGTATATGAATTACTATCGTGGGAGTGAGTGGTGGTCTATTTAGAATTAAACGTAGGAATTTTTATCATTGAAGTTTTATCACAAGAGATTGTCACTTTTCTTTTTCTTTTTCTTTTTTCAAATTTCTCACTTTTTTGAAAATTTATCATTGTTGACCCCAAAAAATGTACCGATGATATGGCCAACAGATTCCAAGACCTCTCACGTCAACGCAAGCCGAGTTCCAGCACAATTGGACAAATCGTTGGTTGCATGTGGCCTTCTCCAACAATCAAGTCAACTAGATAAATGATTTAGGGTGCGAGATAACTTTGAACATGAGCTTCCAATCAATAAAAAAGGGGGTCAGCTTGGGAGTAGATAGCTAAAAACGTATGTAATCAGAATGCAGTTTTAGGCCCTATCTGGGAGAGCGGTTTTGCATTGAATCAATTGATTTTCTAGCCGTTATTTTCAGTTATTGGATCCCACCATAGAGATAAAGAGTCAAAGAATGTAGCTGCCCATGCGTTGCAACGATCTGATTCTCAATGAAAATTGGCTTCAAATCACAGTCAGACAGGCTCTTAATAGTCTAAACTTACATTATCCTTGAATGGCATTAAGTGTGAGATTTTATACTTGTGTAAAATAAATGAGAACCGTCAAATGATAGGGCATGTGGCCTCATCTGATCGATTGACCTTTCTTGTTGCACACATCACTCAGTCAATCGAGATATTAAATGCTAGGAACCCTTTCGTATTCACAAATCCTAGCTTTTGCAATTGGGACTTGACCGTGTAGGTGTGCAGAGGCGGTATTGACAATGAATTGTCTTGTCAATCATTTCACCACAAGATCTATTAAGGATCGTACCATCGCCTCGTTAGGACTGGCTCCTGCATAGGGAATCTACCCAAATGGGGTCGGTCCGATTTCGTTCCATGGGAAGGGTCGTCCATGTTGCTATGTAAGGTTTAGAGCCCTCACCATCTGCCACATAGTTTAATAAGTGCAATGTGTGGCCTTTAACTTATCTCATGAATAACAATCATTGTATTGAAAATTTCTATCCAAAATCTTAACACATAAAATAAATAGTAATTATTAAACGAGAATCACTATCATACTATTTTTATCAACTTTGTTAGTGTTTGTTTATTTTTATGAATTTTTGTCACTTTTTTTAAATTTTGTCAATTTTTTTAGAGTTTGTCACTTTTTTTTTTTTTTAATTTATCACATTTTTTTGAGTTTCTCAATTTTTTTTTGAACTTTGTCACTTTTTTTGAGTATTTGTCACTATTTTCATTTTCTGCCATTTTTTTATTTTCTTTCACTTTTTTGAATTTGTATCATTTTTTTAAAATTTATATTGCTTTTTTTGAATTATTTTCACTTTTTTTAGTATTTGTTACTTTCTTTTAGTATCTATAACTTTTTCTGTCGCTTTCTATCACCTTTTAGACTGACAAACACAAGTTTTTAATAAAACATAATATATCATTTTTTTAATTAAAAAACCAATTAATTTTAAGGGTATTTTTGTAAGTTGACATTTGGAAAATATGTTGTTTTCGGTATATCATGAACATGTTCTTTCAAATAAGGCTAAGCTCATGTTGGCCCAGTTTTTAAAATTTATTTTCTTTAAATTCATTTTTAATTATAAATTTAAAATTTTTATCAACTTTTTAAATAAACCTAACATAGCCTAAATACGTTATGTTCTCATCTGACTTCTAATAAGTGCATCACATCTTAATCGATTGAAAGGTTCGTAATATTTATTTATTATTATATCTATATTCACAACTTTTTTATGCCATTCGTATCCAATTTTTTTCTAAATCCGCCCCTGCATATCATTATCTTTGGAAGTTTCATTAAGATGGAATTAAAAAAAATTCTTTTCTCGTATTTTTAAATAAAAACAATTATAGAATTGCACACTAACAGTGTTATTGGATAAAAATTATAATTAAGGACAAGACTGCCTAGTTAAAGATAAGAATATTAGAAAAAAAAAATTAAATATAAATGTAATAATAAAAAATTAAAAATCTTTAATGTAATTAAAATATGTTATATTTGTAAAAAAGATGTGGTGTGAATATAATCACCCTTAAACTAATCCTAATATGGTCTAATTTAGGGGTGAAAAAAATAATTATTAAATCACACATGAACCAACAATAATTTGGTTTAGAACCAAATCAAACCGTTTCAATACGGTTTATTTTATGTTTCAATGGTAAAAAATAATTTGAAACCGTCCTAACAGTTTACCAAATTAATAAAGGAAAAAAAAATGGTACACATTGATCCTGAAATTCAACAATTTGTTCTATGGTGTAGTCAGTTAGGGATCAACACATGGAATATCTTGTCCTCTGTGAATTTTGAGTTGTGTTTACCAGTTTTCCCAACGTAGGTGCAACAGAAATTGTGACTACTAAATATACATTAAACTACTTGCATACCCAAATTGTATACCTCAATCGATCCCTTACGTGTAAAAAATCTGACAATTGATTGAAAACGTATTATCAAGATCAATGTATCAAAATCTGTCAACTCACATGAGTGTCAACCTTTATATACTTGCAGCATGGTCCAATAAATAATTATCTTCTATTCTTGTGTAATATTTGGATCACCGATGCTACATATACAGAAAGATTTGCTAGATGGATTTACAAAATGAATGGCAACAATTCATTAAAGTTTGGACAAAAGGCAAAGTTAAAAAAGCCAATGAGGTGTTGTCATCTCAGCAACGATGAATTGCCGCATACAATTTGATCTTACCAAAATCGTCATCTGTTGAATTCCGAGCTTGATCACTGAGATTGATCACGAACAAGATCTTCCGGTACCTGAAACAAAGGCGTCGAGGTGTGTCATAGTCGCCCCTCCGATGCTTAAGTCAGACAGGGAAATTGAGAGATTATACGCTGAATATACGTCAAAAGACGTACCTGAGTAATGAATGAGGGTGATATATTTATAGTGCTTGGTAGTGTAGTTCAAGTAGGATTCATCTCCTTATTTTCAGGAGTTGTTGCTGCGATAGGTGTTGAATTGACGTATCCCCTCCTTCATGCAATTCCATCAAGGGTAGACTCCTTGTTGACTTAGAACTCTTGAGAGACAATAGCTTGGTAGAGTTAGGATACCATCATGGAAACAGACTAGTGATGCTCGACCACGGAGCATATTGGGAAAAGCTAAGTTAATATCCCGAGCATACCACATCCTGAGGACCATTACTACGACTTTTGGAGCCAATTTGAGAGTCTGGTCCTCGAGGTCTCGAGGACCATACAAGGCCGAGGACAAGGGCCCCCAAATTGGGAGATGGGACCTATCCTAGTCGTCGTGCTCGAGGTATGGGGAAAATGACATCATCATAAGCCCCCGTGCATCTACACCTGAAGCTCGAGAATTGGGTGTGGATGCAAATCAAATCTTGATAACGCGTCTGCCTTATCGTTATCAGCCCTGGCAATATTTAGAATCTGACAATCCTCGAATCGTCTCTGCAGATCATGCACTTTTAAATAGTAAATAGTCATTTTTTCGTCCTTCCTTTCGAATGTTCCTTCAATCTGTCCTACCACGAGTTGTGAATCGCTAAATAGCTTGACGTGTTCAATTCCCAGACTATTGGCGAGCTTAAGAGCAATTACCACAGCCTCATACTCCACTTCGTTGTTGGTGGTCTCAAGTTCGAACCTAAGTGCACATTGAATTTCGGTTAGTTTGTCCGGACTGTTGATGATGATGCGTGCACCCGAGCCCGAGGAGTTCGATGCTCCATCTACGAATATTTCCCAAGAGTCAACCACAGTCGTCGGGCTAGCCCCGGGTCTTCGAGTCCTCGGGGTGAGCTTTGCGATGAAATCCACTAGCACTTGTCCTTTGATAGATGGTATGGGCTTGAACTCTATATCAAATTCACCAAGCTCAATAGCCCATTTCAACAATCTACCTGAGACGTCCGGCTTCTGGAGTATCTGTCTGAGTGGTTGGTTAGTGAGAACTACAATGGGGTGTGACTGAAAATATTGCCGTAGCTTCCCAGCTGCCACAACTAGTGCCAGGGAAAGTTGTTCTGCCAATGTATAACTTGTTTCGGCGTCCAACAATACTTTGCTCGCATAGTAGATGGGCTGTTGGGCCTTCCTCACCTCTTTCATTAATACTCCGCTTACTGCATTTTGGGATACGGCTAGGTACAAGTATAATGTATCCCCGGGCTCGGGTTTTGTGAGGACTGGAGGAGTTGCCAACGTTTGTTTGAGTTCGTGAAGAGCTCTTTCACAATCCTCATTCCAACTGAAGTTACGATTGCCTCTCAGGACTTTAAAGAAAGGAAAGCACCTGTAAACTGCTCTAGACATGAATCTATTTAAAACAACAACCCTACCTGTCAACTTCTGAACTTCTTTCTTTTTCCTTGGTGATTCCATGTTAACTAGGGCCTGTATTTTGTCTGGATTTGCCTTAATCCCCCTGTGAGTGATCATAAAACCCAGAAACTTTCCCAACGCCACCCTGAAAGCACATTTCGTCGGGTTCAACTTCATTTTATACCTCCGCATTGTCGAAAATACTTCCTCAAGATCAGTGATATGCTCATTCACCCGCTTACTCTTGACCACCATGTCGTCAACGTAGGCTTCGATGTTTTTCCCTATCATATCAGTAAACACTTTGTTGATGAGCCTTTGATATGTCACCCCCGCATTCTTCAAACCGAATGGCATGACCCTGTAGCAGTACATGTCGGAGTCGGCTACGAATGAAGTCTTCTCTTGATCCTCTTGAGCCATAAGAATCTGATGATAGCCTGAGAAAGCATTAAGAAAGCTATATAACTTATGACCCGAGGTGCTGTCCACCAAATTATCGATCCGAGGTGGAGGATAGCTATCTTTCGAGCATGCTTTTTTAAAGCCTGTAAAGTCGATACACACCTTCCACTTTCCATTAGCTTTTTTCACAAGAACCACGTTGGCGAGCCAATCCGGATATTGAACCTCTCTAATGAACCGGGTACTGATGAGCTTATTGATTTCCTCGCGTATAACCTCTCACCTTTCGAGCGCAAATTGCCTTTTCCTCTGCTTTACAGGTCTAGCATCAGGCTTCACATTCAGACGATGGACAATAATGTCAGCATCTATCCCAGGCATGTCTTCAACCTTCTACGCGAATACGTCAATGTTGCGGGATAAGCACTTGACGAGTTCTTCTTTCAAGAAGGCATCAAGCTCCCAGCCGATGGTCACCTTCTTACCATGCTCGAGCTCGACCTCCACCAAATCTTCAACGGGAGCGAGTCTGTCATGCTCGAGCTCGAGCTCATTGGTTGTCAATTGCATGACGTCAGTGCTCAATCCTTAGATGTTCGTGACATAGCACTTTCTTGCCGTTGACTGGTCAGAGAATGACGCTATAGAGTTAGGCTCCAATGTGGCGAACCAATCCCTATCTGTGTTTGTCGGTGTTTGGGGAAAGGCCTTGCACATTATCGGATTTGGTGCTACCTGTAAGCTTATAACGTCCGTATACACATTTAGGTGATTGATAGGGTCAGTGGTCCCATCGTACTCCTTCACGCGAGGGAACTTGAACTTGTCCGGGAGGGGATAGGAGAGGACTTCTGGCTTAAAATGAGTGCTAGGGATGAAACCCGTCATTCCCTTGGTATTCTTTTGTAGTCCTGCCTTGATCCCATCCTGTATAATTCGGGCTAGTTCTCCTGAGTCCATAGTAACCACTCCCGAGGCCGAGGCTATCGGGGGTATAGCCGATCCCCCTGGTCCACCATTGTCGTGGGCCTCACGAGTATCCCGAGCTCGAGCATCATTGGCGAAATCCTCCTGGGGGACCGGTGTACGCTCCGGTGCCGGATCTTAGGGTGCGTTTCTCCCAATCAGCAACTGGGTTAGCGTTGCAACCTACTGGTGGAGTTCTTCGAATGCTCCAGCAGTAACTATTGCTGGTTGAGGGGCTAGCATTGCTGACGACTCTTCTTGATGTATTGGGCGACCAGGGGCGGGGGGCTGGTCTGGAGCGGATGAACTTGCTGGAAGATGGCTTGAACGTGTATTCACCATGACTTTTGGTAGCATTCCCACAGACGGCGCAAATGATCTTACCAAAATCGCCACCTATTGAATTCCGTTTGATCATGAACAAGATCTTCCGGTACCTGAAACAAAGGTGTCGAGGTGTGTCCTCGTCGCCCCTCCGATACTTAAGTCAGACAGGAAAATTGAGAGATTATATGCTGAATATATGTCAAAAGATGTACCTGAGTAATGAATGAGGGTGATATATTTATAGTGGTTGGTAGTGTAGTTCAAGTAGGATTCATCTCCTTATTTTCAGGAGTTATTGCTGGGATAGGTGTTGAATTGACGTATCCCGTCCTTCATGCAATTCCATCAAGGGTAGACTCCTTGTTGACTTAAAACTCTTGAGAGACAGTAGCTTGGTAGAGTTAGGACACCTTCATGGAGACGGACCAGTGATGCTCGACCACGGAGCATATTGGGAAAAGCTAAATTAATATCCCGAGCATACCACATCCCGATGACCATTACTACGACTTTTGGAGCCAATTTGAGAGTCTGGTCCTCGAGGTCTCGTGGACCATATAAGCCCGAGGACAAGGGCCCCCCAAATTGGGAGATGGGACCCATGCTAGTCGTCGTGCTCAAGGTATGGGAAAAATGACATCATCACAATTCATCTGTACAAATAACTTTATTCAATGAATAATGTTATTAAGTCTCAGTAGGATTATAACATCAGTCTATGTAGTGTAGATAATTGACTAAATGAAATGTGGAATTAAATAATTCATATAATTTTACTTATAATTTAATGTCACATTCGCGCCATATTTATTGGGGTTATAATCCAACTAGAATTAAATAACAGTACTCTTATTCTATTTAAAATTAGGATTGTACTGTGGTGATGTTTCATGAATTATTTGGGTTTTCAATAAATATAAACTAATAGTATCATTTTTCAACCGAATCTATCGATATGTAATAACATTAGCTTAGATGAAGCACAAAACTTGGGACTTTTCCGAAGTGGGAGACCAAATATATAAGCATGTGATGACAGACGAGTCTTTTTTAGATAGTACGGTGTCAAACTTAAACTTTAAGAGGGCATTTGATCTATTATTTTCAAAAGGTTTTCACTTTTGTAAAACGTTCAAAACTTGTTCACTATTCTTCTTCAAAGATTGCCCAAGCTCTATGGAATAAAAATAACTTCTATTTGGGGCAAACAAGCTAAATACCATTGATCTCATTCAACTTGTAAATTTCAAACTTCAAAATAAGTATAACATTAATGTCTATCATTGAAGAGTAAAAAGTTTTTTTCTCAAAAACGTCACGGCAAAGTAATCAAATAGATGAGGCTAGTGGCAGTGGCGGTGGAGGTGGCAGTTCTACTGGATGGAGGATGGAAAATGGTGGGAGCTGGGCTGCCATGCCGAGGCAGTGAGCAAGCATAAATCTCTCCAACCGAGTTTCAGGGCACCGTTATCCTCCACCAAGGTATAACCATCAGAAGGGAACATTCCTAGCAGAAGTGTTGCCTGCGCCGCAGCATTGCCCCCCAAAGATACACCCTTGAAGCCTGATTGCTGAAGCTTCTCTCTCCAGTTGTTGAATTTCACCTCCCCACTTCTTGAAGGACCACCCACAGCCAACACATTTCTTATCTCCCTTGATAAGAGTTGCTGCTCCACTATGTGCCTTTCCTCACTCTCTTCTCCATAGCAAGCTCCCAATGAGTCAAACAAGGCCGAGTAGTAATGTATGGCCTCCACAAATCTTCCCAAGAATGAACCAGCATGGCTCAAATCTTGCTCTACAACTGTCACCACCTTTGGACATAATCTGCATAACATTTTTCAACAAAAAAGAATCTACTTTTATGTCTACTAAAATTGTGAAAGATATAGTACAGTAATTTGGGGCTATCAGAGCAAGAAATTGTCTTCAATTTCATTTCCCCTTTTGTGGATGGCTTATACATGTGCAAATCAAATCAGGGTTACAATATTCCTACAAGCATGTATAAATTACTTTTCTCATGTTTCAGATAAAAAGAAAGTTGATTATTTTTAAAGTAACGTATTCTTGCTCTCAAATTAATTTCTCATAAGTAAACTTTTAAGCTTAGCAAAACGTGTTCTACAGGACAATAAAAGGATAATTTTTCCACGTCAGTGATGACAACTTCGAGTGAACCATGAAAAATTATAATCATCCTACAAAATTTCATGTGATGATTGGAATTTTTGAAAATATGAAATCTAAACAACTATAAACGAAAGCAGAAAACAAGAAAGAGACGCCATTGTTATCACCTTTGCAAGAGCCAAAGGGCATTGGTGTCTGAACCAGTGACATCGTAGAGAGAATGCTGCAGCCAGTGAACAGCAACAGCCTCCGTCTCACTTATACTCAACCTTTGCGGGTTCAAATTCCCAATTTTATCAGCTACGGGTGAAAACTCAAATGGTAATCTCAATTTTTCTGCAAAATCAGACAACCGTTTGCCAGTAGCCTCTAGTGCCTCCATGGAAGTGCCAAGGCCGGTGAGGCGAACAAATGGTGGTCCACCAGGCCGCAACGCCAGTATGTGGAAGAGTCCAGGCCATTGCAGGCCTTGCATTATGTCGAGGTCTATAATGTGCACTCTATCCTCCCTCTCAAATGCTTCTTGAATGGCCTGATTTGCCGTGAAATGCGAAAACTTCACAAAAGGACTGATTCCATTAAACACTTGGAATGCCGACGCCGTTTTCTGGCTATGTGGTACCATCGGTAGCGCTGCATATATTCCCAAGCACGAGTTTACTATCCTTGCCGACATTGCCTCGGAGAAATATGCAGCGACGCGCTGAGCTGAAGTGCCAAATGGTGTTGCCAATTCAGAGATTTCTAGAAGCATTCTATTTGCTTCCTCCATGTCATCAGCAGATACAGCCTCGGCACACTGGAGGAGCAAGGTCAAGAGGTGTAAGCCGTCTTCGTCTCTTTGCTTTTGTCGCATTTCTTCTTTCCATTCTCTAATTGCTTCCACTGCGGTTGTCGAAGGGAACGTTGCTGGCGTTGCCGCCGCAGCCGACTGGCTATGCTGTTGCTGCTCCATAGGCTGCTCGGGATGGGTTTCGGGCTGAGGAGACTGGTGCACTGGATCATTCGAATCAGTAACCATAGTTGCAGGCATAGGGAAAGAGACACTGGTAGGGATTGTGGTTGCTGCACTAGGATTGCTCCGAAGGTACTGGTTGTTCCCGGTTGCATTCACCGTCCCCGGTTGTGTGACAACAGGCCAACTCAAGTGTTGATTCATTGATTCAGAAAGGCTATGAGTGACCAAATTGTCGTCCATATACAGCCTGAGCCCTGGAGTGCCTAACTGTACCTGCCCTTGCCCATGCTGGTCCGGTCTTTGTATACTCAGCGGCGGCGAAGCTTCCTTCCTCCTTTCGGGGTAATTTGTGACAGAATCAGTACCAGTAAGAGAACGAAGTCTGTATTCAAGAAGGGCCGCAAGATTAGGGTTGCAAGGGTGTATAATCTCTCTTACGTTGAGAATTAGTTGAGGTATAGAGACATTATTTGAGCTGTGGATAAGATCTTTTATTATGCCGTCGATCCATGCCGTAGCTGCTGCACCCTCCTCCATGGAAATTACACCTCCACTGGTTGATGTGGTAGTATTAATCGGTAATAGCACGGGTGATGGAGAAAGCTGCAAATTTGGGTTCTGAGTTTTATCAGGAGGGAACAAAGGCAAGCCTGAAAAAACACATACGGAAGGTGTAGATGTAGGGGTTTGGATTTGGGATTGTTGAAGATGGTGATGGTAATTTAGGTTTGGAGTAGAAATGGCAGGTTCGGAACCAGATCCGGATTTGCCTGACGTCAAATTCGTGGAAGATGGTAACATCGTCATCGTAGTGGAGTAGTTGGCTACGTGGGTCGAACGTAATAGTGGATTAGGACTATTAAAATCACCTCCACTCATAAAAGAACAGATCCCAAAATCACCCAGCGGCGTTGTTGCTGTACGGCGGATAAACCTTTTATGGTAGTCAGCTCCGCCGTTGCCTGCTTGAAGTTCCATATCCGACGCCGCCCTTTTTCTCACCGTCGACTTGCCGTTTTCCGCCGGACCTTGATCCAGAAGAGTAGTAGAATGCAATGGCGGCGCGTTAGAGGAGCCAGTAGTCATTGGACTCTCGATACTACTTTCACCACCGCTGCCATTGACATTATTTGCTATATGATTATCTCCCTTCAAAGCAAAACCAGTCGCCATATGCAAACACAACTTCAACTAGCCGACGAAATTTCAATTTTTGGAGCTGGTTCTTCTCCATCGAAATGGATCAATAATAAGAGATTAATATGCACTGTATTTGATTTGATGCTGAGAGAACAGAGTTTGTTTTTCGAGCTCAGAGGGGCCAAGCAGAAAAGGGGTGCAAAGATTTGGACAAGAATATTGGGATTCCGTGATCTCTCTCTCTCTCTCTTCTGGAGTTATATTCTAAAATACTACACTGCTTCCCTTTTGGATTTATCTATTATGGTTCCACGGAGATGGCTACAAACATGCAAATGTGATTATAAACTGATGGCGTGGTGGCGCAACCTATCTGTGGTGGTGGGAGGTGGCTGGCTGTAGATGAAATGACGGAGTGTTTGATGATATGTTCCCTGTGTGTCTCTAATATCTGTCTTTGAGCGTTTGACTTCGTGTTGGGAAGCTTCCAATAGCTTTACCATTTACGATAAACCTCGAACACCAGCGACATTGAGCTCGCCGATTTCCCAGTCCCCTTTTTCATTTACAAGACTATTAGACTACTTTTTCCCAAACTTCTAATAATTGATTGAGATCATGCCGACTCAAACTATTTATGATTAAGCCCTTCTTTTTTAATAAAGTCATAATTTTTTAGGGGTGGACAAAATGATCCGATCGAATCAGTATCAAACCAAATCAGTCGGTTTGATTTGATTATACAAATAATAATAATAATAATAATAATAATAATAATAATAATAATGATTTTGATTCTTAGAACCAAGAACTATTTTGTTATGATTCTAATTCTAGTTCTAGAACCAGAATCGAGAATCGAACTCAATTTTTTTTTTCTTTTTACAAATCAGTTTATAATCACACCAAAAAAATCCAATTTTAAAAACTACAAGTGCGAAATAGACAAAAAGGTCATTTATCATAATGATCTTGTTTGAGCCTCATTCTAATGTATAGACAAAAAGGTCATTTACCATAATGAGCTTGTTTGAGTCTCATTCTATTGTAAGATTGTATTTTGAAATAGTAAATTGATAAAAAAATGTGATAAAAAATAAGAGAGAAAAAAATATATTTTGAAAATAACGAAAATCAAACAAGGGTTATATTTTACTTTAATACCTAGCAGACAAAGCGATCAAACCTATATTTAAATTCTAATTCATTTCTCTCCTTTTGAATTTTAGACAGGTACTCGCACTCTTACATGAAACTTGCAATTACTCTCTCGTTTGACCCTCATTAAAATTATAAAATATATTTTTTTCAACTACACATTCTCCAATTAAATAATATTACACGTAAATCGAAAAATTTTCCTTCTTTTTTAATCACACATTCTCCAAAATAAACACTATTCCAAAAATTATAATACCGAATAATGGGGGGCCAAACATGGGCTACATTTGCTGAATATTTAATATTTATTTTTTTATTTATGTATATATTAGATTTTAATTTGCATTTTTCATTTGAAAGTTTAAGTAATGAAATTAGAACAAAATCAAATCAAACCAACAAAAATTGAAATGTTTGGTTTCGATTTAGTTCCCTATCTTTAAAAAAAAAAAACTTTTGGTTCAATTGTGAAAAAAAAAATCATTGGTTCATGGTTTGATTCGATTCTCCCAGAACTAGAACCAAATGAAACTATGTCCGCGCCTAATGTTGTTAATAAAATTTGATAAAAATAATAAAATGTGGTTGAAAAGTTCCTAAAAGTTATGAATTTTATAAAATATATGATATAAAATGAGTTTATAGAAAAATGAGTTTTGAAAAATAGTGACCAAACAATGGCTAAGTCTATGTTAGATTAGCTAAAATGTTGATAACATTTAAATTAAAGTCGACAATTAATTTTAACTATTCATTTTTTTGAATCCATAATTTTTATCAATTTTCAACTATACATTTTTTCTACTGAATTTGAAATTGACAACAAATCTACATAATATAATTTTGATTAGTGATATTAACTAATAGAGATACAGGTAACAATTGATTTATTTTCACGAATAAATTTGTTAAATCTACTAAGTCCATGTTTGGAAAAATTTATAGCTAAATTTAAGTTGATCAAATTTTTTTCTTATTCACACTTACTATCAACAATTTACCACTCACATTTAGTAAGACCCACAACGGGAATGGAGCCAAATGGTTAAAAAAAAATTATATTGGAGTTCGAACTGATATATAAAAAATAAATTCCATAATTTTTTTTAACCTAAAAAACCGAATGAGCTTGGCCCTTCCGTTCGCCCGTACCACAACTTATAAACGCATAAAACTACTAATTTGTTTTGTGATGTAGCACTACACAACATAACATAACAAGCATCATATCATATTGTCACGTCAACTAATGATTTTTCGAGTAAGCATTTTTCCATGGCTGCTTGATGTAGCTCTCAAGGCCGAATGATGAGAAATCCAATCATCGAAGGATTGGACTCGACTCCAGTATTTTTTAGAGTTGAAGCAGTTACACGAATTTAAGTCAATAGTAATATTTAGATGCCCTAAAATTAGATGGACTACAATTCGGACTAAGCTAGTTGATCCCTGAACTGTGTAATTTTAGACTCGTACAAGAAATTCTACAATTAAAACTATCAATAGTCATAGTTAAAGCGCGGACTTATTTGAAAGAAGGAAAGAAATAAGCTCACTTAAGAAGAAATATGACCAAAATTATACCAATTTGCAATATAGTACAAACATAATAGATCTCGATGAAATTCTAATGCTTGTTGTATTGTGGATTAGTCCAAATTATCCTTGTCCATCACATTTGGCTTCGACCAAAAATCCATGCTAATAAAATTAAAACTCAATTGTACAACAGAGACCAAAATTTTAGCGACGATTCTTTGATATTGTCAAATTCAAATCAACTTTGAACATAATATTTTATTTTATTTTATTTTTTTAATTAATCCTAGTGGATAATAACCAAGAGCACAGTGTTGTTAGTATTATTAGCCAAATGGACAGCACGTGCCCCACTCTTAAATAAAATGGTAATTCGAATGGAATGTTAGGGTACAAGAAATTAATTTATTATTATTTACAATAGTTGCACGTTTTTTGATTAGGTAAATGCATGCATGCATAGATTCATGCGAGGCAATGTCTGACTTTAAATATAATATTTTCCGATATGTTCCATGCAAACTGCCCAAAGTGTCAATTATAATCAATTTATATGTTTATATGTACAAAATTGGGTTACAAAATTGGTTGATAAAATAACATCTATAGCAATCATTTTAAAAACAGATTTTTAAATTAACGGTTTGGATTTTCCCAACACACTTTGTAATCCAACTTTTGTAACTAAACTTTGTACAAATAGCTTTATTGAATGAAAATATTTATTTCCAAAAAGAGCAAGTGTTCACGATACATTATTTCATTTATTTTTTTTAAAAAAAAACCCGTCGTCTGATCTTAAATAAGAAAAAAATAATTAATATAATTGGAATAAAAGATTTAATTACTATAATTTAAAAAATATATATAAAAAGAACAAGTGTTCATGATACATTATTCCATCCCCAATGTTAAGTTTGCTTTCCTTGTCATACATATCAATGAAAATTAAATTAATATTATTGGAATAATAAAAATTATTTATATTTTTCCTAACATATCCCTACTTTGAATAATAGTTTAATTACGAGTAATTCCTATATATCGATAAAAATGAACATTAAATAGGAGTATATTAGAATACTAAGAAATTAACTATACTTTCAACAAGGAAATTGACGTATAATTTGGAGCAAATGAAAAAAATAAAGCAAGTCCATTTTTATGGAACAGATGGAATATAAAATTTCTGATTAATGTAACCACAAATTTCATAAAATCTAAAATTTTTATCAGCTTTTCAATCATACATTTCGTTAAATTTTATCAGAATTTACTAAAACTTTAATTAAAAGTTGTGTCATCAACCCCATAGTCCATGTTTGGGAGGGATTTAGATTTTTCTACAGTAAATCAATTCTCATTTTCAACCACACATTCTTCAATAAAATAATATTTTCTATCACATCAATAATTTTTTCTTCTTTTTCAACCACACATTTCCCATCATATCACTGTTCAAAATCAATTCTTCCCCCAAAAATCCCTCCCAAACAAGTTCTAAACGAGGATGTACTAAATTATTGAATGTTCTACATAATTAAATTATTTAACCTATTTTATTCTATCTCTACGCAAACTACAAATAGTATATCCATGAGAACAAAATTTACATCAATTTGAAATAAAATAAAAATGGATAATGTAAAGTAATTTCTAGCACAAATTATTTTATGCAACATTAAAATGTGGATATAATTTCTTATTTGGAAAACAAAAATGTAAAGTCATTTCAGAGACTTGTCACGGGTAAGGGATCTGTGTTGAAACTTTGTAAAGGCATTTGTCTTGGATTCGCGTTTAATCCCTGTTTGGTGGAAATTAAAATCAAATTTTTAATAAATTTTGATAAAAAAAAATTGATGAAATATATGATTGAGAAGTTATGAATCTCGTAAAATATGTTGTTAAAATTTATTATTAATTTTAATTTAGATTAAAATCTCCGCCAAACATGAACTTAAAACTTCTATTTATTTAATATATTATAGCCATAGGCACTTAGATATATATAGACACAAATAGACAATTTTAATACCAAATATTATCAACACATTTGTCTAAACTCGATAAGTTTGCTTATAAGAATAGAGAAATGCTACACTTGCACACTTAGTACACAACTTGGTACACAATCATCTCACATGTGTGTGGGTCCCACAATGTGGGTCCCATTATCGGCCCCACACATAGTGAGAGAGTTGTGTACCAAGTGTGTACTAATAGCAAATTTGATAAGAATATGAACAAATAATTAAACTTCTTTTATTAGAGATAATTATAAAAGAATAAATTATTTATTTTTGACAAGTTTATTTTTAAATACAGACAAAAAATTCCTTACATAATTGGAAATAAAAAATGTACTCAAAAGTCAAAAGTAACTTACATTTTCATAAGTGGAGCCAAACATGCCGAATGTAGCACCAGACAACAATGTTTGAGCAAATAAAAAATTCAAGTAAGAGGACTTTCATTTTCACCTCACATGTTCATGGTACTCTTTAAATTCACCTTTATTAACCTTTTAAAATACTGGTCCTAACCACTCAAAAAGAATGTTTTTTCAACTTTTATAATTTTTTATTCAGTTAGAAATAATATAAATTGTTACCCTTGGCCCTGTCGCCTTATTGGCTGGGTATCTGTGCGGACCAACGCCTAGCCGATAGGCGCCCCCTGTTGGTCCAGGGCCCACGTGGCCCTGGACGAATAGCAAAACCCTTTGTTTTTTCACAATTAAATTTGTTTGCCTTTTATCAATTTAGGCATACATTTGATTCAGATAAAAAAAAATTTTGAACTTGTATAATTAAAAAATTGTGAATCTCATTAAGCCCTTGTTTGGGGCAAATTATTTGCCCAAAATAATGAGAATTATAGCTGTTAACCATCAAATCATCTGAAAATTGTTGACTTCTCAAGTCTTGTGTGGGGCCCAACTTTGACTCCAATGGTTGGAATTCTCATTCTTTTGCCCAAAATAATGAACCTCAAACAGAGCCTAAATATGTGGTTAAAATTAATTGTTAACTTTAATTTAAATTTGAATTAACTTTTGTAGATAAATCAAACACGGGCTAAATTTGAGTGGATTTCACTCGTTGTCACTAATGTTATAAACATCTAATCCAACAAGTTGTCTTTAGCCCTACTTGGTTCCATTTTTTTAATTGTGTCATATGTACATAATGATTTAAATATGCATAATGTAGCGAGGATCATAATTTTTTCAACTAAATAACTTTTTTACCTTTTTTTTGACATATTATTTATACATAAACTATTATGTAGTCCTCTATATATAAGTAACATTAAGGCCGTGTTTGATAGGTCACATTTTTCGAGGAAGTAGGAAAATATTTTCTACTTTCCACTTTTTGGCTTTTTGATAGGCCAAATTTTTCACGAAAAATATTTTTCGGATTTTCCCCACACGTGTGCAATTTTCGGGTTTTTGACGAAATTTTTTCCCGGCTGGCTGGAATTTTTTTTTTTTTTGGCAATGGAAACAAATGTCATAACTAATGGTAAAAAAAAATTTCACTTTAATGAAAAATTTTCATGTAAAACAAAATCAAACGAACACTAAATTTTGATAAAAAAAAATAATTTTTTAGGAAACAAATTTTATAACCAATTGTGGAAAAAAAATCAGTTTAATGGATAATTTCTATGGAAAACAAAGCCAAACGAATAGAAAATTTAAAAATTTTTCGGATGGAAAATTATACTAATCAAACACACTTGAAATCACTTTCTCTATAAAATATTTTCTAGACAAATTTTTTCCCTATAAAATATTTTCTTTCTACTCATTTTTCACCCTTACAATCAAAGCACCCTAATTTTTATCCAAATTTATAAAGAATCTAATATTTATTCGAATAAAAACATGGCACGAGGGACATGCAAGGCAACAGCAGCAGTAGGTGACATGAGTTCCCTGAAAACGCAACGTAGCGTTTGACATTTTGCTTTCAACGGCATCATTACTGTCAGCTTTTTGTTGTCTCTGCATGTTTGACTTTTCTTAACTCCAAACTTACAAAATAATTCTATTCTGTTCTGTATGCGTATTTTTAATTAATAAAATACAGTTACTTTTAGCAGCACGTTCTTTAAGAACTGTAAAAGCTGGAAATGCCCATTTTTGAGAGAAACGAATACGCAGTAGTTGGCAGCAGCAAAAAGTTGAAACTCTTTTACGACATCGTTTTTGTCATCATCTCTCTGACCCGAGAAAATCACAGCCTTTATCGTTCCTCGAATTTTACAGCTACACGTGACCTGATTCACCGGTTATGTCCCATCCCAATGCTGCTTTCCAACTAATTATTGTTTATTTTTCTTAAAAGCAACGAGCTTAGTTTTCAAGATGTTAACGTATTCACTTGGTTTGTACTTCCATATTTAGGTTTCTAGTTTTAGGCCCCGTTCGGAGGGAATAAAAGTCAATTAAAATTGAAAATATGATCGTTATTGGATCCCACTCGTCTAATAAAAGTCAACAATAACGACTATATTTTCAATTTTAATCCCTCCCATACAAGGCCTTAATCTTCAATTACCATAAATTTTTGAATTAATCTCCGTGAACAGGGATAGGGATTCGCAAAACCCTTGCACACTCCACGTGAGGTGGGTCCCTACACTCTCCCACGATGCACCTCAATAAAAAAGAAAAAAACATTACCCACAATTTATGTGTGAGTTGTCTGTGAACCCCCACTCTACACATATAACTTCTTTCTAAATTTTTACTCGCATACATAGGATTTCAATTCCTCATTCATTGTTCTACTTTGAAAGTGATTATTAAAAAATCACTTTTTCCTCAATCATAACTCTATATTCTTTAGACCATTACCTTTCTAAATAATCACTTCCACACTAGCCTTGAATATAGATAACTCATGTGAGCACGTGTAGAGATTTGTGATGGACAAAGGCGGATCCAAGAATTTAGTTAAAGTGACTAAAATACTGATGAACATACATGTCAAAAATGTCACGTGACATTTTTTCTGCATCTGAACATATTGGCAACACGTCAACGATTCAAACCGTGGTTTACTAATACTATAGACAATAGGAATAGAATGAAGGCACTAGTGCGTGTATGTGTATGTTATTGGATAAACAACTTCCTCATGAACAAAAATCTGAGTGAACTAAAAGTATGCATTTCCTAAATGGACAAGTCATTGTATAGACGTTAAAAATCATAATGAAATAGTTAGAATCCCTGAGAAGGCAACCCACGTCCCACCATCTTATGTCAACATCGTGTGTATAAATATCTCATGCAATGTAGAAATCATGTCCTACTTTTAGTTGAGTTATATCATGCAAAACTTTGCACGCCAAATTATAAAAGAGAGATGATACACGTAAGCGGGACACTCCCATGTACATTTAACATTTTTCATTATAAAATGCGTAAATATGGATAGTTTTTGTCCCTCTATTTACTCATAGTGCTATCAATAAGGGTGTCATTAGATGCAGTTGAAAGAATACTAATCATACACAGATTCTAATTTGAAAACGAAATAATCTCCTTTTAAACTTGGAACAATTTTTAGTACTTGAAAAATATTAACAGTCTCTCTCAATGCAATGAGAGGCGAAATTATAAGAACGAAGAACAAACTCGTTGATTCTCGCACGAATGTTGAAAATTAATTCTTGACTAACGAAATCATTGATTCCAAAAATTACTAATATTGGACCAAATGAGTTGGAGAACTCCAAATTCTATATTTTTCTTATTCAATTACACCACATATAATGAACCTCTAGAAGGTCATAAAGCTTAGATTGAAAACCCATATACACACCACGTGAAAAGGTTGGGGATCTCATCTTTAATTTACCCTAAAGGTCCGTTTGATTGTAAGAGCGAAATTTGGGTGGAAAGAAAATGAATTTCAGGGAATTGAATTGCCTAGAATTGTTTTCCTGAGAATTATCAATTAATTGTGTTTGATTAGTATAATTTTTCGAGGAAAATATTGAAATTTTGAATCTTTTTGTATTCGTTTGACCTTATTTTACATAAAAATTGTTCATCAAATTGATATAATTTGTTACAATTAAGGATATAATTTGTTTCCATGCCAAAAAAAATTTGAAAAAAAAAGGTAGCATGAAAAACCAAATCCCATCAAATTGGTGGGAATTGATTATTCTCAAAAACCAAGAAAAATGGCCAAAAAGGGGGTTGGGTGGAAAACCATTTGCCAAGAAAATTTTGTCAATCATAAAAAAGTGGAAAATGAAAAATCAATTCCCAGTTCCACGAAATCTGGGTACTATCAAACATGGCCTGAATAAAATACCAATTTCTTTCCAAAATTATGAGCTGCACCTTGCACGATAGGACTGTTTGGAGGCCCATATATGGATGGAACGGAATTTGGACAAGAAATTTCCTCTTTATTATCACTTTCACCCCCCGCATAGACACGACCTCTTTTGCTCGATTTGACGATACTCGTACCTGAATTTTCTATTATAATGTATGCCGTGGCTCTGAAGAGTCAAAGAATATGCAGAATTATAATGAATAGTAATTGTTTTTGCTGCAAAGGTATCTCTTATTTGGATTTTGATTGCGTTTTCCGCCGAGTTGCGAAAGCAGTATTTATGTTTGATATCTATATTTTAATAGTTTAATCCTCTTTATAGTGCTTTTGTACTCTGTCTTAGGTTCAAAGATGTAGTTGTCTCAAAATTTGATCGCAATTCGACGACGACGTGAATGCGATGTTCGATGAAATGCCTAAAAGAATGTTTAAATAATACGGGATTAGCATAATCTACTTTCTAATATTTTGACATTTGAAAATGAGATATGAATTTTTATTTCTTGAAATAGTGAAGTAGAGTGTACATGGTTCTGGGAGTGTGCCCAGGACATTGCTTATATTCTGGTATTGCTTGAAGAGTAATGCTACATGTATATAATAGTTTACATAATGGTCTACACAATTACAAGTGGCATTGATCAAAACCTTTAATTCAAATCTGACAATTTCACATCAACCACAGGATTGTTGCCACATCACCTTTGATCAAAGATTGTGTACACTTATTATGTACACTTAGCATTTTCCTTCCTTGAATTCCAATCTAGACTTTGCAATAATTTGGGGTAGTTTTATTCTTGCAAAATGTTGGCGAATAGTGTTCACTAGTTAAAATCTTCTACATTTGTCAAAGGTCATGAAGTGCATGTCTTAAATCTGTGGTTTAGTGCTATGAATGAACTAGCAGCACACAAATAGCTCAAATCTTAATATCTTATGAAAAAGCTTGAGCTGTACCTTATTCATTTCAATTGAGCAAGTACTTGATTTTGTTCCTAGGACCATTCATTACAGAGTCCCCATTAAGCTCGGGTGAAATTCTTTTAGATACCTGAACATTATATCAATCTTTTAGCTGATGTTGGTGATATTATATGATGCAGATGGAAGTGCGAGAACATTGTGGACAGTTGGGAAGGCTGATAATTTAGTAGCAGTATGAATAGGAACTATCTAGAATAACAATGTCAACCACAAGAGTTCAAAGCGTGGCAGTTTTATGGCAGATATGGTCAAGGAAGAGTTTTGTGACCTCATTGTCATTGAGAGCTTTTAGTACATCACTAATCAATCCTAGTAACTCAATTCTAATGTCTCCGTCTCTCGTGTCGCTTGACTGTCCTGATATATGGACTTCTGGTTCTGTGCAATCTGATCGCCCATCTATCCAAAAATATAGTAAGTATCCTCTCCGTCTCTATACAGACATAAACATAGATTGTGCAATTCTAAAGAAACTTCGAACTAATTTCTTTCAGTTACATTAGAGAAACTTTATATCCTATCTCGAGCTTATGTTAGAAGTGTTTAATACAATGGAGATGATCAATTAGTGAATATATATTTGAATATATAAAGTAAAAGGAGGCCAAGCATCTGTCTGCAATTTGTTCATGCATACGAGTGGCAATATATCTTAGTCTCATAGCACTAATAGTATGGATACCAACCAAACCCATTGAATTCTCTTGGGTGAAGATTGATGAAGAAAACGATTTGTAATCTGTCTGAAATTCATTCATGCATATGAGTGGCAATATATCTTAGTCTTATAGCACTAATAGTATGGATACCAACCAAACCCATTGAATTCTGTTGGGTGAAGATTGATAAAATATAGGCTCATAAGGAATTGATAAGAGATTAGTGTTAAAGGTCCTTGTTTCTTTTACTTTAGCCATGACGAGTCTGCTCCCACGTGGTTGTGAATAATAGTTGATGAGAACATGAGAACAAAAGTGATACTAGACTAGTAGACTTTGTGCTCCTTTATCTTGCTCATAAGTACTCATGCCTTTATTGCAGCTTTATAGGTTTAGACCGTTTAGTTCATCTCCGGCGGAAATTCACTCCCTCCATGTTCCTTGTTTGCAATGTTCCTTGTTTGCATCATTATTAAAATGGTGAGAGTCAACTAGTGTGGCTCCTTTTGAAGGCCTTAGCATATCATTGTTAATGCCTTCTTTTCTAAACTCAAAAACCGCCACCTTCTTAAATAATCTCCATTTATCTATTATATTTAAACCATTTCCCAACTAATGCCTTTTTATTAAAAAAATAAAATAAAATCAAACTATCAAGAGGATTGAAATTTTATTAATATTGAAAAATAAAATACAATACAAGAGGTGGAAATCAAGCCTGACCTCGTGCAAATGATGAAATAGAAACGTCTCTGAATTTCATGTAGCGTAGTAATTGGCACACTCTTCGTCATCATATATCGTGATGCCCTTTTCTCTGCCGTTACAGCATGCTCAGAGTAAGCTGATCTCCATCAAAGTGCCTTGATGATAGGTAAGAAAATATTCGTCATAATCCCCTATATTCAAAAGGAAACTGTCTACTCATATTAGGGCGCAATTGTGAAGCCCCAAATTTCACGTCTTCATTAATATGCTTGCTGTATTCCACTAGGGTGAACAAAAGTAGCAGACTGTCTTGAATATGAGGTGGTGTAGAAGAAAAAATCTGGGTTATGTCAAGAGGAGGGAGAGGCATAGCAGAACATGCGGAGCCATGTCCACGATCACAAGCCAGGGCCGATTTGGTTTCAGGCCTAATGGAAGGGTCTAAAAAAGATTTATTAACAGATTGTGTCTCAGAATTAGATTGATTAAGGGCAAAAGGCTTGCAAATTGTACTCATCTTTATGAAGTGAATTTTTAGCAAACTTACCAGTTACCAATAGAATACCATAGTTGTTTCTCGAGCTTGACACTATGGAGGAAAAAATTGTATGTTGCTTAAATTGTTAAGAAGCTGAAGGTTTCGAAGAAGATGAATTAGGATGTCTTGGATGGATTTGTCTCTGATAGCGGATATTCTAGGATCTTGGAATTTTGACTCAGTGATCTGAACGTCTTAAACTTGTGTTAAACTTCTGCTTCTCTATTTCAGATGTTTGTTTCCATAAGGAATGTCTGAAATGCTTCATACCTGGAAGAATATCAATCTGAAATAAAAACTCAAAAGTGAACTGGTTAAAACAAGACTGTTGGTTCGGAGTTATCAAAAATTTGAAAGGATCTTAGTCCAGCAGACACATCCCCAAATGCATAAGTAGAGAAAGTCTCAAACTAATCTTGAGGGGTTGCTCAATTGGTTAGATCTTGAGTTTGCTCCTCAATGGTCACCAGTTCGTGCCCCCTTAGGGCCACTGAGATGAGTATCCGACCGTAAACTTTGGGCTCCGTGAGATTAGTTGAGGTGCGCTCAAGCTGGCCCGGACATCCACGGTTATAAAAAAAAAAAAAGTCCCAAAACAATCACTACCTTGACAGATGCTCTGAAACCGATCACTACCTTGTCAGATTCTCTATCCTGATGCGTTCTCATTTTCTAGTCATCTTCTACTTCTGATCGTGTGGATAATGTTTCCCTTGTTCATCTTGATATTCTGCTGATTATCTGTCCAAAGGAGGCCGTCTAACTCTCATCAAATCCACGCTTTTTAGCCTTCCAACCTATTTTCTATCATTGTTTCCTATTCCCGTTGCAGTGGCAAATATTTTGGAGAAGATGCAGAGGGATTTTCTTTGGACAGGGTTGGGGAAAGAGAGGAAGTTTCATTTGGTCAAATGGGGTGATGTTTGTTCCCCTGTTAGGGTGGGAGGCCTTAGTTTGAGGAGCCTTGTTTTATATAACAAGGCTTTATTGAGTAAGTGGTTGTGGCGATTTGGAATGGAGAGGGAGAGCTTCTGGAGAGAAATTATTGGGGAGAAATATGGTGTCTTGGAGGGGGGTGGTGTTCGGGTGAGGGCCGTGGTTCCTATGGGATGAGCTTGTGGAGGTATATCAGGAAATGATTGAGCGATTTTCAGAATAGGTTGGCTTTTGTGGTGGGGAACGGTACGAATGTCAGATTATGGGACGATTGTTGGTGCGGAGATCAAACATTGAAAGTGCGGTTTCCCTCTTTACATCGCATTGTCCTGGGGCCTACAGTTATGGTGAGTGATGCTATGGCTATATCTAATGGGAATCCTAGCTGGAACATCGCTTTCAGGAAGGGCTTACATGATTGGGAGTTGGATCATTATGCATTGTTTTTTGCCTCCCTTTATGAGGCGCACATTCAGGTAGGAGAGGATGACTGTAGCAGGTGGAGGGCGGCACAGAATGATTTGTTCTCTGTTCGTACTTATTTCAGATCCTTAGTAGAACCTGTTGAAAGTTCATTCCCTGGAAAAAGGTCTGGCAAAGTAAATTATTTCCAAGGGTGGCTTTCTTACTGTGGACGGTTGGGAGGGGACAGGTGTTAACAGCGGATAATCTTCGAAGAAAGGGATATTGTATAATGGAATGGTGCTATTTGTGTAAGAGGGATGGAGAAACGATCGATCACTTATTCACTCACTGTGAAGGTGTTCGTTGGTTGTGGAATGATATTCTGGCGTCGCAACATATGAGTTGGGTGTTCCCAAGGAGTATCAAGGAGGTGGTGTGGGCATGGAAGAGAAAGTTTCGAGATAAAAATAACAAACTTGTTTGGGATCTCATTCCAGGATGCATCGTTTGGTGTGTGTGGAGAGAAAGAAACGGCAGATGCTTTGAAGACCAAATACGGACGACAGAGTAATTTAGAGAATTGTTTTACTTGACTTTGTATAGCTGGTTTAAGGCTGCAACCATTAGTCCGATAGAAGGGTTGCCGAATTTTTTATCGTTTTGATTACGCCCAAAGTGTTACGCGGTGTTGTAGTATAGCTTTGGGGTGTCGTATCCACGGGGAGATGGAAAAGTGAATCAAGATGTTCAATAACTTTGGGTTCTCGTGAATTTGATGAAGGGAATTTGTTTATTGCATTCAAATGTAAAAGTAGCCGGAAATAATGATGAAATTTAATATAATATGTAAAATAGTGAAGTTTCGGGGTTCCCTCAATTAGATTGGATCAATCAACATCAACAATTCATGCATTCTCTACTCAATTAGAAGTTTCTGTCCTAACTTTCTAATCGGATGATTTAAACGATACAAACTAATTTAATTGCACATGTAATCCTAGAATTTATGTTTCCCAAAACATAATCATACATCAATTTATTAAAATCAGACTTAAAGAGCAACTATATATCTCTAACATATAGCAGTAATTAAATTACACCAATAAATGATTTGAAAATCAAACTTGAACAAGTATTTTAATTATTCAACGGAAGAAACATGATTAAATCCATGAAAATCTGAATAAATGTTAAATCTAACTCAAATCTAATTCAAAATACGGGAAAACATAAACCCTAGAATTATTTAAACAATGAAAAACACATCCTAAATTCTAGATCTCCTTAACAATTATCACAATCATCTATTGAAATCAGATTATAAATCGTTCATATACATGTAGCATAAGAAAGTAAATAATCACACCTATAGATTTAATGAAATAAAGATTCAACACATAGTTCAATTATTCGATAGAAAAAACAAGATTGATTCTATGAAAAGCTTAATACATGTTAAATCAATTTCAAAATTAATTCATAAATATGAAAATTTAGATCTAGAAATGTATAGCAAAATAAATACCAAAGAGCATGAATAAATGATGTTGAAATCCCCGAATTCAATTGAGTTCCTCCCTTGCTTCACCTTTAGTTTAGTTCATCATAGAGTTTCTTGAGCCAAAAGTGATGTAAGAATGGTGTAGAATGAAGAATGAGGCGTTCTGGGTGTTTTGGGATCTATTTAGGGTTGAAAAGTCGTGCAAGATATGTTGCCAAAGGAGTTTGAGTCGTAGAAGGAAACCAGAAATTTCGTCCAAATTTAACCCCATGCGGCCGCAAGGTACAAACCCATGCGGCTGCATGGAACAAAAAATTGATGCCCTTGAAGTCTCGGTAAGTGCCCATGCGGCTGCATGGGTTTTATAACCATGCGGCCGCATGGTTATAATGTTTTCCTGCCGGATAGATTTTAGTATTTGGGTCATAACTTTCTCTACCGATGTCCGATCAAGGTGATTCAAGATGCGTTGGAAAGCTAGGCTACAACTTTGCTTCAGATTATATCTTCGAATTCGATCGTTTTCCATATCAAACACTGGTCTCAATAGGAAGCTAAAAACCGGTGCGAAACTTTTCACCTTGAAAGTTGATATTTGATAATGTTTTGGCTATTCTTTCACCCCTTTGACTCCTTGCTTCATCCAATTGACCTCTAAGACTCTTGAATCTTCATAGAAATAGGTTTAGAGTATTTGCACTTTAGTCCCTGAACTTTCACTTTCTTCCAGTTTGGTCCTTTTTCGCTTGGTTCACGTCAATTTCGCTACATTCATCACTTTGTTCTGCAAAACATAAATTGCATAGAGTTAAGCTATATTCCAACATTTTAATCAACGATTGCTCATGTTTTGACAGTAAAATAAGTATGTAAAAACACACTTATCACGTTTCTATCTTGTTTAACTTGATAATGCACTCCTTGTGTGTTATCTTTTATTTTTGATTTATAAAATTTACGTGATTACCTATAAAAAAAAAAAATCTTTTAGTTTGATCGACTATCATCCTTCACACATATGTTCATGATCTGTTTCAAGGGTTTATTTTGTGTTTACTTCCTGTTTCATTCCAACAATGAAATCTAGATAAATTTTGGGGGTTTAATTTTGTTTATGGTAATATGACACTTGATGCTTTAATTAAATAATCACGATGTATTTAACTGAATCCGTGCAGAAAGAATTTAAGCCCAGTCTGTATCTGTTTCAAGGGTTTTTTTTTGTGTTTACTTCTCATTCCAACAATTAAATTCAGATTAATTTTGGGGGTTTAATTTTGTTTATGGTAATATGACACTTGATGCTTTAATTAAATAATCACGACGTATTTAACTGAATTCGTGCAGAAAGAATTTAAGCCCAGTCTGTAATTTGGTTATTGTCAAATATCACCTAATAGGGTTTTCTTTTAGTGAAGTTTAGGACGGAACAAGACTGGCTTACAAAGGCAGAACCGCATTTTCATTGTACAGGTTTTGAAAAATTGATGTGGTTTAATATTACTTTGCCAAAACTCCAAGGGATCGATCACGTGATTTCTATAAATCCATGAGTTCCTCTTACATAAGAGTAAGAGGTTATGCATGCACTTGGTACGGCAGATTTATGTTCTCTAGGTTTCTCCATGTATCAAACTCTCCTCTTGAAAAGAGAAAAACACATGGGCACAAGTCAATCCTACTTGGAGGCCATGAGCATTGATGTTTCTTTGCTCTCACCCCTTCCTACTGCCCTCACCCAGTCTCTTGCAAACTATGATTATTAACGTGGTGAAACGATCTTTTCCTGGAGACCCTGCAATGTTTTTAGCTCGACAAGTTCAAATGAAGCATTCTCGAAGTTGATATGGTTCTATGAATAAAGGATGACATATGCAGAGATGTTTGGCATCAATTTAGGTCCAAGATTGATTTCAGTTCTTATTGTTCTAGTTTGCAATTTTTGGTCATTCTGTTGGCTAGAATTACCAGTGTTCAGATAACTAAATAATGTGGAACGATTTCCTTCTTCAGCTTAATGACTCTATACCCAATAAATGAAACAGCTGACAATGTATCAAGCTATAAGTACTCATTTAGTTTGAACTTATTTTTCTCTATCCAAGTTTCTTGATGCTATAGTTGAAGTTTGAAATTGTTTTACCTTTCTTAAAGGTCCTGAAATTTTTGGCCGTTCAGTTATAGATGCTCCCAAGTATCTCCATTATTTTTGAAATATGGTCTTGAAAGATTAGTGTTCCCAATAGACGACACATGCTATCGAAATTTCTATTTTTTCTGCCACTGGATCGTTCCCTGAAAACATACAAACAAAAAGAACCAGTTTCATTAAGATACCTATGTTTTTTATGACAGCAAGCAAACATGTTGCTCAAATACTTGATGGGAAGGCTATTGCAGAGGAAATAAGATCAGGCATAGCACTTGAAGTGAAGAGGATGAAGGATTTGATTGGGCAGGTACCTGGATTGGCTGTCATATTGGTGGGTCAACGAAGAGAGTCACAAACCTATGTCCGTAACAAAAAAATAGGGAGTGAAGAGGTTGGCATTAAGTTCATGATGACAACACTCTCGGACAATTGTACAGAAAATGAAGTTTGCAATGCCTTACAAAGTTACAATGAAAATCAATCAGTTCATGGTATTATTTTGCAGCTTCCCTTGCCACGGGTAAATTTTCTGACCTTACTATCGGTACTATTGAAGGAAAATCTTGTAGTCATTAGTACAACATGTCTAACTCAACTGTCGGGCTTTCTTTTCCAAAAAATGTAACTGGAACAGCATTTGGAGGAGGGAAAAATACTCGGGTTGCTAACCTTGGAAAAAGATGTTGATGGATTCCATCCTGTAAACATTGGGAATTTGGCTATGCTAGGAAGGGAGCCGTTGTTCATTCCTTGTACAGCAAAGGGTTGCATTGAGTTGCTGCTCCGTTCAGGCATTGAAATAACGGGGAAGAAGGCTGCGGTGATAGGGAAGAGCAATGTTGTTGGATTACCAACATCCTTGCTGCTGCAGGTGAATATCACATTTATTCTTCCTCTCTTCTCCTACTTCCAAGTTCACCTCCTATCATCACAATTTCTTATACTTCAGGTTAATGTTTAGAATCTTCAGCTCAATTTTTGACTTCTGTACTAAATATCCAATTTTTCAACTTTTGAGCAGAGGCACCATGCCACCGTGACCGTTATTCATTCATATACGAAAAACCCAGATAAAATTGCCCGTGAAGCTGATATTTTAATTTCAGCTGCTGGAGTGCCCAATTTGGTGTGCAGGAGTTGGTTAAAGCCTGGTGCAATAGTTGTTGACGTTGGCACTACGCCGGTTGAGGTGACATCTAGTTTCTTGAATGATAAAATATATCCTACTTTTATTTGTTCTCTTATTTGTGTTGGAATACTCGCAGGATCCTGAGTGTGAACATGGTTATCGGCTCATTGGAGACGTTTGTTTTGACGAAGCATCAAAGGTAGCTTCTGCAGTTACGCCTGTGCCAGGAGGAGTTGGACCAATGACTGTTGCCATGCTGCTTTATAACACTCTTGAATCTGCTAAACGCTCATTTAAATTTACTTAGATAATTATTCTTATATTTTGATTTATATGTACAGGGGTTTGCATCCAAGTCTGTATTTTATCTGGGTTAGGTGTCTTTTAATTCTTCGAAATTCTGTGTAGTGTGATATGGACATAATTATGAAGTTCTGAAAGTTTAGGACTAAAAGAGGAATATGCTAATTTTAAAGGTTAAAATTAAAATATACTGTTAGTCGAGAAAATATACCAAGGTTTGGGATATTTTAGCGATTTCTAGAAAGTTCAGAGGCTAAAGTGCAAATACTTTTAACAATCTATGATATACGTTATTTCAAGAAACTAAAGAAAAAATATGTGAAAATTAGGCCGTTAACTAGTTATATTTTCATTTCTTAGGATTATTCTACCAATCTTTATCCCCATAACCATGAAGGCTGGTCTCCACCTCCACCCAAAAACACAGAGATATGTTATTTAGTATTATCGATGTTTAACATCAGTTTAGGTGGCATCACTAGTGATATTAAACTATAGATTTGATTAAATAAATTACATAATTTCATCTTTAATTGAATCTATCACATAATGTTGCATAAACTGGTGCTAGATGACATTATTCAAAAACATAACATTACTGTAAACATCTGCATTTACCTCGTCAACTCTTGGTACTCTTTCTTTTTTCGAGTTTCAAGAATGGTCAATTCCCATAGTTTTTTTTTTGGTTTTAAGCTTTTGAGACATCACTCTCATTGTCAATATTTGTGCTTTAGAATCTTAGATAAATCATTTAGAATTTTGCACTTACATATAAAAAATGTACATAATGGATTATATAATATGATGTGGAGGGAAAATGTTGGATGAAAAAGTTGATTATGTTTTAAATTGACAAATGATGAAGTGTCATGTCACATCATGTAATTTCTTATGTAAATCTTGATATACATAGAGTAAAATCCAATCATTTACTGTCCCCAAGAGTTAATGCTGGGCTTGCTTGGCCAAAAATATCCTGTACTACGAGGAAAATTTAATTAGGTTTTTGATGATTGTATTTTAAACTAGAGTGATACATTTCAATTTCAGTCTAAATGACAATTGTATGACATACGATAGATTATTTAAATGTAATGGTATGTGATTCATTTAATTGAACATATTTAGTGTGACTATCTAGACAAGTATTCTAGCATCACTAATATTAGATAGCAGTGGTCTTCAAACTACGTCAAGTGTAGGTGGATGCTGGATGTTTAGCAAGAGATTCACTATTATGTCTTGGTAGAAGGTTTTGATCCTGGGCTAGGACTTCTGATCTTCTGCTTGTTTTTTGGGACTCTTCTCTGTGTGGGTTCTCTCTCTCGAGAAATGAAAGGAAATAATGCTTTTTAAGTTTCCTTTATAAAAAGGGAACGAGGTAATTTCATTTTTATTCACAAATTAGGTATTAATATAAAAAATAATTTAAATATATCTTTAGTATTTGATTATTCATTTTTAGAATTCCTAAAATTTAGTCATTCAAATTTGACTAATTCAAGCATTTCCTTCCTTATTGTGGAGAAAGAATCCTCCTACTTTTACCACATTTGCTCTGCAATTTTAGTAACCGTGGTCCAATATATCAAATTCGGGACAGTCGACCATAACTTCGGCTAGAGCAGGTTAAAACAATAAAATAAAAATGGTCTCGCTTATTTTAAGACAAAATATCAGCCCTCGTGTAAAGCTGAAGGCTTTTAGGTGAATGAACTGAAGTAGGAACGGGAGATCAGCATCAAGCTTGGACTCCTACTACCTTTCATTACATAGAAAACTTAACGGCACACAGTGGGGCGGGCGGCACTCTCTACCACCATGTCTGCAACTGACCCCCAATGAATCACAACCTGGACACACCGATAAGATATTACTACCGATGAAAAGACCATCTAGCTTTACAGATGACAAAATTGGCCTCACTTCATCCTTTCCCCTGAGGGATCCTAGGTAAAATGCTTTTAAGCCAAGCTCATTACTTTCTCTTCATGACCTTTGCCTTGGTGGTGCTTAGAGTGAAGGATTATAACAAAATCTTGACATAAGATTCAACGGATCCATAGTCTACTTAAAGACAGTCCGTCAGCTTTCATCCTAATTAGCGATTCTATAAGCCACCACAATTGATAGCGTCCACGAGAAAACCCATAAAACACTGAAAAATATTACATAAAATTCGAAGTATTTAGCTAACATACTTCACGAATTCCCACAAAAAAGATTGTCTAGAGAAGAATGAAAAAGCTTTAATACTTAACTCAAATCCCAGAGGAGCACACAGGGATTCCTTTTTCATAGCTCCTCTCAATCTCATCTCTTTCTCTAGTACTCCTAAGCTTACTTGTTCTCGTCCATCCTCTTTCCTGCAATAACACATCCATCTCATAACTTCAAAATAGAAAAGCAAAGTGAGAAATCAATGAGATCAGTAAGCAAACCATTCCATCAACATAGCAAGCTAAAGCTTGAACTTCCATCAATACTAATTATATAATAACGGTCACTGACACAGTCCAATATTCATTTATTAATTAACAGATGTATTTCTGTTTCAATTAAACGCAATAGAAGACGATTAAAAGCCAATTCAGGTTCAGACCAACTGTAATTCTTTAAATTTTTTCACCTGCAACTGCTTCATTGTGACAAAAGATATCAAAAATATTTTAATAGGAGCATATATCACCAACGGACATGTAAGTCTACACTAATCAAAATCTCAACTCATACGAGAATTAGAAAGGGCAGAAAAATGTGTAACTTACTTTTAAGTAGATTTTTGTTTGTAAACATGTTTTGATATCTTACTATTTTCTTACTGTTATTTCCAACTTTGACCAATAAACTTCTTAAGCTTACACAACATGCTCTGATATTGAAAAAAAAGGGGAATGATGGAAGTATATACCAATTCCAACTGTAGCCATGCTTGGCTTGCAGAGAGATCACCATCCTCTACCACCACCCCCAAACCAACCACTATGTCCACGGCCATCGCCTCCAAACCGACCACTATATCCACGGCCATCACCTCCAAAATGGCCACCATATCCACGGCCATCGCCTCCAAAATGGCCACCATATCCACGGCTGCCTCCAAAATGGCCATCATATCCACGGCCCCCGCCTCCTAAATGACCACCATATCCATGGCCACCGCCTCCAAAATGACCACCATATCCATGGCCACCGCCTCCAAAATGACCACCATATCCATGGCCGCCGCCTCCAAAATGACCACCATATCCACGGCCGCCGCCTCCAAAATGACCACCATATCCACGGCCACCACCACGATGACCTCCAAATCTACCACCACCACTCCTGCCACTCCAAGCACTGTCACGACCATCATCTCTAGGCCTTGCCCCTTCCACTGTCAAGGTAGCCTCTTCAAATTTAGAACCATTGAGCTCCAGAGCATTGTTAAAAGCATCGGCATCCTTGAAATCAATATAAGCTATGCTGTTGTTCAAAATATGGGAATTGATCACATATACCAAATATCAAAAGGCCACATATCAAGTGTGGAATATGGCATACAGATACCTCACAAAACATGTGGAAAAAAGAAAAATTGGCACAACAGAATGGTCTAAAATTTGAGGACAGCCAACCCTAAATGATTCGGGTCAAAGGGATCAAACAACATAATGACCCAACCATTTTTAATAGAAAATCTCAACTCCTATGAATCTTCAATGCATAGGGTTATGATGTATGATGTACCAAAAACAGAGATGGGTTTAAAAAGGAAAGGGAGGATCAACATGAAAGGCCAAATAATTTTGTGACTTATACATAAGATATAAGATTGAAGATGTACCACTAAGTAACCATATAAAAGAAAAGTATAGTCAAAACTATCAAAATTAGGAGTGTCGGTGCTTCACCCTTCACAAGTATCTTGGCATTTTACCCATGGATCCATTATGACGTTCAATGCATCACATAACATAAAATGGCATTTTGCAAGCTCTTTACTAACAATACTACAAGAAACAATAAAAGGAAACTCAGATAAAGTACCCTATAAGAAGAGGGAGGAAGGGAGAAGGGGGTGGACAAACCCTTTAACACCACCATCTTGATCTTTCGGAATGGAAATTTTTGTAATTTCCCCACAAGATACAAAATGATCTCCCAGTGCACTTCTAATCTGCAATCATTAATTCATAAATTCAGAAAATCTATAATGGAGAGACAATTGATTCAAGAGTGAGGGATACGTAAGAGCAACACACGCCTTCTCTTCACAGTTTCTTTTATCAAACCCCCTAATAAATATTTTTTGCCCTTGAGCTTTCCCTCCCGTCTGATTCGAGCTTGTCCCTGTGCTGCATATAAGAACACAAGTATGTGAATCTAAAATCATCTACAAAAATCATAAAAACCATGTAAAATGTAGACACATCTACATAACTGTAAAACCGTACAAAATATAGACACATGGCATACCCACTATGTGGTGTGTAGGATCCCTTTTCCCTATTGAAGTCAAGTCTCACCCGACGACCCAGCAAATGTTTACCATTTAATTCCCGGAGGGCCTGCAAATAAATAATGTGCACCCTAACTTATTCAAGCAATTTTATTAACTTCTATTCAAAATAAATATAAATTGAAGAGTCCCCTAAAGACTTATAACCAAGAATTGAAGTCTTCCTATATTCTTTATCAACTGTAACATTATAAATTTGGATACTTTTATGCATGCACAAGAATCTCTTAAAATTGGATTCAATTAACAATATGAAGTTAAAGCATACCTTTTCAGCTGCTTCCACAGTAGCAAACTCAATATAGCCAAATCCCCTAAATGTATCGTCTTCATTCATAGCGAAGCGAATATCTACAAGTTCCCCAGCATCTTTGAAAAACTCCTCGCTGTGATGTTATTTAATTCTTAGCAAATATTTTTACTTAAGTGCAAGATCTTTAAGAATGCGATATACATACACATCAGTCCGCTCGATAGAGAAGCACAGATTCCCAAGAAACAGAGTTTTAGAGCCCGTAGTTTCAACTCTCGGAGTTGCAGGGGCCCTTGGCTGCAGATTTAAGGTTAAAACTAAAGGCATGCCCAAAAAAAAGTACTCTAATGGAATCCTATGTCACCAGGAAAGAAAAAGAATTTAAATTTTTCTACACAAGCACACACAAATACGTGAATGATATGTGTGACAAAACATAAGCACTCACAGCCTCCACAGGTAGGGAACCCCCTTTCTCTGAATTTGGCGTAGTAGGTGTAGCATCAATCGTCTTTACATCAGTATTCTGTTTCAACAAGAAAACCTCATATAAGTATGACCCAGAGCCAAATCTTCAGAAGGAAAAGTTGATTGTTTGTTCATAGCAATCCAGGCACAATTTTCACAGCCCAAACTAAACCAATGTCCACACACATATAAGCATATGGCAATTAATTCATGTATCATCGCTTCAGAAGTCCGCTAAAAGCAGTGCTAACAAAGTTCATTGGTTCTACAAATCCATGGAGCACAACAAAAAACAGAAGCTCGTGAAAGGGGAGGTGGAAAGAGAGGCATAAGCTCAAGTAGTGGAAATGGTTAATTCACTGAAAATTGCATTTACCATTTTCTCGAGGTTTCGGGAAGGGTCTTCTGTCTCTCTGTCAGTAGAAACTTCTTCATCCTCTTCAGGAGACTCCTCTAACATATTGCTATTCTCTGAGACTGAGATAGACTGCCAACAAAGTCCAAGCATGAATGTAATGAACCTGGAAATTTATATAAGGAAAAAGTACTACACAGTGCTAAAATTTGTCGTACCTTCTTTATCCCTTGAATATTTGGAGGGTCAGCCTCTTCAGATTCTTCTTTAATTCTCCCCCCTTCGTTTTTAGTTGCAGTAGCATCTTCACCACAAGACACAGCTGCAAGAACATTCTTGGTTACAGCAACGTCCTCATCTTCAGAAACAGAACCAGAACCATTGCTTGCGTAGTCTTTCTTCTTGGTAGCAGCTACAAGGTCATTCTCAGTAGCAGTTCCAGGAACCTTCTCAGACGCACCAGCGTCCTCTGCTGAGCCACTAATTTCATCTTCTGAAATTAAACCATCTGGTTTAATTTTGTTTTCAATCCGATCCACAGGGCCATGCTCCTTTTCGGGTGGCACTAATACATTTCTCTTCAGGACCTACATAAGAAAAAATAGGCTAACACACCCCACTATATGCAGACTACTAATAGAAATTGACATTACAGAATAAGCAATTAAAAAAAAAAATACTTAAAATAACTTATTGACTCTCTTCATGCCCATTTTTAAGGGTTCTCTCTCTCACTCACTCTCTCTTCCAAGTAATCCTATGAGCAAAATTAAGCTTCAAGGTAGAGTTGTCCCACTCAGGCCACAGAGAGTTACTATAACTAATCCACATGGTAGAACATTAGCACGCAAAGCCAATCTAAACTAATTGTTTCACAACAGACTTGTACAAAAATGGAATTTGGCTCCAATCGGAATACAAATTATAAAAAAGAAGAAGAAATAGAAAAGGTTTAAACCTCGTTTTCTGAAATCTTGACCTCACTCTTTTGTTCCTCTAGTGCTGCTACATCATCATTTTTCTGCTTCTTAGCCCCAACTTGTTTTTCTTCATCTTCCTCCAATTTTCTCTTATCTATATACAAAATAGTATCAATTCGTCATATACATTTTGTAAATCAACATTCAGAGAGAATTACCAACTTAAAAACACAAGAATATGATTATTAAATGATCGTAAAAATCGAACCTTCCATCATGGATTTGGCGTCAGCAACGACGACAGGAGCAGATGTATTTCACCTTATAAGCTGATTTATTCTTGGATTCAGCCAATAGGAATGGAGGCAGACAAGTACAACCTGAAAGTGAAAGAGACAATAGATCTGCATAAACCCTAAAAAATTTTGGGATTCACAAGACACACGAGACGAGAATGAGTGGTGGTTCGGATAAATCCCGTTGAGTTTATGCCCCTAAAAATAAAAAAAGAACGACTGCAAATTTAAGCTCTATGTATAGTACATTTGGCAAAATGTTCAGTTTGGCCCCCACATTGTTGCATCCCTAACTCGGCAGGAAATGCACGAGTCGGATCAACTGCAACCGTACAATTTAGGGATGACAAAATATCTTGTCCCATTGTAAATAAACCTCAATTTTGCCGAATCTGGAATGGAATAGGAGATGCTGAGATGGTTTCAACTGCAATAAAAATGCTAGATGTATACTCCACAAAACTTTGGTGTGCACCTTTTTGAACTGTCAAATGACGATTTGCCCGCAAATAGGATCAGAACCACGTGTTCTCATGTGAGGTCAGTTGACCCACATTAATTCTTAACTTTTGTTGTTCTTTTTTTTTATTAAAAAAAATGTTTGTTGTATATCATCGTTTACGTAATGTTTTTACAGATAGTCAGATGTTAAAAATAAAGTGGAGATTTTTTTTTTTTTTATTTAGTTGATGAGATTTTGACCCAATTAAATTCCGTCGCATCATTTGTTAATAAATAAATTTGTAAATTGTGATGTATGTAGCATGATCGTTTTGATTACTTTACACCTATTTGCATAAGTTTTTTTCCCTTAACTTCTCTCAAATTTGGAAACTCATTCTTCTCTCAATATCTAGTTTATTATTTTTCACCAAATAATTGTTTTTGATACTCAATTCATTTGCACTGACATCCACACGGTGACTTTTTCTCTACCTCAATATCAGATGCCTCAATCTCTCAACCCAAGGTTTGAATAAAGCAATTGGATTGGAAATCAAGGGTTGAATAATAGTCTAATTATGCATATTGAAAATGATGCATTTGACAATATTGATAACGTCGTAATTACATTACACGATGATAAAAGTTTGAAACCGTGTATGCAATATTTATAGTAGTGTATTAAATTATTTTAACCGCCATTGATTTTTTATAGGAAATTATATTGCTTGTCAAGTTTCAAATAATAACAAACTAGTTACTTTTTATTTTGATTCCCCAAGTCCCTTTTATTAGCTTTGAAGGTTAAGAAGATATTGCCAAGACAATTAAATTAGAGATCAACATACGGTTTTTATTTTAAGGTATATTTCATAAAAATATAATGAAGTCATTGTACGACATTTTTAAAGTAGTGGATCTACTACTTTTGGCATGTTAGTAAGTTAGATTATGCATGAACACACACGAGGCTTTCTTTTGTTTCTCTAACCATACTTCTACTTTGCGTTCATATCTTTTATTCAAGAGTTAATTTTGCAAATACTAAGCCGTTTGGGCTCTATTAATATAAAAGGAATTAATTCTTGTGTACAGGGTTTTTCACACAGACACCATACAAGTGTTGTGTTGACAGCACGTGTACAATGCCTTTTTTTTTTTTTTTTTTTTGATTTTGGACAAAAACCAACGATAATGCACAAAGTGGAATTCTATAATAATTCTGTGAAAGTTTTTATGTACTTGTAGTATGATTAAAATAAAAACGTATTTTTCGTTCTCTTCTTTTGAACTACACATTCATCAATAAAATAATATTACACGTAAATTCAAAACTTTTTTTTAAACCGCATATTCTTCAAAAAATTATCATTACCCAAAAATTAATGACAATGGAGCTCAAACAGGGGATAAATGAAGCTGAATTTTACTAAACTTTTAGATTAGGACAATCTATTAGAGTGTGTTTGATTGTATTTATTTTCCATGTAAAATCTCAGTTTTCCACATAAATTTCTACTTTGAAGTGTTTGATTGCTATTTTTTCCATTAAAAATATTTTCAACTTTTGAAAATATGCCTAATTTTTCTTTCTTTTTTTAAGAAAAACATTTTCTTCAGGTGGAGTATGTTTTCGTTTTCCTCAAAACAAGAAAATCATTTTCTTTTCTATGAAATATTTTTCATATCAATCAAACATCGTTTAGGGTCCGTTTGATTGCAAGGGTGGAAAATGGGTGGAAAGAAAATGTTTTACAGGGAAAAGATTTTCCTAGAAAATGTTTTCCTGAGAATTGTAATTAATTGTGTTTGATTGGTATAATTTTCTACCTGAAAAATGTTGAAAGTTTGGTGTCCGTTTGGCTTCTTTTTTTATAAAAATTGTCCATTAAAGTGATAATTTTTCTACCAATACGTCTAGAATTTGTTCTAATTACCAAAAAGTAAAAAAGAAAAAATTTAAACAATTAGAAAAAAATTACCATATTCGTTTGACTTTGTTTTACATAGAATTTGTCAACAAAAATGAAAATTCTTTTTACAATAGTTGATAGAATTGGTTGCCTTTGCTAAAAAAAAAAAAGGTGGAAAATGTTTTCCCAACTAATAGGTGGGAAAACAAAATCAAGCTTTTGTGCATCAAATGATTGTACCTAGAAAAAGGTGGAAAACGTTTTCCATAGAAAAATTTACCTATCAAACAGCTTTTTAAGGGTGGAAAAGGAAAATGTTTTCCTTTTCCATGGAAAACTAAGGCTATCAAACGGAGGCTAAGTGTCAGTTTTTCACTCAAATTTCTATTTTCGAGTGTTTGATTGCTATTTTTTTTTTTTCCAAAATATTTTCCAACTTTTTTTGGGAGAGCATGTTTTTGTTTTCCTTAAAATAAGGAAAACAATTTCTTTTAGGAGATATTTTAAATGTCAATCAAGCATACTCTTAGTGAAATTGAAAGATTGTCAGACGTACCTATCATTAAATGGCAACGTAGACAAATAGACTGATAAATTTAGCCATCGTTTAATCCTCGTTATTTTCAAAATACATTTTTCTCTCTTATTTTCAACAATACATTCTTCAATAAAATATATTACACGCAAATCCAATTTTTTTTTTAACAACACATTCTTAATCAAATCTGTTGACCTTGAAAAATGGCTCCGACACGTGGCCAATAGAAAATGTTTTCAAGTCAGCTCTTCCTGCACACATGGCACGTCGTTAGTCACTCGTGGCCTTTCCAGGAAAGGTTGGGAGCGGCGGTAAGCACTCCGACGATCAAGTCAGTTTGAAGCTCAACCGGAGAAGATTTTATCGGCGGTGAAACACTCGCAGAGAAGTGATTGATAAAGTGTGCATCGCAAAATAATAATATTTGAGGGAAGAGGGTACTTAATTTCTCAATGTAGTAGTAGTTTGGAGTGTGTTGAATTCCAAAAAGACCATCCTTCTTCAGGAATAAGAAGTGAGTATTTATACCAAAGATGGGGAGGGGAGAGCCATTGGATGAGGAGACATGTGTTTCTAGATCTCCAGAGTTCGTCACATCCTAGGTATCAATCCATCCCTCCATAGGGTGGCTGTCATTGAATGTTTCTGACAAGAGCAACTGATTTGACCGTTTGAGTCCTGCCACGCGTCCCATAGGTCAGTGATCTGACTTTGAAAAGATCTTTGTACAAGAGATCTTTGATGAGGCAGGTGAGGCGTTGCAGCGTTATGGGAACGGAGTGCGGGCCTTTGCATTCGCGATATGTTGGCGGATGAGTTCGATTCATTCGCTGGCGCCTATTCAGTTCGTCCTTCACGTAATCACTTCGATGTGTGCACTTAGATCGTCCTATGGGGTAATCACCTCGGCTGACGCGTGTTACTGTGGGCAACCTCTGCTGACACGTGGCGTCGAGGTGGAGGGTCGACACCGATCCGTAACAAAATCACTATTTCAAAATGCATTTTTTGCAATAAAATCAAAAAAGTGAGGCTCAAACGGACTTTAGTAGTGATTTCACAAATGGTCACTTAACTTGAAGCAAACTACGACGTTGGTCATTAAAGTTTTCTTGACCAATTTAGTCATTAAAGTTTATGAACACGTCAAAATAGGACACTTTGGGCAACTTCAAAATTCACCAGGCATCAAGATCTCTCCTTTTATAAAAAAAACCCCATAACAATAGAAAAATAAAAATATAAAAGAACAATAATAGCGAAAATAATGTGGATGGATGGCCGACAATCTTATTACAAGTAGGAAAACAAATAATTGGACAGGGTAAATCCATTTTCCTAGTATAAATTGATAGAACCAAACACACAAGGAAGGCACCTCCAATGGACCGAGGAAACTATCGAAGGATGCTGGAAAAGCTTACTTATCTCTCATACTTGATATGGTGTGGTTAGTGTTGTGCGTAAATTTATACATTTTCCATTAACATCTCAGATTAGAGGCTTACACTGATGCTTTCGAGGCAGGATCTCTAGCTGATAGAAGATCTATTACAGGATATTGAATCCACTTGGAGTTAATCATGTCACTTAGAAGAGTAAGAAACAGTCAGTGGTGGCTCGGTCTAGCGTAAAGCCTGAAATTAGGGCAATGGCTTAAGGGATTTGTGAGGTACTTTGGATAAAAATAGTGCTTACACATCTTAACTCAAGTGCCTGTGTTGCAGTATTGTGACAAGAAGAAAGCTGCCATAAACATAGCACGACATTGTTGAGAAGTCTGGAATTTCATTTTTGGGTTTATAAGTGGCCTGTCTGGTTCACTTATTGGGTCAGCGGGTTTCTAAACCCACCGGTTCAAGAGGGTTAAGAACGGGTTCGTTGCAAAGTTATTAAAAAATGTAACTCGGACCGGACCTGGGTCGGGTTCGACGGTTCCACATACTTTTAACTACTGGCTATTGTTCTTCTTTGTCAAACAAGTTCCTATTTACATTTAAGTACCTCTATACAGGTGACAGGTAGGTTCATAGCCAAAAATTAGTTAAAACTTAAATAATACAATTAAGAATTATACCAAGTGTACGTTTTATGGGTTACATCTTGTTGTACATTGTGTTGGAGTTCAAAATGTGTTGGACGGAAAAGTGAGTTTTTTTTTTAAAACTGTTCAATCGTGTTTCGCCACGTGATATAATGTCAAAAATGATATAAAAAAATATGTACATGTAACATAATTGTACATTAATTATCATTTGTACAGTGCATCACACTGTCGCCTAAATTAGTACTAAACACTAGTGATGCTTTATAGTGATGCTCAACACCACATGATAATGAAGTCCACACGCTTTAATCCCATTTTCTATGCTTCAAAAATAGTGCATTCCCTTCTATAAGTTTCATTAATTACAAAAGTACATACTCTGGCTAGGGACGACAACAAAGTGAGAATTAAGATATCACCTTTTTCCCGCATCGTTTCCTTCATTTACTTATTTTTGAGTGAATTGCTTCAAAAATCACTGAATTTATACCAACGTCATGGACTACTCATCAAATTTCATTCTTGTTCACAATACTCACTCAACTTTACCCGTTAGCACTCCATCCATAACCTAGAAAAATCCATTTCATTAGTCGATGTGGCGTCTAACGTCCGTTAAATTTGAATAAAAATGGCATCTTTAGCACAGTCAGCAAAATCGAGTTTGATAAACACGATTTTACCTCACATTGAAAAAAAAAAACATTTTTTCCTCCTCCATTTTTTCCTCCTTCAAAATGACTATCATTTTGTGAGGATGGTGGTAAAAGGACCTTTGACCCAGATGAAACCCTTTTTTAGCCTTTGACCAAATTTGATATTTAAAAAAATATGAACGAAATATTAGTATTGATATTTCCTCTTTTACCCTTCAAAACCTACCAAAGGGGTCTTTGAGGCCCATCATTTTTTTTTAAAAATGTATTTTAAAATAGTAGATTAATGGAGAATGTGTGATTAAAAAAAATGAATTTTTTTTTAAATTTGCATGTAATATTATTTTAATGAAAAATGGTTGAAAAAAAAAAAAGAGAAATGTATTTTAGGAAAAATGAGAATCAAACATCCCTCAAATAAATTATCTTCATTGTGCACTTCCTCGTGTTCTCTCGATTCTTCCAATTTCTTCTCTTAGAAAATCAAGATATTCCAAATCTAAGCATTTATAAAAATCAAATAGAAGAAATCCCAAATTAGAATAATTTTCTCCTCATATCACAGTTGAGTAGCGATTTTCATCCTATAGAAAAAGAAATCCCATATCATAAGCGTTTGTTTCTTGTTAAAAAATAAAATTGTTGCTTCATTCCTTTCACTTTGAGGTAAATTATATCGACGTTCTTCACTTTCAAGAAGCTAATATTGGTTTTATAAAATTATAGGCAATTTTTCTTTTTTAGGGTTTAAGTTTCTTTTGCATTTTGATTTTTCTTTCCCCTCCTTGATGAATTGGATTCTTGTAATTGAACTATGAGTCCCTGAAAATTTACAAACAGACCTATTTAAATTTGTTCATTGACAATTATACATGAATAATGGTACAATCGTCAATGGATTATTTGATTGGTTTTATATTTCATTTGAGCCATGCTAGTTGTACAACCTCGGTTGACAACCTCTCGCATGGGGGGGTCCACTTTTTTTTAAAAAATTTTTAAACATGCGGACCCTGTACGCATGTGAGAGATTGTACAAATAGAATTTCCCATTTCATTTTTGATTGCAAAGTTAAAACTAGTGGCATTTATATCGGTATGAAACTTGATAATGAGCAAATTGTGGAATTTAATTCTTATGTTTTGGTTGGATATGTCATGACACAATTTATTAATTGAGTGTTTGGCACCCATTTTAATGATAATGGAAATTTTAGAATAGTGATTGATGGAAGAATGTGTGGTGGAAAAGTGATGAAAATTTTTAGATTTGTGTGTAATATTATTTTATTTGAAAAATGTGTGGTTAAAATGAAGAAAGAGAAAAATAAAATTTAAAGAGAATGGGTATCAAACAGGGGCTAAGTGAATGCAGTAAAATTGAAATTATGAGTTTATTTTGTGTTTGTTGATACTCAAATTTTGAAATTTGTGTTTTGTGAATGGTGATTTGTTTTTTCAGGTTGGTTTAGTTCACGTTACAAAGGAGACAATGTCCAATTTTTTCAAAAATATTGGTTGTTGAATCTAGTTATTTTAGAAATACTACAATCTTTTAAAACTACTCTAGTCGTTTAAAAGACTTAGTCATTTTTTTAAAAACGACTGGAGCCTTTTAAAATGACTTTGCATTTTTTTTTAAAGACTGCAGTCATTCAAAAAAACTATAATCGGTTTGTAAGACTTGTAGTAATCTTTTTATGAATTTGTAATTAAATTTGGTATATATTTCTTCAATATTTAATATATTGTTTTAAATGTATAAGAAGACAAACTTCGTTATATATAAGTCATCGTGCTTCGCTACACGTTATTCAAGTATACTGTATTCGGTTTTTAAGTAAACGACTTACGATAAATTAAACCATCAAGTATAATGAAAGACGGTATTCAATTTTTAATTATAAACAGTGTTTGATTTCAACATATTTAGTTCAAAAATATATAGGAAGACGAACTTTGTTTATACAATTCATTGTGTTCCACTAACAATTTTCAAGTATACCGTAATTAGTTTCAAAGTATGCGACTTACAATAATATATAATGCAAGATAAGATGCGAATCAAGCTTATAATATTATAGATTGTGTTTATATTTGACCTGTTTATTTTAAAATGAATAGGAAGACGCACTTCATTATATACAATTTATCGTGCTCTGCCAATAATGTTCAAGTATAGCGTATTGATTTCTAAATATATGGCTTACAAATGATTTGGATAAGTTAAATTATAATGTATAACATTTTAAATTGTGTTTGGTTTGCTTTCAAAATATTTCTTTTAAAAATTTATAGAAAAACCTGTACATAATCAAAAAACGAGATGCGAATCTGAAAAATGAGTCCAATCGTTTTCTTGTTACAACTGAAAATAACTCCGGTCGTTTTAAATGACTATAGTCATGAGACATTTAAATGACATGAGATTGGACTTCATCTAAATGACATTTAAATTTTCATCTTCATGTAATTGTAAGTCAAATTTACGAAGAACTCAACAAAAAGAGGTGCAAAAAAATCACGAGATTGGACTATATTATTTTGTAAAAGTTAAGATTGAATATGTCATAGTCGAATTGATGTAACGTCGTTGTAATATAAAAAAAATTTAATTATTGTACGAAATTCTGGAACCGAATAGAAGCGAACCCGAACGGTTCCATAATTAAATTTAGACCCGATAATTTTATTTACTAAATACTCGAAAATTTCGGGTTTGGTTCGGTTCTCTTTAGAAAAGAACCGGACCAGAGGCCAGCGAGTCAATTCAATGCGAATCGGAATTATATGAAAAAGCAACATATTTTGAAGCGATTTCAGATTCTCCGGCTCGAACAAAAATCGCTTGAACTCGGGATCCAAATCCCTTTCCAAAGCCTCATTCCTGGGAGCAAAGACTGTAACATTATGTTTCGACACTGCCTTTTCAAGGGTTTGCATCAAAAGTGCTTTTTCCACGAGTTCTAATAATTCAGTATAGTGAGAATCCAAAAGGACAACAAGTACTGAGTTGGAATTGATCTGGACTGAGATCGAGGTCCCTGCAACCGAGTTCTTGGCTGATGAATTTTGATTTGGTTGCTGATGCTACCAAAAATCGCACCTGTCGACTTCCGAGCTTGACGACTGAGGATGGGCACGAACGTGGTCTTCTGGTACCTGAAACAAAGGCGTCGAGGTGTGTCCTCGTCGCCCCTCCGATGCTTAAGTTAGAGAGAGAATTTATGAAAGTAATATATGCTGTAACTTGTGTGAAATTTTTGTGTACCTGATAATGAATGTGAATGAGGTATTTATTGAGGTAAGTGGTAGACTCCCAGTAGGACTGCAATGTTGAGATGTCTAGGACTCTTGGTGCAATTGGGAGTTGTAGTGTGGTTGACTTCGAATTACCCACGTGTCTGTATGGACATGGAACTCTAGTAGTAGAATTCTCTCAGAATGATGAAACACATTCTCACAAGGACTCTGCTTGGTAGGCAGAGATCGACCTCGAGGAGTATGAGCCCGAGGAGGTCGAGCTTAATTTGGCCTGGAAGCAGCACTGACTCCTCGGGATATGATGCTCGGGAGACTCTTCAAGGATTGGTATCATCAGTGGCCCCCGTGCGTTCACACCACAGATCTGCGTTCGAGATTCTGGGTTGAATGCAAACGACAGAGGGGTGTTCAGAATTTGGGCTTTGGGTATCATCGCCTTTGGGAAAGGGGTGTGCAGCGTGGTGGATGACTGCTCAGCCTTTGGAATAGGACTGTGCAGTCATGGTGGGTGACTGCTCAGCCTTTAGAGTAGGGATGTGCAGCAATGTTGGATGACTGCTCAGCCTTTAGAGTAGGGCTGTGCAGCCATGTTGGATGACTGCTCAGCCTTTGGAATAGGGCTGTGCAATCATGATGAGTGACTGCTCAGCCCTTAGAATAGGGCTGTGCAGCCATGTTGGATGACTGCTCAGCCTTTGGAATAGGGCTGTGCAATCGTGATGAGTGACTGCTCAGCCTTTAGAATAGGGCTGTGCAGCCATGTTGGATGACTGCTCAGCCTTTGGAACAGGACTGTGCAGTCGTGATGAGTGACTGCTCGGCCCTTAGAATAGGGCTGTGCAGCCATGTTGGGTGACTGCTCAGCCCTTAGAATAGGACTGTGCAGCCCTGGTGGGTGACTGCTCAGCCCTTAGAATAGGGATGTGCAGCCATGTTGGATGACTGCTCAGCCTTTGGAATAGGGCTGTGCAATCATGACGAGTGACTGCTCAGCCCTTAGAATAGGGCTGTACAGCCATGTTGGATGACTGCTCAGCCTTTGGAACAGGACTGTGCAGTCGTGATGAGTGACTGCTCAGCCCTTAGAATAGGGCTGTGCAGCCATGTTGGATGACTGCTCAGCCTTTGGAACAGGACTGTGCAGTCGTGATGAGTGACTGCTCGGCCCTTAGAATAGGGCTGTGCAGCCATGTTGGATGACTGCTCAGCCTTTGGAACAGGGCTGTGCAGCCCTGTCGGATGACTGCTCAGCCCTTGGAACAAAGCTGTGCAGCCTAGGGTTCGCGTATTGATGACGCGTGGTCTCGATATTTGGGCCTGCCCTGATGGATGGGCGCCACGTGGCACGATGGATGGCTAAGATGGGTAGACCTTTGATCTTCCTCAGAGTTCTATAAATACCCCACTTCTTCGCTTTATTTGGAACTTTTGAACTCTCTAACTCTCCTCGGACCACTTCGGGTTTAGACCTAAGGTAAGACCTCGTGCTTTGTAGTAGTTAATTTAAGTCTTTATTTCCTGAATGTCTAGTAATAGTGGATCGTCGGGGTCGGGCTCAACGCCCGAGGATGTTGGGCATTCTATGATTCCCCTAGCTGTCCCTTTAGATAGTAGGCCCGTTCTGAATTATCCCGATCTTAGGAGCCGGTATAAGGAGCACGAGATAGTGGCCATAGCTAGAGAGTTTGGGCTTATGCCGGCCTGTGACATTAGAACTCCTGGGCCCGAGGATACTATTACCAGTGCTCGGGATGGGGAGTTGGTGGTTTTTAGGGATTCGTTGAAAGCTGGGTTCAGATGGCCTCTTCATCCATTTTTTGTAGAATTCTTGGTCGAGCACTTCATGTGTCCGGGGCAGCTCGTTCCGAACGCATGGAGGATGATTATGTATTTTTTCGTAGCTTGTAGGTTCCTGGCTATCAAACCTAGACTCGACCTCCTCAGGATGGTGTTCGAGCTTAAGTCACTGCCGGGCTATAACTGTTTCGTTTACGTGTCCACTCGGGGTAGGTTTAAGATTCCCAAAATGCCGAGCTCCCTCAAGGGGTGGAAGCAACGATATTTTTTTATTCAACCTCAAGATCCCGACCATCCTTTTGGTCCTCGGTGGACTATCCCGGACACTCCTCGATTTAATGAGGGACAGGCCTATTTTGAAATTTTAGAAAGAGATAGGCAGAGTTTGGAAGACCTCGAGCCCCTGTGTTTTGATCTCGATGATATGCTCGGGGATGACATTCTCGATCTCGCAAATGTAAAAGGTTTGGAGGGTAGGGTCAAACTGCCTCGACCTTTAATCGATCATTGTTCCAACCTATCCTCGTCCTAATGCCTTGTTTGTTTTTATTTTTGCAGACGATATGACATTCGATCCTCAGGCTCTTCGACTGGCAGCGAGCCAAAAATCGAAGGCTCCCCAAGTTCGAGGCCAAGGCCAAAGGAAGGGGAAGAAGAGGCCCCGAGGTGAAGCCCCAGTGATTCAAAAAGGGCCTGGGGAAACTTCCAGTCAGCCTCCTCGGGGTAGTGTGACCGAGCCTTCGGCGACACCGGTGACTGTGGCTAGGTCCCCTGCTGTCATCGTCGATCTGGAGGACGAGCCCGCGCAACCTCAAGCTCGAGGCTCGGAGGGAGAGGAGGTCTGCACTCTCCTTCCCGATGTTGTCGAAAGATATCGAGGTGTGGACCTCGAGGTTGGTGTAAGGGCGGTGCAGTCCTTGGCCCTTAAGGTGAGCTCGGGTTTTAATGCTTTTTCTAGTAAGGCCATGTTAGATGTCACTGAAGTATGATCGCCTTGTGCAGGTACTCAGCGTTGCTCGAGGAATGTCATTGAAGGGCGAGGCTAACTCTAACGAGATGGTCGGGCTGAAAGAGGCCGTTGAGCTCCGAACCCGACGTGTTGCAGAGCTCGAAGTCGAGCGTGGCAAGAATTTGGCGAGGATAGCTGAGCTCGAGGCCAACTTGCGTCAATCCATGGATGAGATTGGGGTGGCAAAGGATGAGGCTGAAGAGGCAAAGCTCGAGCTCGAGCAAAAGACGAAAGAGTTTAAAGCCGAGGTTGCCTCTGCTCGAGTTGAAGCTGTCGAGGACTTCAAGAAGTCTGATGAGTTTTCTGCGATAAAAGGAGGCTACGCCCTGGGCTCGTATAATTATGCTTTTAAACAAGCTCGAGCTTACTTGAGGGCTCATCTTCCTGATGTCCAACCCGAACAACTTCAGGGCGTGCCCGAGGTCACCGATGCGCTTGAGCTGTCAGCCTCTGAGGAGACTGTGATCGAGGATGGAGCTGCTGAGGATGAGGAAGCTGTTGACATGCCCTCGGGCAATGATCAGGAGTAGAAATGACCCCTTTCCCCGTCCCTACTAGTTTTTGGTTTTATGAATATTCAAAGTACATTGCCCGAACTGGGCCTGAATATTTGTTTTGTAATATGCTCGATCTTATCTAATATTGCACAGTTATTTTGACGCCATAGATTCTTGGTGTTCGTCGAATGCATTTTATGATCGATAAAAAGCTCGAGGACCTTATTTCAAATGTTAGCAAAGTAGCAATTCGAGGCTTTAGAGATCGAGCAGCCTAATATCAAACAATTTCAGTTAGTAGCTCGAGGAACATTAGGCTTTTAAGCTCAAGCGACTTAATATTAAACAATTTCAGTTAGTAGCTCGAGGAGCTCTAGGCTTTTGAAGCTCGAGCAACTTAACATCAAACAATTTCAGTTAGTAGCTCGAGGAGCTCTAGGCTATTGAAGCTCGAGCAACTTAATATCAAAGCAACTTCAGTTAGTAGCTCGAGGCTACTTAAGCTCGAGCAACTTAACATCAAACAATTTCAGTTGGTAGCTCGAGGCTACTTAAGCTCGAGCAACTTAACATCAAACAATTTCAGTTAGTAGCTCGAGGATCTCTAGGCTTTGTTGTGCTTGCTTGACGGCAAGGCTTTGTTGTGCTTGCTTGATGGCAAGGCTTTGAGATGCCTGCTCGGGAGCAAGGCTTTGAGGTGCTTGCTCGGAAACAAGGCTTTGTGATGCTTGCTCGGAAGCAAGGCTTTGAGATGCTTGCTCGGAAACAAGGCTTTGTGATGCTTGCTCGGAAGCAAGGCTCTGGAATGCTTGCTCGGGAGCAAGGCTTTGAGATGCTTGCTCGGAAGCAAGGCTTTGAGATGCTTGTTCGGAAACAAGGCTTTGAGATGCTTGCTCGGGAGCAAGGCTTTGTTGTGTTTGCTCGACGGCAAGGCTTTGAGATGCTTGCTCGGGAGCAAGGCTTTGAGGTGCTTGCTCGGAAGCAAGGCTTTGTTGTGCTTGCTTGATGGCAAGGCTTTGAGATGCTTGCTCGGAAGCAAGGCTTTGAGATGCTTGCTCGGGAGCAAGGCTTTGAGGTGCTTGCTCGGAAGCAGGCTTTGTTGTGCTTGCTTGATGGCAAGGCTTTGAGATGCTTGCTCGGAAGCAAGGCTTTGAGGTGCTTGCTCGGAAGCAAGGCTTTGTTGTGCTTGCTTGATGGCAAGGCTTTGAGACGCTTGCTCGGAAGCAAGGCTTTGAGATGCTTGTTCGGAAACAAGGCTTTGTGATGCTTGCTCGGAAGCAAGGCTCTGGAATGCTTGCTCGGGAGCAAGGCTTTGAGATGCTTGCTCGGAAGCAAGGCTTTGAGATGCTTGTTCGGAAACAAGGCTTTGTGATGCTTGCTCGGAAGCAAGGCTTTGTTGTGCTTGCTCGGAAGCAAGGCTTTGTGATGCTTGCTCGGAAGCAAGGCTTTGTTGTGCTTGCTCGGAAGCAAGGCTTTGGGATGCTTGCTCGGAAGCAAGGCTTTTAGATGCTTGTTCGGAAACAAGGCTTTGTGACGCTTGCTCGGGAACAAGGCTTTGTGATGCTTGCTCGGAAGCAAGGCTTTGTTGTGCTTGCTCGGAAGCAAGGCTTTGTTGTGCTTGCTTGATGGCAAGGCTTTGAGATGCTTGCTCGGAAGCAAGGCTTTGAGGTGCTTGCTCGGAAGCAAGGCTTTGTTGTGCTTGCTTGATGGCAAGGCTTTGAGACGCTTGCTCGGAAGCAAGGCTTTGAGATGCTTGTTCGGAAACAAGGCTTTGTGATGCTCGCTCGGAAGCAAGGCTTTGAGGTCAAGAGTACATTGCTTTGGTAAAATTCTGACCTTATTTATTTAAGCAAACTTTGGTGCAAAGGACTGGTCAAACTAAGAAGGAAAATGATGCTGGGCATACAAGCCCGGCTAATATGAAAATAAACTGATCAAAGGGCATGAAAGCCGACCAAGGTGAAAGTAAACTGAGTATTGGGCATGCAAGCCCGAACAATCGAAAGGTAAACATGAGCCTAAACAACTGAAAAGTAAACTGAACAGGGGGCATTACCGAGCGAGATAAACTACTTGTAATAGATCTTTAGGTTGTCGGCATTCCATGGCCTTGGGAGCGGTCTTCCTGAGGTGTCTTTCAAACTGTATGCTCCTTTTCGAACCTGTCTAATGACTTCGAAAGGTCCTTCCCAAACGGCCCCTAACTTCCACAGGACGTGACCCGGCGGCTCGGCCCTCCTCAAGACGAGATCCCCGACCCTGAATTGTCTGGATCTTACTCTGCGGTTGAAGTGTTTTGCTGTCGTGCTCTGGTAAGATGCTGCCCTGATGGATGCTTGATCTCTTACTTCTTCAAGGAGGTCAAGGTGCTCTGTTGAGCGTTCCTCGGATCTAGGCTCAAGTCTCCTGAGGCTTGGCAATCTGGTCTCGATTGGAAGTGTCGCCTCTACCCCAAACGCCAACATAAACGGAGTTTCTCCAGTGGCTGTCTTATGGGATGTTCTGTATGTCCACAGTATTGAGGGTAGTTCTTCTGACCATGCTCCTCGAGCTTCTCCGAGTCTTGTCCTGAGGTCTTGCAGGATGATCCGATTTGTAACCTCGGCTAGGCCATTGCTCTGAGGATGTGCAACCGAGGTGAGGCGGTGGTCTATTCCCAAGTTGGTGCAAAAGCTTTTGAACTGCTGGTTATCGAATTGTCTCCCATTGTCAGTTATGAGGACCTTGGGTATCCCGAACCTACAAATGATTGACTTCCAAACAAATGACCTCAACTTTGGTTCCGAGATTGTGGCTAGAGGCTCGGCTTCGGCCCATTTGGTGAAGTATTCCACAGCAACGGCAACGAACTTCAATTGTCCTCGAGCGAGGGGGAATGGACCTAAGATGTCCACTCCCCATTGCTCGAAAGGGGCTGAGCAATGAATTGTGGTGAGGTCCTCGGCTGGAGCGTGGATGACGTTGCCGAATCTCTGACACTTGTCACATTTCTTTACATAGTTCGCGGCATCCATCTTCATGGTTGGCCAGTAGTACCCGTATCTTATAAGTTTAAAGGCTAAGGCCCTAGCACCTTGATGATTCCCACATATTCCCTTGTGGACTTCAGCTAGAGCTTGGGAAGCTTCTGAAGGCCTGAGGCAACGAAGATATGGAAGTGTGAAACTTCGGCGGAATAAAACTCCGCTCCTTATGCAATACCTTGGTGCTCGGGCTCGAACACTCCTTGCCATACGCTGATCATCCGGCAAACTCCCACTATTTATGAAATCAATTATTGGGTCCATCCAACACGGCTCATGCTCGATGTCCATGACAGAGGGTGACTGACTTATGCTCGGTTCTGTTACAAATTTGACGTGAACTGTACGGTCCAGGCCATCCACCCCCAGGAATATGAGCCTGGACAAGGCGTCGGCCTTACAATTTTCAACTCTGGAGATCTTTACAATTTCGCAACTTTTGAATCGTCTTTGAAGATCATGAACTTTCAGGCAGTACAGGCTCATCTTCTCATCCTTTCTCTCGAAGGTACCTTCAATCTGTCCGACCACTAGTTGCGAATCGCTGAAGATTTTTATGTGCTCAAGCTCGAGACTGATGGCGAGCTCTTGTGCAATTATGACTGCTTCGTATTCTGCCTCATTGTTCGTAGCGTCAAACTCGAAACGGAGCGCACATTGTATTTCTGTGCATCTGTTCGGGCTGATGATTATGACTCCTGCACCCGAGCCCGAGCTATTTGATGCTCCGTCCACAAATATTTCCCATGCTTCCGTGATGTCACTGGTCGGGCTATCTGCTGGCCCCCGAGGCCTTGGGGTGAGTTCTGCGATGAAGTCAGCTAAGGCCTGTGCTTTAATTGATGGTCGAGACTTGAATTCAATGTCGAATTCGCCGAGCTCAATTGCCCACTTCAATAACCTTCCGGACACGTCGGGCTTCTGAAGTATATGTTTGAGTGGTTGATTCGTCAACACAACAATCGGGTGAGACTGAAAATATTGCCTTAACTTTCTTGCTGTTACTACAAGGGCAAGAGCTAGCTGTTCGGCCAAGGTATACCTTGTTTCCGCATCAAGCAATACCTTGCTCACATAGTAGATTGGTTGTTGAGTCCTGCCGACCTCTTTTACCAACACGCCACTTACCGCATTTTGAGAGACTGCCAAGTATAGAAGTAGGGTATCCCCAGGCTCGGGTCTTGTGAGAACTGGTGGGGTTGCCAACGTTTTCTTCAGCTCCCGGAGGGCGTCTTCACATGTCTGGTCCCATTCGAAATTATGATTTCCCCTGAGTGCTTTAAAGAATGGAAAGCATCTGTCGGCGGTACGAGACATGAACCTGCTCAGTGCGGCGATGCGGCCAGTCAATTTCTGAACCTCTTTCTTGCTCCTAGGGGATTGCATTGATGTAATTGCATTTATCTTGTCTGGGTTGGCTTCAATTCCTCTGTGTGTGATCATGAAGCCCAAAAATTTGCCCGAGGCCACTCCGAAGGCACATTTGGCCGGGTTCAATTTCATTCTGTATTTGCGTAGGGTGGAGAATACTTCCTCTAAATCTGCTATGTGCAGCTCCGCTTGCTTGCTCTTGACTACCATGTCATCCACATAGGCCTCAATATTTTTACCAATCATCTTTGCAAAGATTTTGTTGATGAGCCTTTGGTAAGTTGCTCCTGCATTCTTCAATCCGAAGGGCATTACTTTGTAGCAGTATATGGCCGAGTCCGCCATGAAAGATGTGTTCTCCTGGTCTTCCTCAGCCATCATGATCTGATGATATCCCGAAAATGCATCGAGGAAGCACATGCTTTATATCCCGACGCATCGTCCACGAGGTTATCAATCCGAGGTAAGGGGTAGCTGTCCTTCGGGCACGCTTTATTCAGGTCCGTAAAGTCAATACACACTCTCCATTTTCCATTGGTTTTCCTGACGAGCACAACGTTGGCAAGCCAGTCGGGATACTGAACTTCCCGAATAAACCGAGCCTTGATTAGTTTATCGATCTCCTCACGGATGACCTCTCGTCGTTCTGGTGCGAACTGCCTCTTCCTTTGTTTGATCGGTCTTGCTCCGGGATTGATATTGAGTTTATGGACCGCAATACTTGGGTCTATCCCGGGCATGTCTTCAACGCTCCAGGCAAATACGTCTATGTTGCGGGACAGACAACTTACCAGTGACCCCAACAAATTGGTGTCAAGATCCCGACCAATCGTCACCTTCCTTCCGGGCTCGAGCTCGACCTCTACCACTTCTTCCACCGGAGCAAGTCGGCCACCGTTGTCAAGCTCGGGTCCGGATGACGAGATTTGCATGACTGAGGAATTTATTCCCCGCACACTTGTTACATAGCACTGTCTAGCTGCTGACTGGTCACCCCGCACTACTCCAACACCACTGTTAGTAGGGAACTTCATGGCAAGGTGGAATGTTGAGACGATCGCCCTAATCTTGTTGAGCAATGGCCTCCCTAGGATGGCATTGTAGGCCATTGAAATACGAACGACCTGGAAAGACGTGATTTCACACCTGCTTCCGATCCGATCCCAACGTAAGTGGAAGATTGACGATTCCCTCTGGGATGATTGTTCCTCCCCCAAACCCTTGAAGCGGAGTTTTAACGACTTTGAGCTGTTCGGCCGAAATTCCCATCTTAGAGTAGGCATCATAGGAGAGTACGTTCGCCGCGCTTCCATTGTCAACCAATATCCTCTTCACCTCAAAATTTGCAATGATCGCTGTTATGACCAGTGCGTCGTCATGTGGGTGTGACAGGCCTTCCATGTCTTGTAACCCGAAGGTGATTTCTTCCATATCCTCAGTCGTTGTCCTCGAGCTCGGACTATACTGCCTGGCGTACTGCTTACGCCCACTGTTTGAGTCCCCTCCAGACGCTACACCTCCAACAATAACGTTGATAGTTCCTGCAGTAGGCTTGTCATTCCTTCCTCTGTCGGGACCCTTCCCGTTATCATTGTCGTTCCTCGGGCGCTTATCATGACCGACATATGAATTTAAGTACCCTCTTTTTATCAAAGCCTCGATCTCACGCTGGAGGGCTTTACAGTTTTCAGTTATGTGCCCGTGGTCCCGGTGGTAGTCGCAATACTTGCTCCTGTCCCGAGCATCAGGTGGAGATTGCATTCTCGATGGCCATTTAAACCCCTTCATGTCCTTAATCTCCATCAGAATATTAGACCTTGAAGTGTTCAGTCGGGCTAACGACGTCGGCTGCGTCTCATGCCTATGCATGCTCTTTTTAGTTTCTTGTCGAGGATTGAATTCATGCTGCCTTTTATGTTCGGGTCTATCCAAGGTCGGGTGAAAACTTCTCCTCGGGTTCATTGTCTCCTCCATATTGATGTACTTTTCTGCTCGGGTAAGTAGCTCGGTCACGGACTTCGGCGGGTTTTTTGAGAGAGACATCTTGAAGGCATCGCCCCTTATAGCATATGTGAGGGCTGAGATTGCTGCCGTGATGTGAAGGTCGGGTATCTGAAGCCTTTCCTTGTTAAACTTGGTCATGAAGTCTCGCAGGGACTCATTCGGTCCCTGCCTGAGCTGCATTAGGGATGCCGCCGTCTTCCTGATGCGCTTGCTACTGGCGAAGAAAGCGGAGAACTTGTCGGCTAGGTCAGAGAATGTGGCAATAGAATTGGTCTCCAGTGTCGAAAACCAATCCCTAGCAGCGTTTGTCAGTGTTTGAGGAAAAGCTTTGCACATTACGGGGTCTGGTGCCACTTGGAGGTTCATGACGTCCGTATACACGTTGAGATGGTTGGTAGGATCAGTTGTTCCATCGTACTCCTTCATCCGGGGAAGCTTGAACCTGTCCGGGAGCGGATATGAGAGCACCTCCGGCGTGAAAGGAGTGTTAGGGGTGAAACTCGTCATGCCTCGGGTTCCCTTTTGAAGTCCAGCTGTAATTCCATCATGTATGATCTTCGCTATCTCTCCTGAATCCATGGCGACCAGTCTCGGGGCCGAGGCTCTTGGTGCCAAACCCGGGGCTCTGGCCCCACCAATGTCATAAGCTTCTCGAGAACCCCGAGCTCGGGCGTCCTCCATGAATCCTACGTTGTCCTCTACCGTTGGTGCCGGCGGCTGTTCTTGTGTTGGATTAGCATTCCTTTGGCTTAGCAAGTGGGTCAAAATCGTCACTTGCTGCCGAAGTTCTTCGAAGGCGGCCGTATCTACCACCTGTGGCTGGGCAACTGGTGCCGTAGATGTTGCCTCCTGATGTTCCTGGGACTCCTCCATCGGTGGCTGGCTTGGTGCGGGGGAAGTCGTTGGACGAAGACCTGAACGTGTGTTGACCATGGCTTTTGGTAGCGTTTCCCACAGACGGCGCCAATGATGCTACCAAAAATCGCACCTGTCGACTTCCGAGCTTGACGACTGAGGATGGGCACGAACGTGGTCTTCTGGTACCTGAAACAAAGGCGTCGAGGTGTGTCCTCGTCGCCCCTCCGATGCTTAAGTTAGAGAGAGAATTTATGAAAGTAATATATGCTGTAACTTGTGTGAAATTTTTGTGTACCTGATAATGAATGTGAATGAGGTATTTATTGAGGTAAGTGGTAGACTCCCAGTAGGATTGCAATGTTGAGATGTCTAGGACTCTTGGTGCAATTGGGAGTTGTAGTGTGGTTGACTTCGAATTACCCACGTGTCTGTATGGACATGGAACTCTAGTAGTAGAATTCTCTCAGAATGATGAAACACATTCTCACAAGGACTCTGCTTGGTAGGCAGAGATCGACCTCGAGGAGTATGAGCCCGAGGAGGTCGAGCTTAATTTGGCCTGGAAGCAGCACTGACTCCTCGGGATATGATGCTCGGGAGACTCTTCAAGGATTGGTATCATCAGTTGCAATGCAGCATTTGTTAAGGCGAGAATAGTGAAGATTGTGTAGAAGATGATTCTAGAGACACCATAGATGAGAAATTATTTTAAATCACAAGTAATTTTAAATGATTTTTTTTTTAATGCTGACTGTGCTAAAGAAGTCAGTTTTGTTCGAATTCAAAGGATGATAGATACCACATCAGAATTTTTGTTTGCCAAGTCAGAGACTATCGACACCAATTTTTCAGGGTGATGGATAGAGTGCTAACAAGTAAAGTTGAGTAAGTGCTATGAAGGAGAATAAAGTTTGATGAACAATCCGTCACCGTAGTATAAGTTCAGCGATTTTTAAAATAGTTCAACTCTAATTTTTTAGTTTTAAAAAAATATGAGGGAGAGAGCATAGATGACTAACACAATTACCAGTCGGAGGACATCACATTATGGGACCGAATATTTTGCCATCCCTAACATTCGCTACATGAAAGAAAGGTGGATTGATTCTGTAGCCAAATGCTGCAAGCACCTTCTTCTGCAGTATTTACGTATTGATCTTTAGTTATAGGTTTAAGAAGGCAAAAATGCATGCCTCAATATACAGTTGCAAGATAAATAACAATCAGCATAGAAGAAGGGGTTCACTGGACCCTTATTAGAAATGTCATTACATCTATATTGGTATCTCATCTCCAACAAGAAAGGAGAAACTCAATGATCGATGCTCAAATACAAACGTAAAGCACCTTAACTTAAAAATATGTAAATTACAGCTATAAACAAATTCATCCCCCCTTCCCCTTCCTCTCTAATAAACATATGCAAGTATCTAACATATATTCCTATCAAGGTTCCACCCTCCCCCCTCCAAGAATATTAATTATACTTCGACCAAAATTCAGATGCAATGCCATCCAAGTATAGTAATTTACTCTCTAATTTCCCTGTTTCCATTTCTGCTATCTCACGTTGACCGATGAATACGTAAATATAATTTGAAAGAAAATTAACTTGATAGATTAACTATTTTTCATTAATCAAGTGCTGCCTTGTTTCTTCGACCCATTGGATTAGGAAGGCCGTCAAAAAGGGCTGCAGTAGAAAGGGCCTGAAAATCTGGCTTCAAACTCCACTTCGGCATGGGTCTTACGGATGAAGATGTGCAGTTGTCTGAATCCTGCAAACTTGATGTACTAGATGACTTCCTTACTGCAGCGAAACTGTCAAGAAAAGAATCCCCCAAACTTATAGGAAATGGGTTAGGCCCACCTGCTTGAGCATCAATTCCCGAGGCAGTTCGGCTAGCAGATTTAGCTCTGAGAGCCAAGCTTTTGCCCGTAATAGCTGAAAATCCACCACTATTGCTGTTATCCTCCTTTAGCAGCTTTTCTGGGGCGCGCGAAGTCAAGTTGGCCTCAGATTTTGGAAGCCTTCGGGTCAATTTCTCAATCCATTTACCCAAGTTACTATCTTCAGTCTCTTGAGAAAATACCTGATTGATCCAATGACCATTATTTGACATCAAGTCACTAGCTACACTTTTTGATTTTCTATGATGACGAAGCGGTGGGTTAGACATGTGTGACGATTTTCCAAGAGGCCCATCCTCTAGATAATCAGCTCCATTTCGATACACAGCCATTTCAAAACCTTCTGGTGCAGCTTTCTGACCTGCTGGTTTAAGGCCATAAAAACCTTGAAGATTGCTCATGGCTGGAGAAACTTTCTGTCCCGAAGAAGATTTCAGTTTCAGTGACTGAAGTGAATCAAACAAGTCAGAGTGCCTGCGGGCAGATGGAGTCTGCTCAGAGCTGCTTGATCTGCAAGTGGAAATTAATTAATAAGTCGCTCAGAAACCTCATTATTTAATTTTTTACCTTTTCCTCTTTTCTTTATTTATTTATTTATTTTGGCAGGTGATGAGGGGTTCCAGATCTATATTTGATGCCAGAGTTTCAACTAAAAAAGTCACGATACGAAATCATGTTTATTCTCATAGAAATGTATATGATGAAAGACAATCCAGGAAATTGGGACCCATCAAAATTGGAATCTACACAAAAACATGTTTGAATACAGTTTCAAGAATGATGTAAGAACAATAATCTAAAGACAAACCAATCTTCATAGTTCCTGCATATTTCTCCTCTCCCCTCAGTTCAATTAGATAATATATTGGTCCTTGCTTCCTGCGTATCAGCTACACATGCCCCCAAAGTTCATATAATATGAAAATCATGAGAGAGATGCAGACAACCATAATGCAAAACAATCCCCAACCTAATAATTGACTGTCAAATCAATTCCCTAGACCCCCCACCTGATCTCAACCCAAAACCAGCAAATAAAATGAAAAAATAAATAGATAGATAAGTAACAGACAACCAATTGCAGACCAACGTGACATGGATTCAATGTCAAAGTAATGCAGAAGTATTAACCCACATAGTTCTAAAATATAAGATGGTAGAGAAACAGTGAATGCAAGACTGTGTGCTCCTTAGTTTGCGGTTTTAATGCAATGTTGCTTCTCTTGTTTCTGGATTTGCGATTATATTTGCCTTAAAGAGTCAATTTCCTCGTTACAAACATGAAGCAGTGACCTTGAACTTATATTGAGCTCAATTACTGATTTGTCTTCTTCATTTTATAGAAAAGAAAAGAAAAAAAAAATAGACTTCAGTTTGCTACACCAATATCCTCAGCCATTGCTATAAAAGCTTCATATTTTGTGGGATCTAAAAACAAAAGAAAAACCTTATTTTGAAGAAGAGGAAAGCAAACCGAGAATCACTAATCAGTCCTATCCGGTGCAAAATAATACAACAGCCAGCAGGCACAACTCATTCTTGGGGACTCCACCATGACCATCAAGGAGTATATATTGCTCAAGTTTAGTACGTTCCATTAATACAAAACAATAAGTCAGATAAAAAAATAGCAAAAAGCACATACCAAATTAATGGCAGTTAAATTAACTGTATTGACCCATTTACTTTACATGGAACATATTTAAGTCCAGTAAAAAATATCACTTCTTTTTAAACAATTAGTTCTCCCAAACAGAGTAATCTAAGCTATACTCAAATCTTAACACTTCATAGGCTCTGTAAGTATCAATTTCTCAGGCTTATGTGTAAGGACTGAAAATCAACAGCTGGCAGTTAGCCATGCAATGTGATGGGAAGTTAGAAAGCTCAATGACAGTTTTACAAAAATAAAATAGAAAATCATTGAAATGCGTAGCTGTTAAAGAGGCTAAAATGGAGAAGATAAAGGAGAACAACCTAAATATGAATTTCAAAGAGGTTTAAAACTGTAAAGACGTCTCTCCTTAATAAACCATTTACATTGCAAATACCAAAGTTCAGTTGCTATTGATTCATAGCATTCCAAGAAAACGAATGAAATTGTTATCAGCTGACCTGCTACTTCTTTTCTTGAAATATATCCTGCACTAATATTAAAAGTAAATACTAATACTATTCTCGCTGAGCTGCTAAGGATTTTTCTTACCAATGTGGCAGAAAAATTTTAATGACAGATACATCAAAAAAAAATTAAGGTCCAGCTAAATTGAAGTGGCAGCACACTGTATCAGTTTGCATATAAATTGTTCACAACATTCTACAAGCCATTTAGAAATAGAAAAAGATGAGAAAATCTTATTGAAGATAAAAATACCGTTGAGGAGTGTCAAGACCGTTGGACAAGCTAGGAGAAGGGGGATGCCTCCCTGGTAATGGTATGTGAATCGTCCTCAGAGCAAACATTTGGAGGTCCGTTACCAACCCATTCATCCTCTTTATATCTGCCACCTACCCCATCCACCAAAAAATGCATAGTTAGATGAAAATCAGCAAATCTTACATCCAAAAAATTTAAACCACAAATGAAAAGAAATGTGGTGGGGAGGGGTTCTGAGCATGTTTGGGTGGGCTTATAAGATGGTCAAACAAGCTTATAAGCCCAAATTCCACCCAAACATGCTGCTTATAACGTAGGGGGATGGTTATATTTTAGCCCAAATCAAAATAAACTCATAAGCTTGGCCATCGTAACTTATCTAACTTATAAGAATTGACCAAGTGAATTACCAATTTATCTTTCAATTTATTAACATTTACCACCCATATGAAAGGAAAAATCAATACCATTGAAATCCAAAATTTTCTCCTTCATTATCGGAGGAACACTCATCTTCAACAAGGGGTGAGTTTCTGCTACAGTTGAAAAATTGATCTGCAACGTGGTTTTTTTCCCTTTTCAAATGACAATTCATAAAAAAATCTATGTTTTTGCTTTATTCTCAAGTAAAACAATCTAAGGATATTTCTATAATATGACATAAGCCAAAAGCTATAAGCAAAGACATGCACTTACGAGCACATGCTCCTAGTTTGTGAATTTTTTTTTTTTTTAACAGAAAACAGTAATGAGTAGTTACTGGAGGAGAAAGGGACAAGCTTTGAAGCATGAGATTCGAGAAATCAATGGCATACCTACTTCTTTGCTGATTGTACCTTGCTAATTTTCAAAATTGTTTAATCAAATTCATAACCAAAAAGCCAAATTAAAGGCACCAGGAATTTAATTAAGAGGGTGAAAAGTGAAAAGGCATCCTTTTAGTTTATAAAAGAAAAAACCTTGTATGGCTAGTCAGCATTTTAATAACCCCCAAATGTCGTATCAAATATCTTTAACAAACATAAACTAAAAAGAATATAGAAAAGGATAGCAGGTCCATTAAAGCGGTTCTTCAATGACTCAGAGTGGTTGGAGACAGTTTTGTTTTAAGCAAAAAAAGAGTGGATATGCATTTCAATTTACTAGAGCATGTTGCAATCCCTTATTGGATAGATATCAAGGGTGGCAAATTCAAACACAGTGAAGTAGTCTCCCACTTGACTGGGGCTGAGTAGAACAATTCTACCAAAATGTTCAACTCTGCCTCGTATGAGACATTCAACTGGGTCCGAGTCTGTAAAATTTACCAAACACTGAAGGTCAAGATAGAATGAGTTTCGACTTGCGAATGCATTCAAGTTCATTTCTTTGTTGCTGGTTTGTGCAGCAATTGGCTAATTACCCAACTCAATCTCAATCAGGATTGCTCAACTAAGAAGAGATCATCTCTTCAAAGCCAATTTTTCATGAGGCAGGATTGGCTTTCCCTACATTATGCTGAGAGTAAGTTTTTGGAGTGAGTCCGTGTCAAGAAGCTTCTGAACCCTTTAAAATTTAGAGCAAGTCTTTGTTCTCCGCTATACTTGTAGAGAAAATACCGATAAGGGGAACTGTTTAGAGAGTTGAAGGCCTGCAAGAAGAGGCGAGTACTGACCTAAAAACTCGAAAAGCGGAGGCCATTTAGTGCAAGTTTTGTTTTTCATTTTAGAAGTGAAAAGTAGAACGGGCAAACAAAAGCACTTTAAACCAAAAATTTACAATTTTGGGGATCTTTCAATTTGATAGAAAAAGAGAGGCATATTAGCCTAATACACAGACTTTTGCAGCATCAAGAACAAGCTTACATTATACTACATCTTCAAGAACAAGCCTACATTATACTACATCTTCCGGATTATTGGCATTGCTATAACATACTAAGAAAAAAATACAACAGGTATCAATATCAATAAAACAACAAATATACGAGAACCAATATAACAGAAAAATAAATAGTACAAATCGGTAATATTAAATTAAAAATCATTAATTTGATAAAAAATACATTATATGAATTATGTACCTCGACGCCGTATTTGATGGCGACACCGGCGAGGGTATCAAACTTAGAGACGAGGTGTACTATGTAATTCGGACCACCATTTACACCTACGCCTACAACGGTGGACGATTCAGATGAAACCGGAAGTGATCTCGACGGTGATGATGATGCAGACGATGTGGGCACTGCTGTGGACCAATGTACCTGACAAAAATCTCCTCCATCATTAACTCTTCTCTCTTTGTCCATCTGATGCTCTAAAAACTCCCTTTGCCCTCAAAAAAATTCAAGAAAACTAACGGATATTGAATCTATACATGCTGGTATTTACATGTATCAATTATATGAAAATTAGCGTCGAGTATTAATTAGTAAGTAATTAAATATCAGTTGAAAAATTGTAAAAGATGTGGCAGATCTGAGTGGGGAGATTGCCGACAGCAGATCTCGTGGTTTTTTTTTTCTTTTCTTCTCTCTCTCTCTCTATCTCTCTCTCTCTCTCTCTCTCTCTATTTCTGCTAATTTATTTACGGTATTTTCTATTTTGTCGTCTAATAACGAGCAAATTCTTGAGGATAAAATAAAAGGAGAAATTACTGTTGGAGTACCCGATCTATTGGATATGTAGAACGTAGGTTCTCATAACTATTATTTTGACCGTTACAGTTCTCGAATTCATCTTTTTGTATCACTTGAATCCCCCCAATGGACAATTTGACTTTAAAAAATTCATTTTCAATAAAAACGTGATTACGTTAAGAATTGACTTTGTATTGTCTATTAAAATAGGATTTATATATTTTTATCTCACATAGAATAAGATTTCTTATTTTTTATAATAAGATTATTTAGAATTTAATTTAAAATAGAATTTTTGTTTATCCCCAATAGAATAATCACTTGTTTGGTCCCCATTTTTCAAAATTTATTTTTTCTAGAACTCATTTTTAATTACCCGCTCATTTTGTATTAACTGAATGGAATTGGGATATGGTTCTTCGTTCCATAGCTCTGGAACTATATACAACTAGCCAATTAAAAAATCTCAGATATATTAAAACGATATCTTTGATGAAGTCATCTATTATTCTAAGAGTTGACAATTGCTATGGGCAAATATATTAATATCAAGGAAGACATTTTTGTTGTGGTACTAGTACTTGTTTTGCTACTTTGCCCAAGTTTGGCTGCGGAAGAGTGATCTGTTTTAATAAAAAAGGTCTACGATTCGAATTTGTATAGCCCTAGAGTAGAGGTGTCAAGACGGACGGGCCGGCCATGACCCGTGAAAACCGGCCCGTGAAAACCGGGACCGCGGGCCGACCCGTGACCCGTGCGGGCGGTTCACGGGCCAAGGAGGTGTAACCCGCGGGCTTCGCGGGTTGCACCCCCACGGGCCGCGGTTAACCCGCGACCCGTAAAAAAAAAATTGAAAAAAAAAATAAAACAAAAATTAAAAAAAAGGGGGGGAGAGAGCCAAACAAAAAAATTTGAAAAAATAAAAATAAAAAAAATTCAAAAAAAGGCGTAACCTGCTGCATGGTCAATTTTTTTTTTTTTAATTTTAACTAATGGTAATATAAATTCTCTAACGGTAATATCATCCCCTTCATCGATAAATTCCAATTTATTCTTACATTTATTTTTACAATACCCTCTCATTAGTTATTATACATTTATACTTCATAGTTCATACTTGTTACTATCTTACTACAATTACAATTATTCAATTGCAAATATCATCATCATCTTGATTATATTTCTTTCTTCTCGGTTCTCACTAGTCACTACTAAATTTTTTAATCCTACTATATTATGGATTCTCGCGATTCTTCTTCTTAAAATCCTATTTTCAATGATAGTTGCTCTCCATAAGGGCCAAACCGAAAAAATTCTATATTTTTATAATTTTATTTATACAATCTTACGGGCCAAACCGGAACGAACCGCGACCCGCGCGACCCGTGACCCGCATGGGCTCGACCTGGATGGGTCAGCGGGCGGGCTTGGGTTGTAGTCCAAAATTGTGGGCCGACCCGTAACCGGACCGGAACCCGCAGCGGGCGGGCTTTTTTTCACGCGGGCCGTTACCGGGCTCACATGTTGGCGGGTCGATCTGGCCCGGACCACCCGAATTGACACCTCTACCCTAAAGCAGTAGAAAATGAAAAATCGAAATATAAAATTGTATAATTTCTATTTCTTCATTATTGTTTGTTGCTTGTAACTGATCGGGATCATTTTCACAAAATATTTACGATGCAGGAGCTAAGAACTTTTGGTTTCTTACTTTTAGTATTTGGAGTGTCGGAGCACGAATCAAATATGACAGGTTCAAATATGACATGAAAATTTTTGTTGGAAGAATCAGTTTTCAATTATGACAAATGCAAGTCGATGATACTATGATTCGGTTTCATATTTTCACATGAGTAATATTATTTATCATCACAATGATGAAATATTGGTGATATGACAACACATTATCCCTCACACTTCTCTCTCTCCCCTCCCCCTTCTCTCTCTCATAAAAATTGAATCGTTCAATCTCATTATTTCACATAAATTTTTACATTACCGATGTTCCATCATCGTAATGATGAATAACATTGTTCTTTTCACATTGTGAAACTTCTTTTATGCCTCGTATTTTTGCTGTGATTTTGAAGTTTTCCATGTAAAATAGTGTTACTTTTATCCATATATTATATTTTCTGACTCTTCTAAATAATTCTTTAAATAAAGATCATCAAATTGAGGAATTGTTACCAATTTAAAAATAATTATGATCAAAACCCTTCTCCCCAAGGGGATGCATATGGATTGGACTCCCTTCATCTACATATACCCTTATTCTTTAATTAGACTGAAAAAAAAAAAAAACCAATTCACTAAGGTGTTGAAGCAATTGTTGGGTGTTGGGTAGCTTTTTCTTTATTTTTGTTTTCCTCCATTATTTACTAATTTCTTATTTAGGGTCTGTTTGTTTTGTATTCTCAAATTCTACAGTAAATCAATTCTCATTTTCAACCACACATTATTCAATAAAATAACATTTTCCATCACATCAATAATTTTTTCTTCTTTTTCAACTACACATTTCCCATCATATCATTATTCAAAAATCAATTCTTCCCCCGAAAATTCTTACCAAACAAGCACTTAGTTAATTTTTCTAACAATTTTTTTTTAAGTTTTTCAAGTAAAGTGTTACAAAAATGAAACGTTGGGAGCTGAGCTGAGGTTGTCACAATATTAAGTTGGGATTCACTTGCTACATTTTCAATAGGTTGGATACCTATCTGTTAATTTTTCCCATTAAAAGTAAGTAAATAACTATATATTTTGACTAAGTAGTACAAAACTACCCGTTCAATTCTTGAGGGGTCCACTTTCAACTACCAAATCTCACCTGTAGAGTTCCCTCTTCATAGTGCATGCCAAAGACAATTCAATTTCTCTGTGCACTTTCTATCAAACACCACATAATCTATAGCAATTGTCAATCCCCTATTGACGGAGGCAGAGTGCAATGTGCAACGACTAAATAACCAAGTCACACAGGGAACAACAAAAGAATGTCCAAAATTGATGACATAGCCCGTGTCAGCAAAGGACCAGACTCCAGTGTTGGAGCCTAGAATACGTTGCATGTTCACCTTGTCGTGCACATCGCACAGCAAAAAAGAATAGCGAGATTGTCGCGTAAATAAATAGATGCACATGCATGCCTATTAAGTATTCCTCAATTTGTTGAGCCTATGTTTGACAACTATATTTTTCAAAAATTGAGTTTCGAATATTGATTTTTAAAAGAATGTGTAATTAAAAAGTTTTGAATTTACTTACAGAATATTTTATTGTTGATGATGAGTACATAAAAAAAAAAAGTTTGAGAAGTACGGTTGTCAAATAGGGGCTAAAAGTCGCTTGTCAATACAAATTGTGTATAATGTGCAATTGCAAAATAGTGGATATCGTTAACAAAAATACTTGATCATAACACATTGACAATATAGTATGTGTTGACGAGGGACAAATTCCTCAAGAGCTCATGGACAATGCCTACTATGACATGTTGCATCTCGAAAGAACACGGCACTCCAATAAGGCGATTCAGATATCGTTAACAAAAATACTTGGTCATAACACATTGAAAATATAGTATGTGTTGACGAGGGACAAATTCCTCAAGAGCTCATGGACAATGCCTACTATGACATGTTGCATCTCGAAAGAACACGGCACTCCAGTAAGGCGATTCAATGTGCATTACTGCTTCTATTCAAGCTAAGCCAACTTGAGTAAAACGCTCATTGTTCGTGCAAAACTCCCAAGTGTACGGGATCATTGACAAGCAATACAATTGAAGAATTAAGAATTATCGTCCCCATAGGAAATAAATTCAATTTAAATTTACTAATTATGTATGGAATTCGAATTATGTAAAGAAAATAGAGATTTTGATTTTATTTTATACTAAATTATCTAAGAAAGCAGTAAAAGTGTTTTGTATCAAATTATGGATGATTGTATTTGATTTCGAATCCACCTATTGTTATATATATATATATATATATATATATATCAAATTTTGATTTGTAATTTAGTTCCGTTCATGCATGCTTGACAATCGATAAAATTATGATATATAAAATTTTCTTTTCTAAGAAATCTATTCCTAGCCCGAATTCGAATGATTAGAATGCATAAAAGTTTAGATTATCTATATGATTGCATATGTGATAAATGTTATTCCTAACATCTATTGCACATACGTTAATTTTGCCATGTCCTAAACTTATTGTGAGTTTCCCAACACTACAACAAGTAACTAATTATCTAATTGGTGGTCAATCAATTAAATAATGTAATGAGTATGCAAAATTAATCAAGAAACGCAATAAATAAATTAAACTACTAGTCTTGAATTAAAATAAATAAACAAATATGTTTCATCTTCGCCTAATATAAAAACGGATCTAGCCTAAAATATTAATAAATAAATTACAAGAAAAATGATAGAAAAATATCACCCGAATCATGAAATAAATCAAAAGATGTTGATCTGCAAACCCAATGTTGGATTTTTCAAAATCTTGATATAATTGACCTTCAATTCCTTGCAATGGCTTGATCTCCTCTCTCAAAATATAACAATTGACCTCTTGTTCTTAATGAATTTGATGAAACTATGGTGTATGAAGAGGCAAGATAGGTTTTTTCAATGTGTATCCCTCGTTCTCTATTTATAAGAGCCAGAAAATAGATTAAAATCGCGTCCAATTTGGTTTCCAAAAGAGTTTGAATCGCGAAAGGAAACTAAAGATTCGTATGCGAAAAAAACCCATGCGCGTGCACCGGTATAAGTGTTGCGCGTGCCGTAGAATCAAATGGCTCTCGGGTTGGGGAAAATAGCGCCATGCGTGCGCCATGAATTGCCCGCACACACGCGTAGGTTCATCTTTGAACAGCTTCTGGTATTTTGATCATAATTTTCTCTCTGATTGAGCTGATTCAAAATGCATTGGAAATTTAATTCAAAGAGCTACAATTATTCTAGAAATACAAATTTTCCAATTCGAACATTTGCTATCCGAATAATGGGTTTCAAGTTAAGGCTAAAAATCTGTAGCATAACTTTTTCGGTTGGAAATTAATTTGTGAAATACTTCCACTATATTTCACTCATTTGACTTCCAATTGCATCCAATTGATCATATATGATCTTCAATCATCGTTTTGTGATTCGAATCAACTATTGAATGTTATACTTCGGTCCCCAAACTTTGAATTTCCTTCGATTTCGCACGTTTTTCGTTCATTTCTTCCAAATCCACCAAATTGCATTGAGTTCAACCTAACAAACATAATTAACACAAAATTAAGCTATAACTCATCCAAATCACTAACAAATACTCTGATTTAATGACCTAGATAAGTATGCAAAATACATTTATCACTCATTCATCGTCAATTCAGATTGTTCGTGTGCAATGAGCTTCAGCCAATTATCAAAATAGTGTTTATGAGGTGCAGGGCAATTTATTGGCTCACATGCACCAACAATCTCCTACGTGGCTGACACGTTTTTTTTTTTTTTAAATCTTTTACCGGTCTACTACTTTTCAAATTAAGATCTCGAGCTGAAGTCGTCTTGTACTTTGACAATGATGAGAATTTTAGGAGGAAAGGAAGTGGATGCACCAGACGGTAAAGGGAGTTGGGCTTTTAATGAAACACAAAATATTTCCTTATTTTTTAACTACATATTTTTCATCAATCTATTATTTCAAAATGTATTCTTAAGAAAAGAAAACGAGGTTCTGTTACGCAAAAATCTCGCAAGCGTACGAGTTCGTTGTACAAGTAATAATCGTGATAAGTGAGTTATCGTCCCACGAGGAATAAGGCTCAATTTTAGTGTATTCGATATATCTAAATTCGCAAAAGTAATAAAAATTTTGATTTGTATTTAACTACGTTCTATAACTACGAAAGCAATGAAAAAATGGTTTTAAATCAAATGTGGGTGAGTGTATTGGATTTCCGACTCCACTAATCAATTCTTAGTTTCAATTCTCCACCAGTGATAATTAATTCAATTTATGCAATTGTGACGATCGATAATTCCCCTTTTATTTACTATTCTTTCCCAAGATATAATAAACCTATGATTGCCACGAGACGGTCCTATTCCTAGTCCGAATTCATATGACAAGCATGCATTGACGTTTAGGATTAGCAAACATGACCGCACATGCCATAAATATTATTCCTAATATTTATTGTCCGTGTGTTCCATAAACAGTGTTCTACCTACCGTGAGTTTTCCAACACTACGAATAAGCAACGAATTGTCCTAATGGTGCGCAAACATTAAAACAATATACTTAAACATATTTATGAAATCGCAACACAAGAATTAAACTAAAAACACGCGGTCTCGAATTAAAAACTAAAAATCAAATAGTTTCATCATCCATCCAATACAAGGGAGTTTAGCCTAGCATATTATCAAGATTAAACACATAGAAGTGGAACGACATCGCCTATTAATTTGACGAACGCGATTAATTTCCCAAATTGCAGCTGCCGCGGTCGTCTTTTCCCCTCCAAAGTTGCTTCCAATTCAGCCCCAATTGCAATAAATATATATTAATCTCTCTGTCGGTGCATGTATCTATGTTTGCTTATTCCAGCAGCCAATGTTTGTGTATATCAATATATAATTCAGCCACTACCTAATTTCCTTTTACCCAAACTGCCGCCCACTATATGTGTATATAAGTGGAAATTACACCCACCCCTACATTTGGAGATTCAAATTCTAAAATCAGATTTTGTGTTTAAAGTTTCAAAAATCAGATATTTAAATATAGATACAAATTTTTTATATTTAATTAAATATTAATAACAATATTATAAAAATTACTTTATATAACCCACCCTATCCCTAATTATCAAACCCTATTCACCCGTCTCTCTCTCAAGCCCTGATTTCTCCCTTTCTGCACTTCCTCACCCCCACCCCTCTCTCTCTCGGCGGCGTGGATGGTCGCCGACTCGCCGCCGCATATACGGCCTTTGACGTCGATTTCGAGAGGTGTCGAGCCACCGGAGTCTCTGTCACCGTTCCCGGACGTGAGCGATGTGGATGCGGAGCCGATCGAGATGGAGAACGAGATTGATGCTTGTGGTCGGAAATGATGAGACGCCATTGCAAAGCAGTCGACACCCCCTTCTCTCTACCCATCGCGGCGCGGTGACTCCAATGCGTGTAGTGGCGGCGAGGACGGCGGATGGGGAGTAGCTGTGGTGGTTACAGTGTCAGGTGGGGAGTTTTGGCTGCTTGTGGTGGGTTGGGGAATTTTTTGCTTGTTGTGTCGACGACGGGTGATCCGTGCGACCGTTTATCTGACGTTCTCTTCTCGAAAACTGACTCAAAACTCGGTGCAGTGCGAGTGCTATTTGGGGGGTTGGCGGGGGCAGGGGGCGGAGATGGAGGGGGTGGTGGTGGTGGTGGTAGTTGTGAGTCGTGTTGTAGTGTTGTTGTGGTGGGGGGTTTGGCGGTGGGGGAGCGGTTTTGTGGTGATGACGATTCTTTGGACGTTATGTTAAGTTGGTGTATTGTTTTGTGTGTGGTGGGTGTGGTCGAATTCGAGTTGGTGTATTGTTGTTGGTGGTGGCGGCGTAGTCGGCCATCGTGTGAGGGTGGTCGCAAGTGGCGGTGGAGACATTGGAGGAGTTGGTGGTATGTGACCCAGTAGTTGACCTGTGACCAACTATTTGGTCACTTGTGATCAATTACTTAACTGTGACCTTTAAAATTCGATAATTTGTGACCTTAAAATTCGAACGGTGACTCACAATTAATTATGTTGTGATCGAAAAATTAATCCGTGACCTATAAGATTTTCGATTTGTGATCGAGAAATAAGTTGTGATCAATAATTTGATAATACGTGACCAATGAAATAAACTGTGACATACAAAATTTTTGATTTGTGACCTCTAAATAATTTGTGACCTACAAAATTTTTGATCCGTGACCGATAAACAAATTGTGACTTGAGTTGTGACCTAAGTTGTGACCTGTGACCTGGGCTGTGACCTGGGCTGTGACTTGTGAATTGAACTGTGACCTGGGCTGTGACTTGTAAATTGAACTGTGACCTGAGTTGTGAGTTGTGACCTGGACTGTGACTTGTGACCTGAGTCGTCGGAATCGGAGCAGTCGCCGGAACGATCACCGGAGCATTCGCCGGAACAATCGCCGGAGTAGTCGCCGGAATATTTCCCGGAGCAGTCGCCGGAGTATCGCCGGAGAGGTGGGGGTGGTGGAGGTAGGGGTGGGTTAATTGTAAATTGAACTGTGACCTGAGTTGTGACCTGGATTGTGACTTGTGACCCGAGTCGTCGGAATTGGAACAGTCGCCGGAATAGGCGCCGGAGCGGTCGCCGGAATCGGAGACGTCGCCGGAGTGGTCGCCGGAGCAGTCGCCGGCGTGGTGGGGTGGTGGTGATGGGGGTGGGTTAATTTTATATATATATATATATTTATATCTTTTTATATATTTAAATAAATAAATAAATATTTATAAATATGTGTATATATAGGTCAAAAAATCTGATTTTTGAAATGTAAAAGTTATTTTGTTATTTTTGAAATAGGGTAAAGATAAAGTAGGGAAAGTGAATTTTTCCCTATATATAATCCCTTTAATTAAGCCACTTAATCTCCACCAATATGTGTGTAATATGGCACTCACACTTCTACCCAATATGCCGCCCACTTATGTGTTTAACTAATGAAATTTCAACCGACTAATCTCCCAGTTTCCAATTAATTTCAGCCGGCTATTCTCTTCCCAATTCAGCCACCTAATCTCCCTCTAAATGTCTGTAGAAAAATGAAGAATATGGCAGCCACCAATTCTGTTTTCCTCTCAACTTTCGCCCCCGGCTCCCTCCTTCCTCCTCCGTCTCTGTATAAAATATATATGCATATAAAGACACCCTAGGCCACTTGGTTTGGCCCATTTAGATTCAAGCTGGGCCCAATTAATGTGTATTTCTCCACTTTCTCCACTCTTTCGAATATAATGCAATTTAGTCCTCGTAATTTGACTTTTGCCATTTTTTCGTTATTTTGCACTCTTTTCTCCATTTCTTCATCAAACATTGAGTTTTATCTACAAGATACAATATAACACAATTTAGGTTGTATTTTATCAAAAGAACAATAAAATTCTATAGTTTTAAGCCTCGAATAAGTGTAGAAAATACACTTATCAGGTTCAAACAGACTAAAGATGATTATTAGAAAGAGAATATTTAAGCAAAACATTAGTCCATAACAAAAATATTTGCCTTTCGAGTACAAACAAGAAATCTTAAAAAATAGGTAGTTCACTTCCCTTGAAAGGGGATCATTATCTTCAACACGACAAAAATAGTTAAATAAATGAAAAATACCAAACTTTTGAAATCAATATATAGTTGACTTAACTGCACAATAAAAAATATTTTATTTTCCAAGAATGTATTTGTTATGTAATATTCTATAGGACTATAATAAACGCATTGTTTAGTTTTTTTTTTTCATTATATATATATAATCTAATATTGAAATTTTACTTTTAAGATTACCATTTAGAATGTGTTTGATTGCAAACATGAAATTTGTATGAGAAAAAAGAAATTCTAAGTAATTCAATTGTCTGGAACTTATTTGTATGAAAATTATTAATTAAATATATTTGATTAATTTAGTTTTCACCTATAAAATATTATACTTATTCATTTTTTATTGATGGATAGATGAGAGAGAATGGATAAATGATAGACGAAAAGAGAGTGAATTACCTGAAAAATAAAAATCATGTCTCCCTAAAGAAAATATGATCACATGATCAAAAGTAGGAAAATATTTTCTATGAAAAAATTAGGGCTGAACATAATCGGTTCTAAAGAAAACCGGACCGAACCCTAATATTTAGGTATTTAGTAAATGGACCATTGAGTCCAAATTTAATTATGGAACAATTCGATTCTAGAGTTCCATACAATAATTAATTTTTTTTTTATATTCACAACGCTACATTAATTCAACTAATGACATGTTCAATTTTAACTCTTACAAAATAACGTAGTCCAATCTCGTGATATCTTTTGAACATTTATTGAATTCTCATAGATTTGACAGTTAAAATCACAAGAAAAGGAATATTGCGAGCTCACAATAATAAAGAGAAGATTCTAATTCGATTTCTCCAAACATAAATGACACTACGATAGAATAAGATATTTGGGTAAAATTTAAGTCGATTTGATTAATTGGACTTGGACTGGAAATTGAAATAGGAAAATCATATTTTATGTTTGAGCTAAATTAATTATTTAGTAAAATTATTTAGAAAAAAATAAAATAATTTGACTTTTTTAAGATAAAAAAAATTAGGAATATTCGATTCTTATTCGGTTATTTAATTCTTGGTCTAAAACCATTAATCGAACCGAACTCGTCGATTCTCGGTTCAGATACCCGTTCGGGTATTTAATTTAAAAAGAACTACTCGGTTCGGTTCGAGTCGGGTCCGATACGGTTCGAGAGTTTTGTCCAATCCTAGCAAAAATTGTCGATCATACAGCACATAAATGTGAAATTAGATGGAAAAAACACATTTTTCATAAAAAATATTGACAATCAAATACACCCTTATTTCATAATAAATTAGAAAAACCTCACATAGATGCCTTTCTGTTCTTTAGCACAGACCGAAAAACAAAGCATGACCATCGCTACCGCCATATCTATCCCTTTTCTAGTCTACCAATTGTGTTACAGTAACATGACCATCAAAGAGGCAGCTAGAGTTTTTCCTTCGTTGTTTCCAGTTTGGAGTTTCTATTAATTATTATTAATCAAAAAGAAGAAAACATAGCTTTTAATGCACCTTTAAATTTAATATAATCGCTCAATTTTTACATAAGCCCACTGGTGCTTACCCTCCATCTCTCTCTCTCTCTAGCTCCCTAAAGAACATTACATTAAACAAGTTTATAAACAACCATTTTTCACAAATCTAGTAAATCACCCAAGGCACAACAAACATAATGAATCCATACCAACAATTTGGAGTGCGTGGCCGCGTGTAGATGATAAAAATGATAAATAATACTTCACGGAACAAGGTCTGAACAAAGAATAACAAAGATTGTGCAGTATACTATTTCCAGTTTAAATCTTGCCTTACATTGATGCCACAGAAGAAGGGCATCTTGAATTGAATTACAAGTGTTTTATGAAACTGGAGATATGTATGCAACTTCAAGACAGGTACACGAGTATCTTATGTACGGAAAATTTCCCCATGCAGCCAACGGCCCACCAGAAAAGGTCAAGGTATGTCTAAAAATACCATTAGAAATTGGTGAACAAATATCAAGAAGAGAAAACGCGGGATGTGATAATTTTCCCTCTTTTGGTACAAGGAAAAACTACCTTCGTAAGTATATCGACTAATATTGAAAGAATTAATAATTTATATGTTTCAAATTGTTACTTGCTTGTACACATCACTACATACCAGATTAACTCAGATGAACAAAAAGAGGTAGGGTGGATAGAAAAACAGTACGACTTCGTAAACTGTACCTCCAACAAAACCATTTTTAAGATATATATGTCATAATACAAGTATTGGTCTAATGGGACAAAAGGACTTGAACTTACAAGTATACGCCTGTTGGGTGAATTTGTCAGGAAAAATTCTAATATACACAGTCCTGCCAAAAGGTCTCCACTGATCGGCAATTCCGTTTTTGTGCTAATTCAAAAATTCAGTTGGAGCATTATTTATGCAAATCCTACTTGACCCGCCTCCTATAACCTGAAAACAGTAGAGAAAGAAGAAAAACACAATCCATCAGATGATAACAATCGAGTTTGATTCAGGGTGGGAGTGGCTGTAAAGAGGGTATTCCTATGCCAACAATCAGGTGAAGAAAGAATGCGCAGTTTCATAAACTAATGAAAACTGAGATCAATGTAGCAGGTATATAGAACACAGTATGTACACAATCGGGAAAATCTCACTCGAGATCAACCAACTTATAGATTTGTTACGTGTTGCATTCAGCTTGACCATTCTGTTTGTACCTGTTATAAAAACTAACGGTCAATCCCACGAGTTGGCGGAATGCGTGACTTTAGCATTTGTTTGAGGCTAAACCAACAGTTAGTTTAGCAAAGAAAATGAACAGGATCAAAAACCTTAATACAGTTAGCGATTCTCTCTCTCTGAATGCTTATGGAGCCCCTTTCCCTAAAATCCAAAACCACCCAACCACCACTTGCCCAGCCACCCTCCACCCATCAACCACCCACTCCGACCGACGCTGTTGACGGCAAGAAGACATTGACTGGAAAACCTAACCCTACCGGCCCCACTCCACCCACTCCACATATTTACCCACAATCACAGGCGGCGGCCCTAGGTGGGAACCCTAGCGCCGCCGCTGGCTCCGGTGCAGTGTCCTACGGCGCAACGGCCTGGGCTGCAGCGGGGATATTCATCGAAGGCATGAAGCAATCTAGGACCCAAACCCAGATTTACCAGAATCCATTTACAGATCCGGCAGATGCGCCGACCGGCGCCACGTGCAAACCATTTCGACGCGGGAGGGACCACCACGTGCCACTCCGGCTGCAGCCTTGCCACGCGCCATAGCCGGAAATACAGAAAATCCGGCGGTCATCCCCAGTGTCATCAACAGACCCATTTTGTCATCTAATGTGCCGGTTCTTCACAATCAGAGGAAAAAGCGGGTGGATGCATATGGTATGACATTTAATCAGCGATTTAGAGTTGAGACGAAGGAGTATGAGGTGTCTGTTAACGAATCAAGTACTGTTAGGATAATAGAGTGAGGCTCGAAGATGTCAACCGCTATCTATATGGGGAGGTTTGAGCACTATGGATGGTGAATAGGTGTATAAGTTGAGAGCGGCTAGTACGTCGGAGGATTTTGTCTCTAAGTTTAATGAGTCTTCACGGGCTTTTTGGGCACAACGCTGTGTGAATAGCCACAGTATGGAGGAAGGCGTCGAACGGGAGTTGTGATGGTGCTGGAAGGTGTGAATGGTGAGGGATGGGCATCATTTTCGAGGGTGTTTAAGGCCGTTATTGATTCATTTGTTGCTAGAGATAAAGCTAAATGCCGAATGATGGATGCAAGAAATCGACAAGGTCACTTATGCCGAAGTTACGGCCAACTTACAGACATTGCATAAAGATGACCAACATGGGATAGTGCGAAATGACAGGATGCAAACGTGAGGGGGTTTGACGATCATCATGGGGTGCCTAAGCATATGGAGTCACATGCAAAAGGTTCACAGGGTGGAATAATAAACAATGCTGAAATAAGGGCCCGCGTCCAGGTGTTGAAAGAAGAGTTGGATGCTTTAAATAAGCTAGTGGGCGGTGGGTCTAAGGCGACCCAAAGATAGTTTTTTGTCATCAGTGTGGGGTTGGCGTGGATGACTCCCTAGTTAACGAAAAACAAAAAGGCGGGCTTGGTTCCTAAAGAGTTATCACCAAATGCAGCTCACTTTAAAGACAAGCAGGGAAGGACTAATCCTAATTGTGAATATCAGGCACAGATTGAAGCAGTATACTTCGAAAATGATGATAGGGTTGAAGTGGTGGAGTAGGATACGGATGAGAAAGTTTTGGGGTTCGTAGCAAATCGGAAGGTGGTCCCCTGGTCCAAGGAAGGGATGCCGAAAATGGTGAACCTGGAGTCGGCTACACTGGACGAGATGGACACGAATTTGTCGACGGATGTACTAATATCAGTAGAGCAAAAGATGGCCCATGCATTGGTGAAGAATTCAGCTTCGATAGTCCTAAAAGAGCACAAGGCGGAGAGCAAGGCAGTTATGGTTGGGAACACATATAACAGAAGGCACATTAAGTCTCTAAAAGAAAAAGAATTAGGGTTGAAAAAGCATTGGTGTTGTGGGTAAGAGGCAGCCAGAAGGGGGGACTGCCAATGGTGTTGTACATGTGGAAGTAGAGGGATATTCGTATGACCCTTTGGAGTTTTGTCTTGCAGAGGAAACAATGAAGGTGAATGCGATTGAAACTTGACCCCAACCTTCAAATTGGGTCCTTCAAAAATTTCATGAGTTCAATAAGTTGGTTGGCGTGTCTTGCTATGGATACGAAAGTAGACTCATGCAATTATTAGAGGAATTGGAGGCTAGTAGGAGGCAGGAGATGAGTACACAAGAAGGCAAAGCAAGAAGGAAGTGTGTTCGCGAACTTATGCAGCTCGAATGGTCAGTAAATTATGGTGCTAAGGGTGGCGAGTCAAGGAAATGATTGCTGGGGAGGGATGATGAAGTGTTAAAATGACCCCAAAAATTATTAGCTGGAATGTGAGGGGGCTTAATGAGGTTGGAAAAAGATTAGGTCGGCAAAAAAATTAGGTCTTCAAAATTTGCTAAGGGGATGGAGGGCGGACCTTGTTTGTTTGCAGGAAACTAAATTGGAGTTTGTCTCGAAGGCTGTGGTCAGTAGCTTATGGGGGGACAGCATATTGGATATCAATTTTTGAGGTCTTCGGGGGTATCATGAGGCGTGCTAATCATGTGGGACACTAGAATGTATGATATTGAGGATGTTAGTATAGGGACATACTCACTGTCGCTCTTGCTTAGAAATATTGGGGATGTATTTCATTGGATGTTTATCGGCGTTTATGGACCTAATTCTGATGAGAGTAGAAGGAGCTTGTGGGATGAGTTGACTGGTATGATGGCTTGGTGGAATCTCCCAACGTGTATTGGGGGTGATTTTAATGTGGTTTAATTTCCCACTAAAAGGTCGAGTGGCGGGAGATTTACTAGGGCCATGAAGGATTTTTCGGATTTTATTAGGGAGAACTTGTTGGTGGATATGCCTATGATTGGGGGAGATTTTACTTGGTCTTCTAATCAGGATCAACCTGTTCTATCTCGTATAGACCGATTCTTGGTTAGCGGAGAGTGGGAGGCTAAGTATTCGGATGCTATTAAGAAGAGATTGGGAAGGGTGTATTCTGATCATTTCCCTATTTTGTTAGCCGGGAACACTAGGGGTAATAGTATAAAGCCTTTTAGGTTTGAGAAGATATGGTTAAAAGTGGAAGGCTTTGGGGGGCGTGTACGAACTAGGTGGGCTTCTTATGATTTCCCGAAGTCTCTCAATTATGTGTTGGATCAGAAGTTAAGAGCATTAAAAAGGGATTTAAAAAGGTGGAATGAGGAGGTGGTGGGAATGTGAATTTTCGTAAGGTCCAGTGCCTTTCAGACATAGAAGAGTTGGATAAGAATGAGGAGAGTCGATGGTTAGATGGGAAGGAGAACGAGAGACGTGGTGTATAAGAGGAGCTTGTGAGGTTGGTAGGTTGGTGGAGATGTAAGAGATTGCTTGACGCCAAAAATCTAGGGTCACGTGGTTGAAAGAAGGAGATAAATGTACTAAGTTTTTCCATAGGGTCGCCAATTCTATAAGTTACAACAATTCTGTCACGGTGTTGGAGGTAGATGAGGTTACTTATGAGAATCCACGGGATATTAGGACCCATATGGTGAGATTTTACAGAATCTATATCGAGAGCAGTTTGAGTAGAGGCAAGAGTTGGAGGGATTTGAGTTTTCTACTATTTCGGAGGATGATGCCGGATAGTTGTAGAGACCTTTTGGGAAGGATGAAATTAAGGAGGTGGTGTTTAGTATGAATGATGATAAGGCTCTAGGACGAGACGGGTTTTCATTCTCTTTTTATAAAGCGTGTTGGGAGGTGGTGCAACAGGAGATTATTGATGTTTTCACTTACTTTTTTTAGCGTGGCAGGTTTTTGAGAAGTTCTAATGCAACATTTATTGTGTTGATCCCTAAGAAACCAGGAGCAACTAATATTAAAGATTTTCGCCCTATTAGCCTTGTCAGTGGGGTGTACAAGATTATTGCGAAAGTCTTGGCGAATAGAATCATGGAGGTGCTTAGGAAAGTGGTGTAAGTTTCAAAATGCCTTCGTGAAAGGTCGTCAGATCTTGGATTCTGTTTTTATAGCGAATGAATGCTTTGACTCAAGATTGCGCCGGGGTTCCAGGGATGCTTTGCAAGCTTGATATTCAGAAAGCTTATGATCACATGAACTGGAGGTTCCTCCTGTATAAGCTTAGGCGATGTGGATTTGGGAATAAATGGTGTAAGTGGATTCAGTTTTGTATATCTATTGTTTCATTCTCCGTTCTGGTCAACGGTACCCCTGAGGGTTATTTTCGGAACAACAGAAGGTTAAGGCAAGGGGATCCATTATCTCCACTGCTGTTTGTGATTGTAATTGAGGCATTCAGTAGGATGCTCGAGAAAGCGATGTGGGAGAATTTGATAAAGGGTTTTAAGGTTGGTCAACTGCAGGTGTCTCAATTGTTATTTGCAGATGACACTGGTTTTATGTGACGCAGATGAGGAGCAATTCAGGAACTTAAGCCGGTTACTCCTTTGCTTTGAAGCGGTGTTTGGATTGAAGATAAATCTGGGGAAATCGAAGGTTATTCCAGTGGGGGAGGTTACTAACGTGGAGGAACTAGCTGTTATTCTGGGTTGTAGGATGGCGCAATTACCTATATCATATCTAGGACTCCCTTTAGGGGCGCGGTTTAAAAGTGTTAATATTTGAAACGCTATCGTGGAAAAGGTGAAAATGAGGTTAGCGGGGTGGAGCCGTATGTATCTCTCAAAAGGAGGCCGTCTTACCCTTATTAAGTCTACTCAATCAAATATCCCTGCTTATTTTTTGTCACTGTTTCCGATTCCCATTGCGGTGGCAAATAGATTAGAAAGGATTCAAAAGGAATTTCTGTGGGCAGGATTGGGAGAAGAGATGAAACTGCATTTGGTCAATTGGGATGCTGTTTGCTCTCCTATGAGGAGGGGGGGCCTCGGATTGAGGATGCTCATTTTGTTTAACAAGGCATTATTGGGTAAATGGCTGTGGTGGTTTGGAGTGGAGAGGGAGATCTTCTGGAGAGAAATCATTGGGGCGAAGTATGAAGTGATGCAGGGAGGTTGGTGTTCGGGTGAATGTCGTGGGTCTTATGGGGTGAGCTTGTGGAGGTATATTCGACGAGGTTGGAGCGACCTTCGGGACATATTGACTTTTGTGGTGGGGAATGGTAATAATATCAGTTTTTGAAATGACTGTTGGTGTGGAGATATACCGCTAAAGATGGGGTTTCCTTGTATCGCATAACCATGGTGTCATTTGCTATGGTGAATGACGTTTTAACATCTACAATGGGAGTTACGGTTGAAATATTACCTTTCAGAGGGGTTTACAGGATTGGGAATTGGATGATTATGCACTGTTTTTAATCCAGTTGTATGATGTGAAAATTCGGGTTGGAGAGGAAGATCGTAACCGCTGGTGGTTGGCACGAAATAGTGTTTTTTCAGTTCACTCTTATTTTAGATCCCTTTTGGGATATGTGGAGAGTTCATTCCCTTGGAAGATAGTGTGACAATGTAAATTGCCTTCACGGGTGTCATTTTTACTGTGGACAGTTGTCAAATGACAGACATTAACGATGGATAACCTCCTAAAAAAAGGCTTCTATGTAACCGAGTGGTGCTATATGTGTAGGAGTGATGGGGAGAAGCATGACCACTTGTTCATTCACTGTGACGGTGTTCATTGGCCGTGGAATAATATTCCGGCTTCTCAACATATAGACTAGGTGTTGCCTAGATGTGTAGAGGACGTATTGAGGGCATGGAGGAGGAAATTTCGTGATAAGGATAGCAAGCTTGTTAGGAATCTTATCCCAGGATGTATTATATGGTGTGTGAGGAGAGAAAGGAACAACCGATATTTTGAAGACCAGACACGGACCACATAGCAACTTAGAGAATTCTTTTACCGAACTTTGTATAGTTGGTTTAATGCCGCAACTAGTAATCCTATAGAGGGGCTACCTAATTTCATGTCTTTTCTTTCTTGTTTAAGTTAATAATACACTTCCTGTGTATTCTTCTTTGATTAATACAATCATTTGATTATCTATCCAAAAAAAAAAAAACTTAATACAGTCATCCAAGTTTTTCTTCATGGCAAAAAAAGTGAAAATTTAACATCAAACAACCACCAGGTTATGCAATCTATTAGCCATGTGATTCTAGCTATTAATTTTAGCCAGCCAAGGGTAACTGAAACAAAAATGCAACTTAGACTTTCAAATTGAAACTAATTGTAAGCTGGGTGACCAAAATGAAACAATGTTTAAATTGAAACAACGGTTACTGAAACAAAAATGCAAGTTAGACTATCAAATTGAAACTAATTGTAAGCTGGGTGACCAAAATGAAACAATGCTTAAATTGAGTGACCTCCAATGAAATTATCCCCACATAGTCCTCCATTTTAAGGACTTATCATCGTAACACGGCCTCAAAATAAAGCCCAAACTAAGATCTCATGTGCATTTTAAAAACAAGGTTCAAACAGATCATCATAAATAGAGGCGAGCATAAGACAGGACAAAGACTCAACACCAAAAATTAACCAGTAAGTCCACAGGGACTTGGTAACTTAAATCTGTGAAGCATAGTTTTACGTACATGGGACACAACACACAAGGAGGATTGTCCGTGCGTCATGGATTTTAATTGTGGAAACAAGAAGATTTCAAAACATCTCCATGACTCATAAAGACGCAAAGTCGAAAAACTCACCAAAGACAATAGCTTTAAACTCATTCTACGCTGGCCTCCAGTTGATGGTGGACATTTCTGGTCTCCAAGGCATCATCTGAGGAGCCGTAAGACCTGTTGAAAAGTACAGCATAAAGTTATTCATTGTATAAACTGCAGTTCTAATAGCAAAGAAATCAGCAGGTTAATAAGAAGATATGTTCACCAAAAGATACCTGAGATAGGAGTGGCAATTGGTAGTGCATTTGGCGCCCGGGGAGGGGGAGGGGCAGGGGGTTGAAAACCAACTGTACTTATAGGATGCCTTTCCAAAGGGAATCCAGAAATTCCTGCTACAGGAAAGTTCATTAGAACTGTGCATGGGTGTGCAGTCACTGAAATCTAGTAACTAATAGCATCAGAATGCCCAGAAACAACATTGATCCGAGAGAGAGAGAGCTGAGTCTCGAACAGCCAATACATTTTACTCTTTTAAACAATTTTTATGACATCTTTTTACTGCTCTTTTTTAAGTAGTGCATCATTTCATGCCTTACTAAGTAAATTTAAAGTGGGGAAAAACTCCTCCAGGGCACGTTTACACCCCTTTTATACCTATAAAGCTTCAAAGCCAAACAACCAATCTATAACTAAGACTGTCAGTACAGGGTCACTTATCTGTGTATTTGTATTTCAAATTAGAACGCTCATCTTCTCGTAAGTGATATCAACAGTAGAAGAGCAGGAAGTTCAAATAAAATCACAACTACTTCAGAAGGCCAAATGATATATCAAAAGTTAGCAAAAACATTTGAATTTATAGATAACCGTCCATCCTTGAATCTTTTTGTGTACCCATTCTATGAACACGTGAAGGAGTACCAGATATCTTATATTTTTGACGACAATTTTCCATTCTTAATTATTATGTACCTTTATTTCTTTAAAGGGTTATGCTACATGTACATAATTTTTTACCGGAGGCGGGGACCACGAGCCACCATTTTTAAAAACACATGGGGCCCGCACCCCATGTGAGGGGGGGAACACCATTCGGTCATCCCCCCCTTGGTACAAGGGGATAAACCCTTCTTTAAAATATATTTCAGCAACATCAACCATATTCGAGATTGGAAGGGAACAGCTTTATTGGTTCATGATCATTTGTATCCAAATTTACTTTCTCATTGCAGGCATAGAGGACATTAACCATGATAACAAGAATTTGGACAACTGAAATACCAAAGGGAACTGCCATCTTTTTGCATGAAAAATAAATAAAACTCCATCTGAGGAAGGACTTTTATGAGAAAGGGAATAATGAATCCAAACACTATGTACTTAATGCACAACTCGGTAAAGATTCTTTTAGGTCAGCCTGAAGACAGTCAAATCACGGCTAATGATTTTTTCACCTTTCACAGCAAGGTTGGATCGCTGTCACAATACCTTAAAAGTTTGGGAGGAAGAACCAATAAACAAGGCTCTTAGCTTCAAAGAAATTCTATACCTAGAGGAGAGGCTTGAGAGTATTAGAGTTCTGATTTTGGATTCCCCGAAGGAAAAGGATAAAGCAGCAAGTCTCTTGAACAAGAATATATTTTGGATACATTACATCTTCAATAATTTGATATGAACATCTTATTCGGATTTTGCAGGTTAAAATTTCAAATGCATGTAGCTAAATTCTATCTAATAGAACTTGTTTTATTATTTACAGTTTTTCATTTCGTCATCATTAATCATATATTTGGATTTTTTTTATTCATAGATAGTTCAGTTATCAAAGTCCCTCATGCATGAAATTGCAACTTCCCTTTGTAAGAAAAAATTTTTTTTTTCTCTAAGTGGTTTAAGGTAATTACAGGGAATAGTTTCTGAAATATGATTGACCTCAGATAAAAAGAACAATAAGATGCAGATCATTCCACATTGCCGAAGTCGTCCTTGGTAAGGTGAAAGGAACCCATAAATTTAGGCTAATTCATGTGAGGAATACTATGTAAATGAAGAACCATCTTAAAAGGAAGCCTAACAGTAGTAATAGCTGCCACAGTTTGATGTTATGTGTGTGGAGGATGAGATTAGGCATTTCAGATCATAATTGGTCAAACATTTTGACCAATACCGGTGGGGATGTGAATTGAACTCAATAGTATAAATTTGCGAACTAAAAGTAACCACCATACTTAGGTGGCGCATTATGTCAAGGAGTTAATTTAAATAAATGAAGTCAAAATATACATGCAACTGAAGGAAAAAGCTCTCTTCATAGATGCATGCAGCTATTATATAATGGAAGTCTTAGTAATAGCCATCTGAACATAAAGAGTCATTATGAAAGATAGTACAACAGAGAACTCTAATCACAGTGATGTGATTCTAAATGATTGACTATGATCACAAAAGTAAAAATACACACCTTCATGTGGAAAGGGCAAAACTGAGCAAGATCTCCCCCCTGCCATCCATACACTGCGCGGATGATCAGAATTAAACTCATTTGGTTGCACCCGCCACTGTTCATCAGCAGCATATTGCCTCGGCCCATCGGGAAAGTTTTGCAATGAGTAAGGGGGATACGGGTGTTGCTGGACTGAGGTTTTTGGATATGAGATAAGATTGGGTGTGTGAGTGAGAAGCGGAGGACTTTGAGCAAATGGTGGATTACCAGGATGAAACAGCTGTGGTCGAGAATTCATGTCCATATAAGTGCCACTGCGTCCATATTCTATGGTCCTCGACAAATTATATCCAGAGTGTTCTCGTGCATTGCCGACTCCAGCTGGAGCAAAGCAGAGTGATTGCTGCAAAAATACTTCATTTTTGACAGAAGCATCAACATGAAGCCCATGAGGAGTATTTGTCGTCATTTCAGAGAGTTGACTTCCCTGTAAAAAGAAGAGTTAACATGTAATCGTACTCTAATAACAGTGCGCAGGGAACAGCCGGAAACCTTACAATGGGTGTGCTAGCAATTTCATTTGGTAAAGGATGTTGTTGATATGCTGCCGTGAGCGAGGAAGTAGATATTGATGATGGAAGTGGAGCCATGTTTCGGGACATCAATGTAGGCTGTGGAGGCAATGATGGTGCTGGAAGTAATGCAGAAGGAGGACCGACGGGTGGTGGAGGAAATAGAGATCTCTGTGACGAAGAAAGTGGCGGTGGCGGTGGCGGTGGAGACGATAAATGTGGCAGCGGAGGTGGAGATGCAAGTGGTGAAGTGGGTAAAGGTGGAGTTGCAGGAGGAGAATCAAAAGGCAATGGTGGCGAACCATCAGGTAGAGGCAACAATTCACAAGAATTGTTTGAAGCTGACACCAGAATCATATCTGCATCTGGCTGAATTTTAACAGTCTCAAAAGCCCCATTGTTGGACAGTGGTCTTTCGTCTTTTTGGTGTTCAGACACATCTTCCATTTCAAGCTCACCATCCACATCTTCTAAAATGAAGCGATGCCTGTCACTTGGAGTAACTGCACAATTTTCAGGATCTCCATTGACAGGCATACCTTCTGATGGTGATCCATCTGCAACTTCCTTACACAAATTAGCCTGGATATAATCCTGGTCTTCCTCTTCCTCTTCTACAAATGCATGAGATGACAAAAGGCCATGTAGTTTAAACGTTGTGTTGCTGAAAAAACAACAAAAGTTAGAAAGCTGAATGTGAACACAGAAACTAATATATCAATTTATAAAACCAGGCAAAGACGGATAATACTCCATGTGCATACCCACGTACCCCTCACAAAGAACAGACATACCACCCCACAAGAGAGCACACATGTCCAAACAACACTATATACAAAAATATATTTGTTTGATTACAAGACAGTACAGATACACGACACAAATAAATAAATACATAATAAAAATCACAAACAAGATGATAGACAGACATGGTTTGGCTAAAGACACCATATAATCAGGTTTTCAAGAAAATATCCTCCGAAATATAGGAGGAGATATTGTGTCCACTGTGTCAATACCAATAACATAATATGAAAATCAGAGTAAAACGAGTAATTGCGAATACAAATAGGAACGAATGGCACAAAAGTATGGCAGAAACCCATGGTCATTCAATTCGGATCCCTTGTAATCTGGCTTGCTAGGGGAAATTAACACCAAGAGGACTGTAGATTTAAATTAACTTACCCATATCTAAACAAAAAACATTTGTTGACAGATAAAACAACTACCACGATTCAGCTAAAGTACGGCAGGCAATATATTTATATTTGTGAAACAGGCTCACGAACTCCTTTTTGTGTGTTGTGTGTAATTTGTAAAATTGAGCTTGTAACAGAAAGCAGTGTCTTAACATAGATTATCAAACTCACAAAAGCACGCTAGCAAGCTAGAATTCCACCAGCAATAATGAGAGTTATTTAGCTGGTGACTTAGGAACGTTGCAAGGCAGAACAATGATGTGCCAATATCACCTTTTTCCCTAGAAAGTATTGTGTAGAGAACTAGTGAAGGAGAAAATTTTAGTACCTCCCATACTCATCAACAAGCATGCCTTCCATTTCTCTAATAGGATCGTCTATAGCCCGCTCAGCTCGGGAAGGACGCCTAAAGGAAAACCCAGCAGAAGCATCATCATTCACTGCACCAATATCATTCATACAGCGACGAAGAACAGATTCAGGCAAGATTTTCCTCTCAAGCCATAATCGCAAGACCTAAGGAAAGATTGTAACTCAATCATTCTGCACAGAGCTGAAAGGCTCACTTTCAGATATGAACTTTAGTCACCTTAAGACATTGACGACGATTCTCATGAGTACTTGCCCCTGGTGGAGCAGCAGCTCCTATGAGACGGGGTAATGCTGCTTGAACTGCAGGAATATACGAGGCTCCTGCAATTCCTGAAGGACCATAACAAGCAAGAAAAGAATTATAAACAAATCTCCACCCAAAGAAGTGAGGTCTGGAGAAAAGAAAGAAAGAAAAAGAACTCAGCATTAACTGTTCATTGAAACTGTTGTTGAATGTAATTTCAAGAACAGGCAAGGAAAGAATTATAAACAATCTCCACCTGAAAAGGGAAGTATGGGTTGTCTAGAAAAAGGAAGAGAGAGAGAGAGAGAGAGAGACATAACTCAGACAATAAGACAACAAGCATGTCTGGATAGGCTTATAAGTAACCTATAAGCCCCAACTTATAAGCCCACCCAAACATGCACACCATCAGGTACAAAATCATCCATAAAACAGTTGATGAATATAATTTCAAGAGTACACAGAACAAAGTAATAGGAGAAGGGGAGCGAGAGTTTCTATACTAAAATGTACTCTTTTTCTCTACCTTTCTGACCATGAGAGCATTGGGTTATCGAATCAACTAGGAAAAACAGGTCAACTCTGCGATGAAAGCTTGGTTCGTTTTCCAACTTCTGCGTGAGAAGTTCCACAACCTGCATGAAACAATGCACTGAAATACAGTTGAATTGTCACAAGAAATTGCTTAAATACAGAAAACATACAAACGAGAGAATAGCCGCAACCAATGGTTAAAAAAATTAGATTGCTCATATCGTGTCTATTCTTGGATAAAATGAAAAAATTGAAGCAAAATATTTACTTTGGCCTACATCTTCCCTCTCCCAACTTCCTTGATTCCTTCCCACATTAACCCCATTCTTAGAGAAAGTGGAATGTGAAGATGAGTTTATTCCAACATAAGATCAAAATACCAGGAACCAAAGAAGTGCGTCAGGATGCCATGAGGATGGAAGGCAACACCACAGCTCTCTCGGCCAGGAAATTCAATGGACCATGACCTCTATAAACTAACAGCTAACTTTCTAGCATTTTCATCTTACAGAAACTATCTGGAAAAGATAGCAATCCTTTCATTAGAAAACCATCAAGTTTTTCTTAATTCATTTTTTGGTAAGAAACAGAATTCATTAATCATGTCATGAAGATAACATTCATCCTCAGGACACAGAGACCTTTTAAAACAGAAACAAGTTCACAAACAAAATCAAGATTACACCACATTCTTCAACCCAACGGCCTCAAATTTTTTAACAATTTCAGTCCAAAATATTTATTATTTCTTAGTGAGGATCAAAACTAATGATACACTTGTCTGTTAACATTTGTTTATGTCAATCCCAAGATATCATCACTGTTTCAGATGACAATAAATACCGTATTTGCTTAATAATCATGTACTTTTGTGTTGCTCTGATAGACTTGACCGAGCACAGAATTCATTAAAACTTGGGAGCTGGTTAATTCCAGAAAGTAGAATCAAACAGATAAAAAATCTTGAAAGTTCAAAATTTACAATTAGAGGAAGAAAAGTGAATTTGAGAAAGAGAAAATATTTGCAAACAAATTTTGGATAATGGCTGGTTAAACAGTTGCATCCACCAGATACAACCCAACGTACATCAACTGGTATTGAGTTTGAAACAGACGTGCAATTTGGTATGTAACAGAGGATGGGACAGCAAAATGGAAAAAGGATAACTCACGGTAAGTAACCTTTTTAAAACAAATTACTCCAACTAGGATTTAACAGTTAAATTTTATTTCCATGATATTTTGGGACATTCACGAGTCACTACTCAACAGAAACATATTTGACTGGAAAGTCTCAGTCACGATCTCCTACACAAGATTCAACAGAACTTTATATAGAAATTTTTTCCTACAATCAAACATAGAGAAGAGAGAATTACAAGTGAATACAGAAAAGAGACATCAGAATTATTGGGGAGAATTAAAAATTCTCTGGGCCACACCTACTGACCTACATATCATCCTCAGTTCGAAGGGGACCTATCCTCAAAATGTACCTATTCTAATTACAAGGAAAAGCTGAACTGTTGAGAAATTAAACTAAAACCGTTCATTAATCAGATGTATGGAAGCAGGGTTGCAAGGATTTGGTCTTAACTCATGAAAAGATCTACATTTTATCTTCATCTGCAGTAGATTGGAGAACTGTGGATGCAGGAAATCTTAAGGTGCAGTAGGTTTAAGCCAGACGAGTCAGCATCTTATCTTGTAAGCACCCCTCTTTCAAGAGGATTCGCGAACAAGAAAGAATTCGAGGCGCCTAAATATACTTAGTTGCAACCCCTCATTCAGAGAGTGTGTAGTGATCATTTCACATCCCAGGTAATAATAATAATGACTATCATAACAGCAATCATAATAATTGTTTTTTTTCTTAGGGAAGGGGGATGGGGTTAAGTATGTAAGGCTAATATTTATTATGTGAGGACTAATTCAATTGGAACACATAAAAAACGAAGTTTCACATGCTGATAACTCACCTCATTGGCAATCCCATACTTTGCACAGTCAATTGCAAGACGAGTTGCTCGCCCAATGCTCTCTTTGGTCCTTGACAGTGTCTCTATCATTCCTTCAAAAGAGTCACGAGCAACAGCTGCCTCAGTACCCCCACTTAGGGAACCCCCAACAGCTCGATTACCTGAACTAACCCTCCGCTCCTCAAATTCTTCGTTCTCATGTTGATTATTTGACGAAAATTGACGAAAATCAGAGGTAGGAGAAGTTAAAGAAGCGATAGAATGTAATCCTTCTATACCCAGTTGGGGCATGTTGTTGGCTTTCGTTCCCTGTAAAGCAGGGTTGGGGCTCGGACTCCTTCCTGGTATGTCGGCATCAGAAGTCAAAAGAGGAGTCCCATGAGAATTCTGCATATGAGTTTGTCTCCTCTTTGCCTGAGCAGCAGCAATAAGATGTTTCATAGACATATCTGGGTCCAGAATTTTTGAATCGATAGAGGAACTCATCTTAACATCTCCACCAATAACCACCCTGAAAAATAGCAGAATGAAATGTCAGCATCAATAATAAAGAAATAGTTACCATGATTATGATGGAGTTAACAAGATACCTTTCACCAAGGAATGTGATACTTTCAGCTGGATTTCCCACTAGAATAACAGAATCGTTGATTTCTGGATCTTTTTTTGGAGTTGTTTTCATTCTCTCCCCTGAATAAGCTGACTTGATTCTTTCATTTGTTGTTTGATTAAGAGATGATTTTAAGCCATCAGAAATTGAAGTGGGGCCAATATTGGATCCAGATGGAGCTTTCTTATGAGTTATATGAACAGGTGTCTTGCCAGAGTGCCTGCTTTTCAGTTCCCCTGAAGGTTTGCTACTAGTGATAGACCATGGGGACCTTATAGGTGAAATGACAACTGGTTTAGTCTCCGTGGAGGACATATTTGTAAAGTCTACTAGAGCAGGGCTAGAATGTACATCTGTATCGTCTATTTCTCTAGCTCTCTTCTCCATGCCTTGCAGAGCAGTTGGTGATGAAGCTTTGTGGGGTATGGCAGATGATACCAGTCCCTTGGAGCCATCCTCAATTGTGCCTGAACCATTCCACTCTTGTTGATCATGGAGAGAACTCTCACTGTGCACATCAATAGTTTTTGTAGAATCCAACAAGCATGGAAGAAGAGAAACCTTAGTCGTACTTCCTCCATGAATTGGAGTTTTGGGCTCTTCATCACAATCATCGTCACACAGGCGAACAGCTCTCCGCTTTACTGGAAACTGTAGGATTGGGGATCGGACTTTATCAGAAAGACTTTTTTTAAGAGCAGAGGAATTTCCCAATCTATTTTCAGAGAGTAGAGAAGAATTAGACATGGCCTCCAATGCCCAGCGACGGCGCTTTGTTGGGGGTAGATCATCTTCATTGCTATAAGAATTGGAATCTTTCATGCTTGACTGAAATCTGAAAGGCTCGCGGCTCTCAGTGTTCCCTCCTGATGTTAACCGTTTAGGCTCAGTAATACTTATGATGTCATCAAGAACATTAGTACTCTGAAAATCACTTGTTCTGTTTGTTTGGGTATTCCCCTTGGTAGCATCACCTGTAATATCTGAAAATTTTGACCTTTTAGCAGGACATGAAACTTCATTCCTTGGAAAACTTAAACTTTGTTTTCCAGGCCTACCACTAATTTTATCTCGGGAAATGTCATCGTTGTTCCGCTCATAATTGACTTCTGTGTCCTTCGGACAATCATCTGCTGAACCAGAATGCTTTTTCTCTTTTAGCAATTTCTTTTCTTTCCTTCTACCAACATCTAAACTTGACCTTGAAATATCTGCAGATGAATCATTTGTGTTGCCAACAGAAGTAATTTTTCTTTCCATCCCATCTCCAGATTGCTCACAAGAAATATCAATGTGATGACCAGAGTTATCACGTGCAGATGCGGCTGAAACAGCTCGAGCACTATTTCTGTGCATTACACTCGCACCATCAGATTTTCTCTTTGACCCAATTGCCAGCTTTAATTTGTAGCCATTTGTCAATTCACTCTGCTCCCCATCAGAATGCCTCTGCTCCATTTTGTCATCACAAGAACCTTCCTCCTTAAGAAAGGAATGCCTAAACAAATTGGTTGCTGACACTGACTCCTTCGACAAATCTGTACCATAAGTCGAAAGTTTATTTCTCTTTTTTGAATATCTATACAAAGACGAACTAGGATTTACATCATTCGAGACTGAAGACGTCGTATTTTGACAGTCTGTCTTGCTAAGTTTATGCGATGAATGCTCTAACCCAGAGCCTAGGTCACCCAGTCCTTCAATCTCTGTCTTGCAATTTGGTACTTCCCTGTCAGTCTCGTCCTTTACATTAATCTCTGATGCCACTTGATCAACTGAAGGAGTTTCACACCCAAGATCCTGTTTATCAATATCATCTCCTAAGCTACTTGAACTTTTGCACTGTATCGCTACAAACTCTTCGCAGATTTGCTTCACCGCTTTGGCGAAGAACTTAAATGTCTTAGTTTGGCGGCGAGCACACAATTTATCTTTTACCTCACTGGTGAATGCCTGAATATCAGCAGGAGCGACAAAACCTCTGTTGAAAAGGAAAAAAAATTGAAAATATTTCTTGTATTTAAAGCATACAATTATTTTTAAGAATATCAAAGCTACTACACGTACATTCTTTTTGTACATCAAATTTGACATCCTTAGATATGTCAAAATCAGGGAAAAACTTAATCTCAAGTTTTTTTTTTTTTAATAAAACCAGGAACATTTTCAAAGGTCTTAATTAATTTCCAACTTAGAAAAACTCAGCATACAAAACAAAGGACAATCCTCTGCAGCACATAGAATTATCCACCAAGCACAGACCATCTAAAAATCACCTGCTGATATTAGTTATTGCTGAGTAAGGTGAAAATGAAGACTGAAGAGTAATACTATTAGCAGTATACACATGCAGATGTAAATTATAAATATTGCACATGTGCTTCATTTTCAAGTAATTGCAAGGAAATACCAAGTAGATACACCATTTAAGAGGATAGTACAAGAACGGGATCAATAAATTCAAGGAACACACAGAACAGGGCATAAATCGCTGTGCATCCAAATGATCAGTACAAACCACCGAATGACAAAATGTAATTCCCATTGCACCACATATTTGAACACAACAACACTGCAATGCGACGTGATAAAGGCCCACGCAAAAAGTAAGAAATTCATTCTTCTATTCAAATTTGTAACCACCACCATACAAAAGAAACTGAACAGACGTTTTCACAAATGAGACATTTGAAAGATTCCCATTTGTATAGCCACTAATAGATGCTACTTTCACACGTGCATGTATGATGTGTTATTAAGATACCCAAAGAAAAGAAAATCTTGCTTCAAAAGACAATTTCTTAATGAACATTCTATATAAAACTTCAACCAAAGAGAAGAAAAACAGAAAAAGTGTTTTAACCCTGTCCTAAACCCCCAGAGAATCTCAACCAAGTCTTGCTCACCATTTTTATAATAGACAAAACAAGATAACATTGTCCAAGATGTTAAATCAAATTCTTTATATGCTGTTATTAGAGAATGATAGGACATCTATTGAAATGTAAGTTTAACCTTCTGATGGCACTTGTCAATGCCATTTATTGGCAGTCAATTGTCTCCAATATGTATACTGATTTTTCCTTTAATTAAGTCATTTCGATGCATAATATAAAAGGATCAAGGAAAACTAATAGTAATACACTATGATGCTCAGGCTTTCCAAAATTGGACGGTTACTGACATGGGATATGGATCGGATCCTCGATTTTGCACTTGGACACGGCACCAAAAGGAAGTAGATGGCGGAAGACGAGGAGTTGGGGAAGGCGGAGGAGTTGCAAAAAGGGAAAAAAAAGACTGGAGCAGTTGCAGAAAGAAAAAAGACGGGAGGAGCTGGTGAAGACAATTGGATTGATATCTGCCCTAACTTAATGTAGGCTAAGGACCCATTTTTCAATATATTATATAGACCTTGTAAAAATAGAGTTAGGCATTGTTTGAGCCTCATTTTGAGAGAAAAGAGCATTTTTAAATAGTGATTTTTTTTTTTTAATAACCGTGGATGTCCAAGCCAGATTACGCGCACCTCGACTAATCCCACGGGTCCCTGAAGTTTACGGTCGGGGCACTCACCTCAGTGGCCTTAGCCTTGAGGAATTTTTGAATAGTGATTTTTGAAGAATATGTGGTTAAAAATTAAGAAAAAAATCGATTTGTCTGTAATATTATTTTATTGGAGAATATGTGATTAAAAATAAGTTTTAAAAAAATGAATTTAAAAAAAAGAGGAAACCAAACCACCCCTTAAGAAAATTATAATTATTTTATTAGGATTAATTGTATGATCACCCATTTAATTTAAATTTATTTTTGTATTAAATTTTTTATTTCTTATATTTTACATGTCTCATAAATTCGGTATTATTAATTATAAAACTAGAAATAAATATTATGATAAAATAAAATAATTGATGTCATGTTTTAAAAAAATTTATTTTGTAAGACGTATCCGCATACCCATATCCGAAATTCGGATCCTTATTAACTGTATCCTCATATCTTAATCTTGATTTTTAAAAAGAAAGGATCCGACTCCTATATATGTACTCGTATCCGACACACACACGAGTCCGAGTCCGAGTCCAAGCAATATAGGTAATACAAAGGAGAAATTCTTAAATTCTAGGTATTGCGATAACCTTGACAATAGTTTGCTGCCTTACTTCATCATTAGTTATCTACTTTTTAGAGAAAATATATTTATAGTTTAAACATGTATATTTATGATCTCCAAGACTCTGTAAATTTAGAATCTCCATAATGTGTTACTCGAGAGTTGAGCCATATCCGATGTTTATGTCAAGTAAATCGTCCACTTTGGAAGACAATTCATGCAGTTTCCAATGTAGAATCTGCATTATTTTTAGGAATTCTTGGATTTGGATTAATTATTACAAGGCTTCCAATTTATGAAGGTGGAAAATTTTTGTGTTGTATAGTTCAGCAAAAATTACTGATATTTCTTCTGTTTGTGGGATACCGGATACCATTCAATGCTAGGTGTCATGCCTGTGGATTGTTATTATTTTTTGACTTGTAGTGGCCAAACCACATTAAGATCTCATGGACTCCATATACAGTGTTTTAGGGCACTCTCCAACACCCAAAGGAAACCACTTATCTTCTTTCTTTTTGTTTCTTTTCTTGTAATCTGCCGTTCTGTCCTTTACCTTAATAGAATCGTATCCATAATAACCCCAGAAACACCCTGCCGTTGCCTACACAGAATCATATAACCTAGTGCAGCATATATTAAAGTTTTCCTCACTTCCGTCACCAAAGCACATATTCCATATAAGAATCGACCTCTGACTATCAAAAGTGGAATGAAAGTTCGCAATGCAATAATTCAACATAAATCACTCAAAAAGAAACACAATAATTTTATCATGCCAAAACTGAAAGCAATCAGCGTCATCATTGACAGTATTATTCTTCTCCCTATTTCTCTTGAGTTCCACCAACCGCACCAGTCACACAATCCTTTAACCTAATCACTTCAATAACAGTAGCCTCAAATAACTGTATATTCATAACCACTGTTGTTGTCGTCATCAAGAACAAGAATTAATAGCAGGAGAATCTCACAAGACTTTCTATGGAATAGACTGTGAAACTAAATGGTGGGCGACAATCTACAGCAACGTGTTTACCCACCACTGCTTAAAGGAAGTCCATCAACAGCCAAATGACTTTATAGCTACATCATCGTAGATATCCAGAGATAAAATAGCAACACACTTAATTCTGCATAAATTGGAACTTGGCTGTCACAAATTTCATCCAGAAAAGGTGTAGCAGGACTCTCCAAAAGAAAGGGAACTAAACCCCAGAGCCGGTGGAAAATTCACTTAATTTTTTTATTAAAAAAAAATATATTAAAAATGACATAAAGACACATCAAGAGACCAATGAGTTCTCTTAAAAATATAAGAAATCAATTTTATAAAAAAATAAATATATACGTCACATTTTCCAACCAAGGATAACTGAGGACAAAGGAGATTCCTTAATCACCTTGTGTGCAGAAGGCCATAAAGCAGCCAGTTCTTTTTCTTCAAAGATTCTAGAGTTGCCTCCTATACAAACTACCCAAAAATAGCCAAAACCACTATTTTTCACATGACACCACCCAACTTTACCAAGCTAAAATCAATAGGTTTCTATAAAGGTAAAATGCAAATGAATTTACAGTTCTACTAGCTGAAATGTATTGAAAGGTTAATGATGTCATGAGAAGGTGCATATGGGTAAATGCAAGGAATAGACGTTCTTTCCTAATGAACTTATGCTGTTGTTCATCAGTCATCACTATTAGTAACCATGTTGCTAGGAATCATAATTGGAGAAATGCAAAGTAAAAGTCCACTTTCCTAACATAAGAAACGCATGCTGGCATAAATGTGCTGTCTTCAACAAATAATTGATTTTTTTACTTGGTCAGCCAGTAACATGAAAAGGCTAAATGCTCCGAAATCCAAGTTATCAATCAAGTCGATTAAGCGTGCGCAAGCACAGAAGAAGACTTAATCATAGAGTACATACATTTCTTCTGTGCCAAAGAATTCGACGAAATATTTCTTGGGGTCAGGTGCTCTCTCCCAGTCTTCAGGCCTGCTAATCTGTAAATTTAAAATCCACAAAATTTAGACAAGAAATCTGATTATCGCTCAAATGCGTCAGCACAAAAATATTATAACACATGATGACAATGCTAATTAATATTCTAACAGTAATCATCGACTTGCAAGTCATATTTAACTGTCAAAACTAGAGAAGGGTCTCGAATGGTGCATCATTATGATGTTAGCAAGAGCGAAGTCATCATCGACTTGCAAGTCATATTTAACTGTCAAAACTAGAGAAACAGTCATCATCAACTTGCAAGTCATATTTAACTGTCAAAACTAGAAAAGGGTCACGAATGGAGCATCATTATAATGTTAGCAAGGGGAAGTCACGCCCTCACCATTATCTTAAGCCAATACTTAAAGATACTTATACATGTAATGACTGAAAGCAACCTTGAATAGAGGAACGAATTCCTACGTAAAGATATGACACAATACACACCACATACACGTGCATACAATGGCCCGACATGACTAACTGATTCAAATTAATCTGGTGCACAGATTTTCTGTTTTAACCCTAATTTTTATGCATCTTTTAACATTTTTCCAATTGATTGAGCAGCGAACTACAACTCAAAAAAAATACCAAAATCAAGTAAAAAGTCATACAGGCAGCTAAAACAAACCCACATTCAGAGAGATAATTGTATAGACAAACAAGTATGAACTTTTGATCATTTTTTTCACAATGATTCAGCACAACTGCAGATACCTCCTATATAGTAAAAGAATTACATTCGGTGGCTTGATTATAGATTTTCCTAAAATCCGCAGAGGAATTATTCAGATATTAATAATTATATATCACAAATTAAGCAAATAGAGACACGGTTAAATAAGGAAATAACAGAGCAATGCGACGGAGGAATCCAAATTTGAAATTTTTTAGTGTTCCGCAAAACCACTCAATGGTACCTTAGCAGGCCAAGGAGGGTAGCCCTTGACCTTGGCAAGGACGAGATCGCCCAAACTCAACTCGCTCTTTGTCCCCGCGCCTTTTGCTCCACGCTTCCGGCCTGGAGCCATTGCCTTCGTTCTCCAATTTCCTTCTCTTCAATTTTTATGTATTTTACCAAATCAAAACAAAGAAGAGAAGAACCCTAAATTGAATTCCCCACAACGGCGTCGCTTTCGTGTTTTCCCCCCGATTGCCTTGTTCTTTCTTCTACAGGCACCGATCACACCAAAGAGCGAGAGGAAACTTTGTATTGTTCTTACAGAGAGAGATTAAGCGGTGGCTGATGAGAGAGTTTGGCAGAGAGAGAAGCACAGTATAATATCTATGGGAGGGAAAAAGCAAGTGGTAAAGGGTAAAATTGTACTTACGGACGAGTTACCCACGCTCCCAGATCATCAAAAGGGGTAGATTCTTATATAAAAAAAATTCTTGATAAATTAGATTCACAGTTGAATACAGAGAAAATTGTAGTATTATTAGTAATCGTTTCAAACAAGTCCCCGCTAAATTTATCATGTGCAACATGTGCAAGTTACGAAGATGGAAAAATTTAAAAAAAAAATCATAAACTCTTCTTCTCTACCGAACACACATGGACACCTAACAACAAAATCGAGTTGTGCCCCTTGTCATCATAGCAATACTACTTACGTGTAATCAACATAAATAAAAGCAAGGGTGAAGTTCTCATATACAACAAAGCTACTTATTTTATATCTTCATTGTCATAATCTATGTACCTTTTGATCAAGTTGAAATTCCAATATTAGTAACAAAGTGTCATTTTCAATGGTCATTTAACAATTGGAATTTTTTACGTATTTCATCAATATAATTTTTTGGTGGAAGCAATAAAAAAGCTAGTGTTTAGGAATAGGGGGTGCTAGGTTAATTACAAGGACTTTTGGCTAGGGTTGATGCTGGGTGAGCTTGGCTAGTGGTGGTGGCGACTGAGGGGTGTGCGTGACAGGTGAGGAGGATGATGGACTGAAATAATAGTTTAGAGAAGACGCGTGTTTGTTTTCTCGATTGTGCATGTCACACGTTTTCTATAACGTGATTTATGTCGCTAGAGTACGGTATCAAGTTTTATAATATAGTAATAGAGTTAAAAGTGTCAAAATCACGGGGATTGTAATTTAATTTTGTACTGAGTACTATAATTATGTAACATTTATTTTATCTAGACGAATAAGCTATGAATCAATATTGTTAACTAATCTAACGATAATTTTGATGACGAATTCAATTAATACAAATTATATGAATTTAATCAAAATGGAAAAGTTTAGGGAATGATTTCACCTAACTATCAAATATCATTCTCAAAAACTTAGTTATCTTTAATCAATTTTTCATGTTTTTAAACAAGAACTCTAATATAATTCTACCCCCTCTCTCGAGTGTCGGATAAAAAATAATCCTATAAATTAATTTCAATATCTCTATTTCGAATTAAAATTTAGAAATTATCAAGTTTGTGATTCTTTTATGGAGTAAACTTCATAGATTCTATACTTTTTCTTAAAACCTACAAAATCTATGTTATGTTAATCTTATGGTCGAGCCTAAATTCTCCTCTCTCGAGTACTGAAATTGACTAGCATTTACTCATTCAATTAGTGGTCAATTAATTAAAAGCATTAAAATCATAACAAAAATAGACGGAATGCAAAATTTCATAAAAATAACTAAAATAAATTCAAATCATACTCTCAAGTTTAAGTTACAATCAAACCCTAGAAGAATAGTTTAGTTCATGATAAGAAACATGAAATCTATACAATTCAAAATAAAAAACATAAAGAAGAGAATAGAAAAAAATTAGTTTTTGGATAGATCTTCAATCTTCTTCCTTGATATTGTTCTTGCCTCCCTTTGATTTCTTAAATTATGCTCACTTTGCATCTTTCAATTGTGTGTTGAATTCGCCCTCCTCAAAAGTGGTCTTTAGGGTTGTATTTATATCATCATGAAATCTTGGAAGGATTGGAGTCGTATTGGGGCCAAGAAAAGAGTTCAAAAAAATCAAAAACATATTTCTCGCACAGGCGGCGCCGCAAATTCGACTGGTTTTCAGTAATGGGCGATGCACGTCCTTTAGTATTTTTATCATAACTTCTTCTCCTTATATTCGATTGAGATGATTCAGGATGCTTTTGACAGATAACTCAAAGGGTTACAACTTTGATTCGGATGTAATTTTCCAATTCAAATGTTTGCTATGTCAAAAATGAGTCTCAATATGAGACTACAAATTGGTTGAAAAATGATGTGTGACCATACTTTGACTATATTTGGTCCATTTGACTTCTTTCTTCATCCAATTGGCTCCAAGCACTCTCGCATCTACATTTTGAGGTCCGACACAACTTTTGAGTATTTACACTTTAGTCCCCGAACTTTGGATCTCTTATAATTTAGCTTTTTTCTCCAATTTTGCCAACTCTTACTTATTTCCTTCAATTTCATCAACATATATCACAACATCAAAACATACATTAAAACGTTTTAAAACTCGTAGAAATAAGTAAAATATCAAGTTTAGATGATATCTAAAGTATGAGTGAAATACATTCATCAGTGCCACATGTACATTACTATTTACCGATTGATGTAAATACACATGATGTGGTGAGATTTAATTGGATCATAATTTTTTCAAAAAAAAAACTTCTTTCTTTTTTTGACACCTCATCTATTTGTTAAATTTCTTATAATTCCTTATGTACAAGTAACATTATTCTTTTTTTTTCCATTTGTTCATATTTATTATTTATCATTACAACACGGTAAATAAAGATATTTTAGTATTTGCTTGTATTTTTCACTTTTTAATAATAAATTGGAGAGAAATAGTTCGATGGGACTAATGGTGCATTGAAATTGAAACACAAAGGTCGAAACATTCGTCTTTGAAGGTTAATGACCAAGTTGCTATAATAGCCAATGTTCTAAAATGCGGAATGGGTTACGAGGCGTCGAGGTCGAGAATCAAGAATCACGAGTTTAGGCGTGTCATGCGAAAAATAAGCGCCATAATGCGTTTCATATTTTTAATATTATTTTAATTATTTTTAAGATATTGAATATATTTTTATATAAAAACAATAGATTTTTTACTATATCATAAAAAAAATGGGTTAATTTCAAATTTTTCATTTTAATTGGAGGACCTTTTTCATTTTAATTGAAATTTAACTGACCAAAATAGTTGAAACTTGAACATTGAGGACTTACATCGCAAATTTGACAAACCACCATTAACAACCAGTCAACAAGATGCATCAAAAAATTTGACAAACCAAGTTACCAACATTAACAAATCAAAATAAACAAGATATTTAGGCAACACGCAAACACAAAACTTAAAACTGAATTAGGCCAGCAAATGGGGTCAGCAACATGAACAGAAGCTATAGTTCCCATAAACCAGCTAATACGTGAGGAATCCTCAGTTTCAAAAGCCATCTTGAACCTCATTCCAGGGCACCACTGGATCTTCATAGACGCTCTCACGAATGACACCTTCACACAAAACTCTGGTGTCCTTGCACATGGGTAATAAACCACCTCAAAAGGTTGGCCACTGGCAGTAAGGAGTGTGGCATTGAAAACCGATTCAGGCTTGACTCTCCCCCTCTCCATTAGATTCCCATTATTACCACCTCTATTCATCAGCTTGTTTTCATCTTCTTTCAGAATGGCTGAAAATCCCGCTAAATTTCCAGCACCACTAGATTTCCACCCAGATGGGGTCTCATGCCCACCAAAGTCAACACCGCGCTTGGCTCTTTGAATTCCAATCCAAAGAACCCCATTTTCTGCCCTAAAAAATACAATTGAATCCCCTGCAACCAGCTTCTTCTGATTCACAAAGGAACTCCAACCATTTTTCTTAAATTTACAGGAGGGTGGATAATGAAGGATGGAAAATGAAGAAGGATGCCGTCTACTTTCAATCAAGAAGAAGAAGAGGGGGAGGGTGGAAAATGAAGGATGCCGTGGTTGCTTGCATAGTAACACAGCCAAAGTATCCTACATTGGAATCCTATGAATGAAGGCTAAGAAATTTTGCCTGTAAATAAATGGGCCAACAATCCTTTTATTATCATATACTTCATGGGCTTATCACTTGATGGGTTGGAAATTGGAGTTTATATTTATATTATGTATAATTAGTAAATTTAGTAAATGGTAAAATAAAAAGAAACTAAAAAAAATTAAAAAATGTGCGCCTTTGCGTGCATTATCGCTCCTTTGTGTGTGTTTTAGTGGTCAACGCTTGTGTTGACCGCATTTTTAGACGCATACCTTGAAAGTGATGCGTTTTTACATTGGAATCATTATCTCAAATTTTATCATTGAAGTGACAACAAACAAGAGCTTTAGAGAAAATTAACACAAGTAATTGAAGATTCAAGGTTCAAATCGGAGGAAAAGCACGAGAAATTGATTTGTCAAGCTTCTACATATATTCTTTTGAATTGAGTAATGTCTTTTCTTAACTTCTTTGTAATTTAGATGCAATTATCTTAGGCTAAACTTCTCTCGTGCATCGGATGAATGATGAAATCATTGGTTATGTTTTTTTGATTTATTGAAATATTAATTTGGTGAATTTTTGTGTTCTTAATTGATTGTGCATTAATATTGTAATATTTAATCGCCTTATCAGCGATTAAATAATTAATTACTTATTGTAGTCTTCGGAGACTCGCAATATGTAATAATATTGTATAATTGACACACTGACAATAGGTGTTAGGAATAACATTTGTGGTATGTGCGATCTTGTTTGATAGTCGTGTGATTGAATGCATCTCTTTGCATATAAATTCGGACTAAGGTTTGGAATGGGATCGGGTCTTGCTTAGGATAGATATGGTCTGCCCTGGAAAAGAAGATTAAACAACATATGAATTATCGATTGTCACGAATAGTTAAAAACCACTAAACTGCGTAATTTGAGAATTATAAATATATGCCAATAGGCGATTCTGAATCTAATACATTCATAACTTGAGAAAAACCATACTTTTACGCTAGTCGTACTACATATAGATAGAACTGAAATCAAATATTTTGTGTTACAAACATTGAATTTGATAGAAATCGGCAAAATATAATTAGCAATTATTATTAGTAGGACGATAACTCAACTCATTACATTATTACTTATCAACGATCTCGTACGCTTATGAATTTTGTCCAAACGCTTACTAGTAACAAAACAGTACAATAAAAGTTATTTATTTTCACACGACTCCTCTAAACTTGCTAATTTGTTACAACTTTTGCATAGGAGTTATTCAAGTGTTAGTGACCTCGAACCCTTTTTCGCATCCCTTTATTATCATTAATCTATGTTTTTTACTTATGGGATTAATTGAATTGGTGTAACTATCCATCCAACTAATATTCAAAACTATAGATATCTTAGGACCATAACTTGAGAGAAACATTTATGCACCAATAAAAAATGAGATAAGTACGCAAAAAATATATAGTTAAACAAAACATATATCCTTCGAGGATACTTATATACACACACCGTATTTATTTAAGATGAATGAGACAATAATCTGCTAGAATATTGGTGCATAAAGTTGTTTTTCTTCTAGAATAACAAATCAAAATTCGGCATTTTAATATATGCTATTTAGGAACACAACATGATAATTTTTTATAGAATAATAATTAATTTTGTACCTTTTCATGAATAACGACATAGTATTCTCATGAGTTGTGCTTCACGGGCAGTACTATAATATTCTTATAATTTTTTTATGTAAATATATGCTTTTTTGGAAACGACAAAAAATTCGTATAATGTATTCTCCTGAATATTATCACATTTTTTTTTTCAATCCAAGAAAAGCACTAACGTAAAATTCTTCAAGAATATTAGTAGAACTATGAAATTATGTTTATTCAACTTTCTCAACTTCTCGTGAAAATTTTCGAACAGAGGAAGAAAATGTTAATGTTATCAATTGTATTCAACTTTAAAAATGGTACTACAATATGAACTATTGTAGTCAATAAAGAATTTAAACTCACTACTAGAGTATTGATTGATTCTAGTATTGATCAAAATTGTGTCAGGGAAGGTCTCTTCCCCAAAAAATATTTTGAAAAAACATTGAGCATCTTTATGATGCTAGTGACAAAAAATTTAATATTCAATATAAACTTTCAAAAGCTAATATTTGTAATTCAAATATTTGTTTTAAAAATATTTTTTATTTAGTCAACGATTTAAACCAATAAGTAATTCTTGAAACTCCTTTTATTATTTAGATTTATCATTTTCATGATAATTTAAAAGGACTTACTACAAATATTTTTTAAGTTTACAAATCCTCATTATAAAGATGTTAATTCTTTAAACGAAGCTTCTATTTCAATAATTATTAATAATATCAGCTTCAAGAAAATCATATTCAATTTCTTAAAGAAGAAATTAAATTTCAAAGAATTGAAGAGCAATTGCAAAACGTTTCAATAAATGAGAAAAATTCAATTTTTCAAAATGAAAATGAAATATGTTCTACTATTGCAAATGCATTTTGGGATATGAAGAAACATGTTGTTTCACATTTTTACAATTCTGATTTTCATCAGTCGAGTAATCCTACAAAATCTCATCCAATACAAATTAACAAAGAATTGCTTGATTACTGTATCAAGGAAATTAATGATTTACTCGATAAATGATTGATTTGTCCAAGTAAGTCTCCTTGGTTCAGTTTTTTATGTCAATAATTCTATTGAAATTGAACGAAGTGTTCTTGTCTCATTATCAATTATAAGCCACTCAATAAAACTCTTCAATGGATTATATATCCATCACCTCAAAAGTTAAACATATTATTCAAAGCTATTATCTTCTCTAAATTTGACGTGAAGTCGATTTTTGGCAAATTCAAATTAAAGAAGTAGATAAATACAAAATCGCTTTCAATGTTCATTTTGGACAATATTAATGGAATGTTTTGCCATTCGATCTCAAAAATGTTTCTTCAGAATTTCAAAAAATTATGAATCATACATTCAATCCTTATTCAAATTTTATCATTATTTATATTGATAATATTCTAATATTTTCATAAAGTTCAGAACAACATTTTAAACATCTCAATGCATTCATTCATATCATTAAAAATAATGGTTTAATCGTTTCAGTCAAGAAAATTGTTCTATGTCAAACACGTATAAGGTTCTTAAGTCATTTTATACACTTAAGAACGCTTTTACTTATTCAAAGAAGTCTAGAATTTGCTGATAAATTTTCAGATGAAATTCTAGATAAAAACAAGTTTACAGCGTTTTTAAGCCGTGTCAATTATGTTGTCGATTTTGTCAAAAACATCAAGCTACTTTGTGCTCCACTTTTTCAAAGATTACAAAAAAATCCACAATCGTGATCCCTAGAGCATACTTTAGTAGTCCAAAATGTCAAAAAAGCTGTCAAAAACATCTCATGCTTATCAATTATTGATCCACTTTCATCGTTTGATATAGGATATGGTGGGGGTATTAAAGCAGATTCCAAAAGAGTCTCATCAAGAACAGTTGGTTAGAATTTACTCAGAAGTACATGCTGGATCTCGAAAGAACTATTTCACTGTCAAAAAATAATTTATTAATAGTTTTATGTATTTCAAAATTTCAAAATGATTTGATCAATAAATGATTTGTTTTAAAAATAGATTGCAAAATTTCAAAAGACATTTTACAAAAAGAAGTCAAAAATCTCGTTATAAAACAATTTTTTGCAAGATGACAAGTTATTTTGTCTTGTTTTGAATTCAAAAAGTGTATATACAAGGAAAATATAATGTTCGTGTGGACATCCTCGCAAGAGAGTTTATAAAGAGAAAACTTTCTTAAAAAGAGGGTGTGAGAACAATTAGGGAGATTTTCAAAACGAAAGAAATTTTCAATATGGATTCTTTTTATGAGAAGAATAAAAAGAAAACTTCCATTCCTATACTTTCTAATGAAGATTATATTCAAGGTTCAAGAAAAGGAGAACGATCATCTTCTATTTCTCAAAAAACTACTCAAGTTTCAAAAACTTTATATCTTTCAACCTTTCAAAAGCTTGGAACTTTTCAAACTAAGGACATTTTCAATATACCAGAAAATTCCTCTACAAATTTCAAAAAAGTAGTTCAACCTGGTTCAGAAAAATTTCCTAAAATAAACCCTTCAAAATCTTTTCATTGTTTTTCTAAACTCATTCATTTACCCGTTCTTGAAATGGAGACTTCATGAGTTCATAGGTGCTCATTTTTAAATGAATGCTTTCAAGATATTTTTCTTTCTCAATTTTATCATATGCCCCAAAACATAAAAAAATCATGGAATTTCTATGAACCCATCCTTATTATATTTGGATAGACTATTATTACCCATACTCCAAATCATCAAAAACCCAAACAAATTGATTTTTCAAAAATTAGTATTCAAAGGGTATTGTCTTTTGAAGGCCGTGGACAAAACCCATGGGATGAGAAGAGAATGCGTTTATCTAAGGATGCTACATTCAAATCCCATTTCAATTATTTTGACTATCAAAATGCTTGGTATCATTTTTTTTACTTCAGACCAGTGACTCACTCCTGGTTTATTGTTTTCAACCAAGCCCTTCATGTTTTCCAAAATGGTTTCAAACTTGGTTAGGATATTTTGGATTTGATGATAAGATTTTATCCGGTCTTAAGAATTTGAACTATTCATAAAAGAGGTAAAAATATTTTTAAATTTTCAAAAACATATTTTGTTCCAGTTCGCCTGCAATTTCAAGATTTCATGGATCTTCCATCGGGATTTCATTCTTTTTCAAAATACCAATTCTGAATTTAATGTTAAACGTATAATTCAGAAACTCAAGATCAAATGGTGGTCTAATTTCATGAAAGAAATTGTTGTCCATAAGCTGTTGTTTTATGGATTCAATAACAAAAGAATATTGGTATTCCAAAACTTTCAAAGAAAAACAATAAAAACAAGCTAATTTTCTTACATAAAAATCAAGATTATTAGCTATGTTTTTTCAATGTAAGACGCCAGAAGAATTAACAGTTATTTCAGAGAAAATAGCTTCTTTGGCAGGATCTACTTCAAAGAAATCAAAGTCAAATTCTTTTCAAACAAAATCTGATTCAGAAACTGACTATATTCAAAGTAATAAGGAAGGATACTTTGGTATAGACATTGATGAATTTGTAAATCAAGAAACTCTAAATGATTCAAAATGACTACATGAACCCAATTTTTTGGACGAGTTCAGACAATACAGGGCTTATGCTGTAAGAGAAATTTTTTTTCAATTATGCTTTCCAATTTAAAAGTTGTTTCTACCAGCTTTGCCATTGTTCAAAGCAAAAGACGAGTAACAATGTCAACAGACTTTAATAAAGAAAATTTTAATTAAGGAGATTTCATTTTAATCAACTTTATTAAAGTTACATTATGAAGAGTTAGAGGTATTATTGTTTTTCACAAGTTAGTGGATATTTCAAGTTTGGTAAATGTCATTTTCAAAACTATTGAAAATTCTTCAAAAGAATTCAATGAAGATTTCAAGTTCAGAACTTCAAGTATAAATCAAGCTCAAGATAGAAGTTCTTCTCAAGAGTTTTTTAGCTGGAGAAAAAACTTCTTCAAAAAACTTAGAATAATTCCTTGTAATTTTCTAATTTTCTTTACAAAAAATTTGTATTCCAAATCTTGTAATTTTAATACTGTAATTTCAATATTTCTCCTATAAAGTACTGTAATTTCAATATTTCTCCAATAAAGTATACATTTTAATCAAAAATTTGTTTGATTTTATTTTTAAATTCCATTCCCCCTCCTACCTTTGTCCCTCGGGCCATTTTAGTATCAGTGCCATTAGTCGAATAGGGTGAAGTTATAGTGATTTTATTATATATATATATATATATATATATATATATATATATATATATATATATATATATACAGAAATGATCTAATGAGCATGCTCATCTTATCCTAAGCAATGAGTTGGCAAATTAATTCATTGGTGGATAAAGATTTTGTGAGTTCCAATCCACCAATGAATTAATGTGCCAACTCATCGGTGATTAGGATAAGATGAGCACCGGTGCTCATTAGATCATTTCTGTATATATATATATATATATATATATATATATATATATATATATATATATTCATTTTCAACCACACATTCATACAAAAATATTTTATACGCAAATTTAAAAATTCTCATACTTTTTAATCACACAATTTCCAAAAAAGTCATTATTCAAAACTCTATTTATTCAAATAATAATTGTTAAACATGGGCTTATACTTCTTTAAAAATAATAATGTTTAATGTATAGAAATGTGCTTCTCCGAGGGTACTAATAGGACAATATGTCAGAATATTGATATAACATGATTTCTTCTAGAGCATTTCCTTTTCAATATGGCCCCTGTTTGAGTTACATTAAAATTTTCGTTCTCATTCTTCTACTCATTTTCAACCACACATTCTTCAATAAAATAATATTTTTCATCACTTCAATAACCTTTCCTTCTTTTTCAACCACACATTTTCCATTAATCTACTATTCCAAAATACTTTCTTACAAAATAATGTGGTTCAAACACACCCATGAAATCGGACAAATATTGATATAACATGACTTCTTCTAGAGTATTTCCTTTTCAATATGAAATCGATTTTTTCGATCATACGACTTAAATCTCATTAAGCTAAATGAGATTATGAAAACAATAATTTATATCGGTCAAACACATTTAATTTAAGGCAAGCAATTGATCAGAGAGAACCAATAAGTTTGTGTAACTCCTCGCCTCCGAAGCCCAGTGAAACGAGGCTACGTAGCACGACACGTGGGCAGATAGTTAACAAAAAAGTCAAAAGAAAACCCAATAGGCAGGCCGAGGTCCACGCACAATGTCTGAAGTTCTCACACTGCATGACGAAGTCTAGGTTGATGTACTTCTCCAAAGATGAAGCTGTCTAAAGAAGTCGAGAAATAAATTGAAGTCCTCCACTTAAGAGAACCATGTCAGATCTCTCCGAAGCTTTCAAACTCATCCGAAGCTCATAAAACTGGCGCTGTCTCTTATAATAGATTTAAAGATCTACTAGAAGTGAGTGATGTAACACATGTAATAAAGTTGATAGCGTGTCAGCGGTTGTATAAGGCGGCTGGCCTATTATCAACGTGTTAATTGTATGAATAGACAGTGATGTAATACCCCAATTTGAGAGATGAGGCCATGTGTTTCTGATCCAACGGACACGACATCGGCCAATGTAGTATAAATATATCCTCTTTGTAATTAAAATGGGGGGATGATTAATAGAGATCTGGACAATCATCTGTTCGAAATATATATGCTGAAACCTTGGAGAATTTCATACGAACACTGTATTGAATATTCCTTTGGTGTTCTTTATATATTTATCAAACGTGAACTCCAACGTATAATATAGCAACTTCTATATGCATTTTTATCTATCATTCCACATATTCTTACTTTGTTATTACATAGATTAGATTGGTTTCAGTCCAGCAATCTTTGTTAGTGCGGTTGCTTTTGTTCCACCCGTCGGAGCTGAAACACTTTTGTCTCTCACGGCAAAGTATCTCTCGCGTCCATTTCATCATTGATACCGTTATCATTCCGGTATGAACGCGCCGGAATCGTACTTGACTTGACGTGAGTGGACCCGATATCTATTGATTCATTTTTTGGGGTCAACAGTTTGCATGACCTTGCAATTATTTTATTCTATTTATCGACATAGCTTCGATTCCCTTGACCATTCTCAAGTTTATGTACTTTACAAATGGTTGCCTTCAGGCATCATTTGCTCAAATTTCTCATCAACAACAAAATTAGAGCAAAATATGTACAACAGAATAAATTTAAATGTTTATTCAAATTTAGTGTTTGGTATGATTAAAATATGATTTTAATTTCAATTTAAAGTCAAAAATTAATTTTAATAACACATTTCATAAGACTCACAACTTTTCAAACACGTATTTAATTAATTTATAATCAAAATTTATTAAAAATTTGATTTTAATCAACAGCAAACGGGGGCTTGATACATATACCTTGAACTTCTCGATAATTAATTTTCATATTAGCAAAATCGTATCATCAAAATCACCAAAGTCGATTCTTGGCTCTTCTTTAGGTGATGATTGTTTTTATAACTCAATTGGCTAAAAACTTGTGATAACAACGTGTTATAAGAAGAAAAAAAAAATAATAACATTATAAGAAAATTAATTGATTCTTAAAATTAAGAGAAAACAAAAGAACAATAGAAGAAAATTAATAAAATCTAAAATCAAATGTATATTTTGTATTTCATCATAACAACGATCGTTTCAAGGCTCGTTTGGATGGCTTTTGCTTCCTGTAGAAAACTTTTGGAGGACATTACCTTAATTTTTTTAAAACTTGTTTTTAAAAGCACTTCCTATTTCAGAAGTGTTTTTCCTCTAAAAACTCTTCCAACTAGAAAAAACATTTTCATAAAATTAACCAAATGAATTCTAAATGAGCTTTGGAGTCTTAAAAATTACTTTTGACTTTCTCGAAAATCACGTCAAACAAAAGCCTAAAAGAACTACAATTTGAATATGATACATTATTTTAGAGTAAGTTGGAAAACTCTCTAAACTTTTAGATAATACCATCTGTTCATTATTTCTCGATATTTTATAACAAAAATATATATTATTTAGAGCCCGTTTGAGTCATATTTTTTTTTTGCAAAAAATATATTTTGAAATAGTATTTTGATGGAGAATGTGTGGTTACAAAATAAGGAAAAATTTTGGGTTGCGTGTAATATTATTATATTGAAGAATGCATAATTTTAAAAAAAGCGAGAAAAATATATTTTAAAAATAATCAGGACTAAACAAGGACTTTATATTTTTAGTTTTAGCCAAAATACGAGTTAATTGTCCCAATAATCACCGAACCTATGCACGTGTCTTTTATTGCTCACTGAAATTTAAGATATCGAGTTTTGACAACTAAACTCATCCAAATTTTGGATGTTACTCACAGCATAACATCTATTTTAAACCTTTAATGAAATTGGTGACATGAATGACAAAATGGAAAGGAGGTGCTCCATCACGCGTTATCAAATTGTTACGTAATAAAGCGTCTTTCGTTGATTGTTAAACTTCGGAAAATGTTTTCGCTTGCTCACTATACTTTAAAAAGTATATTCGATTGCTCGCTGAACTTTGATGTAGTCAAATTTTCATCACTAGATTTATAAAAATTAAGTTGACCAATTCTTTGCTAAAAATGTTTACCGCAAGCGCACGGATTGCGTACAAGCATAAAGTAGACAAACGAGTTCGGATTGTCTATCCATGAGGAATGGTTACTTAATTACACAATAATTAAATTTAATTTTAACATTGAATCACGTAATAAATTTGATTTTGCAAATGGTGAATAACTTGAAATCTCATGTATGTGATCTTTTCGTTATTTTTGTAGAATTGGAAGCTATTTTCATCATTTGAAAAATCCAAAATTTATTATGCCCCTATTTGGCACCCATTTTGTTTGAAAAATAATTTTTGAAATAGTGATTGATGGAAGATTGTGTTGTTAAAAAGTAAGGAAAATTTTTGGGTTTATATGTAATATTATTTTATTAATAGAATGTGTGTTTGAAATGAAGAAATAGAAATAGAATGAGAAAAAAATAAGTGTCAAACAGGGGCTACATGTTTTACTGTTAAAATTAAATTTAATTATTGTGTAATTGAATAATCATTCTTTGTAGGATCGACAATCCAAACTCGTTTGTCTACTTTATTATTTGTACGAGACACGTCCACTTGTTATACACATTATTTTTTAGTGAACAACAGCCCTCGTCATTTTTATAAATTTGGTAACCAAAATCCGATCACCTCAAAATTTAGTGAGCAATCGAAACCATTTTCTAAAATTTAGTGAGCAATCGAAAACGTTTTTCAAAATTTAATGTTTTCGTACCTAACAATTTTGTAATGGAGTGAGGGGAGCCACTTGTGCATTCCGTTAGTCAAGTCATCAATTTCGTTTGAAGTTTGAAATTGATGTTATATCGTGTGTAATGTCTAATATTTGAATAAATTTAGTGATGAAAACTCGATATTTTAAATTCACATGCAAGGAAGACAATCATAATTTCATTAATTATTGGGGCAATAAACTCCCAAAATGCCCTAAACTACAAAAATGCAAACCCCATGTAAAATCAACCCCATTGGCGGAGCAAACGAAACTCACAAAGTCGACTTCCTCGTTTTCATCGACACTGTTTCCTTCATAACTCTCCCCAATCCGACCCCCACCCACTATTCATTGGTCTCTCTCTGAAGAAGATATCTTGTTCAGAATTATATTTTTCACCTCACATTTCACGGTATAGGCTCTATTAGTAGATCCAATAATGTGAAGTGCGAAGATATTGGAATGCTGATTTATCATCACATTGCTTTCGTTTTTGGTTTTGTTTACTACGTTTCGATGATGGGCTTGTGTCTTCTTTTTGTTTATTCGTTTAGGAGGACGATTTGATTTGATTGGTCTGAAGATGGATTCCGCAGCCATGACTTTTTGCAGTAAATCTATATGCTCAGCTCCCGTAAGTCCTCATGTTTTTCTATGCTATTTATTTTTTTCTCAGTGCAGTTCATAATTGTGCAATTACTCCATGCATGTTGTATGTGAACACTTGGCTATGCAATATGCACAAGTAAAATTGCAATTAGAAGGACATTCTGTCAAGGATAAATCTATATGTACATAATTATTGTACATAATGGATTACATATGCCCATGTGGAAGAAATCCGGCCATGGATGTAAAGTGTAGAAAAGTCAAAAATTGTAGATTACCGA